>OY292277.1:0-2400000 GCA_958496175.1 Sisyra terminalis
GGAGCTAGGGCAGTTTTAATCACCGCCCTTATGGACCCGTAACAGGTAAACGGGGGGTGGGAGGGCGGAACGGGGGGGTGCGTTGGAAAGAGGGAGGCGGGGCGCAGCGGGGGGAGGCAAAAAAAATTCGCTAGGGGGTGTGGTTTAGCTGCTAGGGCCGGGTAAAGCCCACGGTGGGCGGGGCTCTGTTGCGAGAGTGGGGGGGACGGGGGATGTCTAAAAATGTGTTCAAAAATTCGCGGGGGGATGTCCAAAGCCATTTGGCTAGTTTAATTCGCGGGGGGGGGTCGTTTAAGCTTATTATATAAGTATACGACTCCTCCCACTGATAGTAAAGCACAAAAATCGCAGGGGTTTTAAAATTCGTATCTTTGTTTCTAGGGGTGGGGGGAGGGTGGGGGTGTGTTAATAATTCGCGGGGGGGTGTGAGCTGTCGCTAGGTGTGGGTTCGGTGGGTGTGGCTAGTGGGGGGGCGGAGTTATAGGCAGTTATAATCGCCGCCCCCACTGGTCCGCTGGGGTAGTAACGGGGGGGCTGGGCGGGACGGGAGGGGTAGTGGTGGATGTAGGGTGGAGCGGTGGTGGGGTGGGTGTGACTAAATTCGCAAGGGGGGGTGTGGGGGCGGAGCTAGGGCAGTTTTAATCACCGCCCTTATGGACCCGTAACAGGTAAACGGGGGGTGGGAGGGCGGAACGGGGGGGTGCGTTGGAAAGAGGGAGGCGGGGCGCAGCGGGGGGAGGCAAAAAAAATTCGCTAGGGGGTGTGGTTTAGCTGCTAGGGCCGGGTAAAGCCCACGGTGGGCGGGGCTCTGTTGCGAGAGTGGGGGGGACGGGGGATGTCTAAAAATGTGTTCAAAAATTCGCGGGGGGATGTCCAAAGCCATTTGGCTAGTTTAATTCGCGGGGGGGGGTCGTTTAAGCTTATTATATAAGTATACGACTCCTCCCACTGATAGTAAAGCACAAAAATCGCAGGGGTTTTAAAATTCGTATCTTTGTTTCTAGGGGTGGGGGGAGGGTGGGGGTGTGTTAATAATTCGCGGGGGGGTGTGAGCTGTCGCTAGGTGTGGGTTCGGTGGGTGTGGCTAGTGGGGGGGCGGAGTTATAGGCAGTTATAATCGCCGCCCCCACTGGTCCGCTGGGGTAGTAACGGGGGGGCTGGGCGGGACGGGAGGGGTAGTGGTGGATGTAGGGTGGAGCGGTGGTGGGGTGGGTGTGACTAAATTCGCAAGGGGGGGTGTGGGGGCGGAGCTAGGGCAGTTTTAATCACCGCCCTTATGGACCCGTAACAGGTAAACGGGGGGTGGGAGGGCGGAACGGGGGGGTGCGTTGGAAAGAGGGAGGCGGGGCGCAGCGGGGGGAGGCAAAAAAAATTCGCTAGGGGGTGTGGTTTAGCTGCTAGGGCCGGGTAAAGCCCACGGTGGGCGGGGCTCTGTTGCGAGAGTGGGGGGGACGGGGGATGTCTAAAAATGTGTTCAAAAATTCGCGGGGGGATGTCCAAAGCCATTTGGCTAGTTTAATTCGCGGGGGGGGGTCGTTTAAGCTTATTATATAAGTATACGACTCCTCCCACTGATAGTAAAGCACAAAAATCGCAGGGGTTTTAAAATTCGTATCTTTGTTTCTAGGGGTGGGGGGAGGGTGGGGGTGTGTTAATAATTCGCGGGGGGGTGTGAGCTGTCGCTAGGTGTGGGTTCGGTGGGTGTGGCTAGTGGGGGGGCGGAGTTATAGGCAGTTATAATCGCCGCCCCCACTGGTCCGCTGGGGTAGTAACGGGGGGGCTGGGCGGGACGGGAGGGGTAGTGGTGGATGTAGGGTGGAGCGGTGGTGGGGTGGGTGTGACTAAATTCGCAAGGGGGGGTGTGGGGGCGGAGCTAGGGCAGTTTTAATCACCGCCCTTATGGACCCGTAACAGGTAAACGGGGGGTGGGAGGGCGGAACGGGGGGGTGCGTTGGAAAGAGGGAGGCGGGGCGCAGCGGGGGGAGGCAAAAAAAATTCGCTAGGGGGTGTGGTTTAGCTGCTAGGGCCGGGTAAAGCCCACGGTGGGCGGGGCTCTGTTGCGAGAGTGGGGGGGACGGGGGATGTCTAAAAATGTGTTCAAAAATTCGCGGGGGGATGTCCAAAGCCATTTGGCTAGTTTAATTCGCGGGGGGGGGTCGTTTAAGCTTATTATATAAGTATACGACTCCTCCCACTGATAGTAAAGCACAAAAATCGCAGGGGTTTTAAAATTCGTATCTTTGTTTCTAGGGGTGGGGGGAGGGTGGGGGTGTGTTAATAATTCGCGGGGGGGTGTGAGCTGTCGCTAGGTGTGGGTTCGGTGGGTGTGGCTAGTGGGGGGGCGGAGTTATAGGCAGTTATAATCGCCGCCCCCACTGGTCCGCTGGGGTAGTAACGGGGGGGCTGGGCGGGACGGGAGGGGTAGTGGTGGATGTAGGGTGGAGCGGTGGTGGGGTGGGTGTGACTAAATTCGCAAGGGGGGGTGTGGGGGCGGAGCTAGGGCAGTTTTAATCACCGCCCTTATGGACCCGTAACAGGTAAACGGGGGGTGGGAGGGCGGAACGGGGGGGTGCGTTGGAAAGAGGGAGGCGGGGCGCAGCGGGGGGAGGCAAAAAAAATTCGCTAGGGGGTGTGGTTTAGCTGCTAGGGCCGGGTAAAGCCCACGGTGGGCGGGGCTCTGTTGCGAGAGTGGGGGGGACGGGGGATGTCTAAAAATGTGTTCAAAAATTCGCGGGGGGATGTCCAAAGCCATTTGGCTAGTTTAATTCGCGGGGGGGGGTCGTTTAAGCTTATTATATAAGTATACGACTCCTCCCACTGATAGTAAAGCACAAAAATCGCAGGGGTTTTAAAATTCGTATCTTTGTTTCTAGGGGTGGGGGGAGGGTGGGGGTGTGTTAATAATTCGCGGGGGGGTGTGAGCTGTCGCTAGGTGTGGGTTCGGTGGGTGTGGCTAGTGGGGGGGCGGAGTTATAGGCAGTTATAATCGCCGCCCCCACTGGTCCGCTGGGGTAGTAACGGGGGGGCTGGGCGGGACGGGAGGGGTAGTGGTGGATGTAGGGTGGAGCGGTGGTGGGGTGGGTGTGACTAAATTCGCAAGGGGGGGTGTGGGGGCGGAGCTAGGGCAGTTTTAATCACCGCCCTTATGGACCCGTAACAGGTAAACGGGGGGTGGGAGGGCGGAACGGGGGGGTGCGTTGGAAAGAGGGAGGCGGGGCGCAGCGGGGGGAGGCAAAAAAAATTCGCTAGGGGGTGTGGTTTAGCTGCTAGGGCCGGGTAAAGCCCACGGTGGGCGGGGCTCTGTTGCGAGAGTGGGGGGGACGGGGGATGTCTAAAAATGTGTTCAAAAATTCGCGGGGGGATGTCCAAAGCCATTTGGCTAGTTTAATTCGCGGGGGGGGGTCGTTTAAGCTTATTATATAAGTATACGACTCCTCCCACTGATAGTAAAGCACAAAAATCGCAGGGGTTTTAAAATTCGTATCTTTGTTTCTAGGGGTGGGGGGAGGGTGGGGGTGTGTTAATAATTCGCGGGGGGGTGTGAGCTGTCGCTAGGTGTGGGTTCGGTGGGTGTGGCTAGTGGGGGGGCGGAGTTATAGGCAGTTATAATCGCCGCCCCCACTGGTCCGCTGGGGTAGTAACGGGGGGGCTGGGCGGGACGGGAGGGGTAGTGGTGGATGTAGGGTGGAGCGGTGGTGGGGTGGGTGTGACTAAATTCGCAAGGGGGGGTGTGGGGGCGGAGCTAGGGCAGTTTTAATCACCGCCCTTATGGACCCGTAACAGGTAAACGGGGGGTGGGAGGGCGGAACGGGGGGGTGCGTTGGAAAGAGGGAGGCGGGGCGCAGCGGGGGGAGGCAAAAAAAATTCGCTAGGGGGTGTGGTTTAGCTGCTAGGGCCGGGTAAAGCCCACGGTGGGCGGGGCTCTGTTGCGAGAGTGGGGGGGACGGGGGATGTCTAAAAATGTGTTCAAAAATTCGCGGGGGGATGTCCAAAGCCATTTGGCTAGTTTAATTCGCGGGGGGGGGTCGTTTAAGCTTATTATATAAGTATACGACTCCTCCCACTGATAGTAAAGCACAAAAATCGCAGGGGTTTTAAAATTCGTATCTTTGTTTCTAGGGGTGGGGGGAGGGTGGGGGTGTGTTAATAATTCGCGGGGGGGTGTGAGCTGTCGCTAGGTGTGGGTTCGGTGGGTGTGGCTAGTGGGGGGGCGGAGTTATAGGCAGTTATAATCGCCGCCCCCACTGGTCCGCTGGGGTAGTAACGGGGGGGCTGGGCGGGACGGGAGGGGTAGTGGTGGATGTAGGGTGGAGCGGTGGTGGGGTGGGTGTGACTAAATTCGCAAGGGGGGGTGTGGGGGCGGAGCTAGGGCAGTTTTAATCACCGCCCTTATGGACCCGTAACAGGTAAACGGGGGGTGGGAGGGCGGAACGGGGGGGTGCGTTGGAAAGAGGGAGGCGGGGCGCAGCGGGGGGAGGCAAAAAAAATTCGCTAGGGGGTGTGGTTTAGCTGCTAGGGCCGGGTAAAGCCCACGGTGGGCGGGGCTCTGTTGCGAGAGTGGGGGGGACGGGGGATGTCTAAAAATGTGTTCAAAAATTCGCGGGGGGATGTCCAAAGCCATTTGGCTAGTTTAATTCGCGGGGGGGGGTCGTTTAAGCTTATTATATAAGTATACGACTCCTCCCACTGATAGTAAAGCACAAAAATCGCAGGGGTTTTAAAATTCGTATCTTTGTTTCTAGGGGTGGGGGGAGGGTGGGGGTGTGTTAATAATTCGCGGGGGGGTGTGAGCTGTCGCTAGGTGTGGGTTCGGTGGGTGTGGCTAGTGGGGGGGCGGAGTTATAGGCAGTTATAATCGCCGCCCCCACTGGTCCGCTGGGGTAGTAACGGGGGGGCTGGGCGGGACGGGAGGGGTAGTGGTGGATGTAGGGTGGAGCGGTGGTGGGGTGGGTGTGACTAAATTCGCAAGGGGGGGTGTGGGGGCGGAGCTAGGGCAGTTTTAATCACCGCCCTTATGGACCCGTAACAGGTAAACGGGGGGTGGGAGGGCGGAACGGGGGGGTGCGTTGGAAAGAGGGAGGCGGGGCGCAGCGGGGGGAGGCAAAAAAAATTCGCTAGGGGGTGTGGTTTAGCTGCTAGGGCCGGGTAAAGCCCACGGTGGGCGGGGCTCTGTTGCGAGAGTGGGGGGGACGGGGGATGTCTAAAAATGTGTTCAAAAATTCGCGGGGGGATGTCCAAAGCCATTTGGCTAGTTTAATTCGCGGGGGGGGGTCGTTTAAGCTTATTATATAAGTATACGACTCCTCCCACTGATAGTAAAGCACAAAAATCGCAGGGGTTTTAAAATTCGTATCTTTGTTTCTAGGGGTGGGGGGAGGGTGGGGGTGTGTTAATAATTCGCGGGGGGGTGTGAGCTGTCGCTAGGTGTGGGTTCGGTGGGTGTGGCTAGTGGGGGGGCGGAGTTATAGGCAGTTATAATCGCCGCCCCCACTGGTCCGCTGGGGTAGTAACGGGGGGGCTGGGCGGGACGGGAGGGGTAGTGGTGGATGTAGGGTGGAGCGGTGGTGGGGTGGGTGTGACTAAATTCGCAAGGGGGGGTGTGGGGGCGGAGCTAGGGCAGTTTTAATCACCGCCCTTATGGACCCGTAACAGGTAAACGGGGGGTGGGAGGGCGGAACGGGGGGGTGCGTTGGAAAGAGGGAGGCGGGGCGCAGCGGGGGGAGGCAAAAAAAATTCGCTAGGGGGTGTGGTTTAGCTGCTAGGGCCGGGTAAAGCCCACGGTGGGCGGGGCTCTGTTGCGAGAGTGGGGGGGACGGGGGATGTCTAAAAATGTGTTCAAAAATTCGCGGGGGGATGTCCAAAGCCATTTGGCTAGTTTAATTCGCGGGGGGGGGTCGTTTAAGCTTATTATATAAGTATACGACTCCTCCCACTGATAGTAAAGCACAAAAATCGCAGGGGTTTTAAAATTCGTATCTTTGTTTCTAGGGGTGGGGGGAGGGTGGGGGTGTGTTAATAATTCGCGGGGGGGTGTGAGCTGTCGCTAGGTGTGGGTTCGGTGGGTGTGGCTAGTGGGGGGGCGGAGTTATAGGCAGTTATAATCGCCGCCCCCACTGGTCCGCTGGGGTAGTAACGGGGGGGCTGGGCGGGACGGGAGGGGTAGTGGTGGATGTAGGGTGGAGCGGTGGTGGGGTGGGTGTGACTAAATTCGCAAGGGGGGGTGTGGGGGCGGAGCTAGGGCAGTTTTAATCACCGCCCTTATGGACCCGTAACAGGTAAACGGGGGGTGGGAGGGCGGAACGGGGGGGTGCGTTGGAAAGAGGGAGGCGGGGCGCAGCGGGGGGAGGCAAAAAAAATTCGCTAGGGGGTGTGGTTTAGCTGCTAGGGCCGGGTAAAGCCCACGGTGGGCGGGGCTCTGTTGCGAGAGTGGGGGGGACGGGGGATGTCTAAAAATGTGTTCAAAAATTCGCGGGGGGATGTCCAAAGCCATTTGGCTAGTTTAATTCGCGGGGGGGGGTCGTTTAAGCTTATTATATAAGTATACGACTCCTCCCACTGATAGTAAAGCACAAAAATCGCAGGGGTTTTAAAATTCGTATCTTTGTTTCTAGGGGTGGGGGGAGGGTGGGGGTGTGTTAATAATTCGCGGGGGGGTGTGAGCTGTCGCTAGGTGTGGGTTCGGTGGGTGTGGCTAGTGGGGGGGCGGAGTTATAGGCAGTTATAATCGCCGCCCCCACTGGTCCGCTGGGGTAGTAACGGGGGGGCTGGGCGGGACGGGAGGGGTAGTGGTGGATGTAGGGTGGAGCGGTGGTGGGGTGGGTGTGACTAAATTCGCAAGGGGGGGTGTGGGGGCGGAGCTAGGGCAGTTTTAATCACCGCCCTTATGGACCCGTAACAGGTAAACGGGGGGTGGGAGGGCGGAACGGGGGGGTGCGTTGGAAAGAGGGAGGCGGGGCGCAGCGGGGGGAGGCAAAAAAAATTCGCTAGGGGGTGTGGTTTAGCTGCTAGGGCCGGGTAAAGCCCACGGTGGGCGGGGCTCTGTTGCGAGAGTGGGGGGGACGGGGGATGTCTAAAAATGTGTTCAAAAATTCGCGGGGGGATGTCCAAAGCCATTTGGCTAGTTTAATTCGCGGGGGGGGGTCGTTTAAGCTTATTATATAAGTATACGACTCCTCCCACTGATAGTAAAGCACAAAAATCGCAGGGGTTTTAAAATTCGTATCTTTGTTTCTAGGGGTGGGGGGAGGGTGGGGGTGTGTTAATAATTCGCGGGGGGGTGTGAGCTGTCGCTAGGTGTGGGTTCGGTGGGTGTGGCTAGTGGGGGGGCGGAGTTATAGGCAGTTATAATCGCCGCCCCCACTGGTCCGCTGGGGTAGTAACGGGGGGGCTGGGCGGGACGGGAGGGGTAGTGGTGGATGTAGGGTGGAGCGGTGGTGGGGTGGGTGTGACTAAATTCGCAAGGGGGGGTGTGGGGGCGGAGCTAGGGCAGTTTTAATCACCGCCCTTATGGACCCGTAACAGGTAAACGGGGGGTGGGAGGGCGGAACGGGGGGGTGCGTTGGAAAGAGGGAGGCGGGGCGCAGCGGGGGGAGGCAAAAAAAATTCGCTAGGGGGTGTGGTTTAGCTGCTAGGGCCGGGTAAAGCCCACGGTGGGCGGGGCTCTGTTGCGAGAGTGGGGGGGACGGGGGATGTCTAAAAATGTGTTCAAAAATTCGCGGGGGGATGTCCAAAGCCATTTGGCTAGTTTAATTCGCGGGGGGGGGTCGTTTAAGCTTATTATATAAGTATACGACTCCTCCCACTGATAGTAAAGCACAAAAATCGCAGGGGTTTTAAAATTCGTATCTTTGTTTCTAGGGGTGGGGGGAGGGTGGGGGTGTGTTAATAATTCGCGGGGGGGTGTGAGCTGTCGCTAGGTGTGGGTTCGGTGGGTGTGGCTAGTGGGGGGGCGGAGTTATAGGCAGTTATAATCGCCGCCCCCACTGGTCCGCTGGGGTAGTAACGGGGGGGCTGGGCGGGACGGGAGGGGTAGTGGTGGATGTAGGGTGGAGCGGTGGTGGGGTGGGTGTGACTAAATTCGCAAGGGGGGGTGTGGGGGCGGAGCTAGGGCAGTTTTAATCACCGCCCTTATGGACCCGTAACAGGTAAACGGGGGGTGGGAGGGCGGAACGGGGGGGTGCGTTGGAAAGAGGGAGGCGGGGCGCAGCGGGGGGAGGCAAAAAAAATTCGCTAGGGGGTGTGGTTTAGCTGCTAGGGCCGGGTAAAGCCCACGGTGGGCGGGGCTCTGTTGCGAGAGTGGGGGGGACGGGGGATGTCTAAAAATGTGTTCAAAAATTCGCGGGGGGATGTCCAAAGCCATTTGGCTAGTTTAATTCGCGGGGGGGGGTCGTTTAAGCTTATTATATAAGTATACGACTCCTCCCACTGATAGTAAAGCACAAAAATCGCAGGGGTTTTAAAATTCGTATCTTTGTTTCTAGGGGTGGGGGGAGGGTGGGGGTGTGTTAATAATTCGCGGGGGGGTGTGAGCTGTCGCTAGGTGTGGGTTCGGTGGGTGTGGCTAGTGGGGGGGCGGAGTTATAGGCAGTTATAATCGCCGCCCCCACTGGTCCGCTGGGGTAGTAACGGGGGGGCTGGGCGGGACGGGAGGGGTAGTGGTGGATGTAGGGTGGAGCGGTGGTGGGGTGGGTGTGACTAAATTCGCAAGGGGGGGTGTGGGGGCGGAGCTAGGGCAGTTTTAATCACCGCCCTTATGGACCCGTAACAGGTAAACGGGGGGTGGGAGGGCGGAACGGGGGGGTGCGTTGGAAAGAGGGAGGCGGGGCGCAGCGGGGGGAGGCAAAAAAAATTCGCTAGGGGGTGTGGTTTAGCTGCTAGGGCCGGGTAAAGCCCACGGTGGGCGGGGCTCTGTTGCGAGAGTGGGGGGGACGGGGGATGTCTAAAAATGTGTTCAAAAATTCGCGGGGGGATGTCCAAAGCCATTTGGCTAGTTTAATTCGCGGGGGGGGGTCGTTTAAGCTTATTATATAAGTATACGACTCCTCCCACTGATAGTAAAGCACAAAAATCGCAGGGGTTTTAAAATTCGTATCTTTGTTTCTAGGGGTGGGGGGAGGGTGGGGGTGTGTTAATAATTCGCGGGGGGGTGTGAGCTGTCGCTAGGTGTGGGTTCGGTGGGTGTGGCTAGTGGGGGGGCGGAGTTATAGGCAGTTATAATCGCCGCCCCCACTGGTCCGCTGGGGTAGTAACGGGGGGGCTGGGCGGGACGGGAGGGGTAGTGGTGGATGTAGGGTGGAGCGGTGGTGGGGTGGGTGTGACTAAATTCGCAAGGGGGGGTGTGGGGGCGGAGCTAGGGCAGTTTTAATCACCGCCCTTATGGACCCGTAACAGGTAAACGGGGGGTGGGAGGGCGGAACGGGGGGGTGCGTTGGAAAGAGGGAGGCGGGGCGCAGCGGGGGGAGGCAAAAAAAATTCGCTAGGGGGTGTGGTTTAGCTGCTAGGGCCGGGTAAAGCCCACGGTGGGCGGGGCTCTGTTGCGAGAGTGGGGGGGACGGGGGATGTCTAAAAATGTGTTCAAAAATTCGCGGTGGGATGTCTGAAAAAGTCTTTACAAATTCGCGGTGGGATGTCTAAAAAAGTGTTCAAAAATTCGCGGTGGGATGTCTGAAAAAGTCTTTACAAATTCGCGGTGGGATGTCTAAAAAAGTGTTCAAAAATTCGCGGTGGGATGTCTGAAAAAGTCTTTACAAATTCGCGGTGGGATGTCTAAAAAAGTGTTCAAAAATTCGCGGTGGGATGTCTGAAAAAGTCTTTACAAATTCGCGGTGGGATGTCTAAAAAAGTGTTCAAAAATTCGCGGTGGGATGTCTGAAAAAGTCTTTACAAATTCGCGGTGGGATGTCTAAAAAAGTGTTCAAAAATTCGCGGTGGGATGTCTGAAAAAGTCTTTACAAATTCGCGGTGGGATGTCTAAAAAAGTGTTCAAAAATTCGCGGTGGGATGTCTGAAAAAGTCTTTACAAATTCGCGGTGGGATGTCTAAAAAAGTGTTCAAAAATTCCGACAAAAAAGAAACCACCAAAATATATCACTTTATTCAAATCTTACCTTCATACTTTCATTTTTTCACTTTGCCATGCATTACTTTATATTTATATTATCGAACGTTTGCGTCGTAAGAAAACTATCTTCTCTATATTTCTACCAAACATTTCCATTACATTATTAACTCTCATTTGCTTGCGATGTTTTGTCCCATATATCACACAATATTCAACTTTATATTTATCGTATTAGCCCGAACATAACACAAACATTCCACGACAATAGACGACCATTTCTTTTTCCTTTAAAAACGGAACGCGCTCGGAGCGCACTAGGTTTAAACAATGTGATATAAACAAGGACATTCCCATAATCAATATTGAACCATTCAATTCAAATCATAGGAAACACTTTTCAGTTGCAACTCTTCGATTGGCTGCTTTCATTTTGATTCAACATAAATGTATGCAAAATATGTAACCAAACAATTTTATTTACTTTATAATTATCAAACTTATTTTTTTTTCATTCGCCTCGATATCGTCATCTTTACCTCTTTTTTTTTTTTTTACTATTACAGCCTATAAACTGCACACGTGTTTTTTTTTTTCAAATATCTATTATAATTTTGGAATCGCGTTACATTCGGCTCGCCTTATATTCCGGCTAATACAATATTTATATCAACTTATAATTATTGCATATAATTCCTAAAATATTTTTTTTTTAACAAATGGCATCTTTTTTAATCAAAATTGTGAGCCTCAACTTACCAGACTTGACTATTATCTTTTTAAAATATTTTACTACGTTAAAAAAAATATTTCATAAAATTACTCCTGTGTATTTTTCCATCTCCTTAATAATTATATTCTTGTATATTAGTTCTCTTTTATTTTTTTACGTATTATTATTTTACCATTGTAAAGACTAATTCGCTTTACAAAATTAAACATTTCTTCTTGTTTATTATTTTATAGGTTATACATTTATTTTCAAAATACAAAATTTAGTTTTTTCTCCTTCACTATTCTAAAAACCACACGAACTATTTTTTTTTATTATTTTGTCAAAATCTTAAGTTCCTGACGATTTAAATTTTAAGAGATGTTTAGCGGCAAAAAAAATTGAACTAAATAAATTACACGTGTGTATTTTTCCATTTCATTTACGGGTACTTTGTTTGTTGGCAAAAGAAACTACGAAAATATAAAATTTCCTTTTCTTTGCATGACATTCACTTAACCATTATTATACTGTTTGTATTTACAAAATTTCTACCTTCCACTTCTTATCGATGCAAAGGACCAATCTTTCCAATAAATGTATATGAACGTAGGTATGAAACATTAAAATTACCTACTTTACCAATTTTAGAAAAGGGTGTCTGAGTAATATCGATGCTTTATTTGTGACTTAGATAATTATTTTTTACTATACCAAAATCAAAAAAGGCCTCGTTGAAAACACGGAAAAGTACACACAAGTTATTTTTTAACGTTATTTATTTTTTTCAAAATTTTATTCATCAGGTGTTGTGTAAATTCAAATTTTAACAACAAATGAATAACAACAAAATTTTAAAAAAGTTTGTGTAGTTTTAAAAATTTAAAGGAGAAACGATTTTTTGTATTGTTACAAAGTAGGTACCTGTAACCTAGTAATTTATAAGCAAAAATAATTTTCCCAATTTGTGACTCGGGTAATTTTTTTTTATCTTCCTAAAACAATAATGGTTGCGGAAATGAAAAAATATACAAAACTGATTTTTTTAAATTCCAAAAAGAAAATTCTTATGTTGAAGACCGTTTAAAATCTTAATAGTCGAGTCTGCTAACTTCAGGCTCATACAAAATGAGCTTTATTCTTGAATTTATGATAAATTTTCTACCGCGCTTAATCTCACACATCGTTTTTCGTTGACGAATTGAAAGGAATATTTTCTACGATTTCGGCAATGTTTGTTTGAATATACTTCATTAAAACTGCAGTCATTGTTATTCTCAAAAAATTTCATCACTTTAAAAAATTTATACTATTCGGCAATCGAAATGATCATGGGTTAAAAACTTTTATAAATACACAAACAATAAAGTTTATCACTAAGCCTAAAATGTATAAAAGTAATATCCTAAAATCCTACTAAACAATTGTATAATCTTCAATTTCTTATATTTCCTTATTTTAAAAAAATATTACTTTGATTAACAATTTAAATAATTTTCTATGTATCTTACGCATTCCTCTATTTTTCTATTTACTTTTGTATTTCTTTATTTCATAAAGTAATGTTTGATTTCCAGCTTCAATTAAAACTAATTATTAATATTCATCACTTCCTTCTAGCATACAATTTGAACATGACGAATGGTAATACAAGTCGACAAGAACAAGCCCTCAAATGAGAAAATTTCTTTGTGGTCATGATTTCAGGAAAACAACATTTTGGAAAACGCATGCGGATTTGCTCAAAACCATGTGCGACATAAGTTCAAAAATAAGTCCCAGTTATCTTATGAAGTTGTCGTATGACGCTAACGACACTGTTATTTTACCAAAACCAAAGAAGTATAAATGACAGAAGAACGAACGCTGTTTTGCAAAGTCGTCTCAAAATTAGGCCACAGTGCAAAGGACTCCAGTGTCAATAGTATACAAGTATGAATACAAGGGCAATAAACATTTTCATATAATTCACAAGAGATTAATAGATTCATAGAAATATTGTTTTATAAACATAAGTAGAATTTTATGTAATGAATATTAAAGTTAATGAATATTATGTTAATATTAGAGGAATTATAGTATATGAAGAACATGAAAATAACATTTTCACATCTTTAGCTTCAGTTTAAATTACTATCACAAAAAAGGAAACAACCAATAAAATGTCAGTACAATAAGTTCGTCATGCTTCTTAGCGATAATCTCCTGATAATGGCCGAAAAAATTGCCTATCTCATTCGTTCTCCTGTTAATTATTCTTCGTTCCCAAACCGCTCAAATTGGAGACATGATAATGTATTGAACGCTCAGTGTTATTTTTCAAAGTTCCAAGCACTTACCTTTAAAAGGTCTTTTTCAGAAAATAATTAATAGTCCAACTTATACGCTGACACCAATATTGCTGCGAAATTACGATCTAAAGGCTTTCTTCAGAAAGGTTTTTTATTTAGGGAAAAATTTTAACAATTTCATTTTTCAAATCAGCTAACAAATTCAAACAATCAAGGTATCAACATGTTTTTACAGTATGTTGTCTTGATCTTAATTAATTAATGTTTTCACAGTTCACAGTTTATTATTTACGTTACAATTTGTTACAATTATCAACTTATGAATAAATTCACATAACAATGCATATTCAGGAAGGCTTAAGTTAAATAACAGTAAATAATTTGGAATTTGTCTATATTTAAGCTATAAAAGTTTACAACAATAAATTTTGTCTTTACAATTTAATCTTTAGTCAACGCAACTTGTTTCTCGGTTGAATCGATTATACAATGATGTCGATGCAGTACAATGGCCAGGACTGGAACTTTAGTGGGTGGTGATCAGGATTATGATTGCTGTCAATGCAGTTCGTTGTTTAGAGTTGCTGGTTTCGATTTAGTTTCTGCTGGTTGATGTTCATTAATGTAGGCTTGTTGGGCTGCTCGATCACGAAGCATGTTGAAGATTGGTTTGATTAAAAAATAATCCTGGTTTAATTTTTGGGCCGTATGTATGCTGGAAATTCCCAGCCGCATTCTGGATTTCTCTTGCAAACTTTTATTGTGATTTAATCTGCTCACGATATGTGAACTATCCTCAGTTGTCACATTTTTTTTCATAACCCTTCAAAAGTTTCAGTGAGAGCAATCACCGTACGGATTTCTCTTTCTCAATGCTTTCGGTGTCTTCATACTCCTCTTGGTACTCAAATTCTTCTTTTAATATAACTCTCCGTTAAGTTAAATGCAATATGCTACTCATCATTTCAATCTATTCCTCGTCCTTCAGGCAATTAATATTGATTGAGGATCAATATTTAGCATCTTGCCCGATTTCTAAACATTATTTTTCATAAACTATGTATTCTGTTTTTTTCGCTTTTACACACGCTGTTGTCCACACACTGAATCCACTAAATGTTTATGAGCATCAACAAAGGTTTTTTTTTTCATTTTCTTGATCCTTTGTTTATATAAGTAGATAGTAATTGCATAACACAATTTTCGGAAGAGGACACTTTTAGAAACGTTAAAGTTAGGCAACGTTCCATTTTCTATTTCATTTCTCACAATTTTTTTGTTAATTCAATGCTTGCATTGCATAGTTTTCTCTTTTGCTGTTAATTTTTCATAATGATACGATTTGTTACCAAACAAATTAAGTAAAATGCAAAATAGAAAATGAAACGTCCGTCCCTAAATTTTTATATTTCTAAAAGTCACCAACCTGTACCCTATTCTCACTATATTATGTTCACTTTTATTGTTCTTTGCATTACATGGTCATTTCAACTCAACAGCGACCTACCGGAAAAATTTTTTTTTACTTATTTTTCTAAATCCGTAATGATACAATTTTTCGCTAAATTGTTCATAAAAATTTGTCAACATAAATCAAACTTCATTTCAGCTACTATCGAGCCGAAGTTTTGGACATGGGCAGTAATATAAATAACCATTCAATACATTATCATTGAGTAAAGAGCAGAAGCAGTTAAAATTATGTAGGTACAATGAAAATAGAATTAAAAATATTGAATATATGAGCGGTATTGGTCTAGTATAATTGTAAAAAATCAATGCACTGACCTTAGCTATGAATATGAAAAGAAATCCTCTTCTGCCACAATTCTTCTGTAATAATCTCAACGCCACTGCATTGGTTGTTCGATGAATCCAAATCCCTGATTGTGGTCGCAGCAGGATTCGCCAAAAGCAATTGAACTTGATCTTTGATTATAAACACTGAAATAAAGTACGAAAGTTAAAAATAAAACATTAATATAAGAACATTTAAAAAAATCTTTCGTTGCAAGCATGTTCTTTTGTATTGTAAGGGTTTTTGACTAAACTTATTAGTATGTTGTTTGAAATGTTTTTTAAAAAAAAACCGTGATTTACTTATGTTAATTAATTTTGCACTGTTGTTTTCTATATAATGTACTATTTGGAAAAATAAATCAATAAATTTTGTAATATTATTGACTTTTAAATTACATCGATCTGTCAAAATTCGCCCCTTATATTAGATTTTAACTAGATAACCTCCAAATAAACAAGCTATTGTCATTGTCACTCATCAATGGAATTCAAAACAATTTTATCTCACCTTCACAATTCGCATATTGAGAATCGATTGAACAAATATATTTTTAACAATTCACGATAATATCGTCGAAAGATCTGGAGTTTTTTTAACTTTATAAACACAAACAAATCAGTAACCGTTCACTCTACACTGTAATTTAGGATTGTATCCATTGATTCTAGTATAGTTCTAGTAACTTTTTTATCAATCGGTACTAGCATAGAACGGAAAGTAAATGTTTATGGTTATGTTTCTGATCTTAAATAATTCAAAATTTAAAATATTTGTAATAAAGTGAAACATACTGATGCAAATTAACACAATATATTCATGTTTCGATCGTTTTTCTTTTGTATTTACTTTAAATTATTGTGCACTAATTAGCTGTCAAACGACGACGCTGTCTGACACGAAAACGCTGAACTATTGCGGATGACACGCCCACCTATCATTACGTCACAATGGGAACGTGTCTAGGATAAGTTTTATCCAAGATAAAATCATAACAAAATAGTTCAGCGTTTTGCTGTCAGGTAGCTGTAGTGATTTGACAGCTAATTTCAAATTCAAATTCCATATTAAAGTTTCAAAAAGGACAATTTTCAAAAGGAACAACAGGATATAAGGGATAGTTTCTTTCGCTGCAATTGATTTGAATCATCCTTAACGATGTTAATGAAAACTACTTCATTTTTAAGGAGTAGTTTCCCCGGAATTAAAAACGGGAAGTTAAGGAGATGTAAAACAGTGCCTTAATTTTCATCCGAAATTAGGCCATTTCAAGGGGTGTTTTTCACTATCAGGCCAAGTTTTCTCAACAAATTTAGATTTGAGGCCTTCTACAGAATTACAATGAGGAGAAATTTTCTTCCTGTGGGTAATAGGACAATTCCATTTTAAAGTTTTAAAGAGGACAATTTTAAATGGGGAAAAAAAGATATAAGGGTTGGTTTCCTTCGCAGAAACTGGGTTGAATATTAATGTTTTAATTATTCTTATCGTTGCTAAAGAAAAAAACTTTAATTTACCGGAAAAGTTTGCCCGGAATTAAAAATGGGAAGTTAAGGAGCTGTAAATTAATGTTAAATTTTCCATCCGAAATTAGGCCTGTTAAAAGGGAGACTTTTCAATAAAAGGCCTAGTTTCCTCAAAGGAATTAGATTTAAGGCCTTCAAGTGAATTACAATGTGTAAAAATTTTCTTCCTGTGGATAATAGGACGACCTCAATTTTCTTTTCAAATTAAAACAAGGACAATTTTAAATGGGAAAAAAAGGATATAAGGGACGGTTTCTTTCGCTTGAATTGTTACTTTTCCGCATATTATTGCGGTTATTTTTGCGGATATTATTGCGGATATTATTGCGGTTATTTTTCCGCATATTTTTGCGGTTATTTTGCGGTAATATTTGCGGTTATTTTTGCGGAAATTATTGCGGTTATTTTTGCGGATAATATTACGGTTATATTGCGGTAATATTTGCGGTAACATTTGCGGTTATTTTTGCGGATATTATAGCGGTTATTTTGCGGTAATATTTGCGGTTATTTTTGCGGATATAATTGCGGATATTATTGCGGTTATTTTTGCGGATATTATTGCGGTTATTTTTGCGGTAACATTTGCGGTTATTTTTGCGGATATTATTGCGGATATTATTGCCACAACAACACATAACAATTCAGTACATTCAGTTCGTCATGCTTCTTAGCGATAATGCCCTATTAGTCACCGAAAAAATAACGTATCCATGTCTGGATTTTTGAGGACACATGAACTAACAAATTGCCTATCTTGTTCGTTCTCCTGTTAATTATTCTTCGTGCCAAAACCGCTCAAATTGGAGACATGATAATGTATTGAACGCTCAGTGTTATTTTTCAAAGTTCCAAGCACTTACCTTTAAAAGGTCTTTTTCAGAAAATAATTAATAGTCCAATTTTTGCGCTGATACCAATATTGCTGTGAAATTAGGATCTAAAGGCTTTCTTCAAAAAGGATTTTTTATTTAGGGAAAAATTTAAACATTTTCATTTTTGAAATCAGTTAATAAATTCTATTAATGAAGGTATCAACATGTTTTTACAGTATATTGCCTTGTTCTTAATTAATTATTGTTTACACAGTTCATTATTTACATTACAATTTGATACAATAATAATTAACTTATGGATAAATTCACATAATAATGTATATTCAGGAAGGTTTAAGTTAAATAACAGTAAGTAATTTGAAATTTTTCTTTATTTAAGCTATAAAAGTTTACAACAATACATTTTGTCTTTACAATTTACTCTTTAGTCAACGCAACTTGTTTCTCGGTTGAATCGATTATACAATGATGTCGATGCAGTACAATGGCCAGGACTGGAACTTTAGTTGGTGATCAGGATTATGATTGCTATCAATGCAGTTCGTTGTTTACAGTTGCTGGTTTCGGTTTAGTTTCTGCTGGTTGATGTTCATTAATGTAGGCTTGTTGTGCTGCTCGATGACGAAGCATGTTGAAGATGGGTTTGGTTCGAAAATAATCCTGGTTTAATTTTTGGGCCGTATGTATGCTGAAAATTCCCAGCCGCATTCTGGATTTCTCTTGCAAAGTTTTATTGTGATTTAATCTGCTCACGATATGTGAACTATCCTCAGTTGTCACATTTTTTTTCATAACCCTTCAAAAGTTTCAGTGAGAGCAATCACCGTACGGATTTCTCTTTCTCAATGCTTTCGGTGTCTTCATACTCCTCTTGGTACTCAAATTCTTCTTTTAATATAACTCTCCGTTAAGTTACATGCAATATGCTACTCATCATTTCAATCTATTCCTCGTCCTTCAGGCAATTAATATTGATTGAGGATCAATATTTAGCATCTTGCCCGATTTCTAAACATTATTTTTCATAAACTATGTATTCTGTTTTTTTCGCTTTTACACACGCTGTTGTCCACACACTGAATCCACTAAATGTTTATGGGCATCAACAAAGGTTTTTTTTTTCATTTTCTTGATCCTTTGTTTATATAAGTAGATAGTAATTGCATAACACAATTTTCGGAAGAGGACACTTTTAGAAACGTTAAAGTTAGGCAACGTTCCATTTTCTATTTCATTTCTCACAATTTTTTTGTTAATTCAATGCTTGCATTGCATAGTTTTCTCTTTTGCTGTTAATTTTTCATAATGATACGATTTGTTACCAAACAAATTAAGTAAAATGCAAAATAGAAAATGAAACGTCCGTCCCTAAATTTTTATATTTCTAAAAGTCACCAACCTGTACCCTATTCTCACTATATTATGTTCACTTTTATTGTTCTTTGCATTACATGGTCATTTCAACTCAACAGCGACCTACCGGAAAAATTTTTTTTTACTTATTTTTCTAAATCCGTAATGATACAATTTTTCGCTAAATTGTTCATAAAAATTTGTCAACATAAATCAAACTTCATTTCAGCTACTATCGAGCCGAAGTTTTGGACATGGGCAGTAATATAAATAACCATTCAATACATTATCATTGAGTAAAGAGCAGAAGCAGTTAAAATTATGTAGGTACAATGAAAATAGAATTAAAAATATTGAATATATGAGCGGTATTGGTCTAGTATAATTGTAAAAAATCAATGCACTGACCTTAGCTATGAATATGAAAAGAAATCCTCTTCTGCCACAATTCTTCTGTAATAATCTCAACGCCACTGCATTGGTTGTTCGATGAATCCAAATCCCTGATTGTGGTCGCAGCAGGATTCGCCAAAAGCAATTGAACTTGATCTTTGATTATAAACACTGAAATAAAGTACGAAAGTTAAAAATAAAACATTAATATAAGAACATTTAAAAAAATCTTTCGTTGCAAGCATGTTCTTTTGTATTGTAAGGGTTTTTGACTAAACTTATTAGTATGTTGTTTGAAATGTTTTTTAAAAAAAAACCGTGATTTACTTATGTTAATTAATTTTGCACTGTTGTTTTCTATTTAATGTACTATTTGGAAAAATAAATCAATAAATTTTGTAATATTATTGACTTTTAAATTACATCGATCTGTCAAAATTCGCCCCTTATATTAGATTTTAACTAGATAACCTCCAAATAAACAAGCTATTGTCATTGTCACTCATCAATGGAATTCAAAACAATTTTATCTCACCTTCACAATTCGCATATTGAGAATCGATTGAACAAATATATTTTTAACAATTCACGATAATATCGTCGAAAGATCTGGAGTTTTTTTAACTTTATAAACACAAACAAATCAGTAACCGTTCACTCTACACTGTAATTTAGGATTGTATCCATTGATTCTAGTATAGTTCTAGTAACTTTTTTATCAATCGGTACTAGCATAGAACGGAAAGTAAATGTTTATGGTTATGTTTCTGATCTTAAATAATTCAAAATTTAAAATATTTGTAATAAAGTGAAACATACTGATGCAAATTAACACAATATATTCATGTTTCGATCGTTTTTCTTTTGTATTTACTTTAAATTATTGTGCACTAATTAGCTGTCAAACGACGACGCTGTCTGACACGAAAACGCTGAACTATTGCGGATGACACGCCCACCTATCATTACGTCACAATGGGAACGTGTCTAGGATAAGTTTTATCCAAGATAAAATCATAACAAAATAGTTCAGCGTTTTGCTGTCAGGTAGCTGTAGTGATTTGACAGCTAATTTCAAATTCAAATTCCATATTAAAGTTTCAAAAAGGACAATTTTCAAAAGGAACAACAGGATATAAGGGATAGTTTCTTTCGCTGCAATTGATTTGAATCATCCTAAACGATGTTAATGAAAACTACTTCATTTTTAAGGAGTAGTTTCCCCGGAATTAAAAACGGGAAGTTAAGGAGATGTAAAACAGTGCCTTAATTTTCATCCGAAATTAGGCCATTTCAAGGGGTGTTTTTCACTATCAGGCCAAGTTTTCTCAACAAATTTAGATTTGAGGCCTTCTACAGAATTACAATGAGGAGAAATTTTCTTCCTGTGGGTAATAGGACAATTCCATTTTAAAGTTTTAAAGAGGACAATTTTAAATGGGGAAAAAAAGATATAAGGGTTGGTTTCCTTCGCAGAAACTGGGTTGAATATTAATGTTTTAATTATTCTTAACGTTGCTAAAGAAAAAAACTTTAATTTACCGGAAAAGTTTGCCCGGAATTAAAAATGGGAAGTTAAGGAGCTGTAAATTAATGTTAAATTTTCCATCCGAAATTAGGCCTGTTAAAAGGGTGACTTTTCAATAAAAGGCCTAGTTTCCTCAAAGGAATTAGATTTAAGGCCTTCAAGTGAATTACAATGTGTAAAAATTTTCTTCCTGTGGATAATAGGACGACCTCAATTTTCTTTTCAAATTAAAACAAGGACAATTTTAAATGGGAAAAAAAGGATATAAGGGACGGTTTCTTTCGCTTGAATTGTTATTTTTCCGCATATTATTGCGGTTATTTTTGCGGATATTATTGCGGATATTATTGCGGTTATTTTTCCGCATATTTTTGCGGTTATTTTGCGGTTATTTTTGCGGAAATTATTGCGGTTATTTTTGCGGATAATATTACGGTTATATTGCGGTAATATTTGCGGTAACATTTGCGGTTATTTTTGCGGATATTATTGCGGTTATTTTGCGGTAATATTTGCGGTTATTTTTGCGGATATAATTGCGGTTATTTTCGCGGATATCCATGCGGTTATTTTGCGGTAACATTGGCGATTATTTTTGCGGATATAATTGCGGTTATTTTGGCGGATATCATTGCGGATATTATTGCGGTTTTTTTTGCGGATATTATTGCGGTTATTTTTCGGATATTATTGCGGTTATTTTTGCGGATATTATTGCGGATATTATTGCGGTTATTTTTGCGGATATTATTGCGATTATTTTGCTGTAATATTTGCGGATATTATTGCGGTTATTTTGCTGTAATATTTGCGGATATTATTGCCACAACAACACATAACAATTCAGTACATTCAGTTCGTCATGCTTCTTAGCGATAATGCCCTATTAGTCACCGAAAAAATAACGTATCCATGTCTGGATTTTTGAGGACACATGAACTAACAAATTGCCTATCTTGTTCGTTCTCCTGTTAATTATTCTTCGTGCCAAAACCGCTCAAATTGGAGACATGATAATGTATTGAACGCTCAGTGTTATTTTTCAAAGTTCCAAGCACTTACCTTTAAAAGGTCTTTTTCAGAAAATAATTAATAGTCCAATTTTTGCGCTGATACCAATATTGCTGTGAAATTAGGATCTAAAGGCTTTCTTCAAAAAGGATTTTTTATTTAGGGAAAAATTTAAACATTTTCATTTTTGAAATCAGTTAATAAATTCTAATAATGAAGGTATCAACATGTTTTTACAGTATATTGCCTTGTTCGTAATTAATTATTGTTTACACAGTTCATTATTTACATTACAATTTGATACAATAATAATTAACTTATGGATAAATTCACATAATAATGTATATTCAGGAAGGTTTAAGTTATATAACAGTAAGTAATTTGAAATTTTTCTTTATTTAAGCTATAAAAGTTTACAACAATACATTTTGTCTTTACAATTTACTCTTTAGTCAACGCAACTTGTTTCTCGGTTGAATCGATTATACAATGATGTCGATGCAGTACAATGGCCAGGACTGGAACTTTAGTTGGTGATCAGGATTATGATTGCTATCAATGCAGTTCGTTGTTTACAGTTGCTGGTTTCGGTTTAGTTTCTGCTGGTTGATGTTCATTAATGTAGGCTTGTTGTGCTGCTCGATGACGAAGCATGTTGAAGATGGGTTTGGTTCGAAAATAATCCTGGTTTAATCTTTGGGCCGTATGTATGCTGAAAATTCCCAGCCGCATTCTGGATTTCTCTTGCAAAGTTTTATTGTGATTTAATCTGCTCACGATATGTGAACTATCCTCAGTTGTCACATTTTTTTTCATAACCCTTCAAAAGTTTCAGTGAGAGCAATCACCGTACGGATTTCTCTTTCTCAATGCTTTCGGTGTCTTCATACTCCTCTTGGTACTCAAATTCTTCTTTTAATATAACTCTCCGTTAAGTTACATGCAATATGCTACTCATCATTTCAATCTATTCCTCGTCCTTCAGGCAATTAATATTGATTGAGGATCAATATTTAGCATCTTGCCCGATTTCTAAACATTATTTTTCATAAACTATGTATTCTGTTTTTTTCGCTTTTACACACGCTGTTGTCCACACACTGAATCCACTAAATGTTTATGGGCATCAACAAAGGTTTTTTTTTTCATTTTCTTGATCCTTTGTTTATATAAGTAGATAGTAATTGCATAACACAATTTTCGGAAGAGGACACTTTTAGAAACGTTAAAGTTAGGCAACGTTCCATTTTCTATTTCATTTCTCACAATTTTTTTGTTAATTCAATGCTTGCATTGCATAGTTTTCTCTTTTGCTGTTAATTTTTCATAATGATACGATTTGTTACCAAACAAATTAAGTAAAATGCAAAATAGAAAATGAAACGTCCGTCCCTAAATTTTTATATTTCTAAAAGTCACCAACCTGTACCCTATTCTCACTATATTATGTTCACTTTTATTGTTCTTTGCATTACATGGTCATTTCAACTCAACAGCGACCTACCGGAAAAATTTTTTTTTACTTATTTTTCTAAATCCGTAATGATACAATTTTTCGCTAAATTGTTCATAAAAATTTGTCAACATAAATCAAACTTCATTTCAGCTACTATCGAGCCGAAGTTTTGGACATGGGCAGTAATATAAATAACCATTCAATACATTATCATTGAGTAAAGAGCAGAAGCAGTTAAAATTATGTAGGTACAATGAAAATAGAATTAAAAATATTGAATATATGAGCGGTATTGGTCTAGTATAATTGTAAAAAATCAATGCACTGACCTTAGCTATGAATATGAAAAGAAATCCTCTTCTGCCACAATTCTTCTGTAATAATCTCAACGCCACTGCATTGGTTGTTCGATGAATCCAAATCCCTGATTGTGGTCGCAGCAGGATTCGCCAAAAGCAATTGAACTTGATCTTTGATTATAAACACTGAAATAAAGTACGAAAGTTAAAAATAAAACATTAATATAAGAACATTTAAAAAAATCTTTCGTTGCAAGCATGTTCTTTTGTATTGTAAGGGTTTTTGACTAAACTTATTAGTATGTTGTTTGAAATGTTTTTTAAAAAAAAACCGTGATTTACTTATGTTAATTAATTTTGCACTGTTGTTTTCTATATAATGTACTATTTGGAAAAATAAATCAATAAATTTTGTATTATTATTGACTTTTAAATTACATCGATCTGTCAAAATTCGCCCCTTATATTAGATTTTAACTAGATAACCTCCAAATAAACAAGCTATTGTCATTGTCACTCATCAATGGAATTCAAAACAATTTTATCTCACCTTCACAATTCGCATATTGAGAATCGATTGAACAAATATATTTTTAACAATTCACGATAATATCGTCGAAAGATCTGGAGTTTTTTTAACTTTATAAACACAAACAAATCAGTAACCGTTCACTCTACACTGTAATTTAGGATTGTATCCATTGATTCTAGTATAGTTCTAGTAACTTTTTTATCAATCGGTACTAGCATAGAACGGAAAGTAAATGTTTATGGTTATGTTTCTGATCTTAAATAATTCAAAATTTAAAATATTTGTAATAAAGTGAAACATACTGATGCAAATTAACACAATATATTCATGTTTCGATCGTTTTTCTTTTGTATTTACTTTAAATTATTGTGCACTAATTAGCTGTCAAACGACGACGCTGTCTGACACGAAAACGCTGAACTATTGCGGATGACACGCCCACCTATCATTACGTCACAATGGGAACGTGTCTAGGATAAGTTTTATCCAAGATAAAATCATAACAAAATAGTTCAGCGTTTTGCTGTCAGGTAGCTGTAGTGATTTGACAGCTAATTTCAAATTCAAATTCCATATTAAAGTTTCAAAAAGGACAATTTTCAAAAGGAACAACAGGATATAAGGGATAGTTTCTTTCGCTGCAATTGATTTGAATCATCCTTAACGATGTTAATGAAAACTACTTCAATTTTAAGGAGTAGTTTCCCCGGAATTAAAAACGGGAAGTTAAGGAGATGTAAAACAGTGCCTTAATTTTCATCCGAAATTAGGCCATTTCAAGGGGTGTTTTTCACTATCAGGCCAAGTTTTCTCAACAAATTTAGATTTGAGGCCTTCTACAGAATTACAATGAGGAGAAATTTTCTTCCTGTGGGTAATAGGACAATTCCATTTTAAAGTTTTAAAGAGGACAATTTTAAATGGGGAAAAAAAGATATAAGGGTTGGTTTCCTTCGCAGAAACTGGGTTGAATATTAATGTTTTAATTATTCTTAACGCTGCTAAAGAAAAAAACTTTAATTTACCGGAAAAGTTTGCCCGGAATTAAAAATGGGAAGTTAAGGAGCTGTAAATTAATGTTAAATTTTCCATCCGAAATTAGGCCTGTTAAAAGGGTGACTTTTCAATAAAAGGCCTAGGTTCCTCAAAGGAATTAGATTTAAGGCCTTCAAGTGAATTACAATGTGTAAAAATTTTCTTCCTGTGGATAATAGGACGACCTCAATTTTCTTTTCAAATTAAAACAAGGACAATTTTAAATGGGAAAAAAAGGATATAAGGGACGGTTTCTTTCGCTTGAATTGTTATTTTTCCGCATATTATTGCGGTTATTTTTGCGGATATTATTGCGGATATTATTGCGGTTATTTTTCCGCATATTTTTGCGGTTATTTTGCGGTAATATTTGCGGTTATTTTTGCGGAAATTATTGCGGTTATTTTTGCGGATAATATTACGGTTATATTGCGGTAATATTTGCGGTAACATTTGCGGTTATTTTTGCGGATATTATTGCGGTTATTTTGCGGTAATATTTGCGGTTATTTTTGCGGATATAATTGCGGTTATTTTCGCGGATATCCATGCGGTTATTTTGCGGTAACATTGGCGATTATTTTTGCGGATATATTTGCGGTTATTTTTGCGGATATTATTGCGGTTATTTTGCGGTAATATTTGCGGTTATTTTTGCGGATATCATTGCGGTTATTTTGCGGTAATATTTGCGGTTATTTTTGCGGATATCATTGCTGTTATTTTGCGGTAATATTTGCGGTTATTTTTGCGGATATTATTGCGGTTATTTTGCGGTAATATTTGCGGTTATTTTTGCGGATATTATTGCGGTTATTTTTGCGGATATCCTTGCGGTTATTTTGCGGTAACATTTGCGGTTATTTTTGCGGATATAATTGCGGTTATTTTTGCGGATATCATTGCGGTTATTTTGCGGTAATATTTGAGAATATATTTGCGGTTATAAATAATATTTGCGGTAATATTGTATTATTTTGCGGTAATATTACCGAGAAGATCACTAATGGATTTACTACAACAATCTGTGCTGTAAATTGTGTTTTAATAATTCAGTGAATGTGAAGTTATAAATTGGTTTAAGTGATAAAGTGGTTTAAGTGATAAATAGTGAAAATATCTGTAAATCAAGAAAATTTTACTAACTTTATATTTCTATATGATTTTAATAATTGATACTTTTACATAAATTATATAAACTCTTGTAATAATGGATAGACTAATATTGTAAATTTTTATAAACTGTATTGATATTTAACATTAATAAATTTATTTTAATTGAATATATTTTTTCAATTCGATTTTCCGCACCCATCCACTTGAATTTTATATTTCAGAGTTAAGATACAAAGAAAAGTTAAGATAATGCAACGAAGAGGTAAGTAAGGTAAAATCAATGTTTTTCGATAGAAATTCTGAAAAATCCCAAAAATAGGCCTAAATTGGCGATTTTTTTCACTTTTTCCAACTTCAAAGCCATTTGTAGCGATAACTATCGATCGTAGGTGAACGATAGTAGGCTCATTCGATAGCGCTTGAATTACTCTACCGATGGTATAAATTTGGTCCCGGAACGTAACGTAATATAGCTATGGTGTGAATTTCATCGAGAAATTCGACAAACATTTTTTTGAAAAATATCGACGTACATTTGGTCGACGAAATAAAATTTCTCAGAAGAGAAAAAAAAAAGTTTTTCACCTTAAGCTTTTCCGGGACCAAATTTATACCATCGATAGAGTAATTCAAGCGCTATCGAATGAGCCTACTATCGTTAACCTACGATCGATAGTTATCGCTACAAATGGCTTTGAATTTGGAAAAAGTGAAAAAAATCGCCAATTTAGGCCTATTTTTGGGATTCTTCAGAATTTCGGCCGGAAAATTTTCGCCAAAAAAATGAAAAATTGTATAATTAAAAATGATTTTTTGGCTTCTCGGAGCGTAACTTAGCCATTCCCGGAATCCCATTTCACTAAATTCGAAAATTCGAGGTCCCCCCCCCAAAAAAAAAAACCGAAAAAATTGACTTCAGGATATGTTTTTTAGGCCTCCCGTGACGTAACTAAGCCATTCCCAGAGTCCTACTTCCCGAAAATCGAAAATTCGGTAATTTTTCGGGAATGACGTCATTGGGTGGCGACGTATGTGTGACGTCATATATATGAAAAGAGTGACGTCACAAAACCATTGAGCAAAAGTAAAATGAAAAATATATAGCATCATCGATCGATCATTTCAAACCCCGAAAGGTTGGAACTGTTCGATCGAATATTTCGATGATACAATGTCTGGAATGAGGAATTAATGTTAATTAGATATATTATAAGCAGTAAGGAATAGAAATCAATTATTAGAAATTATAAAAATCCGGGACCAATCGGGATGCGAACCAGGGACCTCGACCCCGAACAACAGCAACGGCGACCAAGACGACTCGGCTATCTGATGATATATGTAAATGACCTTAAAACTCATATATAAACAATTCTTATGAGATTTGTGGAAAATTGAAAAAAAATTTCGATCGAAGGAGTTGGAATTTTCCAAAAACCTTTTAACCATAGCTGCTCCATGTTAAAGTTGGAAAATTTTACTAAAAACATTGCAACATTTTAAGGTCCTTGATCCTTTTTATCGACAAAAACAAATTTGTATTTCAAAAGAGTTTCTTCAGAAAATTAAAATTTATATATAAAATAAAATCGATTAGGACTTCAAAAAGTTGAGATATTTTTCGATATTGGCTTAATCGAATTATTCGATAATCTATCGAAAAACATTGATTTTACCTTACTTACCTCTTCGTTGCATTATCTTAACTTTTCTTTGTATCTTAACTCTGAAATATAAAATTCAAGAGGATGGGTGCGGAAAATCGAATTGAAAAAATATATTCAATTAAAATAAATTTATTACTGTTAAATATCAATACAGTTTATAAAAAGTTACAATATTAGTTTATCCATTATTACAAGAGTTTATATAATTTATGTAAAAGTATCAATTATTAAAATCATATAGAAATATAAAGTTAGTAAAATTTTCTTGATTTACAGATATTTTCACTATTTATCACTTAAACCACTTTATCACTTAAACCACTTTATAACTTCACATTCACTGAATTATTAAAACACAATTTACAGCACAGATTGTTGTAGTAAATCCATTAGTGATCTTCTCGGTAGATATCAATTGTGGAAATGATATCCTTTATGAATTTGATGGATGATCCTCCAAAGATCCGCATTTATTCCTCAAACGTCCATTCGGAAATGATGAACATCTCAACTCCAATGAATAATTCTCCGTTGTCATCGGTCAGCTTCTTCTGGAACGAAAAGATCAATAAATAATCAAAAATCAATAATAAAATATTTGGAGGTCTCAAAAGTACAGCGACTTACCAATCATTTATGTCCCAAAATGATGATACTTTCTTCAGCGCAAAAACAATGTCTTGGGCCTCAGATTCTTAGTATGTCTTGGTATGGATCTGTAAAAATATATTTTATTAATATTTAAACAAATTGTAATTTTTTAGGGACATTAACATGTAGACTGGGGAACATATGGCGCAGCCCATTTACATAATTTCCATAATGAAACAATGATTGCTAAACTTCTGCATTTATTAACAAAGTTGCAAGATTGCTTTTTCTGATAAGGGCTGTTTTTTTCAAAGTTTCAAAAAGGACAATTTTCAAGTACATAAAAAGGATATAAGAGATGGTTTTCTTTCGCAGAAAATTGCTGCCATTTAAAACTGAATCATTCTTAACTGTATTGCAAAAATCAGCTCTCCATGAGGAGGACTTTCAATTACAACCATGGTTTAAGTCGCTATTATGCCTAATTCGGTGATCAAAACCTGATCTTTTATTATCTTCCTGTTTATCCCGTGGATTGATATATTCTTCTGATATTCACAATACTTAAGCTGCACTCCCAGTGGCTTACATTTACAGATGATTTGATTAGATTCTTCTCTGAATGAATTATTTTTAAATATATTTTAAAAATACATTTTTGTCGTTCATTAGTTAGTTAAACGTTGGAAAATATCTACCAAAGTAACAGAAAGTACATATAATCTCATATAAACATTGCGTCCATACCTACAATTTCACAATAAACATTATCTGTTTCACATTTATTTAATTCGATTCTGATTTTATGAAGTTAAAATGTAACATTGGCCATCAGCTCAAACAACCATAACATAAAATATTCAATTTAATTGGATAAACTAAAGTCAATTAAGAACTAATAACTTTCAAAAATAAGCTGTCACATTGACATGTATCGTACCTCCATCTATGCTACAACGTGTGAACTTTTGACATGTATGTCAATTGAACCACCTTAAGTTTTTAGTGCCACCTATGAGTCAGGTGGATGTACTCATAGCTTCCAACAAAAGTCGAATGCATTTTGGCGTTGTCTTAATTTAAAATTCTAAACAATTCGAATTGTCAACAAATTAGATTTGTTAGAAAAAAAAAACAATAATTTAAAAACTGAATTATGAACTTACTGCTTTTGATTTTTCACACATAAGAGATGCAATTGACTACATGGAAACTGGTAAAAATTGAACAAACTTACAATGGAGAAATCCAAACAGAAAGTTTAAGTCCTCCCATACAAGCTGTGCTAATTATTTCGAAAACAAAGCTCGTTTAAGGGATGAAATCGACAATCCATGTGGCAGAAAAAATCATAAAACCATCCAATCTTCAATCGCCTGTAACACCGTTAAATAAAGGTTTTTTTCGAACCAATATCGCAATATCGATTCAAATTTTCAAAAAGGACAATTTTCGAGTGCTTAAAAAGGATATAAGGGATGTTTTGTTTCGCCAAAATTGAGTTGAATATTAAAGATTAAATCATCCTTAACCATGATGCAAAAAATCATAAGCATTGGTTCACTAGATCCTTGGAAAATTAAATTGGGAAATTAAGGAGGTGAAAACCCTTGCCCCAAATTGGCTTGAAAAAAGGTCATTTTTGAGGGGTGACTTTTCCTTATAACAGCTAATTTTCGCAACGGATTATTAAACAATGTCCTTACGTGAGATGTGGAGTGAAAAAATTTTTATCCTGTGTGCCACAGGACACTCGCAATGTCGTTTCAAAGTTTCAAAAAGGACAATTTTCGAGTGCATAAAAAGGATATAAGGGATGTTTTGTTTCGCCAAAATTGAGTTGAATATTAAAGATTAAATCATCCTTAACCATGATTTAATTGGAAAAACATATAGGTAAATCATCGATCGATCAATCAATCATTTCCAAATGTCGAAGGCTATCGTTGATCGATTGAACACATGGTGCTAAAATTTGGAAACGAGGGTTCATGTTATTAAGTGATAATGTGAGCCAACGTAAGTTAAAAGAAATTAAAACCAATTATTATGGTAGCAAAACATATTGGGCTCATTCGCCAATCGAATTCGAAACCTCCGGTTCCAGCATAGCCGTCCAGTAAATCGTTCCGGAGAGTAGCAGAAATCTGCATATTTTCCGGTGAAAACGGAATAAAACTTACCTACTATGAATAGGAACGATTGTTTGGTGAAATTGACACTTATTATTCTTTGGGTCTATACCGTCTATGCCCCAAAGGTAGTTGCAAACCTTTTCGAATTGAAAGTAACAACTTTTTACAGGAATAAAACACTTGCACTTACCATCGTTTATTTTTCAGAAAATCATCTGGAAAACGTCCGAAGAAATGCTGCAGGTACTGTACAAATTTATCAGAAAACAATCCTCATTTCCTATTGACATAAATAATTAAATGTTAGGTCTTGTTCATTTTTTGATGACTCCATTTAAAGATTGGTCCTCGAGTAGCTAGATACAACTGTAAGAAATGTATTTAAGCAATAAGCAGCGACCGGACACCATCTACGGATATCCTTCATATGGCAATTTCAAGGTTCGAACCCGGAGATTGTTCCCTCAACATACTTATCAGCCCGGCTACAAAGTCATCCCTTACCTATTTGACGAAGTTAGAAGCACTTGAATATTGAAGGGTTTGATGATTTCATCTGCCTCCAAATTGATGCACAATTTCATACCTTCAATGGGCTTTGTATATGGAAAAATTTGCACAGCATGTTTAATGTGAAATGTAAAAAGTCCAGTGACGTTCCCACAAGTGTTAAATCTATGCTACATAGGTAAATGAAAAAGAATTGGAAGTGACTTTTGTGTTAATAAATGCAGAAGCAACCAATGTTTTCATTATGTAAATTATATGTTCCCCAGTACCTATACATGTTAATGTAGCTAGAAAGTATAATTTGTTTAAATAATTATAAAATACATTTTAACAGATCCAAATTACCAAGAAACTAAGGACAAAGACATTGTTTTTGCGCTAAAGAATGTATCATCTTGTTGGGAGATAAATAATTGGTAAGTCGCTGTACTTTGGAGACTTCCAAATATTGATTTTTGATTATTTATTGATTTTTTCGTTCCAGAAGAAGCTGACCGATGACAACGGAGAATTATTCATTGGAGTTGAGATGTTCATCATTTCCGAATGGACGTTTGAGGAATAAATGCGGATCTTTGGAGGATCATCCATCAAATTCATAAAGGATATCATTTCCACAATTGATATCTACCGAGAAAATCACTAATGGATTTACTACAACAATCGAGTTATATTGCGGTTATTTTTGCGGATATTATTGCGGATATTTTGCGGTGATATTTGCGGTTATTTTTACGGATATTATTGCGGTTATTTTTGCGGATATCATTGCGGTTATTTTGCGGTAATATTTGCGGTTATTTTTGCGGATATCTTTGCGGTTATTTTGCGGAAATATTTGCGGTTATTTTTGCGGATATTATTGCGGTTATTTTGCGGAAATATTTGCGGTTATTTTTGCGGATATTATGGCGGTTATTTTTGCGGATATAATAGCGGTTATTTTTGCGGCTATTATTGCGGTTATTTTTGCGGATATTATAGCGGTTATTTTGCGATGATATTTCCGGTTATTTTGCGGTAATATTTGCGGTTATTTTTGCGAGTAATATTGCGGTTATTTTTGCGGATATTATTGCGGTAATTTTTGCGGATATTATTGCGGTTATTTTGCGGTAATATTTGCGGTTATTTTTGCGAGTAATATTGCGGTTATTTTTGCGGATATTATTGCGGTTATTTGGCGGTAACATTTGCGGTTATTTTTGCGGATATTATTGCGGTTATTTTGCGGTAATATTTGTGGATATAAGTGCGGAATTTATTGCGGTTTATTTTGCGGATATAATTGCGGTTATTTTGCGGTGATATTTGTGGTTATTTTGCTGTAATATTTGCGGTTATTTTTGCTGATATTATTGCGGTTATTTTGCGGTGATATTTGCGGTTATTTTGCTGTAATATTTGCGGTTATTTTTGCGGATATTATTGCGGATATTATTGCGGTTATTTTTGCGGATATTATTGCGGTTATTTTTGCGGATATTATTGCGGTTATTTTTGCGGATATAATTGCGGTTATTTTGCGGTAATATTTGCGGTTATTTTTGCGGATATTATTGCGGTTATTTTGCGGTAATATTTGCGGTTTTTTTTGCGAGTAATATTGCGGTTATTTTTGCGGATATTATTGCGGTTATTTTGCGGTAACATTTGCGGTTATTTTTGCGGATATTATTGCGGATATTGTTGCGGTTTTTTTTGCGGATATTATTGCGGTTATTTTGCGGTGATATTTGCGGTTATTTTGCTGTAATATTTGCGGTTATTTTTTGGATATTATTGCGGTTTTTCTGCGGTAATATTTGCGGTTATTTTTGCGAGTAATATTGCGGTTATTTTTGCGGATATTATTGCGGTAACATTTGCGGTTATTTTTGCGGATATTATTGCGGTTATTTTGCGGTAACATTTGCGGTTATTTTTGCGGATATTATTGCGGTTATTTTGCGGTAATATTTGCGGTTATTTTTGCTGATATTATTGCGATTATTTTTGCGGATATCATTGTGGTTATTTTGCGGTAATATTTGCGGTTATTTTTGCGGATATTATTGCGGTTATTTTTGCGGATATCATAGCGGTTATTTTACGGTAATATTTGCGGTTATTTTTGCGGATATTATTGCGGTTATTTTGCGGAAATATTTGCGGTTATTTTGCCGTAATATTTGCCGTTAATTTTGCGGATATTATTGCGGATATTATTGCGGTTATTTTTGCGGATATTATTGCGGTTATTTAGCGGTAATATTTGCGGTTATTTTTGCGGATATAATTGCGGATATTATTGCGGTTATTTTGCGGTAATATTTGCGGTTATTTTTGCGGATATTATTGCGGTTATTTTTGCGGATATCATTGCGGTTATTTTGCGGTAATATTTGCGGTTATTTTTGCGGATATTATTGCGGTTATTTTGCGGAAATATTTGCGGTTATTTTTGCGGATATTATGGCGGTTATTTTTGCGGATATAATTGCGGTTATTTTGCGGTAACATTTGCGGTTATTTTTGCGGATATTATTGCGGTTATTTTGCGGTAACATTTGCGGTTATTTTTGCGGATATTATTGCGGATATTGTCGCGGTTTTTTTTGCGGATATTATTGCGGTTATTTTGCGGTGATATTTGCGGTTATTTTGCTGTAATATTTGCGGTTATTTTTTGGATATTATTGCGGTTTTTCTGCGGTAATATTTGCGGTTATTTTTGCGAGTAATATGGCGGTTATTTTTGGGGATATTATTGCGGTTATTTTGCGGTAACATTTGCGGTTATTTTTGCGGATATTATTGCGGTTATTTTGCGGTAACATTTGCGGTTATTTTTGCGGATATTATTGCGGTTATTTTGCGGTAATATTTGCGGTTATTTTTGCTGATATTATTGCGATTATTTTTGCGGATATCATTGTGGTTATTTTGCGGTAATATTTGCGGTTATTTTTGCGGATATTATTGCGGTTATTTTTGCGGAAATATTTGCGGAAATATTTGCGGTTATTTTTGCGGATATTATTGCGGTTATTTTGCGGTAACATTTGCGGTTATTTTTGCGGATATTATTGCGGTTATTTTGCGGTAACATTTGCGGTTATTTTTGCGGATATTATTGCGGTTATTTTGCGGTAACATTTGCGGTTATTTTTGCGGATATTATTGCGGTTATTTTGCGGTAATATTTGCGGTTATTTTTGCTGATATTATTGCGATTATTTTTGCGGATATCATTGTGGTTATTTTGCGGTAATATTTGCGGTTATTTTTGCGGATATTATTGCGGTTATTTTTGCGGAAATATTTGCGGAAATATTTGCGGAAATATTTGCGGTTATTTTTGCGGATATTATTGCGGTTATTCTGCGGTAATATTTGCGGTTATTTTTGCGAGTTATATTGCGGTTATTTTTGCGGATTTTATTGCGGTTATTTTTGCGGATATCCTTGCGGTTATTTTGCGGTAATATTTGCGGTTATTTTTGCGGATATTATTGCGGTTATTTTGCGGAAATATTTGCGGTTATTTTTGCGGATATTATTGCGGTTATTTTTGCGGATATCATTGCGGTTATTTTGCTGTAATATTTGGGGTTATTTTTTGGATATTATTGCGGTTTTTCTGCGGTAATATTTGCGGTTATTTTTGCGAGTAATATTGCGGTTATTTTTGCGGATATTATTGCGGTTATTTTGCGGTAACATTTGCGGTTATTTTTGCGGATATTATTGCGGTTATTTTGCGGTAACATTTGCGGTTATTTTTGCGGATATTATTGCGGATATTGTTGCGGTTTTTTTTGCGGATATTATTGCGGTTATTTTGCGGTGATATTTGCGGTTATTTTGCTGTAATATTTGCGGTTATTTTTTGGATATTATTGCGGTTTTTCTGCGGTAATATTTGCGGTTATTTTTGCGAGTAATATTGCGGTTATTTTTGCGGATATTATTGCGGTTATTTTGCGGTAACATTTGCGGTTATTTTTGCGGATATTATTGCGGTTATTTTGCGGTAACATTTGCGGTTATTTTTGCGGATATTATTGCGGTTATTTTGCGGTAATATTTGCGGTTATTTTTGCTGATATTATTGCGATTATTTTTGCGGATATCATTGTGGTTATTTTGCGGTATTATTTGCGGTTATTTTTGCGGATATTATTGCGGTTATTTTTGCGGATATCATAGCGGTTATTTTACGGTAATATTTGCGGTTATTTTTGCGGATATTATTGCGGTTATTTTGCGGAAATATTTGCGGTTATTTTGCCGTAATATTTGCCGTTAATTTTGCGGATATTATTGCGGATATTATTGCGGTTATTTTTGCGGATATTATTGCGGTTATTTTGCGGTAATATTTGCGGGTATTTTTGCGGATATAATTGCGGATATTATTGCGGTTATTTTGCGGTAATATTTGCGGTTATTTTTGCGGATATTATTGCGGTTATTTTTGCGGATATCATTGCGGTTATTTTGCGGTAATATTTGCGGTTATTTTTGCGGATATTATTGCGGTTATTTTGCGGAAATATTTGCGGAAATATTTGCGGTTATTTTTGCGGATATTATTGCGGTTATTCTGCGGTAATATTTGCGGTTATTTTTGCGAGTTATATTGCGGTTATTTTTGCGGATATTATTGCGGTTATTTTTGCGGATATCATTGCGGTTATTTTGCGGTAATATTTGCGGTTATTTTTGCGGATATTATTGCGGTTATTTTGCGGAAATATTTGCGGTTATTTTTGCGGATATTATGGCGGTTATTTTTGCGGATATAATTGCGGTTATTTTTCGGAAATATTTTCGGTTATTTTTGCGGATATTATTGCGGTTATTCTGCGGTAATATTTGCGGTTATTTTTGCGAGTAATATTGCGGTTATTTTTGCGGATATTATTGCGGTTATTCTGCGGTAACATTGGCGGTTATTTTTGCGGATATTATTGCGGTTATTTTGCGGAAATATTTGCGTTTATTTTTGCGGATATTATGGCGGTTATTTTTGCGGATATAATTGCGGTTATTTTTGCGGCTATTATTGCGGTTATTTTTGCGGATATTATTGCGGTTATTTTGCGATGATATTTCCGGTTATTTTGCGGTTATATTTGCGGTTATTTTTGCGAGTAATATTGCGGTTATTTTTGTGGATATTATTACGGTTATTTTTGCGGATATCATTGCGGTTATTTTGCGGTAATATTTGCGGTTATTTTTGCGGATATAATTGCGGTTAATCTGCGGTAATATTTGCGGTTATTTTTGCGAGTAATATTGCGGTTATTTTTGCGGATATTATTGCGGTTATTTTGCGGTAATATATGCGGTTATTTTTGCGAATATTATTGCGGATATTATTGCGGTTATTTTTGCGGATATTATTGCGGTTATTTTTGTATTGATTAAAAATCAATACATAATTGAACAGTCTTTTTAAATATAAATTTTCCTCGTTTGTTAAAATCAAATTTTCTCACAATAGTAAAAATTAATACAAAATTGAACAGTCTTTTCAAATATAAATTTTCCTCGTTTGTTAAATTCAAATTTTCTCACAATTGTAAAAATCAATACAAAATTGAACAGTCTTTTCAAATATAAATTTTCCTCGTTTGTTAAATTCAAATTTTCTCACAATTGTAAAAATCAATACAAAATTGAACAGTCTTTTCAAATATAAATTTTCCTCGTTTGTTAAATTCAAATTTTCTCACAATAGTAAAAATCAATACAAAATTGAACAGTCTTTTTACATATAAATTTTCCTCGTTTGTTAAATTCAAATTTTCTAAACTGGTAAAAATCAATACAAAATTGAACAGTCATTTCAAATAAAAGTTTTCCTCATTTGTTAAATTCAAATTTTCTAAACTGGTAAAAATCAATACAAAATTGAACAGTCTTTTCAAATATAAATTTTCCTCGTTTGTTAAATTCAAATTTTCTCACAATTGTAAAAATCAATACAAAATTGAACAGTCTTTTCAAATATAAATTTTCCTCGTTTGTTAAATTCAAATTTTCTCACAATTGTAAAAATCAATACAAAATTGAACAGTCTTTTCAAATATAAATTTTCCTCGTTTGTTAAATTCAAATTTTCTCACAATTGTAAAAATCAATACAAAATTGAACAGTCTTTTCAAATATAAATTTTCCTCGTTTGTTAAATTCAAATTTTCTCACAATAGTAAAAATCAATACAAAATTGAACAGTCTTTTCAAATATAAATTTTCCTCGTTTGTTAAATTCAAATTTTCTCACAATTGTAAAAATCAATACAAAATTGAACAGTCTTTTCAAATATAAATTTTCCTCGTTTGTTAAATTCAAATTTTCTCACTATTGTAAAAATCAATACAAAATTGAACAGTCTTTTCAAATATAAATTTTCCTCGTTTGTTAAATTCAAATTTTCTCACAATTTTAAAAATCAATTCAAAATTGAACAGTCTTTTCAAATATAAATTTTCCTCGTTTGTTAATTTCAAATTTTCTCACAATAGTAAAAATCAATACAAAATTGAACAGTCTTTTCAAATATAAATTTTCCTCGTTTGTTAAATTCAAATTTTCTCACAATTGTAAAAATCAATACAAAATTGAACAGTCTTTTCAAATATAAATTTTCCTCGTTTGTTAAATTCAAATTTTCTCACAATAGTAAAAATCAATACAAAATTGAACAGTCTTTTTACATATAAATTTTCCTCGTTTGTTAAATTCAAATTTTCTAAACTGGTAAAAATCAATACAAAATTGAACAGTCATTTCAAATAAAAGTTTTCCTCATTTGTTAAATTCAAATTTTCTAAACTGGTAAAAATCAATACAAAATTGAACAGTCTTTTCACATATAAATTTTCCTCGTTTGTTAAATTCAAATTTTCTAAACTGGTAAAAATCAATACAAAATTGAACAGTCTTTTCAAATATAAATTTTCCTCGTTTGTTAAATTCAAATTTTCTCACAATTGTAAAAATCAATACAAAATTGAACAGTCTTTTCAAATATAAATTTTCCTCGTTTGTTAAATTCAAATTTTCTCACAATTGTAAAAATCATTACAAAATTGATCAGTCTTTTCAAATATAAATTTTCCTCGTTTGTTAAATTCAAATTTTCTCACAATTGTAAAAATCAATACAAAATTGAACAGTCTTTTCAAATATAAATTTTCCTCGTTTGTTAAATTCAAATTTTCTCACAATAGTAAAAATCAATACAAAATTGAACAGTCTTTTCAAATATAAATTTTCCTCGTTTGTTAAATTCAAATTTTCTCACAATTGTAAAAATCAATACAAAAATGAACAGTCTTTTCACATATAATTTTTCCTCGTTTGTTAAATTCAAATTTTCTAAACTGGTAAAAATCAATACAAAATTGAACAGTCTTTTCAAATATAAATTTTCCTCGTTTGTTAAATTCAAATTTTCTCACAATTTTAAAAATCAATACAAAATTGAACAGTCTTTTTACATATAAATTTTCCTCGTTTGTTAAATTCAAATTTTCTCACAATTGTAAAAATCAATACAAAATTGAACAGTCTTTTCAAATATAAATTTTCCTCGTTTGTTAAATTCAAATTTTCTCACAATTTTAAAAATCAATACAAAATTGAACAGTCTTTTCACATAAAAATTTTCCTCGTTTGTTAAATTCAAATTTTCTAAACTGGTAAAAATCAATACAAAATTGAACAGTCTTTTCAAATATAAATTTTCCTCGTTTGTTAAATTCAAATTTTCTAAACTGGTATAAATCAATACAAAATTGAACAGTCTTTTCAAATATAAATTTTCCTCGTTTGTTAAATTCAAATTTTCTCACAATTGTAAAAATCAATACAAAATTGAACAGTCTTTTCACATATAAATTTTCCTCGTTTGTTAAATTCAAATTTTCTAAACTGGTAAAAATCAATACAAAATTGAACAGTCTTTTTACATATAAATTTTCCTCGTTTGTTAAATTCAAATTTTCTCACAATTGTAAAAATCCATACAAAATTGAACAGTCTTTTCTCATATAAATTTTCCTCGTTTGTTAAATTCAAATTTTCTAAACTGGTAAAAATCAATACAAAATTGAACAGTCTTTTCAAATATAAATTTTCCTCGTTTGTTAAATTCAAATTTTCTAAACTGGTAAAAATCAATACAAAATTGAACAGTCTTTTCAAATATAAATTTTCCTCGTTTGTTAAATTCAAATTTTCTCACAATTGTAAAAATCAATACAAAATTGAACAGTCTTTTCACATATAAATTTTCCTCGTTTGTTAAATTCAAATTTTCTAAACTGGTATAAATCAATACAAAATTGAACAGTCTTTTCAAATATAAATTTTCCTCGTTTGTTAAATTCAAATTTTCTAAACTGGTAAAATTCAATACAAAATTGAACAGTCTTTTCAAATATAAATTTTCCTCGTTTGTTAAATTCAAATTTTCTAAACTGGTAAAAATCAATACAAAATTGAACAGTCTTTTCACATATAAATTTTCCTCGTTTGTTAAATTCAAATTTTCTAAACTGGTAAAAATCAATACAAAATTGAACAGTCTTTTGAAATATAAATTTTCCTCGTTTGTTAAATTCAAATTTTCTCACAATTGTAAAAATCAATACAAAATTGAACAGTCTTTTCACATATAAATTTTCCTCGTTTGTTAAATTCAAATTTTCTTAACTGGTAAAAATCAATACAAAATTGAACAGTCTTTTCAAATATAAATTTTCCTCGTTTGTTAAATTCAAATTTTCTCACAATTGTAAAAATCAATACAAAATTGAACAGTCTTTTCAAATATAAATTCTCCTCGTTTGTTAAATTCAAATTTTCTAAACTAGTAAAAATCAATACAAAATTAAACAGTCTTTTCAAATATAAATTTTCCTCGTTTGTTAAATTCAAATTTTCTCACAATTGTAAAAATCCATACAAAATTGAACAGTCTTTTCTCATATAAATTTTCCTCGTTTGTTAAATTCAAATTTTCTAAACTGGTAAAAATCAATACAAAATTGAACAGTCTTTTCAAATATAAATTTTCCTCGTTTGTTATATTCAAATTTTCTCACAATTGTAAAAATCAATACAAAATTGAACAGTCTTTTTACATATAAATTTTCCTCGTTTGTTAAATTCAAATTTTCTCACAATTGTAAAAATCAATACAAAATTGAACAGTCTTTTCACATATAAATTTTCCTCGTTTGTTAAATTCAAATTTTCTAAACTGGTATAAATCAATACAAAATTGAACAGTCTTTTCAAATATAAATTTTCCTCGTTTGTTAAATTCAAATTTTCTAAACTGGTAAAATTCAATACAAAATTGAACAGTCTTTTCAAATATAAATTTTCCTCGTTTGTTAAATTCAAATTTTCTAAACTGGTAAAAATCAATACAAAATTGAACAGTCTTTTCACATATAAATTTTCCTCGTTTGTTAAATTCAAATTTTCTAAACTGGTAAAAATCAATACAAAATTGAACAGTCTTTTGAAATATAAATTTTCCTCGTTTGTTAAATTCAAATTTTCTAAACTGGTAAAATTCAATACAAAATTGAACAGTCTTTTCACATATAAATTTTCCTCGTTTGTTAAATTCAAATTTTCTTAACTGGTAAAAATCAATACAAAATTGAACAGTCTTTTCAAATATAAATTTTCCTCGTTTGTTAAATTCAAATTTTCTCACAATAGTAAAAATCAATACAAAATTGAACAGTCTTTTCAAATATAAATTTTCCTCGTTTGTTAAATTCAAATTTTCTCACAATTGTAAAAATCAATACAAAATTGAACAGTCTTTTCAAATATAAATTTTCCTCGTTTGTTAAATTCAAATTTTCTCACTATTGTAAAAATCAATACAAAATTGAACAGTCTTTTCAAATATAAATTTTCCTCGTTTGTTAAATTCAAATTTTCTCACAATTTTAAAAATCAATTCAAAATTGAACAGTCTTTTCAAATATAAATTTTCCTCGTTTGTTAATTTCAAATTTTCTCACAATAGTAAAAATCAATACAAAATTGAACAGTCTTTTCAAATATAAATTTTCCTCGTTTGTTAAATTCAAATTTTCTCACAATTGTAAAAATCAATACAAAATTGAACAGTCTTTTCAAATATAAATTTTCCTCGTTTGTTAAATTCAAATTTTCTCACAATAGTAAAAATCAATACAAAATTGAACAGTCTTTTTACATATAAATTTTCCTCGTTTGTTAAATTCAAATTTTCTAAACTGGTAAAAATCAATACAAAATTGAACAGTCATTTCAAATAAAAGTTTTCCTCATTTGTTAAATTCAAATTTTCTAAACTGGTAAAAATCAATACAAAATTGAACAGTCTTTTCACATATAAATTTTCCTCGTTTGTTAAATTCAAATTTTCTAAACTGGTAAAAATCAATACAAAATTGAACAGTCTTTTCAAATATAAATTTTCCTCGTTTGTTAAATTCAAATTTTCTCACAATTGTAAAAATCAATACAAAATTGAACAGTCTTTTCAAATATAAATTTTCCTCGTTTGTTAAATTCAAATTTTCTCACAATTGTAAAAATCATTACAAAATTGATCAGTCTTTTCAAATATAAATTTTCCTCGTTTGTTAAATTCAAATTTTCTCACAATTGTAAAAATCAATACAAAATTGAACAGTCTTTTCAAATATAAATTTTCCTCGTTTGTTAAATTCAAATTTTCTCACAATAGTAAAAATCAATACAAAATTGAACAGTCTTTTTACATATAAATTTTCCTCGTTTGTTAAATTCAAATTTTCTAAACTGGTAAAAATCAATACAAAATTGAACAGTCATTTCAAATAAAAGTTTTCCTCATTTGTTAAATTCAAATTTTCTAAACTGGTAAAAATCAATACAAAATTGAACAGTCTTTTCACATATAAATTTTCCTCGTTTGTTAAATTCAAATTTTCTAAACTGGTAAAAATCAATACAAAATTGAACAGTCTTTTCAAATATAAATTTTCCTCGTTTGTTAAATTCAAATTTTCTCACAATTGTAAAAATCAATACAAAATTGAACAGTCTTTTCAAATATAAATTTTCCTCGTTTGTTAAATTCAAATTTTCTCACAATTGTAAAAATCAATACAAAATTGAACAGTCTTTTCAAATATAAATTTTCCTCGTTTGTTAAATTCAAATTTTCTCACAATTGTAAAAATCAATACAAAATTGAACAGTCTTTTCAAATATAAATTTTCCTCGTTTGTTAAATTCAACTTTTCTCACAATAGTAAAAATCAATACAAAATTGAACAGTCTTTTCAAATATAAATTTTCCTCGTTTGTTAAATTCAAATTTTCTCACAATTGTAAAAATCAATACAAAATTGAACAGTCTTTTCAAATATAAATTTTCCTCGTTTGTTAAATTCAAATTTTCTCACAATTGTAAAAATCAATACAAAATTGAACAGTCTTTTCACATATAATTTTTCCTCGTTTGTTAAATTCAAATTTTCTCACTATTGTAAAAATCAATACAAAATTGAACAGTCTTTTCAAATATAAATTTTCCTCGTTTGTTAAATTCAAATTTTCTCACAATTTTAAAAATCAATTCAAAATTGAACAGTCTTTTCAAATATAAATTTTCCTCGTTTGTTAATTTCAAATTTTCTCACAATAGTAAAAATCAATACAAAATTGAACAGTCTTTTCAAATATAAATTTTCCTCGTTTGTTAAATTCAAATTTTCTCACAATTGTAAAAATCAATACAAAATTGAACAGTCTTTTCAAATATAAATTTTCCTCGTTTGTTAAATTCAAATTTTCTCACAATAGTAAAAATCAATACAAAATTGAACAGTCTTTTTACATATAAATTTTCCTCGTTTGTTAAATTCAAATTTTCTAAACTGGTAAAAATCAATACAAAATTGAACAGTCATTTCAAATAAAAGTTTTCCTCATTTGTTAAATTCAAATTTTCTAAACTGGTAAAAATCAATACAAAATTGAACAGTCTTTTCACATATAAATTTTCCTCGTTTGTTAAATTCAAATTTTCTAAACTGGTAAAAATCAATACAAAATTGAACAGTCTTTTCAAATATAAATTTTCCTCGTTTGTTAAATTCAAATTTTCTCACAATTGTAAAAATCAATACAAAATTGAACAGTCTTTTCAAATATAAATTTTCCTCGTTTGTTAAATTCAAATTTTCTCACAATTGTAAAAATCATTACAAAATTGATCAGTCTTTTCAAATATAAATTTTCCTCGTTTGTTAAATTCAAATTTTCTCACAATTGTAAAAATCAATACAAAATTGAACAGTCTTTTCAAATATAAATTTTCCTCGTTTGTTAAATTCAAATTTTCTCACAATAGTAAAAATCAATACAAAATTGAACAGTCTTTTTACATATAAATTTTCCTCGTTTGTTAAATTCAAATTTTCTAAACTGGTAAAAATCAATACAAAATTGAACAGTCATTTCAAATAAAAGTTTTCCTCATTTGTTAAATTCAAATTTTCTAAACTGGTAAAAATCAATACAAAATTGAACAGTCTTTTCACATATAAATTTTCCTCGTTTGTTAAATTCAAATTTTCTAAACTGGTAAAAATCAATACAAAATTGAACAGTCTTTTCAAATATAAATTTTCCTCGTTTGTTAAATTCAAATTTTCTCACAATTGTAAAAATCAATACAAAATTGAACAGTCTTTTCAAATATAAATTTTCCTCGTTTGTTAAATTCAAATTTTCTCACAATTGTAAAAATCATTACAAAATTGATCAGGCTTTTCAAATATAAATTTTCCTCGTTTGTTAAATTCAAATTTTCTCACAATTGTAAAAATCAATACAAAATTGAACAGTCTTTTCAAATATAAATTTTCCTCGTTTGTTAAATTCAACTTTTCTCACAATAGTAAAAATCAATACAAAATTGAACAGTCTTTTCAAATATAAATTTTCCTCGTTTGTTAAATTCAAATTTTCTCACAATTGTAAAAATCAATACAAAATTGAACAGTCTTTTCAAATATAAATTTTCCTCGTTTGTTAAATTCAAATTTTCTCACAATTGTAAAAATCAATACAAAAATGAACAGTCTTTTCACATATAATTTTTCCTCGTTTGTTAAATTCAAATTTTCTAAACTGGTAAAAATCAATACAAAATTGAACAGTCTTTTCAAATATAAATTTTCCTCGTTTGTTAAATTCAAATTTTCTCACAATTTTAAAAATCAATACAAAATTGAACAGTCTTTTCAAATATAAATTTTCCTCGTTTGTTAAATTCAAATTTTCTAAACTGGTATAAATCAATACAAAATTGAATAGTCTTTTCAAATATAAATTTTCCTCGTTTGTTAAATTCAAATTTTCTCACAATTGTAAAAATCAATACAAAATTGAACAGTCTTTTCACATATAAATTTTCCTCGTTTGTTAAATTCAAATTTTCTAAACTGGTAAAAATCAATACAAAATTGAACAGTCTTTTCAAATATAAATTTTCCTCGTTTGTTAAATTCAAATTTTCTCACAATTGTAAAAATCAATACAAAATTTAACAGTCTTTTCAAATATAAATTTTCCTCGTTTGTTCAATTCAAATTTTCTAAACTGGTAAAAATCAATACAAAATTGAACAGTCTTTTCAAATATAAATTTTCCTCGTTTGTTAAATTCAAATTTTCTCACAATTGTAAAAATCTATACAAAATTGAACAGTCTTTTCAAATATAAATTTTCCACGTTTGTTAAATTCAAATTTTCTAAACTGGTAAAAATCAATACAAAATTGAACAATCTTTTCAAATATAAATTTTCCTCGTTTGTTAAAATCAAATTTTCTCACAATAGTAAAAATTAATACAAAATTGAACAGTCTTTTCAAATATAAATTTTCCTCGTTTGTTAAATTCAAATTTTCTCACAATTGTAAAAATCAATACAAAATTGAACAGTCTTTTCAAATATAAATTTTCCTCGTTTGTTAAATTCAAATTTTCTCACAATTGTAAAAATCAATACAAAATTGAACAGTCTTTTCAAATATAAATTTTCCTCGTTTGTTAAATTCAAATTTACTCATAATTGTAAAAATCAATACAAAATTGAACAGTCTTTTCAAATATAAATTTTCCTCGTTTGTTAAATTCAAATTTTCTCACAATTTTAAAAATCAATACAAAATTGAACAGTCTTTTTACATATAAATTTTCCTCGTTTGTTAAATTCAAATTTTCTCACAATTGTAAAAATCAATACAAAATTGAACAGTCTTTTCAAATATAAATTTTCCTCGTTTGTTAAATTCAAATTTTCTCACAATTTTAAAAATCAATACAAAATTGAACAGTCTTTTCACATAAAAATTTTCCTCGTTTGTTAAATTCAAATTTTCTAAACTGGTAAAAATCAATACAAAATTGAACAGTCTTTTCAAATATAAATTTTCCTCGTTTGTTAAATTCAAATTTTCTAAACTGGTATAAATCAATACAAAATTGAACAGTCTTTTCAAATATAAATTTTCCTCGTTTGTTAAATTCAAATTTTCTCACAATTGTAAAAATCAATACAAAATTGAACAGTCTTTTCACATATAAATTTTCCTCGTTTGTTAAATTCAAATTTTCTAAACTGGTAAAAATCAATACAAAATTGAACAGTCTTTTTACATATAAATTTTCCTCGTTTGTTAAATTCAAATTTTCTCACAATTGTAAAAATCCATACAAAATTGAACAGTCTTTTCTCATATAAATTTTCCTCGTTTGTTAAATTCAAATTTTCTAAACTGGTAAAAATCAATACAAAATTGAACAGTCTTTTCAAATATAAATTTTCCTCGTTTGTTAAATTCAAATTTTCTAAACTGGTAAAAATCAATACAAAATTGAACAGTCTTTTCAAATATAAATTTTCCTCGTTTGTTATATTCAAATTTTCTCACAATTGTAAAAATCAATACAAAATTGAACAGTCTTTTTACATATAAATTTTCCTCGTTTGTTAAATTCAAATTTTCTCACAATTGTAAAAATCAATACAAAATTGAACAGTCTTTTCACATATAAATTTTCCTCGTTTGTTAAATTCAAATTTTCTAAACTGGTATAAATCAATACAAAATTGAACAGTCTTTTCAAATATAAATTTTCCTCGTTTGTTAAATTCAAATTTTCTAAACTGGTAAAATTCAATACAAAATTGAACAGTCTTTTCACATATAAATTTTCCTCGTTTGTTAAATTCAAATTTTCTTAACTGGTAAAAATCAATACAAAATTGAACAGTCTTTTCAAATATAAATTTTCCTCGTTTGTTAAATTCAAATTTTCTCACAATTGTAAAAATCAATACAAAATTGAACAGTCTTTTCAAATATAAATTCTCCTCGTTTGTTAAATTCAAATTTTCTAAACTAGTAAAAATCAATACAAAATTAAACAGTCTTTTCAAATATAAATTTTCCTCGTTTGTTAAATTCAAATTTTCTCACAATTGTAAAAATCCATACAAAATTGAACAGTCTTTTCTCATATAAATTTTCCTCGTTTGTTAAATTCAAATTTTCTAAACTGGTAAAAATCAATACAAAATTGAACAGTCTTTTCAAATATAAATTTTCCTCGTTTGTTAAATTCAAATTTTCTAAACTGGTAAAAATCAATACAAAATTGAACAGTCTTTTCAAATATAAATTTTCCTCGTTTGTTATATTCAAATTTTCTCACAATTGTAAAAATCAATACAAAATTGAACAGTCTTTTTACATATAAATTTTCCTCGTTTGTTAAATTCAAATTTTCTCACAATTGTAAAAATCAATACAAAATTGAACAGTCTTTTCAAATATAAATTTTCCTCGTTTGTTAAATTCAAATTTTCTCACAATAGTAAAAATCAATACAAAATTGAACAGTCTTTTCAAATATAAATTTTCCTCGTTTGTTAAATTCAAATTTTCTCACAATTGTAAAAATCAATACAAAATTGAACAGTCTTTTCAAATATAAATTTTCCTCGTTTGTTAAATTCAAATTTTCTAAACTGGTAAAAATCAATACAAAATTGAACAGTCTTTTCACATATAAATTTTCCTCGTTTGTTAAATCCAAATTTTCTCACAATTGTAAAAATCAATACAAAATTGAACAGTCTTTTCAAATATAAATTTTCCTCGTTTGTTATATTCAAATTTTCTCACAATTGTAAAAATCAATACAAAATTGAACAGTCTTTTTACATATAAATTTTCCTCGTTTGTTAAATTCAAATTTTCTCACAATTGTAAAAATCAATACAAAATTGAACAGTCTTTTCACATATAAATTTTCCTCGTTTGTTAAATTCAAATTTTCTCACAATTGTAAAAATCAATACAAAATTGAACAGTCTTTTCACATATAAATTTTCCTCGTTTGTTAAATTCAAATTTTCTAAACTGGTATAAATCAATACAAAATTGAACAGTCTTTTCAAATATAAATTTTCCTCGTTTGTTAAATTCAAATTTTCTAAACTGGTAAAATTCAATACAAAATTGAACAGTCTTTTCAAATATAAATTTTCCTCGTTTGTTAAATTCAAATTTTCTAAACTGGTAAAAATCAATACAAAATTGAACAGTCTTTTCACATATAAATTTTCCTCGTTTGTTAAATTCAAATTTTCTAAACTGGTAAAAATCAATACAAAATTGAACAGTCTTTTGAAATATAAATTTTCCTCGTTTGTTAAATTCAAATTTTCTCACAATTGTAAAAATCAATACAAAATTGAACAGTCTTTTCACATATAAATTTTCCTCGTTTGTTAAATTCAAATTTTCTTAACTGGTAAAAATCAATACAAAATTGAACAGTCTTTTCAAATATAAATTTTCCTCGTTTGTTAAATTCAAATTTTCTCACAATTGTAAAAATCAATACAAAATTGAACAGTCTTTTCAAATATAAATTCTCCTCGTTTGTTAAATTCAAATTTTCTAAACTAGTAACAATCAATACAAAATTAAACAGTCTTTTCAAATATAAATTTTCCTCGTTTGTTAAATTCAAATTTTCTCACAATTTTAAAAATCAATACAAAATTGAACAGTCTTTTTACATATAAATTTTCCTCGTTTGTTAAATTCAAATTTTCTCACAATTGTAAAAATCAATACAAAATTGAACAGTCTTTTCTCATATAAATTTTCCTCGTTTGTTAAATTCAAATTTTCTCACAATTGTAAAAATCAATTCAAAATTGAACAGTCTTTTCACATATAAATTTTCCTCGTTTGTTAAATTCAAATTTTCTAAACTGGTAAAAATCTATACAAAATTGAACAGTCTTTTCAAATATAAATTTTCCTCGTTTGTTAAATTCAAATTTTCTCACAATTTTAAAAATCAATACAAAATTGAACAGTCTTTTCAAATATAAATTTTCCTCGTTTGTTAAATTCAAATTTTCTCACAATTTTAAAAATCAATACAAAATTGAACTGTCTTTTTACATATAAATTTTCCTCGTTTGTTAAATTCAAATTTTCTCACAATTGTAAAAATCAATACAAAATTGAACAGTCTTTTCTCATATAAATTTTCCTCGTTTGTTAAATTCAAATTTTCTAAACTGGTAAAAATCAATACAAAATTGAACAGTCTTTTCAAATATAAATTTTCCTCGTTTGTTAAATTCAAATTTTCTAAACTGGTAAAAATCAATACAAAATTGAACAGTCTTTTCAAATATAAATTTTCCTCGTTTGTTAAATTCAAATTTTCTCACAATTGTAAAAATCAATACAAAATTGAACAGTCTTTTTACATATAAATTTTCCTCGTTTGTTAAATTCAAATTTTCTCACAATTGTAAAAATCAATACAAAATTGAACAGTCTTTTCACATATAAATTTTCCTCGTTTGTTAAATTCAAATTTTCTAAACTGGTATAAATCAATACAAAATTGAACAGTCTTTTCAAATATAAATTTTCCTCGTTTGTTAAATTCAAATTTTCTCACAATTGTAAAAATCAATACAAAATTGAACAGTCTTTTTACATATAAATTTTCCTCGTTTGTTAAATTCAAATTTTCTCACAATTGTAAAAATCAATACAAAATTGAACAGTCTTTTCAAATATAAATTTTCCTCGTTTGTTAAATTCAAATTTTCTAAACTGGTAAAAATCAATACAAAATTGAACAGTCTTTTCAAATATAAATTTTCCTCGTTTGTTAAATTCAAATTTTCTAAACTGGTAAAAATCAATACAAAATTGAACAGTCTTTTGAAATATAAATTTTCCTCGTTTGTTAAATTCAAATTTTCTCACAATTGTAAAAATCAATACAAAATTGAACAGTCTTTTCACATATAAAGTTTCCTCGTTTGTTAAATTCAAATTTTCTAAACTAGTAAAAATCAATACAAAATTGAACAGTCTTTTCAAATATAAATTTTCCTCGTTTGTTAAATTCAAATTTTCTCACAATTGTAAAAATCAATACAAAATTGAACAGTCTTTTCACATATAAATTTTCCTCGTTTGTTAAATTCAAATTTTCTAAACTGGTAAAAATCAATACAAAATTGAACAGTCTTTTCAAATATAAATTTTCCTCGTTTGTTAAATTCAAATTTTCTCACAATTGTAAAAATCAATACAAAATTGAACAGTCTTTTCAAATATAAATTTTTCTCGTTTGTTAAATTCAAATTTTCTCACAATAGTAAAAATCAATACAAAATTGAACAGTCTTTTCAAATATAAATTTTCCTCGTTTGTTAAATTCAAATTTTCTAAACTGGTAAAAATCATTACAAAATTGAACAGTCTTTTCAAATATAAATTTTCCTCGTTTGTTAAATTCAAATTTTCTAAACTGGTAAAAATCAATACAAAATTGAACAGTCTTTTCAAATATAAATTTTCCTCGTTTGTTAAATTCAAATTTTCTCACAATTTTAAAAATCAATACAAAATTGAACAGTCTTTTCAAATATAAATTCTCCTCGTTTGTTAAATTCAAATTTTCTAAACTAGTAAAAATCAATACAAAATTGAACAGTCTTTTCAAATATAAATTTTCCTCGTTTGTTAAATTCAAATTTTCTCACAATTGTAAAAATCAATACAAAAATGAACAGTCTTTTCACATATAATTTTTCCTCGTTTGTTAAATTCAAATTTTCTAAACTGGTAAAAATCAATACAAAATTGAACAGTCTTTTCAAATATAAATTTTCCTCGTTTGTTAAATTCAAATTTTCTCACAATTTTAAAAATCAATACAAAATTGAACAGTCTTTTCAAATATAAATTTTCCTCGTTTGTTAAATTCAAATTTTCTAAACTGGTATAAATCAATACAAAATTGAATAGTCTTTTCAAATATAAATTTTCCTCGTTTGTTAAATTCAAATTTTCTCACAATTGTAAAAATCAATACAAAATTGAACAGTCTTTTCACTTATAAATTTTCCTCGTTTGTTAAATTCAAATTTTCTCACAATTGTAAAAATCAATACAAAATTGAACAGTCTTTTCAAATATAAATTCTCTGATAAATTCAAATTTTCTAAACTGGTAAAAATCAATACAAAATTGAACAGTCTTTTCAAATATAAATTTTCCTCGTTTGTTAAATTCAAATTTTCTCACAATTTTAAAAATCAATACAAAATTGAACAGTCTTTTCATATATAAATTCTCCTCGTTTGTTAAATTCAAATTTTCTAAACTAGTAAAAATCAATACAAAATTGAACAGTCTTTTTACATATAAATTTTCCTCGTTTGTTAAATTCAAATTTTCTCACAATTGTAAAAATCAATACAAAATTGAACAGTCTTTTCAAATATAAATTCTCCTCGTTTGTTAAATTCAAATTTTCTAAACTAGTAAAAATCAATACAAAATTGAACAGTCTTTTCAAATATAAATTTTCCTCGTTTGTTAAATTCAAATTTTCTAAACTGGTAAAAATCAATACAAAATTGAACAGTCTTTTCAAATATAAATTTTCCTCGTTTGTTAAATTCAAATTTTCTCACAATTGTAAAAATCAATACAAAATTGAACAGTCTTTTTACATATAAATTTTCCTCGTTTGTTAAATTCAAATTTTCTCACAATTGTAAAAATCAATACAAAATTGAACAGTCTTTTCACATATAAATTTTCCTCGTTTGTTAAATTAAAATTTTCTAAACTGGTATAAATCAATACAAAATTGAACAGTCTTTTCAAATATAAATTTTCCTCGTTTGTTAAATTCAAATTTTCTCACAATTGTAAAAATCATTACAAAATTGATCAGTCTTTTCAAATATAAATTTTCCTCGTTTGTTAAATTCAAATTTTCTCACAATTGTAAAAATCAATACAAAATTGAACAGTCTTTTCAAATATAAATTTTCCTCGTTTGTTAAATTCAAATTTTCTCACAATAGTAAAAATCAATACAAAATTGAACAGTCTTTTCAAATATAAATTTTCCTCGTTTGTTAAATTCAAATTTTCTCACAATTGTAAAAATCAATACAAAATTTAACAGTCTTTTCAAATATAAATTTTCCTCGTTTGTTAAATTCAAATTTTCTCACAATTGTAAAAATCAATACAAAATTGAACAGTCTTTTCAAATATAAATTTTCCTCGTTTGTTAAATTCAAATTTTCTCACAATTGTAAAAATCAATACAAAATTGAACAGTCTTTTCAAATATAAATTTTCCTCGTTTGTTAAATTCAAATTTTCTCACAATTTTAAAAATCAATACAAAAATGAACAGTCTTTTCACATATAATTTTTCCTCGTTTGTTAAATTCAAATTTTCTAAACTGGTAAAAATCAATACAAAATTGAACAGTCTTTTCAAATATAAATTTTCCTCGTTTGTTAAATTCAAATTTTCTCACAATTTTAAAAATCAATACAAAATTGAACAGTCTTTTCAAATATAAATTTTCCTCGTTTGTTAAATTCAAATTTTCTGAACTGGTAAAAATCAATACAAAATTGAACAGTGTTTTCAAATATAAATTTTCCTCGTTTGTTAAATTCAAATTTTCTCACAATTGTAAAAATCAATACAAAATTTAACAGTCTTTTCAAATATAAATTTTCCTCGTTTGTTCAATTCAAATTTTCTAAACTGGTAAAAATCAATACAAAATTGAACAGTCTTTTCAAATATAAATTTTCCACGTTTGTTAAATTCAAATTTTCTAAACTGGTAAAAATCAATACAAAATTGAACAGTCTTTTCAAATATAAATTTTCCTCGTTTGTTAAAATCAAATTTTCTCACAATAGTAAAAATTAATACAAAATTGAACAGTCTTTTCAAATATAAATTTTCCTCGTTTGTTAAATTCAAATTTTCTCACAATTGTAAAAATCTATACAAAATTGAACAGTCTTTTCAAATATAAATTTTCCACGTTTGTTAAATTCAAATTTTCTAAACTGGTAAAAATCAATACAAAATTGAACAGTCTTTTCAAATATAAATTTTCCTCGTTTGTTAAAATCAAATTTTCTCACAATAGTAAAAATTAATACAAAATTGAACAGTCTTTTCAAATATAAATTTTCCTCGTTTGTTAAATTCAAATTTTCTCACAATTGTAAAAATCAATACAAAATTGAACAGTCTTTTCAAATATAAATTTTCCTCGTTTGTTAAATTCAAATTTTCTCACAATTGTAAAAATCAATACAAAATTGAACAGTCTTTTCAAATATAAATTTTCCTCGTTTGTTAAATTCAAATTTACTCATAATTGTAAAAATCAATACAAAATTGAACAGTCTTTTCAAATATAAATTTTCCTCGTTTGTTAAATTCAAATTTTCTCACAATTTTAAAAATCAATACAAAATTGAACAGTCTTTTTACATATAAATTTTCCTCGTTTGTTAAATTCAAATTTTCTCACAATTGTAAAAATCAATACAAAATTGAACAGTCTTTTCAAATATAAATTTTCCTCGTTTGTTAAATTCAAATTTTCTCACAATTTTAAAAATCAATACAAAATTGAACAGTCTTTTCACATAAAAATTTTCCTCGTTTGTTAAATTCAAATTTTCTAAACTGGTAAAAATCAATACAAAATTGAACAGTCTTTTCAAATATAAATTTTCCTCGTTTGTTAAATTCAAATTTTCTAAACTGGTATAAATCAATACAAAATTGAACAGTCTTTTCAAATATAAATTTTCCTCGTTTGTTAAATTCAAATTTTCTCACAATTGTAAAAATCAATACAAAATTGAACAGTCTTTTCACATATAAATTTTCCTCGTTTGTTAAATTCAAATTTTCTAAACTGGTAAAAATCAATACAAAATTGAACAGTCTTTTTACATATAAATTTTCCTCGTTTGTTAAATTCAAATTTTCTCACAATTGTAAAAATCCATACAAAATTGAACAGTCTTTTCTCATATAAATTTTCCTCGTTTGTTAAATTCAAATTTTCTAAACTGGTAAAAATCAATACAAAATTGAACAGTCTTTTCCAATATAAATTTTCCTCGTTTGTTAAATTCAAATTTTCTAAACTGGTAAAAATCAATACAAAATTGAACAGTCTTTTCAAATATAAATTTTCCTCGTTTGTTATATTCAAATTTTCTCACAATTGTAAAAATCCATACAAAATTGAACAGTCTTTTCTCATATAAATTTTCCTCGTTTGTTAAATTCAAATTTTCTAAACTGGTATAAATCAATACAAAATTGAACAGTCTTTTCAAATATAAATTTTCCTCGTTTGTTAAATTCAAATTTTCTCACAATTGTAAAAATCAATACAAAATTGAACAGTCTTTTCACATATAAATTTTCCTCGTTTGTTAAATTCAAATTTTCTCACAATTGTAAAAATCAATACAAAATTGAACAGTCTTTTCACATATAAATTTTCCTCGTTTGTTAAATTCAAATTTTCTAAACTGGTATAAATCAATACAAAATTGAACAGTCTTTTCAAATATAAATTTTCCTCGTTTGTTAAATTCAAATTTTCTAAACTGGTAAAATTCAATACAAAATTGAACAGTCTTTTCAAATATAAATTTTCCTCGTTTGTTAAATTCAAATTTTCTAAACTGGTAAAAATCAATACAAAATTGAACAGTCTTTTCACATATAAATTTTCCTCGTTTGTTAAATTCAAATTTTCTAAACTGGTAAAAATCAATACAAAATTGAACAGTCTTTTGAAATATAAATTTTCCTCGTTTGTTAAATTCAAATTTTCTCACAATTGTAAAAATCAATACAAAATTGAACAGTCTTTTCACATATAAATTTTCCTCGTTTGTTAAATTCAAATTTTCTTAACTGGTAAAAATCAATACAAAATTGAACAGTCTTTTCAAATATAAATTTTCCTCGTTTGTTAAATTCAAATTTTCTCACAATTGTAAAAATCAATACAAAATTGAACAGTCTTTTCAAATATAAATTCTCCTCGTTTGTTAAATTCAAATTTTCTAAACTAGTAAAAATCAATACAAAATTAAACAGTCTTTTCAAATATAAATTTTCCTCGTTTGTTAAATTCAAATTTTCTCACAATTTTAAAAATCAATACAAAATTGAACAGTCTTTTCAAATATAAATTCTCCTCGTTTGTTAAATTCAAATTTTCTAAACTAGTAAAAATCAATACAAAATTGAACAGTCTTTTCAAATATAAATTTTCCTCGTTTGTTAAATTCAAATTTTCTAAACTGGTAAAATTCAATACAAAATTGAACAGTCTTTTCAAATATAAATTTTCCTCGTTTGTTAAATTCAAATTTTCTAAACTGGTAAAAATCAATACAAAATTGAACAGTCTTTTTACATATAAATTTTCCTCGTTTGTTAAATTCAAATTTTCTCACAATTGTAAAAATCCATACAAAATTGAACAGTCTTTTCTCATATAAATTTTCCTCGTTTGTTAAATTCAAATTTTCTAAACTGGTAAAAATCAATACAAAATTGAACAGTCTTTTCAAATATAAATTTTCCTCGTTTGTTAAATTCAAATTTTCTAAACTGGTAAAAATCAATACAAAATTGAACAGTCTTTTCAAATATAAATTTTCCTCGTTTGTTATATTCAAATTTTCTCACAATTGTAAAAATCAATACAAAATTGAACAGTCTTTTTACATATAAATTTTCCTCGTTTGTTAAATTCAAATTTTCTCACAATTGTAAAAATCAATACAAAATTGAACAGTCTTTTCACATATAAATTTTCCTCGTTTGTTAAATTCAAATTTTCTAAACTGGTATAAATCAATACAAAATTGAACAGTCTTTTCAAATATAAATTTTCCTCGTTTGTTAAATTCAAATTTTCTAAACTGGTAAAATTCAATACAAAATTGAACAGTCTTTTCAAATATAAATTTTCCTCGTTTGTTAAATTCAAATTTTCTAAACTGGTAAAAATCAATACAAAATTGAACAGTCTTTTCACATATAAATTTTCCTCGTTTGTTAAATTCAAATTTTCTAAACTGATAAAAATCAATACAAAATTGAACAGTCTTTTTACATATAAATTTTCCTCGTTTGTTAAATTCAAATTTTCTCACAATTGTAAAAATCCATACAAAATTGAACAGTCTTTTCTCATATAAATTTTCCTCGTTTGTTAAATTCAAATTTTCTAAACTGGTAAAAATCAATACAAAATTGAACAGTCTTTTCAAATATAAATTTTCCTCGTTTGTTAAATTCAAATTTTCTAAACTGGTAAAAATCAATACAAAATTGAACAGTCTTTTCAAATATAAATTTTCCTCGTTTGTTATATTCAAATTTTCTCACAATTGTAAAAATCAATACAAAATTGAACAGTCTTTTTACATATAAATTTTCCTCGTTTGTTAAATTCAAATTTTCTCACAATTGTAAAAATCAATACAAAATTGAACAGTCTTTTCAAATATAAATTTTCCTCGTTTGTTATATTCAAATTTTCTCACAATTGTAAAAATCAATACAAAATTGAACAGTCTTTTCTCATATAAATTTTCCTCGTTTGTTAAATTCAAATTTTCTAAACTGGTAAAAATCAATACAAAATTGAACAGTCTTTTCAAATATAAATTTTCCTCGTTTGTTAAATTCAAATTTTCTAAACTGGTAAAAATCAATACAAAATTGAACAGTCTTTTCAAATATAAATTTTCCTCGTTTGTTATATTCAAATTTTCTCACAATTGTAAAAATCAATACAAAATTGAACAGTCTTTTTACATATAAATTTTCCTCGTTTGTTAAATTCAAATTTTCTAAACTGGTAAAATTCAATACAAAATTGAACAGTCTTTTCAAATATAAATATTCCTCGTTTGTTAAATTCAAATTTTCTAAACTGGTAAAAATCAATACAAAATTGAACAGTCTTTTCACATATAAATTTTCCTCGTTTGTTAAATTCAAATTTTCTAAACTGGTAAAAATCAATACAAAATTGAACAGTCTTTTGAAATATAAATTTTCCTCGTTTGTTAAATTCAAATTTTCTCACAATTGTAAAAATCAATACAAAATTGAACAGTCTTTTCACATATAAATTTTCCTCGTTTGTTAAATTCAAATTTTCTTAACTGGTAAAAATCAATACAAAATTGAACAGTCTTTTCAAATATAAATTTTCCTCGTTTGTTAAATTCAAATTTTCTCACAATTGTAAAAATCAATACAAAATTGAACAGTCTTTTCAAATATAAATTCTCCTCGTTTGTTAAATTCAAATTTTCTAAACTAGTAAAAATCAATACAAAATTAAACAGTCTTTTCAAATATAAATTTTCCTCGTTTGTTAAATTCAAATTTTCTCACAATTTTAAAAATCAATACAAAATTGAACAGTCTTTTTACATATAAATTTTCCTCGTTTGTTAAATTCAAATTTTCTCACAATTGTAAAAATCAATACAAAATTGAACAGTCTTTTCTCATATAAATTTTCCTCGTTTGTTAAATTCAAATTTTCTCACAATTGTAAAAATCAATTCAAAATTGAACAGTCTTTTCACATATAAATTTTCCTCGTTTGTTAAATTCAAATTTTCTAAACTGGTAAAAATCTATACAAAATTGAACAGTCTTTTCAAATATAAATTTTCCTCGTTTGTTAAATTCAAATTTTCTCACAATTTTAAAAATCAATACAAAATTGAACAGTCTTTTCAAATATAAATTTTCCTCGTTTGTTAAATTCAAATTTTCTCACAATTTTAAAAATCAATACAAAATTGAACTGTCTTTTTACATATAAATTTTCCTCGTTTGTTAAATTCAAATTTTCTCACAATTGTAAAAATCAATACAAAATTGAACAGTCTTTTCTCATATAAATTTTCCTCGTTTGTTAAATTCAAATTTTCTAAACTGGTAAAAATCAATACAAAATTGAACAGTCTTTTCAAATATAAATTTTCCTCGTTTGTTAAATTCAAATTTTCTAAACTGGTAAAAATCAATACAAAATTGAACAGTCTTTTCAAATATAAATTTTCCTCGTTTGTTAAATTCAAATTTTCTCACAATTGTAAAAATCAATACAAAATTGAACAGTCTTTTTACATATAAATTTTCCTCGTTTGTTAAATTCAAATTTTCTCACAATTGTAAAAATCAATACAAAATTGAACAGTCTTTTCAAATATAAATTTTCCTCGTTTGTTAAATTCAAATTTTCTCACAATTGTAAAAATCAATACAAAATTGAACAGTCTTTTTACATATAAATTTTCCTCGTTTGTTAAATTCAAATTTTCTCACAATTGTAAAAATCAATACAAAATTGAACAGTCTTTTCACATATAAATTTTCCTCGTTTGTTAAATTCAAATTTTCTAAACTAGTAAAAATCAATACAAAATTGAACAGTCTTTTTACATATAAATTTTCCTCGTTTGTTAAATTCAAATTTTCTCACAATTGTAAAAATCAATACAAAATTGAACAGTCTTTTTACATATAAATTTTCCTCGTTTGTTAAATTCAAATTTTCTCACAATTGTAAAAATCAATACAAAATTGAACAGTCTTTTCATATATAAATTCTCCTCGTTTGTTAAATTCAAATTTTCTAAACTAGTAAAAATCAATACAAAATTGAACAGTCTTTTTACATATAAATTTTCCTCGTTTGTTAAATTCAAATTTTCTCACAATTGTAAAAATCAATACAAAATTGAACAGTCTTTTCAAATATAAATTCTCCTCGTTTGTTAAATTCAAATTTTCTAAACTAGTAAAAATCAATACAAAATTGAACAGTCTTTTCAAATATAAATTTTCCTCGTTTGTTAAATTCAAATTTTCTCACAATTTTAAAAATCAATACAAAATTGAACAGTCTTTTCACATATAAATTTTCCTCGTTTGTTAAATTCAAATTTTCTCACAATTGTAAAAATCAATACAAAATTGAACAGTCTTTTCAAATATAAATTTTCCTCGTTTGTTAAATTCAAATTTTCTCACAATTTTAAAAATCAATACAAAATTGAACAGTCTTTTTACATATAAATTTTCCTCGTTTGTTAAATTCAAATTTTCTCACAATTGTAAAAATCAATACAAAAATGAACAGTCTTTTCAAATATAAATTTTCCTCGTTTGTTAAATTCAAATTTTCTAAACTAGTAAAAATCAATACAAAATTGAACAGTCTTTTCAAATATAAATTTTCCTCGTTTGTTAAATTCAAATTTTCTCACAATTTTAAAAGTCAATACAAAATTGAACAGTCTTTTTACATATAAATTTTCCTCGTTTGTTAAATTCAAATTTTCTCACAATTGTAAAAATCAATACAAAATTGAACAGTCTTTTCAAATATAAATTTTCCTCGTTTGTTAAATTCAAATTTTCTCACAATTTTAAAAATCAATACAAAATTGAACAGTCTTTTCATATATAAATTCTCCTCGTTTGTTAAATTCAAATTTTCTAAACTAGTAAAAATCAATACAAAATTGAACAGTCTTTTTACATATAAATTTTCCTCGTTTGTTAAATTCAAATTTTCTCACAATTGTAAAAATCAATACAAAATTGAACAGTCTTTTCAAATATAAATTCTCTGATAAATTCAAATTTTCTAAACTGGTAAAAATCAATACAAAATTGAACAGTCTTTTCAAATATAAATTTTCCTCGTTTGTTAAATTCAAATTTTCTCACAATTTTAAAAATCAATACAAAATTGAACAGTCTTTTCATATATAAATTCTCCTCGTTTGTTAAATTCAAATTTTCTAAACTAGTAAAAATCAATACAAAATTGAACAGTCTTTTTACATATAAATTTTCCTCGTTTGTTAAATTCAAATTTTCTCACAATTGTAAAAATCAATACAAAATTGAACAGTCTTTTCAAATATAAATTCTCCTCGTTTGTTAAATTCAAATTTTCTAAACTAGTAAAAATCAATACAAAATTGAACAGTCTTTTCAAATATAAATTTTCCTCGTTTGTTAAATTCAAATTTTCTCACAATTTTAAAAATCAATACAAAATTGAACAGTCTTTTCACATATAAATTTTCCTCGTTTGTTAAATTCAAATTTTCTCACAATTGTAAAAATCAATACAAAATTGAACAGTCTTTTCACATATAAATTTTCCTCGTTTGTTAAATTCAAATTTTCTCACAATTGTAAAAATCAATACAAAATTGAACAGTCTTTTCAAATATAAATTTTCCTCGTTTGTTAAATTCAAATTTTCTCACAATTTTAAAAATCAATACAAAATTGAACAGTCTTTTCACATATAAATTTTCCTCGTTTGTTAAATTCAAATTTTCTCACAATTGTAAAAATCAATACAAAATTGAACAGTCTTTTCAAATATAAATTTTCCTCGTTTGTTAAATTCAAATTTTCTCACAATTTTAAAAATCAATACAAAATTGAACAGTCTTTTTACATATAAATTTTCCTCGTTTGTTAAATTCAAATTTTCTCACAATTGTAAAAATCAATACAAAATTGAACAGTCTTTTCAAATATAAATTTTCCTCGTTTGTTAAATTCAAATTTTCTCACAATTTTAAAAATCAATACAAAATTGAACAGTCTTTTCATATATAAATTCTCCTCGTTTGTTAAATTCAAATTTTCTAAACTAGTAAAAATCAATACAAAATTGAACAGTCTTTTTACATATAAATTTTCCTCGTTTGTTAAATTCAAATTTTCTCACAATTGTAAAAATCAATACAAAAATGAACAGTCTTTTCAAATATAAATTTTCCTCGTTTGTTAAATTCAAATTTTCTAAACTAGTAAAAATCAATACAAAATTGAACAGTCTTTTCAAATATAAATTTTCCTCGTTTGTTAAATTCAAATTTTCTCACAATTTTAAAAGTCAATACAAAATTGAACAGTCTTTTTACATATAAATTTTCCTCGTTTGTTAAATTCAAATTTTCTCACAATTGTAAAAATCAATACAAAATTGAACAGTCTTTTCAAATATAAATTTTCCTCGTTTGTTAAATTCAAATTTTCTCACAATTTTAAAAATCAATACAAAATTGAACAGTCTTTTCATATATAAATTCTCCTCGTTTGTTAAATTCAAATTTTCTAAACTAGTAAAAATCAATACAAAATTGAACAGTCTTTTTACATATAAATTTTCCTCGTTTGTTAAATTCAAATTTTCTCACAATTGTAAAAATCAATACAAAATTGAACAGTCTTTTCAAATATAAATTCTCTGATAAATTCAAATTTTCTAAACTGGTAAAAATCAATACAAAATTGAACAGTCTTTTCAAATATAAATTTTCCTCGTTTGTTAAATTCAAATTTTCTCACAATTTTAAAAATCAATACAAAATTGAACAGTCTTTTCATATATAAATTCTCCTCGTTTGTTAAATTCAAATTTTCTAAACTAGTAAAAATCAATACAAAATTGAACAGTCTTTTTACATATAAATTTTCCTCGTTTGTTAAATTCAAATTTTCTCACAATTGTAAAAATCAATACAAAATTGAACAGTCTTTTCAAATATAAATTCTCCTCGTTTGTTAAATTCAAATTTTCTAAACTAGTAAAAATCAATACAAAATTGAACAGTCTTTTCAAATATAAATTTTCCTCGTTTGTTAAATTCAAATTTTCTCACAATTTTAAAAATCAATACAAAATTGAACAGTCTTTTCACATATAAATTTTCCTCGTTTGTTAAATTCAAATTTTCTCACAATTGTAAAAATCAATACAAAATTGAACAGTCTTTTCACATATAAATTTTCCTCGTTTGTTAAATTCAAATTTTCTCACAATTGTAAAAATCAATACAAAATTGAACAGTCTTTTCAAATATAAATTTTCCTCGTTTGTTAAATTCAAATTTTCTCACAATTTTAAAAATCAATACAAAATTGAACAGTCTTTTTACATATAAATTTTCCTCGTTTGTTAAATTCAAATTTTCTCACAATTGTAAAAATCAATACAAAAATGAACAGTCTTTTCAAATATAAATTTTCCTCGTTTGTTAAATTCAAATTTTCTAAACTAGTAAAAATCAATACAAAATTGAACAGTCTTTTCAAATATAAATTTTCCTCGTTTGTTAAATTCAAATTTTCTCACAATTTTAAAAGTCAATACAAAATTGAACAGTCTTTTTACATATAAATTTTCCTCGTTTGTTAAATTCAAATTTTCTCACAATTGTAAAAATCAATACAAAATTGAACAGTCTTTTCAAATATAAATTTTCCTCGTTTGTTAAATTCAAATTTTCTCACAATTTTAAAAATCAATACAAAATTGAACAGTCTTTTCATATATAAATTCTCCTCGTTTGTTAAATTCAAATTTTCTAAACTAGTAAAAATCAATACAAAATTGAACAGTCTTTTTACATATAAATTTTCCTCGTTTGTTAAATTCAAATTTTCTCACAATTGTAAAAATCAATACAAAATTGAACAGTCTTTTCAAATATAAATTCTCCTCGTTTGTTAAATTCAAATTTTCTAAACTAGTAAAAATCAATACAAAATTAAACAGTCTTTTCAAATATAAATTTTCCTCGTTTGTTAAATTCAAATTTTCTCACAATTTTAAAAATCAATACAAAATTGAACAGTCTTTTTACATATAAATTTTCCTCGTTTGTTAAATTCAAATTTTCTCACAATTGTAAAAATCAATACAAAATTGAACAGTCTTTTCTCATATAAATTTTCCTCGTTTGTTAAATTCAAATTTTCTCACAATTGTAAAAATCAATTCAAAATTGAACAGTCTTTTCACATATAAATTTTCCTCGTTTGTTAAATTCAAATTTTCTAAACTGGTAAAAATCTATACAAAATTGAACAGTCTTTTCAAATATAAATTTTCCTCGTTTGTTAAATTCAAATTTTCTCACAATTTTAAAAATCAATACAAAATTGAACAGTCTTTTCAAATATAAATTTTCCTCGTTTGTTAAATTCAAATTTTCTCACAATTTTAAAAATCAATACAAAATTGAACTGTCTTTTTACATATAAATTTTCCTCGTTTGTTAAATTCAAATTTTCTCACAATTGTAAAAATCAATACAAAATTGAACAGTCTTTTCTCATATAAATTTTCCTCGTTTGTTAAATTCAAATTTTCTAAACTGGTAAAAATCAATACAAAATTGAACAGTCTTTTCAAATATAAATTTTCCTCGTTTGTTAAATTCAAATTTTCTAAACTGGTAAAAATCAATACAAAATTGAACAGTCTTTTCAAATATAAATTTTCCTCGTTTGTTAAATTCAAATTTTCTCACAATTGTAAAAATCAATACAAAATTGAACAGTCTTTTTACATATAAATTTTCCTCGTTTGTTAAATTCAAATTTTCTCACAATTGTAAAAATCAATACAAAATTGAACAGTCTTTTCAAATATAAATTTTCCTCGTTTGTTAAATTCAAATTTTCTCACAATTGTAAAAATCAATACAAAATTGAACAGTCTTTTTACATATAAATTTTCCTCGTTTGTTAAATTCAAATTTTCTCACAATTGTAAAAATCAATACAAAATTGAACAGTCTTTTCACATATAAATTTTCCTCGTTTGTTAAATTCAAATTTTCTCACAATTGTAAAAATCAATACAAAATTGAACAGTCTTTTTACATATAAATTTTCCTCGTTTGTTAAATTCAAATTTTCTCACAATTGTAAAAATCAATACAAAATTGAACAGTCTTTTTACATATAAATTTTCCTCGTTTGTTAAATTCAAATTTTCTAAACTAGTAAAAATCAATACAAAATTGAACAGTCTTTTTACATATAAATTTTCCTCGTTTGTTAAATTCAAATTTTCTCACAATTGTAAAAATCAATACAAAATTGAACAGTCTTTTCAAATATAAATTCTCCTCGTTTGTTAAATTCAAATTTTCTAAACTAGTAAAAATCAATACAAAATTGAACAGTCTTTTCAAATATAAATTTTCCTCGTTTGTTAAATTCAAATTTTCTCACAATTTTAAAAATCAATACAAAATTGAACAGTCTTTTCACATATAAATTTTCCTCGTTTGTTAAATTCAAATTTTCTCACAATTGTAAAAATCAATACAAAATTGAACAGTCTTTTCAAATATAAATTTTCCTCGTTTGTTAAATTCAAATTTTCTCACAATTTTAAAAATCAATACAAAATTGAACAGTCTTTTTACATATAAATTTTCCTCGTTTGTTAAATTCAAATTTTCTCACAATTGTAAAAATCAATACAAAAATGAACAGTCTTTTCAAATATAAATTTTCCTCGTTTGTTAAATTCAAATTTTCTAAACTAGTAAAAATCAATACAAAATTGAACAGTCTTTTCAAATATAAATTTTCCTCGTTTGTTAAATTCAAATTTTCTCACAATTTTAAAAGTCAATACAAAATTGAACAGTCTTTTTACATATAAATTTTCCTCGTTTGTTAAATTCAAATTTTCTCACAATTGTAAAAATCAATACAAAATTGAACAGTCTTTTCAAATATAAATTTTCCTCGTTTGTTAAATTCAAATTTTCTCACAATTTTAAAAATCAATACAAAATTGAACAGTCTTTTCATATATAAATTCTCCTCGTTTGTTAAATTCAAATTTTCTAAACTAGTAAAAATCAATACAAAATTGAACAGTCTTTTTACATATAAATTTTCCTCGTTTGTTAAATTCAAATTTTCTCACAATTGTAAAAATCAATACAAAATTGAACAGTCTTTTCAAATATAAATTCTCTGATAAATTCAAATTTTCTAAACTGGTAAAAATCAATACAAAATTGAACAGTCTTTTCAAATATAAATTTTCCTCGTTTGTTAAATTCAAATTTTCTCACAATTTTAAAAATCAATACAAAATTGAACAGTCTTTTCATATATAAATTCTCCTCGTTTGTTAAATTCAAATTTTCTAAACTAGTAAAAATCAATACAAAATTGAACAGTCTTTTTACATATAAATTTTCCTCGTTTGTTAAATTCAAATTTTCTCACAATTGTAAAAATCAATACAAAATTGAACAGTCTTTTCAAATATAAATTCTCCTCGTTTGTTAAATTCAAATTTTCTAAACTAGTAAAAATCAATACAAAATTGAACAGTCTTTTCAAATATAAATTTTCCTCGTTTGTTAAATTCAAATTTTCTCACAATTTTAAAAATCAATACAAAATTGAACAGTCTTTTCACATATAAATTTTCCTCGTTTGTTAAATTCAAATTTTCTCACAATTGTAAAAATCAATACAAAATTGAACAGTCTTTTCACATATAAATTTTCCTCGTTTGTTAAATTCAAATTTTCTCACAATTGTAAAAATCAATACAAAATTGAACAGTCTTTTCAAATATAAATTTTCCTCGTTTGTTAAATTCAAATTTTCTCACAATTTTAAAAATCAATACAAAATTGAACAGTCTTTTCACATATAAATTTTCCTCGTTTGTTAAATTCAAATTTTCTCACAATTGTAAAAATCAATACAAAATTGAACAGTCTTTTCAAATATAAATTTTCCTCGTTTGTTAAATTCAAATTTTCTCACAATTTTAAAAATCAATACAAAATTGAACAGTCTTTTTACATATAAATTTTCCTCGTTTGTTAAATTCAAATTTTCTCACAATTGTAAAAATCAATACAAAAATGAACAGTCTTTTCAAATATAAATTTTCCTCGTTTGTTAAATTCAAATTTTCTAAACTAGTAAAAATCAATACAAAATTGAACAGTCTTTTCAAATATAAATTTTCCTCGTTTGTTAAATTCAAATTTTCTCACAATTTTAAAAGTCAATACAAAATTGAACAGTCTTTTTACATATAAATTTTCCTCGTTTGTTAAATTCAAATTTTCTCACAATTGTAAAAATCAATACAAAATTGAACAGTCTTTTCAAATATAAATTTTCCTCGTTTGTTAAATTCAAATTTTCTCACAATTTTAAAAATCAATACAAAATTGAACAGTCTTTTCATATATAAATTCTCCTCGTTTGTTAAATTCAAATTTTCTAAACTAGTAAAAATCAATACAAAATTGAACAGTCTTTTTACATATAAATTTTCCTCGTTTGTTAAATTCAAATTTTCTCACAATTGTAAAAATCAATACAAAATTGAACAGTCTTTTCAAATATAAATTCTCTGATAAATTCAAATTTTCTAAACTGGTAAAAATCAATACAAAATTGAACAGTCTTTTCAAATATAAATTTTCCTCGTTTGTTAAATTCAAATTTTCTCACAATTTTAAAAATCAATACAAAATTGAACAGTCTTTTCATATATAAATTCTCCTCGTTTGTTAAATTCAAATTTTCTAAACTAGTAAAAATCAATACAAAATTGAACAGTCTTTTTACATATAAATTTTCCTCGTTTGTTAAATTCAAATTTTCTCACAATTGTAAAAATCAATACAAAATTGAACAGTCTTTTCAAATATAAATTCTCCTCGTTTGTTAAATTCAAATTTTCTAAACTAGTAAAAATCAATACAAAATTGAACAGTCTTTTCAAATATAAATTTTCCTCGTTTGTTAAATTCAAATTTTCTCACAATTTTAAAAATCAATACAAAATTGAACAGTCTTTTCACATATAAATTTTCCTCGTTTGTTAAATTCAAATTTTCTCACAATTGTAAAAATCAATACAAAATTGAACAGTCTTTTCACATATAAATTTTCCTCGTTTGTTAAATTCAAATTTTCTCACAATTGTAAAAATCAATACAAAATTGAACAGTCTTTTCAAATATAAATTTTCCTCGTTTGTTAAATTCAAATTTTCTCACAATTTTAAAAATCAATACAAAATTGAACAGTCTTTTTACATATAAATTTTCCTCGTTTGTTAAATTCAAATTTTCTCACAATTGTAAAAATCAATACAAAAATGAACAGTCTTTTCAAATATAAATTTTCCTCGTTTGTTAAATTCAAATTTTCTAAACTAGTAAAAATCAATACAAAATTGAACAGTCTTTTCAAATATAAATTTTCCTCGTTTGTTAAATTCAAATTTTCTCACAATTTTAAAAGTCAATACAAAATTGAACAGTCTTTTTACATATAAATTTTCCTCGTTTGTTAAATTCAAATTTTCTCACAATTGTAAAAATCAATACAAAATTGAACAGTCTTTTCAAATATAAATTTTCCTCGTTTGTTAAATTCAAATTTTCTCACAATTTTAAAAATCAATACAAAATTGAACAGTCTTTTCATATATAAATTCTCCTCGTTTGTTAAATTCAAATTTTCTAAACTAGTAAAAATCAATACAAAATTGAACAGTCTTTTTACATATAAATTTTCCTCGTTTGTTAAATTCAAATTTTCTCACAATTGTAAAAATCAATACAAAATTGAACAGTCTTTTCAAATATAAATTCTCCTCGTTTGTTAAATTCAAATTTTCTAAACTAGTAAAAATCAATACAAAATTGAACAGTCTTTTCAAATATAAATTTTCCTCGTTTGTTAAATTCAAATTTTCTCACAATTTTAAAAATCAATACAAAATTGAACAGTCTTTTCACATATAAATTTTCCTCGTTTGTTAAATTCAAATTTTCTCACAATTGTAAAAATCAATACAAAATTGAACAGTCTTTTCACATATAAATTTTCCTCGTTTGTTAAATTCAAATTTTCTCACAATTGTAAAAATCAATACAAAATTGAACAGTCTTTTCAAATATAAATTTTCCTCGTTTGTTAAATTCAAATTTTCTCACAATTTTAAAAATCAATACAAAATTGAACAGTCTTTTCATATATAAATTCTCCTCGTTTGTTAAATTCAAATTTTCTAAACTAGTAAAAATCAATACAAAATTGAACAGTCTTTTTACATATAAATTTTCCTCGTTTGTTAAATTCAAATTTTCTCACAATTGTAAAAATCAATACAAAATTGAACAGTCTTTTCAAATATAAATTCTCCTCGTTTGTTAAATTCAAATTTTCTAAACTAGTAAAAATCAATACAAAATTGAACAGTCTTTTCAAATATAAATTTTCCTCGTTTGTTAAATTCAAATTTTCTCACAATTTTAAAAATCAATACAAAATTGAACAGTCTTTTCACATATAAATTTTCCTCGTTTGTTAAATTCAAATTTTCTCACAATAGTTAAAATCAATACAAAATTGAACAGTCTTTTCAAATATAAATTTGCCTCGTTTGTTAAATTCAAATTTTCTCACAATAGTAAAAATCAATACAAAATTGAACAGTCTTTTCACATATAAATTTTCCTCGTTTGTTAAATTCAAATTTTCTCACAATAGTAAAAATCAATACAAAATTGAACAGTCTTTTCAAATATAAATTTGCCTCGTTTGTTAAATTCAAATTTTCTCACAATAGTAAAATCAATACAAAATTGAACAGTCTTTTCACATATAAATTTTCCTCGTTTGTTAAATTCAAATTTTCTCACAATTGTAAAAATCAATACAAAATTGAACAGTCTTTTCCAATATAAATTTTCCTCGTTTGTTAAATTCAAATTTTCTAAACTAGTAAAAATCAATACAAAATTGAACAGTCTTTTCATATATAAATTCTCCTCGTTTGTTAAATTCAAATTTTCTAAACTAGTAAAAATCAATACAAAATTGAACAGTCTTTTTACATATAAATTTTCCTCGTTTGTTAAATTCAAATTTTCTCACAATTGTAAAAATCAATACAAAATTGAACAGTCTTTTCAAATATAAATTTTCCTCGTTTGTTAAATTCAAATTTTCTCACAATTTTAAAAATCAATACAAAATTGAACAGTCTTTTCATATATAAATTCTCCTCGTTTGTTAAATTCAAATTTTCTAAACTAGTAAAAATCAATACAAAATTGAACAGTCTTTTTACATATAAATTTTCCTCGTTTGTTAAATTCAAATTTTCTCACAATTGTAAAAATCAATACAAAATTGAACAGTCTTTTCAAATATAAATTTTCCTCGTTTGTTAAATTCAAATTTTCTCACAATTTTAAAAATCAATACAAAATTGAACAGTCTTTTCAAATATAAATTTTCCTCGTTTGTTAAATTCAAATTTTCTAAACTGGTAAAAATCAATACAAAATTGAACAGTCTTTTCAAATATAAATTTTCCTCGTTTGTTAAATTCAAATTTTCTCACAATTTTAAAAATCAATACAAAATTGAACAGTCTTTTCATATATAAATTCTCCTCGTTTGTTAAATTCAAATTTTCTAAACTAGTAAAAATCAATACAAAATTGAACAGTCTTTTTACATATAAATTTTCCTCGTTTGTTAAATTCAAATTTTCTCACAATTGTAAAAATCAATACAAAATTGAACAGTCTTTTCAAATATAAATTTTCCTCGTTTGTTAAATTCAAATTTTCTCACAATTTTAAAAATCAATACAAAATTGAACAGTCTTTTCATATATAAATTCTCCTCGTTTGTTAAATTCAAATTTTCTAAACTAGTAAAAATCAATACAAAATTGAACAGTCTTTTTACATATAAATTTTCCTCGTTTGTTAAATTCAAATTTTCTCACAATTGTAAAAATCAATACAAAATTGAACAGTCTTTTCAAATATAAATTTTCCTCGTTTGTTAAATTCAAATTTTCTCACAATTTTAAAAATCAATACAAAATTGAACAGTCTTTTCAAATATAAATTTTCCTCGTTTGTTAAATTCAAATTTTCTAAACTGGTAAAAATCAATACAAAATTGAACAGTCTTTTCAAATATAAATTTTCCTCGTTTGTTAAATTCAAATTTTCTCACAATTGTAAAAATCAATACAAAATTGAACAGTCTTTTTACATATAAATTTTCCTCGTTTGTTAAATTCAAATTTTCTCACAATTGTAAAAATCAATACAAAATTGAACAGTCTTTTCACATATAAATTTTCCTCGTTTGTTAAATTCAAATTTTCTAAACTGGTATAAATCAATACAAAATTGAACAGTCTTTTCAAATATAAATTTTCCTCGTTTGTTAAATTCAAATTTTCTCACAATTGTAAAAATCAATACAAAATTGAACAGTCTTTTTACATATAAATTTTCCTCGTTTGTTAAATTCAAATTTTCTCACAATTGTAAAAATCAATACAAAATTGAACAGTCTTTTCACATATAAATTTTCCTCGTTTGTTAAATTAAAATTTTCTAAACTGGTATAAATCAATACAAAATTGAACAGTCTTTTCAAATATAAATTTTCCTCGTTTGTTAAATTCAAATTTTCTAAACTGGTAAAATTCAATACAAAATTGAACAGTCTTTTCAAATATAAATTTTCCTCGTTTGTTAAATTCAAATTTTCTAAACTGGTAAAAATCAATACAAAATTGAACAGTCTTTTCAAATATAAATTTTCCTCGTTTGTTAAATTCAAATTTTCTAAACTGGTAAAAATCAATACAAAATTGAACAGTCTTTTGAAATATAAATTTTCCTCGTTTGTTAAATTCAAATTTTCTCACAATTGTAAAAATCAATACAAAATTGAACAGTCTTTTCACATATAAAGTTTCCTCGTTTGTTAAATTCAAATTTTCTAAACTAGTAAAAATCAATACAAAATTGAACAGTCTTTTCAAATATAAATTTTCCTCGTTTGTTAAATTCAAATTTTCTCACAATTGTAAAAATCAATACAAAATTGAACAGTCTTTTCACATATAAATTTTCCTCGTTTGTTAAATTCAAATTTTCTAAACTGGTATAAATCAATACAAAATTGAACTGTCTTTTCAAATATAAATTTTCCTCGTTTGTTAAATTCAAATTTTCTAAACTGGTAAAAATCATTACAAAATTGAACAGTCTTTTCAAATATAAATTTTCCTCGTTTGTTAAATTCAAATTTTCTCACAATTTTAAAAATCAATACAAAATTGAACAGTCTTTTCAAATATAAGTTTTCCTCGTTTGTTAAATTCAAATTTTCTCACAATTTTAAAAATCAATACAAAATTGAACAGTCTTTTCACATATAAATTTTCCTCGTTTGTTAAATTCAAATTTTCTAAACTGGTAAAAATCAATACAAAATTGAACAGTCTTTTCACATATAAATTTTCCTCGTTTGTTAAATTCAAATTTTCTCACAATAGTAAAAATCAATACAAAATTGAACAGTCTTTTCAAATATAAATTTTCCTCGTTTGTTAAATTCATATTTTCTCACAATAGTAAAAATCAATACAAAATTGAACAGTCTTTTCAAATATAAATTTTCCTCGTTTGTTAAATTCAAATTTTCTCACAATTGTAAAAATCAATACAAAATTGAACAGTCTTTTCACATATAAATTTTCCTCGTTTGTTAAATTCAAATTTTCTAAACTGGTATAAATCAATACAAAATTGAACTGTCTTTTCAAATATAAATTTTCCTCGTTTGTTAAATTCAAATTTTCTAAACTGGTAAAATTCAATACAAAATTGAACAGTCTTTTCAAATATAAATTTTCCTCGTTTGTTAAATTCAAATTTTCTAAACTGGTAAAAATCAATACAAAATTGAACAATCTTTTCACATATAAATTTTCCTCGTTTGTTAAATTCAAATTTTCTAAACTGGTAAAAATCAATACAAAATTGAACAGTCTTTTGAAATATAAATTTTCCTCGTTTGTTAAATTCAAATTTTCTCACAATTGTAAAAATCAATACAAAATTGAACAGTCTTTTCACATATAAAGTTTCCTCGTTTGTTAAATTCAAATTTTCTAAACTAGTAAAAATCAATACAAAATTGAACAGTCTTTTCAAATATAAATTTTCCTCGTTTGTTAAATTCAAATTTTCTCACAATTGTAAAAATCAATACAAAATTGAACAGTCTTTTCACATATAAAGTTTCCTCGTTTGTTAAATTCAAATTTTCTAAACTAGTAAAAATCAATACAAAATTGAACAGTCTTTTCAAATATAAATTTTCCTCGTTTGTTAAATTCAAATTTTCTCACAATTGTAAAAATCAATACAAAATTGAACAGTCTTTTCAAATATAAATTTTCCTCGTTTGTTAAATTCAAATTTTCTCACAATTTTAAAAATCAATACAAAATTGAACAGTCTTTTCACATATAAATTTTCCTCGTTTGTTAAATTCAAATTTTCTCACAATTGTAAAAATCAATACAAAATTGAACAGTCTTTTCACATATAAATTTTCCTCGTTTGTTAAATTCAAATTTTCTCACAATTGTAAAAATCAATACAAAATTGAACAGTCTTTTCAAATATAAATTTTCCTCGTTTGTTAAATTCAAATTTTCTCACAATTTTAAAAATCAATACAAAATTGAACAGTCTTTTCATATATAAATTCTCCTCGTTTGTTAAATTCAAATTTTCTAAACTAGTAAAAATCAATACAAAATTGAACAGTCTTTTTACATATAAATTTTCCTCGTTTGTTAAATTCAAATTTTCTCACAATTGTAAAAATCAATACAAAATTGAACAGTCTTTTCAAATATAAATTCTCCTCGTTTGTTAAATTCAAATTTTCTAAACTAGTAAAAATCAATACAAAATTGAACAGTCTTTTCAAATATAAATTTTCCTCGTTTGTTAAATTCAAATTTTCTCACAATTTTAAAAATCAATACAAAATTGAACAGTCTTTTCACATATAAATTTTCCTCGTTTGTTAAATTCAAATTTTCTCACAATAGTTAAAATCAATACAAAATTGAACAGTCTTTTCAAATATAAATTTGCCTCGTTTGTTAAATTCAAATTTTCTCACAATAGTAAAAATCAATACAAAATTGAACAGTCTTTTCACATATAAATTTTCCTCGTTTGTTAAATTCAAATTTTCTCACAATAGTAAAAATCAATACAAAATTGAACAGTCTTTTCAAATATAAATTTGCCTCGTTTGTTAAATTCAAATTTTCTCACAATAGTAAAATCAATACAAAATTGAACAGTCTTTTCACATATAAATTTTCCTCGTTTGTTAAATTCAAATTTTCTCACAATTGTAAAAATCAATACAAAATTGAACAGTCTTTTCCAATATAAATTTTCCTCGTTTGTTAAATTCAAATTTTCTAAACTAGTAAAAATCAATACAAAATTGAACAGTCTTTTCATATATAAATTCTCCTCGTTTGTTAAATTCAAATTTTCTAAACTAGTAAAAATCAATACAAAATTGAACAGTCTTTTTACATATAAATTTTCCTCGTTTGTTAAATTCAAATTTTCTCACAATTGTAAAAATCAATACAAAATTGAACAGTCTTTTCAAATATAAATTTTCCTCGTTTGTTAAATTCAAATTTTCTCACAATTTTAAAAATCAATACAAAATTGAACAGTCTTTTCATATATAAATTCTCCTCGTTTGTTAAATTCAAATTTTCTAAACTAGTAAAAATCAATACAAAATTGAACAGTCTTTTTACATATAAATTTTCCTCGTTTGTTAAATTCAAATTTTCTCACAATTGTAAAAATCAATACAAAATTGAACAGTCTTTTCAAATATAAATTTTCCTCGTTTGTTAAATTCAAATTTTCTCACAATTTTAAAAATCAATACAAAATTGAACAGTCTTTTCAAATATAAATTTTCCTCGTTTGTTAAATTCAAATTTTCTAAACTGGTAAAAATCAATACAAAATTGAACAGTCTTTTCAAATATAAATTTTCCTCGTTTGTTAAATTCAAATTTTCTCACAATTTTAAAAATCAATACAAAATTGAACAGTCTTTTCATATATAAATTCTCCTCGTTTGTTAAATTCAAATTTTCTAAACTAGTAAAAATCAATACAAAATTGAACAGTCTTTTTACATATAAATTTTCCTCGTTTGTTAAATTCAAATTTTCTCACAATTGTAAAAATCAATACAAAATTGAACAGTCTTTTCAAATATAAATTTTCCTCGTTTGTTAAATTCAAATTTTCTCACAATTTTAAAAATCAATACAAAATTGAACAGTCTTTTCATATATAAATTCTCCTCGTTTGTTAAATTCAAATTTTCTAAACTAGTAAAAATCAATACAAAATTGAACAGTCTTTTTACATATAAATTTTCCTCGTTTGTTAAATTCAAATTTTCTCACAATTGTAAAAATCAATACAAAATTGAACAGTCTTTTCAAATATAAATTTTCCTCGTTTGTTAAATTCAAATTTTCTCACAATTTTAAAAATCAATACAAAATTGAACAGTCTTTTCAAATATAAATTTTCCTCGTTTGTTAAATTCAAATTTTCTAAACTGGTAAAAATCAATACAAAATTGAACAGTCTTTTCAAATATAAATTTTCCTCGTTTGTTAAATTCAAATTTTCTCACAATTGTAAAAATCAATACAAAATTGAACAGTCTTTTTACATATAAATTTTCCTCGTTTGTTAAATTCAAATTTTCTCACAATTGTAAAAATCAATACAAAATTGAACAGTCTTTTCACATATAAATTTTCCTCGTTTGTTAAATTCAAATTTTCTAAACTGGTATAAATCAATACAAAATTGAACAGTCTTTTCAAATATAAATTTTCCTCGTTTGTTAAATTCAAATTTTCTCACAATTGTAAAAATCAATACAAAATTGAACAGTCTTTTTACATATAAATTTTCCTCGTTTGTTAAATTCAAATTTTCTCACAATTGTAAAAATCAATACAAAATTGAACAGTCTTTTCACATATAAATTTTCCTCGTTTGTTAAATTAAAATTTTCTAAACTGGTATAAATCAATACAAAATTGAACAGTCTTTTCAAATATAAATTTTCCTCGTTTGTTAAATTCAAATTTTCTAAACTGGTAAAATTCAATACAAAATTGAACAGTCTTTTCAAATATAAATTTTCCTCGTTTGTTAAATTCAAATTTTCTAAACTGGTAAAAATCAATACAAAATTGAACAGTCTTTTCAAATATAAATTTTCCTCGTTTGTTAAATTCAAATTTTCTAAACTGGTAAAAATCAATACAAAATTGAACAGTCTTTTGAAATATAAATTTTCCTCGTTTGTTAAATTCAAATTTTCTCACAATTGTAAAAATCAATACAAAATTGAACAGTCTTTTCACATATAAAGTTTCCTCGTTTGTTAAATTCAAATTTTCTAAACTAGTAAAAATCAATACAAAATTGAACAGTCTTTTCAAATATAAATTTTCCTCGTTTGTTAAATTCAAATTTTCTCACAATTGTAAAAATCAATACAAAATTGAACAGTCTTTTCACATATAAATTTTCCTCGTTTGTTAAATTCAAATTTTCTAAACTGGTATAAATCAATACAAAATTGAACTGTCTTTTCAAATATAAATTTTCCTCGTTTGTTAAATTCAAATTTTCTAAACTGGTAAAAATCATTACAAAATTGAACAGTCTTTTCAAATATAAATTTTCCTCGTTTGTTAAATTCAAATTTTCTCACAATTTTAAAAATCAATACAAAATTGAACAGTCTTTTCAAATATAAGTTTTCCTCGTTTGTTAAATTCAAATTTTCTCACAATTTTAAAAATCAATACAAAATTGAACAGTCTTTTCACATATAAATTTTCCTCGTTTGTTAAATTCAAATTTTCTAAACTGGTAAAAATCAATACAAAATTGAACAGTCTTTTCACATATAAATTTTCCTCGTTTGTTAAATTCAAATTTTCTCACAATAGTAAAAATCAATACAAAATTGAACAGTCTTTTCAAATATAAATTTTCCTCGTTTGTTAAATTCATATTTTCTCACAATAGTAAAAATCAATACAAAATTGAACAGTCTTTTCAAATATAAATTTTCCTCGTTTGTTAAATTCAAATTTTCTCACAATTGTAAAAATCAATACAAAATTGAACAGTCTTTTCACATATAAATTTTCCTCGTTTGTTAAATTCAAATTTTCTAAACTGGTATAAATCAATACAAAATTGAACTGTCTTTTCAAATATAAATTTTCCTCGTTTGTTAAATTCAAATTTTCTAAACTGGTAAAATTCAATACAAAATTGAACAGTCTTTTCAAATATAAATTTTCCTCGTTTGTTAAATTCAAATTTTCTAAACTGGTAAAAATCAATACAAAATTGAACAATCTTTTCACATATAAATTTTCCTCGTTTGTTAAATTCAAATTTTCTAAACTGGTAAAAATCAATACAAAATTGAACAGTCTTTTGAAATATAAATTTTCCTCGTTTGTTAAATTCAAATTTTCTCACAATTGTAAAAATCAATACAAAATTGAACAGTCTTTTCACATATAAAGTTTCCTCGTTTGTTAAATTCAAATTTTCTAAACTAGTAAAAATCAATACAAAATTGAACAGTCTTTTCAAATATAAATTTTCCTCGTTTGTTAAATTCAAATTTTCTCACAATTGTAAAAATCAATACAAAATTGAACAGTCTTTTCACATATAAATTTTCCTCGTTTGTTAAATTCAAATTTTCTAAACTGGTAAAAATCAATACAAAATTGAACAGTCTTTTTACATATAAATTTTCCTCGTTTGTTAAATTCAAATTTTCTAAACTGGTATAAATCAATACAAAATTGAACTGTCTTTTCAAATATAAATTTTCCTCGTTTGTTAAATTCAAATTTTCTCACAATTGTAAAAATCAATACAAAATTGAACAGTCTTTTTACATATAAATTTTCCTCGTTTGTTAAATTCAAATTTTCTCACAATTGTAAAAATCAATACAAAATTGAACAGTCTTTTCACATATAAATTTTCCTCGTTTGTTAAATTAAAATTTTCTAAACTGGTATAAATCAATACAAAATTGAACAGTCTTTTCAAATATAAATTTTCCTCGTTTGTTAAATTCAAATTTTCTAAACTGGTAAAATTCAATACAAAATTGAACAGTCTTTTCAAATATAAATTTTCCTCGTTTGTTAAATTCAAATTTTCTAAACTGGTAAAAATCAATACAAAATTGAACAGTCTTTTCAAATATAAATTTTCCTCGTTTGTTAAATTCAAATTTTCTAAACTGGTAAAAATCAATACAAAATTGAACAGTCTTTTGAAATATAAATTTTCCTCGTTTGTTAAATTCAAATTTTCTCACAATTGTAAAAATCAATACAAAATTGAACAGTCTTTTCACATATAAATTTTCCTCGTTTGTTAAATTCAAATTTTCTAAACTGGTAAAAATCAATACAAAATTGAACAGTCTTTTCACATATAAATTTTCCTCGTTTGTTAAATTCAAATTTTCTAAACTGGTATAAATCAATACAAAATTGAACTGTCTTTTCAAATATAAATTTTCCTCGTTTGTTAAATTCAAATTTTCTAAACTGGTAAAAATCATTACAAAATTGAACAGTCTTTTCAAATATAAATTTTCCTCGTTTGTTAAATTCAAATTTTCTCACAATTTTAAAAATCAATACAAAATTGAACAGTCTTTTTACATATAAATTTTCCTCGTTTGTTAAATTCAAATTTTCTAAACTGGTAAAAATCAATACAAAATTGAACAGTCATTTCACATATAAATTTTCCTCGTTTGTTAAATTCAAATTTTCTAAACTGGTAAAAATCAATACAAAATTGAACAGTCTTTTCAAATATAAATTTTCCTCGTTTGTTAAATTCAAATTTTCTCACAATTGTAAAAATCAATACAAAATTGAACAGTCTTTTCACATATAAATTTTCCTCGTTTGTTAAATTCCAATTTTCTAAACTGGTAAAAATCAATACAAAATTGAACAGTCTTTTCAAATATAAATTTTCCTCGTTTGTTAAATTCAAATTTTCTCACAATTGTAAAAATCAATACAAAATTGAACAGTCTTTTCACATATAAATTTTCCTCGTTTGTTAAATTCAAATTTTCTAAACTGGTAAAAATCAATACAAAATTGAACAGTCATTTCAAATATAAATTTTCCTCGTTTGTTAAATTCAAATTTTCTAAACTGGTAAAAATCAATACAAAATTGAACAGTCTTTTCAAATATAAATTTTCCTCGTTTGTTAAATTCAAATTTTCTCACAATTTTAAAAATCAATACAAAATTGAACAGTCTTTTCAAATATAAATTCTCCTCGTTTGTTAAATTCAAATTTTCTAAACTAGTAAAAATCAATACAAAATTGAACAGTCTTTTCAAATATAAATTTTCCTCGTTTGTTAAATTCAAATTTTCTCACAATTTTAAAAATCAATACAAAATTGAACAGTCTTTTTACATATAAATTTTCCTCGTTTGTTAAATTCAAATTTTCTAAACTGGTAAAAATCAATACAAAATTGAACAGTCTTTTCAAATATAAATTTTCCTCGTTTGTTAAATTCAAATTTTCTCACAATTGTAAAAATCAATACAAAATTGAACAGTCTTTTCACATATACATTTTCCTCGTTTGTTAAATTCAAATTTTCTAAACTGGTATAAATCAATACAAAATTGAACTGTCTTTTCAAATATAAATTTTCCTCGTTTGTTAAATTCAAATTTTCTAAACTGGTAAAAATCATTACAAAATTGAACAGTCTTTTCAAATATAAATTTTCCTCGTTTGTTAAATTCAAATTTTCTCACAATTTTAAAAATCAATACAAAATTGAACAGTCTTTTTACATATAAATTTTCCTCGTTTGTTAAATTCAAATTTTCTAAACTGGTAAAAATCAATACAAAATTGAACAGTCATTTCACATATAAATTTTCCTCGTTTGTTAAATTCAAATTTTCTAAACTGGTAAAAATCAATACAAAATTGAACAGTCTTTTCAAATATAAATTTTCCTCGTTTGTTAAATTCAAATTTTCTCACAATTGTAAAAATCAATACAAAATTGAACAGTCTTTTCACATATAAATTTTCCTCGTTTGTTAAATTCCAATTTTCTAAACTGGTAAAAATCAATACAAAATTGAACAGTCTTTTCAAATATAAATTTTCCTCGTTTGTTAAATTCAAATTTTCTCACAATTGTAAAAATCAATACAAAATTGAACAGTCTTTTCACATATAAATTTTCCTCGTTTGTTAAATTCAAATTTTCTAAACTGGTAAAAATCAATACAAAATTGAACAGTCATTTCAAATATAAATTTTCCTCGTTTGTTAAATTCAAATTTTCTAAACTGGTAAAAATCAATACAAAATTGAACAGTCTTTTCAAATATAAATTTTCCTCGTTTGTTAAATTCAAATTTTCTCACAATTTTAAAAATCAATACAAAATTGAACAGTCTTTTTACATATAAATTTTCCTCGTTTGTTAAATTCAAATTTTCTCACAATTGTAAAAATCAATACAAAATTGAACAGTCTTTTCAAATATAAATTTTCCTCGTTTGTTAAATTCAAATTTTCTCACAATTTTAAAAATCAATACAAAATTGAACAGTCTTTTCACATATAAATTTTCCTCGTTTGTTAAATTCAAATTTTCTAAACTGGTAAAAATCAATACAAAATTGAACAGTCTTTTCAAATATAAATTTTCCTCGTTTGTTAAATTCAAATTTTCTCGCAATTTTAAAAATCAATACAAAATTGAACAGTCTTTTCAAATATAAATTCTCCTCGTTTGTTAAATTCAAATTTTCTAAACTAGTAAAAATCAATACAAAATTGAACAGTCTTTTCAAATATAAATTTTCCTCGTTTGTTAAATTCAAATTTTCTCACAATTGTAAAAATCAATACAAAAATGAACAGTCTTTTCACATATAATTTTTCCTCGTTTGTTAAATTCAAATTTTCTAAACTGGTAAAAATCAATACAAAATTGAACAGTCTTTTCAAATATAAATTTTCCTCGTTTGTTAAATTCAAATTTTCTAAACTAGTAAAAATCAATACAAAATTGAACAGTCTTTTCAAATATAAATTTTCCTCGTTTGTTAAATTCAAATTTTCTCACAATTTTAAAAATCAATACAAAATTGAACAGTCTTTTTACATATAAATTTTCCTCGTTTGTTAAATTCAAATTTTCTCACAATTGTAAAAATCAATACAAAATTGAACAGTCTTTTCAAATATAAATTCTCCTCGTTTGTTAAATTCAAATTTTCTAAACTAGTAAAAATCAATACAAAATTGAACAGTCTTTTCACATATAAATTTTCCTCGTTTGTTAAATTCAAATTTTCTAAACTAGTAAAAATCAATACAAAATTGAACAGTCTTTTTACATATAAATTTTCCTCGTTTGTTAAATTCAAATTTTCTCACAATTGTAAAAATCAATACAAAATTGAACAGTCTTTTTACATATAAATTTTCCTCGTTTGTTAAATTCAAATTTTCTAAACTGGTAAAAATCAATACAAAATTGAACAGTCTTTTCAAATATAAATTTTCCTCGTTTGTTAAATTCAAATTTTCTCACAATTGTAAAAATCAATACAAAATTGAACAGTCTTTTCACATATAAATTTTCCTCGTTTGTTAAATTCCAATTTTCTAAACTGGTAAAAATCAATACAAAATTGAACAGTCTTTTCAAATATAAATTTTCCTCGTTTGTTAAATTCAAATTTTCTCACAATTGTAAAAATCAATACAAAATTGAACAGTCTTTTCACATATAAATTTTCCTCGTTTGTTAAATTCAAATTTTCTAAACTGGTAAAAATCAATACAAAATTGAACAGTCATTTCAAATATAAATTTTCCTCGTTTGTTAAATTCAAATTTTCTAAACTGGTAAAAATCAATACAAAATTGAACAGTCTTTTCAAATATAAATTTTCCTCGTTTGTTAAATTCAAATTTTCTCACAATTTTAAAAATCAATACAAAATTGAACAGTCTTTTCAAATATAAATTCTCCTCGTTTGTTAAATTCAAATTTTCTAAACTAGTAAAAATCAATACAAAATTGAACAGTCTTTTCAAATATAAATTCTCCTCGTTTGTTAAATTCAAATTTTCTAAACTAGTAAAAATCAATACAAAATTGAACAGTCTTTTCAAATATAAATTTTCCTCGTTTGTTAAATTCAAATTTTCTCACAATTTTAAAAATCAATACAAAATTGAACAGTCTTTTTACATATAAATTTTCCTCGTTTGTTAAATTCAAATTTTCTAAACTGGTAAAAATCAATACAAAATTGAACAGTCTTTTCAAATATAAATTTTCCTCGTTTGTTAAATTCAAATTTTCTCACAATTGTAAAAATCAATACAAAATTGAACAGTCTTTTCACATATACATTTTCCTCGTTTGTTAAATTCAAATTTTCTAAACTGGTATAAATCAATACAAAATTGAACTGTCTTTTCAAATATAAATTTTCCTCGTTTGTTAAATTCAAATTTTCTAAACTGGTAAAAATCATTACAAAATTGAACAGTCTTTTCAAATATAAATTTTCCTCGTTTGTTAAATTCAAATTTTCTCACAATTTTAAAAATCAATACAAAATTGAACAGTCTTTTTACATATAAATTTTCCTCGTTTGTTAAATTCAAATTTTCTAAACTGGTAAAAATCAATACAAAATTGAACAGTCATTTCACATATAAATTTTCCTCGTTTGTTAAATTCAAATTTTCTAAACTGGTAAAAATCAATACAAAATTGAACAGTCTTTTCAAATATAAATTTTCCTCGTTTGTTAAATTCAAATTTTCTCACAATTGTAAAAATCAATACAAAATTGAACAGTCTTTTCACATATAAATTTTCCTCGTTTGTTAAATTCCAATTTTCTAAACTGGTAAAAATCGATACAAAATTGAACAGTCTTTTCAAATATAAATTTTCCTCGTTTGTTAAATTCAAATTTTCTCACAATTGTAAAAATCAATACAAAATTGAACAGTCTTTTCACATATAAATTTTCCTCGTTTGTTAAATTCAAATTTTCTAAACTGGTAAAAATCAATACAAAATTGAACAGTCATTTCAAATATAAATTTTCCTCGTTTGTTAAATTCAAATTTTCTAAACTGGTAAAAATCAATACAAAATTGAACAGTCTTTTCAAATATAAATTTTCCTCGTTTGTTAAATTCAAATTTTCTCACAATTTTAAAAATCAATACAAAATTGAACAGTCTTTTCAAATATAAATTCTCCTCGTTTGTTAAATTCAAATTTTCTAAACTAGTAAAAATCAATACAAAATTGAACAGTCTTTTCAAATATAAATTTTCCTCGTTTGTTAAATTCAAATTTTCTAAACTGGTAAAAATCAATACAAAATTGAACAGTCTTTTCACATATAAATTTTCCTCGTTTGTTAAATTCAAATTTTCTCACAATTGTAAAAATCAATACAAAATTGAACAGTCTTTTCAAATATAAATTTTCCTCGTTTGTTAAATTCAAATTTTCTCACAATTTTAAAAATCAATACAAAATTGAACAGTCTTTTCACATATAAATTTTCCTCGTTTGTTAAATTCAAATTTTCTAAACTGGTAAAAATCAATACAAAATTGAACAGTCTTTTCAAATATAAATTTTCCTCGTTTGTTAAATTCAAATTTTCTCGCAATTTTAAAAATCAATACAAAATTGAACAGTCTTTTCAAATATAAATTCTCCTCGTTTGTTAAATTCAAATTTTCTAAACTAGTAAAAATCAATACAAAATTGAACAGTCTTTTCAAATATAAATTTTCCTCGTTTGTTAAATTCAAATTTTCTCACAATTGTAAAAATCAATACAAAAATGAACAGTCTTTTCACATATAATTTTTCCTCGTTTGTTAAATTCAAATTTTCTAAACTGGTAAAAATCAATACAAAATTGAACAGTCTTTTCAAATATAAATTTTCCTCGTTTGTTAAATTCAAATTTTCTAAACTAGTAAAAATCAATACAAAATTGAACAGTCTTTTCAAATATAAATTTTCCTCGTTTGTTAAATTCAAATTTTCTCACAATTTTAAAAATCAATACAAAATTGAACAGTCTTTTTACATATAAATTTTCCTCGTTTGTTAAATTCAAATTTTCTCACAATTGTAAAAATCAATACAAAATTGAACAGTCTTTTCAAATATAAATTCTCCTCGTTTGTTAAATTCAAATTTTCTAAACTAGTAAAAATCAATACAAAATTGAACAGTCTTTTCACATATAAATTTTCCTCGTTTGTTAAATTCAAATTTTCTAAACTAGTAAAAATCAATACAAAATTGAACAGTCTTTTTACATATAAATTTTCCTCGTTTGTTAAATTCAAATTTTCTCACAATTGTAAAAATCAATACAAAATTGAACAGTCTTTTTACATATAAATTTTCCTCGTTTGTTAAATTCAAATTTTCTAAACTGGTAAAAATCAATACAAAATTGAACAGTCTTTTCAAATATAAATTTTCCTCGTTTGTTAAATTCAAATTTTCTCACAATTGTAAAAATCAATACAAAATTGAACAGTCTTTTCACATATAAATTTTCCTCGTTTGTTAAATTCCAATTTTCTAAACTGGTAAAAATCAATACAAAATTGAACAGTCTTTTCAAATATAAATTTTCCTCGTTTGTTAAATTCAAATTTTCTCACAATTGTAAAAATCAATACAAAATTGAACAGTCTTTTCACATATAAATTTTCCTCGTTTGTTAAATTCAAATTTTCTAAACTGGTAAAAATCAATACAAAATTGAACAGTCATTTCAAATATAAATTTTCCTCGTTTGTTAAATTCAAATTTTCTAAACTGGTAAAAATCAATACAAAATTGAACAGTCTTTTCAAATATAAATTTTCCTCGTTTGTTAAATTCAAATTTTCTCACAATTTTAAAAATCAATACAAAATTGAACAGTCTTTTCAAATATAAATTCTCCTCGTTTGTTAAATTCAAATTTTCTAAACTAGTAAAAATCAATACAAAATTGAACAGTCTTTTTACATATAAATTTTCCTCGTTTGTTAAATTCAAATTTTCTCACAATTGTAAAAATCAATACAAAAATGAACAGTCTTTTCACATATAATTTTTCCTCGTTTGTTAAATTCAAATTTTCTAAACTGGTAAAAATCAATACAAAATTGAACAGTCTTTTCAAATATAAATTTTCCTCGTTTGTTAAATTCAAATTTTCTCACAATTTTAAAAATCAATACAAAATTGAACAGTCTTTTTACATATAAATTTTCCTCGTTTGTTAAATTCAAATTTTCTCACAATTGTAAAAATCAATACAAAATTGAACAGTCTTTTCAAATATAAATTCTCCTCGTTTGTTAAATTCAAATTTTCTAAACTAGTAAAAATCAATACAAAATTGAACAGTCTTTTCACATATAAATTTTCCTCGTTTGTTAAATTCAAATTTTCTAAACTAGTAAAAATCAATACAAAATTGAACAGTCTTTTTACATATAAATTTTCCTCGTTTGTTAAATTCAAATTTTCTCACAATTGTAAAAATCAATACAAAATTGAACAGTCTTTTTACATATAAATTTTCCTCGTTTGTTAAATTCAAATTTTCTAAACTGGTAAAAATCAATACAAAATTGAACAGTCTTTTCAAATATAAATTTTCCTCGTTTGTTAAATTCAAATTTTCTCACAATTGTAAAAATCAATACAAAATTGAACAGTCTTTTCACATATAAATTTTCCTCGTTTGTTAAATTCCAATTTTCTAAACTGGTAAAAATCAATACAAAATTGAACAGTCTTTTCAAATATAAATTTTCCTCGTTTGTTAAATTCAAATTTTCTCACAATTGTAAAAATCAATACAAAATTGAACAGTCTTTTCACATATAAATTTTCCTCGTTTGTTAAATTCAAATTTTCTAAACTGGTAAAAATCAATACAAAATTGAACAGTCATTTCAAATATAAATTTTCCTCGTTTGTTAAATTCAAATTTTCTAAACTGGTAAAAATCAATACAAAATTGAACAGTCTTTTCAAATATAAATTTTCCTCGTTTGTTAAATTCAAATTTTCTCACAATTTTAAAAATCAATACAAAATTGAACAGTCTTTTCAAATATAAATTCTCCTCGTTTGTTAAATTCAAATTTTCTAAACTAGTAAAAATCAATACAAAATTGAACAGTCTTTTCAAATATAAATTTTCCTCGTTTGTTAAATTCAAATTTTCTCACAATTGTAAAAATCAATACAAAAATGAACAGTCTTTTCACATATAATTTTTCCTCGTTTGTTAAATTCAAATTTTCTAAACTGGTAAAAATCAATACAAAATTGAACAGTCTTTTCAAATATAAATTTTCCTCGTTTGTTAAATTCAAATTTTCTCACAATTTTAAAAATCAATACAAAATTGAACAGTCTTTTCAAATATAAATTTTCCTCGTTTGTTAAATTCAAATTTTCTAAACTGGTATAAATCAATACAAAATTGAATAGTCTTTTCAAATATAAATTTTCCTCGTTTGTTAAATTCAAATTTTCTCACAATTGTAAAAATCAATACAAAATTGAACAGTCTTTTCACTTATAAATTTTCCTCGTTTGTTAAATTCAAATTTTCTCACAATTGTAAAAATCAATACAAAATTGAACAGTCTTTTCAAATATAAATTCTCTGATAAATTCAAATTTTCTAAACTGGTAAAAATCAATACAAAATTGAACAGTCTTTTCAAATATAAATTTTCCTCGTTTGTTAAATTCAAATTTTCTCACAATTTTAAAAATCAATACAAAATTGAACAGTCTTTTCATATATAAATTCTCCTCGTTTGTTAAATTCAAATTTTCTAAACTAGTAAAAATCAATACAAAATTGAACAGTCTTTTTACATATAAATTTTCCTCGTTTGTTAAATTCAAATTTTCTCACAATTGTAAAAATCAATACAAAATTGAACAGTCTTTTCAAATATAAATTCTCCTCGTTTGTTAAATTCAAATTTTCTAAACTAGTAAAAATCAATACAAAATTGAACAGTCTTTTCAAATATAAATTTTCCTCGTTTGTTAAATTCAAATTTTCTAAACTGGTAAAAATCAATACAAAATTGAACAGTCTTTTCAAATATAAATTTTCCTCGTTTGTTAAATTCAAATTTTCTCACAATTGTAAAAATCAATACAAAATTGAACAGTCTTTTTACATATAAATTTTCCTCGTTTGTTAAATTCAAATTTTCTCACAATTGTAAAAATCAATACAAAATTGAACAGTCTTTTCACATATAAATTTTCCTCGTTTGTTAAATTAAAATTTTCTAAACTGGTATAAATCAATACAAAATTGAACAGTCTTTTCAAATATAAATTTTCCTCGTTTGTTAAATTCAAATTTTCTCACAATTGTAAAAATCATTACAAAATTGATCAGTCTTTTCAAATATAAATTTTCCTCGTTTGTTAAATTCAAATTTTCTCACAATGTAAAAATCAATACAAAATTGAACAGTCTTTTCAAATATAAATTTTCCTCGTTTGTTAAATTCAAATTTTCTCACAATAGTAAAAATCAATACAAAATTGAACAGTCTTTTCAAATATAAATTTTCCTCGTTTGTTAAATTCAAATTTTCTCACAATTGTAAAAATCAATACAAAATTTAACAGTCTTTTCAAATATAAATTTTCCTCGTTTGTTAAATTCAAATTTTCTCACAATTGTAAAAATCAATACAAAATTGAACAGTCTTTTCAAATATAAATTTTCCTCGTTTGTTAAATTCAAATTTTCTCACAATTGTAAAAATCAATACAAAATTGAACAGTCTTTTCAAATATAAATTTTCCTCGTTTGTTAAATTCAAATTTTCTCACAATTTTAAAAATCAATACAAAAATGAACAGTCTTTTCACATATAATTTTTCCTCGTTTGTTAAATTCAAATTTTCTAAACTGGTAAAAATCAATACAAAATTGAACAGTCTTTTCAAATATAAATTTTCCTCGTTTGTTAAATTCAAATTTTCTCACAATTTTAAAAATCAATACAAAATTGAACAGTCTTTTCAAATATAAATTTTCCTCGTTTGTTAAATTCAAATTTTCTAAACTGGTATAAATCAATACAAAATTGAATAGTCTTTTCAAATATAAATTTTCCTCGTTTGTTAAATTCAAATTTTCTCACAATTGTAAAAATCAATACAAAATTGAACAGTCTTTTCACATATAAATTTTCCTCGTTTGTTAAATTCAAATTTTCTAAACTGGTAAAAATCAATACAAAATTGAACAGTCTTTTCAAATATAAATTTTCCTCGTTTGTTAAATTCAAATTTTCTCACAATTGTAAAAATCAATACAAAATTGAACAGTCTTTTCAAATATAAATTTTCCTCGTTTGTTAAATTCAAATTTTCTCACAATTGTAAAAGTCAATACAAAATTGAACAGTCTTTTTACATATAAATTTTCCTCGTTTGTTAAATTCAAATTTTCTCACAATTGTAAAAATCAATACAAAATTGAACCGTCTTTTCACATATAAATTTTCCTCGTTTGTTAAATTCAAATTTTCTAAACTGGTAAAAATCAATACAAAATTGAACAGTCTTTTCAAATATAAATTTTCTTCGTTTGTTAAATTCAAATTTTCAAAACTGGTAAAAATCAATACAAAATTGAACAGTCTTTTCAAATATAAATTCTCCTCGTTTGTTAAATTCAAATTTTCTAAACTAGTAAAAATCAATACAAAATTGAACAGTCTTTTCAAATATAAATTTTCCTCGTTTGTTAAATTCAAATTTTCTCACAATTTTAAAAATCAATACAAAATTGAACAGTCTTTTCAAATATAAATTCTCCTCGTTTGTTAAATTCAAATTTTCTAAACTAGTAAAAATCAATACAAAATTGAACAGTCTTTTCAAATATAAATTTTCCTCGTTTGTTAAATTCAAATTTTCAAAACTGGTAAAAATCAATACAAAATTGAACAGTCTTTTCAAATATAAATTTTCCTCGTTTGTTAAATTCAAATTTTCTCACAATTGTAAAAATCAATACAAAATTGAACAGTCTTTTCACATATAAATTTTCCTCGTTTGTTAAATTCAAATTTTCTTAACTGGTAAAAATCAATACAAAATTGAACAGTCTTTTCAAATATAAATTTTCCTCGTTTGTTAAATTCAAATTTTCTCACAATTGTAAAAATCAATACAAAATTGAACAGTCTTTTCAAATATAAATTCTCCTCGTTTGTTAAATTCAAATTTTCTAAACTAGTAAAAATCAATACAAAATTAAACAGTCTTTTCAAATATAAATTTTCCTCGTTTGTTAAATTCAAATTTTCTCACAATTTTAAAAATCAATACAAAATTGAACAGTCTTTTTACATATAAATTTTCCTCGTTTGTTAAATTCAAATTTTCTCACAATTGTAAAAATCAATACAAAATTGAACAGTCTTTTCTCATATAAATTTTCCTCGTTTGTTAAATTCAAATTTTCTCACAATTGTAAAAATCAATTCAAAATTGAACAGTCTTTTCACATATAAATTTTCCTCGTTTGTTAAATTCAAATTTTCTAAACTGGTAAAAATCTATACAAAATTGAACAGTCTTTTCAAATATAAATTTTCCTCGTTTGTTAAATTCAAATTTTCTCACAATTTTAAAAATCAATACAAAATTGAACAGTCTTTTCAAATATAAATTTTCCTCGTTTGTTAAATTCAAATTTTCTCACAATTGTAAAAATCAATACAAAATTGAACAGTCTTTTTACATATAAATTTTCCTCGTTTGTTAAATTCAAATTTTCTCACAATTGTAAAAATCAATACAAAATTGAACAGTCTTTTCAAATATAAATTCTCCTCGTTTGTTAAATTCAAATTTTCTAAACTAGTAAAAATCAATACAAAATTAAACAGTCTTTTCAAATATAAATTTTCCTCGTTTGTTAAATTCAAATTTTCTCACAATTTTAAAAATCAATACAAAATTGAACAGTCTTTTTACATATAAATTTTCCTCGTTTGTTAAATTCAAATTTTCTCACAATTGTAAAAATCAATACAAAATTGAACAGTCTTTTCTCATATAAATTTTCCTCGTTTGTTAAATTCAAATTTTCTCACAATTGTAAAAATCAATACAAAATTGAACAGTCTTTTCAAATATAAATTCTCCTCGTTTGTTAAATTCAAATTTTCTAAACTAGTAAAAATCAATACAAAATTGAACAGTCTTTTCAAATATAAATTTTCCTCGTTTGTTATATTCAAATTTTCTCACAATTGTAAAAATCAATACAAAATTGAACAGTCTTTTTACATATAAATTTTCCTCGTTTGTTAAATTCAAATTTTCTCACAATTGTAAAAATCAATACAAAATTGAACAGTCTTTTCACATATAAATTTTCCTCGTTTGTTAAATTCAAATTTTCTAAACTGGTATAAATCAATACAAAATTGAACAGTCTTTTCAAATATAAATTTTCCTCGTTTGTTAAATTCAAATTTTCTAAACTGGTAAAATTCAATACAAAATTGAACAGTCTTTTCAAATATAAATTTTCCTCGTTTGTTAAATTCAAATTTTCTAAACTGGTAAAAATCAATACAAAATTGAACAGTCTTTTCACATATAAATTTTCCTCGTTTGTTAAATTCAAATTTTCTAAACTGGTAAAAATCAATACAAAATTGAACAGTCTTTTGAAATATAAATTTTCCTCGTTTGTTAAATTCAAATTTTCTCACAATTGTAAAAATCAATACAAAATTGAACAGTCTTTTCACATATAAATTTTCCTCGTTTGTTAAATTCAAATTTTCTTAACTGGTAAAAATCAATACAAAATTGAACAGTCTTTTCAAATATAAATTTTCCTCGTTTGTTAAATTCAAATTTTCTCACAATTGTAAAAATCAATACAAAATTGAACAGTCTTTTCAAATATAAATTCTCCTCGTTTGTTAAATTCAAATTTTCTAAACTAGTAAAAATCAATACAAAATTAAACAGTCTTTTCAAATATAAATTTTCCTCGTTTGTTAAATTCAAATTTTCTCACAATTTTAAAAATCAATACAAAATTGAACAGTCTTTTTACATATAAATTTTCCTCGTTTGTTAAATTCAAATTTTCTCACAATTGTAAAAATCAATACAAAATTGAACAGTCTTTTCTCATATAAATTTTCCTCGTTTGTTAAATTCAAATTTTCTCACAATTGTAAAAATCAATTCAAAATTGAACAGTCTTTTCACATATAAATTTTCCTCGTTTGTTAAATTCAAATTTTCTAAACTGGTAAAAATCTATACAAAATTGAACAGTCTTTTCAAATATAAATTTTCCTCGTTTGTTAAATTCAAATTTTCTCACAATTTTAAAAATCAATACAAAATTGAACAGTCTTTTCAAATATAAATTTTCCTCGTTTGTTAAATTCAAATTTTCTCACAATTTTAAAAATCAATACAAAATTGAACAGTCTTTTCATATATAAATTCTCCTCGTTTGTTAAATTCAAATTTTCTAAACTAGTAAAAATCAATACAAAATTGAACAGTCTTTTCATATATAAATTCTCCTCGTTTGTTAAATTCAAATTTTCTAAACTAGTAAAAATCAATACAAAATTGAACAGTCTTTTTACATATAAATTTTCCTCGTTTGTTAAATTCAAATTTTCTCACAATTGTAAAAATCAATACAAAATTGAACAGTCTTTTCAAATATAAATTTTCCTCGTTTGTTAAATTCAAATTTTCTCACAATTGTAAAAGTCAATACAAAATTGAACAGTCTTTTTACATATAAATTTTCCTCGTTTGTTAAATTCAAATTTTCTCACAATTGTAAAAATCAATACAAAATTGAACAGTCTTTTCAAATATAAATTTTCCTCGTTTGTTAAATTCAAATTTTCTCACAATTTTAAAAATCAATACAAAATTGAACAGTCTTTTCACATATAAATTTTCCTCTTTTGTTAAATTCAAATTTTCTAAACTGGTAAAAATCAATACAAAATTGAACAGTCTTTTCAAATATAAATTTTCCTCGTTTGTTAAATTCAAATTTTCTCACAATTGTAAAAATCAATACAAAATTGAACCGTCTTTTCACATATAAATTTTCCTCGTTTGTTAAATTCAAATTTTCTAAACTGGTAAAAATCAATACAAAATTGAACAGTCTTTTCAAATATAAATTTTCTTCGTTTGTTAAATTCAAATTTTCAAAACTGGTAAAAATCAATACAAAATTGAACAGTCTTTTCAAATATAAATTCTCCTCGTTTGTTAAATTCAAATTTTCTAAACTAGTAAAAATCAATACAAAATTGAACAGTCTTTTCAAATATAAATTTTCCTCGTTTGTTAAATTCAAATTTTCTCACAATTTTAAAAATCAATACAAAATTGAACAGTCTTTTCAAATATAAATTCTCCTCGTTTGTTAAATTCAAATTTTCTAAACTAGTAAAAATCAATACAAAATTGAACAGTCTTTTTACATATAAATTTTCCTCGTTTGTTAAATTCAAATTTACTCACAATTGTAAAAATCAATACAAAATTGAACAGTCTTTTCATATATAAATTTTCCTCGTTTGTTAAATTCAAATTTTCTCACAAATGTAAAAATCAATACAAAATTGAACAGTCTTTTCACATATAAATTTTCCTCGTTTGTTAAATTCAAATTTTCTAAACTGGTAAAAATCAATACAAAATTGAACAGTCTTTTCAAATATAAATTTTCTTCGTTTGTTATTTTCAAATTTTCTCACAATTTTAAAAATCAATACAAAATTGAACAGTCTTTTCAAATATAAATTCTCCTCGTTTGTTAAATTCAAATTTTCTAAACTAGTAAAAATCAATACAAAATTGAACAGTCTTTTCAAATATAAATTTTCCTCGTTTGTTAAATTCAAATTTTCTCACAATTTTAAAAATCAATACAAAATTGAACAGTCTTTTCAAATATAAATTCTCCTCGTTTGTTAAATTCAAATTTTCTAAACTAGTAAAAATCAATACAAAATTGAACAGTCTTTTTACATATAAATTTTCCTCGTTTGTTAAATTCAAATTTACTCACAATTGTAAAAATCAATACAAAATTGAACAGTCTTTTCAAATATAAATTTTCCTCGTTTGTTAAATTCAAATTTTCTCACAATTTTAAAAATCAATACAAAATTGAACAGTCTTTTTACATATAAATTTTCCTCGTTTGTTAAATTCAAATTTTCTCACAATTGTAAAAATCAATACAAAATTGAACAGTCTTTTCAAATATAAATTTTCCTCGTTTGTTAAATTCAAATTTTCTCACAATTTTAAAAATCAATACAAAATTGAACAGTCTTTTCACATATAAATTTTCCTCGTTTGTTAAATTCAAATTTTCTAAACTGGTAAAAATCAATACAAAATTGAACAGTCTTTTCAAATATAAATTTTCCTCGTTTGTTAAATTCAAATTTTCTCACAATTTTAAAAATCAATACAAAATTGAATAGTCTTTTCACATATAAATTTTCCTCGTTTGTTAAATTCAAATTTTCTAAACTGGTAAAAATCAATACAAAATTGAACAGTCTTTTTACATATAAATTTTCCTCGTTTGTTAAATTCAAATTTTCTCACAATTGTAAAAATCAATACAAAATTGAACAGTCTTTTCAAATATAAATTTTCCTCGTTTGTTAAATTCAAATTTTCTCACAATTTTAAAAATCAATACAAAATTGAACAGTCTTTTCAAATATAAATTCTCCTCGTTTGTTAAATTCAAATTTTCTAAACTAGTAAAAATCAATACAAAATTGAACAGTCTTTTCAAATATAAATTTTCCTCGTTTGTTAAATTCAAATTTTCTCACAATTTTAAAAATCAATACAAAATTGAACAGTCTTTTCAAATATAAATTCTCCTCGTTTGTTAAATTCAAATTTTCTAAACTAGTAAAAATCAATACAAAATTGAACAGTCTTTTTACATATAAATTTTCCTCGTTTGTTAAATTCAAATTTACTCACAATTGTAAAAATCAATACAAAATTGAACAGTCTTTTCATATATAAATTTTCCTCGTTTGTTAAATTCAAATTTTCTCACAAATGTAAAAATCAATACAAAATTGAACAGTCTTTTCACATATAAATTTTCCTCGTTTGTTAAATTCAAATTTTCTCACAATTTTAAAAATCAATACAAAATTGAACAGTCTTTTCAAATATAAATTTTCCTCGTTTGTTAAATTCAAATTTTCTCACAATTTTAAAAATCAATACAAAATTGAACAGTCTTTTTACATATAAATTTTCCTCGTTTGTTAAATTCAAATTTTCTCACAATTGTAAAAATCAATACAAAAATGAACAGTCTTTTCAAATATAAATTTTCCTCGTTTGTTAAATTCAAATTTTCTAAACTAGTAAAAATCAATACAAAATTGAACAGTCTTTTTACATATAAATTTTCCTCGTTTGTTAAATTCAAATTTTCTCACAATTGTAAAAATCAATACAAAATTGAACAGTCTTCACATATAAATTTTCCTCGTTTGTTAAATTCAAATTTTCTAAACTGGTATAAATCAATACAAAATTGAACAGTCTTTTCAAATATAAATTTTCCTCGTTTGTTAAATTCAAATTTTCTCACAATTGTAAAAATCAATACAAAATTGAACCGTCTTTTCACATATAAATTTTCCTCGTTTGTTAAATTCAAATTTTCTAAACTGGTAAAAATCAATACAAAATTGAACAGTCTTTTCAAATATTAATTTTCTTCGTTTGTTAAATTCAAATTTTCAAAACTGGTAAAAATCAATACAAAATTGAACAGTCTTTTCAAATATAAATTCTCCTCGTTTGTTAAATTCAAATTTTCTAAACTAGTAAAAATCAATACAAAATTGAACAGTCTTTTCAAATATAAATTTTCCTCGTTTGTTAAATTCAAATTTTCTCACAATTTTAAAAATCAATACAAAATTGAACAGTCTTTTCAAATATAAATTCTCCTCGTTTGTTAAATTCAAATTTTCTAAACTAGTAAAAATCAATACAAAATTGAACAGTCTTTTTACATATAAATTTTCCTCGTTTGTTAAATTCAAATTTACTCACAATTGTAAAAATCAATACAAAATTGAACAGTCTTTTCATATATAAATTTTCCTCGTTTGTTAAATTCAAATTTTCTCACAAATGTAAAAATCAATACAAAATTGAACAGTCTTTTCACATATAAATTTTCCTCGTTTGTTAAATTCAAATTTTCTAAACTGGTAAAAATCAATACAAAATTGAACAGTCTTTTCAAATATAAATTTTCTTCGTTTGTTATTTTCAAATTTTCTCACAATTTTAAAAATCAATACAAAATTGAACAGTCTTTTCAAATATAAATTTTCCTCGTTTGTTAAATTCAAATTTTCTCACAATTTTAAAAATCAATACAAAATTGAACAGTCTTTTCAAATATAAATTCTCCTCGTTTGTTAAATTCAAATTTTCTAAACTAGTAAAAATCAATACAAAATTGAACAGTCTTTTTACATATAAATTTTCCTCGTTTGTTAAATTCAAATTTACTCACAATTGTAAAAATCAATACAAAATTGAACAGTCTTTTCATATATAAATTTTCCTCGTTTGTTAAATTCAAATTTTCTCACAAATGTAAAAATCAATACAAAATTGAACAGTCTTTTCACATATAAATTTTCCTCGTTTGTTAAATTCAAATTTTCTCACAATTGTAAAAATCAATACAAAAATGAACAGTCTTTTCAAATATAAATTTTCCTCGTTTGTTAAATTCAAATTTTCTAAACTAGTAAAAATCAATACAAAATTGAACAGTCTTTTTACATATAAATTTTCCTCGTTTGTTAAATTCAAATTTTCTCACAATTGTAAAAATCAATACAAAATTGAACAGTCTTCACATATAAATTTTCCTCGTTTGTTAAATTCAAATTTTCTAAACTGGTATAAATCAATACAAAATTGAACAGTCTTTTCAAATATAAATTTTCCTCGTTTGTTAAATTCAAATTTTCTCACAATTGTAAAAATCAATACAAAATTGAACCGTCTTTTCACATATAAATTTTCCTCGTTTGTTAAATTCAAATTTTCTAAACTGGTAAAAATCAATACAAAATTGAACAGTCTTTTCAAATATAAATTTTCTTCGTTTGTTAAATTCAAATTTTCAAAACTGGTAAAAATCAATACAAAATTGAACAGTCTTTTCAAATATAAATTCTCCTCGTTTGTTAAATTCAAATTTTCTAAACTAGTAAAAATCAATACAAAATTGAACAGTCTTTTCAAATATAAATTTTCCTCGTTTGTTAAATTCAAATTTTCTCACAATTTTAAAAATCAATACAAAATTGAACAGTCTTTTCAAATATAAATTCTCCTCGTTTGTTAAATTCAAATTTTCTAAACTAGTAAAAATCAATACAAAATTGAACAGTCTTTTTACATATAAATTTTCCTCGTTTGTTAAATTCAAATTTACTCACAATTGTAAAAATCAATACAAAATTGAACAGTCTTTTCATATATAAATTTTCCTCGTTTGTTAAATTCAAATTTTCTCACAAATGTAAAAATCAATACAAAATTGAACAGTCTTTTCACATATAAATTTTCCTCGTTTGTTAAATTCAAATTTTCTAAACTGGTAAAAATCAATACAAAATTGAACAGTCTTTTCAAATATAAATTTTCTTCGTTTGTTATTTTCAAATTTTCTCACAATTTTAAAAATCAATACAAAATTGAACAGTCTTTTCAAATATAAATTCTCCTCGTTTGTTAAATTCAAATTTTCTAAACTAGTAAAAATCAATACAAAATTGAACAGTCTTTTCAAATATAAATTTTCCTCGTTTGTTAAATTCAAATTTTCTCACAATTTTAAAAATCAATACAAAATTGAACAGTCTTTTCAAATATAAATTCTCCTCGTTTGTTAAATTCAAATTTTCTAAACTAGTAAAAATCAATACAAAATTGAACAGTCTTTTTACATATAAATTTTCCTCGTTTGTTAAATTCAAATTTACTCACAATTGTAAAAATCAATACAAAATTGAACAGTCTTTTCAAATATAAATTTTCCTCGTTTGTTAAATTCAAATTTTCTCACAATTTTAAAAATCAATACAAAATTGAACAGTCTTTTTACATATAAATTTTCCTCGTTTGTTAAATTCAAATTTTCTCACAATTGTAAAAATCAATACAAAATTGAACAGTCTTTTCAAATATAAATTTTCCTCGTTTGTTAAATTCAAATTTTCTCACAATTTTAAAAATCAATACAAAATTGAACAGTCTTTTCACATATAAATTTTCCTCGTTTGTTAAATTCAAATTTTCTAAACTGGTAAAAATCAATACAAAATTGAACAGTCTTTTCAAATATAAATTTTCCTCGTTTGTTAAATTCAAATTTTCTCACAATTTTAAAAATCAATACAAAATTGAATAGTCTTTTCACATATAAATTTTCCTCGTTTGTTAAATTCAAATTTTCTCACAATTTTAAAAATCAATACAAAATTGAACAGTCTTTTCAAATATAAATTCTCCTCGTTTGTTAAATTCAAATTTTCTAAACTAGTAAAAATCAATACAAAATTGAACAGTCTTTTTACATATAAATTTTCCTCGTTTGTTAAATTCAAATTTACTCACAATTGTAAAAATCAATACAAAATTGAACAGTCTTTTCATATATAAATTTTCCTCGTTTGTTAAATTCAAATTTTCTCACAAATGTAAAAATCAATACAAAATTGAACAGTCTTTTCACATATAAATTTTCCTCGTTTGTTAAATTCAAATTTTCTCACAATTGTAAAAATCAATACAAAAATGAACAGTCTTTTCAAATATAAATTTTCCTCGTTTGTTAAATTCAAATTTTCTAAACTAGTAAAAATCAATACAAAATTGAACAGTCTTTTTACATATAAATTTTCCTCGTTTGTTAAATTCAAATTTTCTCACAATTGTAAAAATCAATACAAAATTGAACAGTCTTCACATATAAATTTTCCTCGTTTGTTAAATTCAAATTTTCTAAACTGGTATAAATCAATACAAAATTGAACAGTCTTTTCAAATATAAATTTTCCTCGTTTGTTAAATTCAAATTTTCTCACAATTGTAAAAATCAATACAAAATTGAACCGTCTTTTCACATATAAATTTTCCTCGTTTGTTAAATTCAAATTTTCTAAACTGGTAAAAATCAATACAAAATTGAACAGTCTTTTCAAATATAAATTTTCTTCGTTTGTTAAATTCAAATTTTCAAAACTGGTAAAAATCAATACAAAATTGAACAGTCTTTTCAAATATAAATTCTCCTCGTTTGTTAAATTCAAATTTTCTAAACTAGTAAAAATCAATACAAAATTGAACAGTCTTTTCAAATATAAATTTTCCTCGTTTGTTAAATTCAAATTTTCTCACAATTTTAAAAATCAATACAAAATTGAACAGTCTTTTCAAATATAAATTCTCCTCGTTTGTTAAATTCAAATTTTCTAAACTAGTAAAAATCAATACAAAATTGAACAGTCTTTTTACATATAAATTTTCCTCGTTTGTTAAATTCAAATTTACTCACAATTGTAAAAATCAATACAAAATTGAACAGTCTTTTCATATATAAATTTTCCTCGTTTGTTAAATTCAAATTTTCTCACAAATGTAAAAATCAATACAAAATTGAACAGTCTTTTCACATATAAATTTTCCTCGTTTGTTAAATTCAAATTTTCTAAACTGGTAAAAATCAATACAAAATTGAACAGTCTTTTCAAATATAAATTTTCTTCGTTTGTTATTTTCAAATTTTCTCACAATTTTAAAAATCAATACAAAATTGAACAGTCTTTTCAAATATAAATTCTCCTCGTTTGTTAAATTCAAATTTTCTAAACTAGTAAAAATCAATACAAAATTGAACAGTCTTTTCAAATATAAATTTTCCTCGTTTGTTAAATTCAAATTTTCTCACAATTTTAAAAATCAATACAAAATTGAACAGTCTTTTCAAATATAAATTCTCCTCGTTTGTTAAATTCAAATTTTCTAAACTAGTAAAAATCAATACAAAATTGAACAGTCTTTTTACATATAAATTTTCCTCGTTTGTTAAATTCAAATTTACTCACAATTGTAAAAATCAATACAAAATTGAACAGTCTTTTCAAATATAAATTTTCCTCGTTTGTTAAATTCAAATTTTCTCACAATTTTAAAAATCAATACAAAATTGAACAGTCTTTTTACATATAAATTTTCCTCGTTTGTTAAATTCAAATTTTCTCACAATTGTAAAAATCAATACAAAATTGAACAGTCTTTTCAAATATAAATTTTCCTCGTTTGTTAAATTCAAATTTTCTCACAATTTTAAAAATCAATACAAAATTGAACAGTCTTTTCACATATAAATTTTCCTCGTTTGTTAAATTCAAATTTTCTAAACTGGTAAAAATCAATACAAAATTGAACAGTCTTTTCAAATATAAATTTTCCTCGTTTGTTAAATTCAAATTTTCTCACAATTTTAAAAATCAATACAAAATTGAATAGTCTTTTCACATATAAATTTTCCTCGTTTGTTAAATTCAAATTTTCTAAACTGGTAAAAATCAATACAAAATTGAACAGTCTTTTCAAATATAAATTTTCCTCGTTTGTTAAATTCAAATTTTCTAAACTGGTAAAAATCAATACAAAATTGAACAGTCTTTTCAAATATAAATTTTCCTCGTTTGTTAAATTCAAATTTTCTCCCAATTTTAAAAATCAATACAAAATTGAACAGTCTTTTCAAATATAAATTCTCCTCGTTTGTTAAATTCAAATTTTCTAAACTAGTAAAAATCAATACAAAATTGAACAGTCTTTTCAAATATAAGTTTTCCTCGTTTGTTAAATTCAAATTTTCTCACAATTTTAAAAATCAATACAAAATTGAACAGTCTTTTCACATATAAATTTTCCTCGTTTGTTAAATTCAAATTTTCTAAACTGGTAAAAATCAATACAAAATTGAACAGTCTTTTCACATATAAATTTTCCTCGTTTGTTAAATTCAAATTTTCTAAACTGGTAAAAATCAATACAAAATTGAACAGTCTTTTCACATATAAATTTTCCTCGTTTGTTAAATTCAAATTTTCTAAACTGGTAAAAATCAATACAAAATTGAACAGTCTTTTCAAATATAAATTTTCCTCGGTTGTTAAATTCAAATTTTCTAAACTGGTAAAAATCAATACAAAATTGAACAGTCTTTTCAAATATAAATTTTCCTCGTTTGTTAAATTCAAATTTTCTCACAATTGTAAAAATCAATACAAAATTGAACAGTCTTTTCACATATAAATTTTCCTCGTTTGATAAATTCAAATTTTCTAAACTGGTAAAAATCAATACAAAATTGAACAGTTTTTTCACATATAAATTTTCCTCGTTTGTTAAATTCAAATTTTCTCACAATTTTAAAAATCAATACAAAATTGAACAGTCTTTTCAAATATAAATTCTCCTCGTTTGTTAAATTCAAATTTTCTAAACTAGTAAAAATCAATACAAAATTGAACAGTCTTTTCAAATATAAATTTTCCTCGTTTGTTAAATTCAAATTTTCTCACAATTTTAAAAATCAATACAAAATTGAACAGTCTTTTTACATATAAATTTTCCTCGTTTGTTAAATTCAAATTTTCTCACAATTGTAAAAATCAATACAAAATTGAACAGTCTTTTCAAATATAAGTTTTCCTCGTTTGTTAAATTCAAATTTTCTAAACTAGTAAAAATCAATACAAAATTGAACAGTCTTTTCAAATATAAATTTTCCTCGTTTGTTAAATTCAAATTTTCTCACAATTTTAAAAATCAATACAAAATTGAACAGTCTTTTCACATATAAATTTTCCTCGTTTGTTAAATTCAAATTTTCTAAACTGGTAAAAATCAATACAAAATTGAACAGTCTTTTCAAATATAAATTTTCCTCGTTTGTTAAATTCAAATTTTCTCGCAATTTTAAAAATCAATACAAAATTGAACAGTCTTTTCAAATATAAATTCTCCTCGTTTGTTAAATTCAAATTTTCTAAACTAGTAAAAATCAATACAAAATTGAACAGTCTTTTCAAATATAAATTTTCCTCGTTTGTTAAATTCAAATTTTCTCACAATTTTAAAAATCAATACAAAATTGAACAGTCTTTTTACATATAAATTTTCCTCGTTTGTTAAATTCAAATTTTCTAAACTGGTAAAAATCAATACAAAATTGAACAGTCATTTCAAATATAAATTTTCCTCGTTTGTTAAATTCAAATTTTCTAAACTGGTAAAAATCAATACAAAATTGAACAGTCTTTTCAAATATAAATTTTCCTCGTTTGTTAAATTCAAATTTTCTCACAATTTTAAAAATCAATACAAAATTGAACAGTCTTTTTACATATAAATTTTCCTCGTTTGTTAAATTCAAATTTTCTCACAATTGTAAAAATCAATACAAAATTGAACAGTCTTTTCAAATATAAATTTTCCTCGTTTGTTAAATTCAAATTTTCTCACAATTTTAAAAATCAATACAAAATTGAACAGTTTTTTCACATATAAATTTTCCTCGTTTGTTAAATTCAAATTTTCTAAACTGGTAAAAATCAATACAAAATTGAACAGTCTTTTCACATATAAATTTTCCTCGTTTGTTAAATTCAAATTTTCTAAACTGGTAAAAATCAATACAAAATTGAACAGTCTTTTCACATATAAATTTTCCTCGTTTGTTAAATTCAAATTTTCTAAACTGGTAAAAATCAATACAAAATTGAACAGTCTTTTCAAATATAAATTTTCCTCGTTTGTTAAATTCAAATTTTCTAAACTGGTAAAAATCAATACAAAATTGAACAGTCTTTTCAAATATAAATTTTCCTCGTTTGTTAAATTCAAATTTTCTCACAATTGTAAAAATCAATACAAAATTGAACAGTCTTTTCACATATAAATTTTCCTCGTTTGATAAATTCAAATTTTCTAAACTGGTAAAAATCAATACAAAATTGAACAGTCTTTTCAAATATAAATTTTCCTCGTTTGTTAAATTCAAATTTTCTCACAATTTTAAAAATCAATACAAAATTGAACAGTCTTTTCATATATAAATTCTCCTCGTTTGTTAAATTCAAATTTTCTCCCAATTTTAAAAATCAATACAAAATTGAACAGTCTTTTCAAATATAAATTCTCCTCGTTTGTTAAATTCAAATTTTCTAAACTAGTAAAAATCAATACAAAATTGAACAGTCTTTTCAAATATAAGTTTTCCTCGTTTGTTAAATTCAAATTTTCTCACAATTTTAAAAATCAATACAAAATTGAACAGTCTTTTCACATATAAATTTTCCTCGTTTGTTAAATTCAAATTTTCTAAACTGGTAAAAATCAATACAAAATTGAACAGTCTTTTCACATATAAATTTTCCTCGTTTGTTAAATTCAAATTTTCTAAACTGGTAAAAATCAATACAAAATTGAACAGTCTTTTCACATATAAATTTTCCTCGTTTGTTAAATTCAAATTTTCTAAACTGGTAAAAATCAATACAAAATTGAACAGTCTTTTCAAATATAAATTTTCCTCGGTTGTTAAATTCAAATTTTCTAAACTGGTAAAAATCAATACAAAATTGAACAGTCTTTTCAAATATAAATTTTCCTCGTTTGTTAAATTCAAATTTTCTCACAATTGTAAAAATCAATACAAAATTGAACAGTCTTTTCACATATAAATTTTCCTCGTTTGATAAATTCAAATTTTCTAAACTGGTAAAAATCAATACAAAATTGAACAGTTTTTTCACATATAAATTTTCCTCGTTTGTTAAATTCAAATTTTCTCACAATTTTAAAAATCAATACAAAATTGAACAGTCTTTTCAAATATAAATTCTCCTCGTTTGTTAAATTCAAATTTTCTAAACTAGTAAAAATCAATACAAAATTGAACAGTCTTTTCAAATATAAATTTTCCTCGTTTGTTAAATTCAAATTTTCTCACAATTTTAAAAATCAATACAAAATTGAACAGTCTTTTTACATATAAATTTTCCTCGTTTGTTAAATTCAAATTTTCTCACAATTGTAAAAATCAATACAAAATTGAACAGTCTTTTCAAATATAAGTTTTCCTCGTTTGTTAAATTCAAATTTTCTAAACTAGTAAAAATCAATACAAAATTGAACAGTCTTTTCAAATATAAATTTTCCTCGTTTGTTAAATTCAAATTTTCTCACAATTTTAAAAATCAATACAAAATTGAACAGTCTTTTCACATATAAATTTTCCTCGTTTGTTAAATTCAAATTTTCTAAACTGGTAAAAATCAATACAAAATTGAACAGTCTTTTCAAATATAAATTTTCCTCGTTTGTTAAATTCAAATTTTCTCGCAATTTTAAAAATCAATACAAAATTGAACAGTCTTTTCAAATATAAATTCTCCTCGTTTGTTAAATTCAAATTTTCTAAACTAGTAAAAATCAATACAAAATTGAACAGTCTTTTCAAATATAAATTTTCCTCGTTTGTTAAATTCAAATTTTCTCACAATTTTAAAAATCAATACAAAATTGAACAGTCTTTTTACATATAAATTTTCCTCGTTTGTTAAATTCAAATTTTCTAAACTGGTAAAAATCAATACAAAATTGAACAGTCATTTCAAATATAAATTTTCCTCGTTTGTTAAATTCAAATTTTCTAAACTGGTAAAAATCAATACAAAATTGAACAGTCTTTTCAAATATAAATTTTCCTCGTTTGTTAAATTCAAATTTTCTCACAATTTTAAAAATCAATACAAAATTGAACAGTCTTTTTACATATAAATTTTCCTCGTTTGTTAAATTCAAATTTTCTCACAATTGTAAAAATCAATACAAAATTGAACAGTCTTTTCAAATATAAATTTTCCTCGTTTGTTAAATTCAAATTTTCTCACAATTTTAAAAATCAATACAAAATTGAACAGTTTTTTCACATATAAATTTTCCTCGTTTGTTAAATTCAAATTTTCTAAACTGGTAAAAATCAATACAAAATTGAACAGTCTTTTCACATATAAATTTTCCTCGTTTGTTAAATTCAAATTTTCTAAACTGGTAAAAATCAATACAAAATTGAACAGTCTTTTCACATATAAATTTTCCTCGTTTGTTAAATTCAAATTTTCTAAACTGGTAAAAATCAATACAAAATTGAACAGTCTTTTCAAATATAAATTTTCCTCGTTTGTTAAATTCAAATTTTCTAAACTGGTAAAAATCAATACAAAATTGAACAGTCTTTTCAAATAGAAATTTTCCTCGTTTGTTAAATTCAAATTTTCTCACAATTGTAAAAATCAATACAAAATTGAACAGTCTTTTCACATATAAATTTTCCTCGTTTGATAAATTCAAATTTTCTAAACTGGTAAAAATCAATACAAAATTGAACAGTCTTTTCAAATATAAATTTTCCTCGTTTGTTAAATTCAAATTTTCTCACAATTTTAAAAATCAATACAAAATTGAACAGTCTTTTCATATATAAATTCTCCTCGTTTGTTAAATTCAAATTTTCTAAACTAGTAAAAATCAATACAAAATTGAACAGTCTTTTTACATATAAATTTTCCTCGTTTGTTAAATTCAAATTTTCTCACAATTGTAAAAATCAATACAAAATTGAACAGTCTTTTCAAATATAAATTCTCTGATAAATTCAAATTTTCTAAACTGGTAAAAATCAATACAAAATTGAACAGTCTTTTCAAATATAAATTTTCCTCGTTTGTTAAATTCAAATTTTCTCACAATTTTAAAAATCAATACAAAATTGAACAGTCTTTTCATATATAAATTCTCCTCGTTTGTTAAATTCAAATTTTCTAAACTAGTAAAAATCAATACAAAATTGAACAGTCTTTTTACATATAAATTTTCCTCGTTTGTTAAATTCAAATTTTCTCACAATTGTAAAAATCAATACAAAATTGAACAGTCTTTTCAAATATAAATTCTCCTCGTTTGTTAAATTCAAATTTTCTAAACTAGTAAAAATCAATACAAAATTGAACAGTCTTTTCAAATATAAATTTTCCTCGTTTGTTAAATTCAAATTTTCTCACAATTTTAAAAATCAATACAAAATTGAACAGTCTTTTCACATATAAATTTTCCTCGTTTGTTAAATTCAAATTTTCTCACAATTGTAAAAATCAATACAAAATTGAACAGTCTTTTCACATATAAATTTTCCTCGTTTGTTAAATTCAAATTTTCTCACAATTGTAAAAATCAATACAAAATTGAACAGTCTTTTCAAATATAAATTTTCCTCGTTTGTTAAATTCAAATTTTCTCACAATTTTAAAAATCAATACAAAATTGAACAGTCTTTTCATATATAAATTCTCCTCGTTTGTTAAATTCAAATTTTCTAAACTAGTAAAAATCAATACAAAATTGAACAGTCTTTTCAAATATAAGTTTTCCTCGTTTGTTAAATTCAAATTTTCTAAACTAGTAAAAATCAATACAAAATTGAACAGTCTTTTCAAATATAAATTTTCCTCGTTTGTTAAATTCAAATTTTCTCACAATTTTAAAAATCAATACAAAATTGAACAGTCTTTTCAAATATAAATTTTCCTCGTTTGTTAAATTCAAATTTTCTCACAATTTTAAAAATCAATACAAAATTGAACAGTCTTTTCAAATATAAATTCTCCTCGTTTGTTAAATTCAAATTTTCTAAACTGGTAAAAATCAATACAAAATTGAACAGTCTTTTCAAATATAAATTTTCCTCGTTTGTTAAATTCAAATTTTCTCGCAATTTTAAAAATCAATACAAAATTGAACAGTCTTTTCAAATATAAATTCTCCTCGTTTGTTAAATTCAAATTTTCTAAACTAGTAAAAATCAATACAAAATTGAACAGTCTTTTCAAATATAAATTTTCCTCGTTTGTTAAATTCAAATTTTCTCACAATTTTAAAAATCAATACAAAATTGAACAGTCTTTTCAAATATAAATTCTCCTCGTTTGTTAAATTCAAATTTTCTAAACTGGTAAAAATCAATACAAAATTGAACAGTCTTTTCAAATATAAATTTTCCTCGTTTGTTAAATTCAAATTTTCTCGCAATTTTAAAAATCAATACAAAATTGAACAGTCTTTTCAAATATAAATTTTCTTCGTTTGTTAAATTCAAATTTTCAAAACTGGTAAAAATCAATACAAAATTGAACAGTCTTTTCAAATATAAATTCTCCTCGTTTGTTAAATTCAAATTTTCTAAACTAGTAAAAATCAATACAAAATTGAACAGTCTTTTCAAATATAAATTTTCCTCGTTTGTTAAATTCAAATTTTCTCACAATTTTAAAAATCAATACAAAATTGAACAGTCTTTTCAAATATAAATTCTCCTCGTTTGTTAAATTCAAATTTTCTAAACTGGTAAAAATCAATACAAAATTGAACAGTCTTTTCAAATATAAATTTTCCTCGTTTGTTAAATTCAAATTTTCTCGCAATTTTAAAAATCAATACAAAATTGAACAGTCTTTTCAAATATAAATTCTCCTCGTTTGTTAAATTCAAATTTTCTAAACTAGTAAAAATCAATACAAAATTGAACAGTCTTTTCAAATATAAATTTTCCTCGTTTGTTAAATTCAAATTTTCTCACAATTTTAAAAATCAATACAAAATTGAACAGTCTTTTTACATATAAATTTTCCTCGTTTGTTAAATTCAAATTTTCTCACAATTGTAAAAATCAATACAAAATTGAACAGTCTTTTCAAATATAAGTTTTCCTCGTTTGTTAAATTCAAATTTTCTAAACTAGTAAAAATCAATACAAAATTGAACAGTCTTTTCAAATATAAATTTTCCTCGTTTGTTAAATTCAAATTTTCTCACAATTTTAAAAATCAATACAAAATTGAACAGTCTTTTCACATATAAATTTTCCTCGTTTGTTAAATTCAAATTTTCTAAACTGGTAAAAATCAATACAAAATTGAACAGTCTTTTCAAATATAAATTTTCCTCGTTTGTTAAATTCAAATTTTCTCGCAATTTTAAAAATCAATACAAAATTGAACAGTCTTTTCAAATATAAATTCTCCTCGTTTGTTAAATTCAAATTTTCTAAACTAGTAAAAATCAATACAAAATTGAACAGTCTTTTCAAATATAAATTTTCCTCGTTTGTTAAATTCAAATTTTCTCACAATTTTAAAAATCAATACAAAATTGAACAGTCTTTTTACATATAAATTTTCCTCGTTTGTTAAATTCAAATTTTCTAAACTGGTAAAAATCAATACAAAATTGAACAGTCATTTCAAATATAAATTTTCCTCGTTTGTTAAATTCAAATTTTCTAAACTGGTAAAAATCAATACAAAATTGAACAGTCTTTTCAAATATAAATTTTCCTCGTTTGTTAAATTCAAATTTTCTCACAATTTTAAAAATCAATACAAAATTGAACAGTCTTTTTACATATAAATTTTCCTCGTTTGTTAAATTCAAATTTTCTCACAATTGTAAAAATCAATACAAAATTGAACAGTCTTTTCAAATATAAGTTTTCCTCGTTTGTTAAATTCAAATTTTCTCACAATTTTAAAAATCAATACAAAATTGAACAGTTTTTTCACATATAAATTTTCCTCGTTTGTTAAATTCAAATTTTCTAAACTGGTAAAAATCAATACAAAATTGAACAGTCTTTTCACATATAAATTTTCCTCGTTTGTTAAATTCAAATTTTCTAAACTGGTAAAAATCAATACAAAATTGAACAGTCTTTTCACATATAAATTTTCCTCGTTTGTTAAATTCAAATTTTCTAAACTGGTAAAAATCAATACAAAATTGAACAGTCTTTTCAAATATAAATTTTCCTCGTTTGTTAAATTCAAATTTTCTAAACTGGTAAAAATCAATACAAAATTGAACAGTCTTTTCAAATATAAATTTTCCTCGTTTGTTAAATTCAAATTTTCTCACAATTGTAAAAATCAATACAAAATTGAACAGTCTTTTCACATATAAATTTTCCTCGTTTGATAAATTCAAATTTTCTAAACTGGTAAAAATCAATACAAAATTGAACAGTCTTTTCAAATATAAATTTTCCTCGTTTGTTAAATTCAAATTTTCTCACAATTTTAAAAATCAATACAAAATTGAACAGTCTTTTCATATATAAATTCTCCTCGTTTGTTAAATTCAAATTTTCTAAACTAGTAAAAATCAATACAAAATTGAACAGTCTTTTTACATATAAATTTTCCTCGTTTGTTAAATTCAAATTTTCTCACAATTGTAAAAATCAATACAAAATTGAACAGTCTTTTCCAATATAAATTTTCCTCGTTTGTTAAATTCAAATTTTCTAAACTAGTAAAAATCAATACAAAATTGAACAGTCTTTTCACATATAAATTTTCCTCGTTTGTTAAATTCAAATTTTCTCACAATAGTAAAAATCAATACAAAATTGAACAGTCTTTTCACATATAAATTTTCCTCGTTTGTTAAATTCAAATTTTCTCACAATAGTAAAAATCAATACAAAATTGAACAGTCTTTTCAAATATAAATTTTCCTCGTTTGTTAAAATCAAATTTTCTAAACTTGTAAAAATCAATACAAAATTGAACAGTCTTTTCACATATAAATTTTCCTCGTTTGTTAAATTCAAATTTTCTAAACTGGTAAAAATCAATACAAAATTGAACAGTCTTTTCAAATATAAATTTTCCTCGTTTGTTAAATTCAAATTTTCTCACAATTTTAAAAATCAATACAAAATTGAACAGTCTTTTCATATATAAATTCTCCTCGTTTGTTAAATTCAAATTTTCTAAACTAGTAAAAATCAATACAAAATTGAACAGTCTTTTTACATATAAATTTTCCTCGTTTGTTAAATTCAAATTTTCTCACAATTGTAAAAATCAATACAAAATTGAACAGTCTTTTCAAATATAAATTCTCCTCGTTTGTTAAATTCAAATTTTCTAAACTAGTAAAAATCAATACAAAATTGAACAGTCTTTTCAAATATAAATTTTCCTCGTTTGTTAAATTCAAATTTTCTCACAATTTTAAAAATCAATACAAAATTGAACAGTCTTTTCACATATAAATTTTCCTCGTTTGTTAAATTCAAATTTTCTCACAATTGTAAAAATCAATACAAAATTGAACAGTCTTTTCAAATATAAATTTTCCTCGTTTGTTAAATTCAAATTTTCTCACAATTTTAAAAATCAATACAAAATTGAACAGTCTTTTTACATATAAATTTTCCTCGTTTGTTAAATTCAAATTTTCTCACAATTTTAAAAATCAATACAAAATTGAACAGTCTTTTTACATATAAATTTTCCTCGTTTGTTAAATTCAAATTTTCTCACAATTGTAAAAATCAATACAAAATTGAACAGTCTTTTCAAATATAAATTTTCCTCGTTTGTTAAATTCAAAATTTCTCACAATTTTAAAAATCAATACAAAATTGAACAGTCTTTTCACATATAAATTTTCCTCTTTTGTTAAATTCAAATTTTCTAAACTGGTAAAAATCAATACAAAATTGAACAGTCTTTTCAAATATAAATTTTCCTCGTTTGTTAAATTCAAATTTTCTCACAATTGTAAAAATCAATACAAAATTGAACCGTCTTTTCACATATAAATTTTCCTCGTGTGTTAAATTCAAATTTTCTAAACTGGTAAAAATCAATACAAAATTGAACAGTCTTTTCAAATATAAATTTTCTTCGTTTGTTAAATTCAAATTTTCAAAACTGGTAAAAATCAATACAAAATTGAACAGTCTTTTCAAATATAAATTCTCCTCGTTTGTTAAATTCAAATTTTCTAAACTAGTAAAAATCAATACAAAATTGAACAGTCTTTTCAAATATAAATTTTCCTCGTTTGTTAAATTCAAATTTTCTCACAATTTTAAAAATCAATACAAAATTGAACAGTCTTTTCAAATATAAATTCTCCTCGTTGGTTAAATTCAAATTTTCTAAACTAGTAAAAATCAATACAAAATTGAACAGTCTTTTCAAATATAAATTTTCCTCGTTTGTTAAATTCAAATTTTCTCGCAATTTTAAAAATCAATACAAAATTGAACAGTCTTTTCAAATATAAATTTTCCTCGTTTGTTAAATTCAAATTTTCTCACAATTTTAAAAATCAATACAAAATTGAACAGTCTTTTCACATATAAATTTTCCTCGTTTGTTAAATTCAAATTTTCTAAACTGGTAAAAATCAATACAAAATTGAACAGTCTTTTCAAATATAAATTTTCCTCGTTTGTTAAATTCAAATTTTCTCGCAATTTTAAAAATCAATACAAAATTGAACAGTCTTTTCAAATATAAATTCTCCTCGTTTGTTAAATTCAAATTTTCTAAACTAGTAAAAATCAATACAAAATTGAACAGTCTTTTCAAATATAAATTTTCCTCGTTTGTTAAATTCAAATTTTCTCACAATTGTAAAAATCAATACAAAATTGAACAGTCTTTTTACATATAAATTTTCCTCGTTTGTTAAATTCAAATTTTCTAAACTGGTAAAAATCAATACAAAATTGAACAGTCATTTCAAATATAAATTTTCCTCGTTTGTTAAATTCAAATTTTCTAAACTGGTAAAAATCAATACAAAATTGAACAGTCTTTTCAAATATAAATTTTCCTCGTTTGTTAAATTCAAATTTTCTCACAATTTTAAAAATCAATACAAAATTGAACAGTCTTTTTACATATAAATTTTCCTCGTTTGTTAAATTCAAATTTTCTCACAATTGTAAAAATCAATACAAAATTGAACAGTCTTTTCAAATAAAAGTTTTCCTCGTTTGTTAAATTCAAATTTTCTCACAATTTTAAAAATCAATACAAAATTGAACAGTTTTTTCACATATAAATTTTCCTCGTTTGTTAAATTCAAATTTTCTAAACTGGTAAAAATCAATACAAAATTGAACAGTCTTTTCACATATAAATTTTCCTCGTTTGTTAAATTCAAATTTTCTAAACTGGTAAAAATCAATACAAAATTGAACAGTCTTTTCACATATAAATTTTCCTCGTTTGTTAAATTCAAATTTTCTAAACTGGTAAAAATCAATACAAAATTGAACAGTCTTTTCAAATATAAATTTTCCTCGTTTGTTAAATTCAAATTTTCTCACAATTGTAAAAATCAATACAAAATTGAACAGTCTTTTCACATATAAATTTTCCTCGTTTGATAAATTCAAATTTTCTAAACTGGTAAAAATCAATACAAAATTGAACAGTCTTTTCAAATATAAATTTTCCTCGTTTGTTAAATTCAAATTTTCTCACAATTTTAAAAATCAATACAAAATTGAACAGTCTTTTCATATATAAATTCTCCTCGTTTGTTAAATTCAAATTTTCTAAACTAGTAAAAATCAATACAAAATTGAACAGTCTTTTTACATATAAATTTTCCTCGTTTGTTAAATTCAAATTTTCTCACAATTGTAAAAATCAATACAAAATTGAACAGTCTTTTCAAATATAAATTCTCTGATAAATTCAAATTTTCTAAACTGGTAAAAATCAATACAAAATTGAACAGTCTTTTCAAATATAAATTTTCCTCGTTTGTTAAATTCAAATTTTCTCACAATTTTAAAAATCAATACAAAATTGAACAGTCTTTTCATATATAAATTCTCCTCGTTTGTTAAATTCAAATTTTCTAAACTAGTAAAAATCAATACAAAATTGAACAGTCTTTTTACATATAAATTTTCCTCGTTTGTTAAATTCAAATTTTCTCACAATTGTAAAAATCAATACAAAATTGAACAGTCTTTTCAAATATAAATTCTCCTCGTTTGTTAAATTCAAATTTTCTAAACTAGTAAAAATCAATACAAAATTGAACAGTCTTTTCAAATATAAATTTTCCTCGTTTGTTAAATTCAAATTTTCTCACAATTTTAAAAATCAATACAAAATTGAACAGTCTTTTCACATATAAATTTTCCTCGTTTGTTAAATTCAAATTTTCTCACAATTGTAAAAATCAATACAAAATTGAACAGTCTTTTCACATATAAATTTTCCTCGTTTGTTAAATTCAAATTTTCTCACAATTGTAAAAATCAATACAAAATTGAACAGTCTTTTCAAATATAAATTTTCCTCGTTTGTTAAATTCAAATTTTCTCACAATTTTAAAAATCAATACAAAATTGAACAGTCTTTTCATATATAAATTCTCCTCGTTTGTTAAATTCAAATTTTCTAAACTAGTAAAAATCAATACAAAATTGAACAGTCTTTTTACATATAAATTTTCCTCGTTTGTTAAATTCAAATTTTCTCACAATTGTAAAAATCAATACAAAATTGAACAGTCTTTTCAAATATAAATTTTCCTCGTTTGTTAAATTCAAATTTTCTAAACTAGTAAAAATCAATACAAAATTGAACAGTCTTTTCAAATATAAATTTTCCTCGTTTGTTAAATTCAAATTTTCTCACAATTTTAAAAGTCAATTCAAAATTGAACAGTCTTTTTACATATAAATTTTCCTCGTTTGTTAAATTCAAATTTTCTCACAATTGTAAAAATCAATACAAAATTGAACAGTCTTTTCAAATATAAATTTTCCTCGTTTGTTAAATTCAAATTTTCTCACAATTTTAAAAATCAATACAAAATTGAACAGTCTTTTCACATATAAATTTTCCTCTTTTGTTAAATTCAAATTTTCTAAACTGGTAAAAATCAATACAAAATTGAACAGTCTTTTCAAATATAAATTTTCCTCGTTTGTTAAATTCAAATTTTCTCACAATTGTAAAAATCAATACAAAATTGAACCGTCTTTTCACATATAAATTTTCCTCGTGTGTTAAATTCAAATTTTCTAAACTGGTAAAAATCAATACAAAATTGAACAGTCTTTTCAAATATAAATTTTCTTCGTTTGTTAAATTCAAATTTTCAAAACTGGTAAAAATCAATACAAAATTGAACAGTCTTTTCAAATATAAATTCTCCTCGTTTGTTAAATTCAAATTTTCTAAACTAGTAAAAATCAATACAAAATTGAACAGTCTTTTCAAATATAAATTTTCCTCGTTTGTTAAATTCAAATTTTCTCACAATTTTAAAAATCAATACAAAATTGAACAGTCTTTTCAAATATAAATTCTCCTCGTTTGTTAAATTCAAATTTTCTAAACTGGTAAAAATCAATACAAAATTGAACAGTCTTTTCAAATATAAATTTTCCTCGTTTGTTAAATTCAAATTTTCTCGCAATTTTAAAAATCAATACAAAATTGAACAGTCTTTTCAAATATAAATTCTCCTCGTTTGTTAAATTCAAATTTTCTAAACTAGTAAAAATCAATACAAAATTGAACAGTCTTTTCAAATATAAATTTTCCTCGTTTGTTAAATTCAAATTTTCTCACAATTTTAAAAATCAATACAAAATTGAACAGTCTTTTTACATATAAATTTTCCTCGTTTGTTAAATTCAAATTTTCTCACAATTGTAAAAATCAATACAAAATTGAACAGTCTTTTCAAATATAAGTTTTCCTCGTTTGTTAAATTCAAATTTTCTAAACTAGTAAAAATCAATACAAAATTGAACAGTCTTTTCAAATATAAATTTTCCTCGTTTGTTAAATTCAAATTTTCTCACAATTTTAAAAATCAATACAAAATTGAACAGTCTTTTCACATATAAATTTTCCTCGTTTGTTAAATTCAAATTTTCTAAACTGGTAAAAATCAATACAAAATTGAACAGTCTTTTCAAATATAAATTTTCCTCGTTTGTTAAATTCAAATTTTCTCGCAATTTTAAAAATCAATACAAAATTGAACAGTCTTTTCAAATATAAATTCTCCTCGTTTGTTAAATTCAAATTTTCTAAACTAGTAAAAATCAATACAAAATTGAACAGTCTTTTCAAATATAAATTTTCCTCGTTTGTTAAATTCAAATTTTCTCACAATTTTAAAAATCAATACAAAATTGAACAGTCTTTTTACATATAAATTTTCCTCGTTTGTTAAATTCAAATTTTCTAAACTGGTAAAAATCAATACAAAATTGAACAGTCATTTCAAATATAAATTTTCCTCGTTTGTTAAATTCAAATTTTCTAAACTGGTAAAAATCAATACAAAATTGAACAGTCTTTTCAAATATAAATTTTCCTCGTTTGTTAAATTCAAATTTTCTCACAATTTTAAAAATCAATACAAAATTGAACAGTCTTTTTACATATAAATTTTCCTCGTTTGTTAAATTCAAATTTTCTCACAATTGTAAAAATCAATACAAAATTGAACAGTCTTTTCAAATATAAGTTTTCCTCGTTTGTTAAATTCAAATTTTCTCACAATTTTAAAAATCAATACAAAATTGAACAGTTTTTTCACATATAAATTTTCCTCGTTTGTTAAATTCAAATTTTCTAAACTGGTAAAAATCAATACAAAATTGAACAGTCTTTTCACATATAAATTTTCCTCGTTTGTTAAATTCAAATTTTCTAAACTGGTAAAAATCAATACAAAATTGAACAGTCTTTTCACATATAAATTTTCCTCGTTTGTTAAATTCAAATTTTCTAAACTGGTAAAAATCAATACAAAATTGAACAGTCTTTTCAAATATAAATTTTCCTCGTTTGTTAAATTCAAATTTTCTAAACTGGTAAAAATCAATACAAAATTGAACAGTCTTTTCAAATATAAATTTTCCTCGTTTGTTAAATTCAAATTTTCTCACAATTGTAAAAATCAATACAAAATTGAACAGTCTTTTCACATATAAATTTTCCTCGTTTGATAAATTCAAATTTTCTAAACTGGTAAAAATCAATACAAAATTGAACAGTCTTTTCAAATATAAATTCTCCTCGTTGGTTAAATTCAAATTTTCTAAACTAGTAAAAATCAATACAAAATTGAACAGTCTTTTCAAATATAAATTTTCCTCGTTTGTTAAATTCAAATTTTCTCGCAATTTTAAAAATCAATACAAAATTGAACAGTCTTTTCAAATATAAATTTTCCTCGTTTGTTAAATTCAAATTTTCTCACAATTTTAAAAATCAATACAAAATTGAACAGTCTTTTCACATATAAATTTTCCTCGTTTGTTAAATTCAAATTTTCTAAACTGGTAAAAATCAATACAAAATTGAACAGTCTTTTCAAATATAAATTTTCCTCGTTTGTTAAATTCAAATTTTCTCGCAATTTTAAAAATCAATACAAAATTGAACAGTCTTTTCAAATATAAATTCTCCTCGTTTGTTAAATTCAAATTTTCTAAACTAGTAAAAATCAATACAAAATTGAACAGTCTTTTCAAATATAAATTTTCCTCGTTTGTTAAATTCAAATTTTCTCACAATTGTAAAAATCAATACAAAATTGAACAGTCTTTTTACATATAAATTTTCCTCGTTTGTTAAATTCAAATTTTCTAAACTGGTAAAAATCAATACAAAATTGAACAGTCATTTCAAATATAAATTTTCCTCGTTTGTTAAATTCAAATTTTCTAAACTGGTAAAAATCAATACAAAATTGAACAGTCTTTTCAAATATAAATTTTCCTCGTTTGTTAAATTCAAATTTTCTCACAATTTTAAAAATCAATACAAAATTGAACAGTCTTTTTACATATAAATTTTCCTCGTTTGTTAAATTCAAATTTTCTCACAATTGTAAAAATCAATACAAAATTGAACAGTCTTTTCAAATAAAAGTTTTCCTCGTTTGTTAAATTCAAATTTTCTCACAATTTTAAAAATCAATACAAAATTGAACAGTTTTTTCACATATAAATTTTCCTCGTTTGTTAAATTCAAATTTTCTAAACTGGTAAAAATCAATACAAAATTGAACAGTCTTTTCACATATAAATTTTCCTCGTTTGTTAAATTCAAATTTTCTAAACTGGTAAAAATCAATACAAAATTGAACAGTCTTTTCACATATAAATTTTCCTCGTTTGTTAAATTCAAATTTTCTAAACTGGTAAAAATCAATACAAAATTGAACAGTCTTTTCAAATATAAATTTTCCTCGTTTGTTAAATTCAAATTTTCTAAACTGGTAAAAATCAATACAAAATTGAACAGTCTTTTCAAATATAAATTTTCCTCGTTTGTTAAATTCAAATTTTCTCACAATTGTAAAAATCAATACAAAATTGAACAGTCTTTTCACATATAAATTTTCCTCGTTTGATAAATTCAAATTTTCTAAACTGGTAAAAATCAATACAAAATTGAACAGTCTTTTCAAATATAAATTTTCCTCGTTTGTTAAATTCAAATTTTCTCACAATTTTAAAAATCAATACAAAATTGAACAGTCTTTTCATATATAAATTCTCCTCGTTTGTTAAATTCAAATTTTCTAAACTAGTAAAAATCAATACAAAATTGAACAGTCTTTTTACATATAAATTTTCCTCGTTTGTTAAATTCAAATTTTCTCACAATTGTAAAAATCAATACAAAATTGAACAGTCTTTTCAAATATAAATTCTCTGATAAATTCAAATTTTCTAAACTGGTAAAAATCAATACAAAATTGAACAGTCTTTTCAAATATAAATTTTCCTCGTTTGTTAAATTCAAATTTTCTCACAATTTTAAAAATCAATACAAAATTGAACAGTCTTTTCATATATAAATTCTCCTCGTTTGTTAAATTCAAATTTTCTAAACTAGTAAAAATCAATACAAAATTGAACAGTCTTTTTACATATAAATTTTCCTCGTTTGTTAAATTCAAATTTTCTCACAATTGTAAAAATCAATACAAAATTGAACAGTCTTTTCAAATATAAATTCTCCTCGTTTGTTAAATTCAAATTTTCTAAACTAGTAAAAATCAATACAAAATTGAACAGTCTTTTCAAATATAAATTTTCCTCGTTTGTTAAATTCAAATTTTCTCACAATTTTAAAAATCAATACAAAATTGAACAGTCTTTTCACATATAAATTTTCCTCGTTTGTTAAATTCAAATTTTCTCACAATTGTAAAAATCAATACAAAATTGAACAGTCTTTTCACATATAAATTTTCCTCGTTTGTTAAATTCAAATTTTCTCACAATTGTAAAAATCAATACAAAATTGAACAGTCTTTTCAAATATAAATTTTCCTCGTTTGTTAAATTCAAATTTTCTCACAATTTTAAAAATCAATACAAAATTGAACAGTCTTTTTACATATAAATTTTCCTCGTTTGTTAAATTCAAATTTTCTCACAATTGTAAAAATCAATACAAAAATGAACAGTCTTTTCAAATATAAATTTTCCTCGTTTGTTAAATTCAAATTTTCTAAACTAGTAAAAATCAATACAAAATTGAACAGTCTTTTCAAATATAAATTTTCCTCGTTTGTTAAATTCAAATTTTCTCACAATTTTAAAAATCAATACAAAATTGAACAGTCTTTTCACATATAAATTTTCCTCTTTTGTTAAATTCAAATTTTCTAAACTGGTAAAAATCAATACAAAATTGAACAGTCTTTTCAAATATAAATTTTCCTCGTTTGTTAAATTCAAATTTTCTCACAATTTTAAAAATCAATACAAAATTGAACAGTCTTTTCACATATAAATTTTCCTCTTTTGTTAAATTCAAATTTTCTAAACTGGTAAAAATCAATACAAAATTGAACAGTCTTTTCAAATATAAATTTTCCTCGTTTGTTAAATTCAAATTTTCTCACAATTGTAAAAATCAATACAAAATTGAACCGTCTTTTCACATATAAATTTTCCTCGTGTGTTAAATTCAAATTTTCTAAACTGGTAAAAATCAATACAAAATTGAACAGTCTTTTCAAATATAAATTTTCTTCGTTTGTTAAATTCAAATTTTCAAAACTGGTAAAAATCAATACAAAATTGAACAGTCTTTTCAAATATAAATTCTCCTCGTTTGTTAAATTCAAATTTTCTAAACTAGTAAAAATCAATACAAAATTGAACAGTCTTTTCAAATATAAATTTTCCTCGTTTGTTAAATTCAAATTTTCTCACAATTTTAAAAATCAATACAAAATTGAACAGTCTTTTCAAATATAAATTCTCCTCGTTGGTTAAATTCAAATTTTCTAAACTAGTAAAAATCAATACAAAATTGAACAGTCTTTTTACATATAAATTTTCCTCGTTTGTTAAATTCAAATTTACTCACAATTGTAAAAATCAATACAAAATTGAACAGTCTTTTCATATATAAATTTTCCTCGTTTGTTAAATTCAAATTTTCTCACAATTGTAAAAATCAATACAAAATTGAACAGTCTTTTCACATATAAATTTTCCTCGTTTGTTAAATTCAAATTTTCTAAACTGGTAAAAATCAATACAAAATTGAACAGACTTTTCAAATATAAATTTTCTTCGTTTGTTATTTTCAAATTTTCTCACAATTTTAAAAATCAATACAAAATTGAACAGTCTTTTCACATATAAATTCTCCTCGTTTGTTAAATTCAAATTTTCTAAACTAGTAAAAATCAATACAAAATTGAACAGTCTTTTTACATATAAATTTTCCTCGTTTGTTAAATTCAAATTTACTCACAATTGTAAAAATCAATACAAAATTGAACAGTCTTTTCAAATATAAATTTTCCTCGTTTGTTAAATTCAAATTTTCTCACAATTTTAAAAATCAATACAAAATTGAACAGTCTTTTTACATATAAATTTTCCTCGTTTGTTAAATTCAAATTTTCTCACAATTGTAAAAATCAATACAAAATTGAACAGTCTTTTCAAATATAAATTTTCCTCTTTTGTTAAATTCAAATTTTCTAAACTGGTAAAAATCAATACAAAATTGAACAGTCTTTTCAAATATAAATTTTCCTCGTTTGTTAAATTCAAATTTTCTCACAATTGTAAAAATCAATACAAAATTGAACCGTCTTTTCACATATAAATTTTCCTCGTGTGTTAAATTCAAATTTTCTAAACTGGTAAAAATCAATACAAAATTGAACAGTCTTTTCAAATATAAATTTTCTTCGTTTGTTAAATTCAAATTTTCAAAACTGGTAAAAATCAATACAAAATTGAACAGTCTTTTCAAATATAAATTCTCCTCGTTTGTTAAATTCAAATTTTCTAAACTAGTAAAAATCAATACAAAATTGAACAGTCTTTTCAAATATAAATTTTCCTCGTTTGTTAAATTCAAATTTTCTCACAATTTTAAAAATCAATACAAAATTGAACAGTCTTTTCAAATATAAATTCTCCTCGTTGGTTAAATTCAAATTTTCTAAACTAGTAAAAATCAATACAAAATTGAACAGTCTTTTTACATATAAATTTTCCTCGTTTGTTAAATTCAAATTTACTCACAATTGTAAAAATCAATACAAAATTGAACAGTCTTTTCATATATAAATTTTCCTCGTTTGTTAAATTCAAATTTTCTCACAATTGTAAAAATCAATACAAAATTGAACAGTCTTTTCACATATAAATTTTCCTCGTTTGTTAAATTCAAATTTTCTAAACTGGTAAAAATCAATACAAAATTGAACAGTCTTTTCAAATATAAATTTTCTTCGTTTGTTATTTTCAAATTTTCTCACAATTTTAAAAATCAATACAAAATTGAACAGTCTTTTCAAATATAAATTTTCTTCGTTTGTTAAATTCAAATTTTCAAAACTGGTAAAAATCAATAAAAATTGAACAGTCTTTTCAAATATAAATTCTCCTCGTTTGTTAAATTCAAATTTTCTAAACTAGTAAAAATCAATACAAAATTGAACAGTCTTTTTACATATAAATTTTCCTCGTTTGTTAAATTCAAATTTACTCACAATTGTAAAAATCAATACAAAATTGAACAGTCTTTTCATATATAAATTTTCCTCGTTTGTTAAATTCAAATTTTCTCACAATTGTAAAAATCAATACAAAATTGAACAGTCTTTTCACATATAAATTTTCCTCGTTTGTTAAATTCAAATTTTCTAAACTGGTAAAAATCAATACAAAATTGAACAGACTTTTCAAATATAAATTTTCTTCGTTTGTTATTTTCAAATTTTCTCACAATTTTAAAAATCAATACAAAATTGAACAGTCTTTTCACATATAAATTCTCCTCGTTTGTTAAATTCAAATTTTCTAAACTAGTAAAAATCAATACAAAATTGAACAGTCTTTTTACATATAAATTTTCCTCGTTTGTTAAATTCAAATTTACTCACAATTGTAAAAATCAATACAAAATTGAACAGTCTTTTCAAATATAAATTTTCCTCGTTTGTTAAATTCAAATTTTCTCACAATTTTAAAAATCAATACAAAATTGAACAGTCTTTTTACATATAAATTTTCCTCGTTTGTTAAATTCAAATTTTCTCACAATTGTAAAAATCAATACAAAATTGAACAGTCTTTTCAAATATAAATTTTCCTCTTTTGTTAAATTCAAATTTTCTAAACTGGTAAAAATCAATACAAAATTGAACAGTCTTTTCAAATATAAATTTTCCTCGTTTGTTAAATTCAAATTTTCTCACAATTGTAAAAATCAATACAAAATTGAACCGTCTTTTCACATATAAATTTTCCTCGTGTGTTAAATTCAAATTTTCTAAACTGGTAAAAATCAATACAAAATTGAACAGTCTTTTCAAATATAAATTTTCTTCGTTTGTTAAATTCAAATTTTCAAAACTGGTAAAAATCAATACAAAATTGAACAGTCTTTTCAAATATAAATTCTCCTCGTTTGTTAAATTCAAATTTTCTAAACTAGTAAAAATCAATACAAAATTGAACAGTCTTTTCAAATATAAATTTTCCTCGTTTGTTAAATTCAAATTTTCTCACAATTTTAAAAATCAATACAAAATTGAACAGTCTTTTCAAATATAAATTCTCCTCGTTGGTTAAATTCAAATTTTCTAAACTAGTAAAAATCAATACAAAATTGAACAGTCTTTTTACATATAAATTTTCCTCGTTTGTTAAATTCAAATTTACTCACAATTGTAAAAATCAATACAAAATTGAACAGTCTTTTCATATATAAATTTTCCTCGTTTGTTAAATTCAAATTTTCTCACAATTGTAAAAATCAATACAAAATTGAACAGTCTTTTCACATATAAATTTTCCTCGTTTGTTAAATTCAAATTTTCTAAACTGGTAAAAATCAATACAAAATTGAACAGTCTTTTCAAATATAAATTTTCTTCGTTTGTTATTTTCAAATTTTCTCACAATTTTAAAAATCAATACAAAATTGAACAGTCTTTTCAAATATAAATTCTCCTCGTTTGTTAAATTCAAATTTTCTAAACTAGTAAAAATCAATACAAAATTGAACAGTCTTTTCAAATATAAATTTTCCTCGTTTGTTAAATTCAAATTTTCTCACAATTTTAAAAATCAATACAAAATTGAACAGTCTTTTCAAATATAAATTCTCCTCGTTTGTTAAATTCAAATTTTCTAAACTAGTAAAAATCAATACAAAATTGAACAGTCTTTTTACATATAAATTTTCCTCGTTTGTTAAATTCAAATTTACTCACAATTGTAAAAATCAATACAAAATTGAACAGTCTTTTCAAATATAAATTTTCCTCGTTTGTTAAATTCAAATTTTCTCACAATTTTAAAAATCAATACAAAATTGAACAGTCTTTTTACATATAAATTTTCCTCGTTTGTTAAATTCAAATTTACTCACAATTGTAAAAATCAATACAAAATTGAACAGTCTTTTCAAATATAAATTTTCCTCGTTTGTTAAATTCAAATTTTCTCACAATTTTAAAAATCAATACAAAATTGAACAGTCTTTTTACATATAAATTTTCCTCGTTTGTTAAATTCAAATTTTCTCACAATTTTAAAAATGAATACAAAATTGAACAGTCTTTTCACATATAAATTTTCCTCTTTTGTTAAATTCAAATTTTCTAAACTGGTAAAAATCAATACAAAATTGAACAGTCTTTTCAAATATAAATTTTCCTCGTTTGTTAAATTCAAATTTTCTCACAATTGTAAAAATCAATACAAAATTGAACCGTCTTTTCACATATAAATTTTCCTCGTGTGTTAAATTCAAATTTTCTAAACTGGTAAAAATCAATACAAAATTGAACAGTCTTTTCAAATATAAATTTTCTTCGTTTGTTAAATTCAAATTTTCAAAACTGGTAAAAATCAATACAAAATTGAACAGTCTTTTCAAATATAAATTCTCCTCGTTTGTTAAATTCAAATTTTCTAAACTAGTAAAAATCAATACAAAATTGAACAGTCTTTTCAAATATAAATTTTCCTCGTTTGTTAAATTCAAATTTTCTCACAATTTTAAAAATCAATACAAAATTGAACAGTCTTTTCAAATATAAATTCTCCTCGTTGGTTAAATTCAAATTTTCTAAACTAGTAAAAATCAATACAAAATTGAACAGTCTTTTTACATATAAATTTTCCTCGTTTGTTAAATTCAAATTTTCTAAACTAGTAAAAATCAATACAAAATTGAACAGTCTTTTCATATATAAATTTTCCTCGTTTGTTAAATTCAAATTTTCTCACAATTGTAAAAATCAATACAAAATTGAACAGTCTTTTCACATATAAATTTTCCTCGTTTGTTAAATTCAAATTTTCTAAACTGGTAAAAATCAATACAAAATTGAACAGTCTTTTCAAATATAAATTTTCTTCGTTTGTTATTTTCAAATTTTCTCACAATTTTAAAAATCAATACAAAATTGAACAGTCTTTTCAAATATAAATTTTCTTCGTTTGTTAAATTCAAATTTTCAAAACTGGTAAAAATCAATAAAAATTGAACAGTCTTTTCAAATATAAATTCTCCTCGTTTGTTAAATTCAAATTTTCTAAACTAGTAAAAATCAATACAAAATTGAACAGTCTTTTCAAATATAAATTTTCCTCGTTTGTTAAATTCAAATTTTCTCACAATTTTAAAAATCAATACAAAATTGAACAGTCTTTTCAAATATAAATTCTCCTCGTTGGTTAAATTCAAATTTTCTAAACTAGTAAAAATCAATACAAAATTGAACAGTCTTTTTACATATAAATTTTCCTCGTTTGTTAAATTCAAATTTACTCACAATTGTAAAAATCAATACAAAATTGAACAGTCTTTTCATATATAAATTTTCCTCGTTTGTTAAATTCAAATTTTCTCACAATTGTAAAAATCAATACAAAATTGAACAGTCTTTTCACATATAAATTTTCCTCGTTTGTTAAATTCAAATTTTCTAAACTGGTAAAAATCAATACAAAATTGAACAGTCTTTTCAAATATAAATTTTCTTCGTTTGTTATTTTCAAATTTTCTCACAATTTTAAAAATCAATACAAAATTGAACAGTCTTTTCAAATATAAATTCTCCTCGTTTGTTAAATTCAAATTTTCTAAACTAGTAAAAATCAATACAAAATTGAACAGTCTTTTCAAATATAAATTTTCCTCGTTTGTTAAATTCAAATTTTCTCACAATTTTAAAAATCAATACAAAATTGAACAGTCTTTTCAAATATAAATTCTCCTCGTTTGTTAAATTCAAATTTTCTAAACTAGTAAAAATCAATACAAAATTGAACAGTCTTTTTACATATAAATTTTCCTCGTTTGTTAAATTCAAATTTACTCACAATTGTAAAAATCAATACAAAATTGAACAGTCTTTTCAAATATAAATTTTCCTCGTTTGTTAAATTCAAATTTTCTCACAATTTTAAAAATCAATACAAAATTGAACAGTCTTTTTACATATAAATTTTCCTCGTTTGTTAAATTCAAATTTACTCACAATTGTAAAAATCAATACAAAATTGAACAGTCTTTTCAAATATAAATTTTCCTCGTTTGTTAAATTCAAATTTTCTCACAATTTTAAAAATCAATACAAAATTGAACAGTCTTTTTACATATAAATTTTCCTCGTTTGTTAAATTCAAATTTTCTCACAATTTTAAAAATGAATACAAAATTGAACAGTCTTTTCACATATAAATTTTCCTCTTTTGTTAAATTCAAATTTTCTAAACTGGTAAAAATCAATACAAAATTGAACAGTCTTTTCAAATATAAATTTTCCTCGTTTGTTAAATTCAAATTTTCTCACAATTGTAAAAATCAATACAAAATTGAACCGTCTTTTCACATATAAATTTTCCTCGTGTGTTAAATTCAAATTTTCTAAACTGGTAAAAATCAATACAAAATTGAACAGTCTTTTCAAATATAAATTTTCTTCGTTTGTTAAATTCAAATTTTCAAAACTGGTAAAAATCAATACAAAATTGAACAGTCTTTTCAAATATAAATTCTCCTCGTTTGTTAAATTCAAATTTTCTAAACTAGTAAAAATCAATACAAAATTGAACAGTCTTTTCAAATATAAATTTTCCTCGTTTGTTAAATTCAAATTTTCTCACAATTTTAAAAATCAATACAAAATTGAACAGTCTTTTCAAATATAAATTCTCCTCGTTGGTTAAATTCAAATTTTCTAAACTAGTAAAAATCAATACAAAATTGAACAGTCTTTTTACATATAAATTTTCCTCGTTTGTTAAATTCAAATTTTCTAAACTAGTAAAAATCAATACAAAATTGAACAGTCTTTTCATATATAAATTTTCCTCGTTTGTTAAATTCAAATTTTCTCACAATTGTAAAAATCAATACAAAATTGAACAGTCTTTTCACATATAAATTTTCCTCGTTTGTTAAATTCAAATTTTCTAAACTGGTAAAAATCAATACAAAATTGAACAGTCTTTTCAAATATAAATTTTCTTCGTTTGTTATTTTCAAATTTTCTCACAATTTTAAAAATCAATACAAAATTGAACAGTCTTTTCAAATATAAATTTTCTTCGTTTGTTAAATTCAAATTTTCAAAACTGGTAAAAATCAATAAAAATTGAACAGTCTTTTCAAATATAAATTCTCCTCGTTTGTTAAATTCAAATTTTCTAAACTAGTAAAAATCAATACAAAATTGAACAGTCTTTTCAAATATAAATTTTCCTCGTTTGTTAAATTCAAATTTTCTCACAATTTTAAAAATCAATACAAAATTGAACAGTCTTTTCAAATATAAATTCTCCTCGTTGGTTAAATTCAAATTTTCTAAACTAGTAAAAATCAATACAAAATTGAACAGTCTTTTTACATATAAATTTTCCTCGTTTGTTAAATTCAAATTTACTCACAATTGTAAAAATCAATACAAAATTGAACAGTCTTTTCATATATAAATTTTCCTCGTTTGTTAAATTCAAATTTTCTCACAATTGTAAAAATCAATACAAAATTGAACAGTCTTTTCACATATAAATTTTCCTCGTTTGTTAAATTCAAATTTTCTAAACTGGTAAAAATCAATACAAAATTGAACAGTCTTTTCAAATATAAATTTTCTTCGTTTGTTATTTTCAAATTTTCTCACAATTTTAAAAATCAATACAAAATTGAACAGTCTTTTCAAATATAAATTCTCCTCGTTTGTTAAATTCAAATTTTCTAAACTAGTAAAAATCAATACAAAATTGAACAGTCTTTTCAAATATAAATTTTCCTCGTTTGTTAAATTCAAATTTTCTCACAATTTTAAAAATCAATACAAAATTGAACAGTCTTTTCAAATATAAATTCTCCTCGTTTGTTAAATTCAAATTTTCTAAACTAGTAAAAATCAATACAAAATAGAACAGTCTTTTTACATATAAATTTTCCTCGTTTGTTAAATTCAAATTTTCTCACAATTTTAAAAATCAATACAAAATTGAACAGTCTTTTCAAATATAAATTCTCCTCGTTTGTTAAATTCAAATTTTCTAAACTAGTAAAAATCAATACAAAATTGAACAGTCTTTTCAAATATAAGTTTTCCTCGTTTGTTAAATTCAAATTTTCTCACAATTTTAAAAATCAATACAAAATTGAACAGTCTTTTCACATATAAATTTTCCTCGTTTGTTAAATTCAAATTTTCTAAACTGGTAAAAATCAATACAAAATTGAACAGTCTTTTCACATATAAATTTTCCTCGTTTGTTAAATTCAAATTTTCTAAACTGGTAAAAATCAATACAAAATTGAACAGTCTTTTCACATATAAATTTTCCTCGTTTGTTAAATTCAAATTTTCTAAACTGGTAAAAATCAATACAAAATTGAACAGTCTTTTCAAATATAAATTTTCCTCGTTTGTTAAATTCAAATTTTCTAAACTGGTAAAAATCAATACAAAATTGAACAGTCTTTTCAAATATAAATTTTCCTCGTTTGTTAAATTCAAATTTTCTCACAATTGTAAAAATCAATACAAAATTGAACAGTCTTTTCACATATAAATTTTCCTCGTTTGATAAATTCAAATTTTCTAAACTGGTAAAAATCAATACAAAATTGAACAGTCTTTTCAAATATAAATTTTCCTCGTTTGTTAAATTCAAATTATCTCACAATTTTAAAAATCAATACAAAATTGAACAGTCTTTTCACATATAAATTTTCCTCGTTTGTTAAATTCAAATTTTCTCACAATTGCAAAAATCAATACAAAATTGATCAGTCTTTTCACATATAAATTTTCCTCGTTTGTTAAATTCAAATTTTCTCACAATTGTAAAAATCAATACAAAATTGAACAGTCATTTCAAATATAAATTTTCCTCGTTTGTTAAATTCAAATTTTCTCACAATTGTAAAAATCAATACAAAATTGAACAGTCTTTTCACATATAAATTTTCCTCGTTTGTTAAATTCAAATTTTCTAAACTGGTAAAAATCAATACAAAATTGAACAGTCTTTTCAAATATAAATTTTCTTCGTTTGTTAAATTCAAATTTTCTCACAATTTTAAAAATCAATACAAAATTGAACAGTCTTTTCAAATATAAATTCTCCTCGTTTGTTAAATTCAAATTTTCTAAACTAGTAAAAATCAATACAAAATTGAACAGTCTTTTCAAATATAAATTTTCCTCGTTTGTTAAATTCAAATTTTCTCACAATTTTAAAAATCAATACAAAATTGAACAGTCTTTTCAAATATAAATTCTCCTCGTTTGTTAAATTCAAATTTTCTAAACTAGTAAAATTCAACACAAAATTGAACAGTCTTTTCAAATATAAATTTTCCTCGTTTGTTAAATTCAAATTTACTCACAATTGTAAAAATCAATACAAAATTGAACAGTCTTTTCAAATATAAATTTTCCTCGTTTGTTAAATTCAAATTTTCTCACAATTTTAAAAATCAATACAAAATTGAACAGTCTTTTTACATATAAATTTTCCTCGTTTGTTAAATTCAAATTTTCTCACAATTGTAAAAATCAATACAAAATTGAACAGTCTTTTCAAATATAAATTCTCCTCGTTTGTTAAATTCAAATCTTCTAAACTAGTAAAAATCAATACAAAATTGAACAGTCTTTTCAAATATAAATTTTCCTCGTTTGTTAAATTCAAATTTTCTCACAATTGTAAAAATCAATACAAAATTGAACAGTCTTTTCACATATAAATTTTCCTCGTTTGTTAAATTCAAATTTTCTAAACTGGTAAAAATCAATACAAAATTGAACAGTCTTTTCAAATATAAATTTTCCTCGTTTGTTAAATTCAAATTTTCTAAACTGGTAAAAATCAATACAAAATTGAACAGTCTTTTCAAATATAAATTTTCCTCGTTTGTTAAATTCAAATTTACTCACAATTGTAAAAATCAATACAAAATTGAACAGTCTTTTCAAATATAAATTTTCCTCGTTTGTTAAATTCAAATTTTCTCACAATTTTAAAAATCAATACAAAATTGAACAGTCTTTTCACATATAAATTTTCCTCGTTTGTTAAATTCAAATTTTCTAAACTGGTAAAAATCAATACAAAATTGAACAGTCTTTTCAAATATAAATTTTCCTCGTTTGTTAAATTCAAATTTTCTCACAATTGTAAAAATCAATACAAAATTGAACAGTCTTTTCACATATAAATTTTCCTCGTTTGTTAAATTCAAATTTTCTCACAATTGTAAAAATCAATACAAAATTGAACAGTCTTTTCAAATATAAATTTTCCTCGTTTGTTATATTCAAATTTTCTAAACTAGTAAAAATCAATACAAAATTGAACAGTCTTTTCAAATATAAATTCTCCTCGTTTGTTAAATTCAAATTTTCTAAACTAGTAAAATTCAACACAAAATTGAACAGTCTTTTCAAATATAAATTTTCCTCGTTTGTTAAATTCAAATTTACTCACAATTGTAAAAATCAATACAAAATTGAACAGTCTTTTCAAATATAAATTTTCCTCGTTTGTTAAATTCAAATTTTCTCACAATTTTAAAAATCAATACAAAATTGAACAGTCTTTTTACATATAAATTTTCCTCGTTTGTTAAATTCAAATTTTCTCACAATTGTAAAAATCAATACAAAATTGAACAGTCTTTTCAAATATAAATTTTCCTCGTTTGTTAAATTCAAATTTTCTCACAATTTTAAAAATCAATACAAAATTGAACAGTCTTTTCACATATAAATTTTCCTCGTTTGTTAAATTCAAATTTTCTAAACTGGTAAAAATCAATACAAAATTGAACAGTCTTTTCAAATATAAATTTTCCTCGTTTGTTAAATTCAAATTTTCTCACAATTTTAAAAATCAATACAAAATTGAACAGTCTTTTCACATATAAATTTTCCTCGTTTGTTAAATTCAAATTTTCTAAACTGGTAAAAATCAATACAAAATTGAACAGTCTTTTCAAATATAAATTTTCCTCGTTTGTTAAATTCAAATTTTCTAAACTGGTAAAAATCAATACAAAATTGAACAGTCTTTTCAAATATAAATTTTCCTCGTTTGTTAAATTCAAATTTTCTCACAATTTTAAAAATCAATACAAAATTGAACAGTCTTTTTACATATAAATTTTCCTCGTTTGTTAAATTCAAATTTTCTCACAATTGTAAAAATCAATACAAAATTGAACAGTCTTTTCAAATATAAATTCTCCTCGTTTGTTAAATTCAAATTTTCTAAACTAGTAAAAATCAATACAAAATTGAACAGTCTTTTCAAATATAAATTTTCCTCGTTTGTTAAATTCAAATTTTCTCACAATTGTAAAAATCAATACAAAATTGAACAGTCTTTTCACATATAAATTTTCCTCGTTTGTTAAATTCAAATTTTCTAAACTGGTAAAAATCAATACAAAATTGAACAGTCTTTTCAAATATAAATTTTCCTCGTTTGTTAAATTCAAATTTTCTAAACTGGTAAAAATCAATACAAAATTGAACAGTCTTTTCAAATATAAATTTTCCTCGTTTGTTAAATTCAAATTTACTCACAATTGTAAAAATCAATACAAAATTGAACAGTCTTTTCAAATATAAATTTTCCTCGTTTGTTAAATTCAAATTTTCTCACAATTTTAAAAATCAATACAAAATTGAACAGTCTTTTCACATATAAATTTTCCTCGTTTGTTAAATTCAAATTTTCTAAACTGGTAAAAATCAATACAAAATTGAACAGTCTTTTCACATATAAATTTTCCTCGTTTGTTAAATTCAAATTTTCTCACAATTGTAAAAATCAATACAAAATTGAACAGTCTTTTCACATATAAATTTTCCTCGTTTGTTAAATTCAAATTTTCTCACAATTGTAAAAATCAATACAAAATTGAACAGTCTTTTCAAATATAAATTTTCCTCGTTTGTTATATTCAAATTTTCTAAACTAGTAAAAATCAATACAAAATTGAACAGTCTTTTCAAATATAAATTCTCCTCGTTTGTTAAATTCAAATTTTCTAAACTAGTAAAATTCAACACAAAATTGAACAGTCTTTTCAAATATAAATTTTCCTCGTTTGTTAAATTCAAATTTACTCACAATTGTAAAAATCAATACAAAATTGAACAGTCTTTTCAAATATAAATTTTCCTCGTTTGTTAAATTCAAATTTTCTCACAATTTTAAAAATCAATACAAAATTGAACAGTCTTTTTACATATAAATTTTCCTCGTTTGTTAAATTCAAATTTTCTCACAATTGTAAAAATCAATACAAAATTGAACAGTCTTTTCAAATATAAATTTTCCTCGTTTGTTAAATTCAAATTTTCTCACAATTTTAAAAATCAATACAAAATTGAACAGTCTTTTCACATATAAATTTTCCTCGTTTGTTAAATTCAAATTTTCTAAACTGGTAAAAATCAATACAAAATTGAACAGTCTTTTCAAATATAAATTTTCCTCGTTTGTTAAATTCAAATTTTCTCACAATTTTAAAAATCAATACAAAATTGAACAGTCTTTTCACATATAAATTTTCCTCGTTTGTTAAATTCAAATTTTCTAAACTGGTAAAAATCAATACAAAATTGAACAGTCTTTTCAAATATAAATTTTCCTCGTTTGTTAAATTCAAATTTTCTAAACTGGTAAAAATCAATACAAAATTGAACAGTCTTTTCAAATATAAATTTTCCTCGTTTGTTAAATTCAAATTTTCTCACAATTTTAAAAATCAATACAAAATTGAACAGTCTTTTCAAATATAAATTCTCCTCGTTTGTTAAATTCAAATTTTCTAAACTAGTAAAAATCAATACAAAATTGAACAGTCTTTTCAAATATAAATTTTCCTCGTTTGTTAAATTCAAATTTTCTCACAATTGTAAAAATCAATACAAAATTGAACAGTCTTTTCAAATATAAATTCTCCTCGTTTGTTAAATTCAAATTTTCTCACAATTGTAAAAATCAATACAAAATTGAACAGTCTTTTCAAATATAAATTTTCCTCGTTTGTTAAATTCAAATTTTCTAAACTGGTAAAAATCAATACAAAATTGAACAGTCTTTTCAAATATAAATTTTCCTCGTTTGTTAAATTAAAATTTTCTAAACTGGTAAAAATCAATACAAAATTGAACAGTCTTTTCAAATATAAATTTTCCTCGTTTGTTAAATTCAAATTTTCTCACAATTTTAAAAATCAATACAAAATTGAACAGTCTTTTTACATATAAATTTTCCTCGTTTGTTAAATTCAAATTTTCTCACAATTGTAAAAATCAATACAAAATTGAACAGTCTTTTCAAATTTAAATTTTCCTCGTTTGTTAAATTCAAATTTTCTAAACTAGTAAAAATCAATACAAAATTGAACAGTCTTTTCCAATATAAATTTTCCTCGTTTGTTAAATTCAAATTTTCTAAACTAGTAAAAATCAATACAAAATTGAACAGTCTTTTCACATATAAATTTTCCTCGTTTGTTAAATTCAAATTTTCTCACAATAGTAAAAATCAATACAAAATTGAACAGTCTTTTCAAATATAAATTTTCCTCGTTTGTTAAAATCAAATTTTCTAAACTTGTAAAAATCAATACAAAATTGAACAGTCTTTTCAAATATAAATTTTCCTCGTTTGTTAAATTCAAATTTTCTTACAATTGTAAAAATCAATACAAAATTGAGCAGTCTTTTCAAATATAAATTTTCCTCGTTTGTTAATTTCAAATTTTCTCACAATAGTAAAAATCAATACAAAATTGAACAGTCTTTTCAAATATAAATTTTCCTCGTTTGTTAAATTCAAATTTTCTAAACTAGTTAAAATCAATACAAAATTGCACAGTCTTTTCCAATATAAATTTTCCTCGTTTGTTAAAATCAAATTTTCTCACAATAGTAAAAATCAATACAAAATTAAACAGTCATTTCAAATATAAATTTTCCTCGTTTGTTAAAATCAAATTTTCTAAACTTGTAAAAATCAATACAAAATTGAACAGTCTTTTCAAATATAAATTTTCCTCGTTTGTTAAATTCAAATTTTCTTACAATTGTAAAAATCAATACAAAATTGAGCAGTCTTTTCAAATATAAATTTTCCTCGTTTGTTAAATTCAAATTTTCTCACAATTTTAAAAATCAATACAAAATTGAACAGTCTTTTTACATATAAATTTTCCTCGTTTGTTAAATTCAAATTTTCTCACAATTGTAAAAATCAATACAAAATTGAACAGTCTTTTCAAATATAAATTTTCCTCGTTTGTTAAATTCAAATTTTCTCACAATTTTAAAAATCAATACAAAATTGAACAGTCTTTTCACATATAAATTTTCCTCGTTTGTTAAATTCAAATTTTCTAAACTGGTAAAAATCAATACAAAATTGAACAGTCTTTTCAAATATAAATTTTCCTCGTTTGTTAAATTCAAATTTTCTCACAATTTTAAAAATCAATACAAAATTGAACAGTCTTTTCACATATAAATTTTCCTCGTTTGTTAAAATCAAATTTTCTCACAATAGTAAAAATCAATACAAAATTAAACAGTCATTTCAAATATAAATTTTCCTCGTTTGTTAAAATCAAATTTTCTAAACTTGTAAAAATCAATACAAAATTGAACAGTCTTTTCAAATATAAATTTTCCTCGTTTGTTAAATTCAAATTTTCTCACAATTTTAAAAATCAATACAAAATTGAACAGTCTTTTCAAATATAAATTCTCCTCGTTTGTTAAATTCAAATTTTCTAAACTAGTAAAAATCAATACAAAATTGAACAGTCTTTTCAAATATAAATTTTCCTCGTTTGTTAAATTCAAATTTTCTCACAATTGTAAAAATCAATACAAAATTGAACAGTCTTTTCAAATATAAATTCTCCTCGTTTGTTAAAATCAAATTTTCTCACAATAGTAAAAATCAATACCAAATTGAAGTCTTTTCTCATATAAATTTTCCTCGTTTGTTAAATTCAAATTTTCAAAACTAGTAAAAATCAATACAAAATTGAACAGTCTTTTCTCATATAACTTTTCCTCGTTTGTTAAATTCATATTTTCTCACAATAGTAAAAATCAATACAAAATTGAACAGTCTTTTCAAATATAAATTTTCCTCGTTTGTTAAATTCAAATTTTCTCACAATAGTAAAAATCAATACAAAATTGAACAGTCTTTTCCAATATAAATTTTCCTCGTTTGTTAAATTCAAATTTTCTCACAATAGTTAAAATCAATACAAAATTAAACAGTCTTTTCAAATATAAATTTTCCTCGTTTGTTAAAATCAAATTTTCTCACAATAGTAAAAATCAATACCAAATTGAAGTCTTTTCTCATATAAATTTTCCTCGTTTGTTAAATTCAAATTTTCAAAACTAGTAAAAATCAATACAAAATTGAACAGTCTTTTCTCATATAACTTTTCCTCGTTTGTTAAATTCATATTTTCTCACAATAGTAAAAATCAATACAAAATTGAACAGTCTTTTCAAATATAAATTTTCCTCGTTTGTTAAATTCAAATTTTCTCACAATAGTAAAAATCAATACAAAATTGAACAGTCTTTTCAAATATAAATTTGCCTCGTTTGTTAAATTCAAATTTTCTCACAATAGTAAAAATCAATACAAAATTGAACAGTCTTTTCAAATATAAATTTTCCTCGTTTGTTAAATTCAAATTTTCTAAACTAGTAAAAATCAATACAAAATTGAACAGTCTTTTCTCATATAAATTTTCCTCGTTTGTTAAATTCAAATTTTCTCACAATTGTAAAAATCAATACAAAATTGATCAGTCTTTTCAAATATAAATTTTCCTCGTTTGTTAAATTCAAATTTTCTCACAATAGTAAAAATCAATACAAAATTGAACAGTCTTTTCCAATATAAATTTTCCTCGTTTGTTAAATTCAAATTTTCTCACAATAGTTAAAATCAATACAAAATTGAACAGTCTTTTCAAATATAAATTTGCCTCGTTTGTTAAATTCAAATTTTCTCACAATAGTAAAAATCAATACAAAATTGAACAGTCTTTTCAAATATAAATTTTCCTCGTTTGTTAAAATCAAATTTTCTAAACTTGTAAAAATCAATACAAAATTGAACAGTCTTTTCAAATATAAATTTTCCTCGTTTGTTAAAATCAAATTTTCTCACAATAGTAAAAATCAATACCAAATTGAAGTCTTTTCTCATATAAATTTTCCTCGTTTGTTAAATTCAAATTTTCTCACAATTGTAAAAATCAATACAAAATTGAACAGTCTTTTCACATATAAATTTTCCTCGTTTGTTAAATTCAAATTTTCTCACAATAGTAAAAATCAATACAAAATTGAACAGTCTTTTCAAATATAAATTTGCCTCGTTTGTTAAATTCAAATTTTCTCACAATAGTAAAATCAATACAAAATTGAACAGTCTTTTCACATATAAATTTTCCTCGTTTGTTAAATTCAAATTTTCTCACAATAGTAAAAATCAATACAAAATTGAACAGTCTTTTCAAATATAAATTTTCCTCGTTTGTTAAAATCAAATTTTCTAAACTTGTAAAAATCAATACAAAATTGAACAGTCTTTTCAAATATAAATTTTCCTCGTTTGTTAAAATCAAATTTTCTAAACTTGTAAAAATCAATACAAAATTGAACAGTCTTTTCAAATATAAATTTTCCTCGTTTGTTAAATTCAAATTTTCTTACAATTGTAAAAATCAATACAAAATTGAGCAGTCTTTTCAAATATAAATTTTCCTCGTTTGTTAAATTCAAATTTTCTCACAATTGTAAAAATCAATACAAAATTGAACAGTCTTTTCACATATAAATTTTCCTCGTTTGTTAAATTCAAATTTTCTCACAATAGTAAAAATCAATACAAAATTGAACAGTCTTTTCAAATATAAATTTGCCTCGTTTGTTAAATTCAAATTTTCTCACAATAGTAAAATCAATACAAAATTGAACAGTCTTTTCACATATAAATTTTCCTCGTTTGTTAAATTCAAATTTTCTCACAATTGTAAAAATCAATACAAAATTGAACAGTCTTTTCCAATATAAATTTTCCTCGTTTGTTAAATTCAAATTTTCTCACAATAGTTAAAATCAATACAAAATTGAACAGTCTTTTCAAATATAAATTTGCCTCGTTTGTTAAATTCAAATTTTCTCACAATAGTAAAAATCAATACAAAATTGAACAGTCTTTTCAAATATAAATTTTCCTCGTTTGTTAAAATCAAATTTTCTAAACTTGTAAAAATCAATACAAAATTGAACAGTCTTTTCAAATATAAATTTTCCTCGTTTGTTAAAATCAAATTTTCTCACAATAGTAAAAATCAATACCAAATTGAAGTCTTTTCTCATATAAATTTTCCTCGTTTGTTAAATTCAAATTTTCTTACAATTGTAAAAATCAATACAAAATTGAGCAGTCTTTTCAAATATAAATTTTCCTCGTTTGTTAAAATCAAATTTTCTCACAATAGTAAAAATCAATACAAAATTGAACAGTCTTTTCAAATATAAATTTGCCTCGTTTGTTAAATTCAAATTTTCTCACAATAGTAAAAATCAATACAAAATTGAACAGTCTTTTCAAATATAAATTTTCCTCGTTTGTTAAAATCAAATTTTCTAAACTTGTAAAAATCAATACAAAATTGAACAGTCTTTTCAAATATAAATTTTCCTCGTTTGTTAAATTCAAATTTTCTTACAATTGTAAAAATCAATACAAAATTGAGCAGTCTTTTCAAATATAAATTTTCCTCGTTTGTTAATTTCAAATTTTCTCACAATAGTAAAAATCAATACAAAATTGAACAGTCTTTTCAAATATAAATTTTCCTCGTTTGTTAAATTCAAATTTTCTTACAATTGTAAAAATCAATACAAAATTGAGCAGTCTTTTCAAATATAAATTTTCCTCGTTTGTTAATTTCAAATTTTCTCACAATAGTAAAAATCAATACAAAATTGAACAGTCTTTTCAAATATAAATTTGCCTCGTTTGTTAAATTCAAATTTTCTCACAATAGTAAAAATCAATACAAAATTGAACAGTCTTTTCAAATATAAATTTTCCTCGTTTGTTAAAATCAAATTTTCTAAACTTGTAAAAATCAATACAAAATTGAGCAGTCTTTTCAAATATAAATTTTCCTCGTTTGTTAAAATCAAATTTTCTCACAATAGTAAAAATCAATACAAAATTGAACAGTCTTTTCAAATATAAATTTGCCTCGTTTGTTAAATTCAAATTTTCTCACAATAGTAAAAATCAATACAAAATTGAACAGTCTTTTCAAATATAAATTTTCCTCGTTTGTTAAAATCAAATTTTCTAAACTTGTAAAAATCAATACAAAATTGAACAGTCTTTTCAAATATAAATTTTCCTCGTTTGTTAAATTCAAATTTTCTTACAATTGTAAAAATCAATACAAAATTGAGCAGTCTTTTCAAATATAAATTTTCCTCGTTTGTTAATTTCAAATTTTCTCACAATAGTAAAAATCAATACAAAATTGAACAGTCTTTTCAAATATAAATTTTCCTCGTTTGTTAAATTCAAATTTTCTTACAATTGTAAAAATCAATACAAAATTGAGCAGTCTTTTCAAATATAAATTTTCCTCGTTTGTTAATTTCAAATTTTCTCACAATAGTAAAAATCAATACAAAATTGAGCAGTCTTTTCAAATATAAATTTTCCTCGTTTGTTAAATTCAAATTTTCTCACAATTGTAAAAATCAATACAAAATTGAACAGTCTTTTCACATATAAATTTTCCTCGTTTGTTAAATTCAAATTTTCTCACAATAGTAAAAATCAATACAAAATTGAACAGTCTTTTCAAATATAAATTTGCCTCGTTTGTTAAATTCAAATTTTCTCACAATAGTAAAATCAATACAAAATTGAACAGTCTTTTCACATATAAATTTTCCTCGTTTGTTAAATTCAAATTTTCTCACAATTGTAAAAATCAATACAAAATTGAACAGTCTTTTCCAATATAAATTTTCCTCGTTTGTTAAATTCAAATTTTCTCACAATAGTTAAAATCAATACAAAATTGAACAGTCTTTTCAAATATAAATTTGCCTCGTTTGTTAAATTCAAATTTTCTCACAATAGTAAAAATCAATACAAAATTGAACAGTCTTTTCAAATATAAATTTTCCTCGTTTGTTAAAATCAAATTTTCTAAACTTGTAAAAATCAATACAAAATTGAACAGTCTTTTCAAATATAAATTTTCCTCGTTTGTTAAAATCAAATTTTCTCACAATAGTAAAAATCAATACCAAATTGAAGTCTTTTCTCATATAAATTTTCCTCGTTTGTTAAATTCAAATTTTCTTACAATTGTAAAAATCAATACAAAATTGAGCAGTCTTTTCAAATATAAATTTTCCTCGTTTGTTAAAATCAAATTTTCTCACAATAGTAAAAATCAATACAAAATTGAACAGTCTTTTCAAATATAAATTTGCCTCGTTTGTTAAATTCAAATTTTCTCACAATAGTAAAAATCAATACAAAATTGAACAGTCTTTTCAAATATAAATTTTCCTCGTTTGTTAAAATCAAATTTTCTAAACTTGTAAAAATCAATACAAAATTGAACAGTCTTTTCAAATATAAATTTTCCTCGTTTGTTAAATTCAAATTTTCTTACAATTGTAAAAATCAATACAAAATTGAGCAGTCTTTTCAAATATAAATTTTCCTCGTTTGTTAATTTCAAATTTTCTCACAATAGTAAAAATCAATACAAAATTGAACAGTCTTTTCAAATATAAATTTTCCTCGTTTGTTAAATTCAAATTTTCTTACAATTGTAAAAATCAATACAAAATTGAGCAGTCTTTTCAAATATAAATTTTCCTCGTTTGTTAATTTCAAATTTTCTCACAATAGTAAAAATCAATACAAAATTGAACAGTCTTTTCAAATATAAATTTGCCTCGTTTGTTAAATTCAAATTTTCTCACAATAGTAAAAATCAATACAAAATTGAACAGTCTTTTCAAATATAAATTTTCCTCGTTTGTTAAAATCAAATTTTCTAAACTTGTAAAAATCAATACAAAATTGAACAGTCTTTTCAAATATAAATTTTCCTCGTTTGTTAAATTCAAATTTTCTCACAATTTTAAAAATCAATACAAAATTGAACAGTCTTTTCACATATAAATTTTCCTCGTTTGTTAAATTCAAATTTTCTAAACTGGTAAAATTCAATACAAAATTGAACAGTCTTTTCAAATATAAATTTTCCTCGTTTGTTAAATTCAAATTTTCTCACAATTTTAAAAATCAATACAAAATTGAACAGTCTTTTCACATATAAATTTTCCTCGTTTGTTAAATTCAAATTTTCTAAACTGGTAAAAATCAATACAAAATTGAACAGTCTTTTCAAATATAAATTTTCCTCGTTTGTTAAATTCAAATTTTCTAAACTGGTAAAAATCAATACAAAATTGAACAGTCTTTTCAAATATAAATTTTCCTCGTTTGTTAAATTCAAATTTTCTCACAATTTTAAAAATCAATACAAAATTGAACAGTCTTTTCAAATATAAATTCTCCTCGTTTGTTAAATTCAAATTTTCTAAACTAGTAAAAATCAATACAAAATTGAACAGTCTTTTCAAATATAAATTTTCCTCGTTTGTTAAATTCAAATTTTCTCACAATTGTAAAAATCAATACAAAATTGAACAGTCTTTTCAAATATAAATTCTCCTCGTTTGTTAAATTCAAATTTTCTCACAATTGTAAAAATCAATACAAAATTGAACAGTCTTTTCAAATATAAATTTTCCTCGTTTGTTAAATTCAAATTTTCTCACAATTTTAAAAATCAATACAAAATTGAACAGTCTTTTCAAATATAAATTTTCCTCGTTTGTTAAATTAAAATTTTCTAAACTGGTAAAAATCAATACAAAATTGAACAGTCTTTTCAAATATAAATTTTCCTCGTTTGTTAAATTCAAATTTTCTCACAATTTTAAAAATCAATACAAAATTGAACAGTCTTTTTACATATAAATTTTCCTCGTTTGTTAAATTCAAATTTTCTCACAATTGTAAAAATCAATACAAAATTGAACAGTCTTTTCAAATTTAAATTTTCCTCGTTTGTTAAATTCAAATTTTCTAAACTAGTAAAAATCAATACAAAATTGAACAGTCTTTTCCAATATAAATTCTCCTCGTTTGTTAAATTCAAATTTTCTCACAATTGTAAAAATCAATACAAAATTGAACAGTCTTTTCAAATATAAATTCTCCTCGTTTGTTAAATTCAAATTTTCTCACAATTGTAAAAATCAATACAAAATTGAACAGTCTTTTCAAATATAAATTTTCCTCGTTTGTTAAATTCAAATTTTCTCACAATTTTAAAAATCAATACAAAATTGAACAGTCTTTTCAAATATAAATTTTCCTCGTTTGTTAAATTAAAATTTTCTAAACTGGTAAAAATCAATACAAAATTGAGCAGTCTTTTCAAATATAAATTTTCCTCGTTTGTTAAATTCAAATTTTCTCACAATTGTAAAAATCAATACAAAATTGAACAGTCTTTTCACATATAAATTTTCCTCGTTTGTTAAATTCAAATTTTCTCACAATTGTAAAATCAATACAAAATTGAACAGTCTTTTCACATATAAATTTTCCTCGTTTGTTAAATTCAAATTTTCTCACAATTGTAAAAATCAATACAAAATTGAACAGTCTTTTCCAATATAAATTTTCCTCGTTTGTTAAATTCAAATTTTCTCACAATAGTTAAAATCAATACAAAATTGAACAGTCTTTTCAAATATAAATTTGCCTCGTTTGTTAAATTCAAATTTTCTCACAATAGTAAAATCAATACAAAATTGAACAGTCTTTTCACATATAAATTTTCCTCGTTTGTTAAATTCAAATTTTCTCACAATTGTAAAAATCAATACAAAATTGAACAGTCTTTTCCAATATAAATTTTCCTCGTTTGTTAAATTCAAATTTTCTCACAATAGTTAAAATCAATACAAAATTGAACAGTCTTTTCAAATATAAATTTGCCTCGTTTGTTAAATTCAAATTTTCTCACAATAGTAAAAATCAATACAAAATTGAACAGTCTTTTCAAATATAAATTTTCCTCGTTTGTTAAAATCAAATTTTCTAAACTTGTAAAAATCAATACAAAATTGAACAGTCTTTTCAAATATAAATTTTCCTCGTTTGTTAAAATCAAATTTTCTCACAATAGTAAAAATCAATACCAAATTGAAGTCTTTTCTCATATAAATTTTCCTCGTTTGTTAAATTCAAATTTTCTTACAATTGTAAAAATCAATACAAAATTGAGCAGTCTTTTCAAATATAAATTTTCCTCGTTTGTTAAAATCAAATTTTCTCACAATAGTAAAAATCAATACAAAATTGAACAGTCTTTTCAAATATAAATTTGCCTCGTTTGTTAAATTCAAATTTTCTCACAATAGTAAAAATCAATACAAAATTGAACAGTCTTTTCAAATATAAATTTTCCTCGTTTGTTAAAATCAAATTTTCTAAACTTGTAAAAATCAATACAAAATTGAACAGTCTTTTCAAATATAAATTTTCCTCGTTTGTTAAATTCAAATTTTCTTACAATTGTAAAAATCAATACAAAATTGAGCAGTCTTTTCAAATATAAATTTTCCTCGTTTGTTAATTTCAAATTTTCTCACAATAGTAAAAATCAATACAAAATTGAACAGTCTTTTCAAATATAAATTTTCCTCGTTTGTTAAATTCAAATTTTCTTACAATTGTAAAAATCAATACAAAATTGAGCAGTCTTTTCAAATATAAATTTTCCTCGTTTGTTAATTTCAAATTTTCTCACAATAGTAAAAATCAATACAAAATTGAACAGTCTTTTCAAATATAAATTTGCCTCGTTTGTTAAATTCAAATTTTCTCACAATAGTAAAAATCAATACAAAATTGAACAGTCTTTTCAAATATAAATTTTCCTCGTTTGTTAAAATCAAATTTTCTAAACTTGTAAAAATCAATACAAAATTGAACAGTCTTTTCAAATATAAATTTTCCTCGTTTGTTAAATTCAAATTTTCTCACAATTTTAAAAATCAATACAAAATTGAACAGTCTTTTCACATATAAATTTTCCTCGTTTGTTAAATTCAAATTTTCTAAACTGGTAAAATTCAATACAAAATTGAACAGTCTTTTCAAATATAAATTTTCCTCGTTTGTTAAATTCAAATTTTCTAAACTGGTAAAAATCAATACAAAATTGAACAGTCTTTTCACATATAAATTTTTCTCGTTTGTTAAATTCAAATTTTCTCACAATTGTAAAAATCAATACAAAATTGAACAGTCTTTTCAAATATAAATTTTCCTCGTTTGTTAAATTCAAATTTTCTAAACTGGTAAAAATCAATACAAAATTGAACAGTCTTTTCAAATATAAATTTTCCTCGTTTGTTAAAATCAAATTTTCTAAACTTGTAAAAATCAATACAAAATTGAACAGTCTTTTCAAATATAAATTTTCCTCGTTTGTTAAAATCAAATTTTCTCACAATAGTAAAAATCAATACCAAATTGAAGTCTTTTCTCATATAAATTTTCCTCGTTTGTTAAATTCAAATTTTCTTACAATTGTAAAAATCAATACAAAATTGAGCAGTCTTTTCAAATATAAATTTTCCTCGTTTGTTAATTTCAAATTTTCTCACAATAGTAAAAATCAATACAAAATTGAACAGTCTTTTCAAATATAAATTTGCCTCGTTTGTTAAATTCAAATTTTCTCACAATAGTAAAAATCAATACAAAATTGAACAGTCTTTTCAAATATAAATTTTCCTCGTTTGTTAAAATCAAATTTTCTAAACTTGTAAAAATCAATACAAAATTGAACAGTCTTTTCAAATATAAATTTTCCTCGTTTGTTAAATTCAAATTTTCTCACAATTTTAAAAATCAATACAAAATTGAACAGTCTTTTCACATATAAATTTTCCTCGTTTGTTAAATTCAAATTTTCTAAACTGGTAAAAATCAATACAAAATTGAACAGTCTTTTCAAATATAAATTTTCCTCGTTTGTTAAATTCAAATTTTCTAAACTGGTAAAAATCAATACAAAATTGAACAGTCTTTTCACATATAAATTTTTCTCGTTTGTTAAATTCAAATTTTCTCACAATTGTAAAAATCAATACAAAATTGAACAGTCTTTTCAAATATAAATTTTCCTCGTTTGTTAAATTCAAATTTTCTCACAATTTTAAAAATCAATACAAAATTGAACAGTCTTTTCAAATATAAATTCTCCTCGTTTGTTAAAATCAAATTTTCTAAACTTGTAAAAATCAATACAAAATTGAACAGTCTTTTCAAATATAAATTTTCCTCGTTTGTTAAATTCAAATTTTCTCACAATTTTAAAAATCAATACAAAATTGAACAGTCTTTTCACATATAAATTTTCCTCGTTTGTTAAATTCAAATTTTCTAAACTGGTAAAAATCAATACAAAATTGAACAGTCTTTTCAAATATAAATTTTCCTCGTTTGTTAAATTCAAATTTTCTAAACTGGTAAAAATCAATACAAAATTGAACAGTCTTTTCACATATAAATTTTTCTCGTTTGTTAAAATCAAATTTTCTCACAATAGTAAAAATCAATACCAAATTGAAGTCTTTTCTCATATAAATTTTCCTCGTTTGTTAAATTCAAATTTTCTTACAATTGTAAAAATCAATACAAAATTGAGCAGTCTTTTCAAATATAAATTTTCCTCGTTTGTTAATTTCAAATTTTCTCACAATAGTAAAAATCAATACAAAATTGAACAGTCTTTTCAAATATAAATTTGCCTCGTTTGTTAAATTCAAATTTTCTCACAATTTTAAAAATCAATACAAAATTGAACAGTCTTTTCACATATAAATTTTCCTCGTTTGTTAAATTCAAATTTTCTAAACTGGTAAAAATCAATACAAAATTGAACAGTCTTTTCAAATATAAATTTTCCTCGTTTGTTAAATTCAAATTTTCTAAACTGGTAAAAATCAATACAAAATTGAACAGTCTTTTCACATATAAATTTTTCTCGTTTGTTAAATTCAAATTTTCTCACAATTGTAAAAATCAATACAAAATTGAACAGTCTTTTCAAATATAAATTTTCCTCGTTTGTTAAAATCAAATTTTCTAAACTTGTAAAAATCAATACAAAATTGAACAGTCTTTTCAAATATAAATTTTCCTCGTTTGTTAAATTCAAATTTTCTCACAATTTTAAAAATCAATACAAAATTGAACAGTCTTTTCACATATAAATTTTCCTCGTTTGTTAAATTCAAATTTTCTAAACTGGTAAAAATCAATACAAAATTGAACAGTCTTTTCAAATATAAATTTTCCTCGTTTGTTAAATTCAAATTTTCTAAACTGGTAAAAATCAATACAAAATTGAACAGTCTTTTCACATATAAATTTTTCTCGTTTGTTAAATTCAAATTTTCTCACAATTGTAAAAATCAATACAAAATTGAACAGTCTTTTCAAATATAAATTTTCCTCGTTTGTTAAATTCAAATTTTCTCACAATTTTAAAAATCAATACAAAATTGAACAGTCTTTTCAAATATAAATTCTCCTCGTTTGTTAAATTCAAATTTTCTAAACTAGTAAAAATCAATACAAAATTGAACAGTCTTTTCAAATATAAATTTTCCTCGTTTGTTAAAATCAAATTTTCTCACAATAGTAAAAATCAATACAAAATTGAACAGTCTTTTCTCATATAAATTTTCCTCGTTTGTTAAATTCAAATTTTCTCACATTAGTAAAAATCAATACAAAATTGAAGTCTTTTCTCATATAAATTTTCCTCGTTTGTTAAATTCAAATTTTCTCACAATAGTTAAAATCAATACAAAATTAAACAGTCTTTTCAAATATAAATTTTCCTCGTTTGTTAAAATCAAATTTTCTCACAATAGTAAAAATCAATTCAAAATTGAAGTCTTTTCTCATATAAATTTTCCTCGTTTGTTAAATTCAAATTTTCAAAACTAGTAAAAATCAATACAAAATTGAACAGTCTTTTCAAATATAAATTTTCCTCGTTTGTTAAATTCATATTTTCTCACAATAGTAAAAATCAATTCAAAATTGAACAGTCTTTTCAAATATAAATTTGCCTCGTTTGTTAAATTGAAATTTTCTCACAATAGTAAAAATCAATACAAAATTGAACAGTCTTTTCAAATATAAATTTTCCTCGTTTGTTAAATTCAAATTTTCTCACAATTTTAAAAATCAATACAAAATTGAACAGTCTTTTCAAATATAAGTTTTCCTCGTTTGTTAAATTCAAATTTTCTCACAATTTTAAAAATCAATACAAAATTGAACAGTCTTTTCACATATAAATTTTCCTCGTTTGTTAAATTCAAATTTTCTAAACTGGAAAAAATCAATACAAAATTGAACAGTCTTTTCACATATAAATTTTCCTCGTTTGTTAAATTCAAATTTTCTCACAATAGTAAAAATCAATACAAAATTGAACAGTCTTTTCAAATATAAATTTTCCTCGTTTGTTAAATTCAAATTTTCTCACAATTGTAAAAATCAATACAAAATTGAACAGTCTTTTCACATATAAATTTTTCTCGTTTGTTAAATTCAAATTTTCTAAACTGGTAAAAATCAATACAAAATTGAACAGTCTTTTCCATTATAAATTTTCCTCGTTTGTTAAATTCAAATTTTCTAAACTGGTAAAAATCAATACAAAATTGAACAGTCTTTTCAAATATAAATTTTCCTCGTTTGTTAAATTCAAATTTTCTCACAATTTTTAAAATCAATACAAAATTGAACAGTCTTTTCAAATATAAATTTTCCTCGTTTGTTAAATTCAAATTTTCTAAACTGGTAAAAATCAATACAAAATTGAACAGTCTTTTCAAATATAAATTTTCCTCGTTTGTTAAATTCAAATTTTCTAAACTGGTAAAAATCAATACAAAATTGAACAGTCTTTTTAAATATAAATTTTCCTCGTTTGTTAAATTCAAATTTTCTCACAATTGTAAAAATCAATACAAAATTGAACAGTCTTTTCACATATAAATTTTCCTCGTTTGTTAAATTCAAATTTTCTCAAAATTGTAAAAATCAATACAAAATTGAACAGTCTTTTCACATATAAATTTTCCTCGTTTGTTAAATTCAAATTTTCTCACAATAGTAAAAATCAATACAAAATTGAACAGTCTTTTCAAATATAAATTTTCCTCGTTTGTTAAATTCAAATTTTCTCACAATTGTAAAAATCAATACAAAATTGAACAGTCATTTCACATATAAATTTTCCTCGTTTGTTAAATTCAAATTTTCTCACAATAGTAAAAATCAATACAAAATTGAACAGTCTTTTCAAATATAAATTTGCCTCGTTTGTTAAATTCAAATTTTCTCACAATAGTAAAAATCAATACAAAATTGAACAGTCTTTTCAAATATAAATTTTCCTCGTTTGTTAAATTCATATTTTCTCACAATAGTAAAAATCAATACAAAATTGAACAGTCTTTTCAAATATAAAATTTCCTCGTTTGTTAAATTCAAATTTTCTCACAATAGTTAAAATCAATACAAAATTAAACAGTCTTTTCAAATATAAATTTTCCTCGTTTGTTAAAATCAAATTTTCTCACAATAGTAAAAATCAATACAAAATTGAAGTCTTTTCTCATATAAATTTTCCTCGTTTGTTAAATTCAAATTTTCAAAACTAGTAAAAATCAATACAAAATTGAACAGTCTTTTCAAATATAAATTTTCCTCGTTTGTTAAATTCATATTTTCTCACAATAGTAAAAATCAATACAAAATTGAACAGTCTTTTCAAATATAAATTTTCCTCGTTTGTTAAATTCAAATTTTCTCACAATAGTAAAAATCAATACAAAATTGAACAGTCTTTTCAAATATAAATTTTCCTCGTTTGTTAAATTCAAATTTTCTCACAATTGTAAAAATCAATACAAAATTGAACAGTCTTTTCAAATATAAATTTTCCTCGTTTGTTAAATTCAAATTTTCTAAACTGGTAAAAATCAATACAAAATTGAACAGTCTTTTCACATATAAATTTTCCTCGTTTGTTAAATCCAAATTTTCTCACAATTGTAAAAATCAATACAAAATTGAACAGTCTTTTCAAATATAAATTTTCCTCGTTTGTTAAATTCAAATTTTCTAAACTGGTAAAAATCAATACAAAATTGAACAGTCTTTTCAAATATAAATTTTCCTCGTTTGTTAAATTCAAATTTTCTCACAATTTTAAAAATCAATACAAAATTGAAGTCTTTTCTCATATAAATTTTCCTCGTTTGTTAAATTCAAATTTTCAAAACTAGTAAAAATCAATACAAAATTGAACAGTCTTTTCAAATATAAATTTTCCTCGTTTGTTAAATTCATATTTTCTCACAATAGTAAAAATCAATACAAAATTGAACAGTCTTTTCAAATATAAATTTTCCTCGTTTGTTAAATTCAAATTTTCTCACAATAGTAAAAATCAATACAAAATTGAACAGTCTTTTCAAATATAAATTTGCCTCGTTTGTTAAATTCAAATTTTCTCACAATAGTAAAAATCAATACAAAATTGAACAGTCTTTTCTCATATAAATTTTCCTCGTTTGTTAAATTCAAATTTTCAAAACTAGTAAAAATCAATACAAAATTGAACAGTCTTTTCACATATAAATTTTCCTCGTTTGTTAAATTCAAATTTTCTCACAATAGTAAAAATCAATACAAAATTGAACAGTCTTTTCAAATATAAATTTTCCACGTTTGTTAAATTCAAATTTTCTCACAATAGTAAAAATCAATACAAAATTGAACAGTCTTTTCTCATATAAATTTTCCTCGTTTGTTAAATTCAAATTTTCTCACATTAGTAAAAATCAATACAAAATTGAAGTCTTTTCTCATATAAATTTTCCTCGTTTGTTAAATTCAAATTTTCAAAACTAGTAAAAATCAATACAAAATTGAACAGTCTTTTCAAATATAAATTTTCCTCGTTTGTTAAATTCATATTTTCTCACAATAGTAAAAATCAATACAAAATTGAACAGTCTTTTCAAATATAAATTTTCCTCGTTTGTTAAATTCAAATTTTCTCACAATAGTTAAAATCAATACAAAATTAAACAGTCTTTTCAAATATAAATTTTCCTCGTTTGTTAAAATCAAATTTTCTCACAATAGTAAAAATCAATACAAAATTGAAGTCTTTTCTCATATAAATTTTCCTCGTTTGTTAAATTCAAATTTTCAAAACTAGTAAAAATCAATACAAAATTGAACAGTCTTTTCAAATATAAATTTTCCTCGTTTGTTAAAATCAAATTTTCTCACAATAGTAAAAATCAATACAAAATTGAACAGTCTTTTCACATATAAATTTTCCTCGTTTGTTAAATTCATATTTTCTCACAATAGTAAAAATCAATACAAAATTGAACAGTCTTTTCAAATATAAATTTTCCTCGTTTGTTAAATTCAAATTTTCTCACAATAGTTAAAATCAATACAAAATTAAACAGTCTTTTCAAATATAAATTTTCCTCGTTTGTTAAAATCAAATTTTCTCACAATAGTAAAAATCAATACAAAATTGAAGTCTTTTCTCATATAAATTTTCCTCGTTTGTTAAATTCAAATTTTCAAAACTAGTAAAAATCAATACAAAATTGAACAGTCTTTTCAAATATAAATTTTCCTCGTTTGTTAAATTCATATTTTCTCACAATAGTAAAAATCAATACAAAATTGAACAGTCTTTTCAAATATAAATTTTCCTCGTTTGTTAAATTCAAATTTTCTCACAATAGTAAAAATCAATACAAAATTGAACAGTCTTTTCACATATAAATTTTCCTCGTTTGTTAAATTCAAATTTTCTCAAAATTGTAAAAATCAATACAAAATTGAACAGTCTTTTCACATATAAATTTTCCTCGTTTGTTAAATTCAAATTTTCTCACAATAGTAAAAATCAATACAAAATTGAACAGTCTTTTCAAATATAAATTTTCCTCGTTTGTTAAATTCAAATTTTCTCAAAATTGTAAAAATCAATACAAAATTGAACAGTCTTTTCACATATAAATTTTCCTCGTTTGTTAAATTCAAATTTTCTCACAATAGTAAAAATCAATACAAAATTGAACAGTCTTTTCAAATATAAATTTTCCTCGTTTGTTAAATTCATATTTTCTCACAATAGTAAAAATCAATACAAAATTGAACAGTCTTTTCATATATAAATTTTCCTCGTTTGTTAAATTCAAATTTTCTCACAATAGTAAAAATCAATACAAAATTGAACAGTCTTTTCACATATAAATTTTCCTCGTTTGTTAAATTCAAATTTTCTCAAAATTGTAAAAATCAATACAAAATTGAACAGTCTTTTCACATATAAATTTTCCTCGTTTGTTAAATTCAAATTTTCTCACAATAGTAAAAATCAATACAAAATTGAACAGTCTTTTCACATATAAATTTTCCTCGTTTGTTAAATTCAAATTTTCTCAAAATTGTAAAAATCAATACAAAATTGAACAGTCTTTTCACATATAAATTTTCCTCGTTTGTTAAATTCAAATTTTCTCACAATAGTAAAAATCAATACAAAATTGAACAGTCTTTTCAAATATAAATTTTCCTCGTTTGTTAAATTCAAATTTTCTCACAATAGTAAAAATCAATACAAAATTGAACAGTCTTTTCAAATATAAATTTTCCTCGTTTGTTAAATTCAAATTTTCTCACAATTGTAAAAATCAATACAAAATTGAACAGTCTTTTCACATATAAATTTTCCTCGTTTGTTAAATTCAAATTTTCTAAACTGGTAAAAATCAATACAAAATTGAACAGTCTTTTCCATTATAAATTTTCCTCGTTTGTTAAATTCAAATTTTCTAAACTGGTAAAAATCAATACAAAATTGAACAGTCTTTTCAAATATAAATTTTCCTCGTTTGTTAAATTCAAATTTTCTCACAATTTTTAAAATCAATACAAAATTGAACAGTCTTTTCAAATATAAATTTTCCTCGTTTGTTAAATTCAAATTTTCTAAACTGGTAAAAATCAATACAAAATTGAACAGTCTTTTCAAATATAAATTTTCCTCGTTTGTTAAATTCAAATTTTCTAAACTGGTAAAAATCAATACAAAATTGAACAGTCTTTTTAAATATAAATTTTCCTCGTTTGTTAAATTCAAATTTTCTCACAATTGTAAAAATCAATACAAAATTGAACAGTCTTTTCACATATAAATTTTCCTCGTTTGTTAAATTCAAATTTTCTCAAAATTGTAAAAATCAATACAAAATTGAACAGTCTTTTCACATATAAATTTTCCTCGTTTGTTAAATTCAAATTTTCTCACAATAGTAAAAATCAATACAAAATTGAACAGTCTTTTCAAATATAAATTTTCCTCGTTTGTTAAATTCAAATTTTCTCACAATTGTAAAAATCAATACAAAATTGAACAGTCATTTCACATATAAATTTTCCTCGTTTGTTAAATTCAAATTTTCTCACAATAGTAAAAATCAATACAAAATTGAACAGTCTTTTCAAATATAAATTTTCCTCGTTTGTTAAATTCAAATTTTCTAAACTGGTAAAAATCAATACAAAATTGAACAGTCTTTTCAAATATAAATTTTCCTCGTTTGTTAAATTCAAATTTTCTCACAATTTTAAAAATCAATACAAAATTGAAGTCTTTTCTCATATAAATTTTCCTCGTTTGTTAAATTCAAATTTTCAAAACTAGTAAAAATCAATACAAAATTGAACAGTCTTTTCAAATATAAATTTTCCTCGTTTGTTAAATTCATATTTTCTCACAATAGTAAAAATCAATACAAAATTGAACAGTCTTTTCAAATATAAATTTTCCTCGTTTGTTAAATTCAAATTTTCTCACAATAGTAAAAAACAATACAAAATTGAACAGTCTTTTCAAATATAAATTTGCCTCGTTTGTTAAATTCAAATTTTCTCACAATAGTAAAAATCAATACAAAATTGAACAGTCTTTTCTCATATAAATTTTCCTCGTTTGTTAAATTCAAATTTTCAAAACTAGTAAAAATCAATACAAAATTGAACAGTCTTTTCACATATAAATTTTCCTCGTTTGTTAAATTCAAATTTTCTCACAATAGTAAAAATCAATACAAAATTGAACAGTCTTTTCAAATATAAATTTTCCACGTTTGTTAAATTCAAATTTTCTCACAATAGTAAAAATCAATACAAAATTGAACAGTCTTTTCTCATATAAATTTTCCTCGTTTGTTAAATTCAAATTTTCTCACATTAGTAAAAATCAATACAAAATTGAAGTCTTTTCTCATATAAATTTTCCTCGTTTGTTAAATTCAAATTTTCAAAACTAGTAAAAATCAATACAAAATTGAACAGTCTTTTCAAATATAAATTTTCCTCGTTTGTTAAATTCATATTTTCTCACAATAGTAAAAATCAATACAAAATTGAACAGTCTTTTCAAATATAAATTTTCCTCGTTTGTTAAATTCAAATTTTCTCACAATAGTTAAAATCAATACAAAATTAAACAGTCTTTTCAAATATAAATTTTCCTCGTTTGTTAAAATCAAATTTTCTCACAATAGTAAAAATCAATACAAAATTGAAGTCTTTTCTCATATAAATTTTCCTCGTTTGTTAAATTCAAATTTTCAAAACTAGTAAAAATCAATACAAAATTGAACAGTCTTTTCAAATATAAATTTTCCTCGTTTGTTAAATTCATATTTTCTCACAATAGTAAAAATCAATACAAAATTGAACAGTCTTTTCACATATAAATTTTCCTCGTTTGTTAAATTCATATTTTCTCACAATAGTAAAAATCAATACAAAATTGAACAGTCTTTTCAAATATAAATTTTCCTCGTTTGTTAAATTCAAATTTTCTCACAATAGTTAAAATCAATACAAAATTAAACAGTCTTTTCAAATATAAATTTTCCTCGTTTGTTAAAATCAAATTTTCTCACAATAGTAAAAATCAATACAAAATTGAAGTCTTTTCTCATATAAATTTTCCTCGTTTGTTAAATTCAAATTTTCAAAACTAGTAAAAATCAATACAAAATTGAACAGTCTTTTCAAATATAAATTTTCCTCGTTTGTTAAATTCATATTTTCTCACAATAGTAAAAATCAATACAAAATTGAACAGTCTTTTCAAATATAAATTTTCCTCGTTTGTTAAATTCAAATTTTCTCACAATAGTAAAAATCAATACAAAATTGAACAGTCTTTTCACATATAAATTTTCCTCGTTTGTTAAATTCAAATTTTCTCAAAATTGTAAAAATCAATACAAAATTGAACAGTCTTTTCACATATAAATTTTCCTCGTTTGTTAAATTCAAATTTTCTCACAATAGTAAAAATCAATACAAAATTGAACAGTCTTTTCAAATATAAATTTTCCTCGTTTGTTAAATTCAAATTTTCTCAAAATTGTAAAAATCAATACAAAATTGAACAGTCTTTTCACATATAAATTTTCCTCGTTTGTTAAATTCAAATTTTCAAAACTAGTAAAAATCAATACAAAATTGAACAGTCTTTTCAAATATAAATTTTCCTCGTTTGTTAAATTCATATTTTCTCACAATAGTAAAAATCAATACAAAATTGAACAGTCTTTTCAAATATAAATTTTCCTCGTTTGTTAAATTCAAATTTTCTCACAATAGTAAAAATCAATACAAAATTGAACAGTCTTTTCACATATAAATTTTCCTCGTTTGTTAAATTCAAATTTTCTCAAAATTGTAAAAATCAATACAAAATTGAACAGTCTTTTCACATATAAATTTTCCTCGTTTGTTAAATTCAAATTTTCTCACAATAGTAAAAATCAATACAAAATTGAACAGTCTTTTCACATATAAATTTTCCTCGTTTGTTAAATTCAAATTTTCTCAAAATTGTAAAAATCAATACAAAATTGAACAGTCTTTTCACATATAAATTTTCCTCGTTTGTTAAATTCAAATTTTCTCACAATAGTAAAAATCAATACAAAATTGAACAGTCTTTTCAAATATAAATTTTCCTCGTTTGTTAAATTCAAATTTTCTCACAATTGTAAAAATCAATACAAAATTGAACAGTCATTTCACATATAAATTTTCCTCGTTTGTTAAATTCAAATTTTCTCACAATAGTAAAAATCAATACAAAATTGAACAGTCTTTTCAAATATAAATTTTCCTCGTTTGTTAAATTCAAATTTTCTAAACTGGTAAAAATCAATACAAAATTGAACAGTCTTTTCAAATATAAATTTTCCTCGTTTGTTAAATTCAAATTTTCTCACAATTTTAAAAATCAATACAAAATTGAAGTCTTTTCTCATATAAATTTTCCTCGTTTGTTAAATTCAAATTTTCAAAACTAGTAAAAATCAATACAAAATTGAACAGTCTTTTCAAATATAAATTTTCCTCGTTTGTTAAATTCATATTTTCTCACAATAGTAAAAATCAATACAAAATTGAACAGTCTTTTCAAATATAAATTTTCCTCGTTTGTTAAATTCAAATTTTCTCACAATAGTAAAAAACAATACAAAATTGAACAGTCTTTTCAAATATAAATTTGCCTCGTTTGTTAAATTCAAATTTTCTCACAATAGTAAAAATCAATACAAAATTGAACAGTCTTTTCTCATATAAATTTTCCTCGTTTGTTAAATTCAAATTTTCAAAACTAGTAAAAATCAATACAAAATTGAACAGTCTTTTCACATATAAATTTTCCTCGTTTGTTAAATTCAAATTTTCTCACAATAGTAAAAATCAATACAAAATTGAACAGTCTTTTCAAATATAAATTTTCCACGTTTGTTAAATTCAAATTTTCTCACAATAGTAAAAATCAATACAAAATTGAACAGTCTTTTCTCATATAAATTTTCCTCGTTTGTTAAATTCAAATTTTCTCACATTAGTAAAAATCAATACAAAATTGAAGTCTTTTCTCATATAAATTTTCCTCGTTTGTTAAATTCAAATTTTCAAAACTAGTAAAAATCAATACAAAATTGAACAGTCTTTTCAAATATAAATTTTCCTCGTTTGTTAAATTCATATTTTCTCACAATAGTAAAAATCAATACAAAATTGAACAGTCTTTTCAAATATAAATTTTCCTCGTTTGTTAAATTCAAATTTTCTCACAATAGTTAAAATCAATACAAAATTAAACAGTCTTTTCAAATATAAATTTTCCTCGTTTGTTAAAATCAAATTTTCTCACAATAGTAAAAATCAATACAAAATTGAAGTCTTTTCTCATATAAATTTTCCTCGTTTGTTAAATTCAAATTTTCAAAACTAGTAAAAATCAATACAAAATTGAACAGTCTTTTCAAATATAAATTTTCCTCGTTTGTTAAATTCATATTTTCTCACAATAGTAAAAATCAATACAAAATTGAACAGTCTTTTCACATATAAATTTTCCTCGTTTGTTAAATTCATATTTTCTCACAATAGTAAAAATCAATACAAAATTGAACAGTCTTTTCAAATATAAATTTTCCTCGTTTGTTAAATTCAAATTTTCTCACAATAGTTAAAATCAATACAAAATTAAACAGTCTTTTCAAATATAAATTTTCCTCGTTTGTTAAAATCAAATTTTCTCACAATAGTAAAAATCAATACAAAATTGAAGTCTTTTCTCATATAAATTTTCCTCGTTTGTTAAATTCAAATTTTCAAAACTAGTAAAAATCAATACAAAATTGAACAGTCTTTTCAAATATAAATTTTCCTCGTTTGTTAAATTCATATTTTCTCACAATAGTAAAAATCAATACAAAATTGAACAGTCTTTTCAAATATAAATTTTCCTCGTTTGTTAAATTCAAATTTTCTCACAATAGTAAAAATCAATACAAAATTGAACAGTCTTTTCACATATAAATTTTCCTCGTTTGTTAAATTCAAATTTTCTCAAAATTGTAAAAATCAATACAAAATTGAACAGTCTTTTCACATATAAATTTTCCTCGTTTGTTAAATTCAAATTTTCTCACAATAGTAAAAATCAATACAAAATTGAACAGTCTTTTCAAATATAAATTTTCCTCGTTTGTTAAATTCAAATTTTCTCAAAATTGTAAAAATCAATACAAAATTGAACAGTCTTTTCACATATAAATTTTCCTCGTTTGTTAAATTCAAATTTTCAAAACTAGTAAAAATCAATACAAAATTGAACAGTCTTTTCAAATATAAATTTTCCTCGTTTGTTAAATTCATATTTTCTCACAATAGTAAAAATCAATACAAAATTGAACAGTCTTTTCAAATATAAATTTTCCTCGTTTGTTAAATTCAAATTTTCTCACAATAGTAAAAATCAATACAAAATTGAACAGTCTTTTCACATATAAATTTTCCTCGTTTGTTAAATTCAAATTTTCTCAAAATTGTAAAAATCAATACAAAATTGAACAGTCTTTTCACATATAAATTTTCCTCGTTTGTTAAATTCAAATTTTCTCACAATAGTAAAAATCAATACAAAATTGAACAGTCTTTTCACATATAAATTTTCCTCGTTTGTTAAATTCAAATTTTCTCAAAATTGTAAAAATCAATACAAAATTGAACAGTCTTTTCACATATAAATTTTCCTCGTTTGTTAAATTCAAATTTTCTCACAATAGTAAAAATCAATACAAAATTGAACAGTCTTTTCAAATATAAATTTTCCTCGTTTGTTAAATTCAAATTTTCTCACAATAGTAAAAATCAATACAAAATTGAACAGTCTTTTCAAATATAAATTTTCCTCGTTTGTTAAATTCAAATTTTCTCACAATTGTAAAAATCAATACAAAATTGAACAGTCTTTTCACATATAAATTTTCCTCGTTTGTTAAATTCAAATTTTCTAAACTGGTAAAAATCAATACAAAATTGAACAGTCTTTTCCATTATAAATTTTCCTCGTTTGTTAAATTCAAATTTTCTAAACTGGTAAAAATCAATACAAAATTGAACAGTCTTTTCAAATATAAATTTTCCTCGTTTGTTAAATTCAAATTTTCTCACAATTTTTAAAATCAATACAAAATTGAACAGTCTTTTCAAATATAAATTTTCCTCGTTTGTTAAATTCAAATTTTCTAAACTGGTAAAAATCAATACAAAATTGAACAGTCTTTTCAAATATAAATTTTCCTCGTTTGTTAAATTCAAATTTTCTAAACTGGTAAAAATCAATACAAAATTGAACAGTCTTTTTAAATATAAATTTTCCTCGTTTGTTAAATTCAAATTTTCTCACAATTGTAAAAATCAATACAAAATTGAACAGTCTTTTCACATATAAATTTTCCTCGTTTGTTAAATTCAAATTTTCTCAAAATTGTAAAAATCAATACAAAATTGAACAGTCTTTTCACATATAAATTTTCCTCGTTTGTTAAATTCAAATTTTCTCACAATAGTAAAAATCAATACAAAATTGAACAGTCTTTTCAAATATAAATTTTCCTCGTTTGTTAAATTCAAATTTTCTCACAATTGTAAAAATCAATACAAAATTGAAGTCTTTTCTCATATAAATTTTCCTCGTTTGTTAAATTCAAATTTTCAAAACTAGTAAAAATCAATACAAAATTGAACAGTCTTTTCAAATATAAATTTTCCTCGTTTGTTAAATTCATATTTTCTCACAATAGTAAAAATCAATACAAAATTGAACAGTCTTTTCAAATATAAATTTTCCTCGTTTGTTAAATTCAAATTTTCTCACAATAGTTAAAATCAATACAAAATTAAACAGTCTTTTCAAATATAAATTTTCCTCGTTTGTTAAAATCAAATTTTCTCACAATAGTAAAAATCAATACAAAATTGAAGTCTTTTCTCATATAAATTTTCCTCGTTTGTTAAATTCAAATTTTCAAAACTAGTAAAAATCAATACAAAATTGAACAGTCTTTTCAAATATAAATTTTCCTCGTTTGTTAAATTCATATTTTCTCACAATAGTAAAAATCAATACAAAATTGAACAGTCTTTTCAAATATAAATTTTCCTCGTTTGTTAAAATCAAATTTTCTCACAATAGTAAAAATCAATACAAAATTGAAGTCTTTTCTCATATAAATTTTCCTCGTTTGTTAAATTCAAATTTTCAAAACTAGTAAAAATCAATACAAAATTGAAGTCTTTTCTCATATAAATTTTCCTCGTTTGTTAAATTCAAATTTTCAAAACTAGTAAAAATCAATACAAAATTGAACAGTCTTTTCAAATATAAATTTTCCTCGTTTGTTAAAATCAAATTTTCTCACAATAGTAAAAATCAATACAAAATTGAACAGTCTTTTCACATATAAATTTTCCTCGTTTGTTAAATTCATATTTTCTCACAATAGTAAAAATCAATACAAAATTGAACAGTCTTTTCAAATATAAATTTTCCTCGTTTGTTAAATTCAAATTTTCTCACAATAGTTAAAATCAATACAAAATTAAACAGTCTTTTCAAATATAAATTTTCCTCGTTTGTTAAAATCAAATTTTCTCACAATAGTAAAAATCAATACAAAATTGAAGTCTTTTCTCATATAAATTTTCCTCGTTTGTTAAATTCAAATTTTCAAAACTAGTAAAAATCAATACAAAATTGAACAGTCTTTTCAAATATAAATTTTCCTCGTTTGTTAAATTCATATTTTCTCACAATAGTAAAAATCAATACAAAATTGAACAGTCTTTTCAAATATAAATTTTCCTCGTTTGTTAAATTCAAATTTTCTCACAATAGTAAAAATCAATACAAAATTGAACAGTCTTTTCAAATATAAATTTTCCTCGTTTGTTAAATTCAAATTTTCTCACAATTGTAAAAATCAATACAAAATTGAACAGTCTTTTCAAATATAAATTTTCCTCGTTTGTTAAATTCAAATTTTCTAAACTGGTAAAAATCAATACAAAATTGAACAGTCTTTTCACATATAAATTTTCCTCGTTTGTTAAATCCAAATTTTCTCACAATTGTAAAAATCAATACAAAATTGAACAGTCTTTTCAAATATAAATTTTCCTCGTTTGTTAAATTCAAATTTTCTAAACTGGTAAAAATCAATACAAAATTGAACAGTCTTTTCAAATATAAATTTTCCTCGTTTGTTAAATTCAAATTTTCTCACAATTTTAAAAATCAATACAAAATTGAACAGTCTTTTCAAATATAAATTCTCCTCGTTTGTTAAATTCAAATTTTCTAAACTAGTAAAAATCAATACAAAATTGAACAGTCTTTTCAAATATAAATTTTCCTCGTTTGTTAAAATCAAATTTTCTCACAATAGTAAAAATCAATACAAAATTGAACAGTCTTTTCTCATATAAATTTTCCTCGTTTGTTAAATTCAAATTTTCTCACATTAGTAAAAATCAATACAAAATTGAAGTCTTTTCTCATATAAATTTTCCTCGTTTGTTAAATTCAAATTTTCAAAACTAGTAAAAATCAATACAAAATTGAACAGTCTTTTCAAATATAAATTTTCCTCGTTTGTTAAATTCATATTTTCTCACAATAGTAAAAATCAATACAAAATTGAACAGTCTTTTCAAATATAAATTTTCCTCGTTTGTTAAATTCATATTTTCTCACAATAGTAAAAATCAATACAAAATTGAACAGTCTTTTCAAATATAAATTTTCCTCGTTTGTTAAATTCAAATTTTCTCACAATAGTTAAAATCAATACAAAATTAAACAGTCTTTTCAAATATAAATTTTCCTCGTTTGTTAAAATCAAATTTTCTCACAATAGTAAAAATCAATACAAAATTGAAGTCTTTTCTCATATAAATTTTCCTCGTTTGTTAAATTCAAATTTTCAAAACTAGTAAAAATCAATACAAAATTGAACAGTCTTTTCAAATATAAATTTTCCTCGTTTGTTAAATTCATATTTTCTCACAATAGTAAAAATCAATACAAAATTGAACAGTCTTTTCAAATATAAATTTTCCTCGTTTGTTAAATTCAAATTTTCTCACAATAGTAAAAATCAATACAAAATTGAACAGTCTTTTCAAATATAAATTTTCCTCGTTTGTTAAATTCAAATTTTCTCACAATTGTAAAAATCAATACAAAATTGAACAGTCTTTTCAAATATAAATTTTCCTCGTTTGTTAAATTCAAATTTTCTAAACTGGTAAAAATCAATACAAAATTGAACAGTCTTTTCACATATAAATTTTCCTCGTTTGTTAAATCCAAATTTTCTCACAATTGTAAAAATCAATACAAAATTGAACAGTCTTTTCAAATATAAATTTTCCTCGTTTGTTAAATTCAAATTTTCTAAACTGGTAAAAATCAATACAAAATTGAACAGTCTTTTCAAATATAAATTTTCCTCGTTTGTTAAATTCAAATTTTCTCACAATTTTAAAAATCAATACAAAATTGAACAGTCTTTTCAAATATAAATTCTCCTCGTTTGTTAAATTCAAATTTTCTAAACTAGTAAAAATCAATACAAAATTGAACAGTCTTTTCAAATATAAATTTTCCTCGTTTGTTAAAATCAAATTTTCTCACAATAGTAAAAATCAATACAAAATTGAACAGTCTTTTCTCATATAAATTTTCCTCGTTTGTTAAATTCAAATTTTCTCACATTAGTAAAAATCAATACAAAATTGAAGTCTTTTCTCATATAAATTTTCCTCGTTTGTTAAATTCAAATTTTCAAAACTAGTAAAAATCAATACAAAATTGAACAGTCTTTTCAAATATAAATTTTCCTCGTTTGTTAAATTCATATTTTCTCACAATAGTAAAAATCAATACAAAATTGAACAGTCTTTTCAAATATAAATTTTCCTCGTTTGTTAAATTCAAATTTTCTCACAATAGTTAAAATCAATACAAAATTAAACAGTCTTTTCAAATATAAATTTTCCTCGTTTGTTAAAATCAAATTTTCTCACAATAGTAAAAATCAATACAAAATTGAAGTCTTTTCTCATATAAATTTTCCTCGTTTGTTAAATTCAAATTTTCAAAACTAGTAAAAATCAATACAAAATTGAACAGTCTTTTCACATATAAATTTTCCTCGTTTGTTAAATTCAAATTTTCTCACAATAGTAAAAATCAATACAAAATTGAACAGTCTTTTCAAATATAAATTTTCCACGTTTGTTAAATTCAAATTTTCTCACAATAGTAAAAATCAATACAAAATTGAACAGTCTTTTCAAATATAAATTTGCCTCGTTTGTTAAATTCAAATTTTCTCACAATAGTAAAAATCAATACAAAATTGAACAGTCTTTTCAAATATAAATTTTCCTCGTTTGTTAAATTCAAATTTTCTCACAATTGTAAAAATCAATACAAAATTGAACAGTCTTTTCTCATATAAATTTTCCTCGCTTGTTAAATTCAAATTTTCAAAACTAGTAAAAATCAATACAAAATTGAACAGTCTTTTCAAATATTAATTTTCCTCGTTTGTTAAATTCAAATTTTCTCACAATTGTAAAAATCAATACAAAATTGAACAGTCTTTTCACATATAAATTTTCCTCGTTTGTTAAATTCAAATTTTCTCACAATAGTAAAAATCAATACAAAATTGAACAGTCTTTTCAAATATAAATTTTCCTCGTTTGTTAAAATCAAATTTTCTCACAATAGTAAAAATCAATACAAAATTGAACAGTCTTTTCTCATATAAATTTTCCTCGTTTGTTAAAATCAAATTTTCTCACAATAGTAAAAATCAATACAAAATTGAACAGTCTTTTCTCATATAAATTTTCCTCGCTTGTTAAATTCAAATTTTCAAAACTAGTAAAAATCAATACAAAATTGAACAGTCTTTTCAAATATTAATTTTCCTCGTTTGTTAAATTCAAATTTTCTCACAATTGTAAAAATCAATACAAAATTGAACAGTCTTTTCACATATAAATTTTCCTCGTTTGTTAAATTCAAATTTTCTCACAATAGTAAAAATCAATACAAAATTGAACAGTCTTTTCAAATATAAATTTTCCTCGTTTGTTAAATTCAAATTTTCTCACAATTGTAAAAATCAATACAAAATTGAACAGTCTTTTCAAATATAAATTTTCCTCGTTTGATAAATTCAAATTTTCTAAACTAGTAAAAATCAATACAAAATTGAACAGTCTTTTCCAATATAAATTTTCCTCGTTTGTTAAATTCAAATTTTCTCACAATAGTAAAAATCAATTCAAAATTAAACAGTCTTTTCAAATATAAATTTTCCTCGTTTGTTAAAATCAAATTTTCTCACAATAGTAAAAATCAATACAAAATTGAACAGTCTTTTCTCATATAAATTTTCCTCGTTTGTTAAATTCAAATTTTCAAAACTAGTAAAAATCAATACAAAATTGAACAGTCTTTTCAAATATAAATTTTCCTCGTTTGTTAAATTCAAATTTTCAAATAATATTTTTATTTTGCGGTGTATTTGCGGTTATTTTTGCGGATATCATAGCGGTTATTTTGCGGTAATATTTGCGGGTATTTTTGCGCATATTATTGCGGTTAATTTTGCGGATATCATTGCGGTTATTTTGCGGTAATATTTGCGGTTAATTTTGCGGATATCATTGCGGTTATTTTGCGGTAACATTTGCGGTTATTTTTGCGGATATTATTGCGGTTATTTTGCGGTGATATTTGCGGTTATTTTTGCGGATATTATTGCGGATATTTTGCGGTAATATTTGCTGTTAATTTTGCGGATATTATTGCGGTTATTTTGCGGTAATATTTGCGGTTATTTTTGCGGATATTATTGCGGTTATTTTGCGGTAATATTTGCGGTTATTTTGCGGATATCATTGCGGTTATTTTGCGGTAATATTTGCGGTTATTTTTGCGGATATCATTGCAGTTATTTTGCGGTAATATTTGCGGTTATTTTTGCGGATATTATTGCGGTTATTTTGCGGTAATATTTGCGGTTATTTTTGCGGATATTATTGCGGTTAGTTTTGCGGATATCCTTGCGGTTATTTTGCGGTAACATTTGCGGTTATTTTTGCGGATATAATTGCGGTTATTTTTGCGGATATCATTGCGGTTATTTTGCGGTAATATTTGCGGTTATTTTTGCGGATATTATTGCGGTTATTTTGCGGTAATATTTGCGGTTATTTTTGCGGATATTATTGCGGTTATTTTGCGGTAATATTTGCGGTTATTTTTGCGGATATTATTGCGGTTATTTTGCGGTAATATTTGCGGTTATTTTTGCGGATATTATTGCGGTTATTTTGCGGTAATATTTGCGGTTATTTTTGCGGATATAATTGCGGATATTTTTGCGGATATCATTGCGGTTATTTTGCGGTAATATTTGCGGTTATTTTTGCGGAAATTATTGCGGTTATTTTGCGGTAATATTTGCGGTTATTTTTGCGGATATAATTGCAGTTATTTTGCGGTAATATTTGCGGTTATTTTTGCGGATATTATTGCGGTTATTTTGCGGTAATATTTGCGGTTATTTTTGCGGATATCATTGCGGTTATTTTTGCGGATATCATTGCGGTAATTTTGCGGTAATATTTGCGGTTATTTTTGCGGATATTATTGCGGTTATTTTGCGGTAATATTTGCGGTTATTTTTGCGGATATCATTGCGGTTATTTTGCGGAAATATTTGCGGTTATTTTTGGGATATTATTGCGGTTATTTTTGCGGATATCATTGCGGTTATTTTGCGGTAATATTTGCGGTTATTTTTGCGGATATCATTGCGGTTATTTTGCGGTAATATTTGCGGTTATTTTTGCGGATATCATTGCGGTTATTTTGCGGTAACATTTTCGGTTATTATTGCGGATATTATTGCGGTTATTTTTGCGGATATCATTGCGGTTATTTTGCGGTAATATTTGCGGTTATTTTTGCGGATATTATTGCGGTTATTTTGCGGAAATCATTGCGGTTATTTTGCGGTAATATTTGCGGTTATTTTTGCGGATATCATTGCTGTTATTTTGCGGTAATATTTGCGGTTATTTTTACGGATATCATTGCGGTTATTTTGCGGTAATATTTGCGGTTATTTTTGCGGATATTATTGCGGTTATTTTGCGGATATTATTGCGGTTATTTTTGCGGATATCATTGCGGTTATTTTGCGGTAATATTTGCGGTTATTTTTGCGGATATCATTGCGGTTATTTTGCGGTAATATTTGCGGTTATTTTTGCGGATATCATTGCGGTTATTTTGCGGTAACATTTTCGGTTATTATTGCGGATATTATTGCGGTTATTTTTGCGGATATCATTGCGGTTATTTTGCGGTAATATTTGCGGTTATTTTTGCGGATATTATTGCGGTTATTTTGCGGAAATCATTGCGGTTATTTTGCGGTAATATTTGCGGTTATTTTTGCGGATATTATTGCGGTTATTTTGCGGTAATATTTGCGGTTATTTTTGCGGATATTATTGCGGTTATTTTGCGGTAATATTTGCGGTTATTTTTGCGGATATAATTGCGGATATTTTTGCGGATATCATTGCGGTTATTTTGCGGTAATATTTGCGGTTATTTTTGCGGAAATTATTGCGGTTATTTTGCGGTAATATTTGCGGTTATTTTTGCGGATATAATTGCAGTTATTTTGCGGTAATATTTGCGGTTATTTTTGCGGATATTATTGCGGTTATTTTGCGGTAATATTTGCGGTTATTTTTGCGGATATCATTGCGGTTATTTTTGCGGATATCATTGCGGTAATTTTGCGGTAATATTTGCGGTTATTTTTGCGGATATTATTGCGGTTATTTTGCGGTAATATTTGCGGTTATTTTTGCGGATATCATTGCGGTTATTTTGCGGAAATATTTGCGGTTATTTTTGGGATATTATTGCGGTTATTTTTGCGGTAATATTTGCGGTTATTTTTGCGGATATTATTGCGGTTATTTTGCGGTACTATTTGCGGTTATTTTTGCGGATATCATTGCGGTTATTTTTGCGGATATCATTGCGGTTATTTTGCGGTAATATTTGCGGTTATTTTTGCGGATATTATTGCGGTTATTTTGCGGAAATCATTGCGGTTATTTTGCGGTAATATTTGCGGCTATTTTTGCGGATATTATTGCGGTTATTTTGCGGTAATATTTGCGGTTATTTTTGCGGATATCATTGCGGTTATTTTGCGGTAAAATTTGCGGTTATTTTTGCGGATATTATTGCGGTTATTTTTGCGGATATCATTGCGGTTATTTTGCGGTAATATTTGCGGTTATTTTTGCGGATATCATTGCGGTTATTATGCGGTTATTTTTGCGGATATTTTTGCGGTTATTTTGTGGTGATATTTGCGGTTATTTTTGCGGATATCATTGCGGTTATTTTGCGGTAACATTCGCCGTTATTTTTGCGGATATTATTGCGCTTATTTTTGCGGATATAATTGCTGTTATTTTGCGGTGATATTTGCGGTTATTTTTGCGGATATTATTGCGGTTATTTTTGCGGATATCCTTGCAGTTACTTTGCGGTAACATTTGCGGTTATTTTTGCGGATATTATTGCGTTTATTTTGCGGTGATATTTGCGGTTATTTTTGCGGATATCATTGCGGTTATTTTGCGGTAATATTTGCGGTTATTTTGGCGGATATAATTGCGGTTATTTTTGCGGATATCATTGCGGTTATTTTGCGGTAATATATGCGGTTATTTTTGCGGATATTATTGCGGTTATTTTGCGGTAATATTTGCGGTTATTTTTGCGGATATTATTGCTGTTATTTTTGCGGATATCATTGCGGTTATTTTGCGGTTACATTTGCGGTTATTTTTGCGGATATTATTGCGGATATTTTGCGGTAATATTTGCGGATATTATTGCGGTTTTTTTTGCGGATATCATTGCTGTTATTTTGCGGTAATATTTGCGGTTATTTTTACGGATATCATTGCGGTTATTTTGCGGTAATATTTGCGGTTATTTTTGCGGATATTATTGCGGTTATTTTGCGGTATTATTTGCGGTTATTTATGCGGATATCATTGCGGTTATTTTGCGGTAATATTTGCGGTTATTTTTGCGGATATCATTGCGGTTATTTTGCGGTAATATTTGCGGTTATTTTTGCGGATATCATTGCGGTTATTTTGCGGTAACATTTGCGGTTATTATTGCGGATATTATTGCGGTTATTTTTGCGGATATCATTGCGGTTATTTTTGTGGATATTATTGCGGTTATTTAGCGGTAATATTTGCGGTTATTTTTGCGGATATCATTGCGGTTATTTTGCGGGAAAATTTGCGGTTATTTTTGCGGATATTATTGCGGTTATTATTGCGGATATCTTTGCGGTTATTTTGCGGTAATATTTGCGGTTATTTTTGCGTATATTAATGCGGTTTATTTTTGCGGATATCATTGCGGTTATTTTGCGGTAATATTTGCGGTTATTTTTGCGGATATTATTGCGGTTATTTTGCGGTAATATTTGCGGTTATTTTTGCGGATATCATTGCGGTTATTTTTGCGGATATCATTGCGGTTATTTTGCGGTAATATTTGCGGTTATTTTTGCGGATATTATTGCGGTAATTTTGCGGTAATATTTGCGGTTGTTTTTGCGGATATCATTGCGGTTATTTTGCGGTAATATTTGCGGTTATCTTTGCGGATATCATTGCGGTTATTTTTGCGGATATCATTGCGGTTATTTTGCGGTAATATTTGCGGTTATTTTTGCGGATATTATTGCGGTTATTTTGCGGAAATCATTGCGGTTATTTTGCGGTAATATTTGCGGTTATTTTTGCGGATATTATTGCGGTTATTTTGCGGTAATATTTGCGGTTATTTTTGCGGATTTCATTGCGGTTTTTTTGCGGTAATATTTGCGGTTATTTTTGCGGATATCATTGCGGTTATTTTGCGGTAACATTTGCGGTTATTTTTGCGGATTTTATTGCGGTTATTTTTGCGGATATCATTGCGGTTATTTTGCGGTAATATTTGCGGTTATTTTTGCGGATATTTTTGCGGTTATTTTGCGGTAATATTTGCGGTTATTTTTGCGGATATCATTGCGGTTATTTTGCGGTTATATTTGCGGTTATTTTTGCGGATATAATTGCGGTTATTTTTGCGGATATCATTGCGGTTATTTTGCGGTAATATTTGCGGTTATTTTTGCGGATATCATTGCGGTTATTTTGCGGGAACATTTGCGGTTATTTTTGCGGATATCATTGCGGTTATTTTGCGGTAATATTTGCGGTTATTTTGGCGGATATAATTGCGGTTATTTTTGCGGATATCATTGCGGTTATTTTGCGGTAATATATGCGGTTATTTTTGCGGATATTATTGCGGTTATTTTGCGGTAATATTTGCGGTTATTTTTGCGGATATTATTGCTGTTATTTTTGCGGATATCATTGCGGTTATTTTGCGGTTACATTTGCGGTTATTTTTGCGGATATTATTGCGGATATTTTGCGGTAATATTTGCGGATATTATTGCGGTTTTTTTTGCGGATATCATTGCTGTTATTTTGCGGTAATATTTGCGGTTATTTTTACGGATATCATTGCGGTTATTTAGCGGTAATATTTGCGGTTATTTTTGCGGATATTATTGCGGTTATTTTGCGGTATTATTTGCGGTTATTTATGCGGATATCATTGCGGTTATTTTGCGGTAATATTTGCGGTTATTTTTGCGGATATCATTGCGGTTATTTTGCGGTAATATTTGCGGTTATTTTTGCGGATATCATTGCGGTTATTTTGCGGTAACATTTGCGGTTATTATTGCGGATATTATTGCGGTTATTTTTGCGGATATCATTGCGGTTATTTTTGTGGATATCATTGCGGTTATTTTGCGGTAATATTTGCGGTTATTTTTGCGGATATCATTGCGGTTATTTTGCGGGAAAATTTGCGGTTATTTTTGCGGATATTATTGCGGTTATTATTGCGGATATCTTTGCGGTTATTTTGCGGTAATATTTGCGGTTATTTTTGCGTATATTAATGCGGTTTATTTTTGCGGATATCATTGCGGTTATTTTGCGGTAATATTTGCGGTTATCTTTGCGGATATCATTGCGGTTATTTTTGCGGATATCATTGCGGTTATTTTGCGGTAATATTTGCGGTTATTTTTGCGGATATTATCGCGGTTATTTTGCGGAAATCATTGCGGTTATTTTGCGGTAATATTTGCGGTTATTTTTGCGGATATTATTGCGGTTATTTTGCGGTAATATTTGCGGTTATTTTTGCGGATATCATTGCGGTTTTTTTGCAGTAATATTTGCGGTTATTTTTGCGGATATCATTGCGGTTATTTTGCGGTAACATTTGCGGTTATTTTTGCGGATATTATTGCGGTTATTTTTGCGGATATCATTGCGGTTATTTTGCGGTAATATTAGCGGATATTTTTGCGGATATTTTTGCGGTTATTTTGCGGTAATAATTGCGGTTATTTTTGCGGATGTCATTGCGGTTATTTTGCGGTTATATTTGCGGTTATTTTTGCGGATATAATTGCGGTTATTTTTGCGGATATCATTGCGGTTATTTTGCGGTAATATTTGCGGTTATTTTTGCGGATATCATTGCGGTTATTTTGCGGGAACATTTGCGGTTATTTTTGCGGATATTATTGCGGTTATTTTGCGGTGATATTTGCGGTTATTTTGGGGATATCATTGCGGTTATTTTGCGGTAATATTTGCGGTTATTTTTGCGGATATTATTGCGGTTATTTTGCGGTGATATTTGCGGTTATTTTTGCGGATATTATTGCGGTTATTTTAGCGGATAACATTGCGGTTAATTTGCGGTAATATTTGCGGTTATTTTTGCGGATATTATTGCGGTTATTTTGCGGTAATATTTGCGGTTATTTATGCGGATATTATTGCGGTTATTTTGCGGTGATATTTGCGGTTATTTTGGCGGATATTATTGCGGTTATTTTTGCGGATATCATTGCGGTTATTTTGCGGTAATATTTGCGGTTATTTTTGCGGATATTATTGCGGTTATTTTGCGGTAATATTTGCGGTTATTTTTGCGGATATTATTGCGGTTATTTTTGCGGATATCATTGCGGTTATTTTGCGGTAATATTTGCGGTTATTTTTGCGGATATTATTGCGGTTATTTTGCGGTAATATTTGCGGTTATTTTGCGGTAATATTTGCGGTTATTTTTGCGGATATTATTGCGGTTATTTTTACGGATATCATTGCGGTTATTTTGCGGTAACATTTGCGGTTATTTTTGCGGATATTATTGCGGTTATTTTTGCGGATATTATTGCGATTATTTTTGCGGATATTATTGCGGTTATTTTGCGGTGATATTTGCGGTTATTTTTGCGGATATCATTGCGGTTATTTTGCGGTAATATTTGCGGTTATTTTTGCGGATAATATTGCGGTTATTTTTGCAAATATCATTGCGGTTATTTTGCGGTTATTTTTGCGGATATTATTGCGGTTATTTTGCGGAAATCATTGCGGTTATTTTGCGGTAATATTTGCGGCTATTTTTGCGGATATTATTGCGGTTATTTTGCGGTAACATTTGCGGTTATTTTTGCGGATATTATTGCGGTTATTTTTGCGGATATCATTGCGGTTATTTTGCGGATATCATTGCGGTTATTTTTGCGGATATCATTGCGGTTATTTTGCGGTAATATTTGCGGTTATTTTTGCGGATATCATTGCGGTTATTTTTGCGGATATCATTGCGGTTATTTTACGGTGATATTTGCGGTTATTTTTGCGGATATCATTGCGGTTATTTTGCGGTAATATTTGCTGTTATTTTTGCGGTTATCATTGCGGTTATTTTTGCGGATATCATTGCGGTTATTTTGCGGTAATATTTGCGGTTATTTTTGCGGATATCATTGCGGTTATTTTGCGGTGATATTTGCGGTTATTTTTGCGGATATTATTGCGGTTATTTTTGCGGATATCATTGCGGTTATTTTGCGGTGATATTTGCGGTTATTTTTGCGGATATCATTGCGATTATTTTTGCGGATATTATTGCGGTTATTTTGCGGTAACATTTGCGGTTATTTTTGCGGATATTATTGCGGTTATTTTTGCGAATATCATTGCGGTTATTTTGCGGTGATATTTGCGGTTATTTTTGCGGATATCATTGCGGTTATTTTGCGGTGATATTTGCGGTTATTTTTGCGGATATCATTGCGGTTATTTTGCGGTGATACTTGCGGTTATTTTTGCGGATATCATTGCGGTTATTTTGCGGTAATATTTGCGGTTATTTTTGCGGATATCATTGCGGTTATTTTTGCGGATATCATTGCGGTTATTTTGCGGTAATATTTGCGGTTATTTTTGCGGATATCATTGCGGTTATTTTGCGGTAATATTTGCGGTTATTTTTGCGGATATCATTGCGGTTATTTTTGCGGATATTATTGCGGTTATTTTTGCGGATATCATTGCGGTTATTTTCGCGGATATCATTGCGGTTATTTTGCGGTAATATATGCGGTTATTTTTGCGGATATCATCGCGGTTATTTTGCGGTAATATTTGCGGTTATTTTTGCGGATATCATTGCGGTTATTTTTGCGGATATTATTGCGGTTATTTTTGCGGATATCATTGCGGTTATTTTGCGGTGATATTTGCGGTTATTTTTGCGGATATCATTGCGGTTATTTTTGCGGATATCATTGCGGTTATTTTGCGGTGATATTTGCGGTTATTTTTGCGGATATCATTGCGGTTATTTTGCGGTAATATTTGCGGTTATTTTTGCGGATATCATTGCGGTTATTTTTGCGGATATCATTGCGGTTATTTTGCGGTTATATTTGCGGTTATTTTTGCGGATATTATTGCGGTTATTTTGCTGTAATATTTGCGGTTAATTTTGCGGATATCATTGCGGTTATTTTTGCGGATATTATTGCGGTTATTTTTGCGGATATCATTGCGGTTATTTTGCGGTGATATTTGCGGTTATTTTTGCGGATATCATTGCGGTTATTTTTGCGGATATTATTGCGATTATTTTGCGGTGATATTTGCGGTTATTTTTGCGGATATCATTGCGGTTATTTTGCGGTAATATTTGCGGTTATTTTTGCGGATATCATTGCGGTTATTTTTGCGGATATCATTGCGGTTATTTTTGCGGATATTATTGCGGTTATTTTTGCGGATATTATTGCGGTTATTTTTGCGGATATCATTGCGGCTATTTTGCGGTAACATTTCCGGTTATTTTTGCGGATATCATTGCGGTTATTTTGCGGTGATATTTGCGGTTATTTTTGCGGATATCATTGCGGTTATTTTGCGGTGATATTTGCGGTTATTTTTGCGGATATCATTGCGGTTATTTTGCGGTAATATTTTCGGTTATTTTTGCGGATATTATTGCGGTTATTTTTGCGGATATCATTGCGGTTATTTTTGCGGATATCATTGCGGTTATTTTGCGGTGATATTTGCGGTTATTTTTGCGGATATCATTGCGGTTATTTTTGCGGATATTATTGCGGTTATTTTTACGGATATTATTGCGGTTATTTTTGCGGATATCATTGCGGCTATTTTGCGGTATCATTTGCGGTTATTTTTGCGGATATTATTGCGGTTATTTTTGCGGATATCATTGCGGTTATTTTGCGGTGATATTTGCGGTTATTTTTGCGGATATCATTGCGGTTATTTTGCGGTAATATTTGCGGTTATTTTTGCGGATATCATTGCGGTTATTTTTGCGGATATTATTGCGGTTATTTTTGCGGATATCATTGCGGTTATTTTGCGGTAACATTTGCGGTTATTTTGGGGAAATTATTGCGGTTATTTTTGCGGATATCATTGCGGTTATTTTGCGGATATCATTGCGGTTATTTTTGCGGATATCATTGCGGTTATTTTGCGGTGATATTTGCGGTTATTTTTGCGGATATCATTGCGGTTATTTTTGCGGATATTATTGCGGTTATTTTTGCGGATATCATTGCGGTTATTTTTGCGGATATCATTGCGGTTATTTTGCGGTGATATTTGCGGATATTTTTGCGGATATCATTGCGGTTATTTTGCGGTAATATTTGCGGTTATTTTTGCGGATATCATTGCGGTTATTTTTGCGGATATCATAGCGGTTATTTTGCGGTAATATTTGCGGTTATTTTTGCGGATATCATAGCGGTTATTTTGCGGTAATATTTGCGGTTATTTTTGCGGATATCAATGCGGTTATTTTGCGGTGATATTTGCGGTTATTTTTGCGGATATCATTGCGGTTATTTTTGCGGATATTATTGCGGTTATTTTGCGGTAACATTTGCGGTTATTTTTGCGGATATTATTGCGGTTATTTTTGCGGATATCATTGCGGTTATTTTGCGGTGATATTTGCGGTTATTTTTGCGGATATCATTGCGGTTATTTTGCGGTAATATTTGCGGTTATTTTTGCGGATATCATTGCGGTTATTTTTGCGGATATTATTGCGGTTATTTTGCGGTAACATTTGCGGTTATTTTTGCGGATATTATTGCGGTTATTTTTGCGGATATCATTGCGGTTATTTTGCGGTGATATTTGCGGTTATTTTTGCGGATATCATAGCGGTTATTTTGCGGTAATATTTGCGGTTATTTTTGCGGATATCATTGCGGTTATTTTGCGGTAATATTTGCGGTTATTTTTGCGGATATCATTGCGGTTATTTTGCGGTGATATTTGCGGTTATTTTTGCGGATATCATTGCGGTAATTTTTGCGGATATTATTGCGGTTATTTTGCGGTAACATTTGCGGTTATTTTTGCGGATATTATTGCGGTTATTTTTGCGGATATCATTGCTGTTATTTTGCGGTGATATTTGCGGTTATTTTTGCGGATATCATAGCGGTTATTTTGCGGTAATATTTGCGGTTATTTTTGCGGATATCATTGCGGTTATTTTGCGGTAATATTTGCGGTTATTTTTGCGGATATCATTGCGGTTATTTTGCGGTGATATTTGCGGTTATTTTTGCGGATATCATTGCGGTTATTTTTGCGGATATCATAGCGGTCATTTTGCGGTAATATTTGCGGTTATTTTTGCGGATATCATTGCGGTTATTTTGCGGTAATATTTGCGGTTATTTTTGCGGATATCATTGCGGTTATTTTTGCGGATATTATTGCGGTTATTTTTGCGGATATCATTGCGGTTATTTTGCGGTGATATTTGCGGTTATTTTTGCGGATATCATTGCGGTTATTTTTGCGGATATTATTGCGGTTATTTTGCGGTGATATTTGCGGTTATTTTTGCGGATATCATTGCGGTTATTTTGCGGTAATATTTGCGGTTATTTTTGCGGATATTATTGCGGTTATTTTTCGGTAGTATTTGCGGTTTTTTTTGCGGATATTATTGCAGTTATTTTTGCGGATATCATTGCGGTTATTTTGCGGTAACATTGGCGGTTATTTTTGCGGATATTATTGCGGTTATTTTGCGGTAATATTTGCGGTTATTTTTGCGGATATTATTGCGGTTATTTTGCGGTGATATTTGCGGTTATTTTTGCGGATATCAATGCGGTTATTTTGCGGTAATATTTGCGGTTATTTTTGCGGATAATATTGCGGTAATTTTTGCAAATATCATTGCGGTTATTTTGCGGTTATTTTTGCGGATATTATTGCGGTTATTTTGCGGTGATATTTGCGGTTATTTTTGCGGATATCATTGCGGTTATTTTTGCGGATATTTTTACGGATATTATTGCGGTTATTTTGCGGTGATATTTGCGGTTATTTTTGCGGATATTATTGCGGTTATTTTTGCGGATATCATTGCGGTTATTTTTCGGTAATATTTGCGGTTATTTTTGCGGATATTATTGCGGTTATTTTGCGGTGATATTTGCGGTTATATTTGCGGATATCATTGCGGTTATTTTGCGGTAACATTTGCGGTTATTTTTGCGGATATTATTGCGGTTATTTTGCGGTGATATTTGCGGTTATTTTTGCGGATATCATTGCGGTTATTTTGCGGTAATATTTGCGGTTATTTTTGCGGATAATATTGCGGTTATTTTTGCAAATATCATTGCGGTTTTTTTGCGGTTATTTTGCGGTGATATTTGCGGTTATTTTTGCGGATATCATTGCGGTTAATTTTGCGGATATTTTTGCGGATATTATTGCGGTTATTTTGCGGTGATATTTGCGGTTATTTTTACGGATATTATTGCGGTTATTTTTGCGGATATCATTGCGGTTATTTTTCGGAAAAAATTTGCGGTTATTTTTGCGGATATTATTGCGGTTATTTTGCGGTGATATTTGCGGTTATATTTGCGGATATCATTGCGGTTATTTTGCGGTAACTTTTGCGGTTATTTTTGCGGATATTATTGCGGTTATTTTGCGGTGATATTTGCGGTTATTTTTGCGGATATTATTGCGGTTATTTTTCGGTAGTATTTGCGGTTATTTTTGCGGATATTATAGCGGTTATTTTGCGGTAATATTTGCGGTTATTTTTGCGGATATCATTGCGGTTATTTTGCGGTAATATTTGCGTTATTTTTGCGGATATTATTGCGGTTATTTTGCGGTAATATTTGCGGTTATTTTTGCGGATATTATTGCGGTTATTTTGCGGTAATATTTGCGGTTATTTTTGCGGATATTATTGCGGTTATTTTGCGGTGATATTTGCGGTTATTTTTGCGGATATCATTGCGGTTATTTTGCGGTAATATTTGCGGTTATTTTTGCGGATATCATTGCGGTTATTTTGCGGTAATATTTGCGGTTATTTTTGCGGATATCATTGCGGTTATTTTGCGATAATATTTGCGGTTATTTTTGCGGATATTATTGCGGTTATTTTGCGGTAATATTTGCGGTTATTTTTGCGGACATTATTGCGGTTATTTTGCGGTGATATTTGCGGTTATTTTTGCGGATATTAATGCGGTTATTTTTCGGTAGTATTTGCGGTATTTTGCGGATATTATTGCGTTATTTTGCGGATATCATTGCGGTTATTTTGCGGTAACATTTGCGGTTATTTTTGCGGATATTATTGCGGTTATTTGCGGTAATATTTGCGGTTATTTTTGCGGTTATTTTGCGGTGATATTTCGGTTATTTTTGCGGATATTATTGCGGTTATTTTGCGGTGATATTTGCGGTTAATTTTGCGGATATTATTGCGGTTATTTTTGCGGATATCATTGCGGTTATTTTGCGGTAACATTTGCGGTTATTTTTGCGGATATTATTGCGGTTATTTTGCGGCGATATTTGCGGTTATTTTTGCGGATATCATTGCGGTTATTTTGCGGTAATATTTGCGGTTATTTTTGCGGATAATATTGCGGTTATTTTTGCAAATATCATTGCGGTTATTTTGCTGTTATTTTTGCGGATATTATTGCGGTTATTTTGCGGTAATATTTGCGGTTATTTTTGCGGATATCATTGCGGTTATTTTGCGGTAATATTTGCGGTTATTTTTGCGGATATTATTGCGGTTATTTTTGCGGATATCATTGCGGTTATTTTGCGGTAACATTTGCGGTTATTTTTGCGGATATTATTGCGGTTATTTTGCGGTGATATTTGCGGTTATTTTTGCGGATATCATTGCGGTTATTTTGGGTAACATTTGCGGTTATTTTTGCGGATATTATTGCGGTTATTTTGCGGTGATATTAGCGTTTATTTTTGCGGATAGAATTGCGGTTATTTTGCGGTAATATTTGCGGGTATTTTTGCGGATATTATTGCGGTTATTTTGCGGTAATATTTGCGGTTATTTTTGCGGATATTATTGTGGTTTTTTTGCGAATATCATTGCGGTTATTTTGCGGTAATATTTGCGGTTATTTTTGCGGATATTATTGCTGTTACTTTTGCGGATATCATTGCGGTAATATTTGCGGTTATTTTTGCGGATATCATTGCGGTTATTTTGCGGTAATATTTGCGGTTATTTTTGCGGATATTATTGCTGTTACTTTTGCGGATATCATTGCGGTAATATTTGCGGTTATTTTTGCAGATATCATTGCGGTTATTTTGGGGAAATATTTGCGGTTATTTTTGCGGATATCATTGCGGTTATTTTGCGGTAATATTAGCGGTTATTTTTGCGGATATTATTGCGGTTATTTTTGCGGATATCATTGCGGTTATTTTGCGGTAATATTTGCGGTTATTTTTGCGGATATCATTGCGGTTATTTTGCGGTAATATTTGCGGTTATTTTTGCGGATATCATTGCGGTTATTTTGCGGTAATATTTGCGGTTATTTTTGCAGATATCATTGCGGTTATTTTGCGGTAACATTTGCGGTTATTTTTGCGGATATTATTGCGTATATTTTGCGGTAATATTTGCGGTTATTTTGCGGATATCATTGCGGTTATTTTGCGGTAATATTTGCGGTTATTTTTGTGGATATCATTGCGGTTATTTTGCGGTAATATTTGCGGTTATTTTTGCGGATATCATTGCGGTTATTTTGCGGTGACATTTGCGGTTAATTTTGCGGATATTATTGCGGTTATTTTTGCGGATATCATTGCGGTTATTTTGCGTTAATATTTGCGGTTATTTTTGCGGATATTATTGCGGTTATTTTGCGGTAATATTTGCGGTTATTTTGCGGTGATATTTGCGGTTAATTTTGCGGATATTATTGCGGTTATTTTGGCGGATATCATTGCGGTTATTTTGCGGTAATATTTGCGGTTATTTTTGCGGATATCATTGCGGTTATTTTGCGGTTATTTTTGCGGATATTATTGCGGTTATTTTTGCGGATATCATTGCGGTTATTTTGCGGTAATATTTGCGGTTATTTTTGCGGATATCATTGCGGTTATTTTGCGGTAATATTTGCGGTTATTTTTGCGGATATTATTGCGGTTATTTTTGCGGATATCATTGCGGTTATTTTGCGGTAATATTTGCGGTTATTTTTGCGGATATTATTGCGGTTATTTTGCGGTGATATTTGCGGTTATTTTTGCGGATATAATTGCGGTTATTTTGCGGTAATATTTGCGGTTATTTTTGCGGATATTATAGCGGTTATTTTGCTCTAATATTTGCGGTTATTTTTGCGGACATTATTGCGGTTATTTTTGCGGATATCATTGCGGTTATTTTGCGGTAATATTTGCGGTTATTTTTGCGGATATTATTGCGGTTATTTTGCGGTGATATTTGCGGTTATTTTTGCGGATATCATTGCGGTTATTTTGGGTAACATTTGCGGTTATTTTTGCGGATATTATTGCGGTTATTTTGCGGTGATATTTGCGGTTATTTTTGCGGATAGAATTGCGGTTATTTTGCGGTAATATTTGCGGGTATTTTTGCGGATATTATTGCGGTTATTTTGCGGTAATATTTGCGGTTATTTTTGCGGATATTATTGTGGTTTTTTTGCGAATAACATTGCGGTTATTTTGCGGTAATATTTGCGGTTATTTTTGCGGATATTATTGCTGTTACTTTTGCGGATATCATTGCTGTTACTTTTGCGGATATCATTGCGGTAATATTTGCGGATATTATAGCGGTTATTTTGCTCTAATATTTGCGGTTATTTTTGCGGACATTATTGCGGTTATTTTTGCGGATATCATTGCGGTTATTTTGCGGTAATATTTGCGGTTATTTTTGCGGATATTATTGCGGTTATTTTGCGGTGATATTTGCGGTTATTTTTGCGGATATCATTGCGGTTATTTTGGGTAACATTTGCGGTTATTTTTGCGGATATTATTGCGGTTATATTGCGGTGATATTTGCGGTTATTTTGGCGGATAGAATTGCGGTTATTTTGCGGTAATATTTGCGGGTATTTTTGCGGATATTATTGCGGTTATTTTGCGGTAATATTTGCGGTTATTTTTGCGGATATTATTGTGGTTTTTTTGCGAATATCATTGCGGTTATTTTGCGGTAATATTTGCGGTTATTTTTGCGGATATTATTGCTGTTACTTTTGCGGATATCATTGCGGTAATATTTGCGGTTATTTTTGCGGATATCATTGCGGTTATTTTGCGGTAATATTTGCGGTTATTTTTGCAGATATCATTGCGGTTATTTTGGGGAAATATTTGCGGTTATTTTTGCGGATATCATTGCGGTTATTTTGCGGTAATATTGGCGGTTATTTTTGCGGATATTATTGCGGTTATTTTTGCGGATATCATTGCGGTTATTTTGCGGTAATATTTGCGGTTATTTTTGCGGATATCATTGCGGTTATTTTGCGGTAATATTTGCGGTTATTTTTGCGGATATCATTGCGGTTATTTTGCGGTAATATTTGCGGTTATTTTTGCAGATATCATTGCGGATATTTTGCGGTAACATTTGCGGTTATTTTTGCGGATATTATTGCGGTTATTTTGCGGTAATATTTGCGGTTATTTTGCGGATATCATTGCGGTTATTTTGCGGTAATATTTGCGGTTATTTTTGTGGATATCATTGCGGTTATTTTGCGGTAATATTTGCGGTTATTTTTGCGGATATCATTGCGGTTATTTTGCGGTGACATTTGCGGTTAATTTTGCGGATATTATTGCGGTTATTTTTGCGGATATCATTGCGGTTATTTTGCGTTAATATTTGCGGTTATTTTTGCGGATATTATTGCGGTTATTTTGCGGTAATATTTGCGGTTATTTTGCGGTGATATTTGCGGTTAATTTTGCGGATATTATTGCGGTTATTTTGGCGGATATCATTGCGGTTATTTTGCGGTAATATTTGCGGTTATTTTTGCGGATATCATTGCGGTTATTTTGCGGTAACATTTGCGGTTATTTTTGCGGATATTATTGCGGTTATTTTGCGGTGATATTTGCGGTTATTTTTGCGGATATAATTGCGGTTATTTTGCGGTAATATTTGCGGTTATTTTCGCGGATATTATTGCGGATATTTTGCGGTAATATTTGCGGTTATTTTTGAGGACAATAATGCGGTTATTTTTGCGGATATCATTGCGGTTATTTTGCGGTAATATTTGCGGTTATTTTTGCGGATATTATTGCGGTTATTTTGCGGTGATATTTGCGGTTATTTTTGCGGATATCGTTGCGGTTATTTTGTGTTAACATTTGCGGTTATTTTTGCGGATATTATTGCGGTTATTTTGCGGTGATATTTGCCGTTATTTTTGCGGATATAATTGCGGTTATTTTGCGGTAATATTTGGGGGTATTTTTGCGGATATTATTGCGGTTATTTTGCGGTAATATTTGCGGTTATTTTTGCGGATATTATTGCGGTTATTTTTGCGGATATTATTGCGGTTATTTTGCGGTAATATTTGCGGTTATTTTTGCGGATATCATTGCGGTTATTTTGCGGTAACATTTGCGGTTATTTTTGCGGATATCATTGCGGTAATATTTGCGGGTATTTTGGCGGATATCATTGCGGTTATTTTGCGGTAACATTTGCGGTTATTTTTGCGGATATTATTGCGGTTATTTTGCGGTGATAATTGCGGTTATTTTTGCGGATATCATTGCGGTTATTTTGCGGTAACACTTGCGATTATTTTTGCGGATATTATTGCGGTTATTTTGCGTTGATATTTGCGGTTATTTTTGCGGATATCATTGCGGTTATTTTGCGGTAATATTTGCGGTTATTTTTGCGGATATCATTGCGGTTATTTTGGGGTAACATTTGCGATTATTTTTGCGGATATTATTGCGGTTATTTTGCGTTGATATTTGCGGTTATTTACGGTAATATTATCGGTTATTTATGCAAATATCATTGCGGTTATTTTGCGGAAATATTTGCGGTTATTTTTGCGGATATCATTGCGGTTATTTTGCGGTAATATTTGCGGTTATTTCTGCGGATATTTTTGCGGTTTTTTTTGCGGATATCATTGCGGTTATTTTTGCGGATATTATTGCGGTTACTTTGCGGTGATATTTGCGGTTATTTTTGCGGATATCATTGCGGTTATTTTGCGGTGATATTTGCGGTTATTTTGCCGTAATATTTGCGGTTATTTTTGCGGATATCATTGCGGTTATTTTGCGGTAACATTTGCGGTTATTTTTGCGGATATTATTGCGGTTATTTTGCGGTGATATTTGCGGTTATTTTTGCGGATATTATTGCGGTTATTTTTGCGGATATCATTGCGGTTATTTTGCGGTAATATTTGCGGTTATTTTTGCGGATATTATTGTGGTTATTTTTGCGGATATCATTGCGGTTATTTAGCGGTAACATTTGCGGTTATTTTTGCGGATATAATTGCGGTTATTTTGCGGTGATATTTGCGGTTATTTTTGCAGATATAATTGCGGTTATTTTTGCGGATATCATTGCGGTTATTTTGCGGTAATATTTGCGGTTATTTTTGCGGATATCATTGCGGTTATTTTGCGGTAATATTTGCGGTTTTTTTTTTGCGGATATTATTGCGGATATTATTGCGGTTATTTTTGCGGATATTATTGCGGTTATTATTGCGTATATTATTGCGGTTATTTTTGCGGATATAATTGCGGTTATATTGCGGTGATACTTGCGGTTATTTTGCCGTAATATTTGCGGTTTTTTTTGCGGATATTATTGCGGATATTATTGCGGTTATTTTTGCGGATATTATTGCGGTTATTTTTGCGGATATTATTGCGGTTATTATTGTGGATATCATTGCGGTTATTTTGCGGTAATATTTGCGGTTATTTTTGCGGATATTATTGCGATTATTTTGCGGTAATATTTGCGGTTATTATTGCGGATATCATTGCGGTTATTTTGCGGTAATATTTGCGGTTATTTTTGCGGTTATTATTGCGATTATTTTGCGGTCATATTTTCGGTTATTTTTGCGGATATCATTGCGGTAATTTTGCGGTAACATTTGCGGTTATTTTGCGGATATTATTGAGGATATTATTGCGGTTATTTTTGCGGATATCATTGCGGTTATTTTGCGGTAATATTTGCGGTTATTTTTGCGGATATTATTGCGGTTATTTTTGCGGATATCATTGCGGTTATTTAGCGGTAACATTTGCGGTTATTTTTGCGGATATAATTGCGGTTATTTTGCGGTGATATTTGCGGTTATTTTTGCAGATATAATTGCGGTTATTTTTGCGGATATCATTGCGGTTATTTTGCGGTAATATTTGCGGTTATTTTTGCGAATATCATTGCGGTTATTTTGCGGTAATATTTGCGGTTATTTTTGCGGATATTATTGCTGTTACTTTTGCGGATATCATTGCGGTAATATTTGCGGTTATTTTTGCAGATATCATTGCGGTTATTTTGGGGAAATATTTGCGGTTATTTTTGCGGATATCATTGCGGTTATTTTGCGGTAATATTGGCGGTTATTTTTGCGGATATTATTGCGGTTATTTTTGCGGATATCATTGCGGTTATTTTGCGGTAATATTTGCGGTTATTTTTGCGGATACCATTGCGGTTATTTTGCGGTAATATTTGCGGTTATTTTTGCGGATATCATTGCGGTTATTTTGCGGTAATATTTGCGGTTATTTTTGCAGATATCATTGCGGTTATTTTGCGGTAACATTTGCGGTTATTTTTGCGGATATTATTGCGGTTATTTTGCGGTAATATTTGCGGTTATTTTGCGGATATCATTGCGGTTATTTTGCGGTAATATTTGCGGTTATTTTTGTGGATATCATTGCGGTTATTTTGCGGTAATATTTGCGGTTATTTTTGCGGATATCATTGCGGTTATTTTGCGGTGACATTTGCGGTTAATTTTGCGGATATTATTGCGGTTATTTTTGCGGATATCATTGCGGTTATTTTGCGTTAATATTTGCGGTTATTTTTGCGGATATTATTGCGGTTATTTTGCGGTAATATTTGCGGTTATTTTGCGGTGATATTTGCGGTTAATTTTGCGGATATTATTGCGGTTATTTTGGCGGATATCATTGCGGTTATTTTGCGGTAATATTTGCGGTTATTTTTGCGGATATCATTGCGGTTATTTTGCGGTAACATTTGCGGTAATTTTTGCGGATATTATTGCGGTTATTTTGCGGTGATATTTGCGGTTATTTTTGCGGATATAATTGCGGTTATTTTGCGGTAATATTTGCGGTTATTTTCGCGGATATTATTGCGGATATTTTGCGGTAATATTTGCGGTTATTTTTGAGGACAATAATGCGGTTATTTTTGCGGAAATCATTGCGGTTATTTTGCGGTAATATTTGCGGTTATTTTTGCGGATATTATTGCGGTTATTTTGCGGTGATATTTGCGGTTATTTTTGCGGATATCATTGCGGTTATTTTGTGTTAACATTTGCGGTTATTTTTGCGGATATTATTGCGGTTATTTTGCGGTGATATTTGCCGTTATTTTTGCGGATATAATTGCGGTTATTTTGCGGTAATATTTGCGGGTATTTTTGCGGATATTATTGCGGTTATTTTGCGGTAATATTTGCGGTTATTTTTGCGGATATTATTGCGGTTATTTTTGCGGATATTATTGCGGTTATTTTGCGGTAATATTTGCGGTTATTTTTGCGGTTATTATTGCGGTTATTTTGCGGTAATATTTGCGGTTATTTTTGCGGATATCATTGCGGTTATTTTGCGGTAACATTTGCGGTTATTTTTGCGGATATCATTGCGGTAATATTTGCGGGTATTTTGGCGGATATCATTGCGGTTATTTTGCGGTAACACTTGCGATTATTTTTGCGGATATTATTGCGGTTATTTTGCGTTGATATTTGCGGTTATTTTTGCGGATATCATTGCGGTTATTTTGCGGTAATATTTGCGGTTATTTTTGCGGATATCATTGCGGTTATTTTGGGGTAACATTTGCGATTATTTTTGCGGATATTATTGCGGTTATTTTGCGTTGATATTTGCGGTTATTTACGGTAATATTATCGGTTATTTATGCAGATATCATTGCGGTTATTTTGCGGAAATATTTGCGGTTATTTTTGCGGATATCATTGCGGTTATTTTGCGGTAATATTTGCGGTTATTTCTGCGGATATTTTTGCGGTTTTTTTTGCGGATATCATTGCGGTTATTTTTGCGGATATTATTGCGGTTATTTTGCGGTGATATTTGCGGTTATTTTTGCGGATAGAATTGCGGTTATTTTGCGGTAATATTTGCGGGTATTTTTGCGGATATTATTGCGGTTATTTTGCGGTAATATTTGCGGTTATTTTTGCGGATATTATTGTGGTTTTTTTGCGAATAACATTGCGGTTATTTTGCGGTAATATTTGCGGTTATTTTTGCGGATATTATTGCTGTTACTTTTGCGGATATCATTGCTGTTACTTTTGCGGATATCATTGCGGTAATATTTGCGGATATTATAGCGGTTATTTTGCTCTAATATTTGCGGTTATTTTTGCGGACATTATTGCGGTTATTTTTGCGGATATCATTGCGGTTATTTTGCGGTAATATTTGCGGTTATTTTTGCGGATATTATTGCGGTTATTTTGCGGTGATATTTGCGGTTATTTTTGCGGATATCATTGCGGTTATTTTGGGTAACATTTGCGGTTATTTTTGCGGATATTATTGCGGTTATTTTGCGGTGATATTTGCGGTTATTTTGGCAGATAGAATTGCGGTTATTTTGCGGTAATATTTGCGGGTATTTTTGCGGATATTATTGCGGTTATTTTGCGGTAATATTTGCGGTTATTTTTGCGGATATTATTGTGGTTTTTTTGCGAATATCATTGCGGTTATTTTGCGGTAATATTTGCGGTTATTTTTGCGGATATTATTGCTGTTACTTTTGCGGATATCATTGCGGTAATATTTGCGGTTATTTTTGCGGATATCATTGCGGTTATTTTGCGGTAATATTTGCGGTTATTTTTGCAGATATCATTGCGGTTATTTTGGGGAAATATTTGCGGTTATTTTTGCGGATATCATTGCGGTTATTTTGCGGTAATATTGGCGGTTATTTTTGCGGATATTATTGCGGTTATTTTTGCGGATATCATTGCGGTTATTTTGCGGTAATATTTGCGGTTATTTTTGCGGATATCATTGCGGTTATTTTGCGGTAATATTTGCGGTTATTTTTGCGGATATCATTGCGGTTATTTTGCGGTAATATTTGCGGTTATTTTTGCAGATATCATTGCGGATATTTTGCGGTAACATTTGCGGTTATTTTTGCGGATATTATTGCGGTTATTTTGCGGTAATATTTGCGGTTATTTTGCGGATATCATTGCGGTTATTTTGCGGTAATATTTGCGGTTATTTTTGTGGATATCATTGCGGTTATTTTGCGGTAATATTTGCGGTTATTTTTGCGGATATCATTGCGGTTATTTTGCGGTGACATTTGCGGTTAATTTTGCGGATATTATTGCAGTTATTTTTGCGGAAATCATTGCGGTTATTTTGCGGTAATATTTGCGGTTATTTTTGCGGATATTATTGCGGTTATTTTGCGGTGATATTTGCGGTTATTTTTGCGGATATCATTGCGGTTATTTTGTGTTAACATTTGCGGTTATTTTTGCGGATATTATTGCGGTTATTTTGCGGTGATATTTGCCGTTATTTTTGCGGATATAATTGCGGTTATTTTGCGGTAATATTTGCGGGTATTTTTGCGGATATTATTGCGGTTATTTTGCGGTAATATTTGCGGTTATTTTTGCGGATATTATTGCGGTTATTTTTGCGGATATTATTGCGGTTATTTTGCGGTAATATTTGCGGTTATTTTTGCGGTTATTATTGCGGTTATTTTGCGGTAATATTTGCGGTTATTTTTGCGGATATCATTGCGGTTATTTTGCGGTAACATTTGCGGTTATTTTTGCGGATATCATTGCGGTAATATTTGCGGGTATTTTGGCGGATATCATTGCGGTTATTTTGCGGTAACACTTGCGATTATTTTTGCGGATATTATTGCGGTTATTTTGCGTTGATATTTGCGGTTATTTTTGCGGATATCATTGCGGTTATTTTGCGGTAATATTTGCGGTTATTTTTGCGGATATCATTGCGGTTATTTTGGGGTAACATTTGCGATTATTTTTGCGGATATTATTGCGGTTATTTTGCGTTGATATTTGCGGTTATTTACGGTAATATTATCGGTTATTTATGCAGATATCATTGCGGTTATTTTGCGGAAATATTTGCGGTTATTTTTGCGGATATCATTGCGGTTATTTTGCGGTAATATTTGCGGTTATTTCTGCGGATATTTTTGCGGTTTTTTTTGCGGATATCATTGCGGTTATTTTTGCGGATATTATTGCGGTTATTTTGCGGTGATATTTGCGGTTATTTTTGCGGATAGAATTGCGGTTATTTTGCGGTAATATTTGCGGGTATTTTTGCGGATATTATTGCGGTTATTTTGCGGTAATATTTGCGGTTATTTTTGCGGATATTATTGTGGTTTTTTTGCGAATAACATTGCGGTTATTTTGCGGTAATATTTGCGGTTATTTTTGCGGATATTATTGCTGTTACTTTTGCGGATATCATTGCTGTTACTTTTGCGGATATCATTGCGGTAATATTTGCGGATATTATAGCGGTTATTTTGCTCTAATATTTGCGGTTATTTTTGCGGACATTATTGCGGTTATTTTTGCGGATATCATTGCGGTTATTTTGCGGTAATATTTGCGGTTATTTTTGCGGATATTATTGCGGTTATTTTGCGGTGATATTTGCGGTTATTTTTGCGGATATCATTGCGGTTATTTTGGGTAACATTTGCGGTTATTTTTGCGGATATTATTGCGGTTATTTTGCGGTGATATTTGCGGTTATTTTGGCAGATAGAATTGCGGTTATTTTGCGGTAATATTTGCGGGTATTTTTGCGGATATTATTGCGGTTATTTTGCGGTAATATTTGCGGTTATTTTTGCGGATATTATTGTGGTTTTTTTGCGAATATCATTGCGGTTATTTTGCGGTAATATTTGCGGTTATTTTTGCGGATATTATTGCTGTTACTTTTGCGGATATCATTGCGGTAATATTTGCGGTTATTTTTGCGGATATCATTGCGGTTATTTTGCGGTAATATTTGCGGTTATTTTTGCAGATATCATTGCGGTTATTTTGGGGAAATATTTGCGGTTATTTTTGCGGATATCATTGCGGTTATTTTGCGGTAATATTGGCGGTTATTTTTGCGGATATTATTGCGGTTATTTTTGCGGATATCATTGCGGTTATTTTGCGGTAATATTTGCGGTTATTTTTGCGGATATCATTGCGGTTATTTTGCGGTAATATTTGCGGTTATTTTTGCGGATATCATTGCGGTTATTTTGCGGTAATATTTGCGGTTATTTTTGCAGATATCATTGCGGATATTTTGCGGTAACATTTGCGGTTATTTTTGCGGATATTATTGCGGTTATTTTGCGGTAATATTTGCGGTTATTTTGCGGATATCATTGCGGTTATTTTGCGGTAATATTTGCGGTTATTTTTGTGGATATCATTGCGGTTATTTTGCGGTAATATTTGCGGTTATTTTTGCGGATATCATTGCGGTTATTTTGCGGTGACATTTGCGGTTAATTTTGCGGATATTATTGCGGTTATTTTTGCGGATATCATTGCGGTTATTTTGCGTTAATATTTGCGGTTATTTTTGCGGATATTATTGCGGTTATTTTGCGGTAATATTTGCGGTTATTTTGCGGTGATATTTGCGGTTAATTTTGCGGATATTATTGCGGTTATTTTGGCTGATATCATTGCGGTTATTTTGCGGTAATATTTGCGGTTATTTTTGCGGATATCATTGCGGTTATTTTGCGGTAACATTTGCGGTTATTTTTGCGGATATTATTGCGGTTATTTTGCGGTGATATTTGCGGTTATTTTTGCGGATATAATTGCGGTTATTTTGCGGTAATATTTGCGGTTATTTTCGCGGATATTATTGCGGATATTTTGCGGTAATATTTGCGGTTATTTTTGAGGACAATAATGCGGTTATTTTTGCGGATATCATTGCGGTTATTTTGCGGTAATATTTGCGGTTATTTTTGCGGATATTATTGCGGTTATTTTGCGGTGATATTTGCGGTTATTTTTGCGGATATCATTGCGGTTATTTTGTGTTAACATTTGCGGTTATTTTTGCGGATATTATTGCGGTTATTTTGCGGTGATATTTGCCGTTATTTTTGCGGATATAATTGCGGTTATTTTGCGGTAATATTTGCGGGTATTTTTGCGGATATTATTGCGGTTATTTTGCGGTAATATTTGCGGTTATTTTTGCGGATATTATTGCGGTTATTTTTGCGGATATTATTGCGGTTATTTTGCGGTAATATTTGCGGTTATTTTTGCGGATATCATTGCGGTTATTTTGCGGTAACATTTGCGGTTATTTTTGCGGATATCATTGCGGTAATATTTGCGGGTATTTTGGCGGATATCATTGCGGTTATTTTGCGGTAACATTTGCGGTTATTTTTGCGGATATTATTGCGGTTATTTTGCGGTGATAATTGCGGTTATTTTTGCGGATATCATTGCGGTTATTTTGCGGTAACACTTGCGATTATTTTTGCGGATATTATTGCGGTTATTTTGCGTTGATATTTGCGGTTATTTTTGCGGATATCATTGCGGTTATTTTGCGGTAATATTTGCGGTTATTTTTGCGGATATCATTGCGGTTATTTTGGGGTAACATTTGCGATTATTTTTGCGGATATTATTGCGGTTATTTTGCGTTGATATTTGCGGTTATTTACGGTAATATTATCGGTTATTTATGCAGATATCATTGCGGTTATTTTGCGGAAATATTTGCGGTTATTTTTGCGGATATCATTGCGGTTATTTTGCGGTAATATTTGCGGTTATTTCTGCGGATATTTTTGCGGTTTTTTTTGCGGATATCATTGCGGTTATTTTTGCGGATATTATTGCGGTTACTTTGCGGTGATATTTGCGGTTATTTTTGCGGATATCATTGCGGTTATTTTGCGGTGATATTTGCGGTTATTTTGCCGTAATATTTGCGGTTATTTTTGCGGATATCATTGCGGTTATTTTGCGGTAACATTTGCGGTTATTTTTGCGGATATTATTGCGGTTATTTTGCGGTGATATTTGCGGTTATTTTTGCGGATATTATTGCGGTTATTTTTGCGGATATCATTGCGGTTATTTTGCGGTAATATTTGCGGTTATTTTTGCGGATATTATTGTGGTTATTTTTGCGGATATCATTGCGGTTATTTAGCGGTAACATTTGCGGTTATTTTTGCGGATATAATTGCGGTTATTTTGCGGTGATATTTGCGGTTATTTTTGCAGATATAATTGCGGTTATTTTTGCGGATATCATTGCGGTTATTTTGCGGTAATATTTGCGGTTATTTTTGCTGATATCATTGCGGTTATTTTGCGGTAATATTTGCGGTTTTTTTTTGCGGATATTATTGCGGATATTATTGCGGTTATTTTTGCGGATATTATTGCGGTTATTATTGCGTATATTATTGCGGTTATTTTTGCGGATATAATTGCGGTTATATTGCGGTGATACTTGCGGTTATTTTGCCGTAATATTTGCGTTTTTTTTGCGGATATTATTGCGGATATTATTGCGGTTATTTTTGCGGATATTATTGCGGTTATTTTTGCGGATATTATTGCGGTTATTATTGTGGATATCATTGCGGTTATTTTGCGGTAATATTTGCGGTTATTTTTGCGGATATTATTGCGATTATTTTGCGGTAATATTTGCGGTTATTATTGCGGATATCATTGCGGTTATTTTGCGGTAATATTTGCGGTTATTTTTGCGGATATTATTGCGATTATTTTGCGGTCATATTTTCGGTTATTTTTGCGGATATCATTGCGGTAATTTTGCGGTAACATTTGCGGTTATTTTGCGGATATTATTGAGGATATTATTGCGGTTATTTTTGCGGATATCATTGCGGTTATTTTGCGGTAATATTTGCGGTTATTTTTGCGGATATTATTGCGGTTATTTTTGCGGATATCATTGCGGTTATTTAGCGGTAACATTTGCGGTTATTTTTGCGGATATAATTGCGGTTATTTTGCGGTGATATTTGCGGTTATTTTTGCAGATATAAATGCGGTTATTTTTGCGGATATCATTGCGGTTATTTTGCGGTAATATTTGCGGTTATTTTTGCGAATATCATTGCGGTTATTTTGCGGTAATATTTGCGGTTATTTTTGCGGATATTATTGCTGTTACTTTTGCGGATATCATTGCGGTAATATTTGCGGTTATTTTTGCAGATATCATTGCGGTTATTTTGGGGAAATATTTGCGGTTATTTTTGCGGATATCATTGCGGTTATTTTGCGGTAATATTGGCGGTTATTTTTGCGGATATTATTGCGGTTATTTTTGCGGATATCATTGCGGTTATTTTGCGGTAATATTTGCGGTTATTTTTGCGGATATCATTGCGGTTATTTTGCGGTAATATTTGCGGTTATTTTTGCGGATATCATTGCGGTTATTTTGCGGTAATATTTGCGGTTATTTTTGCAGATATCATTGCGGTTATTTTGCGGTAACATTTGCGGTTATTTTTGCGGATATTATTGCGGTTATTTTGCGGTAATATTTGCGGTTATTTTGCGGATATCATTGCGGTTATTTTGCGGTAATATTTGCGGTTATTTTTGTGGATATCATTGCGGTTATTTTGCGGTAATATTTGCGGTTATTTTTGCGGATATCATTGCGGTTATTTTGCGGTGACATTTGCGGTTAATTTTGCGGATATTATTGCGGTTATTTTTGCGGATATCATTGCGGTTATTTTGCGTTAATATTTGCGGTTATTTTTGCGGATATTATTGCGGTTATTTTGCGGTAATATTTGCGGTTATTTTGCGGTGATATTTGCGGTTAATTTTGCGGATATTATTGCGGTTATTTTGGCGGATATCATTGCGGTTATTTTGCGGTAATATTTGCGGTTATTTTTGCGGATATCATTGCGGTTATTTTGCGGTAACATTTGCGGTTATTTTTGCGGATATTATTGCGGTTATTTTGCGGTGATATTTGCGGTTATTTTTGCGGATATAATTGCGGTTATTTTGCGGTAATATTTGCGGTTATTTTCGCGGATATTATTGCGGATATTTTGCGGTAATATTTGCGGTTATTTTTGAGGACAATAATGCGGTTATTTTTGCGGAAATCATTGCGGTTATTTTGCGGTAATATTTGCGGTTATTTTTGCGGATATTATTGCGGTTATTTTGCGGTGATATTTGCGGTTATTTTTGCGGATATCATTGCGGTTATTTTGTGTTAACATTTGCGGTTATTTTTGCGGATATTATTGCGGTTATTTTGCGGTGATATTTGCCGTTATTTTTGCGGATATAATTGCGGTTATTTTGCGGTAATATTTGCGGGTATTTTTGCGGATATTATTGCGGTTATTTTGCGGTAATATTTGCGGTTATTTTTGCGGATATTATTGCGGTTATTTTTGCGGATATTATTGCGGTTATTTTGCGGTAATATTTGCGGTTATTTTTGCGGTTATTATTGCGGTTATTTTGCGGTAATATTTGCGGTTATTTTTGCGGATATCATTGCGGTTATTTTGCGGTAACATTTGCGGTTATTTTTGCGGATATCATTGCGGTAATATTTGCGGGTATTTTGGCGGATATCATTGCGGTTATTTTGCGGTAACACTTGCGATTATTTTTGCGGATATTATTGCGGTTATTTTGCGTTGATATTTGCGGTTATTTTTGCGGATATCATTGCGGTTATTTTGCGGTAATATTTGCGGTTATTTTTGCGGATATCATTGCGGTTATTTTGGGGTAACATTTGCGATTATTTTTGCGGATATTATTGCGGTTATTTTGCGTTGATATTTGCGGTTATTTACGGTAATATTATCGGTTATTTATGCAGATATCATTGCGGTTATTTTGCGGAAATATTTGCGGTTATTTTTGCGGATATCATTGCGGTTATTTTGCGGTAATATTTGCGGTTATTTCTGCGGATATTTTTGCGGTTTTTTTTGCGGATATCATTGCGGTTATTTTTGCGGATATTATTGCGGTTATTTTGCGGTAATATTTGCGGTTATTTTTGCGGATAATATTGCGGTTATTTTGCGGTAATATTTGCGGTTATTTTTGCGGATATTATTGCGGTTATTTTTGCGGATATCATTGCGGTTAAGTTGCGGTAATATTTGCGGTTATTTTTGCGGATATTATTGCGGTTATTTTGCGGTTATATTTGCGGTTATTTTTGCGGATAATATTGCGGTTATTTTGCGGTAATATTTGCGGTTATTTTTGCGGATATTATTGCGGTTATTTTGCAGTAATATTTGCGGTTATTTTTGCGGATATTATTGCGGTTATTTTGCGGTAATATTTGCGGTTATTTTTGCGGATATTATTGCGGTTATTTTGCGGTAATATTTGCGGTTATTTTTGCGGATATTATTGAGGATATTATTGCGGTTATTATTGCGGATATCATTGCGGTTATTTTGCGGTAATATTAGCGGTTTTTTTTTGCGGATATTATTGCGGATATTATTGCGGTTATTTTGGCGGATATTATTGCGGTTATTATTGCGTATATTATTGCGGTTATTTTTTCGGATATAATTGCGGTTATATTGCGGTGATACTTGCGGTTATTTTGCCGTAATATTTGCGGTTATTTTTGCGGATATTATTGCGGATATTATTGCGGTAATATTTGCGGTTATTTTTGCGGATATCATTGCGGTTATTTTGCGGTAATATTTGCGGTTATTTTTGCGGATATCATTGCGGTTATTTTGCGGTAATATTTGCGGTTATTTTTGCGGATATTATTGCGGATATTATTGCGGTTATTTTTGCGGATATTATTGCGGTTATTTTTGCGGATATCATTGCGGTTATTTTGCGGTAACATTTGCGGTTATTTTTGCGGATATTATTGAGGATATTATTGCGGTTATTATTGCGGATATCATTGCGGTTATTTTGTGGTAATATTTGCGGTTTTTTTTTGCGGATATTATTGCGGATATTATTGCGGTTATTTTTGCGGATATTATTGCGGTTACTATTGCGTATATTATTGCGGTTATTTTTGCGGATATCATTGCGGTTATTTTGCGGTAATATTAGCGGTTTTTTTTTGCGGATATTATTGCGGATATTATTGCGGTTATTTTTGCGTATATTATTACGTTTTTTTTTCGGATATAATTGCGGTTATATTGCGGTGATACTTGCGGTTATTTTGCCGTAATATTTGCGGTTATTTTTGCGGATATCATTGCGGTTATTTTGCGGTAATATTTGCGGTTATTTTTGCGGATATCATTGCGGTTATTTTGCGGTAATATTTGCGGTTTTTTTTTGCGGATATTATTGCGGATATTATTGCGGTTATTTTTGCGGATATTATTGCGGTTATTATTGCGTATATTATTGCGGTTATTTTTGCGGATATTATTGCGGTTATTTTGCGGTGATATTTGCGGTTATTTTTGCGGATATTATTGCGGTTATTTTTGCGGATATCATTGCGGTTATTTTGCGGTAATATTTGCGGTTATTTTTGCGGATATTATTGCGGTTATTTTTGGCGGATATCATTGCGGTTATTTAGCGGTAACATTTGCGGTTATTTTTGCAGATATAATTGCGGTTATTTTTGCGGATATCATTGCGGTTATTTTTGCGGATATCATTGCGGTTATTTTGCGGTAATATTTGCGGTTATTTTTGCGGATATTATTGCGGTAATTATTGCGTATATTATATCATTGCGGTAATATTTGCGGTTATTTTTGCGGATATCATTGCGGATATTTTGCGGTAACATTTGCGGTTATTTTTGCGGATATTATTGAGGATATTATTGCGGTTATTTTTGCGGATATTATTGCGGTTATTTTGCGGTCATATTTGCGGTTATTTTTGCGGATATTATTGCGGTTATTTTGCGGTGATATTTAAGGTTATTTTTGCGGATATTATTGCGGTTATTTTTGCGGATATCATTGCGGTTATTTTGCGGTAATATTTGCGGGTTTTTTTGCGGATATTATTGCGGTTATTTTTGCGGATATCATTGCGGTTATTTTGCGGTAAAATTTGCGGTTATTTTTGCGGATATTATTGCGGTTATTTTGCGGTAATATTTGCGGTTATTTTGCGGATATTATTGCGGTTATTTTGCAGTAATATTTGCGGTTATTTTGCGGATATTATTGCGGTTATTTTTACGGATATCATGGCGGTTATTTTGCGGTAACATTTGCGGTTATTTATGCGGATATTATTGCTATTATTTTGCGGTGATATTTGCGGTTATTTTTGCGGATATTATTGCGGTTATTTTTGCGGACATCATTGCGGTTATTTTGCGGTAATATTTGCGGTTATTTTGCGGTGATATTTGCGGTTATTTTGCCGTAATATTTGTGGTTATTTTTGCGGATATCATTGCGGTTATTTTGCGGTAATATTTGCGGTTATTTTTGCGGATATCATTGCGGTTAATTTTGCGGATATCATTGCGGTTATTTTGCGGTGATATTTGCGGTTATTTTGCCGTAATATTTGTGGTTATTTTTGCGGATATCATTGCGGTTATTTTGCGGTAATATTTGCGGTTATTTTTGCGGATATCATTGCGTTTATTATGCGGTAACATTTGCGGTTATTTTTGCGGATATCATTGCGCTTAATTTTGCGGATATCATTGCGGTCATTTTGCGGTGATATTTGCGGTTATATTGCCGTAATATTTGCGGTTATTTTTGCGGATTTCATTGCGGTTATTTTGCGGTAATATTTGCGGTTATTTTTGCGGATATCATTGCGGTTATTTTGCGGTAACATTTGCGGTTATTTTTGCGGATATCATTGCGGTTATTTTGCGGTGATATTTGCGGTTATTTTGCCGTAATATTTTCGGTTATTTTTGCGGATATCATTGCGGTTATTTTGCGGTAACATTTGCGGTTATTTTTGCGGATATTATTGCGATTATTTTGCGGTCATATTTGTGGTTATTTTTGCGGATATTATTGCAGTTATTTTTGCGGATATCATAGCGGTTATTTTGCGGTAACATTTGCGGTTATTTTTGCGGATATTATTGCGGTTATTATTGCGGATATCATTGCGGTTATTTTGCGGTAATATTTGCGGTTATTTTTGCGGATATTATTGCGGTTATTTTGCGGTAATATTTGCGGTTATTTTTGCGGATATCATTGCGGTTATTTTGCGGTAACATTTGCGGTTATTTTTGCGGATATTATTGCGATTATTTTGCGGTCATATTTGTGGTTATTTTTGCGGATATTATTGCAGTTATTTTTGCGGATATCATAGCGGTTATTTTGCGGTAACATTTGCGGTTATTTTTGCGGATATTATTGCGGTTATTATTGCGGATATCATTGCGGTTATTTTGCGGTAATATTTGCGGTTATTTTTGCGGATATTATTGCGGTTATTTTGCGGTAATATTTGCGGTTAATTTTGCGGATATTATTGCGGTAATTTTGCGGTAACATTTGCGGTTATTATTGCGGATATTATTGCGGTTATTTTGCGGTAATATTTGCGGTTATTTTTGCGGATATTATTGCGGTTATTTTGCGGTAATATTTGCGGTTATTTTTGCGGATATTATTGCGGTTATTTTTGCGGATATCATTGCGGTTAAGTTGCGGTAATATTTGCGGTTATTTTTGCGGATATTATTGCGGTTATTTTAACGGATATCATTGCGGTTAATTTGCGGTAATATTTGCGGTTATTTTTGCGAATATTATTGCGGTTATTTTTGCGGATATCATTGCGGTTATTTTGCGGAAACATTTGCGGTTATTTTTGCGGATATTATTGCGGTTATTTTGCAGTAATATTTGCGGTTATTTTTGCGGATATTATTGCGGTTATTTTGCGGATATTATTGCGGTTATTTTTGCGGATTTCATTGCGGTTATTTTGCGGTAATATTTGCGGTTATTTTGGGGATATTATTGCGGTTATTTTTGCGGATATCATTGCGGTTATTTTGCGGTAATATTTGCGGTTATTTTGCGGTAATATTTGCGGTTATTTTTGCGGATATTATTGCGGTTATTTTTGCGGATATCATTGCGGTTATTTTGCGGTAATATTTGCGGTTATTTTTGCGGATATTATTGCGGTTATATTTGCGGATATTATTGCGGTTATTTTTGCGGATATTATTGCGGTTATTTTGCGGTAATATTTGCGGTTATTTTTGCGGATAATATTGCGGTTATTTTGCGGTAATATTTGCGGTTATTTTTGCGGATATTATTGCGGTTATTTTTGCGGATATCATTGCGGTTAAGTTGCGGTAATATTTGCGGTTATTTTTGCGGATATTATTGCGGTTATTTTGCGGTTATATTTGCGGTTATTTTTGCGGATAATATTGCGGTTATTTTGCGGTAATATTTGCGGTTATTTTTGCGGATATTATTGCGGTTATTTTGCAGTAATATTTGCGGTTATTTTTGCGGATATTATTGCGGTTATTTTGCGGTAATATTTGCGGTTATTTTTGCGGATATTATTGCGGTTATTTTGCGGTAATATTTGCGGTTATTTTTGCGGATATTATTGCGGTTATTTTGCGGTTATATTTGCGGTTAATTTTACGGATATTATTGCGGTTATTTTGCGGTGATTTTTGCGGTTATTTTTGCGGATATCATTGCGGTTATTTTGCAGAAATATTTGCGGTTATTTTTGCGGATATTATTGCGGTTATTTTGCGGTGATATTTGCGGTTATTTTTGCGGAAATTATTGCGGTTATTTTTGCGGATATTATTGCGGTAATTTTGCGGTGATATTTGCGGTTATTTTTGCGGATATCATTGCGGTTATTTTGCAGTAACATTTGCGGTTATTTTGTGGATATTATTGCGGTTATTTTGCGGTGATCATTTCGGTTATTTTTGCGGATATCATTGCGGTTATTTTGCGGTAACATTTGCGGTTATTTTTGCGGTTATTTTTGCGGTTATTTTGCGGTGATATTTGCGGTTATTTTTGCGGATATTATTGCGGTTATTTTGCGGTTATATTTGCGGTTATTTTTGCGGATATTATTGCGGTTATTTTGCGGATATATTTGCGGTTATTTTTGCGGATATCATTGCGGTTATTTTGCGGTAACATTTGCGGTTATTTTGTTGATATTATTGCGGTTATTTTGCGGTGATATTTGCGGTTATTTTTGCGGATATTATTGCGGTTATTTTTGCGGATATCATTGCGGTTATTTTGCGGTAATATTTGCGGTTATTTTTGCGGATATTATTGCGGTTATTTTGCGGTAATATTTGCGGTTATTTTTGCGGATATTATTGCGGTTATTTTTGCGGATATCATTGCGGTTATTTTGGGGGATATTATTGCGGTTATTTTTACGGATATCATTGCGGTTATTTTGCGGTAACATTTGCGGTTATTATTGCGGATATTATTGCGGTTATTTTGCGGTAATATTTGCGGTTATTTTTGCGGATATTATTGCGGTTATTTTGCGGTAATATTTGCGGTTATTTTTGCGTATATTATTGCGGTTATTTTTGCGGATATAATTGCGGTTATATTGCGGTGATACTTGCGGTTATTTTGCCGTAATATTTGCGGTTATTTTTGCGGATATTATTGCGGATATTATTGCGGTAATATTTGCGGTTATTTTTGCGGATATTATTGCGGTTATTTTGCGGTAATATTTGCGGTTATTTTTGCGGATATCATTGCGGTTATTTTGCGGTAATATTTGCGGTTATTTTTGCGGATATCATTGCGGTTATTTTGCGGTAGTATTTGCGGTTATTTTTGCGGATATTATTGCGGATATTATTGCGGATATTATTGCGGTAATATTTGCGGTTATTTTTGCGGATAATATTGCGGTTATTTTGCGGTTATATTTGCGGTTATTTTTGCGGATATCATTGCGGTTATTTTGCGGTGATATTTGCGGTTATTTTTGCGGATATTATTGCGGTTATTTTGCAGTAATATTTGCGGTTATTTTTGCGGATATTATTGCGGTTATTTTGCGGTAATATTTGCGGTTATTTTTGCGGATATTATTGCGGTAATTTGGCGATAATATTTGCGGTTATTTTTGGGGATATTATTGCGGTTTTTTTTACGGATATCATTGCGGTTATTTTGCGGTAATATTTGCGGTTATTTTTGCGGATATTATTGCGGTTATTTTGCGGTAATATTTGCGGTTAATTTTGCGGATATTATTGCGGTAATTTTGCGGTAATATTTTCGGTTATTTTGGGGGATATTATTGCGGTTATTTTTACGGATATCATTGCGGTTATTGTGCGGTAACATTTGCGGTTATTATTGCGGATATTATTGCGGTTATTTTGCGGTAATATTTGCGGTTATTTTTGCGGATATTATTGCGGTTATTTTGCGGTAATATTTGCGGTTATTTTTGCGGATATTATTGCGGTTATTTTTGCGGATATCATTGTGGTTAAGTTGCGGTAATATTTGCGGTTATTTTTGCGGATATTATTGCGGTTATTTTTACGGATATCATTGCGGTTAATTTGCGGTAATATTTGCGGTTATTTTTGCGGATATTATTGCGGTTATTTTTGCGGATATCATTGCGGATATTTTGCGGTAACATTTGCGGTTATTTTTGCGGATATTATTGCGGTTATTTTGCAGTAATATTTGCGGTTATTTTTGCGGATATTATTGCGGTTATTTTGCGGATATTATTGCGGTTATTTTTGCGGATATCATTGCGGTTATTTTGCGGTAATATTTGCGGTTATTTTTGCGGATATTATTGCGGTTATTTTTGCGGATATCATTGCGGTTATTTTGCGGTAATATTTGCGGTTATTTTTGCGGATATTATTGCGGTTATTTTTGCGGATATCATTGCGGTTATTTTGCGGTAATATTTGCGGTTATTTTTGCGGATATTATTGCGGTTATATTTGCGGATATTATTGCGGTTATTTTTGCGGATATTATTGCGGTTATTTTGCGGTTATATTTGCGGTTATTTTTGCGGATAATATTGCGGTTATTTTTGCGGATATCATTGCGGTTATTTTGCGGTAATATTTGCGGTTATTTTTGCGGATATTATTGCGGTTATTTTGCGGTAATATTTGCGGTTATTTTTGCGGATATTATTGCGGTTATTTTGCGGTAATATTTGCGGTTATTTTTGCGGATATTATTGCGGTTATTTTGCGGTAATATTTGCGGTTATTTTTGCGGATATTATTGCGGTTATATTTGCGGTTATTTTTACGGATATTATTGCGGTTATTTTGCGGTGATTTTTGCGGTTTATTTTGCGGATATCATTGCGGTTATTTTGCGGTAACATTTGCGGTTATTTTGTTGATATTATTGCGGTTATTTTGCGGTGATATTTGCGGTTATTTTTGCGGTTATTATGCGGTAACATTTGCGGTTATTTTTGCGGATATTATTGCGGTTATTTTGCGGTGATATTTGCGGTTATTTTTGCGGATATTATTGCGGTTATTTTTGCGGATATTATTGCGGTAATTTTTACGGATATCATTGCGGTTATTTTGCGGTAACATTTGCGGTTATTATTGCGGATATCATTGCGGTTATTTTGCGGTAACATTTGCGGTTATTTTTGTTGATATTATTGCGGTTATTTTGCGGTGATATTTGCGGTTATTTTTGCGGATATTATTGCGGTTATTTTTGCGGATATCATTGCGGTTATTTTGCGGTAATATTTGCGGTTATTTTTGCGGATATTATTGCGGTTATTTTGCGGTAATATTTGCGGTTATTTTTGCTGATATTATTGCGGTTATTTTTGCGGATATCATTGCGGTTATTTTGGGGGATATTATTGCGGTTATTTTTACGGATATCATTGCGTTTATTTTGCGGTAACATTTGCGGTTATTATTGCGGATATTATTGCGGTTATTTTGCGGTAATATTTGCGGTTATTTTTGCGGATATTATTGCGGTTATTTTGCGGTAATATTTGCGGTTATTTTTGCGTATATTATTGCGGTTATTTTTGCGGATATAATTGCGGTTATATTGCGGTGATACTTGCGGTTATTTTGCCGTAATATTTGCGGTTATTTTTGCGGATATTATTGCGGATATTATTGCGGTTATATTTGCGGTTATTTTTGCGGATATTATTGCGGTTATTTTGCGGTAATATTTGCGGTTATTTTTGCGGATATCATTGCGGTTATTTTGCGGTAATATTTGCGGTTATTTTTGCGGATATCATTGCGGTTATTTTGCGGTAGTATTTGCGGTTATTTTTGCGGATATTATTGCGGATATTATTGCGGATATTATTGCGGTAATATTTGCGGTTATTTTTGCGGATAATATTGCGGTTATTTTGCGGTTATATTTGCGGTTATTTTTGCGGATATCATTGCGGTTATTTTGCGGTGATATTTGCGGTTATTTTTGCGGATATTATTGCGGTTATTTTGCAGTAATATTTGCGGTTATTTTTGCGGATATTATTGCGGTTATTTTGCGGTAATATTTGCGGTTATTTTTGCGGATATTATTGCGGTAATTTGGCGATAATATTTGCGGTTATTTTTGGGGATATTATTGCGGTTTTTTTTACGGTTATCATTGCGGTTATTTTGCGGTAATATTTGCGGTTATTTTTGCGGATATTATTGCGGTTATTTTGTGGTAATATTTGCGGTTAATTTTGCGGATATTATTGCGGTAATTTTGCGGTAATATTTGCGGTTATTTTGGGGGATATTATTGCGGTTATTTTTACGGATATCATTGCGGTTATTGTGCGGTAACATTTGCGGTTATTATTGCGGATATTATTGCGGTTATTTTGCGGTAATATTTGCGGTTATTTTTGCGGATATTATTGCGGTTATTTTGCGGTAATATTTGCGGTTATTTTTGCGGATATTATTGCGGTTATTTTTGCGGATATCATTGTGGTTAAGTTGCGGTAATATTTGCGGTTATTTTTGCGGATATTATTGCGGTTATTTTTACGGATATCATTGCGGTTAATTTGCGGTAATATTTGCGGTTATTTTTGCGGATATTATTGCGGTTATTTTTGCGGATATCATTGCGGATATTTTGCGGTTATTTTTGCGGATATTATTGCGGTTATTTTGCAGTAATATTTGCGGTTATTTTTGCGGATATTATTGCGGTTATTTTGCGGATATTATTGCGGTTATTTTTGCGGATATCATTGCGGTTATTTTGCGGTAATATTTGCGGTTATTTTTGCGGATATTATTGCGGTTATTTTTGCGGATATCATTGCGGTTATTTTGCGGTAATATTTGCGGTTATTTTTGCGGATATTATTGCGGTTATTTTTGCGGATATCATTGCGGTTATTTTGCGGTAATATTTGCGGTTATTTTTGCGGATATTATTGCGGTTATATTTGCGGATATTATTGCGGTTATTTTTGCGGATATTATTGCGGTTATTTTGCGGTTATATTTGCGGTTATTTTTGCGGATAATATTGCGGTTATTTTTGCGGATATCATTGCGGTTATTTTGCGGTAATATTTGCGGTTATTTTTGCGGATATTATTGCGGTTATTTTGCGGTAATATTTGCGGTTATTTTTGCGGATATTATTGCGGTTATTTTGCGGTAATATTTGCGGTTATTTTTGCGGATATTATTGCGGTTATTTTGCGGTAATATTTGCGGTTATTTTTGCGGATATTATTGCGGTTATTTTGCGGTTATATTTGCGGTTATTTTTACGGATATTATTGCGGTTATTTTGCGGTGATTTTTGCGGTTATTTTTGCGGATATCATTGCGGTTATTTTGCGGTAACATTTGCGGTTATTTTTGCGGTTATTTTTGCGGTTATTTTGCGGTGATATTTGCGGTTATTTTTGCGGATATTATTGCGGTTATTTTGCGGTTATATTTGCGGTTATTTTTGCGGATATTATTGCGGTTATTTTGCGGTGATATTTGCGGTTATTTTTGCGGATATCATTGCGGTTATTTTGCGGTAACATTTGCGGTTATTTTGTTGATATTATTGCGGTTATTTTGCGGTGATATTTGCGGTTATTTTTGCGGATATTATTGCGGTTATTTTTGCGGATATCATTGCGGTTATTTTGCGGTAATATTTGCGGTTATTTTTGCGGATATTATTGCGGTTATTTTGCGGTAATATTTGCGGTTATTTTTGCGGATATTATTGCGGTAATTTTGCGGTAATATTTGCGGTTATTTTTGGGGATATTATTGCGGTTATTTTTACGGATATCATTGCGGTTAAATTGCGGTAATATTTGCGGTTATTTTTGCGGATATCATTGCGGTTATTTTGCGGTAATATTTGCGGTTATTTTTGCGGATATTATTGCGGATATTATTGCGGATATTATTGCGGTAATTTGGCGATAATATTTGCGGTTATTTTTGGGGATATTATTGCGGTTATTTTTACGGATATCATTGCGGTTATTTTGCGGTAATATTTGCGGTTATTTTTGCGGATATTATTGCGGTTATTTTGCGGTAATATTTGCGGTTAATTTTGCGGATATTATTGCGGTAATTTTGCGGTAATATTTGCGGTTATTTTGGGGGATATTATTGCGGTTATTTTTACGGATATCATTGCGGTTATTGTGCGGTAACATTTGCGGTTATTATTGCGGATATTATTGCGGTAATTTTGCGGTAATATTTGCGGTTATTTTGGGGGATATTATTGCGGTTATTTTTACGGATATCATTGCGGTTATTGTGCGGTAACATTTGCGGTTATTATTGCGGATATTATTGCGGTTATTTTGCGGTAATATTTGCGGTTATTTTGCGGATATTATTGCGGTTATTTTGCAGTAATATTTGCGGTTATTATTGCGGATATTATTGCGGTTATTTTGCGGTAATATTTGCGGTTATTTTGCGGATATTATTGCGGTTATTTTGCAGTAATATTTGCGGTTATTTTTGCGGATATTATTGCGGTTATTTTTGCGGATATCATTGCGGTTAAGTTGCGGTAATATTTGCGGTTATTTTTGCGGATATTATTGCGGTTATTTTTACGGATATCATTGCGGTTAATTTGCGGTAATATTTGCGGTTATTTTTGCGGATATTATTGCGGTTATTTTTGCGGATATCATTGCGGTTATTTTGCGGTAACATTTGCGGTTATTTTTGCGGATATTATTGCGGTTATTTTGCAGTAATATTTGCGGTTATTTTTGCGGATATTATTGCGGTTATTTTGCGGTAATATTTGCGGTTATTTTTGCGGATATTATTGCGGTTATTTTGCGGTAATATTTGCGGTTATTTTTGCGGATATTATTGCGGTTATTTTGCGGTTATATTTGCGGTTATTTTTACGGAAATTATTGCGGTTATTTTGCGGTGATTTTTGCGGTTATTTTTGCGGATATCATTGCGGTTATTTTGCGGTAACATTTGCGGTTATTTTGTTGATATTATTGCGGTTATTTTGCGGTGATATTTGCGGTTATTTTTGCGGATATCATTGCGGTAATTTTGCGGTAACATTTGCGGTTATTTTGTGGATATTATTGCGGTTATTTTGCAGTAATATTTGCGGTTATTTTTGCGGATATTATTGCGGTTATTTTTGCGGATATCATTGCGGTTAAGTTGCGGTAATATTTGCGGTTATTTTTGCGGATATTATTGCGGTTATTTTTACGGATATCATTGCGGTTAATTTGCGGTAATATTTGCGGTTATTTTTGCGGATATTATTGCGGTTATTTTTGCGGATATCATTGCGGTTATTTTGCGGTAACATTTGCGGTTATTTTTGCGGATATTATTGCGGTTATTTTGCAGTAATATTTGCGGTTATTTTTGCGGATATTATTGCGGTTATTTTGCGGTAATATTTGCGGTTATTTTTGCGGATATTATTGCGGTTATTTTGCGGTAATATTTGCGGTTATTTTTGCGGATATTATTGCGGTTATTTTGCGGTTATATTTGCGGTTATTTTTACGGAAATTATTGCGGTTATTTTGCGGTGATTTTTGCGGTTATTTTTGCGGATATCATTGCGGTTATTTTGCGGTAACATTTGCGGTTATTTTGTTGATATTATTGCGGTTATTTTGCGGTGATATTTGCGGTTATTTTGCGGCTATATTTGCGGTTATTTTTGCGGATATTATTGCGGTTATTTTGCGGTGATATTTGCGGTTATTTTTGCGGATATCATTGCGGTTATTTTGCGGTAACATTTGCGGTTATTTTGTTGATATTATTGCGGTTATTTTGCGGTGATATTTGCGGTTATTTTTGCGGATATTATTGCGGTTATTTTTGCGGATATCATTGCGGTTATTTTGCGGTAATATTTGCGGTTATTTTTGCGGATATTATTGCGGTTATTTTGCGGTAATATTTGCGGTTATTTTTGCGGATATTATTGCGGTAATTTTGCGGTAATATTTGCGGTTATTTTGGGGGATATTATTGCGGTTATTTTTACGGATATCATTGCGGTTATTTTGCGGTAACATTTGCGGTTATTATTGCGGATATTATTGCGGTTATTTTGCGGTAATATTTGCGGTTATTTTTGCGGATATTATTGCGGTTATTTTGCGGTAATATTTGCGGTTATTTTTGCGGATATTATTGCATTTATTTTTGCGGATATTATTGCGGTTATTATTGCGGATATCATTGCGGTTATTTTGCGGTAATATTTGCGGTTATTTTTGCGGATATTATTGCGATTATTTTGCGGTAATATTTGCGGTTATTTTTGCGTATATTATTGCGGTTATTTTTGCGGATATAATTGCGGTTATATTGCGGTGATACTTGCGGTTATTTTGCCGTAATATTTGCGGATATTATTGCGGATATTATTGCGGTAATATTTGCGGTTATTTTTGCGGATATTATTGCGGTTATTTTGCGGTAATATTTGCGGTTATTTTTGCGGATATCATTGCGGTTATTTTGCGGTAATATTTGCGGATATCATTGCGGTTATTTTGCGGTAATATTTGCGGTTATTTTTGCGGATATTATTGCGGTTATTTTGCGGTAATATTTGCGGTTATTTTTGCGGATATTATTGCGGTTATTTTGCGGTAATATTTGCGGTTATTTTTGCGGATATTATTGCGGTTATTTTGCGGTAATATTTGCGGTTATTTTTGCGGATATTATTGCGGTTATTTTGCGGTTATATTTGCGGTTATTTTTGCGGATATCATTGCGGTTATTTTGCGGTGATATTTGCGGTTATTTTTGCGGATATTATTGCGGTTATTTTGCAGTAATATTTGCGGTTATTTTTGCGGATATTATTGCGGTTATTTTGCGGTAACATTAGCGGTTATTTTTGCGGATATTATTGCGGTTATTTTTGCGGATATCATTGCGGTTATTTTGCGGTAATATTTGCGGTTATATTTTTGCGGATATCATTGCGGTTATTTTGCAGAAATATTTGCGGTTATTTTTGCGGATATCATTGCGGTTATTTTGCAGTAACATTTGCGGTTATTTTTGCGGATATTATTGCGGTAATTTTGCGGTGATATTTGCGGTTATTTTTGCGGATATTATTGCGGTAATTTTGCGATAATATTTGCGGTTATTTTTGGGGATATTATTGCGGTTATTTTTACGGATATCATTGCGGTTAAATTGCGGTAATATTTGCGGTTATTTTTGCGGATATCATTGCGGTTATTTTGCGGTAATATTTGCGGTTATTTTTGCGGATATTATTGCGGATATTATTGCGGATATTATTGCGGTAATATTTGCGGTTATTTTTGCGGATATTATAGCGGTTATTTTGCGGTTATATTTGCGGTTATTTTTGCGGATATCATTGCGGTTATATTGCGGTAACATTTGCGGTTATTTTTGCGGATATCATTGCGGTTATTTTGCGATAATATTTGCGGTTATTTTTGCGGATATCATTGCGGTTATTTTGCGGTAATATTTGCGGTTATTTTTGCGGATATCATTGCGGTTATTTTGCGGTAATATTTGCGGTTATTTTTTCGGATATCATTGCGGTTATTTTGCGGTAATATTTGCGGTTATTTTTGCGGATATTATTGCGGATATTATTGCGGATATTATTGCGGTAATATTTGCGGTTATTTTTGCGGATATTATTGCGGTTTTTTTTCGGTTATATTTGCGGTTATTTTTGCGGATATCATTGCGGTTATTTTGCGGTAACATTTGCGGTTATTTTTGCGGATATTAGAGCGGTTATTTTGCGGTAATATTTGCGGTTATTTTTGCGGATATTATTGCGGTTATTTTGCGGTAATATTTGCGGTTAATTTTGCGGATATTATTGCGGTAATTTTGCGGTAATATTTGCGGTTATTTTGGGGGATATTATTGCGGTTATTTTTTCGGATATCATTGCGGTTATTTTGCGGTAACATTTGCGGTTATTATTGCGGATATTATTGCGGTTATTTTGCGGTAATATTTGCGGTTATTTTTGCGGATATTATTGCGGTTATTTTGCGGTAATATTAGCGGTTATTTTTGCTGATATTATTGCGGTTATTTTTGCGGATATCATTGCGGTTAAGTTGCGGTAATATTTGCGGTTATTTTTGCGGATATTATTGCGGTTATTTTTACGGATATCATTACGGTTAAATTGCGGTAATATTTGCGGTTATTTTTGCGGATATTATTGCGGTTATTTTTGTGGATATCATTGCGGTTATTTTGCGGTAACATTTGGGGTTATTTTTGCGGATATTATTGCGGTTATTTTGCAGTAATATTTGCGTTTATTTTTGCGGATATTATTGCGGTTATTTTGCGGATGTTATTGCGGTTATTTTTGCGGATATCATTGCGGTTATTTTGCGGTAATATTTGCGGTTATTTTTGCGGATATTATTGCGGTTATTTTTGCGGATATCATTGCGGTTATTTTGCGGTAATAATTGCGGTTATTTTTGCGGATATTATTGCGGTTATTTTTGCGGATATTATTGCGGTTATTTTTGCGGATATTATTGCGGTTATTTTGCGGTTATATTTGCTGTTATTTTTGCGGATAATATTGCGGTTATTTTTGCGGATATCATTGCGGTTATTTTGCGGTAATATTTGCGGTTATTTTTGCGGATATTATTGCGGTTATTTTGCGGTAATATTTGCGGTTATTTTGGCGGATATTATTGCGGTTATTTTGCGGTAATATTTGCGGTTATTTTTGCGGATATTATTGCGGTTATTTTGCGGTAATATTTGCGGTTATTTTTGCGGATATTATTGCGGTTATTTTGCGGTTATATTTGCGGTTATTTTTACGGATATTATTGCGGTTATTTTGCGGTGATTTTTGCGTTTATTTTTGCGGATATCATTGCGGTTATTTTGCGGTAACATTTGCGGTTATTTTGTTGATATTATTGCGGTTATTTTGCGGTGATATTTGCGGTTATTTTTGCGGATATCATTGCGGTTATTTTGCGGTAACATTTGCGGTTATTTTTGCGGATATTATTGCGGTTATTTTGCGGTGATATTTGCGGTTATTTTTGCGGATATTATTGCGGTTATTTTTGCGGATATCATTGCGGTTATTTTGCGGTAATATTTGCGGTTATTTTTGCGGATATTATTGCGGTTATTTTTGCGGATATCATTGCTATTATTTTGCGGTAACATTTGCGGTTATTTTTGCGGATATTATTGCGGTAATTTTGCGGTGATATTTTCGGTTATTTTTGCAGATATTATTGCGGTAATTTTTGCGGATATTTTTGCGGATATCATTGCGGTTATTTTGCGGTAATATTTGCGGTTATTTTTGCGGATATTATTGCGGTTATTTTGCGGTGATATTTGCGGTTATTTTTGCGAATATTATTGCGAATATTTTTGCGGATATTATTGCGGTTATTTTTGCGGATATCATTGCGGTTAAATTGCGGTAATATTCGCGGTTATTTTTGCGGGAATCATTGCGGTTATTTTGCGGTAACATTTGCGGTTATTTTTGCGGATATTATTGCGGTTATTTTTGCGGATATCATTGCGGTTATTTTGCGGTAATATTTGCGGTTATATTTTTGCGGATATCATTGCGGTTATTTTGCAGAAATATTTGCGGTTATTTTTGCGGATATTATTGCGGTTATTTTGCGGTTATTTTTGCGGATATTATTGCGGTAATTTTGCGGTAATATTAGCGGTTATTTTGGGGGATATTATTGCGGTTATTTTTACGGATATCATTGCGGTTATTTTGCGGTAACATTTGCGGTTATTATTGCGGATATTATTGCGGTTATTTTGCGGTAATATTTGCGGTTATTTTTGCGGATATTATTGCGGTTATTTTGCGGTAATATTTGCGGTTATTTTTGCGGATATCATTGCGGTTATTTTGCGGTAATATTTGCGGTTATTTTTGCGGATATCATTGCGGTTATTTTGCGGTGATATTTGCGGTTATTTTTGCGGATATTATTGCGATTATTTTGTGGTTATATTTGCGGTTATTTTTGCGGATATTTTTGCGGTTATTTTGCGGTGATATTTGCGGTTATTTTTGCGGATATCATTGCGGTTATTTTGCGGTAACATTTGCGGTTATTTTGTTGATATTATTGCGGTTATTTTGCGGTGATATTTGCGGTTATTTTTGCGGATATTATTGCGGTTATTTTTGCGGATATCATTGCGGTTATTTTGCGGTAATATTTGCGGTTATTTTTGCGGATATTATTGCGGTTATTTTGCGGTAATATTTGCGGTTATTTTTGCGGATATTATTGCGGTTATTTTGCGGTGATATTTGCGGTTATTTTTGCGGATATCATTGCGGTTATTTTGCGGTGATATTTGCGGTTATTTTTGCGGATATCATTGCGGTTATTTTGCGGTTATATTTGCGGTTATTTTTGCGGATATCATTGCGGTTATTTTGCGGTAATATTTGCGGTTATTTTTGCGGATATCATTGCGGTTATTTTGCGGTGATATTTGCGGTTATTTTTGCGGATATAATTGCGGTTATTTTTGCGGATATTATTGCGGTTATTTTGCGGTAACATTTGCGGTTATTTTTGCGGATATTATTGCGGTTATTTTTGCGGATATCATTGCGGTTATTTTGCGGTGATATTTGCGGTTATTTTTGCGGATATCGTTGCGGTTATTTTGCGGTAATATTTGCGGTTATTTTTGCGGATATCATTGCGGTTATTTTTGCGGATATCATAGCGGTTATTTTGCGGTGATATTTGCGGTTATTTTTGCGGATATCATAGCGGTTATTTTACGGTAATATTTGCGGTTATTTTTGCGGATATCATTGCGGTTATTTTGCGGTGATATTTGCGGTTATTTTTGCGGATATCATTGCGGTTATTTTTGCGGATATTATTGCGGTTATTTTGCGGTAATATTTGCGGTTATTTTTGCGGATATCATTGCGGTTATTTTGCGGTAATATTTGCGGTTATTTTTGCGGATATCATTGCGGTTATTTTGCGGTGATATTTGCGGTTATTTTTGCGGATATCATTGCGGTTATTTATGCGGATATCATTGCGGTTATTTTGCGGTAATATTTGCGGTTATTTTTGCGGATATCATTGCGGTTATTTTGCGGTAATATTTGCGGTTATTTTTGCGGATATCATTGCGGTTATTTTGCGGTAATATTTGCGTTATTTTTGCGGATATTATTGCGGATATTATTGCGGATATTATTGCGGTAATATTTGCGGTTATTTTTGCGGATATTATTGCGGTTATTTTGCAGTAATATTTGCGGTTATTTTTGCGGATATTATTGCGGTTATTTTGCGGTAATATTTGCGGATATTTTTGCGGATATTATTGCGGTAATTTTGCGATAATATTTGCGGTTATTTTTGGGGATATTATTGCGGTTATTTTTACGGATATCATTGCGGTTATTTTGCGGTAACATTTGCGGTTATTTTTGCGGATATTAGTGCGGTTATTTTGCGGTGATATTTGCGGTTATTTTTGCGGATATTATTGCGGTTATTTTGCGGTGATATTTGCGGTTATTTTTGCGGATATTATTGCGGTTATTTTGCAGTAATATTTGCGGTTATTTTTGCGGATATCATTGCGGTTATTTTGCGGTGATATTTGCGGTTATTTTTGCGGATATCATTGCGGTTATTTTTGCGGATATTATTGCGGTTATTTTGCGGTAACATTTGCGGTTATTTTTGCGGATATTATTGCGGTTATTTTAGCGGATATCATTGCGGTTATTTTGCGGTGATATTTGCGGTTATTTTTGCGGATATCATTGCGGTTATTTTGCGGTAATATTTGCGGTTATTTTTGCGGATATCATTGCGGTTATTTTTGCGGATATCATAGCGGTTATTTTGCGGTAATATTTGCGGTTATTTTTGCGGATATCATTGCGGTTATTTTGCGGTAATATTTGCGGTTATTTTTGCGGATATCATTGCGGTTATTTTGCGGTGATATTTGCGGTTATTTTTGCGGATATCATTGCGGTTATTTTGCGGTAATATTTGCGGTTATTTTGCGGTTATATTTGCGGTTATTTTTGCGGATATCATTGCGGTTATTTTGCGGTAATATTTGCGGTTATTTTTGCGGATATCATTGCGGTTATTTTGCGGTGATATTTGCGGTTATTTTTGCGGATATCATTGCGGTTATTTTGCGGTGATATTTGCGGTTATTTTTGCGGATATCATTGCGGTTATTTTGCGGTAATATTTGCGGTTATTTTTGCGGATATCATTGCGGTTATTTTGCGGTGATATTTGCGGTTATTTTTGCGGATATCATTGCGGTTATTTTTTCGGATATTATTGCGGTTATTTTGCGGTAACATTTGCGGTTATTTTTGCGGATATTAATGCGGTTATTTTTGCGGATATCATTGCGGTTATTTTGCGGTGATAATTGCGGTTATTTTTGCGGAAATCATAGCGGTTATTTTGCGGTAATATTTGCGGTTATTTTTGCGGATATCATTGCGGTTATTTTGCGGTAAAATTTGCGGTTATTTTTGCGGATATCATTACGGTTATTTTGCGGTGATATTTGCGGTTATTTTTGCGGATATCATTGCGGTGATATTTGCGGTTATTTTTGCGGATATCATTGCGGTTATTTTGCGGTTATATTTGCGGTTATTTTTGCGGATATCATTGCGGTTATTTTGCGGTGATATTTGCGGTTATTTTTGCGGATATCATTGCGGTTATTTTGCGGTGATATTTGCGATTATTTTTGCGGATATCATTGCGGTTATTTTGCGGTAATATTTGCGGTTATTTTTGCGGATATCATTGCAGTTATTTTGCGGTGATATTTGCGGTTATTTTTGCGGATATCATTGCGGTTATTTTTGCGGATATCATTGCGGTTATTTTTGCGGATATTATTGCGGTTATTTTGCGGTAACATTTGCGGTTATTTTTGCGGATATTATTGCGGTTATTTTTGCGGATATCATTGCGGTTATTTTGCGGTGATATTTGCGGTTATTTTTGCGGATATCATTGCGGTTATTTTGCGGTGATATTTGCGGTTATTTTTGCGGATATCATTGCGGTTATTTTGCGGTTATATTTGCGGTTATTTTTGCGGATATCATTGCGGTTATTTTGCGGTAATATTTGCGGTTATTTTTGCGGATATCATTGCGGTTATTTTGCGGTGATATTTGCGGTTATTTTTGCGGATATCATTGCGGTTATTTTGCGGTGATATTTGCGGTTATTTTTGCGGATATCATTGCGGTTATTTTGCGGTTATATTTGCGGTTATTTTTGCGGATATCATTGCGGTTATTTTGCGGTAATATTTGCGGTTATTTTTGCGGATATCATTGCGGTTATTTTGCGGTGATATTTGCGGTTATTTTTGCGGATATAATTGCGGTTATTTTTGCGGATATTATTGCGGTTATTTTGCGGTAACATTTGCGGTTATTTTTGCGGATATTATTGCGGTTATTTTTGCGGATATCATTGCGGTTATTTTGCGGTGATATTTGCGGTTATTTTTGCGGATATCGTTGCGGTTATTTTGCGGTAATATTTGCGGTTATTTTTGCGGATATCATTGCGGTTATTTTTGCGGATATCATAGCGGTTATTTTGCGGTGATATTTGCGGTTATTTTTGCGGATATCATAGCGGTTATTTTACGGTAATATTTGCGGTTATTTTTGCGGATATCATTGCGGTTATTTTGCGGTGATATTTGCGGTTATTTTTGCGGATATCATTGCGGTTATTTTTGCGGATATTATTGCGGTTATTTTGCGGTAATATTTGCGGTTATTTTTGCGGATATCATTGCGGTTATTTTGCGGTAATATTTGCGGTTATTTTTGCGGATATCATTGCGGTTATTTTGCGGTGATATTTGCGGTTATTTTTGCGGATATCATTGCGGTTATTTATGCGGATATCATTGCGGTTATTTTGCGGTAATATTTGCGGTTATTTTTGCGGATATTATTGCGGTTATTTTTCCGGATATTATTGCGGTTATTTTTGCGGATATTATTGCGGTTATTTTTGCGGATATCATTGCGGTTATTTTGCGGTGATACTTGCGGTTATTTTTGCGGATATCATAGCGGTTATTTTGCGGTAATATTTGCGGTTATTTTTGCGGATATCATTGCGGTTATTTTGCGGTAATATTTGCGGTTATTTTTGCGGATATCATTGCGGTTATTTTTGCGGATATTATTGCGGTTATTTTACGGTAACATTTGCGGTTATTTTTGCGGATATTATTGCGGTTATTTTTGCGGATATCATTGCGGTTATTTTGCGGTGATATTTGCGGTTATTTTTGCGGATATCATTGCGGTTATTTTGCGGTAATATTTGCGGTTATTTTTGCGGATATCATTGCGGTTATTTTTGCGGATATTATTGCGGTTATTTTGCGGTAACATTTGCGGTTATTTTTGCGGAAATTATTGCGGTTATTTTTGCGGATATCATTGCGGTTATTTTGCGGTGATATTTGCGGTTATTTTTGCGGATATCATAGCGGTTATTTTACGGTACTATTTGCGGTTATTTTTGCGGATATCATTGCGGTTATTTTGCGGTAATATTTGCGGTTATTTTTGCGGATATCATTGCGGTTATTTTGCGGTGATATTTGCGGTTATTTTTGCGGATATCATTGCGGTTATTTTTTCGGATATTATTGCGGTTATTTTGCGGTAACATTTGCGGTTATTTTTGCGGATATTAATGCGGTTATTTTTGCGGATATCATTGCGGTTATTTTGCGGTGATAATTGCGGTTATTTTTGCGGATATCATTGCGGTTATTTTGCGGTGATATTTGCGGTTATTTTTGCGGATATCATTGCGGTTATTTTGCGGTGATATTTGCGGTTATTTTTGCGGATATCATTGCGGTTATTTTGCGGTTATATTTGCGGTTATTTTTGCGGATATCATTGCGGTTATTTTGCGGTGATATTTGCGGTTATTTTTGCGGATATCATTGCGGTTATTTTGCGGTGATATTTGCGATTATTTTTGCGGATATCATTGCGGTTATTTTGCGGTAATATTTGCGGTTATTTTTGCGGATATCATTGCGGTTATTTTGCGGTGATATTTGCGGTTATTTTTGCGGATATCATTGCGGTTATTTTTGCGGATATCATTGCGGTTATTTTTGCGGATATTATTGCGGTTATTTTGCGGTAACATTTGCGGTTATTTTTGCGGATATTATTGCGGTTATTTTTGCGGATATCATTGCGGTTATTTTGCGGTGATATTTGCGGTTATTTTTGCGGATATCATTGCGGTTATTTTGCGGTGATATTTGCGGTTATTTTTGCGGATATCATTGCGGTTATTTTGCGGTTATATTTGCGGTTATTTTTGCGGATATCATTGCGGTTATTTTGCGGTAATATTTGCGGTTATTTTTGCGGATATCATTGCGGTTATTTTGCGGTGATATTTGCGGTTATTTTTGCGGATATCATTGCGGTTATTTTTGCGGATATTATTGCGGTTATTTTGCGGTAACATTTGCGGTTATTTTTGCGGATATTATTGCGGTTATTTTTGCGGATATCATTGCGGTTATTTTGCGGTGATATTTGCGGTTATTTTTGCGGATATCGTTGCGGTTATTTTGCGGTAATATTTGCGGTTATTTTTGCGGATATCATTGCGGTTATTTTTGCGGATATCATAGCGGTTATTTTGCGGTGATATTTGCGGTTATTTTTGCGGATATCATAGCGGTTATTTTGCGGTAATATTTGCGGTTATTTTTGCGGATATCATTGCGGTTATTTTGCGGTGATATTTGCGGTTATTTTTGCGGATATCATTGCGGTTATTTTTGCGGATATTATTGCGGTTATTTTGCGGTAACATTTGCGGTTATTTTTGCGGATATCATTGCGGTTATTTTGCGGTAATATTTGAGGTTATTTTTGCGGATATCATTGCGGTTATTTTGCGGTGATATTTGCGGTTATTTTTGCGGATATCATTGCGGTTATTTTTGCGGATATCATTGCGGTTATTTTGCGGTAATATTTGCGGTTATTTTTGCGGATATCATTGCGGTTATTTTTGCGGATATTATTGCGGTTATTTTTGCGGATATTATTGCGGTTATTTTTGCGGATATCATTGTGGTTATTTTGCGGTGATATTTGCGGTTATTTTTGCGGATATCATAGCGGTTATTTTGCGGTAATATTTGCGGTTATTTTTGCGGATATCATTGCGGTTATTTTGCGGTAATATTTGCGGTTATTTTTGCGGATATCATTGCGGTTATTTTTGCGGATATTATTGTGGTTATTTTGCGGTAACATTTGCGGTTATTTTTGCGGATATTATTGCGGTTATTTTTGCGGATATCATTGCGGTTATTTTGCGGTGATATTTGCGGTTATTTTTGCGGATATCATTGCGGTTATTTTAAGGTAATATTTGCGGTTATTTTTGCGGATATCATTGCGGTTATTTTTGCGGATATTATTGCGGTTATTTTGCGGTAACATTTGCGGTTATTTTTGCGGATATTATTGCGGTTATTTTTGCGGATATCATTGCGGTTATTTTGCGGTGATATTTGCGGTTATTTTTGCGGATATCATAGCGGTTATTTTGCGGTAATATTTGCGGTTATTTTTGCGGATATCATTGCGGTTATTTTTGCGGATATTATTGCGGTTATTTTGCGGTAACATTTGCGGTTATTTTTGCGGATATTATTGCGGTTATTTTTGCGGATATCATTGCGGTTATTTTGCGGTGATATTTGCGGTTATTTTTGCGGATATCATTGCGGTTATTTTTGCGGATATCATTGCGGTTATTTTTGCGGATATTATTGCGGTTATTTTCGCGGATATTAATGCGGTTATTTTTGCGGATATCATTGCGGTTATTTTGCGGTGATAATTGCGGTTATTTTTGCGGATATCATTGCGGTTATTTTTGCGGATATTATTGCGGTTATTTTGCGGTAACATTTGCGGTTATTTTTGCGGATATCATTGCGGTTATTTTGCGGTAATATTTGCGGTTATTTTTGCGGATATCATTGCGGTTATTTTGCGGTGATATTTGCGGTTATTTTTGCGGATATCATTGCGGTTATTTATGCGGATATCATTGCGGTTAATTTGCGGTAATATTTGCGGTTATTTTTTGCGGATATTATTGCGGTTATTTTTCCGGATATTATTGCGGTTATTTTTGCGGATATTATTGCGGTTATTTTTGCGGATATCATTGCGGTTATTTTGCGGTGATACTTGCGGTTATTTTTGCGGATATCATAGCGGTTATTTTGCGGTAATATTTGCGGTTATTTTTGCGGATATCATTGCGGTTATTTTTGCGGATATTATTGCGGTTATTTTTGCGGATATTATTGCGGTTATTTTTGCGGATATCATTGCGGTTATTTTGCGGTGATACTTGCGGTTATTTTTGCGGATATCATAGCGGTTATTTTGCGGTAATATTTGCGGTTATTTTTGCGGATATCATTGCGGTTATTTTGCGGTAATATTTGCGGTTATTTTTGCGGATATCATTGCGGTTATTTTTGCGGATATTATTGCGGTTATTTTGCGGTAACATTTGCGGTTATTTTTGCGGATATCATTGCGGTTATTTTGCGGTAATATTTGCGGTTATTTTTGCGGATATTATTGCGGTTATTTTTCCGGATATTATTGCGGTTATTTTTGCGGATATTATTGCGGTTATTTTTGCGGATATCATTGCGGTTATTTTGCGGTGATACTTGCGGTTATTTTTGCGGATATCATAGCGGTTATTTTGCGGTAATATTTGCGGTTATTTTTGCGGATATCATTGCGGTTATTTTGCGGTAATATTTGCGGTTATTTTTGCGGATATCATTGCGGTTATTTTTGCGGATATTATTGCGGTTATTTTGCGGTAACATTTGCGGTTATTTTTGCGGATATTATTGCGGTTATTTTTGCGGATATCATTGCGGTTATTTTGCGGTGATATTTGCGGTTATTTTTGCGGATATCATTGCGGTTATTTTGCGGTAATATTTGCGGTTATTTTTGCGGATATCATTGCGGTTATTTTTGCGGATATTATTGCGGTTATTTTGCGGTAACATTTGCGGTTATTTTTGCGGATATCATTGCGGTTATTTTTGCGGATATTATTGCGGTTATTTTGCGGTAACATTTGCGGTTATTTTTGCGGATATTATTGCGGTTTGTTTTGCGGATATCATTGCGGTTATTTTGCGGTGATATTTGCGGTTATTTTTGCGGATATCATAGCGGTTATTTTGCGGTAATATTTGCGGTTATTTTTGCGGATATCATTGCGGTTATTTTTGCGGATATTATTGCGGTTATTTTGCGGTAACATTTGCGGTTACTTTTGCGGATATTATTGCGGTTATTTTTGCGGATATCATTGCGGTTATTTTGCGGTGATATTTGCGGTTATTTTTGCGGATATCATTGCGGTTATTTTTGCGGATATCATTGCGGTTATTTTTGCGGATATTATTGCGGTTATTTTCGCGGATATTAATGCGGTTATTTTTGCGGATATCATTGCGGTTATTTTGCGGTGATAATTGCGGTTATTTTTGCGGATATCATTGCGGTTATTTTTGCGGATATTATTGCGGTTATTTTGCGGTAACATTTGCGGTTATTTTTGCGGATATCATTGCGGTTATTTTGCGGTAATATTTGCGGTTATTTTTGCGGATATCATTGCGGTTATTTTGCGGTGATATTTGCGGTTATTTTTGCGGATATCATTGCGGTTATTTATGCGGATATCATTGCGGTTAATTTGCGGTAATATTTGCGGTTATTTTTTGCGGATATTATTGCGGTTATTTTTCCGGATATTATTGCGGTTATTTTTGCGGATATTATTGCGGTTATTTTTGCGGATATCATTGCGGTTATTTTGCGGTGATACTTGCGGTTATTTTTGCGGATATCATAGCGGTTATTTTGCGGTAATATTTGCGGTTATTTTTGCGGATATCATTGCGGTTATTTTGCGGTAATATTTGCGGTTATTTTTGCGGATATCATTGCGGTTATTTTTGCGGATATTATTGCGGTTATTTTGCGGTAACATTTGCGGTTATTTTTGCGGATATTATTGCGGTTATTTTTGCGGATATCATTGCGGTTATTTTGCGGTGATATTTGCGGTTATTTTTGCGGATATCATTGCGGTTATTTTGCGGTAATATTTGCGGTTATTTTTGCGGATATCATTGCGGTTATTTTTGCGGATATTATTGCGGTTATTTTGCGGTAACATTTGCGGTTATTTTTGCGGAAATTATTGCGGTTATTTTTGCGGATATCATTGCGGTTATTTTGCGGTGATATTTGCGGTTATTTTTGCGGATATCATAGCGGTTATTTTGCGGTAATATTTGCGGTTATTTTTGCGGATATCATTGCGGTTATTTTGCGGTAATATTTGCGGTTATTTTTGCGGATATCATTGCGGTTATTTTGCGGTGATATTTGCGGTTATTTTTGCGGATATCATTGCGGTTATTTTTTCGGATATTATTGCGGTTATTTTGCGGTAACATTTGCGGTTATTTTTGCGGATATTAATGCGGTTATTTTTGCGGATATCATTGCGGTTATTTTGCGGTGATAATTGCGGTTATTTTTGCGGATATCATAGCGGTTATTTTGCGGTAATATTTGCGGTTATTTTTGCGGATATCATTGCGGTTATTTTGCGGAAAAATTTGCGGTTATTTTTGCGGATATCATTGCGGTTATTTTGCGGTGATATTTGCGGTTATTTTTGCGGATATCATTGCGGTTATTTTGCGGTGATATTTGCGGTTATTTTTGCGGATATCATAGCGGTTATTTTGCGGTAATATTTGCGGTTATTTTTGCGGATATCATTGCGGTTATTTTGCGGTGATATTTGCGGTTATTTTTGCGGATATCATTGCGGTTATTTATCCGGATATCAATGCGGTTATTTTGCGGTAATATTTGCGGTTATTTTTGCGGATATTATTGCGGTTATTTTTCCGGATATTATTGCGGTTATTTTTGCGGATATTATTGCGGTTATTTTTGCGGATATCATTGCGGTTATTTTGCGGTGATACTTGCGGTTATTTTTGCGGATATCATAGCGGTTATTTTGCGGTAATATTTGCGGTTATTTTTGCGGATATCATTGCGGTTATTTTGCGGTAATATTTGCGGTTATTTTTGCGGATATCATTGCGGTTATTTTTGCGGATATTATTGCGGTTATTTTGCGGTAACATTTGCGGTTATTTTTGCGGATATTATTGCGGTTATTTTTGCGGATATCATTGCGGTTATTTTGCGGTGATATTTGCGGATATTTTTGCGGATATCATTGCGGTTATTTTGCGGTAATATTTGCGGTTATTTTTGCGGATATCAATGCGGTTATTTTTGCGGATATCATTGCGGTTATTTTGCGGTAATATTTGCGGTTATTTTTGCGGATATCATTGCGGTTATTTTTGCGGATATCATTGCGGTTTTTTTGCGGTGATATTTGCGGTTATTTTTGCGGATATCATTGCGGTTATTTTGCGGTAATAATTGCGGTTATTTTTGCGGATATCATTGCGGTTATTTTGCGGTGATATTTGCGGTTATTTTTGCGGATATCATTGCGGTTATTTTTGCGGATATTATTGCGGTTATTTTGCGGTAACATTTGCGGTTATTTTTGCGGATATCAATGCGGTTATTTTGCGGTAATATTTGCGGTTATTTTTGCGGATATCATAGCGGTTATTTTGCGGTAATATTTGCGGTTATTTTTGCGGATATCATTGCGGTTATTTTGCGGTAATATTTGCGGTTATTTTTGCGGATATCATTGCGGTTATTTTTGCGGATATTATTGCGGTTATTTTGCGGTAACATTTGCGGTTATTTTTCGGATATTATTGCGGTTATTTTTGCGGATATCATTGCGGTTATTTTGCGGTGATATTTGCGGTTATTTTTGCGGATATCATTGCGGTTATTTTGCGGTAATATTTGCGGTTATTTTTGCGGATATCATTGCGGTTATTTTTGCGGATATTATTGCGGTTATTTTGCGGTAACATTTGCGGTTATTTTTGCGGATATCATTGCGGTTATTTTTGCGGATATTATTGCGGTTATTTTGCGGTAACATTTGCGGTTATTTTTGCGGATATTATTGCGGTTTGTTTTGCGGATATCATTGCGGTTATTTTGCGGTGATATTTGCGGTTATTTTTGCGGATATCATTGCGGTTATTTTGCGGTGATATTTGCGGTTATTTTTGCGGATATCATTGCGGTTATTTTGCGGTTATATTTGCGGTTATTTTTGCGGATATCATTGCGGTTATTTTGCGGTGATATTTGCGGTTATTTTTGCGGATATCATTGCGGTTATTTTGCGGTGATATTTGCGATTATTTTTGCGGATATCATTGCGGTTATTTTGCGGTAATATTTGCGGTTATTTTTGCGGATATCGTTGCGGTTATTTTGCGGTAATATTTGCGGTTATTTTTGCGGATATCATTGCGGTTATTTTTGCGGATATCATAGCGGTTATTTTGCGGTGATATTTGCGGTTATTTTTGCGGATATCATAGCGGTTATTTTGCGGTAATATTTGCGGTTATTTTTGCGGATATCATTGCGGTTATTTTGCGGTGATATTTGCGGTTATTTTTGCGGATATCATTGCGGTTATTTATCCGGATATCAATGCGGTTATTTTGCGGTAATATTTGCGGTTATTTTTGCGGATATTATTGCGGTTATTTTTCCGGATATTATTGCGGTTATTTTTGCGGATATTATTGCGGTTATTTTTGCGGATATCATTGCGGTTATTTTGCGGTGATACTTGCGGTTATTTTTGCGGATATCATAGCGGTTATTTTGCGGTAATATTTGCGGTTATTTTTGCGGATATCATTGCGGTTATTTTGCGGTAATATTTGCGGTTATTTTTGCGGATATCATTGCGGTTATTTTTGCGGATATTATTGCGGTTATTTTGCGGTAACATTTGCGGTTATTTTTGCGGATATTATTGCGGTTATTTTTGCGGATATCATTGCGGTTATTTTGCGGTGATATTTGCGGATATTTTTGCGGATATCATTGCGGTTATTTTGCGGTAATATTTGCGGTTATTTTTGCGGATATCAATGCGGTTATTTTTGCGGATATCATTGCGGTTATTTTGCGGTAATATTTGCGGTTATTTTTGCGGATATCATTGCGGTTATTTTTGCGGATATCATTGCGGTTTTTTTGCGGTGATATTTGCGGTTATTTTTGCGGATATCATTGCGGTTATTTTGCGGTAATAATTGCGGTTATTTTTGCGGATATCATTGCGGTTATTTTGCGGTGATATTTGCGGTTATTTTTGCGGATATCATTGCGGTTATTTTTGCGGATATTATTGCGGTTATTTTGCGGTAACATTTGCGGTTATTTTTGCGGATATCAATGCGGTTATTTTGCGGTAATATTTGCGGTTATTTTTGCGGATATCATAGCGGTTATTTTGCGGTAATATTTGCGGTTATTTTTGCGGATATCATTGCGGTTATTTTGCGGTAATATTTGCGGTTATTTTTGCGGATATCATTGCGGTTATTTTTGCGGATATTATTGCGGTTATTTTGCGGTAACATTTGCGGTTATTTTTCGGATATTATTGCGGTTATTTTTGCGGATATCATTGCGGTTATTTTGCGGTGATATTTGCGGTTATTTTTGCGGATATCATTGCGGTTATTTTGCGGTAATATTTGCGGTTATTTTTGCGGATATCATTGCGGTTATTTTTGCGGATATTATTGCGGTTATTTTGCGGTAACATTTGCGGTTATTTTTGCGGATATCATTGCGGTTATTTTTGCGGATATTATTGCGGTTATTTTGCGGTAACATTTGCGGTTATTTTTGCGGATATTATTGCGGTTTGTTTTGCGGATATCATTGCGGTTATTTTGCGGTGATATTTGCGGTTATTTTTGCGGATATCATAGCGGTTATTTTGCGGTAATATTTGCGGTTATTTTTGCGGATATCATTGCGGTTATTTTTGCGGATATTATTGCGGTTATTTTGCGGTAACATTTGCGGTTACTTTTGCGGATATTATTGCGGTTATTTTTGCGGATATCATTGCGGTTATTTTGCGGTGATATTTGCGGTTATTTTTGCGGATATCATTGCGGTTATTTTTGCGGATATCTTTGCGGTTATTTTTGCGGATATTATTGCGGTTATTTTCGCGGATATTAATGCGGTTATTTTTGCGGATATCATTGCGGTTATTTTGCGGTGATAATTGCGGTTATTTTTGCGGATATCATTGCGGTTATTTTTGCGGATATTATTGCGGTTATTTTGCGGTAACATTTGCGGTTATTTTTGCGGATATCATTGCGGTTATTTTGCGGTAATATTTGCGGTTATTTTTGCGGATATCATTGCGGTTATTTTGCGGTGATATTTGCGGTTATTTTTGCGGATATCATTGCGGTTATTTATGCGGATATCATTGCGGTTAATTTGCGGTAATATTTGCGGTTATTTTTTGCGGATATTATTGCGGTTATTTTTCCGGATATTATTGCGGTTATTTTTGCGGATATTATTGCGGTTATTTTTGCGGATATCATTGCGGTTATTTTGCGGTGATACTTGCGGTTATTTTTGCGGATATCATAGCGGTTATTTTGCGGTAATATTTGCGGTTATTTTTGCGGATATCATTGCGGTTATTTTGCGGTAATATTTGCGGTTATTTTTGCGGATATCATTGCGGTTATTTTTGCGGATATTATTGCGGTTATTTTGCGGTAACATTTGCGGTTATTTTTGCGGATATTATTGCGGTTATTTTTGCGGATATCATTGCGGTTATTTTGCGGTGATATTTGCGGTTATTTTTGCGGATATCATTGCGGTTATTTTGCGGTAATATTTGCGGTTATTTTTGCGGATATCATTGCGGTTATTTTTGCGGATATTATTGCGGTTATTTTGCGGTAACATTTGCGGTTATTTTTGCGGAAATTATTGCGGTTATTTTTGCGGATATCATTGCGGTTATTTTGCGGTGATATTTGCGGTTATTTTTGCGGATATCATAGCGGTTATTTTGCGGTAATATTTGCGGTTATTTTTGCGGATATCATTGCGGTTATTTTGCGGTAATATTTGCGGTTATTTTTGCGGATATCATTGCGGTTATTTTGCGGTGATATTTGCGGTTATTTTTGCGGATATCATTGCGGTTATTTTTTCGGATATTATTGCGGTTATTTTGCGGTAACATTTGCGGTTATTTTTGCGGATATTAATGCGGTTATTTTTGCGGATATCATTGCGGTTATTTTGCGGTGATAATTGCGGTTATTTTTGCGGATATCATAGCGGTTATTTTGCGGTAATATTTGCGGTTATTTTTGCGGATATCATTGCGGTTATTTTGCGGAAAAATTTGCGGTTATTTTTGCGGATATCATTGCGGTTATTTTGCGGTGATATTTGCGGTTATTTTTGCGGATATCATTGCGGTTATTTTGCGGTGATATTTGCGGTTATTTTTGCGGATATCATTGCGGTTATTTTGCGGTTATATTTGCGGTTATTTTTGCGGATATCATTGCGGTTATTTTGCGGTGATATTTGCGGTTATTTTTGCGGATATCATTGCGGTTATTTTGCGGTGATATTTGCGATTATTTTTGCGGATATCATTGCGGTTATTTTGCGGTAATATTTGCGGTTATTTTTGCGGATATCGTTGCGGTTATTTTGCGGTAATATTTGCGGTTATTTTTGCGGATATCATTGCGGTTATTTTTGCGGATATCATAGCGGTTATTTTGCGGTGATATTTGCGGTTATTTTTGCGGATATCATAGCGGTTATTTTGCGGTAATATTTGCGGTTATTTTTGCGGATATCATTGCGGTTATTTTGCGGTGATATTTGCGGTTATTTTTGCGGATATCATTGCGGTTATTTATCCGGATATCAATGCGGTTATTTTGCGGTAATATTTGCGGTTATTTTTGCGGATATTATTGCGGTTATTTTTCCGGATATTATTGCGGTTATTTTTGCGGATATTATTGCGGTTATTTTTGCGGATATCATTGCGGTTATTTTGCGGTGATACTTGCGGTTATTTTTGCGGATATCATAGCGGTTATTTTGCGGTAATATTTGCGGTTATTTTTGCGGATATCATTGCGGTTATTTTGCGGTAATATTTGCGGTTATTTTTGCGGATATCATTGCGGTTATTTTTGCGGATATTATTGCGGTTATTTTGCGGTAACATTTGCGGTTATTTTTGCGGATATTATTGCGGTTATTTTTGCGGATATCATTGCGGTTATTTTGCGGTGATATTTGCGGATATTTTTGCGGATATCATTGCGGTTATTTTGCGGTAATATTTGCGGTTATTTTTGCGGATATCAATGCGGTTATTTTTGCGGATATCATTGCGGTTATTTTGCGGTAATATTTGCGGTTATTTTTGCGGATATCATTGCGGTTATTTTTGCGGATATCATTGCGGTTTTTTTGCGGTGATATTTGCGGTTATTTTTGCGGATATCATTGCGGTTATTTTGCGGTAATAATTGCGGTTATTTTTGCGGATATCATTGCGGTTATTTTGCGGTGATATTTGCGGTTATTTTTGCGGATATCATTGCGGTTATTTTTGCGGATATTATTGCGGTTATTTTGCGGTAACATTTGCGGTTATTTTTGCGGATATCAATGCGGTTATTTTGCGGTAATATTTGCGGTTATTTTTGCGGATATCATTGCGGTTATTTTGCGGTGATATTTGCGGTTATTTTTGCGGATATTATTGCGGTTATTTTGCGGTAATATTTGCGGTTATTTTTGCGGATATTATTGCGGTTATTTTGTGGTAATATTTGCGGTTATTTTTGCGGATATCATTGCGGTTATTTTTGCGGATATCATTGCGGCTATTTTGCGGTGATATTTGCGGTTATTTTTGCGGACATCATTGCGGTTATTTTGCGGTAGTATTTGCGGTTATTTTTGCGGATATTATTGCGGTTATTTTTGCGGATATCATTGCAGTTATTTTTGCGGATATCATTGCGGTTATTTTGCGGTGATATTTGCGGTTATTTTTGCGGATATCATTGCGGTTATTTTCGCGGATATCATTGCGGTTATTTTGCGGTGATATATGCGGTTATTTTTGCGGATATTATTGCGGTTATTTTTGCGGATATCATTGCGGTTATTTTTGCGGATATCATTGCGGTTATTTTGCGGTAATATTTGCGGTTATTTTTGCGGATATCATTGCGGTTATTTTGCGGTAATATTTGCGGTTATTTTTGCGGATATCATTGCGGTTATTTTTGCGGATATTATTGCGGTTATTTTTGCGGATATCATTGCGGTTATTTTTGCGGATATCAATGCGGTTATTTTGCGGTAATATTTGCGGTTATTTTTGCGGATATCATTGCGGTTATTTTGCGGTAACATTTGCGGTTATTTATGCGGATATCATTGCGGTTATTTTGCGGTAATATATGCGGTTATTTTGCGGTAACATTTGCGGTTATTTTTGCGGATATCATTGCGGTTATTTTGCGGTAATATTTGCGGTTATTTTTGCGGATATTATTGCGGTTATTTTGCGGTAATATTTGCGGTTTTTTTTGCGGATATTATTGCGGTTATTTTGTGGTAATATTTGCGGTTATTTTTGCGGATATCATTGCGGTTATTTTTGCGGATATCATTGCGGCTATTTTGCGGTGATATTTGCGGTTATTTTTGCGGATATCATTGCGGTTATTTTGCGGTAGTATTTGCGGTTATTTTTGCGGATATTATTGCGGTTATTTTTGCGGATATCATTGCGGTTATTTTGCGGTAATATTTGCGGTTATTTTTGCGGATATCATTGCGGTTATTTTGCGGTGATATTTGCGGTTATTTGTGCGGATATTATTGCGGTTATTTTTGCGGATATCATTGCGGTTATTTTGCGGTGATATTTGCGGTCATTTTTGCGGATATCATTGCGGTTATTTTTGCGGATATTATTGCGGTTATTTTTGCGGATATCATTGCGGTTATTTTCGCGGATATCATTGCGGTTATTTTGCGGTGATATATGCGGTTATTTTTGCGGATATTATTGCGGTTATTTTTGCGGATATCATTGCGGTTATTTTTGCGGATATCATTGCGGTTATTTTGCGGTAATATTTGCGGTTATTTTTGCGGATATCATTGCGGTTATTTTGCGGTGATATTTGCGGTTATTTGTGCGGATATTATTGCGGTTATTTTTGCGGATATCATTGCGGTTATTTTGCGGTGATATTTGCGGTCATTTTTGCGGATATCATTGCGGTTATTTTTGCGGATATTATTGCGGTTATTTTTGCGGATATTATTGCGGTTATTTTTGCGGATATCATTGCGGTTATTTTGCGGTGATATTTGCGGTTATTTTTGCGGATATCATTGCGGTTATTTTGCGGTAATATTTGCGGTTATTTTTGCGGATATCATTGCGGTTATTTTTGCGGATATTATTGCGGTTATTTTTGCGGATATTATTGCGGTTATTTTTGCGGATATCATTGCGGTTATTTTGCGGTGATATTTGCGGTTATTTTTGCGGATATCATTGCGGTTATTTTGCGGTAATATTTGCGGTTATTTTTGCGGATATCATTGCGGTTATTTTTGCGGATATTATTGCGGTTATTTTTGCGGATATCATTGCGGTTATTTTTGCGGATATTATTGCGGTTATTTTGCGGTGATATTTGCGGTTATTTTTGCGGATATCATTGCGGTAATTTTGCGGTAGTATTTGCGGCTATTTTTGCGGATATTATTGCGGTTATTTTTGCGGATATCATTGCGGTTATTTTGAGGTGATATTTGCGGTTATTTTTGCGGATATCATTGCGGTTATTTTGGCGGATATTATTGCGGTTATTTTTGCGGATATTATTGCGGTTATTTTTGCGGATATCATTGCGGTTATTTTGCGGTGATATTTGCGGTTATTTTTGCGGATATCATTGCGGTTATTTTTGCGGATATCATTGCGGTTATTTTGCGGTGATATTTGCGGTTATTTTTGCGGATATCATTGCGGTTATTTTGCGGTAATATTTGCGGTTATTTTTGCGGATATCATTGCGGTTATTTTTGCAGATATTATTGCGGTTATTTTTGCGGATATCATTGCGGTTATTTTAGCGGATATCATTGCGGTTATTTTGCGGTGATATTTGCGGTTATTTTGCGGTAATATTTGCGGTTATTTTTGCGGATATCATTGCGGTTATTTTGCGGTGATATTTGCGGTTATTTGTGCGGATATTATTGCGGTTATTTTTGCGGATATCATTGCGGTTATTTTGCGGTGATATTTGCGGTCATTTTTGCGGATATCATTGCGGTTATTTTTGCGGATATTATTGCGGTTATTTTTGCGGATATCATTGCGGTTATTTTGCGGTGATATTTGCGGTTATTTTTGCGGATATCATTGCGGTTATTTTTGCGGATATCATTGCGGTTATTTTGCGGTGATATTTGCGGTTATTTTTGCGGATATCATTGCGGTTATTTTTGCGGATATCATAGCGGTTATTTTTGCGGATATCATTGCGGTTATTTTTGCGGATATCATTGCGGTTATTTTGCGGTAATATTTGCGGTTATTTTTGCGGATATCATTGCGGTTATTTTTGCGGATATTATTGCGGATATCATAGCGGTTATTTTTGCGGATATCATTGCGGTTATTTTTGCGGATATCATAGCGGTTATTTTGCGGTAATATTTGCGGTTATTTTTGCGGATATCATTGCGGTTATTTTGCGGTAATATTTGCGGTTATTTTTGCGGATATCATTGCGGTTATTTTGCGGTGATATTTGCGGTTATTTTTGCGGATATCATTGCGGTTATTTTTGCGGATATTATTGCGGTTATTTTGCGGTAACATTTGCGGTTATTTTGGCGGATATTATTGCGGTTATTTTTGCGGATATCATAGCGGTTATTTTGCGGTAATATTTGCGGTTATTTTTGCGGATATCATTGCGGTTATTTTGCGGTAATATTTGCGGTTATTTTTGCGGATATCATTGCGGTTATTTTGCGGTGATATTTGCGGTTATTTTTGCGGATATCATTGCGGTTATTTTGCGGTTATATTTGCGGTTATTTTTGCGGATATCATTGCGGTTATTTTGCGGTAATATTTGCGGTTATTTTTGCGGATATCATTGCGGTTATTTTGCGGTGATATTTGCGGTTATTTTTGCGTATATCATTGCGGTTATTTTTGCGGATATTATTGCGGTTATTTTGCGGTAACATTTGCGGTTATTTTTGCGGATATTATTGCGGTTATTTTTGCGGATATCATTGCGGTTATTTTTGCGGATATCATTGCGGTTATTTTTGCGGATATTATTGCGGTTATTTTGCGGTAATATTTGCGGTTATTTTTGCGGATATCATTGCGGTTATTTTTGCGGATATCATAGCGGTTATTTTGCGGTGATATTTGCGGTTATTTTTGCGGATATCATAGCGGTTATTTTGCGGTAATATTTGCGGTTATTTTTGCGGATATCATTGCGGTTATTTTGCGGTGATATTTGCGGTTATTTTTGCGGATATCATTGCGGTTATTTTTGCGGATATTATTGCGGTTATTTTTGCGGATATCATTGCGGTTATTTTGAGGTGATATTTGCGGTTATTTTTGCGGATATCATTGCGGTTATTTTGGCGGATATTATTGCGGTTATTTTTGCGGATATTATTGCGGTTATTTTTGCGGATATCATTGCGGTTATTTTGCGGTGATATTTGCGGTTATTTTTGCGGATATCATTGCGGTTATTTTTGCGGATATCATTGCGGTTATTTTGCGGTGATATTTGCGGTTATTTTTGCGGATATCATTGCGGTTATTTTGCGGTAATATTTGCGGTTATTTTTGCGGATATCATTGCGGTTATTTTTGCGGATATTATTGCGGTTATTTTTGCGGATATCATTGCGGTTATTTTAGCGGATATCATTGCGGTTATTTTTGCGGATATCATTGCGGTTATTTTGCGGTAATATTTGCGGTTATTTTTGCGGATATCATTGCGGTTATTTTGCGGTGATATTTGCGGTTATTTGTGCGGATATTATTGCGGTTATTTTTGCGGATATCATTGCGGTTATTTTGCGGTGATATTTGCGGTCATTTTTGCGGATATCATTGCGGTTATTTTTGCGGATATTATTGCGGTTATTTTTGCGGATATCATTGCGGTTATTTTGCGGTGATATTTGCGGTTATTTTTGCGGATATCATTGCGGTTATTTTTGCGGATATCATTGCGGTTATTTTGCGGTGATATTTGCGGTTATTTTTGCGGATATCATTGCGGTTATTTTTGCGGATATCATAGCGGTTATTTTTGCGGATATCATTGCGGTTATTTTTGCGGATATCATTGCGGTTATTTTGCGGTAATATTTGCGGTTATTTTTGCGGATATCATTGCGGTTATTTTTGCGGATATTATTGCGGTTATTGTTGCGGATATCATAGCGGTTATTTTTGCGGATATCATTGCGGTTATTTTTGCGGATATCATAGCGGTTATTTTGCGGTTATATTTGCGGTTATTTTTGCGGATATCATTGCGGTTATTTTGCGGTAATATTTGCGGTTATTTTTGCGGATATCATTGCGGTTATTTTTGCGGATATTATTGCGGTTATTTTTGCGGATATTATTGCGGTTATTTTTGCGGATATCATTGCGGTTATTTTGCGGTGATATTTGCGGTTATTTTTGCGGATATCATTGCGGTTATTTTGCGGTAATATTTGCGGTTATTTTTGCGGATATCATTGCGGTTATTTTTGCGGATATTATTGCGGTTATTTTTGCGGATATCATTGCGGTTATTTTTGCGGATATTATTGCGGTTATTTTGCGGTGATATTTGCGGTTATTTTTGCGGATATCATTGCGGTAATTTTGCGGTAGTATTTGCGGCTATTTTTGCGGATATTATTGCGGTTATTTTTGCGGATATCATTGCGGTTATTTTGAGGTGATATTTGCGGTTATTTTTGCGGATATCATTGCGGTTATTTTGGCGGATATTATTGCGGTTATTTTTGCGGATATTATTGCGGTTATTTTTGCGGATATCATTGCGGTTATTTTGCGGTGATATTTGCGGTTATTTTTGCGGATATCATTGCGGTTATTTTTGCGGATATCATTGCGGTTATTTTGCGGTGATATTTGCGGTTATTTTTGCGGATATCATTGCGGTTATTTTGCGGTAATATTTGCGGTTATTTTTGCGGATATCATTGCGGTTATTTTTGCGGATATTATTGCGGTTATTTTTGCGGATATCATTGCGGTTATTTTAGCGGATATCATTGCGGTTATTTTTGCGGATATCATTGCGGTTATTTTGCGGTAATATTTGCGGTTATTTTTGCGGATATCATTGCGGTTATTTTGCGGTGATATTTGCGGTTATTTGTGCGGATATTATTGCGGTTATTTTTGCGGATATCATTGCGGTTATTTTGCGGTGATATTTGCGGTCATTTTTGCGGATATCATTGCGGTTATTTTTGCGGATATTATTGCGGTTATTTTTGCGGATTTCATTGCGGTTATTTTGCGGTGATATTTGCGGTTATTTTTGCGGATATCATTGCGGTTATTTTTGCGGATATCATTGCGGTTATTTTGCGGTGATATTTGCGGTTATTTTTGCGGATATCATTGCGGTTATTTTTGCGGATATCATAGCGGTTATTTTTGCGGATATCATTGCGGTTATTTTTGCGGATATCATTGCGGTTATTTTGCGGTAATATTTGCGGTTATTTTTGCGGATATCATTGCGGTTATTTTTGCGGATATTATTGCGGATATCATAGCGGTTATTTTTGCGGATATCATTGCGGTTATTTTTGCGGATATCATAGCGGTTATTTTGCGGTAATATTTGCGGTTATTTTTGCGGATATCATTGCGGTTATTTTGCGGTAATATTTGCGGTTATTTTTGCGGATATCATTGCGGTTATTTTGCGGTGATATTTGCGGTTATTTTTGCGGATATCATTGCGGTTATTTTTGAGGATATTATTGCGGTTATTTTGCGGTAACATTTGCGGTTATTTTGGCGGATATTATTGCGGTTATTTTGCGGTGATATTTGCGGTTATTTTTGCGGATATCATTGCGGTTATTTTTGCGGATATCATTGCGGTTATTTTGCGGTGATATTTGCGGTTATTTTTGCGGATATCATTGCGGTTATTTTGCGGTTATATTTGCGGTTATTTTTGCGGATATCATTGCGGTTATTTTGCGGTAATATTTGCGGTTATTTTTGCGGATATCATTGCGGTTATTTTGCGGTGATATTTGCGGTTATTTTTGCGTATATCATTGCGGTTATTTTTGCGGATATTATTGCGGTTATTTTGCGGTAACATTTGCGGTTATTTTTGCGGATATTATTGCGGTTATTTTTGCGGATATCATTGCGGTGATATTTGCGGTTATTTTTGCGGATATCGTTGCGGTTATTTTGCGGTAATATTTGCGGTTATTTTTGCGGATATCATTGCGGTTATTTTTGCGGATATCATAGCGGTTATTTTACGGTGATATTTGCGGTTATTTTTGCGGATATCATAGCGGTTATTTTGCGGTAATATTTGCGGTTATTTTTGCGGATATCATTGCGGTTATTTTGCGGTGATATTTGCGGTTATTTTTGCGGATATCATTGCGGTTATTTTTGCGGATATTATTGCGGTTATTTTTGCGGATATCATTGCGGTTATTTTGAGGTGATATTTGCGGTTATTTTTGCGGATATCATTGCGGTTATTTTGGCGGATATTATTGCGGTTATTTTTGCGGATATTATTGCGGTTATTTTTGCGGATATCATTGCGGTTATTTTGCGGTGATATTTGCGGTTATTTTTGCGGATATCATTGCGGTTATTTTTGCGGATATCATTGCGGTTATTTTGCGGTGATATTTGCGGTTATTTTTGCGGATATCATTGCGGTTATTTTGCGGTAATATTTGCGGTTATTTTTGCGGATATCATTGCGGTTATTTTTGCGGATATTATTGCGGTTATTTTTGCGGATATCATTGCGGTTATTTTAGCGGATATCATTGCGGTTATTTTTGCGGATATCATTGCGGTTATTTTGCGGTAATATTTGCGGTTATTTTTGCGGATATCATTGCGGTTATTTTGCGGTGATATTTGCGGTTATTTGTGCGGATATTATTGCGGTTATTTTTGCGGATATCATTGCGGTTATTTTGCGGTGATATTTGCGGTCATTTTTGCGGATATCATTGCGGTTATTTTTGCGGATATTATTGCGGTTATTTTTGCGGATATCATTGCGGTTATTTTGCGGTGATATTTGCGGTTATTTTTGCGGATATCATTGCGGTTATTTTTGCGGATATCATTGCGGTTATTTTGCGGTGATATTTGCGGTTATTTTTGCGGATATCATTGCGGTTATTTTTGCGGATATCATAGCGGTTATTTTTGCGGATATCATTGCGGTTATTTTTGCGGATATCATTGCGGTTATTTTGCGGTAATATTAGCGGTTATTTTTGCGGATATCATTGCGGTTATTTTTGCGGATATTATTGCGGTTATTGTTGCGGATATCATAGCGGTTATTTTTGCGGATATCATTGCGGTTATTTTTGCGGATATCATAGCGGTTATTTTGCGGTAATATTTGCGGTTATTTTTGCGGATATCATTGCGTTTATTTTGCGGTAATATTTGCGGTTATTTTTGCGGATATCATTGCGGTTATTTTGCGGTGATATTTGCGGTTATTTTTGCGGATATCATTGCGGTTATTTTTGCGGATATTATTGCGGTTATTTTGCGGTAACATTTGCGGTTATTTTGGCGGATATTATTGCGGTTATTTTTGCGGATATCATTGCGGTTATTTTGCGGTGATATTTACGGTTATTTTTGCGGATATCATTGCGGTTATTTTGCGGTGATATTTGCGGTTATTTTTGCGGATATCATTGCGGTTATTTTGCGGTTATATTTGCGGTTATTTTTGCGGATATCATTGCGGTTATTTTGCGGTAATATTTGCGGTTATTTTTGCGGATATCATTGCGGTTATTTTGCGGTGATATTTGCGGTTATTTTTGCGTATATCATTGCGGTTATTTTTGCGGATATTATTGCGGTTATTTTGCGGTAACATTTGCGGTTATTTTTGCGGATATTATTGCGGTTATTTTTGCGGATATCATTGCGGTTATTTTGCGGTGATATTTGCGGTTATTTTTGCGGATATCGTTGCGGTTATTTTGCGGTAATATTTGCGGTTATTTTTGCGGATATCATTGCGGTTATTTTTGCGGATATCATAGCGGTTATTTTGCGGTGATATTTGCGGTTATTTTTGCGGATATCATAGCGGTTATTTTGCGGTAATATTTGCGGTTATTTTTGCGGATATCATTGCGGTTATTTTGCGGTGATATTTGCGGTTATTTTTGCGGATATCATTGCGGTTATTTTTGCGGATATTATTGCGGTTATTTTGCGGTAACATTTGCGGTTTTTTTTGCGGATATCATTGCGGTTATTTTTGCGGATATCATTGCGGTTATTTTGCGGTGATATTTGCGGTTATTTTTGCGGATATCATTGCGGTTATTTTGCGGTGATATTTGCGTTTATTTTTGCGGATATCATTGCGGTTATTTTGCGGTAATATTTGCGGTTATTTTTGCGGATATCATTGCGGTTATTTTGCGGTAATATTTGCGGTTATTTTTGCCGATATCATTGCGGTTATTTTGCGGTGATATTTGCGGTTATTTTTGCGGATATCATTGCGGTTATTTTTGCGGATATTATTGCGGTTATTTTGCGGTAACAATTGCGGATATTTTTGCGGATATTATTGCGGTTATTTTTGCGGATATCATTGCGGTTATTTTTTCGGATATTATTGCGGTTATTTTGCGGTAACATTTGCGGTTATTTTTGCGGATATTAATGCGGTTATTTTTGCGGATATCATTGCGGTTATTTTGCGGTGATAATTGCGGTTATTTTTGCGGATATCATAGCGGTTATTTTGCGGTAATATTTGCGGTTATTTTTGCGGATATCATTGCGGTTATTTTGCGGTAATATTTGCGGTTTTATTTTGCGGATATCATTGCGGTTATTTTGCGGTGATATTTGCGGTTATTTTTGCGGATATCATTGCGGTTATTTTTGCGGATATTATTGCGGTTATTTTGCGGTAACATTTGCGGTTATTTTTGCGGATATTATTGCGGTTATTTTTGCGGATATCATTGCGGTTATTTTGCGGTGATATTTGCGGTTATTTTTGCGGATATCATTGCGGTTATTTTGCGGTGATATTTGCGGTTATTTTTGCGGATATCATTGCGGTTATTTTGCGGTTATATTTGCGGTTATTTTTGCGGATATCATTGCGGTTATTTTGCGGTAATATTTGCAGTTATTTTTGCGGATATCATTGCGGTTATTTTGCGGTGATATTTGCGGTTATTTTTGCGGATATCATTGCGGTTATTTTGCGGTAATATTTGCGGTTATTTTTGCGGATATCATTGCGGTTATTTTGCGGTAATATTTGCGGTTATTTTTGCGGATATCATTGCGGTTATTTTGCGGTGATATTTGCGGTTATTTTTGCGGATATCATTGCGGTTATTTTTGCGGATATTATTGCGGTTATTTTGCGGTAACATTTGCGGTTATTTTTGCGGATATTATTGCGGTTATTTTTGCGGATATCATTGCGGTTATTTTGCGGTGATATTTGCGGTTATTTTTGCGGATATCATTGCGGTTATTTTGCGGTAATATTTGCGGTTATTTTTGCGGATATCATTGCGGTTATTTTGCGGTAACATTTGCGGTTATTTTTGCGGATATTATTGCGGTTATTTTTGCGGATATCATTGCGGTTATTTTGCGGTGATATTTGCGGTTATTTTTGCGGATATCATTGCGGTTATTTTGCGGTGATATTTGCGGTTATTTTTGCGGATATCATTGCGGTTATTTTGCGGTTATATTTGCGGTTATTTTTGCGGATATCATTGCGGTTATTTTGCGGTAATATTTGCGGTTATTTTTGCGGATATCATTGCGGTTATTTTGCGGTGATATTTGCGGTTATTTTTGCGGATATCATTGCGGTTATTTTTGCGGATATTATTGCGGTTATTTTACGGTAACATTTGCGGTTATTTTTGCGGATATTATTGCGGTTATTTTTGCGGATATCATTGCGGTTATTTTGCGGTGATATTTGCGGTTATTTTTGCGGATATCGTTGCGGTTATTTTGCGGTAATATTTGCGGTTATTTTTGCGGATATCATTGCGGTTATTTTTGCGGATATCATAGCGGTTATTTTGAGGTGATATTTGCGGTTATTTTTGCGGATATCATAGCGGTTATTTTGCGGTAATATTTGCGGTTATTTTTGCGGATATCATTGCGGTTATTTTGCGGTGATATTTGCGGTTATTTTTGTGGATATCATTGCGGTTATTTTTGCGGATATTATTGCGGTTATTTTGCGGTAACATTTGCGGTTATTTTTGCGGATATCATTGCGGTTATTTTGCGGTTATATTTGCGGTTATTTTTGCGGATATCATTGCGGTTATTTTGCGGTGATATTTGCGGTTATTTTTGCGGATATCATTGCGGTTATTTTTGCGGATATCATTGCGGTTATTTTGCGGTAATATTTGCGGTTATTTTTGCGGATATCATTGCGGTTATTTTTGCGGATATTATTGCGGTTATTTTTGCGGATATTATTGCGGTTATTTTTGCGGATATCATTGCGGTTATTTTGCGGTGATATTTGCGGTTATTTTTGCGGATATCATAGCGGTTATTTTGCGGTAATATTTGCGGTTATTTTTGCGGATATCATTGCGGTTATTTTGCGGTTATTTTTGCGGATATCATTGCGGTTATTTTGTGGTGATATTTGCGGTTATTTTTGCGGATATCATTGCGGTTATTTTTTCGGATATTATTGCGGTTATTTTGCGGTAACATTTGCGGTTATTTTTGCGGATATTAATGCGGTTATTTTTGCGGATATCATTGCGGTTATTTTGCGGTGATAATTGCGGTTATTTTTGCGGATATCATAGCGGTTATTTTGCGGTAATATTTGCGGTTATTTTTGCGGATATCATTGCGGTTATTTTGCGGTAATATTTGCGGTTATTTTTGCGGATATCATTGCGGTTATTTTGCGGTGATATTTGCGGTTATTTTTGCGGATATCATTGCGGTTATTTTTGCGGATATTATTGCGTTTATTTTGCGGTAACATTTGCGGTTATTTTTGCGGATATTATTGCGGTTATTTTTGCGGATATCATTGCGGTTATTTTGCGGTGATATTTGCGGTTATTTTTGCGGATATCATTGCGGTTATTTTGCGGTGATATTTGCGGTTATTTTTGCGGATATCATTGCGGTTATTTTGCGGTTATATTTGCGGTTATTTTTGCGGATATCATTGCGGTTATTTTGCGGTAATATTTGCAGTTATTTTTGCGGATATCATTGCGGTTATTTTGCGGTGATATTTGCGGTTATTTTTGCGGATATCATTGCGGTTATTTTTGCGGATATTATTGCGGTTATTTTGCGGTAACATTTGCGGTTATTTTTGCGGATATTATTGCGGTTATTTTTGCGGATATCATTGCGGTTATTTTGCGGTGATATTTGCGGTTATTTTTGCGGATATCGTTGCGGTTATTTTGCGGTAATATTTGCGGTTATTTTTGCGGATATCATTGCGGTTATTTTTGCGGATATCATAGCGGTTATTTTGCGGTGATATTTGCGGTTATTTTTGCGGATATCATAGCGGTTATTTTGCGGTAATATTTGCGGTTATTTTTGCGGATATCATTGCGGTTATTTTGCGGTGATATTTGCGGTTATTTTTGCGGATATCATTGCGGTTATTTTTGCGGATATTATTGCGGTTATTTTGCGGTAACATTTGCGGTTATTTTTGCGGATATTATTGCGGTTATTTTTGCGGATATCATTGCGGTTATTTTGCGGTGATATTTGCGGTTATTTTTGCGGATATCATTGCGGTTATTTTGCGGTAATATTTGCGGTTATTTTTGCGGATATCATTGCGGTTATTTTGCGGTAATATTTGCGGTTATTTTTGCGGATATCATTGCGGTTATTTTGCGGTGATATTTGCGGTTATTTTTGCGGATATCATTGCGGTTATTTTTGCGGATATTATTGCGGTTATTTTGCGGTAACATTTGCGGTTATTTTTGCGGATATTATTGCGGTTATTTTTGCGGATATCATTGCGGTTATTTTGCGGTGATATTTGCGGTTATTTTTGCGGATATCATTGCGGTTATTTTGCGGTAATATTTGCGGTTATTTTTGCGGATATCATTGCGGTTATTTTTGCGGATATCATAGCGGTTATTTTGCGGTAATATTTGCGGTTATTTTTGCGGATATCATTGCGGTTATTTTGCGGTAATATTTGCGGTTATTTTTGCGGATATCATTGCGGTTATTTTGCGGTAATATTTGCGGATATTTTTGCGGATATCATTGCGGTTATTTTTGCGGATATCATAGCGGTTATTTTGCGGTAATATTTGCGGTTATTTTTGCGGATATCATTGCGGTTATTTTGCGGTAATATTTGCGGTTATTTTTGCGGATATCATTGCGGTTATTTTGCGGTAATAATTGCGGTTATTTTTGCGGATATCATTGCGGTTATTTTGCGGTGATATTTGCGGTTATTTTTGCGGATATCATTGCGGTTATTTTTGCGGATATTATTGCGGTTATTTTGCGGTAACATTTACGGTTATTTTTGCGGATATTATTGCGGTTATTTTTGCGGATATCATTGCGGTTATTTTGCGGTAATATTTGCGGTTATTTTTGCGGATATCATTGCGGTTATTTTGCGGTAACATTTGCGGTTATTTTTGCGGATATTATTGCGGTTATTTTTGCGGATATCATTGCGGTTATTTTGCGGTGATATTTACGGTTATTTTTGCGGATATCATTGCGGTTATTTTGCGGTGATATTTGCGGTTATTTTTGCGGATATCATTGCGGTTATTTTGCGGTTATATTTGCGGTTATTTTTGCGGATATCATTGCGGTTATTTTGCGGTAATATTTGCGGTTATTTTTGCGGATATCATTGCGGTTATTTTGCGGTGATATTTGCGGTTATTTTTGCGGATATCATTGCGGTTATTTTTGCGGATATTATTGCGGTTATTTTGCGGTAACATTTGCGGTTATTTTTGCGGATATTATTGCGGTTATTTTTGCGGATATCATTGCGGTTATTTTGCGGTGATATTTGCGGTTATTTTTGCGGATATCGTTGCGGTTATTTTGCGGTAATATTTGCGGTTATTTTTGCGGATATCATTGCGGTTATTTTTGCGGATATCATAGCGGTTATTTTGCGGTGATATTTGCGGTTATTTTTGCGGATATCATAGCGGTTATTTTGCGGTAATATTTGCGGTTATTTTTGCGGATATCATTGCGGTTATTTTGCGGTGATATTTGCGGTTATTTTTGCGGATATCATTGCGGTTATTTTTGCGGATATTATTGCGGTTATTTTGCGGTAACATTTGCGGTTATTTTTGCGGATATCATTGCGGTTATTTTGCGGTAATATTTGCGGTTATTTTTGCGGATATCATTGCGGTTATTTTGCGGTGATATTTGCGGTTATTTTTGCGGATATCATTGCGGTTATTTTTGCGGATATTATTGCGGTTATTTTGCGGTAATATTTGCGGTTATTTTTGCGGATATCATTGCGGTTATTTTGCGGTAACATTTGCGGTTATTTTTGCGGATATTATTGCGGTTATTTTTGCGGATATCATTGCGGTTATTTTGCGGTGATATTTACGGTTATTTTTGCGGATATCATTGCGGTTATTTTGCGGTGATATTTGCGGTTATTTTTGCGGATATCATTGCGGTTATTTTGCGGTAACATTTGCGGTTATTTTTGCGGATATTATTGCGGTTATTTTTGCGGATATCATTGCGGTTATTTTGCGGTGATATTTACGGTTATTTTTGCGGATATCATTGCGGTTATTTTGCGGTGATATTTGCGGTTATTTTTGCGGATATCATTGCGGTTATTTTGCGGTTATATTTGCGGTTATTTTTGCGGATATCATTGCGGTTATTTTGCGGTAATATTTGCGGTTATTTTTGCGGATATCATTGCGGTTATTTTGCGGTGATATTTGCGGTTATTTTTGCGGATATCATTGCGGTTATTTTTGCGGATATTATTGCGGTTATTTTGCGGTAACATTTGCGGTTATTTTTGCGGATATTATTGCGGTTATTTTTGCGGATATCATTGCGGTTATTTTGCGGTGATATTTGCGGTTATTTTTGCGGATATCATTGCGGTTATTTTTGCGGATATTATTGCGGTTATTTTGCGGTAACATTTGCGGTTATTTTTGCGGATATTATTGCGGTTATTTTTGCGGATATCATTGCGGTTATTTTGCGGTGATATTTGCGGTTATTTTTGCGGATATCATTGCGGTTATTTTGCGGTAATATTTGCGGTTATTTTTGCGGATATCATTGCGGTTATTTTTGCGGATATCATAGCGGTTATTTTGCGGTAATATTTGCGGTTATTTTTGCGGATATCATTGCGGTTATTTTGCGGTAATATTTGCGGTTATTTTTGCGGATATCATTGCGGTTATTTTGCGGTAATATTTGCGGATATTTTTGCGGATATCATTGCGGTTATTTTTGCGGATATCATAGCGGTTATTTTGCGGTAATATTTGCGGTTATTTTTGCGGATATCATTGCGGTTATTTTGCGGTAATATTTGCGGTTATTTTTGCGGATATCATTGCGGTTATTTTGCGGTAATAATTGCGGTTATTTTTGCGGATATCATTGCGGTTATTTTGCGGTGATATTTGCGGTTATTTTTGCGGATATCATTGCGGTTATTTTTGCGGATATTATTGCGGTTATTTTGCGGTAACATTTACGGTTATTTTTGCGGATATTATTGCGGTTATTTTTGCGGATATCATTGCGGTTATTTTGCGGTGATATTTGCGGATATTTTTGCGGATATCATTGCGGTTATTTTGCGGTGATATTTGCGGTTATTTTTGCGGATATCATTGCGGTTATTTTGCGGTAATATTTGCGGTTATTTTTGCGGATATCATTGCGGTTATTTTTGCGGATATTATTGCGGTTATTTTGCGGTAACATTTGCGGTTATTTTTGCGGATATTATTGCGGTTATTTTTGCGGATATCATTGCGGTTATTTTGCGGTGATATTTGCGGTTATTTTTGCGGATATCATTGCGGTTATTTTGCGGTAATATTTGCGGTTATTTTTGCGGATATCATTGCGGTTATTTTTGCGGATATCATTGCGGTTATTTTGCGGTAATATTTGCGGTTATTTTTGCGGATATCATTGCGGTTATTTTGCGGTAACATTTGCGGTTATTTTTGCGGATATTATTGCGGTTATTTTTGCGGATATCATTGCGGTTATTTTGCGGTGATATTTACGGTTATTTTTGCGGATATCATTGCGGTTATTTTGCGGTGATATTTGCGGTTATTTTTGCGGATATCATTGCGGTTATTTTGCGGTTATATTTGCGGTTATTTTTGCGGATATCATTGCGGTTATTTTGCGGTAATATTTGCGGTTATTTTTGCGGATATCATTGCGGTTATTTTGCGGTGATATTTGCGGTTATTTTTGCGGATATCATTGCGGTTATTTTTGCGGATATTATTGCGGTTATTTTGCGGTAACATTTGCGGTTATTTTTGCGGATATTATTGCGGTTATTTTTGCGGATATCATTGCGGTTATTTTGCGGTGATATTTGCGGTTATTTTTGCGGATATCGTTGCGGTTATTTTGCGGTAATATTTGCGGTTATTTTTGCGGATATCATTGCGGTTATTTTTGCGGATATCATAGCGGTTATTTTGCGGTGATATTTGCGGTTATTTTTGCGGATATCATAGCGGTTATTTTGCGGTAATATTTGCGGTTATTTTTGCGGATATCATTGCGGTTATTTTGCGGTGATATTTGCGGTTATTTTTGCGGATATCATTGCGGTTATTTTTGCGGATATTATTGCGGTTATTTTGCGGTAACATTTGCGGTTATTTTTGCGGATATCATTGCGGTTATTTTGCGGTAATATTTGCGGTTATTTTTGCGGATATCATTGCGGTTATTTTGCGGTGATATTTGCGGTTATTTTTGCGGATATCATTGCGGTTATTTTTGCGGATATCATTGCGGTTATTTTGCGGTAATATTTGCGGTTATTTTTGCGGATATCATTGCGGTTATTTTTGCGGATATTATTGCGGTTATTTTTGCGGATATTATTGCGGTTATTTTTGCGGATATCATTGCGGTTATTTTGCGGTGATATTTGCGGTTATTTTTGCGGATATCATAGCGGTTATTTTGCGGTAATATTTGCGGTTATTTTTGCGGATATCATTGCGGTTATTTTGTGGTGATATTTGCGGTTATTTTTGCGGATATCATTGCGGTTATTTTTTCGGATATTATTGCGGTTATTTTGCGGTAACATTTGCGGTTATTTTTGCGGATATTAATGCGGTTATTTTTGCGGATATCATTGCGGTTATTTTGCGGTGATAATTGCGGTTATTTTTGCGGATATCATAGCGGTTATTTTGCGGTAATATTTGCGGTTATTTTTGCGGATATCATTGCGGTTATTTTGCGGTAATATTTGCGGTTATTTTTGCGGATATCATTGCGGTTATTTTGCGGTTATATTTGCGGTTATTTTTGCGGATATCATTGCGGTTATTTTGCGGTAATATTTGCGGTTATTTTTGCGGATATCATTGCGGTTATTTTGCGGTAACATTTGCGGTTATTTTTGCGGATATTATTGCGGTTATTTTTGCGGATATCATTGCGGTTATTTTGCGGTGATATTTACGGTTATTTTTGCGGATATCATTGCGGTTATTTTGCGGTGATATTTGCGGTTATTTTTGCGGATATCATTGCGGTTATTTTGCGGTTATATTTGCGGTTATTTTTGCGGATATCATTGCGGTTATTTTGCGGTAATATTTGCGGTTATTTTTGCGGATATCATTGCGGTTATTTTGCGGTGATATTTGCGGTTATTTTTGCGGATATCATTGCGGTTATTTTTGCGGATATTATTGCGGTTATTTTGCGGTAACATTTGCGGTTATTTTTGCGGATATTATTGCGGTTATTTTTGCGGATATCATTGCGGTTATTTTGCGGTGATATTTGCGGTTATTTTTGCGGATATCGTTGCGGTTATTTTGCGGTAATATTTGCGGTTATTTTTGCGGATATCATTGCGGTTATTTTTGCGGATATCATAGCGGTTATTTTGCGGTGATATTTGCGGTTATTTTTGCGGATATCATAGCGGTTATTTTGCGGTAATATTTGCGGTTATTTTTGCGGATATCATTGCGGTTATTTTGCGGTGATATTTGCGGTTATTTTTGCGGATATCATTGCGGTTATTTTTGCGGATATTATTGCGGTTATTTTGCGGTAACATTTGCGGTTATTTTTGCGGATATCATTGCGGTTATTTTGCGGTAATATTTGCGGTTATTTTTGCGGATATCATTGCGGTTATTTTGCGGTGATATTTGCGGTTATTTTTGCGGATATCATTGCGGTTATTTTTGCGGATATCATTGCGGTTATTTTGCGGTAATATTTGCGGTTATTTTTGCGGATATCATTGCGGTTATTTTTGCGGATATTATTGCGGTTATTTTTGCGGATATTATTGCGGTTATTTTTGCGGATATCATTGCGGTTATTTTGCGGTGATATTTGCGGTTATTTTTGCGGATATCATAGCGGTTATTTTGCGGTAATATTTGCGGTTATTTTTGCGGATATCATTGCGGTTATTTTGTGGTGATATTTGCGGTTATTTTTGCGGATATCATTGCGGTTATTTTTTCGGATATTATTGCGGTTATTTTGCGGTAACATTTGCGGTTATTTTTGCGGATATTAATGCGGTTATTTTTGCGGATATCATTGCGGTTATTTTGCGGTGATAATTGCGGTTATTTTTGCGGATATCATAGCGGTTATTTTGCGGTAATATTTGCGGTTATTTTTGCGGATATCATTGCGGTTATTTTGCGGTAATATTTGCGGTTATTTTTGCGGATATCATTGCGGTTATTTTGCGGTGATATTTGCGGTTATTTTTGCGGATATCATTGCGGTTATTTTTGCGGATATTATTGCGGTTATTTTGCGGTAACATTTGCGGTTATTTTTGCGGATATTATTGCGGTTATTTTTGCGGATATCATTGCGGTTATTTTGCGGTGATATTTGCGGTTATTATTGCGGATATCATTGCGGTTATTTTGCGGTGATATTTGCGGTTATTTTTGCGGATATCATTGCGGTTATTTTGCGGTTATATTTGCGGTTATTTTTGCGGATATCATTGCGGTTATTTTGCGGTAATATTTGCGGTTATTTATGCGGATATCATTGCGGTTATTTTGCGGTGATATTTGCGGTTATTTTTGCGGATATCATTGCGGTTATTTTTGCGGATATTATTGCGGTTATTTTGCGGTAACATTTGCGGTTATTTTTGCGGATATTATTGCGGTTATTTTTGCGGATATCATTGCGGTTATTTTGCGGTGATATTTGCGGTTATTTTTGCGGATATCGTTGCGGTTATTTTGCGGTAATATTTGCGGTTATTTTTGCGGATATCATTGCGGTTATTTTTGCGGATATCATAGCGGTTATTTTGCGGTGATATTTGCGGTTATTTTTGCGGATATCATAGCGGTTATTTTGCGGTAATATTTGCGGTTATTTTTGCGGATATCATTGCGGTTATTTTGCGGTGATATTTGCGGTTATTTTTGCGGATATCATTGCGGTTATTTTTGCGGATATTATTGCGGTTATTTTTGCGGATATCATTGCGGTTATTTTGCGGTGATATTTGCGGTTATTTTTGCGGATATCATTGCGGTTATTTTGCGGTGATATTTGCGGTTATTTTTGCGGATATCATTGCGGTTATTTTGCGGTAATATTTGCGGTTATTTTTGCGGATATCATTGCGGTTATTTTGCGGTAATATTTACGGTTATTTTTGCGGATATCATTGCGGTTATTTTGCGGTGATATTTGCGGTTATTTTTGCGGATATCATTGCGGTTATTTTGCGGTAATATTTGCGGTTATTTTTGCGGATATCATTGCGGTTATTTTGCGGTAATATTTGCGGTTATTTTTGCGGATATCATTGCGGTTATTTTGCGGTGATATTTGCGGTTATTTTTGCGGATATCATTGCGGTTATTTTTGCGGATATTATTGCGGTTATTTTGCGGTAACATTTGCGGTTATTTTTGCGGATATTATTGCGGTTATTTTTGCGGATATCATTGCGGTTATTTTGCGGTGATATTTGCGGTTATTTTTGCGGATATCATTGCGGTTATTTTGCGGTAATATTTGCGGTTATTTTTGCGGATATCATTGCGGTTACTTTTGCGGATATCATAGCGGTTATTTTGCGGTAATATTTGCGGTTATTTTTGCGGATATCATTGCGGTTATTTTGCGGTAATATTTGCGGTTATTTTTGCGGATATCATTGCGGTTATTTTGCGGTAATATTTGCGGTTATTTTTGCGGATATCATTGCGGTTATTTTTGCGGATATCATAGCGGTTATTTTGCGGTAATATTTGCGGTTATTTTTGCGGATATCATTGCGGTTATTTTGCGGTAATATTTGCGGTTATTTTTGCGGATATCATTGCGGTTATTTTGCGGTAATAATTGCGGTTATTTTTGCGGATATCATTGCGGTTATTTTGCGGAGATATTTGCGGTTATTTTTGCGGATATCATTGCGGTTATTTTTGCGGATATTATTGCGGTTATTTTGCGGTAACATTTGCGGTTATTTTTGCGGATATTATTGCGGTTATTTTTGCGGATATCATTGCGGTTATTTTGCGGTGATATTTGCGGTTATTTTTGCGGATATCATTGCGGTTATTTTGCGGTGATATTTGCGGATATTTTTGCGGATATCATTGCGGTTATTTTGCGGAAATATTTGCGGTTATTTTTGCGGATATCATTGCGGTTATTTTGCGGTAATATTTGCGGTTATTTTTGCGGATATCATTGCGGTTATTTTGCGGTGATATTTGCGGTTATTTTTGCGGATATCATTGCGGTTATTTTTGCGGATATTATTGCGGTTATTTTTGCGGATATCATTGCGGTTATTTTGCGGTGATATTTGCGGTTATTTTTGCGGATATCATTGCGGTTATTTTGCGGTGATATTTGCGGTTATTTTTGCGGATATCATTGCGGTTATTTTGCGGTAATATTTGCGGTTATTTTTGCGGATATCATTGCGGTTATTTTTGCGGATATCATAGCGGTTATTTTGCGGTAATATTTGCGGTTATTTTTGCGGATATCATTGCGGTTATTTTTGCGGATATCATAGCGGTTATTTTGCGGTAATATTTGCGGTTATTTTTGCGGATATCATAGCTGTTATTTTGCGGTAATATTTGCGGTTATTTTTGCGGATATCATTGCGGTTATTTTGCGGTGATATTTGCGGTTATTTTTGCGGATATCATAGCGGTTATTTTGCGGTAATATTTGCGGTTATTTTTGCGGATATCATTGCGGTTATTTTGCAGTAATATTTGCGGTTATTTTTGCGGATATCATTGCGGTTATTTTTGCGGATATTATTGCGGTTATTTTTGCGGATATTATTGCGGTTATTTTTGCGGATATCATTGCGGTTATTTTGCGGTGATATTTGCGGTTATTTTTGCGGATATCATAGCGGTTATTTTGCGGTAATATTTGCGGTTATTTTTGCGGATATCATTGCGGTTATTTTGCGGTAATATTTGCGGTTATTTTTGCGGATATCATTGCGGTTATTTTGCGGTGATATTTGCGGTTATTTTTGCGGATATCATTGCGGTTATTTTTTCGGATATTATTGCGGTTATTTTGCGGTAACATTTGCGGTTATTTTTGCGGATATTATTGCGGTTATTTTTGCGGATATCATTGCGGTTATTTTGCGGTGATAATTGCGGTTATTTTTGCGGATATCATAGCGGTTATTTTGCGGTAATATTTGCGGTTATTTTTACGGATATCATTGCGGTTATTTTGCGGTAATATTTGCGGTTATTTTTGCGGATATCATTGCGGTTATTTTGCGGTGATATTTGCGGTTATTTTTGCGGATATCATTGCGGTTATTTTTGCGGATATTATTGCGGTTATTTTGCTATGATATTTGCGGTTATTTTTGCGGATATCATTGCGGTTATTTTGCGGATATTATTGCGGTTATTTTGCGGTAACATTTGCGGTTATTTTTGCGGATATTATTGCGGTTATTTTTGCGGATATCATTGCGGTTATTTTGCGGTGATATTTGCGGTTATTTTTGCGGATATCGTTGCGGTTATTTTGCGGTAATATTTGCGGTTATTTTTGCGGATATCATTGCGGTTATTTTTGCGGATATCATAGCGGTTATTTTGCGGTGATATTTGCGGTTATTTTTGCGGATATCATTGCGGTTATTTTGCGGTGATATTTGCGGTTATTTTTGCGGATATCATTGCGGTTATTTTTTCGGATATTATTGCGGTTATTTTGCGGTAACATTTGCGGTTATTTTTGCGGATATTATTGCGGTTATTTTTGCGGATATCATTGCGGTTATTTTGCGGTGATAATTGCGGTTATTTTTGCGGATATCATAGCGGTTATTTTGCGGTAATATTTGCGGTTATTTTTACGGATATCATTGCGGTTATTTTGCGGTAATATTTGCGGTTATTTTTGCGGATATCATTGCGGTTATTTTGCGGTGATATTTGCGGTTATTTTTGCGGATATCATTGCGGTTATTTTTGCGGATATTATTGCGGTTATTTTGCTATGATATTTGCGGTTATTTTTGCGGATATCATTGCGGTTATTTTGCGGATATTATTGCGGTTATTTTGCGGTAACATTTGCGGTTATTTTTGCGGATATTATTGCGGTTATTTTTGCGGATATCATTGCGGTTATTTTGCGGTGATATTTGTGGTTATTTTTGCGGATATCATTGCGGTTATTTTGCGGTAATATTTGCGGTTATTTTTGCGGATATCATTGCGGTTATTTTTGCGGATATTATTGCGGTTATTTTGCGGTAACATTTGCGGTTATTTTTGCGGATATTATTGCGGTTATTTTTGCGGATATCATTGCGGTTATTTTGCGGTGATATTTGCGGTTATTTTTGCGGATATCATAGCGGTTATTTTGCGGTAATATTTGCGGTTATTTTTGCGGATATCATTGCGGTTATTTTGCGGTAATATTTGCGGTTATTTTTGCGGATATCATTGCGGTTATTTTTGCGGATATTATTGCGGTTATTTTTGCGGATATTATTGCGGTTATTTTTGCGGATATCATTGCGGTTATTTTGCGGTGATATTTGCGGTTATTTTTGCGGATATCATAGCGGTTATTTTGCGGTAATATTTGCGGATATCATTGCGGTTATTTTGCGGTAATATTTGCGGTTATTTTTGCGGATATCATTGCGGTTATTTTGCGGTGATATTTGCGGTTATTTTTGCGGATATCATTGCGGTTATTTTTTCGGATATTATTGCGGTTATTTTGCGGTAACATTTGCGGTTATTTTTGCGGATATTATTGCGGTTATTTTTGCGGATATCATTGCGGTTATTTTGCGGTGATAATTGCGGTTATTTTTGCGGATATCATAGCGGTTATTTTGCGGTAATATTTGCGGTTATTTTTACGGATATCATTGCGGTTATTTTGCGGTAATATTTGCGGTTATTTTTGCGGATATCATTGCGGTTATTTTGCGGTGATATTTGCGGTTATTTTTGCGGATATCATTGCGGTTATTTTTGCGGATATTATTGCGGTTATTTTGCTATGATATTTGCGGTTATTTTTGCGGATATCATTGCGGTTATTTTGCGGATATTATTGCGGTTATTTTGCGGTAACATTTGCGGTTATTTTTGCGGATATTATTGCGGTTATTTTTGCGGATATCATTGCGGTTATTTTGCGGTGATATTTGCGGTTATTTTTGCGGATATCGTTGCGGTTATTTTGCGGTAATATTTGCGGTTATTTTTGCGGATATCATTGCGGTTATTTTTGCGGATATCATAGCGGTTATTTTGCGGTGATATTTGCGGTTATTTTTGCGGATATCATTGCGGTTATTTTGCGGTGATATTTGCGGTTATTTTTGCGGGTATCACTGCGGTTATTTTTGCGGATATTATTGCGGTTATTTTGCGGTAACATTTGCGGTTATTTTTGCGGATATTATTGCGGTTATTTTTGCGGATATCATTGCGGTTATTTTGCGGTGATATTTGCGGTTATTTTTGCGGATATCGTTGCGGTTATTTTGCGGTAATATTTGCGGTTATTTTTGCGGATATCATTGCGGTTATTTTTGCGGATATCATAGCGGTTATTTTGCGGTGATATTTGCGGTTATTTTTGCGGATATCATAGCGGTTATTTTGCGGTAATATTTGCGGTTATTTTTGCGGATATCATTGCGGTTATTTTGCGGTGATATTTGCGGTTATTTTTGCGGATATTATTGCGGTTATTTTTGCGGATATCATTGCGGTTATTTTGCGGTGATATTTGCGGTTATTTTTGCGGATATCGTTGCGGTTATTTTGCGGTAATATTTGCGGTTATTTTTGCGGATATCATTGCGGTTATTTTTGCGGATATCATAGCGGTTATTTTGCGGTGATATTTGCGGTTATTTTTGCGGATATCGTTGCGGTTATTTTGCGGTAATATTTGCGGTTATTTTTGCGGATATCATTGCGGTTATTTTTGCGGATATCATAGCGGTTATTTTGCGGTGATATTTGCGGTTATTTTTGCGGATATCATTGCGGTTATTTTGCGGTGATATTTGCGGTTATTTTTGCGGATATCATTGCGGTTATTTTTTCGGATATTATTGCGGTTATTTTGCGGTAACATTTGCGGTTATTTTTGCGGATATTATTGCGGTTATTTTTGCGGATATCATTGCGGTTATTTTTGCGGATATTATTGCGGTTATTTTTGCGGATATCATAGCGGTTATTTTGCGGTAATATTTGCGGTTATTTTTACGGATATCATTGCGGTTATTTTGCGGTAATATTTGCGGTTATTTTTGCGGATATCATTGCGGTTATTTTTGCGGATATTATTGCGGTTATTTTGCTATGATATTTGCGGTTATTTTTGCGGATATCATTGCGGTTATTTTGCGGATATTATTGCGGTTATTTTGCGGTAACATTTGGGGTTATTTTTGCGGATATTATTGCGGTTATTTTTGCGGATATCATTGCGGTTATTTTGCGGTGATATTTGTGGTTATTTTTGCGGATATCATTGCGGTTATTTTGCGGTAATATTTGCGGTTATTTTTGCGGATATCATTGCGGTTATTTTTGCGGATATTATTGCGGTTATTTTGCGGTAACATTTGCGGTTATTTTTGCGGATATTATTGCGGTTATTTTTGCGGATATCATTGCGGTTATTTTGCGGTGATATTTGCGGTTATTTTTGCGGATATCATAGCGGTTATTTTGCGGTAATATTTGCGGTTATTTTTGCGGATATCATTGCGGTTATTTTGCGGTAATATTTGCGGTTATTTTTGCGGATATCATTGCGGTTATTTTTGCGGATATTATTGCGGTTATTTTTGCGGATATTATTGCGGTTATTTTTGCGGATATCATTGCGGTTATTTTGCGGTGATATTTGCGGTTATTTTTGCGGATATCATAGCGGTTATTTTGCGGTAATATTTGCGGTTATTTTTGCGGATATCATTGCGGTTATTTTGCGGTAATATTTGCGGTTATTTTTGCGGATATCATTGCGGTTATTTTGCGGTGATATTTGCGGTTATTTTTGCGGATATCATTGCGGTTATTTTTTCGGATATTATTGCGGTTATTTTGCGGTAACATTTGCGGTTATTTTTGCGGATATTATTGCGGTTATTTTTGCGGATATCATTGCGGTTATTTTGCGGTGATAATTGCGGTTATTTTTGCGGATATCATAGCGGTTATTTTGCGGTAATATTTGCGGTTATTTTTACGGATAACATTGCGGTTATTTTGCGGTAATATTTGCGGTTATTTTTGCGGATATCATTGCGGTTATTTTGCGGTGATATTTGCGGTTATTTTTGCGGATATCATTGCGGTTATTTTTGCGGATATTATTGCGGTTATTTTGCTATGATATTTGCGGTTATTTTTGCGGATATCATTGCGGTTATTTTGCGGATATTATTGCGGTTATTTTGCGGTAACATTTGCGGTTATTTTTGCGGATATTATTGCGGTTATTTTTGCGGATATCATTGCGGTTATTTTGCGGTGATATTTGCGGTTATTTTTGCGGATATCGTTGCGGTTATTTTGCGGTAATATTTGCGGTTATTTTTGCGGATATCATTGCGGTTATTTTTGCGGATATCATAGCGGTTATTTTGCGGTGATATTTGCGGTTATTTTTGCGGATATCATTGCGGTTATTTTGCGGTGATATTTGCGGTTATTTTTGCGGGTATCACTGCGGTTATTTTTGCGGATATTATTGCGGTTATTTTGCGGTAACATTTGCGGTTATTTTTGCGGATATTATTGCGGTTATTTTTGCGGATATCATTGCGGTTATTTTGCGGTGATATTTGCGGTTATTTTTGCGGATATCGTTGCGGTTATTTTGCGGTAATATTTGCGGTTATTTTTGCGGATATCATTGCGGTTATTTTTGCGGATATCATAGCGGTTATTTTGCGGTGATATTTGCGGTTATTTTTGCGGATATCATAGCGGTTATTTTGCGGTAATATTTGCGGTTATTTTTGCGGATATCATTGCGGTTATTTTGCGGTGATATTTGCGGTTATTTTTGCGGATATCATTGCGGTTATTTTGCGGATATTATTGCGGTTATTTTGCGGTAACATTTGCGGTTATTTTTGCGGATATTATTGCGGTTATTTTTGCGGATATCATTGCGGTTATTTTGCGGTGATATTTGCGGTTATTTTTGCGGATATCGTTGCGGTTATTTTGCGGTAATATTTGCGGTTATTTTTGCGGATATCATTGCGGTTATTTTTGCGGATATCATAGCGGTTATTTTGCGGTGATATTTGCGGTTATTTTTGCGGATATCATTGCGGTTATTTTGCGGTGATATTTGCGGTTATTTTTGCGGGTATCACTGCGGTTATTTTTGCGGATATTATTGCGGTTATTTTGCGGTAACATTTGCGGTTATTTTTGCGGATATTATTGCGGTTATTTTTGCGGATATCATTGCGGTTATTTTGCGGTGATATTTGCGGTTATTTTTGCGGATATCGTTGCGGTTATTTTGCGGTAATATTTGCGGTTATTTTTGCGGATATCATTGCGGTTATTTTTGCGGATATCATAGCGGTTATTTTGCGGTGATATTTGCGGTTATTTTTGCGGATATCATAGCGGTTATTTTGCGGTAATATTTGCGGTTATTTTTGCGGATATCATTGCGGTTATTTTGCGGTGATATTTGCGGTTATTTTTGCGGATATCATTGCGGTTATTTTTGCGGATATTATTGCGGTTATTTTGCGGTAACATTTGCGGTTATTTTTGCGGATATTATTGCGGTTATTTTTGCGGATATCATTGCGGTTATTTTGCGGTGATATTTGCGGTTATTTTTGCGGATATCATTGCGGTTATTTTGCGGTGATATTTGCGGTTATTTTTGCGGATATCATTGCGGTTATTTTGCGGTAATATTTGCGGTTATTTTTGCGGATATCATTGCGGTTATTTTGCGGTAATATTTGCGGTTATTTTTGCGGATATCATTGCAGTTATTTTGCGAAGATATTTGCGGTTATTTTTGCGGATATCTTTGCGGTTATTTTTGCGGATATCATTGCGGTTATTTTTGCGGATATCATAGCGGTTATTTTGCGGTAATATTTGCGGTTATTTTTGCGGATATCATAGCGGTTATTTTGCGGTAATATTTGCGGTTATTTTTGCGGATATCATTGCGGTTATTTTGCGGTGATATTTGCGGTTATTTTTGCGGATATCATTGCGGTTATTTTTGCGGATATTATTGCGGTTATTTTGCGGTAACATTTGCGGTTATTTTTGCGGATATTATTGCGGTTATTTTTGCGGATATCATTGCGGTTATATTGCGGTGATATTTGCGGTTATTTTTGCGGATATCATTGCGGTTATTTTGCGGTAATATTTGCGGTTATTTTTGCGGATATCATTGCGGTTATTTTGCGGTAATATTTGCGGTTATTTTTGCGGATATCATTGCGGTTATTTTTGCGGATATTATTGCGGTTATTTTGCGGTAACATTTGCGGTTATTTTTGCGGATATTATTGCGGTTATTTTTGCGGATATCATTGCGGTTATTTTGCGGTGATATTTGCGGTTATTTTTGCGGATATCATAGCGGTTATTTTGCGGTAATATTTGCGGTTATTTTTGCGGATATCATTGCGGTTATTTTGCGGTAATATTTGCGGTTATTTTTGCGGATATCATTGCGGTTATTTTGCGGTGATATTTGCGGTTATTTTTGCGGATATCATTGCGGTTATTTTTGCGGATATTATTGCGGTTATTTTGCGGTAACATTTGCGGTTATTTTTGCGGATATTATTGCGGTTATTTTTGCGGATATCATTGCTGTTATTTTGCGGTGATATTTGCGGTTATTTTTGCGGATATCATAGCGGTTATTTTGCGGTAATATTTGCGGTTATTTTTGCGGATATCATTGCGGTTATTTTGCGGTAATATTTGCGGTTATTTTTGCGGATATCATTGCGGTTATTTTGCGGTGATATTTGCGGTTATTTTTGCGGATATCATTGCGGTTATTTTTGCGGATATTATTGCGGTTATTTTGCGGTAACATTTGCGGTTATTTTTGCGGATATTATTGCGGTTATTTTTGCGGATATCATTGCGGTTATTTTGCGGTGATATTTGCGGTTATTTTTGCGGATATTATTGCGGTTATTTTGCGGTGATATTTGCGGTTATTTTTGCGGATATCATTGCGGTTATTTTGCGGTAATATTTGCGGTTATTTTAGCGGATATCATTGCGGTTATTTTGCGGTAATATTTGCGGTTATTTTTGCGGATATCATTGCGGTTATTTTGCGGTGATATTTGCGGTTATTTTTGCGGATATCATTGCGGTTATTTTTGCGGATATTATTGCGGTTATTTTGCGGTAACATTTGCGGTTATTTTTGCGGATATTATTGCGGTTATTTTTGCGGATATCATAGCGGTTATTTTGCGGTGATATTTGCGGTTATTTTTGCGGATATCATTGCGGTTATTTTGCGGTAATATTTGCGGTTATTTTTGCGGATATCATTGCGGTTATTTTTGCGGATATCATAGCGGTTATTTTGCGGTAATATTTGCGGTTATTTTTGCGGATATCATTGCGGTTATTTTGCGGTAATATTTGCGGTTATTTTTGCGGATATCATTGCGGTTATTTTGCGGTGATATTTGCGGTTATTTTTGCGGATATCATTGCGGTTATTTTTGCGGATATTATTGCGGTTATTTTGCGGTAACATTTGCGGTTATTTTTGCGGATATTATTGCGGTTATTTTTGCGGATATCATTGCGGTTATTTTGCGGTGATATTTGCGGTTATTTTTGCGGATATCATTGCGGTTATTTTTGCGGATATTATTGCGGTTATTTTGCTATGATATTTGCGGTTATTTTTGCGGATATCATTGCGGTTATTTTGCGGATATTATTGCGGTTATTTTGCGGTAATATTTGCGGTTATTTTTGCGGATATCTTTGCGGTTATTTTTGCGGATATCATTGCGGTTATTTTTGCGGATATTATTGCGGTTATTTTGCTATGATATTTGCGGTTATTTTTGCGGATATCATTGCGGTTATTTTGCGGATATCATTGCGGTTATTTTGCGGTAATATTTGCGGTTATTTTTGCGGATATCTTTGCGGTTATTTTTGCGGATATCATTGCGGTTATTTTTGCGGATATCATAGCGGTTATTTTGCGGTAATATTTGCGGTTATTTTTGCGGATATCATTGCGGTTATTTTGCGGTAATATTTGCGGTTATTTTTGCGGATATCATTGCGGTTATTTTGCGGTGATATTTGCGGTTATTTTTGCGGATATCATTGCGGTAATTTTTTCGGATATTATTGCGGTTATTTTGCGGTAACATTTGCGGTTATTTTTGCGGATATTATTGCGGTTATTTTTGCGGATATCATTGCGGTTATTTTGCGGTGATATTTGCGGTTATTTTTGCGGATATCATTGCGGTTATTTTGCGGTAATATTTGCGGTTATTTTTGCGGATATCATTGCGGTTATTTTGCGGTGATATTTGCGGTTATTTTTGCGGATATCATTGCGGTTATTTTTGCGGATATTATTGCGGTTATTTTGCGGTAACATTTGCGGTTAATTTTGCGGATATTATTGCGGTTATTTTTGCGGATATCATTGCGGTTATTTTGCGGTGATATTTGCGGTTATTTTTGCGGATATCATTGCGGTTATTTTGCGGTGATATTTGCGGTTATTTTTGCGGATATCATTGCGGTTATTTTGCGGTAATATTTGCGGTTATTTTTGCGGATATCATTGCGGTTATTTTGCGGTAATATTTGCGGTTATTTTTGCGGATATCATTGCAGTTATTTTGCGAAGATATTTGCGGTTATTTTTGCGGATATCTTTGCGGTTATTTTTGCGGATATCATTGCGGTTATTTTTTCGGATATTATTGCGGTTATTTTGCGGTAACATTTGCGGTTATTTTTGCGGATATTATTGCGGTTATTTTTGCGGATATCATTGCGGTTATTTTGCGGTGATATTTGCGGTTATTTTTGCGGATATCATTGCGGTTATTTTGCGGTAATATTTGCGGTTATTTTTGCGGATATCTTTGCGGTTATTTTTGCGGATATCATTGCGGTTATTTTTGCGGATATCATAGCGGTTATTTTGCGGTAATATTTGCGGTTATTTTTGCGGATATCATTGCGGTTATTTTGCGGTAATATTTGCGGTTATTTTTGCGGATATCATTGCGGTTATTTTGCGGTGATATTTGCGGTTATTTTTGCGGATATCATTGCGGTTATTTTTTCGGATATTATTGCGGTTATTTTGCGGTAACATTTGCGGTTATTTTTGCGGATATTATTGCGGTTATTTTTGCGGATATCATTGCGGTTATTTTGCGGTGATATTTGCGGTTATTTTTGCGGATATCATTGCGGTTATTTTGCGGTAATATTTGCGGTTATTTTTGCGGATATCTTTGCGGTTATTTTTGCGGATATCATTGCGGTTATTTTTGCGGATATCATAGCGGTTATTTTGCGGTAATATTTGCGGTTATTTTTGCGGATATCATTGCGGTTATTTTGCGGTAATATTTGCGGTTATTTTTGCGGATATCATTGCGGTTATTTTGCGGTGATATTTGCGGTTATTTTTGCGGATATCATTGCGGTTATTTTTGCGGATATTATTGCGGTTATTTTTGCGGATATTATTGCGGTTATTTTTGCGGATATCATTGCGGTTATTTTGCGGTGATATTTGCGGTTATTTTTGCGGATATCATTGCGGTTATTTTGCGGTAATATTTGCGGTTATTTTTGCGGATATCATTGCGGTTATTTTGCGGTAATATTTGCGGTTATTTTTGCGGATATCATTGCGGTTATTTTGCGGTGATATTTGCGGTTATTTTTGCGGATATCATAGCGGTTATTTTGCGGTAATATTTGCGGTTATTTTTGCGGATATCATTGCGGTTATTTTGCGGTAATATTTGCGGTTATTTTTGCGGATATCATTGCGGTTATTTTGCGGTGATATTTGCGGTTATTTTTGCGGATATCATTGCGGTTATTTTTGCGGATATTATTGCGGTTATTTTGCGGTAACATTTGCGGTTATTTTTGCTGATATTATTGCGGTTATTTTTGCGGATATCATTGCTGTTATTTTGCGGTGATATTTGCGGTTATTTTTGCGGATATCATAGCGGTTATTTTGCGGTAATATTTGCGGTTATTTTTGCGGATATCATTGCGGTTATTTTGCGGTAATATTTGCGGTTATTTTTGCGGATATCATTGCGGTTATTTTGCGGTGATATTTGCGGTTATTTTTGCGGATATCATTGCGGTTATTTTTGCGGATATTATTGCGGTTATTTTGCGGTAACATTTGCGGTTATTTTTGCGGATATTATTGCGGTTATTTTTGCGGATATCATTGCGGTTATTTTGCGGTGATATTTGCGGTTATTTTTGCGGATATTATTGCGGTTATTTTGCGGTGATATTTGCGGTTATTTTTGCGGATATCATTGCGGTTATTTTGCGGTAATATTTGCGGTTATTTTAGCGGATATCATTGCGGTTATTTTGCGGTAATATTTGCGGTTATTTTTGCGGATATCATTGCGGTTATTTTGCGGTGATATTTGCGGTTATTTTTGCGGATATCATTGCGGTTATTTTTGCGGATATTATTGCGGTTATTTTGCGGTAACATTTGCGGTTATTTTTGCGGATATTATTGCGGTTATTTTTGCGGATATCATTGCGGTTATTTTGCGGTGATATTTGCGGTTATTTTTGCGGATATCATTGCGGTTATTTTGCGGTAATATTTGCGGTTATTTTTGCGGATATCATTGCGGTTATTTTTGCGGATATCATTGCGGTTATTTTGCGGTAATATTTGCGGTTATTTTTGCGGATATCATTGCGGTTATTTTGCGGTGATATTTGCGGTTATTTTTGCGGATATCATTGCGGTTATTTTTGCGGATATTATTGCGGTTATTTTGCGGTAACATTTGCGGTTATTTTTGTGGATATTATTGCGGTTATTTTTGCGGATATCATTGCGGTTATTTTGCGGTGATATTTGCGGTTATTTTTGCGGATATCATTGCGGTTATTTTTGCGGATATTATTGCGGTTATTTTGCTATGATATTTGCGGTTATTTTTGCGGATATCATTGCGGTTATTTTGCGGATATTATTGCGGTTATTTTGCGGTAACATTTGCGGTTATTTTTGCGGATATTATTGCGGTTATTTTTGCGGATATCATTGCGGTTATTTTGCGGTGATATTTGCGGTTATTTTTGCGGATATCGTTGCGGTTATTTTGCGGTAATATTTGCGGTTATTTTTGCGGATATCATTGCGGTTATTTTTGCGGATATCATAGCGGTTATTTTGCGGTGATATTTGCGGTTATTTTTGCGCATATCATTGCGGTTATTTTGCGGTGATATTTGCGGTTATTTTTGCGGATATCATTGCGGTTATTTTTGCGGATATTATTGCGGTTATTTTGCGGTAACATTTGCGGTTATTTTTGCGGATATTATTGCGGTTATTTTTGCGGATATCATTGCGGTTATTTTGCGGTGATATTTGCGGTTATTTTTGCGGATATCGTTGCGGTTATTTTGCGGTAATATTTGCGGTTATTTTTGCGGATATCATTGCGGTTATTTTTGCGGATATCATAGCGGTTATTTTGCGGTGATATTTGCGGTTATTTTTGCGGATATCATAGCGGTTATTTTGCGGTAATATTTGCGGTTATTTTTGCGGATATCATTGCGGTTATTTTGCGGTGATATTTGCGGTTATTTTTGCGGATATCATTGCGGTTAGTTTTGCGGATATTATTGCGGTTATTTTGCGGTAACATTTGCGGTTATTTTTGCGGATATTATTGCGGTTATTTTTGCGGATATCATTGCGGTTATTTTGCGGTGATATTTGCGGTTATTTTTGCGGATATCATTGCGGTTATTTTGCGGTGATATTTGCGGTTATTTTTGCGGATATCATTGCGGTTATTTTGCGGTAATATTTGCGGTTATTTTTGCGGATATCATTGCGGTTATTTTGCGGTAATATTTGCGGTTATTTTTGCGGATATCATTGCAGTTATTTTGCGAAGATATTTGCGGTTATTTTTGCGGATATCTTTGCGGTTATTTTTGCGGATATCATTGCGGTTATTTTGCGGTGATATTTGCGGTTATTTTTGCGGATATTATTGCGGTTATTTTGCGGTGATATTTGCGGTTATTTTTGCGGATATCATTGCGGTTATTTTGCGGTAATATTTGCGGTTATTTTAGCGGATATCATTGCGGTTATTTTGCGGTAATATTTGCGGTTATTTTTGCGGATATCATTGCGGTTATTTTGCGGTGATATTTGCGGTTATTTTTGCGGATATCATTGCGGTTATTTTTGCGGATATTATTGCGGTTATTTTGCGGTAACATTTGCGGTTATTTTTGCGGATATTATTGCGGTTATTTTTGCGGATATCATTGCGGTTATTTTGCGGTGATATTTGCGGTTATTTTTGCGGATATCATTGCGGTTATTTTGCGGTAATATTTGCGGTTATTTTTGCGGATATCATTGCGGTTATTTTTGCGGATATCATTGCGGTTATTTTGCGGTAATATTTGCGGTTATTTTTGCGGATATCATTGCGGTTATTTTGCGGTGATATTTGCGGTTATTTTTGCGGATATCATTGCGGTTATTTTTGCGGATATTATTGCGGTTATTTTGCGGTAACATTTGCGGTTATTTTTGCGGATATTATTGCGGTTATTTTTGCGGATATCATTGCGGTTATTTTGCGGTGATATTTGCGGTTATTTTTGCGGATATCATTGCGGTTATTTTTGCGGATATTATTGCGGTTATTTTGCTATGATATTTGCGGTTATTTTTGCGGATATCATTGCGGTTATTTTGCGGATATTATTGCGGTTATTTTGCGGTAACATTTGCGGTTATTTTTGCGGATATTATTGCGGTTATTTTTGCGGATATCATTGCGGTTATTTTGCGGTGATATTTGCGGTTATTTTTGCGGATATCGTTGCGGTTATTTTGCGGTAATATTTGCGGTTATTTTTGCGGATATCATTGCGGTTATTTTTGCGGATATCATAGCGGTTATTTTGCGGTGATATTTGCGGTTATTTTTGCGCATATCATTGCGGTTATTTTGCGGTGATATTTGCGGTTATTTTTGCGGATATCATTGCGGTTATTTTTGCGGATATTATTGCGGTTATTTTGCGGTAACATTTGCGGTTATTTTTGCGGATATTATTGCGGTTATTTTTGCGGATATCATTGCGGTTATTTTGCGGTGATATTTGCGGTTATTTTTGCGGATATCGTTGCGGTTATTTTGCGGTAATATTTGCGGTTATTTTTGCGGATATCATTGCGGTTATTTTTGCGGATATCATAGCGGTTATTTTGCGGTGATATTTGCGGTTATTTTTGCGGATATCATAGCGGTTATTTTGCGGTAATATTTGCGGTTATTTTTGCGGATATCATTGCGGTTATTTTGCGGTGATATTTGCGGTTATTTTTGCGGATATCATTGCGGTTAGTTTTGCGGATATTATTGCGGTTATTTTGCGGTAACATTTGCGGTTATTTTTGCGGATATTATTGCGGTTATTTTTGCGGATATCATTGCGGTTATTTTGCGGTGATATTTGCGGTTATTTTTGCGGATATCATTGCGGTTATTTTGCGGTGATATTTGCGGTTATTTTTGCGGATATCATTGCGGTTATTTTGCGGTAATATTTGCGGTTATTTTTGCGGATATCATTGCGGTTATTTTGCGGTAATATTTGCGGTTATTTTTGCGGATATCATTGCAGTTATTTTGCGAAGATATTTGCGGTTATTTTTGCGGATATCTTTGCGGTTATTTTTGCGGATATCATTGCGGTTATTTTTGCGGATATCATAGCGGTTATTTTGCGGTAATATTTGCGGTTATTTTTGCGGATATCATAGCGGTTATTTTGCGGTAATATTTGCGGTTATTTTTGCGGATATCATTGCGGTTATTTTGCGGTGATATTTGCGGTTATTTTTGCGGATATCATTGCGGTTATTTTTGCGGATATTATTGCGGTTATTTTGCGGTAACATTTGCGGTTATTTTTGCGGATATTATTGCGGTTATTTTTGCGGATATCATTGCGGTTATTTTGCGGTAATATTTGCGGTTAATTTTGCGGATATCATTGCGGTTATTTTTGCGGATATTATTGCGGTTATTTTTGCGGATATCATTGCGGTTATTTTGCGGTAATATTTGCGGTTATTTTTGCGGATATTATTGCGGTTATTTTTGCGGATATCATTGCGGTAATTTTGCGGTGATATTTGCGGTTATTTTTGCGGATATCATTGCGGTTATTTTGCGGTAATATTTGCGGTTATTTTTGCGGATATCATTGCGGTTATTTTTGCGGATATATTTGCGGTTATTTTTGCGGATATCATTGCGGTTATTTTGCTGTAATATTTGCGGTTAATTTTGCGGATATTATTGCGGTTATTTTTGCGGATATCATAGCGGTTATTTTTGCGGATATCATTGCGGTTATTTTGCGGTGATATTTGCTGTTATTTTTGCGGATATCATTGCGGTTATTTTTGCGGATATCAGTGCGGTTATTTTGCGGTGATATTTGCGGTTATTTTTGCGGATATCATTGCGGTTATTTTGCGGTAATATTTGCGGTTATTTTTGCGGATATCATTGCGATTATTTTTGCGGATATTATTGCGGTTATTTTTGCGGATATCATTGCGGTTTTTTTTTGCGGATATCATTGCGTTTATTTTGCGGTGATATTTGCGGTTATTTTTGCGGATATCATTGCGGTTATTTTTGCGGATATTATTGCGGTTATTTTTCTGTAATATTTGCGGTTATTTTTGCGGATATCATTGCGGTTATTCTTGCGGATATCATTGCGGTTATTTTGCGGTAATATTTGCGGTTATTTTTGCGGATATCATTGCGGTTATTTTGCGGTGATATTTGCGGTTATTTTTGCGGATATTATTGCGGTTATTTTTGCGGATATCATTGCGGTTATTTTTGCGGATATTATTGCGGTTATTTTTGCGGATATTTTGCGGTTATTTTTGCGGATATCATTTCGGTTATTTTGCGGTGATATTTGCGGTTATTTTTGCGGATATCATTGCGGTTATTTTGCGGTGATATTTGCGGTTATTTTGCGGTAATATTTGCGGTTATTTTTGCGGATATTATTGCGGTTATTTTGCTGTAATATTTGCGGTTAATTTTGCGGATATCATTGCGGTTTTTTTTGCGGATATTATTGCGGTTATTTTTGCGGATATCATTGCGGTTATTTTGCGGTAATATTTGCGGTTATTTTTGCGGATATCATTGCGGTTATTTTTGCGGATATCATTGCGGTTATATTGCGGTGATATTTGCGGTTATTTTTGCGGATATCATTGCGGTTATTTTGCTGTAATATTTGCGGTTAATTTTGCGGATATCATTGCGGTTATTTTTGCGGATATTATTGCGGTTATTTTTGCGGATATCATTGCGGTTATTTTGCGGTAATATTTGCGGTTATTTTTGCGGATATCATTGCGGTTATTTTTGCGGATATTATTGCGGATATTATTGCGGTTATTTTTGCGGATATCATTGCGGTTATTTTGCGGTGATATTTGCGGTTATTTTTGCGGATATCATTGCGGTTATTTTGCGGTGATATTTGCGGTTATTTTGCGGTAATATTTGCGGTTATTTTTGCGGATATTATTGCGGTTATTTTGCTGTAATATTTGCGGTTAATTTTGCGGATATCATTGCGGTTATTTTTGCGGATATTATAGCGGTTATTTTTGCGGATATCATTGCGGTTATTTTGCGGTAATATTTGCGGTTATTTTTGCGGATATCATTGCGGTTATTTTTGCGGATATTATTGCGGATATTATTGCGGTTATTTTTGCGGATATCATTGCGGTTATTTTGCGGTGATATTTGCGGTTATTTTTGCGGATATCATTGCGGTTATTTTGCGGTGATATTTGCGGTTATTTTGCGGTAATATTTGCGGTTATTTTTGCGGATATTATTGCGGTTATTTTGCTGTAATATTTGCGGTTATTTTTGCGGATATCATTGCGGTTATTTTTGCGGATATTATTGCGGTTATTTTTGCGGATATCACTGCGGTTATTTTTGCGGATATCATTGCGGTTATATTGCGGTGATATTGGCGGTTATTTTTGCGGATATTATTGCGGTTATTTTGCTGTAATATTTGCGGTTATTTTTGCGGATATCATTGCGGTTATTTTGCGGTGATATTTGCGGTTATTTTTGCGGATATCATTGCGGTTATTTTGCGGTAACATTTGCGGTTATTTTTGCGGATATTATTGCGGTTATTTTTGCGGATATCATTGCGGTTATTTTGCGGTAATATTTGCGGTTATTTTTGCGGATATTATTGCGGTTATTTTTGCGGATATCATTGCGGTTATTTTGCGGTGATATTTGCGGTTATTTTTGCGGATATCATTGCGGTTATTTTGCGGTAGTATTTGCGGTTATTTTTGCGGATATCATTGCGGTTATTTTTCGGATATTATTGCGGTTATTTTTGCGGATATTATTGCGGTTATTTTTGCGGATATCATTGCGGTTATTTTGCGGTAACGTTTGCGGTTATTTTTGCGGATATCATTGCGGTTATTTTGCGGTAATATTTGCGGTTATTTTTGCGGATATTATTGCGGTTATTTTGCTGTAATATTTGCGGTTAATTTTGCGGATATCATTGCGGTTATTTTTGCGGATATTTTTGCGGTTATTTTTGCGGATATCATTGCGGTTATTTTGCGGTGATATTTGCGGTTATTTTTGCGGATATCATTGCGGTTATTTTGCGGTAATATTTGCGGTTATTTTTGCGGATATCATTGCGGTTATTTTTGCGGATATCATTGCGGTTATTTTGCGGTGATATTTGCGGTTATTTTTGCGGATATCATTGCGGTTATTTTGCGGTAATATTTGTGGTTATTTTTGCGGATATCATTGCGGTTATTTTTGCGGATATTATTGCGGTTATTTTTGCGGATATCATTGCGGTTATTTTTGCGGATATCATAGCGGTTATTTTGCGGTGATATTTGCGGTTATTTTTGCGGATATCATTGCGGTTATTTTGCGGTAATATTTGCGGTTATTTTTGCGGATATTATTGCGGTTATTTTTGCGGATTTCATTGCGGTTATTTTTGCGGATATCATTGCGGTTATTTTGCGGTAATATTTGCGGTTATTTTTGCGGATATCATTGCGGTTATTTTGCGGTGATATTTGCGGTTATTTTTGCGGATATTATTGCGGTTATTTTTGCGGATATCATTGCGGTTATTTTGCGGTAATATTTGCGGTTATTTTTGCGGATATCATTGCGGTTATTTTTGCGGATATATTTGCGGTTATTTTTGCGGATATCATTGCGGTTATTTTGCTGTAATATTTGCGGTTAATTTTGCGGATATTATTGCGGTTATTTTTGCGGATATCATAGCGGTTATTTTTGCGGATATCATTGCGGTTATTTTGCGGTGATATTTGCTGTTATTTTTGCGGATATCATTGCGGTTATTTTTGCGGATATCAGTGCGGTTATTTTGCGGTGATATTTGCGGTTATTTTTGCGGATATCATTGCGGTTATTTTGCGGTAATATTTGCGGTTATTTTTGCGGATATCATTGCGATTATTTTTGCGGATATTATTGCGGTTATTTTTGCGGATATCATTGCGGTTTTTTTTTGCGGATATCATTGCGTTTATTTTGCGGTGATATTTGCGGTTATTTTTGCGGATATCATTGCGGTTATTTTTGCGGATATTATTGCGGTTATTTTTCTGTAATATTTGCGGTTATTTTTGCGGATATCATTGCGGTTATTCTTGCGGATATCATTGCGGTTATTTTGCGGTAATATTTGCGGTTATTTTTGCGGATATCATTGCGGTTATTTTGCGGTGATATTTGCGGTTATTTTTGCGGATATTATTGCGGTTATTTTTGCGGATATCATTGCGGTTATTTTTGCGGATATTATTGCGGTTATTTTTGCGGATATTTTGCGGTTATTTTTGCGGATATCATTTCGGTTATTTTGCGGTGATATTTGCGGTTATTTTTGCGGATATCATTGCGGTTATTTTGCGGTGATATTTGCGGTTATTTTGCGGTAATATTTGCGGTTATTTTTGCGGATATTATTGCGGTTATTTTGCTGTAATATTTGCGGTTAATTTTGCGGATATCATTGCGGTTTTTTTTGCGGATATTATTGCGGTTATTTTTGCGGATATCATTGCGGTTATTTTGCGGTAATATTTGCGGTTATTTTTGCGGATATCATTGCGGTTATTTTTGCGGATATCATTGCGGTTATATTGCGGTGATATTTGCGGTTATTTTTGCGGATATTATTGCGGTTATTTTGCTGTAATATTTGCGGTTAATTTTGCGGATATCATTGCGGTTATTTTTGCGGATATCATTGCGGTTATTTTACGGTGATATTTGCGGTTATTTTTGCGGATATCATTGCGGTTATTTTGCGGTAATATTTGCTGTTATTTTTGCGGATATCATTGCGGTTATTTTTGCGGATATCATTGCGGTTATTTTGCGGTAATATTTGCGGTTATTTTTGCGGATATCATTGCGGTTATTTTGCGGTGATATTTGCGGTTATTTTTGCGGATATTATTGCGGTTATTTTTGCGGATATCATTGCGGTTATTTCGCGGTGATATTTGCGGTTATTTTTGCGGATATCATTGCGGTTAATTTGCGGTAATATTTGCTGTTATTTTTGCGGATATCATTGCGGTTATTTTGCGGTGATATTTGCGGATATTTTTGCGGATATCATTGCGGTTATTTTGCGGTGATATTTGCGGTTATTTTTGCGGATATCATTGCGGTTATTTTGCGGTAATATTTGCGGTTATTTTTGCGGATATTATTGCGGTTATTTTGCTGTAATATTTGCGGTTATTTTTGCGGATATCATTGCGGTTATTTTGCGGTGATATTTGCGGATATTTTTGCGGATATCATTGCGGTTATTTTGCGGTGATATTTGCGGTTATTTTTGCGGATATCATTGCGGTTATTTTGCGGTAATATTTGCTGTTATTTTTGCGGATATCATTGCGGTTATTTTGCGGTAATATTTGCTGTTATTTTTGCGGATATCATTGCGGTTATTTTGCGGTAATATTTGCTGTTATTTTTGCGGATATCATTGCGGTTATTTTGCGGTGATATTTGCATTTATTTTTGCGGATATCATTGCGGTTATTTTTGCGGATATTATTGCGGTTATTTTGCGGTAACATTTGCGGTTATTTTTGCGGATATTATTGCGGTTATTTTTGCGGATATCATTGCGGTTATTTTGCGGTGATATTGGGGTTATTTTTGCGGATATCATTGCGGTTATTTTGCGGTGATATTTGCGGTTATTTTTGCGGATATCATTGCGGTTATTTTGCGGTGATATTTGCGGTTATTTTTGCGGATATCATTGCGGTTATTTTGCGGTAATATTTGCGGTTATTTTTGCGGATATCATTGCGGTTATTTTTGCGGATATCATTGCGGTTATTTTGCGGTAATATTTGCGGTTATTTTTGCGGATATCATTGCGGTTATTTTTGCGGATATTATTGCGGTTATTTTTGCGGATATCATAGCGGTTATTTTCGCGGATATCATTGCGGTTATTTTGCGGTAATATTTGCGGTTATTTTTGCGGATATCATCGCGGTTATTTTGCTGTAATATTTGCGGTTATTTTTGCGGATATCATTGCGGTTATTTTTGCGGATATCATTGCGGTTATTTTGCGGTAATATTTGCGGTTATTTTTGCGGATATTATTGCGGTTATTTTGCTGTAATATTTGCGGTTATTTTTGCGGATATCATTGCGGTTATTTTGCGGTAATATTTGCGGTTATTTTTGCGGATATCATTGCGGTTATTTTTGCGGATATTATTGCGGTTATTTTGCGGTAATATTTGCGGTTATTTTTGCGGATATTATTGCGGTTATTTTTGCGGATATCATTGCGGTTATTTTGCGGTGATATTTGCGGTTATTTTTGCGGATATCATTGCGGTTATTTTGCGGTGATATTTGCGGTTATTTTTTCGGATATCATTGCGGTTATTTTGCGGTGATAGTTGCGGTTATTTTTGCGGATATCATTGCGGTTATTTTGCGGTAATATTTGCGGTTATTTTTGCTCATATCATTGCGGTTACTTTTGCGGATATCATTGCGGTTATTTTGCGGTAATATTTGCGGTTATTTTTGCGGATATCATTGCGGTTATTTCCGCGGATATCATAGCGGTTATTTTGCGGTGATATTTGCGGTTATTTTTGCGGATATCGTTGCGGTTATTTTGCGGTAATATTTGCGGTTATTTTTGCGGATATCATTGCGGTTATTTTTGCGGATATCATAGCGGTTATTTTGCGGTGATATTTGCGGTTATTTTTGCGGATATCATTGCGGTTATTTTGCGGATATTATTGCGGTTATTTTGCGGTAACATTTGCGGTTATTTTTGCGGATATTATTGCGGTTATTTTTGCGGATATCATTGCGGTTATTTTGCGGTGATATTTGCGGTTATTTTTGCGGATATCGTTGCGGTTATTTTGCGGTAATATTTGCGGTTATTTTTGCGGATATCATTGCGGTTATTTTTGCGGATATCATAGCGGTTATTTTGCGGTGATATTTGCGGTTATTTTTGCGGATATCATTGCGGTTATTTTGCGGTGATATTTGCGGTTATTTTTGCGGGTATCACTGCGGTTATTTTTGCGGATATTATTGCGGTTATTTTGCGGTAACATTTGCGGTTATTTTTGCGGATATTATTGCGGTTATTTTTGCGGATATCATTGCGGTTATTTTGCGGTGATATTTGCGGTTATTTTTGCGGATATCGTTGCGGTTATTTTGCGGTAATATTTGCGGTTATTTTTGCGGATATCATTGCGGTTATTTTTGCGGATATCATAGCGGTTATTTTGCGGTGATATTTGCGGTTATTTTTGCGGATATCATAGCGGTTATTTTGCGGTAATATTTGCGGTTATTTTTGCGGATATCATTGCGGTTATTTTGCGGTGATATTTGCGGTTATTTTTGCGGATATTATTGCGGTTATTTTTGCGGATATCATTGCGGTTATTTTGCGGTGATATTTGCGGTTATTTTTGCGGATATCGTTGCGGTTATTTTGCGGTAATATTTGCGGTTATTTTTGCGGATATCATTGCGGTTATTTTTGCGGATATCATAGCGGTTATTTTGCGGTGATATTTGCGGTTATTTTTGCGGATATCGTTGCGGTTATTTTGCGGTAATATTTGCGGTTATTTTTGCGGATATCATTGCGGTTATTTTTGCGGATATCATAGCGGTTATTTTGCGGTGATATTTGCGGTTATTTTTGCGGATATCATTGCGGTTATTTTGCGGTGATATTTGCGGTTATTTTTGCGGATATCATTGCGGTTATTTTTTCGGATATTATTGCGGTTATTTTGCGGTAACATTTGCGGTTATTTTTGCGGATATTATTGCGGTTATTTTTGCGGATATCATTGCGGTTATTTTTGCGGATATTATTGCGGTTATTTTTGCGGATATCATAGCGGTTATTTTGCGGTAATATTTGCGGTTATTTTTACGGATATCATTGCGGTTATTTTGCGGTAATATTTGCGGTTATTTTTGCGGATATCATTGCGGTTATTTTGCGGTGATATTTGCGGTTATTTTTGCGGATATCATTGCGGTTATTTTTGCGGATATTATTGCGGTTATTTTGCTATGATATTTGCGGTTATTTTTGCGGATATCATTGCGGTTATTTTGCGGATATTATTGCGGTTATTTTGCGGTAACATTTGGGGTTATTTTTGCGGATATTATTGCGGTTATTTTTGCGGATATCATTGCGGTTATTTTGCGGTGATATTTGTGGTTATTTTTGCGGATATCATTGCGGTTATTTTGCGGTAATATTTGCGGTTATTTTTGCGGATATCATTGCGGTTATTTTTGCGGATATTATTGCGGTTATTTTGCGGTAACATTTGCGGTTATTTTTGCGGATATTATTGCGGTTATTTTTGCGGATATCATTGCGGTTATTTTGCGGTGATATTTGCGGTTATTTTTGCGGATATCATAGCGGTTATTTTGCGGTAATATTTGCGGTTATTTTTGCGGATATCATTGCGGTTATTTTGCGGTAATATTTGCGGTTATTTTTGCGGATATCATTGCGGTTATTTTTGCGGATATTATTGCGGTTATTTTTGCGGATATTATTGCGGTTATTTTTGCGGATATCATTGCGGTTATTTTGCGGTGATATTTGCGGTTATTTTTGCGGATATCATAGCGGTTATTTTGCGGTAATATTTGCGGTTATTTTTGCGGATATCATTGCGGTTATTTTGCGGTAATATTTGCGGTTATTTTTGCGGATATCATTGCGGTTATTTTGCGGTGATATTTGCGGTTATTTTTGCGGATATCATTGCGGTTATTTTTTCGGATATTATTGCGGTTATTTTGCGGTAACATTTGCGGTTATTTTTGCGGATATTATTGCGGTTATTTTTGCGGATATCATTGCGGTTATTTTGCGGTGATAATTGCGGTTATTTTTGCGGATATCATAGCGGTTATTTTGCGGTAATATTTGCGGTTATTTTTACGGATAACATTGCGGTTATTTTGCGGTAATATTTGCGGTTATTTTTGCGGATATCATTGCGGTTATTTTGCGGTGATATTTGCGGTTATTTTTGCGGATATCATTGCGGTTATTTTTGCGGATATTATTGCGGTTATTTTGCTATGATATTTGCGGTTATTTTTGCGGATATCATTGCGGTTATTTTGCGGATATTATTGCGGTTATTTTGCGGTAACATTTGCGGTTATTTTTGCGGATATTATTGCGGTTATTTTTGCGGATATCATTGCGGTTATTTTGCGGTGATATTTGCGGTTATTTTTGCGGATATCGTTGCGGTTATTTTGCGGTAATATTTGCGGTTATTTTTGCGGATATCATTGCGGTTATTTTTGCGGATATCATAGCGGTTATTTTGCGGTGATATTTGCGGTTATTTTTGCGGATATCATTGCGGTTATTTTGCGGTGATATTTGCGGTTATTTTTGCGGGTATCACTGCGGTTATTTTTGCGGATATTATTGCGGTTATTTTGCGGTAACATTTGCGGTTATTTTTGCGGATATTATTGCGGTTATTTTTGCGGATATCATTGCGGTTATTTTGCGGTGATATTTGCGGTTATTTTTGCGGATATCGTTGCGGTTATTTTGCGGTAATATTTGCGGTTATTTTTGCGGATATCATTGCGGTTATTTTTGCGGATATCATAGCGGTTATTTTGCGGTGATATTTGCGGTTATTTTTGCGGATATCATAGCGGTTATTTTGCGGTAATATTTGCGGTTATTTTTGCGGATATCATTGCGGTTATTTTGCGGTGATATTTGCGGTTATTTTTGCGGATATCATTGCGGTTATTTTGCGGATATTATTGCGGTTATTTTGCGGTAACATTTGCGGTTATTTTTGCGGATATTATTGCGGTTATTTTTGCGGATATCATTGCGGTTATTTTGCGGTGATATTTGCGGTTATTTTTGCGGATATCGTTGCGGTTATTTTGCGGTAATATTTGCGGTTATTTTTGCGGATATCATTGCGGTTATTTTTGCGGATATCATAGCGGTTATTTTGCGGTGATATTTGCGGTTATTTTTGCGGATATCATTGCGGTTATTTTGCGGTGATATTTGCGGTTATTTTTGCGGGTATCACTGCGGTTATTTTTGCGGATATTATTGCGGTTATTTTGCGGTAACATTTGCGGTTATTTTTGCGGATATTATTGCGGTTATTTTTGCGGATATCATTGCGGTTATTTTGCGGTGATATTTGCGGTTATTTTTGCGGATATCGTTGCGGTTATTTTGCGGTAATATTTGCGGTTATTTTTGCGGATATCATTGCGGTTATTTTTGCGGATATCATAGCGGTTATTTTGCGGTGATATTTGCGGTTATTTTTGCGGATATCATAGCGGTTATTTTGCGGTAATATTTGCGGTTATTTTTGCGGATATCATTGCGGTTATTTTGCGGTGATATTTGCGGTTATTTTTGCGGATATCATTGCGGTTATTTTTGCGGATATTATTGCGGTTATTTTGCGGTAACATTTGCGGTTATTTTTGCGGATATTATTGCGGTTATTTTTGCGGATATCATTGCGGTTATTTTGCGGTGATATTTGCGGTTATTTTTGCGGATATCATTGCGGTTATTTTGCGGTGATATTTGCGGTTATTTTTGCGGATATCATTGCGGTTATTTTGCGGTAATATTTGCGGTTATTTTTGCGGATATCATTGCGGTTATTTTGCGGTAATATTTGCGGTTATTTTTGCGGATATCATTGCAGTTATTTTGCGAAGATATTTGCGGTTATTTTTGCGGATATCTTTGCGGTTATTTTTGCGGATATCATTGCGGTTATTTTTGCGGATATCATAGCGGTTATTTTGCGGTAATATTTGCGGTTATTTTTGCGGATATCATAGCGGTTATTTTGCGGTAATATTTGCGGTTATTTTTGCGGATATCATTGCGGTTATTTTGCGGTGATATTTGCGGTTATTTTTGCGGATATCATTGCGGTTATTTTTGCGGATATTATTGCGGTTATTTTGCGGTAACATTTGCGGTTATTTTTGCGGATATTATTGCGGTTATTTTTGCGGATATCATTGCGGTTATATTGCGGTGATATTTGCGGTTATTTTTGCGGATATCATTGCGGTTATTTTGCGGTAATATTTGCGGTTATTTTTGCGGATATCATTGCGGTTATTTTGCGGTAATATTTGCGGTTATTTTTGCGGATATCATTGCGGTTATTTTTGCGGATATTATTGCGGTTATTTTGCGGTAACATTTGCGGTTATTTTTGCGGATATTATTGCGGTTATTTTTGCGGATATCATTGCGGTTATTTTGCGGTGATATTTGCGGTTATTTTTGCGGATATCATAGCGGTTATTTTGCGGTAATATTTGCGGTTATTTTTGCGGATATCATTGCGGTTATTTTGCGGTAATATTTGCGGTTATTTTTGCGGATATCATTGCGGTTATTTTGCGGTGATATTTGCGGTTATTTTTGCGGATATCATTGCGGTTATTTTTGCGGATATTATTGCGGTTATTTTGCGGTAACATTTGCGGTTATTTTTGCGGATATTATTGCGGTTATTTTTGCGGATATCATTGCTGTTATTTTGCGGTGATATTTGCGGTTATTTTTGCGGATATCATAGCGGTTATTTTGCGGTAATATTTGCGGTTATTTTTGCGGATATCATTGCGGTTATTTTGCGGTAATATTTGCGGTTATTTTTGCGGATATCATTGCGGTTATTTTGCGGTGATATTTGCGGTTATTTTTGCGGATATCATTGCGGTTATTTTTGCGGATATTATTGCGGTTATTTTGCGGTAACATTTGCGGTTATTTTTGCGGATATTATTGCGGTTATTTTTGCGGATATCATTGCGGTTATTTTGCGGTGATATTTGCGGTTATTTTTGCGGATATTATTGCGGTTATTTTGCGGTGATATTTGCGGTTATTTTTGCGGATATCATTGCGGTTATTTTGCGGTAATATTTGCGGTTATTTTAGCGGATATCATTGCGGTTATTTTGCGGTAATATTTGCGGTTATTTTTGCGGATATCATTGCGGTTATTTTGCGGTGATATTTGCGGTTATTTTTGCGGATATCATTGCGGTTATTTTTGCGGATATTATTGCGGTTATTTTGCGGTAACATTTGCGGTTATTTTTGCGGATATTATTGCGGTTATTTTTGCGGATATCATAGCGGTTATTTTGCGGTGATATTTGCGGTTATTTTTGCGGATATCATTGCGGTTATTTTGCGGTAATATTTGCGGTTATTTTTGCGGATATCATTGCGGTTATTTTTGCGGATATCATAGCGGTTATTTTGCGGTAATATTTGCGGTTATTTTTGCGGATATCATTGCGGTTATTTTGCGGTAATATTTGCGGTTATTTTTGCGGATATCATTGCGGTTATTTTGCGGTGATATTTGCGGTTATTTTTGCGGATATCATTGCGGTTATTTTTGCGGATATTATTGCGGTTATTTTGCGGTAACATTTGCGGTTATTTTTGCGGATATTATTGCGGTTATTTTTGCGGATATCATTGCGGTTATTTTGCGGTGATATTTGCGGTTATTTTTGCGGATATCATTGCGGTTATTTTTGCGGATATTATTGCGGTTATTTTGCTATGATATTTGCGGTTATTTTTGCGGATATCATTGCGGTTATTTTGCGGATATTATTGCGGTTATTTTGCGGTAACATTTGCGGTTATTTTTGCGGATATCATTGCGGTTATTTTGCGGTAATATTTGCGGTTATTTTTGCGGATATCTTTGCGGTTATTTTTGCGGATATCATTGCGGTTATTTTTGCGGATATCATAGCGGTTATTTTGCGGTAATATTTGCGGTTATTTTTGCGGATATCATTGCGGTTATTTTGCGGTAATATTTGCGGTTATTTTTGCGGATATCATTGCGGTTATTTTGCGGTGATATTTGCGGTTATTTTTGCGGATATCATTGCGGTTATTTTTTCGGATATTATTGCGGTTATTTTGCGGTAACATTTGCGGTTATTTTTGCGGATATTATTGCGGTTATTTTTGCGGATATCATTGCGGTTATTTTGCGGTGATATTTGCGGTTATTTTTGCGGATATCATTGCGGTTATTTTGCGGTAATATTTGCGGTTATTTTTGCGGATATCATTGCGGTTATTTTGCGGTGATATTTGCGGTTATTTTTGCGGATATCATTGCGGTTATTTTTGCGGATATTATTGCGGTTATTTTGCGGTAACATTTGCGGTTAATTTTGCGGATATTATTGCGGTTATTTTTGCGGATATCATTGCGGTTATTTTGCGGTGATATTTGCGGTTATTTTTGCGGATATCATTGCGGTTATTTTGCGGTGATATTTGCGGTTATTTTTGCGGATATCATTGCGGTTATTTTGCGGTAATATTTGCGGTTATTTTTGCGGATATCATTGCGGTTATTTTGCGGTAATATTTGCGGTTATTTTTGCGGATATCATTGCAGTTATTTTGCGAAGATATTTGCGGTTATTTTTGCGGATATCTTTGCGGTTATTTTTGCGGATATCATTGCGGTTATTTTTTCGGATATTATTGCGGTTATTTTGCGGTAACATTTGCGGTTATTTTTGCGGATATTATTGCGGTTATTTTTGCGGATATCATTGCGGTTATTTTGCGGTGATATTTGCGGTTATTTTTGCGGATATCATTGCGGTTATTTTGCGGTAATATTTGCGGTTATTTTTGCGGATATCTTTGCGGTTATTTTTGCGGATATCATTGCGGTTATTTTTGCGGATATCATAGCGGTTATTTTGCGGTAATATTTGCGGTTATTTTTGCGGATATCATTGCGGTTATTTTGCGGTAATATTTGCGGTTATTTTTGCGGATATCATTGCGGTTATTTTGCGGTGATATTTGCGGTTATTTTTGCGGATATCATTGCGGTTATTTTTTCGGATATTATTGCGGTTATTTTGCGGTAACATTTGCGGTTATTTTTGCGGATATTATTGCGGTTATTTTTGCGGATATCATTGCGGTTATTTTGCGGTGATATTTGCGGTTATTTTTGCGGATATCATTGCGGTTATTTTGCGGTAATATTTGCGGTTATTTTTGCGGATATCTTTGCGGTTATTTTTGCGGATATCATTGCGGTTATTTTTGCGGATATCATAGCGGTTATTTTGCGGTAATATTTGCGGTTATTTTTGCGGATATCATTGCGGTTATTTTGCGGTAATATTTGCGGTTATTTTTGCGGATATCATTGCGGTTATTTTGCGGTGATATTTGCGGTTATTTTTGCGGATATCATTGCGGTTATTTTTGCGGATATTATTGCGGTTATTTTTGCGGATATTATTGCGGTTATTTTTGCGGATATCATTGCGGTTATTTTGCGGTGATATTTGCGGTTATTTTTGCGGATATCATTGCGGTTATTTTGCGGTAATATTTGCGGTTATTTTTGCGGATATCATTGCGGTTATTTTGCGGTAATATTTGCGGTTATTTTTGCGGATATCATTGCGGTTATTTTGCGGTGATATTTGCGGTTATTTTTGCGGATATCATAGCGGTTATTTTGCGGTAATATTTGCGGTTATTTTTGCGGATATCATTGCGGTTATTTTGCGGTAATATTTGCGGTTATTTTTGCGGATATCATTGCGGTTATTTTGCGGTGATATTTGCGGTTATTTTTGCGGATATCATTGCGGTTATTTTTGCGGATATTATTGCGGTTATTTTGCGGTAACATTTGCGGTTATTTTTGCTGATATTATTGCGGTTATTTTTGCGGATATCATTGCTGTTATTTTGCGGTGATATTTGCGGTTATTTTTGCGGATATCATAGCGGTTATTTTGCGGTAATATTTGCGGTTATTTTTGCGGATATCATTGCGGTTATTTTGCGGTAATATTTGCCGTTATTTTTGCGGATATCATTGCGGTTATTTTGCGGTGATATTTGCGGTTATTTTTGCGGATATCATTGCGGTTATTTTTGCGGATATTATTGCGGTTATTTTGCGGTAACATTTGCGGTTATTTTTGCGGATATTATTGCGGTTATTTTTGCGGATATCATTGCGGTTATTTTGCGGTGATATTTGCGGTTATTTTTGCGGATATTATTGCGGTTATTTTGCGGTGATATTTGCGGTTATTTTTGCGGATATCATTGCGGTTATTTTGCGGTAATATTTGCGGTTATTTTAGCGGATATCATTGCGGTTATTTTGCGGTAATATTTGCGGTTATTTTTGCGGATATCATTGCGGTTATTTTGCGGTGATATTTGCGGTTATTTTTGCGGATATCATTGCGGTTATTTTTGCGGATATTATTGCGGTTATTTTGCGGTAACATTTGCGGTTATTTTTGCGGATATTATTGCGGTTATTTTTGCGGATATCATTGCGGTTATTTTGCGGTGATATTTGCGGTTATTTTTGCGGATATCATTGCGGTTATTTTGCGGTAATATTTGCGGTTATTTTTGCGGATATCATTGCGGTTATTTTTGCGGATATCATTGCGGTTATTTTGCGGTAATATTTGCGGTTATTTTTGCGGATATCATTGCGGTTATTTTGCGGTGATATTTGCGGTTATTTTTGCGGATATCATTGCGGTTATTTTTGCGGATATTATTGCGGTTATTTTGCGGTAACATTTGCGGTTATTTTTGTGGATATTATTGCGGTTATTTTTGCGGATATCATTGCGGTTATTTTGCGGTGATATTTGCGGTTATTTTTGCGGATATCATTGCGGTTATTTTTGCGGATATTATTGCGGTTATTTTGCTATGATATTTGCGGTTATTTTTGCGGATATCATTGCGGTTATTTTGCGGATATTATTGCGGTTATTTTGCGGTAACATTTGCGGTTATTTTTGCGGATATTATTGCGGTTATTTTTGCGGATATCATTGCGGTTATTTTGCGGTGATATTTGCGGTTATTTTTGCGGATATCGTTGCGGTTATTTTGCGGTAATATTTGCGGTTATTTTTGCGGATATCATTGCGGTTATTTTTGCGGATATCATAGCGGTTATTTTGCGGTGATATTTGCGGTTATTTTTGCGCATATCATTGCGGTTATTTTGCGGTGATATTTGCGGTTATTTTTGCGGATATCATTGCGGTTATTTTTGCGGATATTATTGCGGTTATTTTGCGGTAACATTTGCGGTTATTTTTGCGGATATTATTGCGGTTATTTTTGCGGATATCATTGCGGTTATTTTGCGGTGATATTTGCGGTTATTTTTGCGGATATCGTTGCGGTTATTTTGCGGTAATATTTGCGGTTATTTTTGCGGATATCATTGCGGTTATTTTTGCGGATATCATAGCGGTTATTTTGCGGTGATATTTGCGGTTATTTTTGCGGATATCATAGCGGTTATTTTGCGGTAATATTTGCGGTTATTTTTGCGGATATCATTGCGGTTATTTTGCGGTGATATTTGCGGTTATTTTTGCGGATATCATTGCGGTTAGTTTTGCGGATATTATTGCGGTTATTTTGCGGTAACATTTGCGGTTATTTTTGCGGATATTATTGCGGTTATTTTTGCGGATATCATTGCGGTTATTTTGCGGTGATATTTGCGGTTATTTTTGCGGATATCATTGCGGTTATTTTGCGGTGATATTTGCGGTTATTTTTGCGGATATCATTGCGGTTATTTTGCGGTAATATTTGCGGTTATTTTTGCGGATATCATTGCGGTTATTTTGCGGTAATATTTGCGGTTATTTTTGCGGATATCATTGCAGTTATTTTGCGAAGATATTTGCGGTTATTTTTGCGGATATCTTTGCGGTTATTTTTGCGGATATCATTGCGGTTATTTTGCGGTGATATTTGCGGTTATTTTTGCGGATATTATTGCGGTTATTTTGCGGTGATATTTGCGGTTATTTTTGCGGATATCATTGCGGTTATTTTGCGGTAATATTTGCGGTTATTTTAGCGGATATCATTGCGGTTATTTTGCGGTAATATTTGCGGTTATTTTTGCGGATATCATTGCGGTTATTTTGCGGTGATATTTGCGGTTATTTTTGCGGATATCATAGCGGTTATTTTGCGGTAATATTTGCGGTTATTTTTGCGGATATCATTGCGGTTATTTTGCGGTAATATTTGCGGTTATTTTTGCGGATATCATTGCGGTTATTTTGCGGTGATATTTGCGGTTATTTTTGCGGATATCATTGCGGTTATTTTTGCGGATATTATTGCGGTTATTTTGCGGTAACATTTGCGGTTATTTTTGCTGATATTATTGCGGTTATTTTTGCGGATATCATTGCTGTTATTTTGCGGTGATATTTGCGGTTATTTTTGCGGATATCATAGCGGTTATTTTGCGGTAATATTTGCGGTTATTTTTGCGGATATCATTGCGGTTATTTTGCGGTAATATTTGCGGTTATTTTTGCGGATATCATTGCGGTTATTTTGCGGTGATATTTGCGGTTATTTTTGCGGATATCATTGCGGTTATTTTGCGGTAATATTTGCGGTTATTTTTGCGGATATCATTGCGGTTATTTTTGCGGATATCATTGCGGTTATTTTGCGGTAATATTTGCGGTTATTTTTGCGGATATCATTGCGGTTATTTTGCGGTGATATTTGCGGTTATTTTTGCGGATATCATTGCGGTTATTTTTGCGGATATTATTGCGGTTATTTTGCGGTAACATTTGCGGTTATTTTTGTGGATATTATTGCGGTTATTTTTGCGGATATCATTGCGGTTATTTTGCGGTGATATTTGCGGTTATTTTTGCGGATATCATTGCGGTTATTTTTGCGGATATTATTGCGGTTATTTTGCTATGATATTTGCGGTTATTTTTGCGGATATCATTGCGGTTATTTTGCGGATATTATTGCGGTTATTTTGCGGTAACATTTGCGGTTATTTTTGCGGATATTATTGCGGTTATTTTTGCGGATATCATTGCGGTTATTTTGCGGTGATATTTGCGGTTATTTTTGCGGATATCGTTGCGGTTATTTTGCGGTAATATTTGCGGTTATTTTTGCGGATATCATTGCGGTTATTTTTGCGGATATCATAGCGGTTATTTTGCGGTGATATTTGCGGTTATTTTTGCGCATATCATTGCGGTTATTTTGCGGTGATATTTGCGGTTATTTTTGCGGATATCATTGCGGTTATTTTTGCGGATATTATTGCGGTTATTTTGCGGTAACATTTGCGGTTATTTTTGCGGATATTATTGCGGTTATTTTTGCGGATATCATTGCGGTTATTTTGCGGTGATATTTGCGGTTATTTTTGCGGATATCGTTGCGGTTATTTTGCGGTAATATTTGCGGTTATTTTTGCGGATATCATTGCGGTTATTTTTGCGGATATCATAGCGGTTATTTTGCGGTGATATTTGCGGTTATTTTTGCGGATATCATAGCGGTTATTTTGCGGTAATATTTGCGGTTATTTTTGCGGATATCATTGCGGTTATTTTGCGGTGATATTTGCGGTTATTTTTGCGGATATCATTGCGGTTAGTTTTGCGGATATTATTGCGGTTATTTTGCGGTAACATTTGCGGTTATTTTTGCGGATATTATTGCGGTTATTTTTGCGGATATCATTGCGGTTATTTTGCGGTGATATTTGCGGTTATTTTTGCGGATATCATTGCGGTTATTTTGCGGTGATATTTGCGGTTATTTTTGCGGATATCATTGCGGTTATTTTGCGGTAATATTTGCGGTTATTTTTGCGGATATCATTGCGGTTATTTTGCGGTAATATTTGCGGTTATTTTTGCGGATATCATTGCAGTTATTTTGCGAAGATATTTGCGGTTATTTTTGCGGATATCTTTGCGGTTATTTTTGCGGATATCATTGCGGTTATTTTGCGGTGATATTTGCGGTTATTTTTGCGGATATTATTGCGGTTATTTTGCGGTGATATTTGCGGTTATTTTTGCGGATATCATTGCGGTTATTTTGCGGTAATATTTGCGGTTATTTTAGCGGATATCATTGCGGTTATTTTGCGGTAATATTTGCGGTTATTTTTGCGGATATCATTGCGGTTATTTTGCGGTGATATTTGCGGTTATTTTTGCGGATATCATTGCGGTTATTTTTGCGGATATTATTGCGGTTATTTTGCGGTAACATTTGCGGTTATTTTTGCGGATATTATTGCGGTTATTTTTGCGGATATCATTGCGGTTATTTTGCGGTGATATTTGCGGTTATTTTTGCGGATATCATTGCGGTTATTTTGCGGTAATATTTGCGGTTATTTTTGCGGATATCATTGCGGTTATTTTTGCGGATATCATTGCGGTTATTTTGCGGTAATATTTGCGGTTATTTTTGCGGATATCATTGCGGTTATTTTGCGGTGATATTTGCGGTTATTTTTGCGGATATCATTGCGGTTATTTTTGCGGATATTATTGCGGTTATTTTGCGGTAACATTTGCGGTTATTTTTGCGGATATTATTGCGGTTATTTTTGCGGATATCATTGCGGTTATTTTGCGGTGATATTTGCGGTTATTTTTGCGGATATCATTGCGGTTATTTTTGCGGATATTATTGCGGTTATTTTGCTATGATATTTGCGGTTATTTTTGCGGATATCATTGCGGTTATTTTGCGGATATTATTGCGGTTATTTTGCGGTAACATTTGCGGTTATTTTTGCGGATATTATTGCGGTTATTTTTGCGGATATCATTGCGGTTATTTTGCGGTGATATTTGCGGTTATTTTTGCGGATATCATTGCGGTTATTTTTGCGGATATTATTGCGGTTATTTTGCTATGATATTTGCGGTTATTTTTGCGGATATCATTGCGGTTATTTTGCGGATATTATTGCGGTTATTTTGCGGTAACATTTGCGGTTATTTTTGCGGATATTATTGCGGTTATTTTTGCGGATATCATTGCGGTTATTTTGCGGTGATATTTGCGGTTATTTTTGCGGATATCATTGCGGTTATTTTTGCGGATATCATAGCGGTTATTTTGCGGTGATATTTGCGGTTATTTTTGCGCATATCATTGCGGTTATTTTGCGGTGATATTTGCGGTTATTTTTGCGGATATCATTGCGGTTATTTTTGCGGATATTATTGCGGTTATTTTGCGGTAACATTTGCGGTTATTTTTGCGGATATTATTGCGGTTATTTTTGCGGATATCATTGCGGTTATTTTGCGGTGATATTTGCGGTTATTTTTGCGGATATCGTTGCGGTTATTTTGCGGTAATATTTGCGGTTATTTTTGCGGATATCATTGTGGTTATTTTTGCGGATATCATAGCGGTTATTTTGCGGTGATATTTGCGGTTATTTTTGCGGATATCATAGCGGTTATTTTGCGGTAATATTTGCGGTTATTTTTGCGGATATCATTGCGGTTATTTTGCGGTGATATTTGCGGTTATTTTTGCGGATATCATTGCGGTTAGTTTTGCGGATATTATTGCGGTTATTTTGCGGTAACATTTGCGGTTATTTTTGCGGATATTATTGCGGTTATTTTTGCGGATATCATTGCGGTTATTTTGCGGTGATATTTGCGGTTATTTTTGCGGATATCATTGCGGTTATTTTTGCGGATATTATTGCGGTTATTTTGCTATGATATTTGCGGTTATTTTTGCGGATATCATTGCGGTTATTTTGCGGATATTATTGCGGTTATTTTGCGGTAACATTTGCGGTTATTTTTGCGGATATTATTGCGGTTATTTTTGCGGATATCATTGCGGTTATTTTGCGGTGATATTTGCGGTTATTTTTGCGGATATCATTGCGGTTATTTTTGCGGATATCATAGCGGTTATTTTGCGGTGATATTTGCGGTTATTTTTGCGCATATCATTGCGGTTATTTTGCGGTGATATTTGCGGTTATTTTTGCGGATATCATTGCGGTTATTTTTGCGGATATTATTGCGGTTATTTTGCGGTAACATTTGCGGTTATTTTTGCGGATATTATTGCGGTTATTTTTGCGGATATCATTGCGGTTATTTTGCGGTGATATTTGCGGTTATTTTTGCGGATATCGTTGCGGTTATTTTGCGGTAATATTTGCGGTTATTTTTGCGGATATCATTGTGGTTATTTTTGCGGATATCATAGCGGTTATTTTGCGGTGATATTTGCGGTTATTTTTGCGGATATCATAGCGGTTATTTTGCGGTAATATTTGCGGTTATTTTTGCGGATATCATTGCGGTTATTTTGCGGTGATATTTGCGGTTATTTTTGCGGATATCATTGCGGTTAGTTTTGCGGATATTATTGCGGTTATTTTGCGGTAACATTTGCGGTTATTTTTGCGGATATTATTGCGGTTATTTTTGCGGATATCATTGCGGTTATTTTGCGGTGATATTTGCGGTTATTTTTGCGGATATCATTGCGGTTATTTTGCGGTGATATTTGCGGTTATTTTTGCGGATATCATTGCGGTTATTTTGCGGTAATATTTGCGGTTATTTTTGCGGATATCATTGCGGTTATTTTGCGGTAATATTTGCGGTTATTTTTGCGGATATCATTGCAGTTATTTTGCGAAGATATTTGCGGTTATTTTTGCGGATATCTTTGCGGTTATTTTTGCGGATATCATTGCGGTTATTTTTGCGGATATCATAGCGGTTATTTTGCGGTAATATTTGCGGTTATTTTTGCGGATATCATAGCGGTTATTTTGCGGTAATATTTGCGGTTATTTTTGCGGATATCATTGCGGTTATTTTGCGGTGATATTTGCGGTTATTTTTGCGGATATCATTGCGGTTATTTTTGCGGATATTATTGCGGTTATTTTGCGGTAACATTTGCGGTTATTTTTGCGGATATTATTGCGGTTATTTTTGCGGATATCATTGCGGTTATTTTGCGGTAATATTTGCGGTTAATTTTGCGGATATCATTGCGGTTATTTTTGCGGATATTATTGCGGTTATTTTTGCGGATATCATTGCGGTTATTTTGCGGTAATATTTGCGGTTATTTTTGCGGATATTATTGCGGTTATTTTTGCGGATATCATTGCGGTAATTTTGCGGTGATATTTGCGGTTATTTTTGCGAATATCATTGCGGTTATTTTGCGGTAATATTTGCGGTTATTTTTGCGGATATCATTGCGGTTATTTTTGCGGATATATTTGCGGTTTTTTTTGCGGATATCATTGCGGTTATTTTGCTGTAATATTTGCGGTTAATTTTGCGGATATTATTGCGGTTATTTTTGCGGATATCATAGCGGTTATTTTTGCGGATATCATTGCGGTTATTTTGCGGTGATATTTGCTGTTATTTTTGCGGATATCATTGCGGTTATTTTTGCGGATATCAGTGCGGTTATTTTGCGGTGATATTTGCGGTTATTTTTGCGGATATCATTGCGGTTATTTTGCGGTAATATTTGCGGTTATTTTTGCGGATATCATTGCGATTATTTTTGCGGATATTATTGCGGTTATTTTTGCGGATATCATTGCGGTTTTTTTTTGCGGATATCATTGCGTTTATTTTGCGGTGATATTTGCGGTTATTTTTGCGGATATCATTGCGGTTATTTTTGCGGATATTATTGCGGTTATTTTTCTGTAATATTTGCGGTTATTTTTGCGGATATCATTGCGGTTATTCTTGCGGATATCATTGCGGTTATTTTGCGGTAATATTTGCGGTTATTTTTGCGGATATCATTGCGGTTATTTTGCGGTGATATTTGCGGTTATTTTTGCGGATATTATTGCGGTTATTTTTGCGGATATCATTGCGGTTATTTTTGCGGATATTATTGCGGTTATTTTTGCGGATATTTTGCGGTTATTTTTGCGGATATCATTTCGGTTATTTTGCGGTGATATTTGCGGTTATTTTTGCGGATATCATTGCGGTTATTTTGCGGTGATATTTGCGGTTATTTTGCGGTAATATTTGCGGTTATTTTTGCGGATATTATTGCGGTTATTTTGCTGTAATATTTGCGGTTAATTTTGCGGATATCATTGCGGTTTTTTTTGCGGATATTATTGCGGTTATTTTTGCGGATATCATTGCGGTTATTTTGCGGTAATATTTGCGGTTATTTTTGCGGATATCATTGCGGTTATTTTTGCGGATATCATTGCGGTTATATTGCGGTGATATTTGCGGTTATTTTTGCGGATATCATTGCGGTTATTTTGCTGTAATATTTGCGGTTAATTTTGCGGATATCATTGCGGTTATTTTTGCGGATATTATTGCGGTTATTTTTGCGGATATCATTGCGGTTATTTTGCGGTAATATTTGCGGTTATTTTTGCGGATATCATTGCGGTTATTTTTGCGGATATTATTGCGGATATTATTGCGGTTATTTTTGCGGATATCATTGCGGTTATTTTGCGGTGATATTTGCGGTTATTTTTGCGGATATCATTGCGGTTATTTTGCGGTGATATTTGCGGTTATTTTGCGGTAATATTTGCGGTTATTTTTGCGGATATTATTGCGGTTATTTTGCTGTAATATTTGCGGTTAATTTTGCGGATATCATTGCGGTTATTTTTGCGGATATTATAGCGGTTATTTTTGCGGATATCATTGCGGTTATTTTGCGGTAATATTTGCGGTTATTTTTGCGGATATCATTGCGGTTATTTTTGCGGATATTATTGCGGATATTATTGCGGTTATTTTTGCGGATATCATTGCGGTTATTTTGCGGTGATATTTGCGGTTATTTTTGCGGATATCATTGCGGTTATTTTGCGGTGATATTTGCGGTTATTTTGCGGTAATATTTGCGGTTATTTTTGCGGATATTATTGCGGTTATTTTGCTGTAATATTTGCGGTTATTTTTGCGGATATCATTGCGGTTATTTTTGCGGATATTATTGCGGTTATTTTTGCGGATATCACTGCGGTTATTTTTGCGGATATCATTGCGGTTATATTGCGGTGATATTGGCGGTTATTTTTGCGGATATTATTGCGGTTATTTTGCTGTAATATTTGCGGTTATTTTTGCGGATATCATTGCGGTTATTTTGCGGTGATATTTGCGGTTATTTTTGCGGATATCATTGCGGTTATTTTGCGGTAACATTTGCGGTTATTTTTGCGGATATTATTGCGGTTATTTTTGCGGATATCATTGCGGTTATTTTGCGGTAATATTTGCGGTTATTTTTGCGGATATTATTGCGGTTATTTTTGCGGATATCATTGCGGTTATTTTGCGGTGATATTTGCGGTTATTTTTGCGGATATCATTGCGGTTATTTTGCGGTAGTATTTGCGGTTATTTTTGCGGATATCATTGCGGTTATTTTTCGGATATTATTGCGGTTATTTTTGCGGATATTATTGCGGTTATTTTTGCGGATATCATTGCGGTTATTTTGCGGTAACGTTTGCGGTTATTTTTGCGGATATCATTGCGGTTATTTTGCGGTAATATTTGCGGTTATTTTTGCGGATATTATTGCGGTTATTTTGCTGTAATATTTGCGGTTAATTTTGCGGATATCATTGCGGTTATTTTTGCGGATATTTTTGCGGTTATTTTTGCGGATATCATTGCGGTTATTTTGCGGTGATATTTGCGGTTATTTTTGCGGATATCATTGCGGTTATTTTGCGGTAATATTTGCGGTTATTTTTGCGGATATCATTGCGGTTATTTTTGCGGATATCATTGCGGTTATTTTGCGGTGATATTTGCGGTTATTTTTGCGGATATCATTGCGGTTATTTTGCGGTAATATTTGTGGTTATTTTTGCGGATATCATTGCGGTTATTTTTGCGGATATTATTGCGGTTATTTTTGCGGATATCATTGCGGTTATTTTTGCGGATATCATAGCGGTTATTTTGCGGTGATATTTGCGGTTATTTTTGCGGATATCATTGCGGTTATTTTGCGGTAATATTTGCGGTTATTTTTGCGGATATTATTGCGGTTATTTTTGCGGATTTCATTGCGGTTATTTTTGCGGATATCATTGCGGTTATTTTGCGGTAATATTTGCGGTTATTTTTGCGGATATCATTGCGGTTATTTTGCGGTGATATTTGCGGTTATTTTTGCGGATATTATTGCGGTTATTTTTGCGGATATCATTGCGGTTATTTTGCGGTAATATTTGCGGTTATTTTTGCGGATATCATTGCGGTTATTTTTGCGGATATATTTGCGGTTATTTTTGCGGATATCATTGCGGTTATTTTGCTGTAATATTTGCGGTTAATTTTGCGGATATTATTGCGGTTATTTTTGCGGATATCATAGCGGTTATTTTTGCGGATATCATTGCGGTTATTTTGCGGTGATATTTGCTGTTATTTTTGCGGATATCATTGCGGTTATTTTTGCGGATATCAGTGCGGTTATTTTGCGGTGATATTTGCGGTTATTTTTGCGGATATCATTGCGGTTATTTTGCGGTAATATTTGCGGTTATTTTTGCGGATATCATTGCGATTATTTTTGCGGATATTATTGCGGTTATTTTTGCGGATATCATTGCGGTTTTTTTTTGCGGATATCATTGCGTTTATTTTGCGGTGATATTTGCGGTTATTTTTGCGGATATCATTGCGGTTATTTTTGCGGATATTATTGCGGTTATTTTTCTGTAATATTTGCGGTTATTTTTGCGGATATCATTGCGGTTATTCTTGCGGATATCATTGCGGTTATTTTGCGGTAATATTTGCGGTTATTTTTGCGGATATCATTGCGGTTATTTTGCGGTGATATTTGCGGTTATTTTTGCGGATATTATTGCGGTTATTTTTGCGGATATCATTGCGGTTATTTTTGCGGATATTATTGCGGTTATTTTTGCGGATATTTTGCGGTTATTTTTGCGGATATCATTTCGGTTATTTTGCGGTGATATTTGCGGTTATTTTTGCGGATATCATTGCGGTTATTTTGCGGTGATATTTGCGGTTATTTTGCGGTAATATTTGCGGTTATTTTTGCGGATATTATTGCGGTTATTTTGCTGTAATATTTGCGGTTAATTTTGCGGATATCATTGCGGTTTTTTTTGCGGATATTATTGCGGTTATTTTTGCGGATATCATTGCGGTTATTTTGCGGTAATATTTGCGGTTATTTTTGCGGATATCATTGCGGTTATTTTTGCGGATATCATTGCGGTTATATTGCGGTGATATTTGCGGTTATTTTTGCGGATATTATTGCGGTTATTTTGCTGTAATATTTGCGGTTAATTTTGCGGATATCATTGCGGTTATTTTTGCGGATATTATTGCGGTTATTTTTGCGGATATCATTGCGGTTATTTTGCGGTAATATTTGCGGTTATTTTTGCGGATATCATTGCGGTTATTTTTGCGGATATTATTGCGGATATTATTGCGGTTATTTTTGCGGATATCATTGCGGTTATTTTGCGGTGATATTTGCGGTTATTTTTGCGGATATCATTGCGGTTATTTTGCGGTGATATTTGCGGTTATTTTGCGGTAATATTTGCGGTTATTTTTGCGGATATTATTGCGGTTATTTTGCTGTAATATTTGCGGTTAATTTTGCGGATATCATTGCGGTTATTTTTGCGGATATTATAGCGGTTATTTTTGCGGATATCATTGCGGTTATTTTGCGGTAATATTTGCGGTTATTTTTGCGGATATCATTGCGGTTATTTTTGCGGATATTATTGCGGATATTATTGCGGTTATTTTTGCGGATATCATTGCGGTTATTTTGCGGTGATATTTGCGGTTATTTTTGCGGATATCATTGCGGTTATTTTGCGGTGATATTTGCGGTTATTTTGCGGTAATATTTGCGGTTATTTTTGCGGATATTATTGCGGTTATTTTGCTGTAATATTTGCGGTTATTTTTGCGGATATCATTGCGGTTATTTTTGCGGATATTATTGCGGTTATTTTTGCGGATATCACTGCGGTTATTTTTGCGGATATCATTGCGGTTATATTGCGGTGATATTGGCGGTTATTTTTGCGGATATTATTGCGGTTATTTTGCTGTAATATTTGCGGTTATTTTTGCGGATATCATTGCGGTTATTTTGCGGTGATATTTGCGGTTATTTTTGCGGATATCATTGCGGTTATTTTGCGGTAACATTTGCGGTTATTTTTGCGGATATTATTGCGGTTATTTTTGCGGATATCATTGCGGTTATTTTGCGGTAATATTTGCGGTTATTTTTGCGGATATTATTGCGGTTATTTTTGCGGATATCATTGCGGTTATTTTGCGGTGATATTTGCGGTTATTTTTGCGGATATCATTGCGGTTATTTTGCGGTAGTATTTGCGGTTATTTTTGCGGATATCATTGCGGTTATTTTTCGGATATTATTGCGGTTATTTTTGCGGATATTATTGCGGTTATTTTTGCGGATATCATTGCGGTTATTTTGCGGTAACGTTTGCGGTTATTTTTGCGGATATCATTGCGGTTATTTTGCGGTAATATTTGCGGTTATTTTTGCGGATATTATTGCGGTTATTTTGCTGTAATATTTGCGGTTAATTTTGCGGATATCATTGCGGTTATTTTTGCGGATATTATTGCGGTTATTTTTGCGGATATCATTGCGGTTATTTTTGCGGATATTATTGCGGATATTATTGCGGTTATTTTGCTGTAATATTTGCGGTTAATTTTGCGGATATCATTGCGGTTATTTTTGCGGATATTATTGCGGTTATTTTTGCGGATATCATTGCGGTTATTTTGCGGTAATATTTGCGGTTATTTTTGCGGATATCATTGCGGTTATTTTTGCGGATATTATTGCGGATATTATTGCGGTTATTTTTGCGGATATCATTGCGGTTATTTTGCGGTAACGTTTGCGGTTATTTTTGCGGATATCATTGCGGTTATATTGCGGTGATATTTGCGGTTATTTTTGCGGATATTATTGCGGTTATTTTGCTGTAATATTTGCGGTTAATTTTGCGGATATCATTGCGGTTATTTTTGCGGATATTATTGCGGTTATTTTTGCGGATATCATTGCGGTTATTTTGCGGTAATATTTGCGGTTATTTTTGCGGATATCATTGCGGTTATTTTTGCGGATATTATTGCGGATATTATTGCGGTTATTTTTGCGGATATCATTGCGGTTATTTTGCGGTGATATTTGCGGTTATTTTTGCGGATATCATTGCGGTTATTTTGCGGTGATATTTGCGGTTATTTTGCGGTAATATTTGCGGTTATTTTTGCGGATATTATTGCGGTTATTTTGCTGTAATATTTGCGGTTAATTTTGCGGATATCATTGCGGTTATTTTTGCGGATATTATAGCGGTTATTTTTGCGGATATCATTGCGGTTATTTTGCGGTAATATTTGCGGTTATTTTTGCGGATATCATTGCGGTTATTTTTGCGGATATTATTGCGGATATTATTGCGGTTATTTTTGCGGATATCATTGCGGTTATTTTGCGGTGATATTTGCGGTTATTTTTGCGGATATCATTGCGGTTATTTTGCGGTGATATTTGCGGTTATTTTGCGGTAATATTTGCGGTTATTTTTGCGGATATTATTGCGGTTATTTTGCTGTAATATTTGCGGTTATTTTTGCGGATATCATTGCGGTTATTTTTGCGGATATTATTGCGGTTATTTTTGCGGATATCACTGCGGTTATTTTTGCGGATATCATTGCGGTTATATTGCGGTGATATTGGCGGTTATTTTTGCGGATATTATTGCGGTTATTTTTGCGGATATCATTGCGGTTATTTTGCGGTGATATTTGCGGTTATTTTTGCGGATATCATTGCGGTTATTTTGCGGTAACATTTGCGGTTATTTTTGCGGATATTATTGCGGTTATTTTTGCGGATATCATTGCGGTTATTTTGCGGTAATATTTGCGGTTATTTTTGCGGATATTATTGCGGTTATTTTTGCGGATATCATTGCGGTTATTTTGCGGTGATATTTGCGGTTATTTTTGCGGATATCATTGCGGTTATTTTGCGGTAGTATTTGCGGTTATTTTTGCGGATATCATTGCGGTTATTTTTCGGATATTATTGCGGTTATTTTTGCGGATATTATTGCGGTTATTTTTGCGGATATCATTGCGGTTATTTTGCGGTAACGTTTGCGGTTATTTTTGCGGATATCATTGCGGTTATTTTGCGGTAATATTTGCGGTTATTTTTGCGGATATTATTGCGGTTATTTTGCTGTAATATTTGCGGTTAATTTTGCGGATATCATTGCGGTTATTTTTGCGGATATTATTGCGGTTATTTTTGCGGATATCATTGCGGTTATTTTGCGGTGATATTTGCGGTTATTTTTGCGGATATCATTGCGGTTATTTTGCGGTAATATTTGCGGTTATTTTTGCGGATATCATTGCGGTTATTTTTGCGGATATCATTGCGGTTATTTTGCGGTGATATTTGCGGTTATTTTTGCGGATATCATTGCGGTTATTTTGCGGTAATATTTGTGGTTATTTTTGCGGATATCATTGCGGTTATTTTTGCGGATATTATTGCGGTTATTTTTGCGGATATCATTGCGGTTATTTTTGCGGATATCATAGCGGTTATTTTGCGGTGATATTTGCGGTTATTTTTGCGGATATCATTGCGGTTATTTTGCGGTAATATTTGCGGTTATTTTTGCGGATATTATTGCGGTTATTTTTGCGGATTTCATTGCGGTTATTTTTGCGGATATCATTGCGGTTATTTTGCGGTAATATTTGCGGTTATTTTTGCGGATATCATTGCGGTTATTTTGCGGTGATATTTGCGGTTATTTTTGCGGATATTATTGCGGTTATTTTTGCGAATATCATTGCGGTTATTTTGCGGTGATATTTGCGGTTATTTTTGCGGATATCATTGCGGTTATTTTTGCGGATATTATTGCGGTTATTTTTGCGGATATTATTACGGTTATTTTTGCGGACATCATTGCGGTTATTTTGCGGTGATATTTGCGGTTATTTTTGCGGATATCATTGCGGTTATTTTGCGGTAATATTTGCGGTTATTTTTGCTGATATCATTGCGGTTATTTTTGCGGATATCATTGCGGTTATTTTGCGGTGATATTTGCGGTTATTTTTGCGGATATCATTGCGGTTATTTTTGCGGATATTATTGCGGTTATTTTTGCGGATATCATTGCGGTTATTTTTGCGGATATCATTGCGGTTATTTTGCGGTGATATTTGCGGTTATTTTTGCGGATATCATTGCGGTTATTTTGCGGTAATATTTGCGGTTATTTTTGCGGATATTATTGCGGTTATTTTGCTGTAATATTTGCGGTTATTTTTGCGGATATCATTGCGGTTATTTTGCGGTGATATTTGCGGATATTTTTGCGGATATCATTGCGGTTATTTTGCGGTGATATTTGCGGTTATTTTTGCGGATATCATTGCGGTTATTTTGCGGTAATATTTGCTGTTATTTTTGCGGATATCATTGCGGTTATTTTGCGGTAATATTTGCTGTTATTTTTGCGGATATCATTGCGGTTATTTTGCGGTGATATTTGCGGTTATTTTTGCGGATATCATTGCGGTTATTTTTGCGGATATTATTGCGGTTATTTTGCGGTAACATTTGCGGTTATTTTTGCGGATATTATTGCGGTTATTTTTGCGGATATCATTGCGGTTATTTTGCGGAGATATTTGCGGTTATTTTTGCGGATATCATTGCGGTTATTTTGCGGTGATATTTGCGGTTATTTTTGCGGATATCATTGCGGTTATTTTGCGGTGATATTTGCGGTTATTTTTGCGGATATCATTGCGGTTATTTTGCGGTAATATTTGCGGTTATTTTTGCGGATATCATTGCGGTTATTTTTGCGGATATCATTGCGGTTATTTTGCGGTAATATTTGCGGTTATTTTTGCGGATATCATTGCGGTTATTTTTGCGGATATTATTGCGGTTATTTTTGCGGATATCATAGCGGTTATTTTCGCGGATATCATTGCGGTTATTTTGCGGTAATATTTGCGGTTATTTTTGCGGATATCATCGCGGTTATTTTGCTGTAATATTTGCGGTTATTTTTGCGGATATCATTGCGGTTATTTTTGCGGATATCATTGCGGTTATTTTGCGGTAATATTTGCGGTTATTTTTGCGGATATTATTGCGGTTATTTTGCTGTAATATTTGCGGTTATTTTTGCGGATATCATTGCGGTTATTTTGCGGTAATATTTGCGGTTATTTTTGCGGATATCATTGCGGTTATTTTTGCGGATATTATTGCGGTTATTTTGCGGTAATATTTGCGGTTATTTTTGCGGATATTATTGCGGTTATTTTTGCGGATATCATTGCGGTTATTTTGCGGTGATATTTGCGGTTATTTTTGCGGATATCATTGCGGTTATTTTGCGGTGATATTTGCGGTTATTTTTTCGGATATCATTGCGGTTATTTTGCGGTGATATTTGCGGTTATTTTTGCGGATATCATTGCGGTTATTTTGCGGTAATATTTGCGGTTATTTTTGCTCATATCATTGCGGTTACTTTTGCGGATATCATTGCGGTTATTTTGCGGTAATATTTGCGGTTATTTTTGCGGATATCATTGCGGTTATTTTCGCGGATATTATTGCGGTTATTTTTGCGGATATCATTGCGGTTATTTTTGCGGATATCATTGCGGTTATTTTGCGGTAATATTTGCGGTTATTTTTGCGGATATCATTGCGGATATTTTGCGGTGATATTTGCGGTTATTTTTGCGGATATTATTGCGGTTATTTTTGCGGATATCATTGCGGTTATTTTGCGGTGATATTTGCGGTTATTTTTGCGGATATCATTGCGGTTATTTTTGCGGATATTATTGCGGTTATTTTTGCGGATATTATTGCGGTTATTTTTGCGGATAACATTGCGGTTATTTTTGCGGATATTATTGCGGTTATTTTTGCGGATATTATTGCGGTTATTTTTGCGGATATCATTGCGGTTATTTTGCGGTGATATTTGCGGTTATTTTTGCGGATATCATTGCGGTTATTTTGCGGTAATATTTGCGGTTATTTTTGCGGATATCATTGCGGTTATTTTTGCGGATATCATTGCGGTTATTTTACGGTGATATTTGCGGTTATTTTTGCGGATATCATTGCGGTTATTTTGCGGTAATATTTGCTGTTATTTTTGCGGATATCATTGCGGTTATTTTTGCGGATATCATTGCGGTTATTTTGCGGTAATATTTGCGGTTATTTTTGCGGATATCATTGCGGTTATTTTGCGGTGATATTTGCGGTTATTTTTGCGGATATTATTGCGGTTATTTTTGCGGATATCATTGCGGTTATTTCGCGGTGATATTTGCGGTTATTTTTGCGGATATCATTGCGGTTAATTTGCGGTAATATTTGCTGTTATTTTTGCGGATATCATTGCGGTTATTTTGCGGTGATATTTGCGGATATTTTTGCGGATATCATTGCGGTTATTTTGCGGTGATATTTGCGGTTATTTTTGCGGATATCATTGCGGTTATTTTGCGGTAATATTTGCGGTTATTTTTGCGGATATTATTGCGGTTATTTTGCTGTAATATTTGCGGTTATTTTTGCGGATATCATTGCGGTTATTTTGCGGTGATATTTGCGGATATTTTTGCGGATATCATTGCGGTTATTTTGCGGTGATATTTGCGGTTATTTTTGCGGATATCATTGCGGTTATTTTGCGGTAATATTTGCTGTTATTTTTGCGGATATCATTGCGGTTATTTTGCGGTAATATTTGCTGTTATTTTTGCGGATATCATTGCGGTTATTTTGCGGTGATATTTGCGGTTATTTTTGCGGATATCATTGCGGTTATTTTTGCGGATATTATTGCGGTTATTTTGCGGTAACATTTGCGGTTATTTTTGCGGATATTATTGCGGTTATTTTTGCGGATATCATTGCGGTTATTTTGCGGTGATATTTGCGGTTATTTTTGCGGATATCATTGCGGTTATTTTGCGGTGATATTTGCGGTTATTTTTGCGGATATCATTGCGGTTATTTTGCGGTGATATTTGCGGTTATTTTTGCGGATATCATTGCGGTTATTTTGCGGTAATATTTGCGGTTATTTTTGCGGATATCATTGCGGTTATTTTTGCGGATATCATTGCGGTTATTTTGCGGTAATATTTGCGGTTATTTTTGCGGATATCATTGCGGTTATTTTTGCGGATATTATTGCGGTTATTTTTGCGGATATCATAGCGGTTATTTTCGCGGATATCATTGCGGTTATTTTGCGGTAATATTTGCGGTTATTTTTGCGGATATCATCGCGGTTATTTTGCTGTAATATTTGCGGTTATTTTTGCGGATATCATTGCGGTTATTTTTGCGGATATCATTGCGGTTATTTTGCGGTAATATTTGCGGTTATTTTTGCGGATATTATTGCGGTTATTTTGCTGTAATATTTGCGGTTATTTTTGCGGATATTATTGCGGTTATTTTTGCGGATATCATTGCGGTTATTTCGCGGTGATATTTGCGGTTATTTTTGCGGATATCATTGCGGTTAATTTGCGGTAATATTTGCTGTTATTTTTGCGGATATCATTGCGGTTATTTTTGCGGATATTATTGCGGTTATTTTTGCGCATATCATTGCGGTTATTTTTGCGGATATCATTGCGGTTATTTTGCGGTAATATTTGCGGTTATTTTTGCGGATATCATTGCGGTTATTTTTGCGGATATTATTGCGGTTATTTTGCGGTAATATTTGCGGTTATTTTTGCGGATATTATTGCGGTTATTTTTGCGGATATCATTGCGGTTATTTTGCGGTGATATTTGCGGTTATTTTTGCGGATATCATTGCGGTTATTTTGCGGTGATATTTGCGGTTATTTTTTCGGATATCATTGCGGTTATTTTGCGGTGATAGTTGCGGTTATTTTTGCGGATATCATTGCGGTTATTTTGCGGTAATATTTGCGGTTATTTTTGCTCATATCATTGCGGTTACTTTTGCGGATATCATTGCGGTTATTTTGCGGTAATATTTGCGGTTATTTTTGCGGATATCATTGCGGTTATTTCCGCGGATATTATTGCGGTTATTTTTGCGGATATCATTGCGGTTATTTTTGCGGATATCATTGCGGTTATTTGCGGTAATATTTGCGGTTATTTTTGCGGATATCATTGCGGATATTTTGCGGTGATATTTGCGGTTATTTTTGCGGATATTATTGCGGTTATTTTTGCGGATATCATTGCGGTTATTTTGCGGTGATATTTGCGGTTATTTTTGCGGATATCATTGCGGTTATTTTTGCGGATATAATTGCCGTTATTTTTGCGGATATTATTGCGGTTATTTTTGCGGATAACATTGCGGTTATTTTTGCGGATATTATTGCGGTTATTTTTGCGGATATTATTGCGGTTATTTTTGCGGATATCATTGCGGTTATTTTGCGGTGATATTTGCGGTTATTTTTGCGGATATCATTGCGGTTATTTTGCGGTAATATTTGCGGTTATTTTTGCGGATATCATTGCGGTTATTTTGCGGTAACATTTGCGGTTATTTTTGCGGATATTATTGCGGTTATTTTTGCGGATATCATTGCGGTTATTTTGCGGTAATATTTGCTGTTATTTTTGCGGATATCATTGCGGTTATTTTTGCGGATATCATTGCGGTTATTTTGCGGTAATATTTGCGGTTATTTTTGCGGATATCATTGCGGTTATTTTGCGGTGATATTTGCGGTTATTTTTGCGGATATTATTGCGGTTATTTTTGCGGATATCATTGCGGTTATTTCGCGGTGATATTTGCGGTTATTTTTGCGGATATCATTGCGGTTAATTTGCGGTAATATTTGCTGTTATTTTTGCGGATATCATTGCGGTTATTTTTGCGGATATTATTGCGGTTATTTTTGCGCATATCATTGCGGTTATTTTTGCGGATATCATTGCGGTTATTTTGCGGTAATATTTGCGGTTATTTTTGCGGATATCATTGCGGTTATTTTGCGGTGATATTTGCGGTTATTTTTGCGGATATTATTGCGGTTATTTTTGCGGATATCATTGCGGTTATTTTGCGGTGATATTTGCGGTTATTTTTGCGGATATCATTGCGGTTATTTTTGCGGATATTATTGCGGTTATTTTGCGGTAACATTTGCGGTTATTTTTGCGGATATTATTGCGGTTATTTTTGCGGATATCATTGCGGTTATTTTGCGGTGATATTTGCGGTTATTTTTGCAGATATCATTGCGGTTATTTTGCGGTGATATTTGCGGTTATTTTTGCGGATATCATTGCGGTTATTTTGCGGTGATATTTGCGGTTATTTTTGCGGATATCATTGCGGTTATTTTTGCGGATATCATTGCGGTTATTTTACGGTGATATTTGCGGTTATTTTTGCGGATATCATTGCGGTTATTTTGCGGTAATATTTGCTGTTATTTTTGCGGATATCATTGCGGTTATTTTGGCGGATATCATTGCGGTTATTTTGCGGTAATATTTGCGGTTATTTTTGCGGATATCATTGCGGTTATTTTGCGGTGATATTTGCGGTTATTTTTGCGGATATTATTGCGGTTATTTTTGCGGATATCATTGCGGTTATTTTGCGGTGATATTTGCGGTTATTTTTGCGGATATTATTGCGGTTATTTTTGCGGATATCATTGCGGTTATTTCGCGGTGATATTTGCGGTTATTTTTGCGGATATCATTGCGGTTAATTTGCGGTAATATTTGCTGTTATTTTTGCGGATATCATTGCGGTTATTTTTGCGGATATTATTGCGGTTATTTTTGCGCATATCATTGCGGTTATTTTTGCGGATATCATTGCGGTTATTTTGCGGTAATATTTGCGGTTATTTTTGCGGATATCATTGCGGTTATTTTGCGGTGATATTTGCGGTTATTTTTGCGGATATTATTGCGGTTATTTTTGCGGATATCATTGCGGTTATTTTGCGGTGATATTTGCGGTTATTTTTGCGGATATCATTGCGGTTATTTTTGCGGATATCATTGCGGTTATTTTGCGGTAATATTTGCTGTTATTTTTGCGGATATTATTGCGGTTATTTTGCTGTAATATTTGCGGTTAATTTTGCGGATATCATTGCGGTTATTTTTGCGGATATTATTGCGGTTATTTTGCGGTAACATTTGCGGTTATTTTTGCGGATATTATTGCGGTTATTTTTGCGGATATCATTGCGGTTATTTTGCGGTAATATTTGCGGTTATTTTTGCGGATATTATTGCGGTTATTTTTGCGGATATCATTGCGGTTATTTTGCGGTAATATTTGCGGTTATTTTTGCGGATATCATTGCGGTTATTTTTGCGGATATTATTGCGGTTATTTTTGCGGATATCATTGCGGTTATTTTCGCGGATATCATTGCGGTTATTTTGCGGTGATATTTGCGGTTATTTTTGCGGATATCATTGCGGTTATTTTAGCGGATATCATTGCGGTTATTTTGCGGTAATATTTGCGGTTATTTTTGCGGATATCATTGCGGTTATTTTTGCGGATATTATTGCGGTTATTTTTGCGGATATCATTGCGGTTATTTTCGCGGATATCATTGCGGTTATTTTGCGGTAATATTAGCGGTTATTTTTGCGGATATCATTGCGGTTATTTTGCGGTATATTTGCGGTTATTTTTGCGGATATCATTGCGGTTATTTTTGCGGATATCATTGCGGTTATTTTGCGGTAATATTTGCGGTTATTTTTGCGGATATTATTGCGGTTATTTTTGCGGATATCATTGCGGTTATTTTGCGGTGATATTTGCGGTTATTTTTGCGCATATCATTGCGGTTATTTTGCGGTGATATTTGCGGTTATTTTTTCGGATATCATTGCGGTTATTTTGCGGTGATATTTGCGGTTATTTTTGCGGATATCATTGCGGTTATTTTGCGGTAATATTTGCGGTTATTTTTGCTCATATCATTGCGGTTATTTTTGCGGATATCATTGCGGTTATTTTGCGGTGATATTTGCGGTTATTTTTGCGGATATCATTGCGGTTATTTTTGCGGACATTATTGCGGTTATTTTTGCGGATATCATTGCGGTTATTTTTGCGGATATCATTGCGGTTATTTTGCGGTAATATTTGCGGTTATTTTTGCGGATATCATTGCGGTTATTTTGCGGTGATATTTGCGGTTATTTTTGCGGATATTATTGCGGTTATTTTTGCGGATATAATTGCGGTTATTTTGCGGTGATATTTGCGGTTATTTTTGCGGATATCATTGCGGTTATTTTGCGGTAGTATTTGCGGTTATTGTGCGGATATTATTGCGGTTATTTTTGCGGATATCATTGCGGTTATTTTGCGGTGATATTTGCGGTTATTTTTGCGGATATCATTGCGGTTATTTTTGCGGATATCATTGCGGTTATTTTGCGGTGATATTTGCGGTTATTTTTGCGGATATCATTGCGGTTATTTTTGCGGACATTATTGCGGTTATTTTTGCGGATATCATTGCGGTTATCTTTGCGGATATCATTGCGGTTATTTTGCGGTAATATTTGCGGTTATTTTTGCGGATATCATTGCGGTTATTTTTGCGGATATTATTGCGGTTATTTTTGCGGATATCATTGCGGTTATTTTTGCGGATATCATTGCGGTTATTTTGCGGTGATATTTGCGGTTATTTTTGCGGATATCATTGCGGTTATTTTTGCGGATATCATTGCGGTTATTTTGCGGTAGTATTTGCGGTTATTGAGCGGATATTATTGCGGTTATTTTTGCGGATATCATTGCGGTTATTTTGCGGTGATATTTGCGGTTATTTTTGCGGATATCATTGCGGTTATTTTTGCGGATATTATTGCGGTTATTTTTGCGGATATTATTGCGGTTATTTTTGCGGATATCATTGCGGTTATTTTGCGGTGATATTTGCGGTTATTTTTGCGGATATCATTGCGGTTATTTTTGCGGATATCATTGCGGTTATTTTGCGGTGATATTTGCGGTTATTTTTGCGGATATCATTGCGGTTATTTTGCGGTAATATTTGCGGTTATTTTTGCGGATATCATTGCGGTTATTTTTGCGGATATTATTGCGGTTATTTTTGCGGATATCATTGCGGTTATTTTTGCGGATATCATTGCGGTTATTTTTGCGGATATCATTGCGGTTATATTGCGGTAATATTTGCGGTTATTTTTGCGGATATCATTGCGGTTATTTTGCGGTGATATTTGCGGTTATTTGTGCGGATATTATTGCGGTTATTTTTGCGGATATCATTGCGGTTATTTTGCGGTGATATTTGCGGTTATTTTTGCGGATATCATTGCGGTTATTTTTGCGGATATTATTGCGGTTATTTTTGCGGATATTATTGCGGTTATTTTTGCGGATATCATTGCGGTTTTTTTGCGGTGATATTTGCGGTTATTTTTGCGGATATCATTGCGGTTATTTTGCGGTAATATTTGCGGATATCATTGCGGTTATTTTTGCGGATATTATTGCGGTTATTTTTGCGGATATCAGTGCGGTTATTTTGCGGTGATATTTGCGGTTATTTTTGCGGATATCATTGCGGTTATTTTGCGGTGATATTTGCCGTTATTTTTGCGGATATCATTGCGGTTATTTTTGCGGATATTATTGCGGTTATTTTCGCGGATATTATTGCGGTTATTTTTGCGGATATTATTGCGGTTATTTTTGCGGATATCATTGCGGTTATTTTTGCGGATATCATTGCGGATATTTTGCGGTGATATTTGCGGTTATTTTTGCGGATATCATTGCGGTTATTTTGCGGTAATATTTGCGGTTATTTTTGCGGATATCATTGCGGTTATTTTTGCGGATATTATTGCGGTTATTTTTGCGGATATTATTGCGGTTATTTTTGCGGATATCATTGCGGTTATTTTGCGGTAACATTTGCGGTTATTTTTGCGGATATTATTGCGGTTATTTTTGCGGATATCATTGCGGTTATTTTGCGGTGATATTTGCGGTTATTTTTGCGGATATTATTGCGGTTATTTTTGCGGATATCATTGCGGTTATTTTGCGGTGATATTTGCGGTTATTTTTGCGGATATCATTGCGGTTATTTTTGCGGATATCATTGCGGTTATTTTGCGGTGATATTTGCGGTTATTTTTGCGGATATCATTGCGGTTATTTTGCGGTAATATTTGCGGTTATTTTTGCGGATATCATTGCGGTTATTTTTGCGGATATTATTGCGGTTATTTTTGCGGATATCATTGCGGTTATTTTTGCGGATATCATTGCGGTTATTTTTGCGGATATCAATGCGGTTATTTTGCGGTAACATTTGCGGTTATTTTTGCGGATATTATTGCGGATATTTTTGCGGATATCATTGCGGTTATTTTTGCGGATATCATTGCGGTTATTTTGCGGTAATATTTGCGGTTATTTTTGCGGATATCATAGCGGTTATTTTGCGGTGATATTTGCGGTTATTTTTGCGGATATTATTGCGGTTATTTTTGCGGATATCATTGCGGTTATTTTGCGGTGATATTTGCGGTTATTTTTGCGGATATCATTGCGGTTATTTTTGCGGATATTATTGCGGTTATTTTTGCGGATATTATTGCGGTTATTTTTGCGGATATCATTGCGGTTATTTTGCGGTGATATTTGCGGTTATTTTTGCGGATATCATTGCGGTTATTTTGCGGTAATATTTGCGGTTATTTTTGCGGATATCATTGCGGTTATTTTTGCGGATATTATTGCGGTTATTTTTGCGGATATCATTGCGGTTATTTTGCGGTGATATTTGCGGTTATTTTTGCGGATATCATTGCGGTTATTTTGCGGTAATATTTGCGGTTATTTTTGCGGATATCATTGCGGTTATTTTTGCGGATATCATTGCGGTTATTTTGCGGTGATATTTGCGGTTATTTTTGCGGATATCATTGCGGTTATTTTGCGGTAATATTTGCGGTTATTTTTGCGGATATCATTGCGGTTATTTTTGCGGATATTATTGCGGTTATTTTTGCGGATATCATTGCGGTTATTTTGCGGTGATATTTGCCGTTATTTTTGCGGATATCATTGCGGTTATTTTTGCGGATATTATTGCGGTTATTTTTGCGGATATCATTGCGGTTAATTTTGCGGATATCACTGCGGTTATTTTGCGGTGATATTTGCGGTTATTTTTGCGGATATCATTGCGGTTATTTTGCGGTAATATTTGCGGTTATTTTTGCGGATATCATTGCGGCTATTTTGCGGTAACATTTGCGGTTATTTTTGCGGATATTATTGCGGTTATTTTTGCGGATATCATTGCGGTTATTTTTGCGGATATCATTGCGGATATTTTGCGGTGATATTTGCGGTTATTTTTGCGGATATCATTGCGGTTATTTTGCGGTAATATTTGCGGTTATTTTTGCGGATATCATTGCGGTTATTTTTGCGGATATTATTGCGGTTATTTTGGCGGATATTATTGCGGTTATTTTTGCGGATATCATTGCGGTTATTGTGCGGTAACATTTGCGGTTATTTTTGCGGATATTATTGCGGTTATTTTTGCGGATATCATTGCGGTTATTTTGCGGATATCATTGCGGTTATTTTGCGGTGATATTTGCGGTTATTTTTGCGGATATCATTGCGGTTATTTTGCGGTGATATTTGCGGTTATTTTTGCGGATATCAATGCGGTTATTTTTGCGGATATTATTGCGGTTATTTAAGCGGATATCATTGCGGTTATTTTTGCGGATATCATTGCGGTTATTTTGCGGTGATATTTGCGGTTATTTTTGCGGATATCATTGCGGTTATTTTGCGGTAATATTTGCGGTTATTTTTGCGGATATCATTGCGGTTATTTTTGCGGATATTATTGCGGTTATTTTTGCGGATATTATTGCGGTTATTTTTGCGGATATCATTGCGGTTATTTTGCGGTAACATTTGCGGTTATTTTTGCAAATATTATTGCGGTTATTTTTGCGGATATCATTGCGGTTATTTTGCGGATATCATTGCGGTTATTTTTGCGGATATCATTGCGGTTATTTTGCGGTGATATTGGCGTTTATTTTTGCGGATATCATTGCGGTTATTTTGCGGTGATATTTGCGGTTATTTTTGCGGATATCATTGCGGTTATTTTGCGGTGATATTTGCGGTTATTTTTGCGGATATTATTGCGGTTATTTTTGCGGATATTATTGCGGTTATTTTTGCGGATATTATTGCGGTTATTTTTGCGGATATCAATGCGGTTATTTTGCGGTAACATTTGCGGTTATTTTTGCGGATATTATTGCGGTTATTTTTGCGGATATCATTGCGGTTATTTTTGCGGATATCATTGCGGTTATTTTGCGGTAACATTTGCGGTTATTTTTGCGGATATTATTGCGGATATTTTTGCGGATATCATTGCGGTTATTTTGCGGATATCATTGCGGTTATTTTTGCGGATATCATTGCGGTTATTTTGCGGTGATATTGGCGTTTATTTTTGCGGATATCATTGCGGTTATTTTGCGGTGATATTTGCGGTTATTTTTGCGGATATCATTGCGGTTATTTTGCGGTGATATTTGCGGTTATTTTTGCGGATATTATTGCGGTTATTTTGCTGTCATATTTGCGGTTAATTTTGCGGATATCATTGCGGTTATTTTTGCGGATATTATTGCGGTTATTTTTGCGGATATCATTGCGGTTATTTTGCGGTGATATTTGCGGTTATTTTTGCGGATATCATTGCGGTTATTTTGCCGTGATATTTGCGGTTATTTTTGCGGATATCATTGCGGTTATTTTTGCGGATATTATTGCGGTTATTTTTGCGGATATTATTGCGGTTATTTTTGCGGATATCATTGCGGCAATTTTGCGGTAACATTTGCGGTTATTTTTGCGGATATTATTGCGGTTATTTTTGCGGATATCATTGCGGTTATTTTGCGGTGATATTTGCGGTTATTTTTGCGGATATCATTGCGGTTATTTTGCGGTGATATTTGCGGTTATTTTTGCGGATATCATTGCGGTTATTTTGCGGTAATATTTGCGGTTATTTTTGCGGATATTATTGCGGTTATTTTTGCGGATATCATTGCGGTTATTTTTGCGGATATCATTGCGGTTATTTTGCGGTAATATTTGCGGTTATTTTTGCGGATATCATTGCGGTTATTTTTGCGGATATTATTGCGGTTATTTTTGCGGATATCATTGCGGTTATTTTGCGGTGATATTTGCGGTTATTTTTGCGGATATCATTGCGGTTATTTTTGCGGATATTATTGCGGTTATTTTTGCGGATATCATTGCGGTTATTTTTGCGGATATCATTGCGGTTATTTTGCGGCGATATTTGCGGTTATTTTTGCGGATATCATTGCGGTTATTTTGCGGTAATATTTGCGGTTATTTTTGCGGATATCATTGCGGTTATTTTTGCGGATATCATTGCGGTTATTTTGCGGTGATATTTGCGGTTATTTTTGCGGATATCATTGCGGTTATTTTGCGGTAATATTGGCGGTTATTTTTGCGGATATCATTGCGGTTATTTTTGCGGATATTATTGCGGTTATTTTTGCGGATATTATTGCGGTTATTTTTGCGGATATCATTGCGGTTATTTTGCGGTAACATTTGCGGTTATTTTTGCGGATATTATTGCGGTTATTTTTGCAGTAATATTTGCGGTTATTTTATGGATATCATTGCGGTTATTTTTGCGGATATCATTGCGGTTATTTTGCGGTGATATTTGCGGTTATTTTTGCGGATATCATTGCGGTTATTTTGCGGTGATATTTGCGGTTATTTTTGCGGATATCATTGCGGTTATTTTGCGGTGATATTTGCGGTTATTTTTGCGGAGATCATTGCGGTTATTTTTGCGAATATTACTGCGGTTATTTTTGCGGATATCATTGCGGATATTTTGCGGTAATATTTGCGGTTATTTTTGCGGATATTATTGCGGTTATTTTGCTGTAATATTTGCGGTTAATTTTGCGGATATCATTGCGGTTATTTTTGCGGATATTATTGCGGTTATTTTTGCGGATATCATTGCGGTTAATTTGCAGTGATATTTGCGGTTATTTTTGCGGATATCATTGCGGTTATTTTTGCGGATATTATTGCGGTTATTTTTGCGGATATTATTGCGGTTATTTTTGCGGATATCATTGCGGTTATTTTGCGGTAACATTTGCGGTTATTTTTGCGGATATTATTGCGGTTATTTTTGCGGATATCATTGCGGTTATTTTGCGGTGATATTTGCGGTTATTTTTGCGGATATTATTGCGGTTATTTTTGCGGATATCATTGCGGTTATTTTGCGGTGATATTTGCGGTTATTTTTGCGGATATCATTGCGGTTATTTTTGCGGATATCATTGCGGTTATTTTGCGGTGATATTTGCGGTTATTTTTGCGGATATCATTGCGGTTATTTTGCGGTAATATTTGCGGTTATTTTTGCGGATATCATTGCGGTTATTTTTGCGGATATTATTGCGGTTATTTTTGCGGATATCATTGCGGTTATTTTTGCGGATATCATTGCGGTTATTTTTGCGGATATCAATGCGGTTATTTTGCGGTAACATTTGCGGTTATTTTTGCGGATATTATTGCGGATATTTTTGCGGATATCATTGCGGTTATTTTTGCGGATATCATTGCGGTTATTTTGCGGTAATATTTGCGGTTATTTTTGCGGATATCATAGCGGTTATTTTGCGGTGATATTTGCGGTTATTTTTGCGGATATTATTGCGGTTATTTTTGCGGATATCATTGCGGTTATTTTGCGGTGATATTTGCGGTTATTTTTGCGGATATCATTGCGGTTATTTTTGCGGATATTATTGCGGTTATTTTTGCGGATATTATTGCGGTTATTTTTGCGGATATCATTGCGGTTATTTTGCGGTGATATTTGCGGTTATTTTTGCGGATATCATTGCGGTTATTTTGCGGTAATATTTGCGGTTATTTTTGCGGATATCATTGCGGTTATTTTTGCGGATATTATTGCGGTTATTTTTGCGGATATCATTGCGGTTATTTTGCGGTGATATTTGCGGTTATTTTTGCGGATATCATTGCGGTTATTTTGCGGTAATATTTGCGGTTATTTTTGCGGATATCATTGCGGTTATTTTTGCGGATATCATTGCGGTTATTTTGCGGTGATATTTGCGGTTATTTTTGCGGATATCATTGCGGTTATTTTGCGGTAATATTTGCGGTTATTTTTGCGGATATCATTGCGGTTATTTTTGCGGATATTATTGCGGTTATTTTTGCGGATATCATTGCGGTTATTTTGCGGTGATATTTGCCGTTATTTTTGCGGATATCATTGCGGTTATTTTTGCGGATATTATTGCGGTTATTTTTGCGGATATCATTGCGGTTAATTTTGCGGATATCACTGCGGTTATTTTGCGGTGATATTTGCGGTTATTTTTGCGGATATCATTGCGGTTATTTTGCGGTAATATTTGCGGTTATTTTTGCGGATATCATTGCGGTTATTTTGCGGTGATATTTGCGGTTATTTTTGCGGATATCATTGCGGTTATTTTGCGGTAATATTTGCGGTTATTTTTGAGGATATCATTGCGGTTATTTTTGCGGATATTATTGCGGTTATTTTTGCGGATATTATTGCGGTTATTTTTGCGGATATCATTGCGGTTATTGTGCGGTAACATTTGCGGTTATTTTTGCGGATATTATTGCGGTTATTTTTGCGGATATCATTGCGGTTATTTTGCGGATATCATTGCGGTTATTTTGCGGTGATATTTGCGGTTATTTTTGCGGATATCATTGCGGTTATTTTGCGGTGATATTTGCGGTTATTTTTGCGGATATCATTGCGGTTATTTTTGCGGATATTATTGCGGTTATTTTTGCGGATATCATTGCGGTTATTTTTGCGGATATCATTGCGGTTATTTTGCGGTGATATTTGCGGTTATTTTAGCGGATATCGTTGCGGTTATTTTGCGGTAATGTTTGCGGTTATTTTTGCGGATATTATTGCGGTTATTTTTGCGGATATCATTGCGGTTATTTTGCGGATATCATTGCGGTTATTTTTGCGGATATCATTGCGGTTATTTTGCGGTGATAGTGGCGTTTATTTTTGCGGATATCATTGCGGTTATTTTGCGGTGATATTTGCGGTTATTTTTGCGGATATCATTGCGGTTATTTTGCGGTGATATTTGCGGTTATTTTTGCGGTTATTTTGCTGTCATATTTGCGGTTAATTTTGCGGATATCATTGCGGATATTTTTGCGGATATTATTGCGGTTATTTTTGCGGATATCATTGCGGTTATTTTGCGGTGATATTTGCGGTTATTTTTGCGGATATCATTGCGGTTATTTTGCCGTGATATTTGTGGTTATTTTTGCGGATATCATTGCGGTTATTTTTGCGGATATTATTGCGGTTATTTTTGCGGATATTATTGCGGTTATTTTTGCGGATATTATTGCGGTTATTTTTGCGGATATCATTGCGGTTATTTTGCGGTGATATTTGCGGTTATTTTTGCGGATATCATTGCGGTTATTTTGCGGTAATATTTGCGGTTATTTTTGCGGATATCATTGCGGTTATTTTTGCGGATATCATTGCGGTTATTTTGCGGTGATATTTGCGGTTATTTTTGCGGATATCATTGCGGTTATTTTGCGGTAATATTTGCGGTTATTTTTGCGGATATCATTGCGGTTATTTTTGCGGATATTATTGCGGTTATTTTTGCGGATATCATTGCGGTTATTTTGCGGTGATATTTGCGGTTATTTTTGCGGTTATTTTGCTGTCATATTTGCGGTTAATTTTGCGGATATCATTGCGGATATTTTTGCGGATATTATTGCGGTTATTTTTGCGGATATCATTGCGGTTATTTTGCGGTGATATTTGCGGTTATTTTTGCGGATATCATTGCGGTTATTTTGCCGTGATATTTGCGGTTATTTTTGCGGATATCATTGCGGTTATTTTTGCGGATATTATTGCGGTTATTTTTGCGGATATTATTGCTGTTATTTTTGCGGATATTATTGCGGTTATTTTTGCGGATATCATTGCGGTTATTTTGCGGTGATATTTGCGGTTATTTTTGCGGATATCATTGCGGTTATTTTGCGGTAATATTTGCGGTTATTTTTGCGGATATCATTGCGGTTATTTTTGCGGATATCATTGCGGTTATTTTGCGGTGATATTTGCGGTTATTTTTGCGGATATCATTGCGGTTATTTTGCGGTAATATTTGCGGTTATTTTTGCGGATATCATTGCGGTTATTTTTGCGGATATTATTGCGGTTATTTTTGCGGATATCATTGCGGTTATTTTGCGGTGATATTTGCCGTTATTTTTGCGGATATCATTGCGGTTATTTTTGCGGATATTATTGCGGTTATTTTTGCGGATATCATTGCGGTTAATTTTGCGGATATCACTGCGGTTATTTTGCGGTGATATTTGCGGTTATTTTTGCGGATATCATTGCGGTTATTGTGCGGTAACATTTGCGGTTATTTTTGCGGATATTATTGCGGTTATTTTTGCGGATATCATTGCGGTTATTTTGCGGATATCATTGCGGTTATTTTGCGGTGATATTTGCGGTTATTTTTGCGGATATCATTGCGGTTATTTTGCGGTGATATTTGCGGTTATTTTTGCGGATATCATTGCGGTTATTTTTGCGGATATTATTGCGGTTATTTTTGCGGATATCATTGCGGTTATTTTTGCGGATATCATTGCGGTTATTTTGCGGTGATATTTGCGGTTATTTTAGCGGATATCGTTGCGGTTATTTTGCGGTAATGTTTGCGGTTATTTTTGCGGATATTATTGCGGTTATTTTTGCGGATATCATTGCGGTTATTTTGCGGATATCATTGCGGTTATTTTTGCGGATATCATTGCGGTTATTTTGCGGTGATAGTGGCGTTTATTTTTGCGGATATCATTGCGGTTATTTTGCGGTGATATTTGCGGTTATTTTTGCGGATATCATTGCGGTTATTTTGCGGTGATATTTGCGGTTATTTTTGCGGTTATTTTGCTGTCATATTTGCGGTTAATTTTGCGGATATCATTGCGGATATTTTTGCGGATATTATTGCGGTTATTTTTGCGGATATCATTGCGGTTATTTTGCGGTGATATTTGCGGTTATTTTTGCGGATATCATTGCGGTTATTTTGCCGTGATATTTGCGGTTATTTTTGCGGATATCATTGCGGTTATTTTTGCGGATATTATTGCGGTTATTTTTGCGGATATTATTGCGGTTATTTTTGCGGATATTATTGCGGTTATTTTTGCGGATATCATTGCGGTTATTTTGCGGTGATATTTGCGGTTATTTTTGCGGATATCATTGCGGTTATTTTGCGGTAATATTTGCGGTTATTTTTGCGGATATCATTGCGGTTATTTTTGCGGATATCATTGCGGTTATTTTGCGGTGATATTTGCGGTTATTTTTGCGGATATCATTGCGGTTATTTTGCGGTAATATTTGCGGTTATTTTTGCGGATATCATTGCGGTTATTTTTGCGGATATTATTGCGGTTATTTTTGCGGATATCATTGCGGTTATTTTGCGGTGATATTTGCCGTTATTTTTGCGGATATCATTACGGTTATTTTTGCGGATATTATTGCGGTTATTTTTGCGGATATCATTGCGGTTAATTTTGCGGATATCACTGCGGTTATTTTGCGGTGATATTTGCGGTTATTTTTGCGGATATCATTGCGGTTATTTTGCGGTAATATTTGCGGTTATTTTTGCGGATATCATTGCGGTTATTTTTGCGGATATCATTGCGGTTATTTTGCGGTGATATTTGCGGTTATTTTTGCGGATATCATTGCGGTTATTTTGCGGTAATATTTGCGGTTATTTTTGAGGATATCATTGCGGTTATTTTTGCGGTTATTTTGCTGTCATATTTGCGGTTAATTTTGCGGATATCATTGCGGTTATTTTGCGGATATCATTGCGGTTATTTTTGCGGATATCATTGCGGTTATTTTGCGGTGATAGTGGCGTTTATTTTTGCGGATATCATTGCGGTTATTTTGCGGTGATATTTGCGGTTATTTTTGCGGATATCATTGCGGTTATTTTGCGGTGATATTTGCGGTTATTTTTGCGGTTATTTTGCTGTCATATTTGCGGTTAATTTTGCGGATATCATTGCGGATATTTTTGCGGATATTATTGCGGTTATTTTTGCGGATATCATTGCGGTTATTTTGCGGTGATATTTGCGGTTATTTTTGCGGATATCATTGCGGTTATTTTGCCGTGATATTTGCGGTTATTTTTGCGGATATCATTGCGGTTATTTTTGCGGATATTATTGCGGTTATTTTTGCGGATATTATTGCGGTTATTTTTGCGGATATTATTGCGGTTATTTTTGCGGATATCATTGCGGTTATTTTGCGGTGATATTTGCGGTTATTTTTGCGGATATCATTGCGGTTATTTTGCGGTAATATTTGCGGTTATTTTTGCGGATATCATTGCGGTTATTTTTGCGGATATCATTGCGGTTATTTTGCGGTGATATTTGCGGTTATTTTTGCGGATATCATTGCGGTTATTTTGCGGTAATATTTGCGGTTATTTTTGCGGATATCATTGCGGTTATTTTTGCGGATATTATTGCGGTTATTTTTGCGGATATCATTGCGGTTATTTTGCGGTGATATTTGCCGTTATTTTTGCGGATATCATTACGGTTATTTTTGCGGATATTATTGCGGTTATTTTTGCGGATATCATTGCGGTTAATTTTGCGGATATCACTGCGGTTATTTTGCGGTGATATTTGCGGTTATTTTTGCGGATATCATTGCGGTTATTGTGCGGTAACATTTGCGGTTATTTTTGCGGATATTATTGCGGTTATTTTTGCGGATATCATTGCGGTTATTTTGCGGATATCATTGCGGTTATTTTGCGGTGATATTTGCGGTTATTTTTGCGGATATCATTGCGGTTATTTTGCGGTGATATTTGCGGTTATTTTTGCGGATATCATTGCGGTTATTTTTGCGGATATTATTGCGGTTATTTTTGCGGATATCATTGCGGTTATTTTTGCGGATATCATTGCGGTTATTTTGCGGTGATATTTGCGGTTATTTTAGCGGATATCGTTGCGGTTATTTTGCGGTAATGTTTGCGGTTATTTTTGCGGATATTATTGCGGTTATTTTTGCGGATATCATTGCGGTTATTTTGCGGATATCATTGCGGTTATTTTTGCGGATATCATTGCGGTAATTTTGCGGTGATATTGGCGTTTATTTTTGCGGATATCATTGCGGTTATTTTGCGGTGATATTTGCGGTTATTTTTGCGGATATCATTGCGGTTATTTTGCGGTGATATTTGCGGTTATTTTTGCGGTTATTTTGCTGTCATATTTGCGGTTAATTTTGCGGATATCATTGCGGATATTTTTGCGGATATTATTGCGGTTATTTTTGCGGATATCATTGCGGTTATTTTGCGGTGATATTTGCGGTTATTTTTGCGGATATCATTGCGGTTATTTTGCCGTGATATTTGCGGTTATTTTTGCGGATATCATTGCGGTTATTTTTGCGGATATTATTGCGGTTATTTTTGCGGATATTATTGCGGTTATTTTTGCGGATATCATTGCGGCTATTTTGCGGTAACATTTGCGGTTATTTTTGCGGATATTATTGCGGTTATTTTTGCGGATATCATTGCGGTTATTTTTGCGGATATCATTGCGGATATTTTGCGGTGATATTTGCGGTTATTTTTGCGGATATCATTGCGGTTATTTTGCGGTAATATTTGCGGTTATTTTTGCGGATATCATTGCGGTTATTTTTGCGGATATTATTGCGGTTATTTTTGCGGATATTATTGCGGTTATTTTTGCGGATATCATTGCGGTTATTGTGCGGTAACATTTGCGGTTATTTTTGCGGATATTATTGCGGTTATTTTTGCGGATATCATTGCGGTTATTTTGCGGATATCATTGCGGTTATTTTGCGGTGATATTTGCGGTTATTTTTGCGGATATCATTGCGGTTAGTTTGCATTGATATTTGCGGTTATTTTTGCGGATATCATTGCGGTTATTTTTGCGGATATTATTGCGGTTATTTTTGCGGATATCATTGCGGTTATTTTTGCGGATATCATTGCGGTTATTTTGCGGTGATATTTGCGGTTATTTTTGCGGATATCATTGCGGTTATTTTGCGGTAATATTTGCGGTTATTTTTGCGGATATCATTGCGGTTATTTTTGCGGATATCATTGCGGTTATTTTGCGGTGATATTTGCGGTTATTTTTGCGGATATCATTGCGGTTATTTTGCGGTAATATTTGCGGTTATTTTTGCGGATATCATTGCGGTTATTTTTGCGGATATTATTGCGGTTATTTTTGCGGATATTATTGCGGTTATTTTTGCGGATATCATTGCGGTTATTTTGCGGTAACATTTGCGGTTATTTTTGCGGATATTATTGCGGTTATTTTTGCGGATATCATTGCGGTTATTTTGCGGATATCATTGCGGTTATTTTTGCGGATATCATTGCGGTTATTTTGCGGTGATATTGGCGTTTATTTTTGCGGATATCATTGCGGTTATTTTGCGGTGATATTTGCGGTTATTTTTGCGGATATCATTGCGGTTATTTTGCGGTGATATTTGCGGTTATTTTTGCGGATATTATTGCGGTTATTTTGCTGTCATATTTGCGGTTAATTTTGCGGATATCATTGCGGTTATTTTTGCGGATATTATTGCGGTTATTTTTGCGGATATCATTGCGGTTATTTTGCGGTGATATTTGCGGTTATTTTTGCGGATATCATTGCGGTTATTTTGCCGTGATATTTGCGGTTATTTTTGCGGATATCATTGCGGTTATTTTTGCGGATATTATTGCGGTTATTTTTGCGGATATTATTGCGGTTATTTTTGCGGATATCATTGCGGCTATTTTGCGGTAACATTTGCGGTTATTTTTGCGGATATTATTGCGGTTATTTTTGCGGATATCATTGCGGTTATTTTGCGGTGAAATTTGCGGTTATTTTTGCGGATATCATTGCGGTTATTTAGCGGTGATATTTGCGGTTATTTTTGCGGATATCATTGCGGTTATTTTGCGGTAATATTTGCGGTTATTTTTGCGGATATTATTGCGGTTATTTTTGCGGATATCATTGCGGTTATTTTTGCGGATATCATTGCGGTTATTTTGCGGTAATATTTGCGGTTATTTTTGCGGATATCATTGCGGTTATTTTTGCGGATATTATTGCGGTTATTTTTGCGGATATCATTGCGGTTATTTTGCGGTGATATTTGCGGTTATTTTTGCGGATATCATTGCGGTTATTTTTGCGGATATTATTGCGGTTATTTTTGCGGATATCATTGCGGTTATTTTTTCGGATATCATTGCGGTTATTTTGCGGTGATATTTGCGGTTATTTTTGCGGATATCATTGCGGTTATTTTGCGGTAATATTTGCGGTTATTTTTGCGGATATCATTGCGGTTATTTTTGCGGATATCATTGCGGTTATTTTGCGGTGATATTTGCGGTTATTTTTGCGGATATCATTGCGGTTATTTTGCGGTAATATTGGCGGTTATTTTTGCGGATATCATTGCGGTTATTTTTGCGGATATTATTGCGGTTATTTTTGCGGATATTATTGCGGTTATTTTTGCGGATATCATTGCGGTTATTTTGCGGTAACATTTGCGGTTATTTTTGCGGATATTATTGCGGTTATTTTTGCAGTAATATTTGCGGTTATTTTGCGGATATCATTGCGGTTATTTTTGCGGATATCATTGCGGTTATTTTGCGGTGATATTTGCGGTTATTTTTGCGGATATCATTGCGGTTATTTTGCGGTGATATTTGCGGTTATTTTTGCGGATATCATTGCGGTTATTTTGCGGTGATATTTGCGGTTATTTTTGCGGAGATCATTGCGGTTATTTTTGCGAATATTACTGCGGTTATTTTTGCGGATATCATTGCGGATATTTTGCGGTAATATTTGCGGTTATTTTTGCGGATATTATTGCGGTTATTTTGCTGTAATATTTGCGGTTAATTTTGCGGATATCATTGCGGTTATTTTTGCGGATATTATTGCGGTTATTTTTGCGGATATCATTGCGGTTAATTTGCAGTGATATTTGCGGTTATTTTTGCGGATATCATTGCGGTTATTTTTGCGGATATTATTGCGGTTATTTTTGCGGATATTATTGCGGTTATTTTTGCGGATATCATTGCGGTTATTTTGCGGTAACATTTGCGGTTATTTTTGCGGATATTATTGCGGTTATTTTTGCGGATATCATTGCGGATATTTTGCGGTGATATTTGCGGTTATTTTTGCGGATATTATTGCGGTTATTTTTGCGGATATCATTGCGGTTATTTTGCGGTGATATTTGCGGTTATTTTTGCGGATATCATTGCGGTTATTTTTGCGGATATTATTGCGGTTATTTTTGCGGATATCATTGCGGTTATTTTGCGGTAATATTTGCGGTTATTTTTGCGGATATCATTGCGGTTATTTTGCGGTGATATTTGCGGTTATTTTTGCGGATATCATTGCGGTTATTTTTGCGGATATTATTGCGGTTATTTTTGCGGATATCATTGCGGTTATTTTGCAGTGATATTTGCGGTTATTTTTGCGGATATCATTGCGGTTATTTTTGCGGATATTATTGCGGTTATTTTTGCGGATATTATTGCGGTTATTTTTGCGGATATCATTGCGGTTATTTTGCGGTTATTTTTGCGGATATTATTGCGGTTATTTTTGCGGATATCATTGCGGTTATTTTGCGGTGATATTTGCGGTTATTTTTGCGGATATTATTGCGGTTATTTTTGCGGATATCATTGCGGTTATTTTGCGGTGATATTTGCGGTTATTTTTGCGGATATCATTGCGGTTATTTTTGCGGATATTATTGCGGTTATTTTTGCGGATATCATTGCGGTTATTTTGCGGTAATATTTGCGGTTATTTTTGCGGATATCATTGCGGTTATTTTTGCGGATATCATTGCGGTTATTTTGCGGTGATATTTGCGGTTATTTTTGCGGATATTATTGCGGTTATTTTTGCGGATATCATTGCGGTTATTTTTCCGGATATCATTGCGGTTATTTTGCGGTAATATTTGCGGTTATTTTTGCAAATATCATTGCGGTTATTTTTGCGGATATTATTGCGGTTATTTTTGCGGATATCATTGCGGTGATATTTGCGGTTATTTTTGCGGATATCATTGCGGTTATTTTGCGGTGATATTTGCGGTTATTTTTGCGGATATCATTGCGGTTATTTTGCGGTAATATTTGCGGTTATTTTTGCGGATATTATTGCGGTTATTTTTGCGGATATCATTGCGGTTATTTTGCGGTGATATTTGCGGTTATTTTTGCGGATATCATTGCGGTTATTTTTGCGGATATTATTGCGGTTATTTTTGCGGATATCATTGCGGTTATTTTTGCGGATATCATTGCGGTTATTTTGCGGTTATATTTGCGTTTATTTTTGCGGATATCATTGCGGTTATTTTGCGGTAATATTTGCGGTTATTTTTGCGGATATCATTGCGGTTATTTTTGCGGATATCATTGCGGTTATTTTTGCGGATATTATTGCGGTTATTTTTGCGGATATTATTGCGGTTATTTTTGCAGATATCATTGCGGTTATTTTGCGGTAACATTTGCGGTTATTTTTGCGTATATTATTGCGGTTATTTTTTTGCGGATATCATTGCGGTTATTTTGCGGATAACATTGCGGTTATTTTTGCGGATATCATTGCGGTTATTTTGCGGTGATATTTGCGGTTATTTTTGCGGATATCATTGCGGTTATTTTGCGGTGATATTTGCGGTTATTTTTGCGGATATCATTGCGGTTATTTTGCGGTGATATTTGCGGTTATTTTTGCGGAGATCATTGCGGTTATTTTTGCGGATATTATTGCGGTTATTTTTGCGGATATCATTGCGGATATTTTGCGGTAATATTTGCGGTTATTTTTGCGGATATTATTGCGGTTATTTTGCAGTAATATTTGCGGTTAATTTTGCGGATATCATTGCGGTTATTTTTGCGGATATAATTGCGGTTATTTTTGCGGATATCATTGCGGTTATTTTGCAGTGATATTTGCGGTTATTTTTGCGGATATCATTGCGGCTATTTTTGCGGATATTATTGCGGTTATTTTTGCGGATATTATTGCGGTTATTTTTGCGGATATCATTGCGGTTATTTTGCGGTAACATTTGCGGTTATTTTTGCGGATATTATTGCGGATATTTTTGCGGATATCATTGCGGTTATTTTGCGGTGATATTTGCGGTTATTTTTGCGGATATCATTGCGGTTATTTTGCGGTGATATTTGCGGTTATTTTTGCGGATATCATTGCGGTTATTTTGCGGTGATATTTGCGGTTATTTTTGCGGAGATCATTGCGGTTATTTTTGCGGATATCATTGCGGTTATTTTGCGGTGATATTTGCGGTTATTTTTGCGGATATTATTGCGGTTATTTTTGCGGATATCATTGCGGTTATTTTTCCGGATATCATTGCGGTTATTTTGCGGTAATATTTGCGGTTATTTTTGCAGATATCATTGCGGTTATTTTTGCGGATATTATTGCGGTTATTTTTGCGGATATCATTGCGGTGATATTTGCGGTTATTTTTGCGGATATCATTGCGGTTATTTTGCGGTGATATTTGCGGTTATTTTTGCGGATATCATTGCGGTTATTTTGCGGTAATATTTGCGGTTATTTTTGCGGATATTATTGCGGTTATTTTTGCGGATATCATTGCGGTTATTTTGCGGTGATATTTGCGGTTATTTTTGCGGATATCATTGCGGTTATTTTTGCGGATATTATTGCGGTTATTTTTGCGGATATCATTGCGGTTATTTTTGCGGATATCATTGCGGTTATTTTGCGGTTATATTTGCGGTTATTTTTGCGGATATCATTGCGGTTATTTTGCGGTAATATTTGCGGTTATTTTTGCGGATATCATTGCGGTTATTTTTGCGGATATCATTGCGGTTATTTTTGCGGATATTATTGCGGTTATTTTTGCGGATATTATTGCGGTTATTTTTGCAGATATCATTGCGGTTATTTTGCGGTAACATTTGCGGTTATTTTTGCGTATATTATTGCGGTTATTTTTTTGCGGATATCATTGCGGTTATTTTGCGGATAACATTGCGGTTATTTTTGCGGATATCATTGCGGTTATTTTGCGGTGATATTTGCGGTTATTTTTGCGGATATCATTGCGGTTATTTTGCGGTGATATTTGCGGTTATTTTTGCGGATATCATTGCGGTTATTTTGCGGTGATATTTGCGGTTATTTTTGCGGAGATCATTGCGGTTATTTTTGCGGATATTATTGCGGTTATTTTTGCGGATATCATTGCGGTTATTTTGCGGTGATATTTGCGGTTATTTTTGCGGATATCATTGCGGTTATTTTGCCGTGATATTTGCGGTTATTTTTGCGGATATCATTGCGGTTATTTTTGCGGATATTATTGCGGTTATTTTTGCGGATATTATTGCGGTTATTTTTGCGGATATCATTGCGGCTATTTTGCGGTAACATTTGCGGTTATTTTTGCGGATATTATTGCGGTTATTTTTGCGGATATCATTGCGGTTATTTTTGCGGATATCATTGCGGATATTTTGCGGTGATATTTGCGGTTATTTTTGCGGATATCATTGCGGTTATTTTGCGGTAATATTTGCGGTTATTTTTGCGGATATCATTGCGGTTATTTTTGCGGATATTATTGCGGTTATTTTTGCGGATATTATTGCGGTTATTTTTGCGGATATCATTGCGGTTATTGTGCGGTAACATTTGCGGTTATTTTTGCGGATATTATTGCGGTTATTTTTGCGGATATCATTGCGGTTATTTTGCGGATATCATTGCGGTTATTTTGCGGTGATATTTGCGGTTATTTTTGCGGATATCATTGCGGTTAGTTTGCATTGATATTTGCGGTTATTTTTGCGGATATCATTGCGGTTATTTTTGCGGATATTATTGCGGTTATTTTTGCGGATATCATTGCGGTTATTTTTGCGGATATCATTGCGGTTATTTTGCGGTGATATTTGCGGTTATTTTTGCGGATATCATTGCGGTTATTTTGCGGTAATATTTGCGGTTATTTTTGCGGATATCATTGCGGTTATTTTTGCGGATATCATTGCGGTTATTTTGCGGTGATATTTGCGGTTATTTTTGCGGATATCATTGCGGTTATTTTGCGGTAATATTTGCGGTTATTTTTGCGGATATCATTGCGGTTATTTTTGCGGATATTATTGCGGTTATTTTTGCGGATATTATTGCGGTTATTTTTGCGGATATCATTGCGGTTATTTTGCGGTAACATTTGCGGTTATTTTTGCGGATATTATTGCGGTTATTTTTGCGGATATCATTGCGGTTATTTTGCGGATATCATTGCGGTTATTTTTGCGGATATCATTGCGGTTATTTTGCGGTGATATTGGCGTTTATTTTTGCGGATATCATTGCGGTTATTTTGCGGTGATATTTGCGGTTATTTTTGCGGATATCATTGCGGTTATTTTGCGGTGATATTTGCGGTTATTTTTGCGGATATTATTGCGGTTATTTTGCTGTCATATTTGCGGTTAATTTTGCGGATATCATTGCGGTTATTTTTGCGGATATTATTGCGGTTATTTTTGCGGATATCATTGCGGTTATTTTGCGGTGATATTTGCGGTTATTTTTGCGGATATCATTGCGGTTATTTTGCCGTGATATTTGCGGTTATTTTTGCGGATATCATTGCGGTTATTTTTGCGGATATTATTGCGGTTATTTTTGCGGATATTATTGCGGTTATTTTTGCGGATATCATTGCGGCTATTTTGCGGTAACATTTGCGGTTATTTTTGCGGATATTATTGCGGTTATTTTTGCGGATATCATTGCGGTTATTTTGCGGTGAAATTTGCGGTTATTTTTGCGGATATCATTGCGGTTATTTAGCGGTGATATTTGCGGTTATTTTTGCGGATATCATTGCGGTTATTTTGCGGTAATATTTGCGGTTATTTTTGCGGATATTATTGCGGTTATTTTTGCGGATATCATTGCGGTTATTTTTGCGGATATCATTGCGGTTATTTTGCGGTAATATTTGCGGTTATTTTTGCGGATATCATTGCGGTTATTTTTGCGGATATTATTGCGGTTATTTTTGCGGATATCATTGCGGTTATTTTGCGGTGATATTTGCGGTTATTTTTGCGGATATCATTGCGGTTATTTTTGCGGATATTATTGCGGTTATTTTTGCGGATATCATTGCGGTTATTTTTGCGGATATCATTGCGGTTATTTTGCGGTGATATTTGCGGTTATTTTTGCGGATATCATTGCGGTTATTTTGCGGTAATATTTGCGGTTATTTTTGCGGATATCATTGCGGTTATTTTTGCGGATATCATTGCGGTTATTTTGCGGTGATATTTGCGGTTATTTTTGCGGATATCATTGCGGTTATTTTGCGGTAATATTGGCGGTTATTTTTGCGGATATCATTGCGGTTATTTTTGCGGATATTATTGCGGTTATTTTTGCGGATATTATTGCGGTTATTTTTGCGGATATCATTGCGGTTATTTTGCGGTAACATTTGCGGTTATTTTTGCGGATATTATTGCGGTTATTTTTGCAGTAATATTTGCGGTTATTTTGCGGATATCATTGCGGTTATTTTTGCGGATATCATTGCGGTTATTTTGCGGTGATATTTGCGGTTATTTTTGCGGATATCATTGCGGTTATTTTGCGGTGATATTTGCGGTTATTTTTGCGGATATCATTGCGGTTATTTTGCGGTGATATTTGCGGTTATTTTTGCGGAGATCATTGCGGTTATTTTTGCGAATATTACTGCGGTTATTTTTGCGGATATCATTGCGGATATTTTGCGGTAATATTTGCGGTTATTTTTGCGGATATTATTGCGGTTATTTTGCTGTAATATTTGCGGTTAATTTTGCGGATATCATTGCGGTTATTTTTGCGGATATTATTGCGGTTATTTTTGCGGATATCATTGCGGTTAATTTGCAGTGATATTTGCGGTTATTTTTGCGGATATCATTGCGGTTATTTTTGCGGATATTATTGCGGTTATTTTTGCGGATATTATTGCGGTTATTTTTGCGGATATCATTGCGGTTATTTTGCGGTAACATTTGCGGTTATTTTTGCGGATATTATTGCGGTTATTTTTGCGGATATCATTGCGGTTATTTTGCGGTGATATTTGCGGTTATTTTTGCGGATATTATTGCGGTTATTTTTGCGGATATCATTGCGGTTATTTTGCGGTGATATTTGCGGTTATTTTTGCGGATATCATTGCGGTTATTTTTGCGGATATTATTGCGGTTATTTTTGCGGATATCATTGCGGTTATTTTGCGGTAATATTTGCGGTTATTTTTGCGGATATCATTGCGGTTATTTTGCGGTGATATTTGCGGTTATTTTTGCGGATATCATTGCGGTTATTTTTGCGGATATTATTGCGGTTATTTTTGCGGATATCATTGCGGTTATTTTGCAGTGATATTTGCGGTTATTTTTGCGGATATCATTGCGGTTATTTTTGCGGATATTATTGCGGTTATTTTTGCGGATATTATTGCGGTTATTTTGCGGTGATATTTGCGGTTATTTTTGCGGATATTATTGCGGTTATTTTTGCGGATATCATTGCGGTTATTTTGCGGTGATATTTGCGGTTATTTTTGCGGATATCATTGCGGTTATTTTTGCGGATATTATTGCGGTTATTTTTGCGGATATCATTGCGGTTATTTTGCGGTAATATTTGCGGTTATTTTTGCGGATATCATTGCGGTTATTTTTGCGGATATCATTGCGGTTATTTTGCGGTGATATTTGCGGTTATTTTTGCGGATATTATTGCGGTTATTTTTGCGGATATCATTGCGGTTATTTTGCGGTGATATTTGCGGTTATTTTTGCGGATATTATTGCGGTTATTTTTGCGGATATCATTGCGGTTATTTTGCGGTGATATTTGCGGTTATTTTTGCGGATATCATTGCGGTTATTTTTGCGGATATTATTGCGGTTATTTTTGCGGATATCATTGCGGTTATTTTGCGGTAATATTTGCGGTTATTTTTGCGGATATCATTGCGGTTATTTTTGCGGATATCATTGCGGTTATTTTGCGGTGATATTTGCGGTTATTTTTGCGGATATTATTGCGGTTATTTTTGCGGATATCATTGCGGTTATTTTTCCGGATATCATTGCGGTTATTTTGCGGTAATATTTGCGGTTATTTTTGCAAATATCATTGCGGTTATTTTTGCGGATATTATTGCGGTTATTTTTGCGGATATCATTGCGGTGATATTTGCGGTTATTTTTGCGGATATCATTGCGGTTATTTTGCGGTGATATTTGCGGTTATTTTTGCGGATATCATTGCGGTTATTTTGCGGTAATATTTGCGGTTATTTTTGCGGATATTATTGCGGTTATTTTTGCGGATATCATTGCGGTTATTTTGCGGTGATATTTGCGGTTATTTTTGCGGATATCATTGCGGTTATTTTTGCGGATATTATTGCGGTTATTTTTGCGGATATCATTGCGGTTATTTTGCGGTAATATTTGCGGTTATTTTTGCGGATATCATTGCGGTTATTTTGCGGTGATATTTGCGGTTATTTTTGCGGATATCATTGCGGTTATTTTTGCGGATATTATTGCGGTTATTTTTGCGGATATCATTGCGGTTATTTTGCAGTGATATTTGCGGTTATTTTTGCGGATATCATTGCGGTTATTTTTGCGGATATTATTGCGGTTATTTTTGCGGATATTATTGCGGTTATTTTGCGGTGATATTTGCGGTTATTTTTGCGGATATTATTGCGGTTATTTTTGCGGATATCATTGCGGTTATTTTGCGGTGATATTTGCGGTTATTTTTGCGGATATCATTGCGGTTATTTTTGCGGATATTATTGCGGTTATTTTTGCGGATATCATTGCGGTTATTTTGCGGTAATATTTGCGGTTATTTTTGCGGATATAATTGCGGTTATTTTTGCGGATATCATTGCGGTTATTTTGCGGTGATATTTGCGGTTATTTTTGCGGATATTATTGCGGTTATTTTTGCGGATATCATTGCGGTTATTTTGCGGTGATATTTGCGGTTATTTTTGCGGATATTATTGCGGTTATTTTTGCGGATATCATTGCGGTTATTTTGCGGTGATATTTGCGGTTATTTTTGCGGATATCATTGCGGTTATTTTTGCGGATATTATTGCGGTTATTTTTGCGGATATCATTGCGGTTATTTTGCGGTAATATTTGCGGTTATTTTTGCGGATATCATTGCGGTTATTTTTGCGGATATCATTGCGGTTATTTTGCGGTGATATTTGCGGTTATTTTTGCGGATATTATTGCGGTTATTTTTGCGGATATCATTGCGGTTATTTTTCCGGATATCATTGCGGTTATTTTGCGGTAATATTTGCGGTTATTTTTGCAAATATCATTGCGGTTATTTTTGCGGATATTATTGCGGTTATTTTTGCGGATATCATTGCGGTGATATTTGCGGTTATTTTTGCGGATATCATTGCGGTTATTTTGCGGTGATATTTGCGGTTATTTTTGCGGATATCATTGCGGTTATTTTGCGGTAATATTTGCGGTTATTTTTGCGGATATTATTGCGGTTATTTTTGCGGATATCATTGCGGTTATTTTGCGGTGATATTTGCGGTTATTTTTGCGGATATCATTGCGGTTATTTTTGCGGATATTATTGCGGTTATTTTTGCGGATATCATTGCGGTTATTTTTGCGGATATCATTGCGGTTATTTTGCGGTTATATTTGCGGTTATTTTTGCGGATATCATTGCGGTTATTTTGCGGTAATATTTGCGGTTATTTTTGCGGATATCATTGCGGTTATTTTTGCGGATATCATTGCGGTTATTTTTGCGGATATTATTGCGGTTATTTTTGCGGATATTATTGCGGTTATTTTTGCAGATATCATTGCGGTTATTTTGCGGTAACATTTGCGGTTATTTTTGCGTATATTATTGCGGTTATTTTTTTGCGGATATCATTGCGGTTATTTTGCGGATAACATTGCGGTTATTTTTGCGGATATCATTGCGGTTATTTTGCGGTGATATTTGCGGTTATTTTTGCGGATATCATTGCGGTTATTTTGCGGTGATATTTGCGGTTATTTTTGCGGATATCATTGCGGTTATTTTGCGGTGATATTTGCGGTTATTTTTGCGGAGATCATTGCGGTTATTTTTGCGGATATTATTGCGGTTATTTTTGCGGATATCATTGCGGATATTTTGCGGTAATATTTGCGGTTATTTTTGCGGATATTATTGCGGTTATTTTGCAGTAATATTTGCGGTTAATTTTGCGGATATCATTGCGGTTATTTTTGCGGATATAATTGCGGTTATTTTTGCGGATATCATTGCGGTTATTTTGCAGTGATATTTGCGGTTATTTTTGCGGATATCATTGCGGCTATTTTTGCGGATATTATTGCGGTTATTTTTGCGGATATTATTGCGGTTATTTTTGCGGATATCATTGCGGTTATTTTGCGGTAACATTTGCGGTTATTTTTGCGGATATTATTGCGGATATTTTTGCGGATATCATTGCGGTTATTTTGCGGTGATATTTGCGGTTATTTTTGCGGATATCATTGCGGTTATTTTGCGGTGATATTTGCGGTTATTTTTGCGGATATCATTGCGGTTATTTTGCGGTGATATTTGCGGTTATTTTTGCGGAGATCATTGCGGTTATTTTTGCGGATATCATTGCGGTTATTTTGCGGTGATATTTGCGGTTATTTTTGCGGATATTATTGCGGTTATTTTTGCGGATATCATTGCGGTTATTTTTCCGGATATCATTGCGGTTATTTTGCGGTAATATTTGCGGTTATTTTTGCAGATATCATTGCGGTTATTTTTGCGGATATTATTGCGGTTATTTTTGCGGATATCATTGCGGTGATATTTGCGGTTATTTTTGCGGATATCATTGCGGTTATTTTGCGGTGATATTTGCGGTTATTTTTGCGGATATCATTGCGGTTATTTTGCGGTAATATTTGCGGTTATTTTTGCGGATATTATTGCGGTTATTTTTGCGGATATCATTGCGGTTATTTTGCGGTGATATTTGCGGTTATTTTTGCGGATATCATTGCGGTTATTTTTGCGGATATTATTGCGGTTATTTTTGCGGATATCATTGCGGTTATTTTTGCGGATATCATTGCGGTTATTTTGCGGTTATATTTGCGGTTATTTTTGCGGATATCATTGCGGTTATTTTGCGGTAATATTTGCGGTTATTTTTGCGGATATCATTGCGGTTATTTTTGCGGATATCATTGCGGTTATTTTTGCGGATATTATTGCGGTTATTTTTGCGGATATTATTGCGGTTATTTTTGCAGATATCATTGCGGTTATTTTGCGGTAACATTTGCGGTTATTTTTGCGTATATTATTGCGGTTATTTTTTTGCGGATATCATTGCGGTTATTTTGCGGATAACATTGCGGTTATTTTTGCGGATATCATTGCGGTTATTTTGCGGTGATATTTGCGGTTATTTTTGCGGATATCATTGCGGTTATTTTGCGGTGATATTTGCGGTTATTTTTGCGGATATCATTGCGGTTATTTTGCGGTGATATTTGCGGTTATTTTTGCGGAGATCATTGCGGTTATTTTTGCGGATATTATTGCGGTTATTTTTGCGGATATCATTGCGGATATTTTGCGGTAATATTTGCGGTTATTTTTGCGGATATTATTGCGGTTATTTTGCAGTAATATTTGCGGTTAATTTTGCGGATATCATTGCGGTTATTTTTGCGGATATAATTGCGGTTATTTTTGCGGATATCATTGCGGTTATTTTGCAGTGATATTTGCGGTTATTTTTGCGGATATCATTGCGGCTATTTTTGCGGATATTATTGCGGTTATTTTTGCGGATATTATTGCGGTTATTTTTGCGGATATCATTGCGGTTATTTTGCGGTAACATTTGCGGTTATTTTTGCGGATATTATTGCGGATATTTTTGCGGATATCATTGCGGTTATTTTGCGGTGATATTTGCGGTTATTTTTGCGGATATCATTGCGGTTATTTTGCGGTGATATTTGCGGTTATTTTTGCGGATATCATTGCGGTTATTTTGCGGTGATATTTGCGGTTATTTTTGCGGAGATCATTGCGGTTATTTTTGCGGATATCATTGCGGTTATTTTGCGGTGATATTTGCGGTTATTTTTGCGGATATTATTGCGGTTATTTTTGCGGATATCATTGCGGTTATTTTTCCGGATATCATTGCGGTTATTTTGCGGTAATATTTGCGGTTATTTTTGCAGATATCATTGCGGTTATTTTTGCGGATATTATTGCGGTTATTTTTGCGGATATCATTGCGGTGATATTTGCGGTTATTTTTGCGGATATCATTGCGGTTATTTTGCGGTGATATTTGCGGTTATTTTTGCGGATATCATTGCGGTTATTTTGCGGTAATATTTGCGGTTATTTTTGCGGATATTATTGCGGTTATTTTTGCGGATATCATTGCGGTTATTTTGCGGTGATATTTGCGGTTATTTTTGCGGATATCATTGCGGTTATTTTTGCGGATATTATTGCGGTTATTTTTGCGGATATCATTGCGGTTATTTTTGCGGATATCATTGCGGTTATTTTGCGGTTATATTTGCGGTTATTTTTGCGGATATCATTGCGGTTATTTTGCGGTAATATTTGCGGTTATTTTTGCGGATATCATTGCGGTTATTTTTGCGGATATCATTGCGGTTATTTTTGCGGATATTATTGCGGTTATTTTTGCGGTTATTATTGCGGTTATTTTTGCAGATATCATTGCGGTTATTTTGCGGTAACATTTGCGGTTATTTTTGCGTATATTATTGCGGTTATTTTTTTGCGGATATCATTGCGGTTATTTTGCGGATAACATTGCGGTTATTTTTGCGGATATCATTGCGGTTATTTTGCGGTGATATTTGCGGTTATTTTTGCGGATATCATTGCGGTTATTTTGCGGTGATATTTGCGGTTATTTTTGCGGATATCATTGCGGTTATTTTGCGGTGATATTTGCGGTTATTTTTGCGGAGATCATTGCGGTTATTTTTGCGGATATTATTGCGGTTATTTTTGCGGATATCATTGCGGATATTTTGCGGTAATATTTGCGGTTATTTTTGCGGATATTATTGCGGTTATTTTGCAGTAATATTTGCGGTTAATTTTGCGGATATCATTGCGGTTATTTTTGCGGATATAATTGCGGTTATTTTTGCGGATATCATTGCGGTTATTTTGCAGTGATATTTGCGGTTATTTTTGCGGATATCATTGCGGCTATTTTTGCGGATATTATTGCGGTTATTTTTGCGGATATTATTGCGGTTATTTTTGCGGATATCATTGCGGTTATTTTGCGGTAATATTTGCGGTTATTTTTGCGGATATCATTGCGGTTATTTTTGCGGATATCATTGCGGTTATTTTTGCGGATATTATTGCGGTTATTTTTGCGGATATTATTGCGGTTATTTTTGCAGATATCATTGCGGTTATTTTGCGGTAACATTTGCGGTTATTTTTGCGTATATTATTGCGGTTATTTTTTTGCGGATATCATTGCGGTTATTTTGCGGATAACATTGCGGTTATTTTTGCGGATATCATTGCGGTTATTTTGCGGTGATATTTGCGGTTATTTTTGCGGATATCATTGCGGTTATTTTGCGGTGATATTTGCGGTTATTTTTGCGGAGATCATTGCGGATATTTTTGCGGATATCATTGCGGTTATTTTGCGGTGATATTTGCGGTTATTTTTGCGGATATCATTGCGGTTATTTTGCGGTGATATTTGCGGTTATTTTTGCGGATATCATTGCGGTTATTTTGCGGTGATATTTGCGGTTATTTTTGCGGAGATCATTGCGGTTATTTTTGCGGATATCATTGTGGTTATTTTGCGGTGATATTTGCGGTTATTTTTGCGGATATTATTGCGGTTATTTTTGCGGATATCATTGCGGTTATTTTTCCGGATATCATTGCGGTTATTTTGCGGTAATATTTGCGGTTATTTTTGCAGATATCATTTCGGTTATTTTTGCGGATATTATTGCGGTTATTTTTGCGGATATCATTGCGGTGATATTTGCGGTTATTTTTGCGGATATCATTGCGGTTATTTTGCGGTGATATTTGCGGTTATTTTTGCGGATATCATTGCGGTTATTTTGCGGTAATATTTGCGGTTATTTTTGCGGATATTATTGCGGTTATTTTTGCGGATATCATTGCGGTTATTTTGCGGTGATATTTGCGGTTATTTTTGCGGATATCATTGCGGTTATTTTTGCGGATATTATTGCGGTTATTTTTGCGGATATCATTGCGGTTATTTTTGCGGATATCATTGCGGTTATTTTGCGGTTATATTTGCGGTTATTTTTGCGGATATCATTGCGGTTATTTTGCGGTAATATTTGCGGTTATTTTTGCGGATATCATTGCGGTTATTTTTGCGGATATCATTGCGGTTATTTTTGCGGATATTATTGCGGTTATTTTTGCGGATATTATTGCGGTTATTTTTGCAGATATCATTGCGGTTATTTTGCGGTAACATTTGCGGTTATTTTTGCGTATATTATTGCGGTTATTTATTTGCGGATATCATTGCGGTTATTTTGCGGATAACATTGCGGTTATTTTTGCGGATATCATTGCGGTTATTTTGCGGTGATATTTGCGGTTATTTTTGCGGATATCATTGCGGTTATTTTGCGGTGATATTTGCGGTTATTTTTGCGGATATCATTGCGGTTATTTTGCGGTGATATTTGCGGTTATTTTTGCGGAGATCATTGCGGTTATTTTTGCGGATATTATTGCGGTTATTTTTGCGGATATCATTGCGGATATTTTGCGGTAATATTTGCGGTTATTTTTGCGGATATTATTGCGGTTATTTTGCAGTAATATTTGCGGTTAATTTTGCGGATATCATTGCGGTTATTTTTGCGGATATAATTGCGGTTATTTTTGCGGATATCATTGCGGTTATTTTGCAGTGATATTTGCGGTTATTTTTGCGGATATCATTGCGGCTATTTTTGCGGATATTATTGCGGTTATTTTTGCGGATATTATTGCGGTTATTTTTGCGGATATCATTGCGGTTATTTTGCGGTAATATTTGCGGTTATTTTTGCGGATATCATTGCGGTTATTTTTGCGGATATCATTGCGGTTATTTTTGCGGATATTATTGCGGTTATTTTTGCGGATATTATTGCGGTTATTTTTGCAGATATCATTGCGGTTATTTTGCGGTAACATTTGCGGTTATTTTTGCGTATATTATTGCGGTTATTTTTTTGCGGATATCATTGCGGTTATTTTGCGGATAACATTGCGGTTATTTTTGCGGATATCATTGCGGTTATTTTGCGGTGATATTTGCGGTTATTTTTGCGGATATCATTGCGGTTATTTTGCGGTGATATTTGCGGTTATTTTTGCGGATATCATTGCGGTTATTTTGCGGTGATATTTGCGGTTATTTTTGCGGAGATCATTGCGGTTATTTTTGCGGATATTATTGCGGTTATTTTTGCGGATATCATTGCGGATATTTTGCGGTAATATTTGCGGTTATTTTTGCGGATATTATTGCGGTTATTTTGCAGTAATATTTGCGGTTAATTTTGCGGATATCATTGCGGTTATTTTTGCGGATATAATTGCGGTTATTTTTGCGGATATCATTGCGGTTATTTTGCAGTGATATTTGCGGTTATTTTTGCGGATATCATTGCGGCTATTTTTGCGGATATTATTGCGGTTATTTTTGCGGATATTATTGCGGTTATTTTTGCGGATATCATTGCGGTTATTTTGCGGTAACATTTGCGGTTATTTTTGCGGATATTATTGCGGATATTTTTGCGGATATCATTGCGGTTATTTTGCGGTGATATTTGCGGTTATTTTTGCGGATATCATTGCGGTTATTTTGCGGTGATATTTGCGGTTATTTTTGCGGAGATCATTGCGGTTATTTTTGCGGATATTACTGCGGTTATTTTTGCGGATATCATTGCGGATATTTTGCGGTAATATTTGCGGTTATTTTTGCGGATATTATTGCGGTTATTTTGCTGTAATATTTGCGGCTAATTTTGCGGATATCATTGCGGTTATTTTTGCGGATATTATTGCGGTTATTTTTGCGGATATCATTGCGGTTAATTTGCAGTGATATTTGCGGTTATTTTTGCGGATATCATTGCGGTTATTTTGCGGTAACATTTGCGGTTATTTTTGCGGATATTATTGCGGTTATTTTTGCGGATATCATTGCGGTTATTTTGCGGTGATATTTGCGGTTATTTTTGCGGATATTATTGCGGTTATTTTTGCGGATATCATTGCTGTTATTTTGCGGTGATATTTGCGGTTATTTTTGCGGATATCATTGCGGTTATTTTTGCGGATATTATTGCGGTTATTTTTGCGGATATCATTGCGGTTATTTTGCGGTAATATTTGCGGTTATTTTTGCGGATATCATTGCGGTTATTTTTGCGGATATCATTGCGGTTATTTTGCGGTGATATTTGCGGTTATTTTTGCGGATATTATTGCGGTTATTTTTGCGGATATCATTGCGGTTATTTTTGCGGATATCATTGCGGTTATTTTGCGGTAATATTTGCGGTTATTTTTGCAGATATCATTGCGGTTATTTTTGCGGATATTATTGCGGTTATTTTTGCGGATATCATTGCGGTTATTTTGCGGTGATATTTGCGGTTATTTTTGCGGATATCATTGCGGTTATTTTGCGGTGATATTTGTGGTTATTTTTGCGGATATCATTGCGGTTATTTTGCGGTAATATTTGCGGTTATTTTTGCGGACATTATTGCGGTTATTTTTGCGGATATCATTGCGGTTATTTTGCGGTGATATTTGCGGTTATTTTTGCGGATATCATTGCGGTTATTTTTGCGGATATTATTGCGGTTATTTTTGCGGATATCATTGCGGTTATTTTTGCGGATATCATTGCGGTTATTTTGCGGTGAAATTTGCGGTTATTTTTGCGGATATCATTGCGGTTATTTTGCGGTAATATTTGCGGTTATTTTTGCGGATATCATTGCGGTTATTTTTGCGGATATCATTGCGGTTATTTTTGCGGATATTATTGCGGTTATTTTTGCGGATATTATTGCGGTTATTTTTGCGGATATCATTGCGGTTATTTTGCGGTAACATTTGCGGATATTTTTGCGGATATTATTGCGGTTATTTTGCGGATAACATTGCGGTTATTTTTGCGGATATCATTGCGGTTATTTTGCGGTGATATTTGCGGTTATTTTTGCGGATATCATTGCGGTTATTTTGCGGTGATATTTGCGGTTATTTTTGCGGATATCATTGCGGTTATTTTGCGGTGATATTTGCGGTTATTTTTGCGGAGATCATTGCGGTTATTTTTGCGGATATTATTGCGGTTATTTTTGCGGATATCATTGCGGATATTTTGCGGTGATATTTGCGGTTATTTTTGCGGACATTATTGCGGTTATTTTTGCGGATATCATTGCGGTTATTTTGCGGTGATATTTGCGGTTATTTTTTCGGATATCATTGCGGTTATTTTTGCGGATATTATTGCGGTTATTTTTGCGGATATCATTGCGGTTATTTTTGCGGATATCATTGCGGTTATTTTGCGGTGAAATTTGCGGTTATTTTTGCGGATATCATTGCGGTTATTTTGCGGTAATATTTGCGGTTATTTTTGCGGATATCATTGCGGTTATTTTTGCGGATATCATTGCGGTTATTTTTGCGGATATCATTGCGGTTATTTTTGCGGATATTATTGCGGTTATTTTTGCGGATATTATTGCGGTTATTTTTGCGGATATCATTGCGGTTATTTTGCGGTAACATTTGCGGATATTTTTGCGGATATTATTGCGGTTATTTTTGCGGATATCATTGCGGTTATTTTGCGGATATCATTGCGGTTATTTTGCGGTGATATTTGCGGATATCATTGCGGTTATTTTTAGGTGATATTTGCGGTTATTTTTGCGGATATCATAGCGGTTATTTTGCGGTGATATTTGCGGTTATTTTTGCGGAGATCATTGCGGTTATTTTTGCGGATATTATTGCGGTTATTTTTGCGGATATCATTGCGGATATTTTGCGGTAATATTTGCGGTTATTTTTGCGGATATTATTGCGGTTATTTTGCTGTAATATTTGCGGTTAATTTTGCGGATATCATTGCGGTTATTTTTGCGGATATTATTGCGGTTATTTTTGCGGATATCATTGCGGTTAATTTGCAGTGATATTTGCGGTTATTTTTGCGGATATCATTGCGGTTATTTTTGCGGATATTATTGCGGTTATTTTTGCGGATATTATTGCGGTTATTTTTGCGGATATCATTGCGGTTATTTTGCGGTAACATTTGCGGTTATTTTGCGGTAACATTTGCGGTTATTTTTGCGGATATTATTGCGGTTATTTTTGCGGATATCATTGCGGTTATTTTGCGGTAACATTTGCGGTTATTTTGCGGTAACATTTGCGGTTATTTTTGCGGATATCATTGCGGTTATTTTGCGGTAATATTTGCGGTTATTTTTGCGGATATCATTGCGGTTATTTTTGCGGATATCATTGCGGTTATTTTTGCGGATATTATTGCGGTTATTTTTGCGGATATTATTGCGGTTATTTTTGCGGATATCATTGCGGTTATTTTGCGGTAACATTTGCGGATATTTTTGCGGATATTATTGCGGTTATTTTGCGGATAACATTGCGGTTATTTTTGCGGATATCATTGCGGTTATTTTGCGGTGATATTTGCGGTTATTTTTGCGGATATCATTGCGGTTATTTTGCGGTGATATTTGCGGTTATTTTTGCGGATATCATTGCGGTTATTTTGCGGTGATATTTGCGGTTATTTTTGCGGAGATCATTGCGGTTATTTTTGCGGATATTATTGCGGTTATTTTTGCGGATATCATTGCGGATATTTTGCGGTGATATTTGCGGTTATTTTTGCGGACATTATTGCGGTTATTTTTGCGGATATCATTGCGGTTATTTTGCGGTGATATTTGCGGTTATTTTTGCGGATATCATTGCGGTTATTTTTGCGGATATTATTGCGGTTATTTTTGCGGATATCATTGCGGTTATTTTTGCGGATATCATTGCGGTTATTTTGCGGTGAAATTTGCGGTTATTTTTGCGGATATCATTGCGGTTATTTTGCGGTAATATTTGCGGTTATTTTTGCGGATATCATTGCGGTTATTTTTGCGGATATCATTGCGGATATTTTGCGGTAATATTTGCGGTTATTTTTGCGGATATTATTGCGGTTATTTTGCTGTAATATTTGCGGTTAATTTTGCGGATATCATTGCGGTTATTTTTGCGGATATTATTGCGGTTATTTTTGCGGATATCATTGCGGTTATTTTGCAGTGATATTTGCGGTTATTTTTGCGGATATCATTGCGGCTATTTTTGCGGATATTATTGCGGTTATTTTTGCGGATATTATTGCGGTTATTTTTGCGGATATCATTGCGGTTTTTTTGCGGTAACATTTGCGGTTATTTTTGCGGATATTATTGCGGTTATTTTTGCGGATATCATTGCGGTTATTTTGCGGTGATATTTGCGGTTATTTTTGCGGATATCATTGCGGTTATTTTGCGGTGATATTTGCGGTTATTTTTGCGGATATCATTGCGGTTATTTTTGCGGATATTAATGCGGTTATTTTTGCGGATATCATTGCGGTGATATTTGCGGTTATTTTTGCGGATATCATTGCGGTTATTTTGCGGTGCAATTTGCGGGTATTTTTGCGGATATCATTGCGGTTATTTTGCGGTAATATTTGCGGTTATTTTTGCGGATATTATTGCGGTTATTTTTGCGGATATCATTGCGGTTATTTTGCGGTGATATTTGCGGTTATTTTTGCGGATATCATTGCGGTTATTTTTGCGGATATTATTGCGGTTATTTTTGCGGATATCATTGCGGTTATTTTTGCGGATATCATTGCGGTTATTTTGCGGTGATATTTGCGGTTATTTTTGCGGATATCATTGCGGTTATTTTGCGGTAATATTTGCGGTTATTTTTGCGGATATCATTGCGGTTATTTTTGCGGATATCATTGCGGTTATTTTTGCGGATATTATTGCGGTTATTTTTGCGGATATTATTGCGGTTATTTTTGCGGATATCATTGCGGTTATTTTGCGGTAACATTTGCGGTTATTTTTGCGTATATTATTGCGGTTATTTTTGCGGATATCATTGCGGTTATTTTGCGGATAACATTGCGGTTATTTTTGCGGATATCATTGCGGTTATTTTGCGGTGATATTTGCGGTTATTTTTGCGGATATCATTGCGGTTATTTTGCGGTGATATATGCGGTTATTTTTGCGGATATCATTGCGGTTATTTTGCGGTGATATTTGCGGTTATTTTTGCGGAGATCATTGCGGTTATTTTTGCGGATATTATTGCGGTTATTTTTGCGGATATCATTGCGGATATTTTGCGGTAATATTTGCGGTTATTTTTGCGGATATTATTGCGGTTATTTTGCTGTAATATTTGCGGTTAATTTTGCGGATATCATTGCGGTTATTTTTGCGGATATTATTGCGGTTATTTTTGCGGATATCATTGCGGTTATTTTGCAGTGATATTTGCGGTTATTTTTGCGGATATCATTGCGGCTATTTTTGCGGATATTATTGCGGTTATTTTTGCGGATATTATTGCGGTTATTTTTGCGGATATCATTGCGGTTATTTTGCGGTAACATTTGCGGTTATTTTTGCGGATATTATTGCGGTTATTTTTGCGGATATCATTGCGGTTATTTTGCGGTGATATTTGCGGTTATTTTTGCGGATATCATTGCGGTTATTTTGCGGTGATATTTGCGGTTATTTTTGCGGATATCATTGCGGTTATTTTGCGGTGATATTTGCGGTTATTTTTGCGGAGATCATTGCGGTTATTTTTGCGGATATTACTGCGGTTATTTTTGCGGATATCATTGCGGATATTTTGCGGTAATATTTGCGGTTATTTTTGCGGATATTATTGCGGTTATTTTGCTGTAATATTTGCGGTTAATTTTGCGGATATCATTGCGGTTATTTTTGCGGATATTATTGCGGTTATTTTTGCGGATATCATTGCGGTTAATTTGCAGTGATATTTGCGGTTATTTTTGCGGATATCATTGCGGTTATTTTTGCGGATATTATTGCGGTTATTTTTGCGGATATTATTGCGGTTATTTTTGCGGATATCATTGCGGTTATTTTGCGGTAACATTTGCGGTTATTTTTGCGGATATTATTGCGGTTATTTTTGCGGATATCATTGCGGTTATTTTGCGGTGATATTTGCGGTTATTTTTGCGGATATTATTGCGGTTATTTTTGCGGATATTATTGCGGTTATTTTAGCGGATATCATTGCGGTTATTTTGCGGTAACATTTGCGGTTATTTTTGCGGATATTATTGCGGTTATTTTTGCGGATATCATTGCGGTTATTTTGCGGTGATATTTGCGGTTATTTTTGCGGATATTATTGCGGTTATTTTTGCGGATATCATTGCGGTTATTTTTGCGGATATCATTGCGGTTATTTTGCGGTAATATTTGCGGTTATTTTTGCAGATATCATTGCGGTTATTTTTGCGGATATTATTGCGGTTATTTTTGCGGATATCATTGCGGTTATTTTGCGGTGATATTTGCGGTTATTTTTGCGGATATCATTGCGGTTATTTTGCGGTGATATTTGTGGTTATTTTTGCGGATATCATTGCGGTTATTTTGCGGTAATATTTGCGGTTATTTTTGCGGACATTATTGCGGTTATTTTTGCGGATATCATTGCGGTTATTTTTGCGGATATTATTGCGGTTATTTTTGCGGATATCATTGCGGATATTTTGCGGTAATATTTGCGGTTATTTTTGCGGATATTATTGCGGTTATTTTGCTGTAATATTTGCGGTTAATTTTGCGGATATCATTGCGGTTATTTTTGCGGATATTATTGCGGTTATTTTTGCGGATATCATTGCGGTTATTTTGCAGTGATATTTGCGGTTATTTTTGCGGATATCATTGCGGCTATTTTTGCGGATATTATTGCGGTTATTTTTGCGGATATTATTGCGGTTATTTTTGCGGATATCATTGCGGTTATTTTGCGGTAACATTTGCGGTTATTTTTGCGGATATTATTGCGGTTATTTTTGCGGATATCATTGCGGTTATTTTGCGGTGATATTTGCGGTTATTTTTGCGGATATCATTGCGGTTATTTTGCGGTGATATTTGCGGTTATTTTTGCGGATATCATTGCGGTTATTTTGCGGTGATATTTGCGGTTATTTTTGCGGAGATCATTGCGGTTATTTTTGCGGATATTACTGCGGTTATTTTTGCGGATATCATTGCGGATATTTTGCGGTAATATTTGCGGTTATTTTTGCGGATATTATTGCGGTTATTTTGCTGTAATATTTGCGGTTAATTTTGCGGATATCATTGCGGTTATTTTTGCGGATATTATTGCGGTTATTTTTGCGGATATCATTGCGGTTAATTTGCAGTGATATTTGCGGTTATTTTTGCGGATATCATTGCGGTTATTTTTGCGGATATTATTGCGGTTATTTTTGCGGATATTATTGCGGTTATTTTTGCGGATATCATTGCGGTTATTTTGCGGTAACATTTGCGGTTATTTTTGCGGATATTATTGCGGTTATTTTTGCGGATATCATTGCGGTTATTTTGCGGTGATATTTGCGGTTATTTTTGCGGATATTATTGCGGTTATTTTTGCGGATATCATTGCGGTTATTTTGCGGTGATATTTGCGGTTATTTTTGCGGATATTATTGCGGTTATTTTTGCGGATATTATTGCGGTTATTTTAGCGGATATCATTGCGGTTATTTTGCGGTAACATTTGCGGTTATTTTTGCGGATATTATTGCGGTTATTTTTGCGGATATCATTGCGGTTATTTTGCGGTGATATTTGCGGTTATTTTTGCGGATATTATTGCGGTTATTTTTGCGGATATCATTGCGGTTATTTTTGCGGATATCATTGCGGTTATTTTGCGGTAATATTTGCGGTTATTTTTGCAGATATCATTGCGGTTATTTTTGCGGATATTATTGCGGTTATTTTTGCGGATATCATTGCGGTTATTTTGCGGTGATATTTGCGGTTATTTTTGCGGATATCATTGCGGTTATTTTGCGGTGATATTTGTGGTTATTTTTGCGGATATCATTGCGGTTATTTTGCGGTAATATTTGCGGTTATTTTTGCGGACATTATTGCGGTTATTTTTGCGGATATCATTGCGGTTATTTTGCGGTGATATTTGCGGTTATTTTTGCGGATATCATTGCGGTTATTTTTGCGGATATTATTGCGGTTATTTTTGCGGATATCATTGCGGTTATTTTTGCGGATATCATTGCGGTTATTTTGCGGTGATATTTGCGGTTATTTTTGCGGATATCATTGCGGTTATTTTGCGGTAATATTTGCGGTTATTTTTGCGGATATCATTGCGGTTATTTTTGCGGATATCATTGCGGTTATTTTTGCGGATATTATTGCGGTTATTTTTGCGGATATTATTGCGGTTATTTTTGCGGATATCATTGCGGTTATTTTGCGGTAACATTTGCGGTTATTTTTGCGGATATTATTGCGGTTATTTTTGCGGATATCATTGCGGTTATTTTGCGGATATCATTGCGGTTATTTTGCGGTGATATTTGCGGTTATTTTTGCGGATATCATTGCGCTTATTTTGCGGTGATATTTGCGGTTATTTTTGCGGATATCATTGCGGTTATTTTGCGGTGATATTTGCGGTTATTTTTGCGGAGATCATTGCGGTTATTTTTGCGGATATTATTGCGGTTATTTTTGCGGATATCATTGCGGATATTTTGCGGTAATATTTGCGGTTATTTTTGCGGATATTATTGCGGTTATTTTGCTGTAATATTTGCGGTTAATTTTGCGGATATCATTGCGGTTATTTTTGCGGATATTATTGCGGTTATTTTTGCGGATATCATTGCGGTTAATTAGCAGTGATATTTGCGGTTATTTTTGCGGATATCATTGCGGTTATTTTTGCGGATATTATTGCGGTTATTTTTGCGGATATTATTGCGGTTATTTTTGCGGATATCATTGCGGTTATTTTGCGGTAACATTTGCGGTTATTTTTGCGGATATTATTGCGGTTATTTTTGCGGATATCATTGCGGTTATTTTGCGGTGATATTTGCGGTTATTTTTGCGGATATTATTGCGTTTATTTTTGCGGATATCATTGCGGTTATTTTGCGGTGATATTTGCGGTTATTTTTGCGGATATCATTGCGGTTATTTTTGCGGATATTATTGCGGTTATTTTTGCGGATATCATTGCGGTTATTTTTGCGGATATTATTGCGGTTTTTTTTGCGGATATCATTGCGGTTATTTTTGCGGATATCATTGCGGTTATTTTGCGGTAATATTTGCGGTTATTTTTGCGGATATCATTGCGGTTATTTTTGCGGATATTATTGCGGTTATTTTTGTGGATATCATTGCGGTAATTTTGCGGTGATATTTGCGGTTATTTTTGCGGATATCATTGCGGTTATTTTTGCGGATATTATTGCGGTTATTTTTGCGGGTATCATTGCGGATATTTTTGCGGATATCATTGCGGTTATTTTGCGGTGATATTTGCGGTTATTTTTGCGGATATCATTGCGGTTATTTTGCGGTAATATTTGCGGTTATTTTTGCGGATATCATTGCGGTTATTTTTGCGGATATCATTGCGGTTATTTTGCGGTGATATTTGCGGTTATTTTTGCGGATATCATTGCGGTTAAGTTGCGGTAATATTTGCGGTTATTTTTGCGGATATCATTGCGGTTATTTTGCAGTGATATTTGCGGTTATTTTTGCGGATATCATTGCGGTTATTTTTGCGGATATTATTGCGGTTATTTTTGCGGATATTATTGCGGTTATTTTTGCGGATATCATTGCGGTTATTTTGCGGTGATATTTGCGGTTATTTTTGCGGATATTATTGCGGTTATTTTTGCGGATATCATTGCGGTTATTTTGCGGTGATATTTGCGGTTATTTTTGCGGATATTATTGCGGTAATTTTTGCGGATATCATTGCGGTTATTTTGCGGTGATATTTGCGGTTATTTTTGCGGATATCATTGCGGTTATTTTTGCGGATATTTTTGCGGTTATTTTTGCGGATATCATTGCGGTTATTTTTGCGGATATCATTGCGGTTATTTTGCGGTGATATTTGCGGTTATTTTTGCGGATATCATTGCGGTTATTTTGCGGTAATATTTGCGGTTATTTTTGCTCATATCATTGCGGTTATTTTTGCGGATATCATTGCGGTTATTTTGCGGTAATATTTGCGGTTATTTTTGCGGATATCATTGCGGTTATTTTGCGGTAATATTTGCGGTTATTTTGGCGGATATCATTGCGGTTATTTTTGCGGATATCATTGCGGTTATTTTGCGGTGATATTTGCGGTTATTTTTGCGGATATCATTGCGGTTATTTTGCGGTAATATTTGCGGTTATTTTTGCGGATATCATTGCGGTTATTTTTGCGGATATTATTGCGGTTATTTTTGTGGATATCATTGCGGTTATTTTGCGGTGATATTTGCGGTTATTTTTGCGGATATCATTGCGGTTATTTTTGCGGATATTATTGCGGTTATTTTTGCGGGAATCATTGCGGTTATTTTTGCGGATATCATTGCGGTTATTTTGCGGTGATATTTGCGGTTATTTTTGCGGATATCATTGCGGTTATTTTGCGGTAATATTTGCGGTTATTTTTGCGGATATCATTGCGGTTATTTTGCGGTGATATTTGCGGTTATTTTTGCGGATATCATTGCGGTTATTTTTGCGGATATTATTGCGGTTATTTTTTTGGATATCATTGCGGTTATTTTGCGGTGATATTTGCGGTTATTTTTGCGGATATCATTGCGGTTATTTTTGCGGATATTATTGCGGTTATTTTTGCGGGTATCATTGCGGATATTTTTGCGGATATCATTGCGGTTATTTTGCGGTGATATTTGCGGTTATTTTTGCGGATATCATTGCGGTTATTTTGCGGTAATATTTGCGGTTATTTTTGCGGATATCATTGCGGTTATTTTTGCGGATATCATTGCGGTTATTTTGCGGTGATATTTGCGGTTATTTTTGCGGATATCATTGCGGTTATTTTGCGGTAATATTTGCGGTTATTTTTGCGGATATCATTGCGGTTATTTTTGCGGATATTATTGCGGTTATTTTTGCGGATATCATTGCGGATATTTTGCGGTAATATTTGCGGTTATTTTTGCGGATATTATTGCGGTTATTTTGCTGTAATATTTGCGGTTAATTTTGCGGATATCATTGCGGTTATTTTTGCGGATATGATTGCGGTTATTTTGGCGGATATCATTGCGGTTATTTTGCAGTGATATTTGCGGTTATTTTTGCGGATATTATTGCGGTTATTTTTGCGGATATCATTTCGGTTATTTTGCGGTGATATTTGCGGTTATTTTTGCGGATATCATTGCGGTTATTTTTGCGGATATTATTGCGGTTATTTTTGCGGATATCATTGCGGTTATTTTGCAGTGATATTTGCGGTTATTTTTGCGGATATCATTGCGGTTATTTTTGCGGATATTATTGCGGTTATTTTGCGGTAATATTTGCGGTTATTTTTGCGGATATCATTGCGGTTATTTTGCGGTAATATTTGCGGTTATTTTTGCGGATATCATTGCGGTTATTTTTGCGGATATCATTGCGGTTATTTTTGCGGATATTATTGCGGTTATTTTTGCGGATATTATTGCGGTTATTTTTGCGGATATCATTGCGGTTATTTTGCGGTAACATTTGCGGTTATTTTTGCGTATATTATTGCGGTTATTTTTGCGGATATCATTGCGGTTATTTTGCGGATAACATTGCGGTTATTTTTGCGGATATCATTGCGGTTATTTTGCGGTGATATTTGCGGTTATTTTTGCGGATATCATTGCGGTTATTTTGCGGTGATATTTGCGGTTATTTTTGCGGATATCATTGCGGTTATTTTGCGGTGATATTTGCGGTTATTTTTGCGGAGATCATTGCGGTTATTTTTGCGGATATTATTGCGGTTATTTTTGCGGATATCATTGCGGATATTTTGCGGTAATATTTGCGGTTATTTTTGCGGATATTATTGCGGTTATTTTGCTGTAATATTTGCGGTTAATTTTGCGGATATCATTGCGGTTATTTTTGCGGATATTATTGCGGTTATTTTTGCGGATATCATTGCGGTTATTTTGCAGTGATATTTGCGGTTATTTTTGCGGATATCATTGCGGCTATTTTTGCGGATATTATTGCGGTTATTTTTGCGGATATTATTGCGGTTATTTTTGCGGATATCATTGCGGTTATTTTGCGGTAACATTTGCGGTTATTTTTGCGGATATTATTGCGGTTATTTTTGCGGATATCATTGCGGTTATTTTGCGGTGATATTTGCGGTTATTTTTGCGGATATCATTGCGGTTATTTTGCGGTGATATTTGCGGTTATTTTTGCGGATATCATTGCGGTTATTTTTGCGGATATTAATGCGGTTATTTTTGCGGATATCATTGCGGTGATATTTGCGGTTATTTTTGCGGATATCATTGCGGTTATTTTGCGGTGCAATTTGCGGGTATTTTTGCGGATATCATTGCGGTTATTTTGCGGTAATATTTGCGGTTATTTTTGCGGATATTATTGCGGTTATTTTTGCGGATATCATTGCGGTTATTTTGCGGTGATATTTGCGGTTATTTTTGCGGATATCATTGCGGTTATTTTTGCGGATATTATTGCGGTTATTTTTGCGGATATCATTGCGGTTATTTTTGCGGATATCATTGCGGTTATTTTGCGGTGATATTTGCGGTTATTTTTGCGGATATCATTGCGGTTATTTTGCGGTAATATTTGCGGTTATTTTTGCGGATATCATTGCGGTTATTTTTGCGGATATCATTGCGGTTATTTTTGCGGATATTATTGCGGTTATTTTTGCGGATATTATTGCGGTTATTTTTGCGGATATCATTGCGGTTATTTTGCGGTAACATTTGCGGTTATTTTTGCGTATATTATTGCGGTTATTTTTGCGGATATCATTGCGGTTATTTTGCGGATAACATTGCGGTTATTTTTGCGGATATCATTGCGGTTATTTTGCGGTGATATTTGCGGTTATTTTTGCGGATATCATTGCGGTTATTTTGCGGTGATATTTGCGGTTATTTTTGCGGATATCATTGCGGTTATTTTGCGGTGATATTTGCGGTTATTTTTGCGGAGATCATTGCGGTTATTTTTGCGGATATTATTGCGGTTATTTTTGCGGATATCATTGCGGATATTTTGCGGTAATATTTGCGGTTATTTTTGCGGATATTATTGCGGTTATTTTGCTGTAATATTTGCGGTTAATTTTGCGGATATCATTGCGGTTATTTTTGCGGATATTATTGCGGTTATTTTTGCGGATATCATTGCGGTTATTTTGCAGTGATATTTGCGGTTATTTTTGCGGATATCATTGCGGCTATTTTTGCGGATATTATTGCGGTTATTTTTGCGGATATTATTGCGGTTATTTTTGCGGATATCATTGCGGTTATTTTGCGGTAACATTTGCGGTTATTTTTGCGGATATTATTGCGGTTATTTTTGCGGATATCATTGCGGTTATTTTGCGGTGATATTTGCGGTTATTTTTGCGGATATCATTGCGGTTATTTTGCGGTGATATTTGCGGTTATTTTTGCGGATATCATTGCGGTTATTTTGCGGTGATATTTGCGGTTATTTTTGCGGAGATCATTGCGGTTATTTTTGCGGATATTACTGCGGTTATTTTTGCGGATATCATTGCGGATATTTTGCGGTAATATTTGCGGTTATTTTTGCGGATATTATTGCGGTTATTTTGCTGTAATATTTGCGGTTAATTTTGCGGATATCATTGCGGTTATTTTTGCGGATATTATTGCGGTTATTTTTGCGGATATCATTGCGGTTAATTTGCAGTGATATTTGCGGTTATTTTTGCGGATATCATTGCGGTTATTTTTGCGGATATTATTGCGGTTATTTTTGCGGATATTATTGCGGTTATTTTTGCGGATATCATTGCGGTTATTTTGCGGTAACATTTGCGGTTATTTTTGCGGATATTATTGCGGTTATTTTTGCGGATATCATTGCGGTTATTTTGCGGTGATATTTGCGGTTATTTTTGCGGATATTATTGCGGTTATTTTTGCGGATATTATTGCGGTTATTTTAGCGGATATCATTGCGGTTATTTTGCGGTAACATTTGCGGTTATTTTTGCGGATATTATTGCGGTTATTTTTGCGGATATCATTGCGGTTATTTTGCGGTGATATTTGCGGTTATTTTTGCGGATATTATTGCGGTTATTTTTGCGGATATCATTGCGGTTATTTTTGCGGATATCATTGCGGTTATTTTGCGGTAATATTTGCGGTTATTTTTGCAGATATCATTGCGGTTATTTTTGCGGATATTATTGCGGTTATTTTTGCGGATATCATTGCGGTTATTTTGCGGTGATATTTGCGGTTATTTTTGCGGATATCATTGCGGTTATTTTGCGGTGATATTTGTGGTTATTTTTGCGGATATCATTGCGGTTATTTTGCGGTAATATTTGCGGTTATTTTTGCGGACATTATTGCGGTTATTTTTGCGGATATCATTGCGGTTATTTTGCGGTGATATTTGCGGTTATTTTTGCGGATATCATTGCGGTTATTTTTGCGGATATTATTGCGGTTATTTTTGCGGATATCATTGCGGTTATTTTTGCGGATATCATTGCGGTTATTTTGCGGTGATATTTGCGGTTATTTTTGCGGATATCATTGCGGTTATTTTGCGGTAATATTTGCGGTTATTTTTGCGGATATCATTGCGGTTATTTTTGCGGATATCATTGCGGTTATTTTTGCGGATATTATTGCGGTTATTTTTGCGGATATTATTGCGGTTATTTTTGCGGATATCATTGCGGTTATTTTGCGTTAACATTTGCGGTTATTTTTGCGGATATTATTGCGGTTATTTTTGCGGATATCATTGCGGTTATTTTGCGGATATCATTGCGGTTATTTTGCGGTGATATTTGCGGTTATTTTTGCGGATATCATTGCGCTTATTTTGCGGTGATATTTGCGGTTATTTTTGCGGATATCATTGCGGTTATTTTGCGGTGATATTTGCGGTTATTTTTGCGGAGATCATTGCGGTTATTTTTGCGGATATTATTGCGGTTATTTTTGCGGATATCATTGCGGATATTTTGCGGTAATATTTGCGGTTATTTTTGCGGATATTATTGCGGTTATTTTGCTGTAATATTTGCGGTTAATTTTGCGGATATCATTGCGGTTATTTTTGCGGATATTATTGCGGTTATTTTTGCGGATATCATTGCGGTTAATTAGCAGTGATATTTGCGGTTATTTTTGCGGATATCATTGCGGTTATTTTTGCGGATATTATTGCGGTTATTTTTGCGGATATTATTGCGGTTATTTTTGCGGATATCATTGCGGTTATTTTGCGGTAACATTTGCGGTTATTTTTGCGGATATTATTGCGGTTATTTTTGCGGATATCATTGCGGTTATTTTGCGGTGATATTTGCGGTTATTTTTGCGGATATTATTGCGTTTATTTTTGCGGATATCATTGCGGTTATTTTGCGGTGATATTTGCGGTTATTTTTGCGGATATCATTGCGGTTATTTTTGCGGATATTATTGCGGTTATTTTTGCGGATATCATTGCGGTTATTTTTGCGGATATTATTGCGGTTTTTTTTGCGGATATCATTGCGGTTATTTTTGCGGATATCATTGCGGTTATTTTGCGGTAATATTTGCGGTTATTTTTGCGGATATCATTGCGGTTATTTTTGCGGATATTATTGCGGTTATTTTTGTGGATATCATTGCGGTAATTTTGCGGTGATATTTGCGGTTATTTTTGCGGATATCATTGCGGTTATTTTTGCGGATATTATTGCGGTTATTTTTGCGGGTATCATTGCGGATATTTTTGCGGATATCATTGCGGTTATTTTGCGGTGATATTTGCGGTTATTTTTGCGGATATCATTGCGGTTATTTTGCGGTAATATTTGCGGTTATTTTTGCGGATATCATTGCGGTTATTTTTGCGGATATCATTGCGGTTATTTTGCGGTGATATTTGCGGTTATTTTTGCGGATATCATTGCGGTTATTTTGCGGTAATATTTGCGGTTATTTTTGCGGATATCATTGCGGTTATTTTGCAGTGATATTTGCGGTTATTTTTGCGGATATCATTGCGGTTATTTTTGCGGATATTATTGCGGTTATTTTTGCGGATATTATTGCGGTTATTTTTGCGGATATCATTGCGGTTATTTTGCGGTGATATTTGCGGTTATTTTTGCGGATATTATTGCGGTTATTTTTGCGGATATCATTGCGGTTATTTTGCGGTGATATTTGCGGTTATTTTTGCGGATATTATTGCGGTAATTTTTGCGGATATCATTGCGGTTATTTTGCGGTGATATTTGCGGTTATTTTTGCGGATATCATTGCGGTTATTTTTGCGGATATTTTTGCGGTTATTTTTGCGGATATCATTGCGGTTATTTTTGCGGATATCATTGCGGTTATTTTGCGGTGATATTTGCGGTTATTTTTGCGGATATCATTGCGGTTATTTTGCGGTAATATTTGCGGTTATTTTTGCTCATATCATTGCGGTTATTTTTGCGGATATCATTGCGGTTATTTTGCGGTAATATTTGCGGTTATTTTTGCGGATATCATTGCGGTTATTTTGCGGTAATATTTGCGGTTATTTTGGCGGATATAATTGCGGTTATTTTTGCGGATATCATTGCGGTTATTTTGCGGTGATATTTGCGGTTATTTTTGCGGATATCATTGCGGTTATTTTGCGGTAATATTTGCGGTTATTTTTGCGGATATCATTGCGGTTATTTTTGCGGATATTATTGCGGTTATTTTTGTGGATATCATTGCGGTTATTTTGCGGTGATATTTGCGGTTATTTTTGCGGATATCATTGCGGTTATTTTTGCGGATATTATTGCGGTTATTTTTGCGGGAATCATTGCGGTTATTTTTGCGGATATCATTGCGGTTATTTTGCGGTGATATTTGCGGTTATTTTTGCGGATATCATTGCGGTTATTTTGCGGTAATATTTGCGGTTATTTTTGCGGATATCATTGCGGTTATTTTGCGGTGATATTTGCGGTTATTTTTGCGGATATCATTGCGGTTATTTTTGCGGATATTATTGCGGTTATTTTTTTGGATATCATTGCGGTTATTTTGCGGTGATATTTGCGGTTATTTTTGCGGATATCATTGCGGTTATTTTTGCGGATATTATTGCGGTTATTTTTGCGGGTATCATTGCGGATATTTTTGCGGATATCATTGCGGTTATTTTGCGGTGATATTTGCGGTTATTTTTGCGGATATCATTGCGGTTATTTTGCGGTAATATTTGCGGTTATTTTTGCGGATATCATTGCGGTTATTTTGCGGTGATATTTGCGGTTATTTTTGCGGATATCATTGCGGTTATTTTGCGGTAATATTTGCGGTTATTTTTGCGGATATCATTGCGGTTATTTTTGCGGATATTATTGCGGTTATTTTTGCGGATATCATTGCGGATATTTTGCGGTAATATTTGCGGTTATTTTTGCGGATATTATTGCGGTTATTTTGCTGTAATATTTGCGGTTAATTTTGCGGATATCATTGCGGTTATTTTTGCGGATATGATTGCGGTTATTTTGGCGGATATCATTGCGGTTATTTTGCAGTGATATTTGCGGTTATTTTTGCGGATATTAGTGCGGTTATTTTTGCGGATATCATTTCGGTTATTTTGCGGTGATATTTGCGGTTATTTTTGCGGATATCATTGCGGTTATTTTTGCGGATATTATTGCGGTTATTTTTGCGGATATCATTGCGGTTATTTTGCAGTGATATTTGCGGTTATTTTTGCGGATATCATTGCGGTTATTTTTGCGGATATTATTGCGGTTATTTTTGCGGATATCATTGCGGATATTTTGCGGTAATATTTGCGGTTATTTTTGCGGATATTATTGCGGTTATTTTGCTGTAATATTTGCGGTTAATTTTGCGGATATCATTGCGGTTATTTTTGCGGATATTATTGCGGTTATTTTTGCGGATATCATTGCGGTTATTTTGCAGTGATATTTGCGGTTATTTTTGCGGATATCATTGCGGTTATTTTTGCGGATATTATTGCGGTTATTTTTGCGGATATTATTGCGGTTATTTTTGCGGATATCATTGCGGTTATTTTGCGGTGATATTTGCGGTTATTTTTGCGGTTATTTTTGCGGATATCATTGCGGTTATTTTGCGGTGATATTTGCGGTTATTTTTGCGGATATTATTGCGGTAATTTTTGCGGATATCATTGCGGTTATTTTGCGGTGATATTTGCGGTTATTTTTGCGGATATCATTGCGGTTATTTTTGCGGATATTTTTGCGGTTATTTTTGCGGATATCATTGCGGTTATTTTTGCGGATATCATTGCGGTTATTTTGCGGTGATATTTGCGGTTATTTTTGCGGATATCATTGCGGTTATTTTGCGGTAATATTTGCGGTTATTTTTGCTCATATCATTGCGGTTATTTTTGCGGATATCATTGCGGTTATTTTGCGGTAATATTTGCGGTTATTTTTGCGGATATCATTGCGGTTATTTTGCGGTAATATTTGCGGTTATTTTTGCGGATATCATTGCGGTTATTTTTGCGGATATTATTGCGGTTATTTTTGCGGGAATCATTGCGGTTATTTTTGCGGATATCATTGCGGTTATTTTGCGGTGATATTTGCGGTTATTTTTGCGGATATCATTGCGGTTATTTTGCGGTAATATTTGCGGTTATTTTTGCGGATATCATTGCGGTTATTTTGCGGTGATATTTGCGGTTATTTTTGCGGATATCATTGCGGTTATTTTTGCGGTAATATTTGCGGTTATTTTTGCGGATATCATTGCGGTTATTTTTGCGGATATCATTGCGGTTATTTTTGCGGATATCATTGCGGTTATTTTGCGGTGATATTTGCGGTTATTTTTGCGGATATCATTGCGGTTATTTTGCGGTAATATTTGCGGTTATTTTTGCGGATATCATTGCGGTTATTTTTGCGGATATCATTGCGGTTATTTTGCGGTGATATTTGCGGTTATTTTTGCGGATATCATTGCGGTTATTTTGCGGTAATATTTGCGGTTATTTTTGCGGATATCATTGCGGTTATTTTTGCGGATATTATTGCGGTTATTTTTGCGGATATCATTGCGGATATTTTGCGGTTATTTTTGCGGATATTATTGCGGTTATTTTGCTGTAATATTTGCGGTTAATTTTGCGGATATCATTGCGGTTATTTTTGCGGATATGATTGCGGTTATTTTGGCGGATATCATTGCGGTTATTTTGCAGTGATATTTGCGGTTATTTTTGCGGATATTATTGCGGTTATTTTTGCGGATATCATTTCGGTTATTTTGCGGTGATATTTGCGGTTATTTTTGCGGATATCATTGCGGTTATTTTGCGGTAATATTTGCGGTTATTTTTGCGGATATCATTGCGGTTATTTTTGCGGATATTATTGCGGTTATTTTTGTGGATATCATTGCGGTTATTTTGCGGTGATATTTGCGGTTATTTTTGCGGATATCATTGCGGTTATTTTTGCGGATATTATTGCGGTTATTTTTGCGGGAATCATTGCGGTTATTTTTGCGGATATCATTGCGGTTATTTTGCGGTGATATTTGCGGTTATTTTTGCGGATATCATTGCGGTTATTTTGCGGTAATATTTGCGGTTATTTTTGCGGATATCATTGCGGTTATTTTGCGGTGATATTTGCGGTTATTTTTGCGGATATCATTGCGGTTATTTTTGCGGATATTATTGCGGTTATTTTTTTGGATATCATTGCGGTTATTTTGCGGTGATATTTGCGGTTATTTTTGCGGATATCATTGCGGTTATTTTTGCGGATATTATTGCGGTTATTTTTGCGGGTATCATTGCGGATATTTTTGCGGATATCATTGCGGTTATTTTGCGGTGATATTTGCGGTTATTTTTGCGGATATCATTGCGGTTATTTTGCGGTAATATTTGCGGTTATTTTTGCGGATATCATTGCGGTTATTTTTGCGGATATCATTGCGGTTATTTTGCGGTGATATTTGCGGTTATTTTTGCGGATATCATTGCGGTTATTTTGCGGTAATATTTGCGGTTATTTTTGCGGATATCATTGCGGTTATTTTTGCGGATATTATTGCGGTTATTTTTGCGGATATCATTGCGGATATTTTGCGGTAATATTTGCGGTTATTTTTGCGGATATTATTGCGGTTATTTTGCTGTAATATTTGCGGTTAATTTTGCGGATATCATTGCGGTTATTTTTGCGGATATGATTGCGGTTATTTTGGCGGATATCATTGCGGTTATTTTGCAGTGATATTTGCGGTTATTTTTGCGGATATTATTGCGGTTATTTTTGCGGATATCATTTCGGTTATTTTGCGGTGATATTTGCGGTTATTTTTGCGGATATCATTGCGGTTATTTTTGCGGATATTATTGCGGTTATTTTTGCGGATATCATTGCGGTTATTTTGCAGTGATATTTGCGGTTATTTTTGCGGATATCATTGCGGTTATTTTTGCGGATATTATTGCGGTTATTTTGCGGATATCATTGCGGATATTTTGCGGTAATATTTGCGGTTATTTTTGCGGATATTATTGCGGTTATTTTGCTGTAATATTTGCGGTTAATTTTGCGGATATCATTGCGGTTATTTTTGCGGATATTATTGCGGTTATTTTTGCGGATATCATTGCGGTTATTTTGCAGTGATATTTGCGGTTATTTTTGCGGATATCATTGCGGTTATTTTTGCGGATATTATTGCGGTTATTTTTGCGGATATTATTGCGGTTATTTTTGCGGATATCATTGCGGTTATTTTGCGGTGATATTTGCGGTTATTTTTGCGGATATTATTGCGGTTATTTTTGCGGATATCATAGCGGTTATTTTGCGGTGATATTTGCGGTATTTTTGCGGATATTATTGCGGTAATTTTTGCGGATATCATTGCGGTTATTTTGCGGTGATATTTGCGGTTATTTTTGCGGATATCATTGCGGTTATTTTTGCGGATATTTTTGCGGTTATTTTTGCGGATATCATTGCGGTTATTTTTGCGGATATCATTGCGGTTATTTTGCGGTGATATTTGCGGTTATTTTTGCGGATATCATTGCGGTTATTTTGCGGTAATATTTGCGGTTATTTTTGCTCATATCATTGCGGTTATTTTTGCGGATATCATTGCGGTTATTTTGCGGTAATATTTGCGGTTATTTTTGCGGATATCATTGCGGTTATTTTGCGGTAATATTTGCGGTTATTTTTGCGGATATCATTGCGGTTATTTTTGCGGATATTATTGCGGTTATTTTTGCGGGAATCATTGCGGTTATTTTTGCGGATATCATTGCGGTTATTTTGCGGTGATATTTGCGGTTATTTTTGCGGATATCATTGCGGTTATTTTGCGGTAATATTTGCGGTTATTTTTGCGGATATCATTGCGGTTATTTTGCGGTGATATTTGCGGTTATTTTTGCGGATATCATTGCGGTTATTTTTGCGGTAATATTTGCGGTTATTTTTGCGGATATCATTGCGGTTATTTTTGCGGATATCATTGCGGTTATTTTTGCGGATATCATTGCGGTTATTTTGCGGTGATATTTGCGGTTATTTTTGCGGATATCATTGCGGTTATTTTGCGGTAATATTTGCGGTTATTTTTGCGGATATCATTGCGGTTATTTTTGCGGATATCATTGCGGTTATTTTGCGGTGATATTTGCGGTTATTTTTGCGGATATCATTGCGGTTATTTTGCGGTAATATTTGCGGTTATTTTTGCGGATATCATTGCGGTTATTTTTGCGGATATTATTGCGGTTATTTTTGCGGATATCATTGCGGATATTTTGCGGTAATATTTGCGGTTATTTTTGCGGATATTATTGCGGTTATTTTGCTGTAATATTTGCGGTTAATTTTGCGGATATCATTGCGGTTATTTTTGCGGATATGATTGCGGTTATTTTGGCGGATATCATTGCGGTTATTTTGCAGTGATATTTGCGGTTATTTTTGCGGATATTATTGCGGTTATTTTTGCGGATATCATTTCGGTTATTTTGCGGTGATATTTGCGGTTATTTTTGCGGATATCATTGCGGTTATTTTTGCGGATATTATTGCGGTTATTTTTGCGGATATCATTGCGGTTATTTTGCAGTGATATTTGCGGTTATTTTTGCGGATATCATTGCGGTTATTTTTGCGGATATTATTGCGGTTATTTTTGCGGATATCATTGCGGATATTTTGCGGTAATATTTGCGGTTATTTTTGCGGATATTATTGCGGTTATTTTGCTGTAATATTTGCGGTTAATTTTGCGGATATCATTGCGGTTATTTTTGCGGATATTATTGCGGTTATTTTTGCGGATATCATTGCGGTTATTTTGCGGTGATATTTGCGGTTATTTTTGCGGATATTATTGCGGTAATTTTTGCGGATATCATTGCGGTTATTTTGCGGTGATATTTGCGGTTATTTTTGCGGATATCATTGCGGTTATTTTTGCGGATATTTTTGCGGTTATTTTTGCGGATATCATTGCGGTTATTTTTGCGGATATCATTGCGGTTATTTTGCGGTGATATTTGCGGTTATTTTTGCGGATATCATTGCGGTTATTTTGCGGTAATATTTGCGGTTATTTTTGCTCATATCATTGCGGTTATTTTTGCGGATATCATTGCGGTTATTTTGCGGTAATATTTGCGGTTATTTTTGCGGATATCATTGCGGTTATTTTGCGGTGATATTTGCGGTTATTTTTGCGGATATCATTGCGGTTATTTTGCGGTAATATTTGCGGTTATTTTTGCGGATATCATTGCGGTTATTTTTGCGGATATTATTGCGGTTATTTTTGTGGATATCATTGCGGTTATTTTGCGGTGATATTTGCGGTTATTTTTGCGGATATCATTGCGGTTATTTTTGCGGATATTATTGCGGTTATTTTTGCGGGAATCATTGCGGTTATTTTTGCGGATATCATTGCGGTTATTTTGCGGTGATATTTGCGGTTATTTTTGCGGATATCATTGCGGTTATTTTGCGGTAATATTTGCGGTTATTTTTGCGGATATCATTGCGGTTATTTTGCGGTGATATTTGCGGTTATTTTTGCGGATATCATTGTGGTTATTTTTGCGGATATTATTGCGGTTATTTTTTTGGATATCATTGCGGTTATTTTGCGGTGATATTTGCGGTTATTTTTGCGGATATCATTGCGGTTATTTTTGCGGATATTATTGCGGTTATTTTTGCGGGTATCATTGCGGATATTTTTGCGGATATCATTGCGGTTATTTTGCGGTGATATTTGCGGTTATTTTTGCGGATATCATTGCGGTTATTTTGCGGTAATATTTGCGGTTATTTTTGCGGATATCATTGCGGTTATTTTTGCGGATATCATTGCGGTTATTTTGCGGTGATATTTGCGGTTATTTTTGCGGATATCATTGCGGTTATTTTGCGGTAATATTTGCGGTTATTTTTGCGGATATCATTGCGGTTATTTTTGCGGATATTATTGCGGTTATTTTTGCGGATATCATTGCGGATATTTTGCGGTAATATTTGCGGTTATTTTTGCGGATATTATTGCGGTTATTTTGCTGTAATATTTGCGGTTAATTTTGCGGATATCATTGCGGTTATTTTTGCGGATATGATTGCGGTTATTTTGGCGGATATCATTGCGGTTATTTTGCAGTGATATTTGCGGTTATTTTTGCGGATATTATTGCGGTTATTTTTGCGGATATCATTTCGGTTATTTTGCGGTGATATTTGCGGTTATTTTTGCGGATATCATTGCGGTTATTTTTGCGGATATTATTGCGGTTATTTTTGCGGATATCATTGCGGTTATTTTGCAGTGATATTTGCGGTTATTTTTGCGGATATCATTGCGGTTATTTTTGCGGATATTATTGCGGTTATTTTTGCGGATATCATTGCGGATATTTTGCGGTAATATTTGCGGTTATTTTTGCGGATATTATTGCGGTTATTTTGCTGTAATATTTGCGGTTAATTTTGCGGATATCATTGCGGTTATTTTTGCGGATATTATTGCGGTTATTTTTGCGGATATCATTGCGGTTATTTTGCTGTGATATTTGCGGTTATTTTTGCGGATATCATTGCGGTTATTTTTGCGGATATTATTGCGGTTATTTTTGCGGATATTATTGCGGTTATTTTTGCGGATATCATTGCGGTTATTTTGCGGTGATATTTGCGGTTATTTTTGCGGATATTATTGCGGTTATTTTTGCGGATATCATTGCGGTTATTTTGCGGTGATATTTGCGGTTATTTTTGCGGATATTATTGCGGTAATTTTTGCGGATATCATTGCGGTTATTTTGCGGTGATATTTGCGGTTATTTTTGCGGATATCATTGCGGTTATTTTTGCGGATATTTTTGCGGTTATTTTTGCGGATATCATTGCGGTTATTTTTGCGGATATCATTGCGGTTATTTTGCGGTGATATTTGCGGTTATTTTTGCGGATATCATTGCGGTTATTTTGCGGTAATATTTGCGGTTATTTTTGCTCATATCATTGCGGTTATTTTTGCGGATATCATTGCGGTTATTTTGCGGTAATATTTGCGGTTATTTTTGCGGATATCATTGCGGTTATTTTGCGGTAATATTTGCGGTTATTTTTGCGGATATCATTGCGGTTATTTTTGCGGATATTATTGCGGTTATTTTTGCGGATATCATTGCGGTTATTTTGCGGTAACATTTGCGGTTATTTTTGCGGATATTTTTGCGGTGATTTTTGCGGATATCATTGCGGTTATTTTGCGGATATTATTGCGGTTATTTTTGCGGATATCATTGCGGTTATTTTGCGGTAATATTTGCGGTTATTTTTGCGGATATCATTGCGGTTATTTTGCGGTGATATTTGCGGTTATTTTTGCGGATATCATTGCGGTTATTTTTGCGGATATTATTGCGGTTATTTTTTTGGATATCATTGCGGTTATTTTGCGGTGATATTTGCGGTTATTTTTGCGGATATCATTGCGGTTATTTTTGCGGATATTATTGCGGTTATTTTTGCGGGTATCATTGCGGATATTTTTGCGGATATCATTGCGGTTATTTTGCGGTGATATTTGCGGTTATTTTTGCGGATATCATTGCGGTTATTTTGCGGTAATATTTGCGGTTATTTTTGCGGATATCATTGCGGTTATTTTGCGGTGATATTTGCGGTTATTTTTGCGGATATCATTGCGGTTATTTTGCGGTAATATTTGCGGTTATTTTTGCGGATATCATTGCGGTTATTTTTGCGGATATTATTGCGGTTATTTTTGCGGATATCATTGCGGATATTTTGCGGTAATATTTGCGGTTATTTTTGCGGATATTATTGCGGTTATTTTGCTGTAATATTTGCGGTTAATTTTGCGGATATCATTGCGGTTATTTTTGCGGATATGATTGCGGTTATTTTGGCGGATATCATTGCGGTTATTTTGCAGTGATATTTGCGGTTATTTTTGCGGATATTATTGCGGTTATTTTTGCGGATATCATTTCGGTTATTTTGCGGTGATATTTGCGGTTATTTTTGCGGATATCATTGCGGTTATTTTTGCGGATATTATTGCGGTTATTTTTGCGGATATCATTGCGGTTATTTTTGCGGATATCATTGCGGTTATTTTGCGGTAACATTTGCGGTTATTTTTGCGGATATTATTGCGGTTATTTTTGCGGATATCATTGCGGTTATTTTGCGGTGATATTTGCGGTTATTTTTGCGGATATTATTGCGGTTATTTTTGCGGATATCATTGCGGTTATTTTGCGGTGATATTTGCGGTTATTTTTGCGGATATCATTGCGGTTATTTTTGCGGATATTATTGCGGTTATTTTTGCGGATATCATTGCGGTTAATTTGCAGTGATATTTGCGGTTATTTTGCGGTGATATTTGCGGTTATTTTTGCGGATATCATTGCGGTTATTTTGCGGTAATATTTGCGGTTATTTTTGCTCATATCATTGCGGTTATTTTTGCGGATATCATTGCGGTTATTTTGCGGTAATATTTGCGGTTATTTTTGCGGATATCATTGCGGTTATTTTTGCGGATATCATTGCGGTTATTTTGCGGTGATATTTGCGGTTATTTTTGCGGATATTATTGCGGTTATTTTTGCGGATATCATTGCGGTTATTTTGCGGTAATATTTGCGGTTATTTTTGCGGATATCATTGCGGTTATTTTTGCGGATATTATTGCGGTTATTTTTGCGGGAATCATTGCGGTTATTTTTGCGGATATCATTGCGGTTATTTTGCGGTGATATTTGCGGTTATTTTTGCGGATATCATTGCGGTTATTTTGCGGTAATATTTGCGGTTATTTTTGCGGATATCATTGCGGTTATTTTGCGGTGATATTTGCGGTTATTTTTGCGGATATCATTGCGGTTATTTTTGCGGATATTATTGCGGTTATTTTTTTGGATATCATTGCGGTTATATTGCGGTGATATTTGCGGTTATTTTTGCGGATATCATTGCGGTTATTTTTGCGGATATTATTGCGGTTATTTTTGCGGGTATCATTGCGGATATTTTTGCGGATATCATTGCGGTTATTTTGCGGTGATATTTGCGGTTATTTTTGCGGATATCATTGCGGTTATTTTGCGGTAATATTTGCGGTTATTTTTGCGGATATCATTGCGGTTATTTTGCAGTGATATTTGCGGTTATTTTTGCGGATATCATTGCGGTTATTTTTGCGGATATTATTGCGGTTATTTTTGCGGATATCATTGCGGATATTTTGCGGTAATATTTGCGGTTATTTTTGCGGATATTATTGCGGTTATTTTGCTGTAATATTTGCGGTTAATTTTGCGGATATCATTGCGGTTATTTTTGCGGATATTATTGCGGTTATTTTTGCGGATATCATTGCGGTTATTTTGCAGTGATATTTGCGGTTATTTTTGCGGATATCATTGCGGTTATTTTTGCGGATATTATTGCGGTTATTTTTGCGGATATTATTGCGGTTATTTTTGCGGATATCATTGCGGTTATTTTGCGGTGATATTTGCGGTTATTTTTGCGGATATTATTGCGGTTATTTTTGCGGATATCATTGCGGTTATTTTGCGGTGATATTTGCGGTTATTTTTGCGGATATTATTGCGGTAATTTTTGCGGATATCATTGCGGTTATTTTGCGGTGATATTTGCGGTTATTTTTGCGGATATCATTGCGGTTATTTTTGCGGATATTTTTGCGGTTATTTTTGCGGATATCATTGCGGTTATTTTTGCGGATATCATTGCGGTTATTTTGCGGTGATATTTGCGGTTATTTTTGCGGATATCATTGCGGTTATTTTGCGGTAATATTTGCGGTTATTTTTGCTCATATCATTGCGGTTATTTTTGCGGATATCATTGCGGTTATTTTGCGGTAATATTTGCGGTTATTTTTGCGGATATCATTGCGGTTATTTTGCGGTAATATTTGCGGTTATTTTTGCGGATATCATTGCGGTTATTTTTGCGGATATTATTGCGGTTATTTTTGCGGATATCATTGCGGTTATTTTGCGGTAACATTTGCGGTTATTTTTGCGGATATTTTTGCGGTGATTTTTGCGGATATCATTGCGGTTATTTTGCGGATATTATTGCGGTTATTTTTGCGGATATCATTGCGGTTATTTTGCGGTAATATTTGCGGTTATTTTTGCGGATATCATTGCGGTTATTTTGCGGTGATATTTGCGGTTATTTTTGCGGATATCATTGCGGTTATTTTTGCGGATATTATTGCGGTTATTTTTTTGGATATCATTGCGGTTATTTTGCGGTGATATTTGCGGTTATTTTTGCGGATATCATTGCGGTTATTTTTGCGGATATTATTGCGGTTATTTTTGCGGGTATCATTGCGGATATTTTTGCGGATATCATTGCGGTTATTTTGCGGTGATATTTGCGGTTATTTTTGCGGATATCATTGCGGTTATTTTGCGGTAATATTTGCGGTTATTTTTGCGGATATCATTGCGGTTATTTTGCGGTGATATTTGCGGTTATTTTTGCGGATATCATTGCGGTTATTTTGCGGTAATATTTGCGGTTATTTTTGCGGATATCATTGCGGTTATTTTTGCGGATATTATTGCGGTTATTTTTGCGGATATCATTGCGGATATTTTGCGGTAATATTTGCGGTTATTTTTGCGGATATTATTGCGGTTATTTTGCTGTAATATTTGCGGTTAATTTTGCGGATATCATTGCGGTTATTTTTGCGGATATGATTGCGGTTATTTTGGCGGATATCATTGCGGTTATTTTGCAGTGATATTTGCGGTTATTTTTGCGGATATTATTGCGGTTATTTTTGCGGATATCATTTCGGTTATTTTGCGGTGATATTTGCGGTTATTTTTGCGGATATCATTGCGGTTATTTTTGCGGATATTATTGCGGTTATTTTTGCGGATATCATTGCGGTTATTTTTGCGGATATCATTGCGGTTATTTTGCGGTAACATTTGCGGTTATTTTTGCGGATATTATTGCGGTTATTTTTGCGGATATCATTGCGGTTATTTTGCGGTGATATTTGCGGTTATTTTTGCGGATATTATTGCGGTTATTTTTGCGGATATCATTGCGGTTATTTTGCGGTGATATTTGCGGTTATTTTTGCGGATATCATTGCGGTTATTTTTGCGGATATTATTGCGGTTATTTTTGCGGATATCATTGCGGTTAATTTGCAGTGATATTTGCGGTTATTTTGCGGTGATATTTGCGGTTATTTTTGCGGATATCATTGCGGTTATTTTGCGGTAATATTTGCGGTTATTTTTGCTCATATCATTGCGGTTATTTTTGCGGATATCATTGCGGTTATTTTGCGGTAATATTTGCGGTTATTTTTGCGGATATCATTGCGGTTATTTTTGCGGATATCATTGCGGTTATTTTGCGGTGATATTTGCGGTTATTTTTGCGGATATTATTGCGGTTATTTTTGCGGATATCATTGCGGTTATTTTGCGGTAATATTTGCGGTTATTTTTGCGGATATCATTGCGGTTATTTTTGCGGATATTATTGCGGTTATTTTTGCGGGAATCATTGCGGTTATTTTTGCGGATATCATTGCGGTTATTTTGCGGTGATATTTGCGGTTATTTTTGCGGATATCATTGCGGTTATTTTGCGGTAATATTTGCGGTTATTTTTGCGGATATCATTGCGGTTATTTTGCGGTGATATTTGCGGTTATTTTTGCGGATATCATTGCGGTTATTTTTGCGGATATTATTGCGGTTATTTTTTTGGATATCATTGCGGTTATATTGCGGTGATATTTGCGGTTATTTTTGCGGATATCATTGCGGTTATTTTTGCGGATATTATTGCGGTTATTTTTGCGGGTATCATTGCGGATATTTTTGCGGATATCATTGCGGTTATTTTGCGGTGATATTTGCGGTTATTTTTGCGGATATCATTGCGGTTATTTTGCGGTAATATTTGCGGTTATTTTTGCGGATATCATTGCGGTTATTTTTGCGGATATCATTGCGGTTATTTTGCGGTGATATTTGCGGTTATTTTTGCGGATATCATTGCGGTTATTTTGCGGTAATATTTGCGGTTATTTTTGCGGATATCATTGCGGTTATTTTTGCGGATATTATTGCGGTTATTTTTGCGGATATCATTGCGGTTATTTTGCGGTAATATTTGCGGTTATTTTTGCGGATATCATTGCGGTTATTTTTGCTCATATCATTGCGGTTATTTTTGCGGATATTATTGCGGTTATTTTTGTGGATATCATTGCGGTTATTTTGCGGTGCTATTTGCGGTTATTTTTGCGGATATCATTGCGGTTATTTTTGCGGATATTATTGCGGTTATTTTTGCGGGTATCATTGCGGTTATTTTTGCGGATATCATTGCGGTTATTTTGCGGTGATATTTGCGGTTATTTTTGCGGATATCATTGCGGTTATTTTGCGGTAATATTTGCGGTTATTTTTGCGGATATCATTGCGGTTATTTTTGCGGATATCATTGCGGATATTTTGCGGTGATATTTGCGGTTATTTTTGCGGATATCATTGCGGTTATTTTTGCGGATATCATTGCGGTTATTTTGCGGTGATATTTGCGGTTATTTTTGCGGATATCATTGCGGTTATTTTGCGGTAATATTTGCGGTTATTTTTGCGGATATTATTGCGGTTATTTTGCTGTAATATTTGCGGTTAATTTTGCGGATATCATTGCGGTTATTTTTGCGGATATTATTGCGGTTATTTTTGCGGATATCATTGCGGTTATTTTGCGGTAATATTTGCGGTTATTTTTGCGGATATCATTGCGGTTATTTTTGCTCATATCATTGCGGTTATTTTTGCGGATATCATTGCGGTTATTTTGCGGTAATATTTGCGGTTATTTTTGCGGATATCATTGCGGTTATTTTTGCGGATATCATTGCGGTTATTTTGCGGTGATATTTGCGGTTATTTTTGCGGATATCATTGCGGTTATTTTGCGGTAATATTTGCGGTTATTTTTGCGGATATCATTGCGGTTATTTTTGCGGATATTATTGCGGTTATTTTTGTGGATATCATTGCGGTTATTTTGCGGTGCTATTTGCGGTTATTTTTGCGGATATCATTGCGGTTATTTTTGCGGATATTATTGCGGTTATTTTTGCGGGTATCATTGCGGTTATTTTTGCGGATATCATTGCGGTTATTTTGCGGTGATATTTGCGGTTATTTTTGCGGATATCATTGCGGTTATTTTGCGGTAATATTTGCGGTTATTTTTGCGGATATCATTGCGGTTATTTTTGCGGATATCATTGCGGATATTTTGCGGTGATATTTGCGGTTATTTTTGCGGATATCATTGCGGTTATTTTTGCGGATATCATTGCGGTTATTTTGCGGTGATATTTGCGGTTATTTTTGCGGATATCATTGCGGTTATTTTGCGGTAATATTTGCGGTTATTTTTGCGGATATTATTGCGGTTATTTTTGCGGATATCATTGCGGTTATTTTGCGGTAACATTTGCGGTTATTTTTGCGGATATCATTGCGGTTATTTTTGCGGATATTATTGCGGTTATTTTTGCGGATATTATTGCGGTTATTTTTGCGGATATCTTTGCGGTTATTTTGGGTAACATTTGCGGTTATTTTTGCGATTAATATTGCGGTTATTTTTGCGGATATCATTGCGGTTATTTTGCGGTAATATTTGCGGTTATTTTTGCGGATATTATTGCGGTTATTTTTGCGGATATCATTGCGGTTATTTTGCGGTGATATTTGCGGTTATTTTTGCGGATATCATTGCGGTTATTTTGCGGTGATATTTGCGGTTATTTTTGCGGATATCATTGCGGAAATTTTGCGGTAATATTTGCGGTTATTTTTGCGGATATTATTGCGGTTATTTTGCTGTAATATTTGCGGTTAATTTTGCGGATATCATTGCGGTTATTTTTGCGGATATTATTGCGGTTATTTTTGCGGATATCATTGCGGTTATTTTGCAGTGATATTTGCGGTTATTTTTGCGGATATCATTGCGGTTATTTTTGCGGATATTATTGCGGTTATTTTTGCGGATATTATTGCGGTTATTTTTGCGGATATCTTTGCGGTTATTTTGCGGTAACATTTGCGGTTATTTTTGCGATTATTATTGCGGTTATTTTTGCGGATATCATTGCGGTTATTTTGCGGTAATATTTGCGGTTATTTTTGCGGATATTATTGCGGTTATTTTTGCGGATATCATTGCGGTTATTTTGCGGTGATATTTGCGGTTATTTTTGCGGATATCATTGCGGTTATTTTTGCGGATATTATTGCGGTTATTTTTGCGGATATCATTGCGGTTATTTTTGCGGATATCATTGCGGTTATTTTGCGGTGATATTTGCGGTTATTTTTGCGGATATCATTGCGGTTATTTTGCGGTAATATTTGCGGTTATTTTTGCTCATATCATTGCGGTTATTTTTGCGGATATCATTGCGGTTATTTTGCGGTAATATTTGCGGTTATTTTTGCGGATATCATTGCGGTTATTTTGCGGTAATATTTGCGGTTATTTTTGCGGATATTATTGCGGTTATTTTTGCGGATATCATTGCGGTTATTTTGCGGTAACATTTGCGGTTATTTTTGCGGATATCATTGCGGTTATTTTTGCGGATATTATTGCGGTTATTTTTGCGGGTATCATTGCGGTTATTTTTGCGGATATCATTGCGGTTATTTTGCGGTGATATTTGCGGTTATTTTTGCGGATATCATTGCGGTTATTTTGCGGTGATATTTGCGGTTATTTTTGCGGATATCATTGCGGTTATTTGGCGGATATCATTGCGGTTATTTTTGCGGATATTATTGCGGTTATTTTTGCGGATATCATTGCGGTTATTTTGCGGTAACATTTGCGGATATTTTTGCGGTGATTTTTGCGGATATCATTGCGGTTATTTTGCGGATATTATTGCGGTTATTTTTGCGGATATCATTGCGGTTATTTTGCGGTGATATTTGCGGTTATTTTTGCGGATATCATTGCGGAAATTTTGCGGTAATATTTGCGGTTATTTGTGCGGATATTATTGCGGTTATTTTGCTGTAATATTTGCGGTTAATTTTGCGGATATCATTGCGGTTATTTTTGCGGATATTATTGCGGTTATTTTTGCGGATATCATTGCGGTTATTTTGCAGTGATATTTGCGGTTATTTTTGCGGATATCATTGCGGTTATTTTTGCGGATATTATTGCGGTTATTTTTGCGGATATTATTGCGGTTATTTTTGCGGATATCTTTGCGGTTATTTTGCGGTAACATTTGCGGTTATTTTTGCGATTATTATTGCGGTTATTTTTGCGGATATCATTGCGGTTATTTTGCGGTAATATTTGCGGTTATTTTTGCGGATATTATTGCGGTTATTTTTGCGGATATCATTGCGGTTATTTTGCGGTGATATTTGCGGTTATTTTTGCGGATATCATTGCGGTTATTTTTGCGGATATTATTGCGGTTATTTTTGCGGATATCATTGCGGTTATTTTTGCGGATATCATTGCGGTTATTTTGCGGTGATATTTGCGGTTATTTTTGCGGATATCATTGCGGTTATTTTGCGGTAATATTTGCGGTTATTTTTGCTCATATCATTGCGGTTATTTTTGCGGATATCATTGCGGTTATTTTGCGGTAATATTTGCGGTTATTTTTGCGGATATCATTGCGGTTATTTTGCGGTAATATTTGCGGTTATTTTTGCGGATATTATTGCGGTTATTTTTGCGGATATCATTGCGGTTATTTTGCGGTGCTATTTGCGGTTATTTTTGCGGATATCATTGCGGTTATTTTTGCGGATATTATTGCGGTTATTTTTGCGGGTATCATTGCGGTTATTTTTGCGGATATCATTGCGGTTATTTTGCGGTGATATTTGCGGTTATTTTTGCGGATATCATTGCGGTTATTTTGCGGTAATATTTGCGGTTATTTTTGCGGATATCATTGCGGTTATTTTTGCAGATATCATTGCGGTTATTTTGCGGTAATATTTGCGGTTATTTTGGCGGATATCATTGCGGTTATTTTTGCGGATATTATTGCGGTTATTTTTGCGGATATCATTGCGGTTATTTTGCGGTAACATTTGCGGTTATTTTTGCGGATATTTTTGCGGTGATTTTTGCGGATATCATTGCGGTTATTTTGCGGATATTATTGCGGTTATTTTTGCGGATATCATTGCGGTTATTTTGCGGTGATATTTGCGGTTATTTTTGCGGATATCATTGCGGTTATTTTGCGGTAATATTTGCGGTTATTTTTGCGGATATTATTGCGGTTATTTTTGCGGATATCATTGCGGTTATTTTGCGGTAACATTTGCGGTTATTTTTGCGGATATTATTGCGGTGATTTTTGCGGATATCATTGCGGTTATTTTGCGGATATTATTGCGGTTATTTTTGCGGATATCATTGCGTATATTTTTGCGGATATTATTGCGGTTATTTTTGCGGATATTATTGCGGTTATTTTTGCGGATATCATTGCGGTTATTTTGCGGTAGTATTTGCGGTTATTTTGCGGATATTATTGCGGTTATTTTTGCGGATATTATTGCGGTTATTTTGCAGTGATATTTGCGGTTATTTTTGCGGATATCATTGCGGTTATTTTTGCGGATATTATTGCGGTTATTTTTTTGGATATCATTGCGGTTATTTTGCGGTGATATTTGCGGTTATTTTTGCGGATATCATTGCGGTTATTTTTGCGGATATTATTGCGGTTATTTTTGCGGGTATCATTGCGGATATTTTTGCGGATATCATTGCGGTTATTTTGCGGTGATATTTGCGGTTATTTTTGCGGATATCATTGCGGTTATTTTGCGGTAATATTTGCGGTTATTTTTGCGGATATCATTGCGGTTATTTTTGCGGATATCATTGCGGTTATTTTGCGGTGATATTTGCGGTTATTTTTGCGGATATCATTGCGGTTATTTTGCGGTAATATTTGCGGTTATTTTTGCGGATATCATTGCGGTTATTTTTGCGGATATTATTGCGGTTATTTTTGCGGATATCATTGCGGATATTTTGCGGTAATATTTGCGGTTATTTTTGCGGATATTATTGCGGTTATTTTGCTGTAATATTTGCGGTTAATTTTGCGGATATCATTGCGGTTATTTTTGCGGATATGATTGCGGTTATTTTGGCGGATATCATTGCGGTTATTTTGCAGTGATATTTGCGGTTATTTTTGCGGATATTATTGCGGTTATTTTTGCGGATATCATTTCGGTTATTTTGCGGTGATATTTGCGGTTATTTTTGCGGATATCATTGCGGTTATTTTTGCGGATATTATTGCGGTTATTTTTGCGGATATCATTGCGGTTATTTTTGCGGATATCATTGCGGTTATTTTGCGGTAACATTTGCGGTTATTTTTGCGGATATTATTGCGGTTATTTTTGCGGATATCATTGCGGTTATTTTGCGGTGATATTTGCGGTTATTTTTGCGGATATTATTGCGGTTATTTTTGCGGATATCATTGCGGTTATTTTGCGGTGATATTTGCGGTTATTTTTGCGGATATCATTGCGGTTATTTTTGCGGATATTATTGCGGTTATTTTTGCGGATATCATTGCGGTTAATTTGCAGTGATATTTGCGGTTATTTTGCGGTGATATTTGCGGTTATTTTTGCGGATATCATTGCGGTTATTTTGCGGTAATATTTGCGGTTATTTTTGCTCATATCATTGCGGTTATTTTTGCGGATATCATTGCGGTTATTTTGCGGTAATATTTGCGGTTATTTTTGCGGATATCATTGCGGTTATTTTTGCGGATATCATTGCGGTTATTTTGCGGTGATATTTGCGGTTATTTTTGCGGATATTATTGCGGTTATTTTTGCGGATATCATTGCGGTTATTTTGCGGTAATATTTGCGGTTATTTTTGCGGATATCATTGCGGTTATTTTTGCGGATATTATTGCGGTTATTTTTGCGGGAATCATTGCGGTTATTTTTGCGGATATCATTGCGGTTATTTTGCGGTGATATTTGCGGTTATTTTTGCGGATATCATTGCGGTTATTTTGCGGTAATATTTGCGGTTATTTTTGCGGATATCATTGCGGTTATTTTGCGGTGATATTTGCGGTTATTTTTGCGGATATCATTGCGGTTATTTTTGCGGATATTATTGCGGTTATTTTTTTGGATATCATTGCGGTTATATTGCGGTGATATTTGCGGTTATTTTTGCGGATATCATTGCGGTTATTTTTGCGGATATTATTGCGGTTATTTTTGCGGGTATCATTGCGGATATTTTTGCGGATATCATTGCGGTTATTTTGCGGTGATATTTGCGGTTATTTTTGCGGATATCATTGCGGTTATTTTGCGGTAATATTTGCGGTTATTTTTGCGGATATCATTGCGGTTATTTTTGCGGATATCATTGCGGTTATTTTGCGGTGATATTTGCGGTTATTTTTGCGGATATCATTGCGGTTATTTTGCGGTAATATTTGCGGTTATTTTTGCGGATATCATTGCGGTTATTTTTGCGGATATTATTGCGGTTATTTTTGCGGATATCATTGCGGTTATTTTGCGGTAATATTTGCGGTTATTTTTGCGGATATCATTGCGGTTATTTTTGCTCATATCATTGCGGTTATTTTTGCGGATATTATTGCGGTTATTTTTGTGGATATCATTGCGGTTATTTTGCGGTGCTATTTGCGGTTATTTTTGCGGATATCATTGCGGTTATTTTTGCGGATATTATTGCGGTTATTTTTGCGGGTATCATTGCGGTTATTTTTGCGGATATCATTGCGGTTATTTTGCGGTGATATTTGCGGTTATTTTTGCGGATATCATTGCGGTTATTTTGCGGTAATATTTGCGGTTATTTTTGCGGATATCATTGCGGTTATTTTTGCGGATATCATTGCGGATATTTTGCGGTGATATTTGCGGTTATTTTTGCGGATATCATTGCGGTTATTTTTGCGGATATCATTGCGGTTATTTTGCGGTGATATTTGCGGTTATTTTTGCGGATATCATTGCGGTTATTTTGCGGTAATATTTGCGGTTATTTTTGCGGATATTATTGCGGTTATTTTGCTGTAATATTTGCGGTTAATTTTGCGGATATCATTGCGGTTATTTTTGCGGATATTATTGCGGTTATTTTTGCGGATATCATTGCGGTTATTTTGCGGTAATATTTGCGGTTATTTTTGCGGATATCATTGCGGTTATTTTTGCTCATATCATTGCGGTTATTTTTGCGGATATCATTGCGGTTATTTTGCGGTAATATTTGCGGTTATTTTTGCGGATATCATTGCGGTTATTTTTGCGGATATCATTGCGGTTATTTTGCGGTGATATTTGCGGTTATTTTTGCGGATATCATTGCGGTTATTTTGCGGTAATATTTGCGGTTATTTTTGCGGATATCATTGCGGTTATTTTTGCGGATATTATTGCGGTTATTTTTGTGGATATCATTGCGGTTATTTTGCGGTGCTATTTGCGGTTATTTTTGCGGATATCATTGCGGTTATTTTTGCGGATATTATTGCGGTTATTTTTGCGGGTATCATTGCGGTTATTTTTGCGGATATCATTGCGGTTATTTTGCGGTGATATTTGCGGTTATTTTTGCGGATATCATTGCGGTTATTTTGCGGTAATATTTGCGGTTATTTTTGCGGATATCATTGCGGTTATTTTTGCGGATATCATTGCGGATATTTTGCGGTGATATTTGCGGTTATTTTTGCGGATATCATTGCGGTTATTTTTGCGGATATCATTGCGGTTATTTTGCGGTGATATTTGCGGTTATTTTTGCGGATATCATTGCGGTTATTTTGCGGTAATATTTGCGGTTATTTTTGCGGATATTATTGCGGTTATTTTTGCGGATATCATTGCGGTTATTTTGCGGTAACATTTGCGGTTATTTTTGCGGATATCATTGCGGTTATTTTTGCGGATATTATTGCGGTTATTTTTGCGGATATTATTGCGGTTATTTTTGCGGATATCTTTGCGGTTATTTTGGGTAACATTTGCGGTTATTTTTGCGATTAATATTGCGGTTATTTTTGCGGATATCATTGCGGTTATTTTGCGGTAATATTTGCGGTTATTTTTGCGGATATTATTGCGGTTATTTTTGCGGATATCATTGCGGTTATTTTGCGGTGATATTTGCGGTTATTTTTGCGGATATCATTGCGGTTATTTTGCGGTGATATTTGCGGTTATTTTTGCGGATATCATTGCGGAAATTTTGCGGTAATATTTGCGGTTATTTTTGCGGATATTATTGCGGTTATTTTGCTGTAATATTTGCGGTTAATTTTGCGGATATCATTGCGGTTATTTTTGCGGATATTATTGCGGTTATTTTTGCGGATATCATTGCGGTTATTTTGCAGTGATATTTGCGGTTATTTTTGCGGATATCATTGCGGTTATTTTTGCGGATATTATTGCGGTTATTTTTGCGGATATTATTGCGGTTATTTTTGCGGATATCTTTGCGGTTATTTTGCGGTAACATTTGCGGTTATTTTTGCGATTATTATTGCGGTTATTTTTGCGGATATCATTGCGGTTATTTTGCGGTAATATTTGCGGTTATTTTTGCGGATATTATTGCGGTTATTTTTGCGGATATCATTGCGGTTATTTTGCGGTGATATTTGCGGTTATTTTTGCGGATATCATTGCGGTTATTTTTGCGGATATTATTGCGGTTATTTTTGCGGATATCATTGCGGTTATTTTTGCGGATATCATTGCGGTTATTTTGCGGTGATATTTGCGGTTATTTTTGCGGATATCATTGCGGTTATTTTGCGGTAATATTTGCGGTTATTTTTGCTCATATCATTGCGGTTATTTTTGCGGATATCATTGCGGTTATTTTGCGGTAATATTTGCGGTTATTTTTGCGGATATCATTGCGGTTATTTTGCGGTAATATTTGCGGTTATTTTTGCGGATATTATTGCGGTTATTTTTGCGGATATCATTGCGGTTATTTTGCGGTAACATTTGCGGTTATTTTTGCGGATATCATTGCGGTTATTTTTGCGGATATTATTGCGGTTATTTTTGCGGGTATCATTGCGGTTATTTTTGCGGATATCATTGCGGTTATTTTGCGGTGATATTTGCGGTTATTTTTGCGGATATCATTGCGGTTATTTGGCGGATATCATTGCGGTTATTTTTGCGGATATTATTGCGGTTATTTTTGCGGATATCATTGCGGTTATTTTGCGGTAACATTTGCGGATATTTTTGCGGTGATTTTTGCGGATATCATTGCGGTTATTTTGCGGATATTATTGCGGTTATTTTTGCGGATATCATTGCGGTTATTTTGCGGTGATATTTGCGGTTATTTTTGCGGATATCATTGCGGAAATTTTGCGGTAATATTTGCGGTTATTTGTGCGGATATTATTGCGGTTATTTTGCTGTAATATTTGCGGTTAATTTTGCGGATATCATTGCGGTTATTTTTGCGGATATTATTGCGGTTATTTTTGCGGATATCATTGCGGTTATTTTGCAGTGATATTTGCGGTTATTTTTGCGGATATCATTGCGGTTATTTTTGCGGATATTATTGCGGTTATTTTTGCGGATATTATTGCGGTTATTTTTGCGGATATCTTTGCGGTTATTTTGCGGTAACATTTGCGGTTATTTTTGCGATTATTATTGCGGTTATTTTTGCGGATATCATTGCGGTTATTTTGCGGTAATATTTGCGGTTATTTTTGCGGATATTATTGCGGTTATTTTTGCGGATATCATTGCGGTTATTTTGCGGTGATATTTGCGGTTATTTTTGCGGATATCATTGCGGTTATTTTTGCGGATATTATTGCGGTTATTTTTGCGGATATCATTGCGGTTATTTTTGCGGATATCATTGCGGTTATTTTGCGGTAATATTTGCGGTTATTTTTGCGGATATCATTGCGGTTATTTTGCGGTAATATTTGCGGTTATTTTTGCTCATATCATTGCGGTTATTTTTGCGGATATCATTGCGGTTATTTTGCGGTAATATTTGCGGTTATTTTTGCGGATATCATTGCGGTTATTTTGCGGTAATATTTGCGGTTATTTTTGCGGATATTATTGCGGTTATTTTTGCGGATATCATTGCGGTTATTTTGCGGTGCTATTTGCGGTTATTTTTGCGGATATCATTGCGGTTATTTTTGCGGATATTATTGCGGTTATTTTTGCGGGTATCATTGCGGTTATTTTTGCGGATATCATTGCGGTTATTTTGCGGTGATATTTGCGGTTATTTTTGCGGATATCATTGCGGTTATTTTGCGGTAATATTTGCGGTTATTTTTGCGGATATCATTGCGGTTATTTTTGCAGATATCATTGCGGTTATTTTGCGGTAATATTTGCGGTTATTTTGGCGGATATCATTGCGGTTATTTTTGCGGATATTATTGCGGTTATTTTTGCGGATATCATTGCGGTTATTTTGCGGTAACATTTGCGGTTATTTTTGCGGATATTTTTGCGGTGATTTTTGCGGATATCATTGCGGTTATTTTGCGGATATTATTGCGGTTATTTTTGCGGATATCATTGCGGTTATTTTGCGGTGATATTTGCGGTTATTTTTGCGGATATCATTGCGGTTATTTTGCGGTAATATTTGCGGTTATTTTTGCGGATATTATTGCGGTTATTTTTGCGGATATCATTGCGGTTATTTTGCGGTAACATTTGCGGTTATTTTTGCGGATATTATTGCGGTGATTTTTGCGGATATCATTGCGGTTATTTTGCGGATATTATTGCGGTTATTTTTGCGGATATCATTGCGTATATTTTTGCGGATATTATTGCGGTTATTTTTGCGGATATTATTGCGGTTATTTTTGCGGATATCATTGCGGTTATTTTGCGGTAGTATTTGCGGTTATTTTGCGGATATTATTGCGGTTATTTTTGCGGATATTATTGCGGTTATTTTGCAGTGATATTTGCGGTTATTTTTGCGGATATCATTGCGGTTATTTTGCGGTGATATTTGCGGTTATTTTTGCGGATATCATTGCGGTTATTTTTGCGGATATCATTGCGGTTATTTTGCGGTGATATTTGCGGTTATTTTTGCGGATATCATTGCGGTTATTTTGCGGTAATATTTGCGGTTATTTTTGCGGATATCATTGCGGTTATTTTTGCGGATATCATTGCGGATATTTTGCGGTGATATTTGCGGTTATTTTTGCGGATATCATTGCGGTTATTTTTGCGGATATCATTGCGGTTATATTGCGGTGATATTTGCGGTTATTTTTGCGGATATCATTGCGGTTATTTTGCGGTAATATTTGCGGTTATTTTTGCGGATATTATTGCGGTTATTTTTGCGGATATCATTGCGGTTATTTTGCGGTAACATTTGCGGTTATTTTTGCGGATATCATTGCGGTTATTTTTGCGGATATTATTGCGGTTATTTTTGCGGATATCATTGCGGTTATTTTGCGGTGATATTTGCGGTTATTTTTGCGGATATCATTGCGGTTATTTTTGCGGATATTATTGCGGTTATTTTTGCGGATATTATTGCGGTTATTTTTGCGGATATCTTTGCGGTTATTTTGGGTAACATTTGCGGTTATTTTTGCGATTAATATTGCGGTTATTTTTGCGGATATCATTGCGGTTATTTTTGCGGATATCATTGCGGTTATTTTGCGGTGATATTTGCGGTTATTTTTGCGGATATCATTGCGGTTATTTTGCGGTAATATTTGCGGTTATTTTTGCGGATATCATTGCGGTTATTTTTGCGGATATCATTGCGGATATTTTGCGGTGATATTTGCGGTTATTTTTGCGGATATCATTGCGGTTATTTTTGCGGATATCATTGCGGTTATATTGCGGTGATATTTGCGGTTATTTTTGCGGATATCATTGCGGTTATTTTGCGGTAATATTTGCGGTTATTTTTGCGGATATTATTGCGGTTATTTTTGCGGATATCATTGCGGTTATTTTGCGGTAACATTTGCGGTTATTTTTGCGGATATCATTGCGGTTATTTTTGCGGATATTATTGCGGTTATTTTTGCGGATATTATTGCGGTTATTTTTGCGGATATCTTTGCGGTTATTTTGGGTAACATTTGCGGTTATTTTTGCGATTAATATTGCGGTTATTTTTGCGGATATCATTGCGGTTATTTTGCGGTAATATTTGCGGTTATTTTTGCGGATATTATTGCGGTTATTTTTGCGGATATCATTGCGGTTATTTTGCGGTGATATTTGCGGTTATTTTTGCGGATATCATTGCGGTTATTTTTGCGGATATTATTGCGGTTATTTTTGCGGATATCATTGCGGTTATTTTTGCGGATATCATTGCGGTTATTTTGCGGTGATATTTGCGGTTATTTTTGCGGATATCATTGCGGTTATTTTGCGGTAATATTTGCGGTTATTTTTGCTCATATCATTGCGGTTATTTTTGCGGATATCAATGCGGTTATTTTGCGGTAATATTTGCGGTTATTTTTGCGGATATCATTGCGGTTATTTTGCGGTAATATTTGCGGTTATTTTTGCGGATATTATTGCGGTTATTTTTGCGGATATCATTGCGGTTATTTTGCGGTGCTATTTGCGGTTATTTTTGCGGATATCATTGCGGTTATTTTTGCGGATATTATTGCGGTTATTTTTGCGGGTATCATTGCGGTTATTTTTGCGGATATCATTGCGGTTATTTTGCGGTGATATTTGCGGTTATTTTTGCGGATATCATTGCGGTTATTTTGCGGTAATATTTGCGGTTATTTTTGCGGATATCATTGCGGTTATTTTTGCGGATATCATTGCGGTTATTTTGCGGTAATATTTGCGGTTATTTTGGCGGATATCATTGCGGTTATTTTTGCGGATATTATTGCGGTTATTTTTGCGGATATCATTGCGGTTATTTTGCGGTAACATTTGCGGTTATTTTTGCGGATATTTTTGCGGTGATTTTTGCGGATATCATTGCGGTTATTTTGCGGATATTATTGCGGTTATTTTTGCGGATATCATTGCGGTTATTTTGCGGTGATATTTGCGGTTATTTTTGCGGATATCATTGCGGTTATTTTGCGGTAATATTTGCGGTTATTTTTGCGGATATTATTGCGGTTATTTTTGCGGATATCATTGCGGTTATTTTGCGGTAACATTTGCGGTTATTTTTGCGGATATTATTGCGGTGATTTTTGCGGATATCATTGCGGTTATTTTGCGGATATTATTGCGGTTATTTTTGCGGATATCATTGCGGTTATTTTTGCGGATATTATTGCGGTTATTTTTGCGGATATTATTGCGGTTATTTTTGCGGATATCATTGCGGTTATTTTGCGGTGATATTTGCGGTTAATTTTGCGGAAATTATTGCGGTTATTTTTGCGGATATCATTGCGGTTATTTTGCGGTGATATTTGCGGTTATTTTTGCGGATATCATTGCGGTTATTTTTGCGGATATTATTGCGGTTATTTTTGCGGATATTATTGCGGTTATTTTTGCGGATATCATTGCGGTTATATTGCGGTGATATTTGCGGTTATTTTTGCGGATATCATTGCGGTTATTTTTGCGGATATCATTGCGGTTATTTTGCGGTGATATTTGCGGTTATTTTTGCGGATATCATTGCGGTTATTTTGCGGTAATATTTGCGGTTATTTTTGCGGATATCATTGCGGTTATTTTTGCGGATATCATTGCGGTTATTTTGCGGTGATATTTGCGGTTATTTTTGCGGATATCATTGCGGTTATTTTTGCGGATATTATTGCGGTTATTTTTGCGGATATCATTGCGGTTATTTTGCGGTAATATTTGCGGTTATTTTTGCGGATATTATTGCGGTTATTTTGCTGTAATATTTGCGGTTAATTTTGCGGATATCATTGCGGTTATTTTTGCGGATATCATTGCGGTTATTTTGCGGTAACATTTGCGGTTATTTTTGCGGATATTACTGCGGACAATTTTGCGGATATCATTGCGGTTATTTTTGCGGATATCATTGCGGTTATTTTGCGGTAATATTTGCGGTTATTTTTGCGGATATCATTGCGGTTATTTTGCGGTGATATTTGCGGTTAATTTTGCGGAAATTATTGCGGTTATTTTTGCGGATATCATTGCGGTTATTTTGCGGTGATATTTGCGGTTATTTTTGCGGATATCATTGCGGTTATTTTTGCGGATATTATTGCGGTTATTTTTGCGGATATTATTGCGGTTATTTTTGCGGATATCATTGCGGTTATATTGCGGTGATATTTGCGGTTATTTTTGCGGATATCATTGCGGTTATTTTGCGGTGATATTTGCGGTTATTTTTGCGGATATCATTGCGGTTATTTTGCGGTAATATTTGCGGTTATTTTTGCGGATATCATTGCGGTTATTTTTGCGGATATTATTGCGGTTATTTTTGCGGATATCTTTGCGGTTATTTTTGCGGATATCATTGCGGTTATTTTGCGGTGATATTTGCGGTTATTTTTGCGGATATCATTGCGGTTATTTTGCGGTAGTATTTGCGGTTATTTTGCGGATATTATTGCGGTTATTTTTGCGGATATTATTGCGGTTATTTTGCAGTGATATTTGCGGTTATTTTTGCGGATATCATTGCGGTTATTTTGCGGTGATATTTGCGGTTATTTTTGCGGATATCATTGCGGTTATTTTTGCGGATATCATTGCGGTTATTTTGCGGTGATATTTGCGGTTATTTTTGCGGATATCATTGCGGTTATTTTGCGGTAATATTTGCGGTTATTTTTGCGGATATCATTGCGGTTATTTTTGCGGATATCATTGCGGATATTTTGCGGTGATATTTGCGGTTATTTTTGCGGATATCATTGCGGTTATTTTGCGGTAATATTTGCGGTTATTTTTGCGGATATCATTGCGGTTATTTTTGCGGATATTATTGCGGGTATTTTTGCGGATATCATTGCGGTTATTTTGCTGTAATATTTGCGGTTAATTTTGCGGATATCATTGCGGTTATTTTTGCGGATATCATTGCGGTTATTTTGCGGTAATATTAGCGGTTATTTTTGCGGATATCATTGCGGTTATTTTTGCGGATATTATTGCGGTTATTTTTGCGGATATTATTGCGGTTATTTTTGCGGATATCATTGCGGTTATTTTGCGGTAACATTTGCGGTTATTTTTGCGGATATTATTGCGGTGATTTTTGCGGATATCATTGCGGTTATTTTGCGGATATTATTGCGGTTATTTTTGCGGATATCATTGCGGTTATTTTGCGGTGATATTTGCGGTTATTTTTGCGGATATCATTGCGGTTATTTTGCGGTGATATTTGCGGTTATTTTTGCGGATATCATTGCGGTTATTTTGCGGTGATATTTGCGGTTATTTTTGCGGATATCATTGCGGTTATTTTTGCGGATATTATTGCGGTTATTTTTGCGGATATCATTGCGGTTATTTTGCGGTAATATTTGCGGTTATTTTTGCGGATATTATTGCGGTTATTTTGCTGTAATATTTGCGGTTAATTTTGCGGATATCATTGCAGTTATTTTTGCGGATATTATTGCGGTTATTTTTGCGGATATCATTGCGGTTATTTTGCGGTAACATTTGCGGTTATTTTTGCGGATATTATTGCGGACAATTTTGCGGATATCATTGCGGTTATTTTTGCGGATATCATTGCGGTTATTTTGCAGTAATATTTGCGGTTATTTTTGCGGATATCATTGCGGTTATTTTGCGGTGATATTTGCGGTTAATTTTGCGGAAATTATTGCGGTTATTTTTGCGGATATCATTGCGGTTATTTTGCGGTGATATTTGCGGTTATTTTTGCGGATATCATTGCGGTTATTTTTGCGGATATTATTGCGGTTATTTTTGCGGATATTATTGCGGTTATTTTTGCGGATATCATTGCGGTTATATTGCGGTGATATTTGCGGTTATTTTTGCGGATATCATTGCGGTTATTTTTGCGGATATCATTGCGGTTATTTTGCGGTGATATTTGCGGTTATTTTTGCGGATATCATTGCGGTTATTTTGCGGTAATATTTGCGGTTATTTTTGCGGATATCATTGCGGTTATTTTTGCGGATATCATTGCGGTTATTTTGCGGTGATATTTGCGGTTATTTTTGCGGATATCATTGCGGTTATTTTGCGGTAATATTTGCGGTTATTTTTGCGGATATCATTGCGGTTATTTTTGCGGATATCATTGCGGATATTTTGCGGTGATATTTGCGGTTATTTTTGCGGATATCATTGCGGTTATTTTGCGGTAATATTTGCGGTTATTTTTGCGGATATCATTGCGGTTATTTTTGCGGATATTATTGCGGTTATTTTTGCGGATATCATTGCGGTTATTTTGCTGTAATATTTGCGGTTAATTTTGCGGATATCATTGCGGTTATTTTTGCGGATATCATTGCGGTTATTTTGCGGTAATATTAGCGGTTATTTTTGCGGATATCATTGCGGTTATTTTTGCGGATATTATTGCGGTTATTTTTGCGGATATTATTGCGGTTATTTTTGCGGATATCATTGCGGTTATTTTTGCGGATATCTTTGCGGTTATTTTTGCGGATATCATTGCGGTTATTTTGCGGTGATATTTGCGGTTATTTTTGCGGATATCATTGCGGTTATTTTGCGGTAGTATTTGCGGTTATTTTGCGGATATTATTGCGGTTATTTTTGCGGATATTATTGCGGTTATTTTGCAGTGATATTTGCGGTTATTTTTGCGGATATCATTGCGGTTATTTTGCGGTGATATTTGCGGTTATTTTTGCGGATATCATTGCGGTTATTTTTGCGGATATCATTGCGGTTATTTTGCGGTGATATTTGCGGTTATTTTTGCGGATATCATTGCGGTTATTTTGCGGTAATATTTGCGGTTATTTTTGCGGATATCATTGCGGTTATTTTTGCGGATATCATTGCGGATATTTTGCGGTGATATTTGCGGTTATTTTTGCGGATATCATTGCGGTTATTTTGCGGTAATATTTGCGGTTATTTTTGCGGATATCATTGCGGTTATTTTTGCGGATATTATTGCGGTTATTTTTGCGGATATCATTGCGGTTATTTTGCTGTAATATTTGCGGTTAATTTTGCGGATATCATTGCGGTTATTTTTGCGGATATCATTGCGGTTATTTTGCGGTAATATTAGCGGTTATTTTTGCGGATATCATTGCGGTTATTTTTGCGGATATTATTGCGGTTATTTTTGCGGATATTATTGCGGTTATTTTTGCGGATATCATTGCGGTTATTTTTGCGGATATCATTGCGGTTATTTTTGCGGGTATTATTGCGGTTATTTTTGCGGATATCATTGCGGTTATTTTGCTGTAATATTTGCGGTTAATTTTGCGGATATTATAGCGGTTATTTTTGCGGATATCATTGCGGTTATTTTTGCGGATATCATTGCGGTTATTTTTGCGGATATTATTGCGGTTATTTTTGCGGATATCATTGCGGTTATTTTGCGGTAATATTTGCGGTTATTTTTGCGGATATCATTGCGGTTATTTTTGCGGATATTATTACGGTTATTTTTGCGGATATCATTGCGGTTATTTTGCGGATATCATTGCGGTTATTTTTGCGGATATCATTGCGGTTATTTTGCGGATATCATTGCGGTTATTTTTGCGGATATCATTGCGGTTATTTTGCGGTGATATTTGCGGTTATTTTTGCGGATATCATTGCGGTTATTTTGCGGTGATATTTGCGGTTATTTTTGCGGATATCATTGCGGTTATTTTGCGGTGATATTTGCGGTTATTTTTGCGGATATCATTGCGGTTATTTTTGCGGATATAATTGCGGTTACTTTTGCGGATATCATTGCGGTTATTTTGCGGTAATATTTGCGGTTATTTTTGCGGATATTATTGCGGTTATTTTGCAGTAATATTTGCGGTTAATTTTGCGGATATCATTGCGGTTATTTTTGCGGATATTATTGCGGTTATTTTTGCGGATATCATTGCGGTTATTTTGCGGTGATATTTGCGATTATTTTTGCGGATATCATTGCGGTTATTTTTGCGGATATTATTGCGGTTATTTTTGCGGATATTATTGCGGTTATTTTTGCGGATATCATTGCGGTTATTTTGCGGTAACATTTGCGGTTATTTTTGCGGATATTATTGCGGTTATTTTTGCGGATATCATTGCGGTTATTTTGCGGGGATATTTGCGGTTATTTTTGCGGATATCATTGCGGTTATTTTGCGGTGATATTTGCGGTTATTTTTGCGGATATCATTGCGGTTATTTTGCGGTAATATTTGCGGATATTATTGCGGTTATTTTTGCGGATATCATTGCGGTTATTTTGCGGTGATATTTGCGGTTATTTTTGCGGATATCATTGCGGTTATTTTGCGGTAATATTTGCGGTTATTTTTGCGGATATTATTGCGGTTAATTTTGCGGATATCATTGCGGTTATTTTTGCGGATATTATTGCGGTTATTTTTGCGGATATCATTGCGGTTATTTTTGCGGATATCATTGCGGTTATTTTTGCGGATATCATTGCGGTTATTTTTGCGGATATTATTGCGGTTATTTTTGCGGGTATCATTGCGGATATTTTTGCGGATATCATTGCGGTTATTTTGCGGTGATATTTGCGGTTATTTTTGCGGATATCATTGCGGTTATTTTGCGGTAATATTTGCGGTTATTTTTGCGGATATCATTGCGGTTATTTTTGCGGATATCATTGCGGTTATTTTGCGGTGATATTTGCGGTTATTTTTGCGGATATCATTGCGGTTAATTTGCGGTAATATTTGCGGTTATTTTTGCGGATATTATTGCGGTTATTTTTGCGGATATCATTGCGGTTATTTTGCGGTAATATTTGCGGTTATTTTTGCGGATATCATTGCGGTTATTTTTGCGTATATTATTGCGGTTATTTTTGCGGATATCATTGCGGTTATTTTTGCGGATATCATTGCGGTTATTTTGCTGTAATATTTGCGGTTAATTTTGCGGATATTATTGCGGTTATTTTTGCGGATATCATTGCGGTTATTTTTGCGGATATCATTGCGGTTATTTTGCGGTGATATTTGCGGTTATTTTTGCGGATATCATTGCGGTTAATTTGCGGTAATATTTGCGGTTATTTTTGCGGATATTATTGCGGTTAATTTTGCGGTGATATTTGCGGTTATTTTTGCGGATATCATTGCGGTTATATTGCCGTGATATTTGCGGTTATTTTTGCGGATATCATTGCGGTTATTTTGCTGTAATATTTGCGGTTAATTTTGCGGATATTATTGCGGTTATTTTTGCGGATATCATTGCGGTTATTTTTGCGGATATCATTGCGGTTATTTTGCGGTGATATTTGCGGTTATTTTTGCGGATATCATTGCGGTTATTTTGCGGTAATATTTGCGGTTATTTTTGCGGAGATCATTGCGGTTATTTTTGCGGATATCATTGCGGTTATTTTGCGGTGATATTTGCGGTTATTTTTGCGGATATCATTGCGGTTAATTTGCGGTAATATTTGCGGTTATTTTTGCGGATATTATTGCGGTTATTTTTGCGGATATCATTGCGGTTATTTTGCGGTAATATTTGCGGTTATTTTTGCGGATATCATTGCGGTTATTTTTGCGTATATTATTGCGGTTATTTTTGCGGATATCATTGCGGTTATTTTTGCGGATATCATTGCGGTTATTTTGCTGTAATATTTGCGGTTAATTTTGCGGATATTATTGCGGTTATTTTTGCGGATATCATTGCGGTTATTTTTGCGGATATTATTGCGGTTATTTTTGCGGATATTATTGCGGTTATTTTTGCGGATATCATTGCGGCTATTTTGCGGTAACATTTGCGGTTATTGTTGCGGATATTATTGCGGTTATTTTTGCGGATATCATTGCGGTTATTTTGCGGTGATATTTGCGGTTATTTTTGCGGATATCATTGCGGTTATTTTGCGGTGATATTTGCGGTTATTTTTGCGGATATCATTGCGGTTATTTTGCGGTAATATTTGCGGTTATTTTTGCGGATATTATTGCGGTTATTTTTGCGGATATCATTGCGGTTATTTTTGCGGATATCATTGCGGTTATTTTGCGGTAATATTTGCGGTTATTTTTGCGGATATCATTGCGGTTATTTTTGCGGACATTATTGCGGTTATTTTTGCGGATATCATTGCGGTTATTTTGCGGTGATATTTGCGGTTATTTTTGCGGATATCATTGCGGTTAATTTGCGGTAATATTTGCGGTTATTTTTGCGGATATTATTGCGGTTAATTTTGCGAATATCATTGCGGTTATTTTTGCGGATATTATTACGGTTATTTTTGCGGATATCATTGCGGTTATTTTGCGGTAACATTTGCGGTTATTTTTGCGGATATTATTGCGGTTATTTTTGCGGATATCATTGCGGTTATTTTGCGGGGATATTTGCGGTTATTTTTGCGGATATCATTGCGGTTATTTTGCGGTAATATTTGCGGATATTATTGCGGTTATTTTTGCGGATATCATTGCGGTTATTTTGCGGTGATATTTGCGGTTATTTTTGCGGATATCATTGCGGTTATTTTGCGGTAATATTTGCGGTTATTTTTGCGGATATTATTGCGGTTAATTTTGCGGATATCATTGCGGTTATTTTTGCGGATATTATTGCGGTTATTTTTGCGGATATCATTGCGGTTATTTTTGCGGATATCATTGCGGTTATTTTGCGGTAATATTTGCGGTTATTTTTGCGGATATCATTGCGGTTATTTTTGCGGATATTATTGCGGTTATTTTTGCGGATATCATTGCGGTTATTTTTGCAGATATTATTGCGGTTATTTTACGGTGATATTTGCGGTTATTTTTGCGGATATCATTGCGGTTATTTTTGCGGATATCATTGCGGTTATATTGCGGTGATATTTGCGGTTATTTTTGCGGATATCATTGCGGTTATTTTGCGGTAATCTTTGCGGTTATTTTTGCGGATATTATTGCGGTTAATTTTGCGGATATCATTGCGGTTATTTTTGCGGATATTATTGCGGTTATTTTTGCGGATATCATTGCGGTTATTTTTGCGGATATCATTGCGGTTATTTTGCGGAAATATTTGCGGTTATTTTTGCGGATATCATTGCGGTAATTTTTGCGGATATTATTGCGGTTATTTTTGCGGATATCATTGCGGTTATTTTTGCAGATATTATTGCGGTTATTTTGCGGAGATATTTGCGGTTATTTTTGCGGATATCATTGCGGTTATTTTTGCGGATATCATTGCGGTTATTTTGCGGTGATATTTGCGGTTATTTTTGCGGATATCATTGCGGTTATTTTGCGGAAATATTTGCGGTTATTTTTGCGGATATTATTGCGGTTAATTTTGCGGATATCATTGCGGTTATTTTTGCGGATATTATTGCGGTTATTTTTGCGGATATCATTGCGGTTATTTTTGCGGATATCATTGCGGTTATTTTGCTGTAATATTTGCGGTTAATTTTGCGGATATTATTGCGGTTATTTTTGCGGATATCATTGCGGTTATTTTTGCGGATATCATTGCGGTTATTTTTGCGTATATCATTGCGGTTATTTTGCGGTAACATTTGCGGTTATTTTTGCGGATATTATTGCGGTTATTTTTGCGGATATCATTGCGGTTATTTTGCGGGGATATTTGCGGTTATTTTTGCGGATATCATTGCGGTTATTTTGCGGTAATATTTGCGGATATTATTGCGGTTATTTTGCGGATATCATTGCGGTTAATTTGCGGTGATATTTGCGGTTATTTTTGCGGATATCATTGCGGTTATTTTGCGGTAATATTTGCGGTTATTTTTGCGGATATTATTGCGGTTAATTTTGCGGATATCATTGCGGTTATTTTTGCGGATATTATTGCGGTTATTTTTGCGGATATCATTGCGGTTATTTTGCGGGGATATTTGCGGTTATTTTTGCGGATATCATTGCGGTTATTTTGCGGTGATATTTGCGGTTATTTTTGCGGATATCATTGCGGTTATTTTGCGGTAATATTTGCGGATATTATTGCGGTTATTTTTGCGGATATCATTGCGGTTATTTTGCGGTGATATTTGCGGTTATTTTTGCGGATATCATTGCGGTTATTTTGCGGTAATATTTGCGGTTATTTTTGCGGATATTATTGCGGTTAATTTTGCGGATATCATTGCGGTTATTTTTGCGGATATTATTGCGGTTATTTTTGCGGATATCATTGCGGTTATTTTGCTGGGATATTTGCGGTTATTTTTGCGGATATCATTGCGGTTATTTTCCGGATATTATTGCGGTTATTTTTGCGGATATCATTGCGGTTATTTTTGCGGATATTATTGCGGTTATTTTTGCGGATATCATTGCGGTTATTTTGCGGTGATATTTGCGGTTATTTTTGCCGATATCATTGCGGTTATTTTTGCGGATATTATTGCGGTTATTTTGCGGTGATATTTGCGGTTATTTTTGCGGATATCATTGCGGTTATTTTTGCGGATATTATTGCGGTTATTTTTGCGGATATCATTGCGGTTATTTTTGCGGATATTATTGCGGTTATTTTTGCGGATATTATTGCGGGAATTTTTGCGGATATCATTGCGGTTATTTTGCTGTAATATTTGCGGTTAATTTTGCGGATATTATTGCGGTTATTTTTGCGGATATCATTGCGGTTATTTTTGCGGATATTATTGCGGTTATTTTTGCGGATATCATTGCGGTTATTTTGCGGTGATATTTGCGGTTAATTTTGCGGATATCATTGCGGTTATTTTTGCGGATATCATTGCGGTTATTTTGCGGTGATATTTGCGGTTATTTTTGCGGATATCATTGCGGTTATTTGGCGGTAATATTTGCGGTTATTTTTGCGGATATTATTGCGGTTAATTTTGCGGATATCATTGCGGTTATTTTTGCGGATATTATTGCGGTTATTTTTGCGGATATCATTGCGGTTATTTTTGCGGATATCATTGCGGTTATTTTGCGGTAATATTTGCGGTTATTTTTGCGGATATCATTGCGGTTATTTTTGCGGATATTATTGCGGTTATTTTTGCGGATATCATTGCGGTTATTTTTGCAGATATTATTGCGGTTATTTTGCGGTGATATTTGCGGTTATTTTTGCGGATATCATTGCGGTTATTTTTGCGGATATCATTGCGGTTATATTGCGGTGATATTTGCGGTTATTTTTGCGGATATCATTGCGGTTATTTTGCGGTAATCTTTGCGGTTATTTTTGCGGATATTATTGCGGTTAATTTTGCGGATATCATTGCGGTTATTTTTGCGGATATTATTGCGGTTATTTTTGCGGATATCATTGCGGTTATTTTTGCGGATATCATTGCGGTTATTTTGCGGAAATATTTGCGGTTATTTTTGCGGATATCATTGCGGTAATTTTTGCGGATATTATTGCGGTTATTTTTGCGGATATCATTGCGGTTATTTTTGCAGATATTATTGCGGTTATTTTGCGGAGATATTTGCGGTTATTTTTGCGGATATCATTGCGGTTATTTTTGCGGATATCATTGCGGTTATTTTGCGGTGATATTTGCGGTTATTTTTGCGGATATCATTGCGGTTATTTTGCGGAAATATTTGCGGTTATTTTTGCGGATATTATTGCGGTTAATTTTGCGGATATCATTGCGGTTATTTTTGCGGATATTATTGCGGTTATTTTTGCGGATATCATTGCGGTTATTTTTACGGATATCATTGCGGTTATTTTGCTGTAATATTTGCGGTTAATTTTGCGGATATTATTGCGGTTATTTTTGCGGATATCATTGCGGTTATTTTTGCGGATATCATTGCGGTTATTTTTGCAGATATTATTGCGGTTATTTTGCGGAGATATTTGCGGTTATTTTTGCGGATATCATTGCGGTTATTTTTGCGGATATCATTGCGGTTATTTTGCGGTGATATTTGCGGTTATTTTTGCGGATATCATTGCGGTTATTTTGCGGAAATATTTGCGGTTATTTTTGCGGATATTATTGCGGTTAATTTTGCGGATATCATTGCGGTTATTTTTGCGGATATTATTGCGGTTATTTTTGCGGATATCATTGCGGTTATTTTTGCGGATATCATTGCGGTTATTTTGCTGTAATATTTGCGGTTAATTTTGCGGATATTATTGCGGTTATTTTTGCGGATATCATTGCGGTTATTTTTGCGGATATCATTGCGGTTATTTTGCGGTGATATTTGCGGATATCATTGCGGTTATTTTTGCGGATATCATTGCGGTTATTTTGCGGAAATATTTGCGGTTATTTTTGCGGATATCATTGCGGTAATTTTTGCGGATATTATTGCGGTTATTTTTGCGGATATCATTGCGGTTATTTTTGCAGATATTATTGCGGTTATTTTGCGGAGATATTTGCGGTTATTTTTGCGGATATCATTGCGGTTATTTTTGCGGATATCATTGCGGTTATTTTGCGGTGATATTTGCGGTTATTTTTGCGGATATCATTGCGGTTATTTTGCGGAAATATTTGCGGTTATTTTTGCGGATATTATTGCGGTTAATTTTGCGGATATCATTGCGGTTATTTTTGCGGATATTATTGCGGTTATTTTTGCGGTTATTTTTGCGGATATCATTGCGGTTATTTTGCTGTAATATTTGCGGTTAATTTTGCGGATATTATTGCGGTTATTTTTGCGGATATCATTGCGGTTATTTTTGCGGATATCATTGCGGTTATTTTTGCGTATATCATTGCGGTTATTTTGCGGTAACATTTGCGGTTATTTTTGCGGATATTATTGCGGTTATTTTTGCGGATATCATTGCGGTTATTTTGCGGGGATATTTGCGGTTATTTTTGCGGATATCATTGCGGTTATTTTGCGGTAATATTTGCGGATATTATTGCGGTTATTTTGCGGATATCATTGCGGTTAATTTGCGGTGATATTTGCGGTTATTTTTGCGGATATCATTGCGGTTATTTTGCGGTAATATTTGCGGTTATTTTTGCGGATATTATTGCGGTTAATTTTGCGGATATCATTGCGGTTATTTTTGCGGATATTATTGCGGTTATTTTTGCGGATATCATTGCGGTTATTTTGCGGGGATATTTGCGGTTATTTTTGCGGATATCATTGCGGTTATTTTGCGGTGATATTTGCGGTTATTTTTGCGGATATCATTGCGGTTATTTTGCGGTAATATTTGCGGATATTATTGCGGTTATTTTTGCGGATATCATTGCGGTTATTTTGCGGTGATATTTGCGGTTATTTTTGCGGATATCATTGCGGTTATTTTGCGGTAATATTTGCGGTTATTTTTGCGGATATTATTGCGGTTAATTTTGCGGATATCATTGCGGTTATTTTTGCGGATATTATTGCGGTTATTTTTGCGGATATCATTGCGGTTATTTTGCTGGGATATTTGCGGTTATTTTTGCGGATATCATTGCGGTTATTTTCCGGATATTATTGCGGTTATTTTTGCGGATATCATTGCGGTTATTTTTGCGGATATTATTGCGGTTATTTTTGCGGATATCATTGCGGTTATTTTGCGGTGATATTTGCGGTTATTTTTGCCGATATCATTGCGGTTATTTTTGCGGATATTATTGCGGTTATTTTGCGGTGATATTTGCGGTTATTTTTGCGGATATCATTGCGGTTATTTTTGCGGATATTATTGCGGTTATTTTTGCGGATATCATTGCGGTTATTTTTGCGGATATTATTGCGGTTATTTTTGCGGATATTATTGCGGGAATTTTTGCGGATATCATTGCGGTTATTTTGCTGTAATATTTGCGGTTAATTTTGCGGATATTATTGCGGTTATTTTTGCGGATATCATTGCGGTTATTTTTGCGGATATTATTGCGGTTATTTTTGCGGATATCATTGCGGTTATTTTGCGGTGATATTTGCGGTTAATTTTGCAGATATCATTGCGGTTATTTTTGCGGATATCATTGCGGTTATTTTGCGGTGATATTTGCGGTTATTTTTGCGGATATCATTGCGGTTATTTTGCGGTAATATTTGCGGTTATTTTTGCGGATATTATTGCGGTTAATTTTGCGGATATCATTGCGGTTATTTTTGCGGATATTATTGCGGTTATTTTTGCGGATATCATTGCGGTTATTTTTGCGGATATCATTGCGGTTATTTTGCGGTAATATTTGCGGTTATTTTTGCGGATATCATTGCGGTTATTTTTGCGGATATTATTGCGGTTATTTTTGCGGATATCATTGCGGTTATTTTTGCAGATATTATTGCGGTTATTTTGCGGTGATATTTGCGGTTATTTTTGCGGATATCATTGCGGTTATTTTTGCGGATATCATTGCGGTTATATTGCGGTGATATTTGCGGTTATTTTTGCGGATATCATTGCGGTTATTTTGCGGTAATCTTTGCGGTTATTTTTGCGGATATTATTGCGGTTAATTTTGCGGATATCATTGCGGTTATTTTTGCGGATATTATTGCGGTTATTTTTGCGGATATCATTGCGGTTATTTTTGCGGATATCATTGCGGTTATTTTGCGGAAATATTTGCGGTTATTTTTGCGGATATCATTGCGGTAATTTTTGCGGATATTATTGCGGTTATTTTTGCGGATATCATTGCGGTTATTTTTGCAGATATTATTGCGGTTATTTTGCGGAGATATTTGCGGTTATTTTTGCGGATATCATTGCGGTTATTTTTGCGGATATCATTGCGGTTATTTTGCGGTGATATTTGCGGTTATTTTTGCGGATATCATTGCGGTTATTTTGCGGAAATATTTGCGGTTATTTTTGCGGATATTATTGCGGTTAATTTTGCGGATATCATTGCGGTTATTTTTGCGGATATTATTGCGGTTATTTTTGCGGATATCATTGCGGTTATTTTTGCGGATATCATTGCGGTTATTTTGCTGTAATATTTGCGGTTAATTTTGCGGATATTATTGCGGTTATTTTTGCGGATATCATTGCGGTTATTTTTGCGGATATCATTGCGGTTATTTTGCGGTGATATTTGCGGATATCATTGCGGTTAATTTGCGGTAATATTTGCGGTTATTTTTGCGGATATTATTGCGGTTAATTTTGCGGATATCATTGCGGTTATTTTTGCGGATATTATTGCGGTTATTTTTGCGGATATCATTGCGGTTATTTTGCGGTAACATTTGCGGTTATTTTTGCGGATATTATTGCGGTTATTTTTGCGGATATCATTGCGGTTATTTTGCGGGGATATTTGCGGTTATTTTTGCGGATATCATTGCGGTTATTTTGCGGTAATATTTGCGGATATTATTGCGGTTATTTTGCGGATATCATTGCGGTTAATTTGCGGTGATATTTGCGGTTATTTTTGCGGATATCATTGCGGTTATTTTGCGGTAATATTTGCGGTTATTTTTGCGGATATTATTGCGGTTAATTTTGCGGATATCATTGCGGTTATTTTTGCGGATATTATTGCGGTTATTTTTGCGGATATCATTGCGGTTATTTTGCGGGGATATTTGCGGTTATTTTTGCGGATATCATTGCGGTTATTTTGCGGTGATATTTGCGGTTATTTTTGCGGATATCATTGCGGTTATTTTGCGGTAATATTTGCGGATATTATTGCGGTTATTTTTGCGGATATCATTGCGGTTATTTTGCGGTGATATTTGCGGTTATTTTTGCGGATATCATTGCGGTTATTTTGCGGTAATATTTGCGGTTATTTTTGCGGATATTATTGCGGTTAATTTTGCGGATATCATTGCGGTTATTTTTGCGGATATTATTGCGGTTATTTTTGCGGATATCATTGCGGTTATTTTGCTGGGATATTTGCGGTTATTTTTGCGGATATCATTGCGGTTATTTTCCGGATATTATTGCGGTTATTTTTGCGGATATCATTGCGGTTATTTTTGCGGATATTATTGCGGTTATTTTTGCGGATATCATTGCGGTTATTTTGCGGTGATATTTGCGGTTATTTTTGCCGATATCATTGCGGTTATTTTTGCGGATATTATTGCGGTTATTTTGCGGTGATATTTGCGGTTATTTTTGCGGATATCATTGCGGTTATTTTTGCGGATATTATTGCGGTTATTTTTGCGGATATCATTGCGGTTATTTTTGCGGATATTATTGCGGTTATTTTTGCGGATATTATTGCGGGAATTTTTGCGGATATCATTGCGGTTATTTTGCTGTAATATTTGCGGTTAATTTTGCGGATATTATTGCGGTTATTTTTGCGGATATCATTGCGGTTATTTTTGCGGATATTATTGCGGTTATTTTTGCGGATATCATTGCGGTTATTTTGCGGTGATATTTGCGGTTAATTTTGCGGATATCATTGCGGTTATTTTTGCGGATATCATTGCGGTTATTTTGCGGTGATATTTGCGGATATTTTTGCGGATATCATTGCGGTTATTTTTGCGGATATTATTGCGGTTATTTTTGCGGATATTATTGCGGTTATTTTTGCGGATATCATTGCGGTTATTTTGCGGTAACATTTGCGGTTATTTTTGCGGATATTAATGCGGTTATTTTTGCGGATATCATTGCGGTTATTTTGCGGTGATATTTGCGGTTATTTTTGCGGATATCATTGCGGTTATTTTTGCGGATATCATTGCGGTTATTTTGCGTTGATATTTGCGGTTATTTTTGCGGATATCATTGCGGTTATTTTTGCGGATATTATTGCGGTTATTTTTGCGGATATCATTGCGGTTATTTTTGCGGATATCATTGCGGTTATTTTGTGGTGATATTTGCGGTTATTTTTTCGGGTATTATTGCGGTTATTTTGCTGTAATATTTGCGGTTAATATTGCGGATATCATTGCGGTTATTTTTGCGGATATCATTGCGGTTATTTTGCGTTGATATTTGCGGTTATTTTTGCGGATATCATTGCGGTTATTTTGCGGTAATATTTGCGGTTATTTTTGCGGAAATCATTGCGGTTATTTTGCGGTGATATTTGTGGTTATTTTTGCGGATATTATTGCGGTTATTTTTGCGGATATCATTGCGGTTATTTTGCTGTAATATTTGCGGTTAATTTTGCGGATATTATTGCGGTTATTTTTGCGGATATCATTGCGGTTATTTTGCGGTGATATTTGCGGTTATTTTTGCGGATATCATTGCGGTTATTTTTGCGGATATCATTGCGGTTATTTTTGCGGATATTATTGCGGTTATTTTTGCGGATATTATTGCGGTTATTTTTGCGGATATTATTGCGGTTATTTTTGCGGATATCATTGCGGTTATTTTGCGGTAACATTTGCGGTTATATTTGCGGATATTATTGCGGATATTTTTGCGGATATCATTGCGGTTATTTTACGGTAATATTTGCGGTTATTTTTGCGGATATTATTGCGGTTATTTTTGCGGATATTATTGCGGTTATTTTTGCGGATATCATTGCGGTTATTTTTGCGGATATCATTGCGGTTATTTTGCGGTGATATTTGCGGTTACTTTTGCGGATATCATTGCGGTTATTTTTGCGGATATCATTGCGGTTATTTTTGCGGATATTATTGCGGTTATTTTTGCGGATATTATTGCGGTTATTTTTGCGGATATCATTGCGGTTATTTTGCGGTAACATTTGCGGTTATATTTGCGGATATTATTGCGGTAATTTTTGCCGATATCATTGCGGTTATTTTGCGGTAATATTTGCGGTTATTTTTGCGGATATTATTGCGGTTATTTTGCTGTAATATTTGCGGTTAATTTTGCGGATATCATTGCGGTTATTTTTGCGGATATTATTGCGGTTATTTTTGCGGAAATCATTGCGGTTATTTTGCGGTGATATTTGCGGTTATTTTTGCGGATATCATTGCGGTTATTTTTGCGGATATCATTGCGGTTATTTTGCGTTGATATTTGCGGTTATTTTTGCGGATATCATTGCGGTTATTTTGCGGTAATATTTGCGGTTATTTTTGCGGAAATCATTGCGGTTATTTTGCGGTGATATTTGTGGTTATTTTTGCGGATATTATTGCGGTTATTTTTGCGGATATCATTGCGGTTATTTTGCTGTAATATTTGCGGTTAATTTTGCGGATATTATTGCGGTTATTTTTGCGGATATCATTGCGGTTATTTTGCGGTGATATTTGCGGTTATTTTTGCGGATATTATTGCGGTTATTTTGCTGTAATATTTGCGGTTAATTTTGCGGATATCATTGCGGTTATTTTTGCGGATATCATTGCGGTTATTTTGCGGTAATATTTGCGGTTATTTTTGCGGATATCATTGCGGTTATTTTTGCGGATATTATTGCGGTTATTTTTGCGGATATTATTGCGGTTATTTTTGCGGATATCATTGCGGTTATTTTGCTGTAATATTTGCGGTTAATTTTGCGGATATTATTGCGGTTATTTTTGCGGATATCATTGCGGTTATTTTTGCGGATATCATTGCGGTTATTTTGCGGTGATATTTGCGGTTATTTTTGCGGATATCATTGCGGTTATTTTTGCGGATATTATTGCCGTTATTTTTGCGAATATTATTGCGGTTATTTTGGCGGATATCATTGCGGTTATTTTGCTGTAACATTTGCGGTTATTTTTGCGGATATCATTGCGGTTATTTTGCTGTAATATTTGTGGTTAATTATGCGGATATTATTGCGGTTATTTTTGCGGATATCATTGCGGTTATTTTTGCGGATATCATTGCGGTTATTTTGCGGTGATATTTGCGGTTATTTTTGCGGATATCATTGCGGTTATTTTTGCGGATATCATTGCGGTTATTTTTGCGGAAATCATTGCGGTTATTTTGCGGTGATATTTGTGGTTATTTTTGCGGATATTATTGCGGTTATTTTTGCGGATATCATTGCGGTTATTTTGCTGTAATATTTGCGGTTAATTTTGCGGATATTATTGCGGTTATTTTTGCGGATATCATTGCGGTTATTTTGCGGTGATATTTGCGGTTATTTTTGCGGATATCATTGCGGTTATTTTTGCGGATATCATTGCGGTTATTTTTGCGGATATTATTGCGGTTATTTTTGCGGATATTATTGCGGTTATTTTTGCGGATATTATTGCGGTTATTTTTGCGGATATCATTGCGGTTATTTTGCGGTAACATTTGCGGTTATATTTGCGGATATTATTGCGGATATTTTTGCGGATATCATTGCGGTTATTTTGCGGTAATATTTGCGGTTATTTTTGCGGATATTATTGCGGTTATTTTTGCGGATATTATTGCGGGTATTTTTGCGGATATCATTGCGGTTATTTTGCTGTAATATTTGTGGTTAATTTTGCGGATATTATTGCGGTTATTTTTGCGGATATCATTGCGGTTATTTTTGCGGATATCATTGCGGTTATTTTGCGGTGATATTTGCGGTTATTTTTGCGGATATCATTGCGGTTATTTTTGCGGATATCATTGCGGTTATTTTTGCGGATATTATTGCGGTTATTTTTGCGGATATTATTGCGGTTATTTTTGCGGATATCATTGCGGTTATTTTGCGGTAACATTTGCGGTTATATTTGCGGATATTATTGCGGTAATTTTTGCCGATATCATTGCGGTTATTTTGCGGTAATATTTGCGGTTATTTTTGCGGATATTATTGCGGTTATTTTGCTGTAATATTTGCGGTTAATTTTGCGGATATCATTGCGGTTATTTTTGCGGATATTATTGCGGTTATTTTTGCGGAAATCATTGCGGTTATTTTGCGGTGATATTTGCGGTTATTTTTGCGGATATCATTGCGGTTATTTTTGCGGATATCATTGCGGTTATTTTGCGGTGATGTTTGCGGTTATTTTTGCGAATATCATTGCGGTTATTTTGCGGTAATATTTGCGGTTATTTTTGCGGATATCATTGCGGTTATTTTGCGGTGATATTTGCGGTTATTTTTGCGGATATTATTGCGGTTATTTTGCTGTAATATTTGCGGTTAATTTTGCGGATATCATTGCGGTTATTTTTGCGGATATCATTGCGGTTATTTTGCGGTAATATTTGCGGTTATTTTTGCGGATATCATTGCGGTTATTTTTGCGGATATTATTGCGGTTATTTTTGCGGATATTATTGCGGTTATTTTTGCGGATATCATTGCGGTTATTTTGCTGTAATATTTGCGGTTAATTTTGCGGATATTATTGCGGTTATTTTTGCGGATATCATTGCGGTTATTTTGCGGTGATATTTGCGGTTATTTTTGCGGATATCATTGCGGTTATTTTTGCGGATATTATTGCGGTTATTTTTGCGAATATTATTGCGGTTATTTTGGCGGATATCATTGCGGTTATTTTGCTGTAACATTTGCGGTTATTTTTGCGTATATTATTGCGGATATTTTTGCGGATATCATTGCGGTTATTTTGCGGTAATATTTGCGGTTATTTTTGCGGATATTATTGCGGTTATTTTGCTGTAATATTTGCGGTTAATTTTGCGGATATCATTGCGGTTATTTTTGCGGATATTATTGCGGTTATTTTTGCGGAAATCATTGCGGTTATTTTGCGGTGATATTTGCGGTTATTTTTGCGGATATTATTGCGGTTATTTTTGCGGATATCATTGCGGTTATTTTGCTGTAATATTTGCGGATAATTTTGCGGATATTATTGCGGTTATTTTTGCGGATATCATTGCGGTTATTTTTGCGGATATCATTGCGGTTATTTTGCGGTGATATTTGCGGTTATTTTTGCGGATATCATTGCGGTTATTTTTGCGGACATTATTGCGGTTATTTTTGCGGATATTATTGCGGTTATTTTGGCGGATATCAATGCGGTTATTTGGCTGTAACATTTGCGGTTATTTTTGCGTATATTATTGCGGATATTTTTGCGGATATCATTGCGGTTATTTTGCGGTAATATTTGCGGTTATTTTTGCGGATATTATTGCGGTTATTTTGCTGTAATATTTGCGGTTCTTTTTGCGGATAACATTGCGGTTATTTTGCGGTAATATTTGCGGTTATTTTTGCGGATATCATTGCGGTTATTTTTGCGGATATTATTGCGGTTATTTTTGCGGATATCATTGCGGTTATTTTGCTGTAATATTTGCGGTTAATTTTGCGGATATTATTGCGGTTATTTTTGCGGATATCATTGCGGTTATTTTTGCGGATATCATTGCGGTTATTTTGCGGTGATATTTGCGGTTATTTTTGCGGATATCATTGCGGTTATTTTTGCGGATATTATTGCGGTTATTTTTGCGGATATTATTGCGGTTATTTTGGCGGATATCATTGCGGTTATTTTGCTGTAACATTTGCGGTTATTTTTGCGTATATTATTGCGGATATTTTTGCGGATATCATTGCGGTTATTTTGCGGTAATATTTGCGGTTATTTTTGCGGATATTATTGCGGTTATTTTGCTGTAATATTTGCGGTTAATTTTGCGGATATCATTGCGGTTATTTTTGCGGATATTATTGCGGTTATTTTTGCGGAAATCATTGCGGTTATTTTGCGGTGATATTTACGGTTATTTTTGCGGATATCATTGCGGTCATTTTTGCGGATATTATTGCGGTTATTTTGCGGATATTATTGCGGTAATTTTTGCCGATATCATTGCGGTTATTTTTCGGTAATATTTGCGGTTATTTTTGCGGATATTATTGCGGTTATTTTGCTGTAATATTTGCTGTTAATTTTGCGGATATCATTGCGGTTATTTTTGCGGATATTATTGCGGATATTTTGGCGGAAATCATTGCGGTTATTTTGCGGTGATATTTGCGGTTATTTCTGCGGATATCATTGCGGTTATTTTTGCGGATATCATTGCGGTTATTTTGCGGTGATAATTGCGGTTATTTTTGCGAATATCATTGCGGTTATTTTGCGGTAATATTTGCGGTTATTTTTGCGGATATCATTGCGGTTATTTTTGCGGATATCATTGCGGTTATTTTGCTGTAATATTTGCGGTTAATTTTGCGGATATCATTGCGGATATTTTTGCGGATATCATTGCGGTTATTTTGCGTTGATATTTGCGGTTATTTTTGCGGATATTATTGCGGTTATTTTTGCGGATATCATTGCGGTTATTTTTGCGGATATTATTGCGGTTATTTTTGCGGATATTATTGCGGTTATTTTTGCGGATATCATTGCGGTTATTTTGCGGTAATATTTGCGGTTATTTTTGCGGATATTATTGCGGTTATTTTGCTGTAATATTTGCGGTTAATTTTGCGGATATCATTGCGGTTATTTTTGCGGATATTATTGCGGTTATTTTTGCGGATATCATTGCGGTTATTTTGCGGTGATATTTGCGGTTATTTTTGCGGATATCATTGCGGTTATTTTTGCGGATATCATTGCGGTTATTTTGCGTTGATATTTGCGGTTATTTTTGCGGATATCATTGCGGTTATTTTGCGGTAATATTTGCGGTTATTTTTGCGGATATCATTGCGGTTATTTTGCGGTGATATTTGCGGTTATTATTGCGGATATCATTGCGGTTATTTTGCGGTAATATTTGCGGTTATTTTTGCGGATATCATTGCGGTTATTTTTGCGGATATTATTGCGGTTATTTTAGCGGATATCATTGCGGTTATTTTGCGGTAACATTTGCGGTTATTTTTGCGGATATTATTGCGGTTATTTTTGCGGATATCATTGCGGTTATTTTGCGGTAATATTTGCGGTTATTTTTGCGGATATTATTGCGGTTAATTTGCAGTTATATTTGCGGTTAATTTTGCGGATATCATTGCGGTTATTTTTGCGGATATCATTGCGGTTATTTTGCGGTAATATTTGCGGTTATTTTTGCGGATATCATTGCGGTTATTTTTGCGGATATTATTGCGGTTATTTTGCTGTAATATTTGCGGTTATTTTTGCGGATATCATTGCGGTTATTTTGCTGTAATATTTGCGGATAATTTTGCGGATATTATTGCGGTTATTTTTGCGGATATCATTGCGGTTATTTTTGCGGATATCATTGCGGTTATTTTGCGGTGATATTTGCGGTTATTTTTGCGGATATCATTGCGGTTATTTTTGCGGACATTATTGCGGTTATTTTTGCGGATATTATTGCGGTTATTTTGGCGGATATCAATGCGGTTATTTGGCTGTAACATTTGCGGTTATTTTTGCGTATATCATTGCGGTTATTTTGCTGTAATATTTGCGGTTAATTTTGCGGATATTATTGCGGTTATTTTTGCGGATATCATTGCGGTTATTTTTGCGGATATCATTGCGGTTATTTTGCGGTGATATTTGCGGTTATTTTTGCGGATATCATTGCGGTTATTTTTGCGGATATTATTGCGGTTATTTTTGCGGATATTATTGCGGTTATTTTGGCGGATATCATTGCGGTTATTTTGCTGTAACATTTGCGGTTATTTTTGCGTATATTATTGCGGATATTTTTGCGGATATCATTGCGGTTATTTTGCGGTAATATTTGCGGTTATTTTTGCGGATATTATTGCGGTTATTTTGCTGTAATATTTGCGGTTAATTTTGCGGATATCATTGCGGTTATTTTTGCGGATATTATTGCGGTTATTTTTGCGGAAATCATTGCGGTTATTTTGCGGTGATATTTACGGTTATTTTTGCGGATATCATTGCGGTCATTTTTGCGGATATTATTGCGGTTATTTTGCGGATATTATTGCGGTAATTTTTGCCGATATCATTGCGGTTATTTTTCGGTAATATTTGCGGTTATTTTTGCGGATATTATTGCGGTTATTTTGCTGTAATATTTGCTGTTAATTTTGCGGATATCATTGCGGTTATTTTTGCGGATATTATTGCGGATATTTTGGCGGAAATCATTGCGGATATCATTGCGGTTATTTTGCGGTGATATTTGCGGTTATTTTTGCGGATATCATTGCGGTTATTTTTGCGGATATTATTGCGGTTATTTTTGCGGATATTATTGCGGTTATTTTGGCGGATATCATTGCGGTTATTTTGCTGTAACATTTGCGGTTATTTTTGCGTATATTATTGCGGATATTTTTGCGGATATCATTGCGGTTATTTTGCGGTAATATTTGCGGTTATTTTTGCGGATATTATTGCGGTTATTTTGCTGTAATATTTGCGGTTAATTTTGCGGATATCATTGCGGTTATTTTTGCGGATATTATTGCGGTTATTTTTGCGGAAATCATTGCGGTTATTTTGCGGTGATATTTACGGTTATTTTTGCGGATATCATTGCGGTCATTTTTGCGGATATTATTGCGGTTATTTTGCGGATATTATTGCGGTAATTTTTGCCGATATCATTGCGGTTATTTTTCGGTAATATTTGCGGTTATTTTTGCGGATATTATTGCGGTTATTTTGCTGTAATATTTGCTGTTAATTTTGCGGATATCATTGCGGTTATTTTTGCGGATATTATTGCGGATATTTTGGCGGAAATCATTGCGGTTATTTTGCGGTGATATTTGCGGTTATTTCTGCGGATATCATTGCGGTTATTTTTGCGGATATCATTGCGGTTATTTTGCGGTGATAATTGCGGTTATTTTTGCGAATATCATTGCGGTTATTTTGCGGTAATATTTGCGGTTATTTTTGCGGATATCATTGCGGTTATTTTTGCGGATATCATTGCGGTTATTTTGCGGTGATATTTGCGGTTATTTTTGCGGATATTATTGCGGTTATTTTGCTGTAATATTTGCGGTTAATTTTGCGGATATCATTGCGGATATTTTTGCGGATATCATTGCGGTTATTTTGCGTTGATATTTGCGGTTATTTTTGCGGATATTATTGCGGTTATTTTTGCGGATATCATTGCGGTTATTTTTGCGGATATTATTGCGGTTATTTTTGCGGATATTATTGCGGTTATTTTTGCGGATATCATTGCGGTTATTTTGCGGTAATATTTGCGGTTATTTTTGCGGATATTATTGCGGTTATTTTGCTGTAATATTTGCGGTTAATTTTGCGGATATCATTGCGGTTATTTTTGCGGATATTATTGCGGTTATTTTTGCGGATATCATTGCGGTTATTTTGCGGTGATATTTGCGGTTATTTTTGCGGATATCATTGCGGTTATTTTTGCGGATATCATTGCGGTTATTTTGCGTTGATATTTGCGGTTATTTTTGCGGATATCATTGCGGTTATTTTGCGGTAATATTTGCGGTTATTTTTGCGGATATCATTGCGGTTATTTTGCGGTGATATTTGCGGTTATTATTGCGGATATCATTGCGGTTATTTTGCGGTAATATTTGCGGTTATTTTTGCGGATATCATTGCGGTTATTTTTGCGGATATTATTGCGGTTATTTTAGCGGATATCATTGCGGTTATTTTGCGGTAACATTTGCGGTTATTTTTGCGGATATTATTGCGGTTATTTTTGCGGATATCATTGCGGTTATTTTGCGGTAATATTTGCGGTTATTTTTGCGGATATTATTGCGGTTAATTTGCAGTTATATTTGCGGTTAATTTTGCGGATATCATTGCGGTTATTTTTGCGGATATTATTGCGGTTATTTTTGCGGATATCATTGCGGTTATTTTGCGGTGATAATTGCGGTTATTTTTGCGGATATCATTGCGGTTATTTTTGCGGATATTATTGCGGTTATTTTTGCGGATATTATTGCGGTTATTTTTGCGGATATCATTGCGGTTATTTTGCGGTAACATTTACGGCTATTTTTGCGGATATTATTGCGGTTATTTTTGCGGATATCATTGCGGTTATTTTGCGGTAACTTTTGCGGTTATTTTTGCGGATATTATTGCGGTTATTTTTGCGGATATCATTGCGGTTATTTTGCGGTAATATTTGCGGTTATTTTTGCGGATTTTATTGCGGTTATTTTTGCGGATATTATTGCGGTTATTTTTGCGGATATCATTGCGGTTATTTTGCGGTGATATTTGCGGTTATTTTTGCGGATATCATTGCGGTTATTTTGCGGAAATATTTGCGGTTATTTTTGCGGATATCATTGCGGTTATTTTTGCGGATATCATTGCGGTTATTTTGCGGTAATATTTGCGGTTATTTTTGCGGATATCATTGCGGTTATTTTTGCGGATATTATTGCGGTTATTTTTGCGGATATTATTGCGGTTATTTTGGCGGATATCATTGCGGTTATTTTGCTGTAACATTTGCGGTTATTTTTGCGTATATTATTGCGGATATTTTTGCGGATATCATTGCGGTTATTTTGCGGTAATATTTGCGGTTATTTTTGCGGATATTATTGCGGTTATTTTGCTGTAATATTTGCGGTTAATTTTGCGGATATCATTGCGGTTATTTTTGCGGATATTATTGCGGTTATTTTTGCGGAAATCATTGCGGTTATTTTGCGGTGATATTTACGGTTATTTTTGCGGATATCATTGCGGTCATTTTTGCGGATATTATTGCGGTTATTTTGCAGATATTATTGCGGTAATTTTTGCCGATATCATTGCGGTTATTTTTCGGTAATATTTGCGGTTATTTTTGCGGATATTATTGCGGTTATTTTGCTGTAATATTTGCGGTTAATTTTGCGGATATCATTGCGGTTATTTTTGCGGATATTATTGCGGTTATTTTTGCGGAAATCATTGCGGTTATTTTGCGGTGATATTTGCGGTTATTTTTGCGGATATCATTGCGGTTATTTTTGCGGATATCATTGCGGTTATTTTGCGGTGATAATTGCGGTTATTTTTGCGAATATCATTGCGGTTATTTTGCGGTAATATTTGCGGTTATTTTTGCGGATATCATTGCGGTTATTTTTGCGGATATCATTGCGGTTATTTTGCGGTGATATTTGCGGTTATTTTTGCGGATATTATTGCGGTTATTTTGCTGTAATATTTGCGGTTAATTTTGCGGATATCATTGCGGATATTTTTGCGGATATCATTGCGGTTATTTTGCGTTGATATTTGCGGTTATTTTTGCGGATATTATTGCGGTTATTTTTGCGGATATCATTGCGGTTATTTTTGCGGATATTATTGCGGTTATTTTTGCGGATATTATTGCGGTTATTTTTGCGGATATCATTGCGGTTATTTTGCGGTAATATTTGCGGTTATTTTTGCGGTTATTTTGCTGTAATATTTGCGGTTAATTTTGCGGATATCATTGCGGTTATTTTTGCGGTAATATTTGCGGTTATTTTTGCGGAAATCATTGCGGTTATTTTGCGGTGATATTTGCGGTTATTTTTGCGGATTTTATTGCGGTTATTTTTGCGGATATTATTGCGGTTATTTTTGCGGATATCATTGCGGTTATTTTGCGGTGATATTTGCGGTTATTTTTGCGGATATTATTGCGGTTATTTTTGCGGATATCATTGCGGTTATTTTGCGGTAACTTTTGCGGTTATTTTTGCGGATATTATTGCGGTTATTTTTGCGGATATCATTGCGGTTATTTTGCGGTAATATTTGCGGTTATTTTTGCGGATTTTATTGCGGTTATTTTTGCGGATATTATTGCGGTTATTTTTGCGGATATCATTGCGGTTATTTTGCGGTGATATTTGCGGTTATTTTTGCGGATATCATTGCGGTTATTTTGCGGAAATATTTGCGGTTATTTTTGCGGATATCATTGCGGTTATTTTTGCGGATATCATTGCGGTTATTTTGTGGTGATATTTGCGGTTATTTTTTCGGGTATTATTGCGGTTATTTTGCTGTAATATTTGCGGTTAATATTGCGGATATCATTGCGGTTATTTTTGCGGATATCATTGCGGTTATTTTGCGTTGATATTTGCGGTTATTTTTGCGGATATCATTGCGGTTATTTTGCGGTAATATTTGCGGTTATTTTTGCGGAAATCATTGCGGTTATTTTGCGGTGATATTTGTGGTTATTTTTGCGGATATTATTGCGGTTATTTTTGCGGATATCATTGCGGTTATTTTGCTGTAATATTTGCGGTTAATTTTGCGGATATTATTGCGGTTATTTTTGCGGATATCATTGCGGTTATTTTGCGGTGATATTTGCGGTTATTTTTGCGGATATCATTGCGGTTATTTTTGCGGATATCATTGCGGTTATTTTTGCGGATATTATTGCGGTTATTTTTGCGGATATTATTGCGGTTATTTTTGCGGATATTATTGCGGTTATTTTTGCGGATATCATTGCGGTTATTTTGCGGTAACATTTGCGGTTATATTTGCGGATATTATTGCGGATATTTTTGCGGATATCATTGCGGTTATTTTACGGTAATATTTGCGGTTATTTTTGCGGATATTATTGCGGTTATTTTTGCGGATATTATTGCGGTTATTTTTGCGGATATCATTGCGGTTATTTTTGCGGATATCATTGCGGTTATTTTGCGGTGATATTTGCGGTTACTTTTGCGGATATCATTGCGGTTATTTTTGCGGATATCATTGCGGTTATTTTTGCGGATATTATTGCGGTTATTTTTGCGGATATTATTGCGGTTATTTTTGCGGATATCATTGCGGTTATTTTGCGGTAACATTTGCGGTTATATTTGCGGATATTATTGCGGTAATTTTTGCCGATATCATTGCGGTTATTTTGCGGTAATATTTGCGGTTATTTTTGCGGATATTATTGCGGTTATTTTGCTGTAATATTTGCGGTTAATTTTGCGGATATCATTGCGGTTATTTTTGCGGATATTATTGCGGTTATTTTTGCGGAAATCATTGCGGTTATTTTGCGGTGATATTTGCGGTTATTTTTGCGGATATCATTGCGGTTATTTTTGCGGATATCATTGCGGTTATTTTGCGTTGATATTTGCGGTTATTTTTGCGGATATCATTGCGGTTATTTTGCGGTAATATTTGCGGTTATTTTTGCGGAAATCATTGCGGTTATTTTGCGGTGATATTTGTGGTTATTTTTGCGGATATTATTGCGGTTATTTTTGCGGATATCATTGCGGTTATTTTGCTGTAATATTTGCGGTTAATTTTGCGGATATTATTGCGGTTATTTTTGCGGATATCATTGCGGTTATTTTGCGGTGATATTTGCGGTTATTTTTGCGGATATTATTGCGGTTATTTTGCTGTAATATTTGCGGTTAATTTTGCGGATATCATTGCGGTTATTTTTGCGGATATCATTGCGGTTATTTTGCGGTAATATTTGCGGTTATTTTTGCGGATATCATTGCGGTTATTTTTGCGGATATTATTGCGGTTATTTTTGCGGATATTATTGCGGTTATTTTTGCGGATATCATTGCGGTTATTTTGCTGTAATATTTGCGGTTAATTTTGCGGATATTATTGCGGTTATTTTTGCGGATATCATTGCGGTTATTTTTGCGGATATCATTGCGGTTATTTTGCGGTGATATTTGCGGTTATTTTTGCGGATATCATTGCGGTTATTTTTGCGGATATTATTGCCGTTATTTTTGCGAATATTATTGCGGTTATTTTGGCGGATATCATTGCGGTTATTTTGCTGTAACATTTGCGGTTATTTTTGCGGATATCATTGCGGTTATTTTGCTGTAATATTTGTGGTTAATTATGCGGATATTATTGCGGTTATTTTTGCGGATATCATTGCGGTTATTTTTGCGGATATCATTGCGGTTATTTTGCGGTGATATTTGCGGTTATTTTTGCGGATATCATTGCGGTTATTTTTGCGGATATCATTGCGGTTATTTTTGCGGAAATCATTGCGGTTATTTTGCGGTGATATTTGTGGTTATTTTTGCGGATATTATTGCGGTTATTTTTGCGGATATCATTGCGGTTATTTTGCTGTAATATTTGCGGTTAATTTTGCGGATATTATTGCGGTTATTTTTGCGGATATCATTGCGGTTATTTTGCGGTGATATTTGCGGTTATTTTTGCGGATATCATTGCGGTTATTTTTGCGGATATCATTGCGGTTATTTTTGCGGATATTATTGCGGTTATTTTTGCGGATATTATTGCGGTTATTTTTGCGGATATTATTGCGGTTATTTTTGCGGATATCATTGCGGTTATTTTGCGGTAACATTTGCGGTTATATTTGCGGATATTATTGCGGATATTTTTGCGGATATCATTGCGGTTATTTTGCGGTAATATTTGCGGTTATTTTTGCGGATATTATTGCGGTTATTTTTGCGGATATTATTGCGGTTATTTTTGCGGATATCATTGCGGTTATTTTGCTGTAATATTTGTGGTTAATTTTGCGGATATTATTGCGGTTATTTTTGCGGATATCATTGCGGTTATTTTTGCGGATATCATTGCGGTTATTTTGCGGTGATATTTGCGGTTATTTTTGCGGATATCATTGCGGTTATTTTTGCGGATATCATTGCGGTTATTTTTGCGGATATTATTGCGGTTATTTTTGCGGATATTATTGCGGTTATTTTTGCGGATATCATTGCGGTTATTTTGCGGTAACATTTGCGGTTATATTTGCGGATATTATTGCGGTAATTTTTGCCGATATCATTGCGGTTATTTTGCGGTAATATTTGCGGTTATTTTTGCGGATATTATTGCGGTTATTTTGCTGTAATATTTGCGGTTAATTTTGCGGATATCATTGCGGTTATTTTTGCGGATATTATTGCGGTTATTTTTGCGGAAATCATTGCGGTTATTTTGCGGTGATATTTGCGGTTATTTTTGCGGATATCATTGCGGTTATTTTTGCGGATATCATTGCGGTTATTTTGCGGTGATGTTTGCGGTTATTTTTGCGAATATCATTGCGGTTATTTTGCGGTAATATTTGCGGTTATTTTTGCGGATATCATTGCGGTTATTTTGCGGTGATATTTGCGGTTATTTTTGCGGATATTATTGCGGTTATTTTGCTGTAATATTTGCGGTTAATTTTGCGGATATCATTGCGGTTATTTTTGCGGATATCATTGCGGTTATTTTGCGGTAATATTTGCGGTTATTTTTGCGGATATCATTGCGGTTATTTTTGCGGATATTATTGCGGTTATTTTTGCGGATATTATTGCGGTTATTTTTGCGGATATCATTGCGGTTATTTTGCTGTAATATTTGCGGTTAATTTTGCGGATATTATTGCGGTTATTTTTGCGGATATCATTGCGGTTATTTTGCGGTGATATTTGCGGTTATTTTTGCGGATATCATTGCGGTTATTTTTGCGGATATTATTGCGGTTATTTTTGCGAATATTATTGCGGTTATTTTGGCGGATATCATTGCGGTTATTTTGCTGTAACATTTGCGGTTATTTTTGCGTATATTATTGCGGATATTTTTGCGGATATCATTGCGGTTATTTTGCGGTAATATTTGCGGTTATTTTTGCGGATATTATTGCGGTTATTTTGCTGTAATATTTGCGGTTAATTTTGCGGATATCATTGCGGTTATTTTTGCGGATATTATTGCGGTTATTTTTGCGGAAATCATTGCGGTTATTTTGCGGTGATATTTGCGGTTATTTTTGCGGATATTATTGCGGTTATTTTTGCGGATATCATTGCGGTTATTTTGCTGTAATATTTGCGGATAATTTTGCGGATATTATTGCGGTTATTTTTGCGGATATCATTGCGGTTATTTTTGCGGATATCATTGCGGTTATTTTGCGGTGATATTTGCGGTTATTTTTGCGGATATCATTGCGGTTATTTTTGCGGACATTATTGCGGTTATTTTTGCGGATATTATTGCGGTTATTTTGGCGGATATCAATGCGGTTATTTGGCTGTAACATTTGCGGTTATTTTTGCGTATATTATTGCGGATATTTTTGCGGATATCATTGCGGTTATTTTGCGGTAATATTTGCGGTTATTTTTGCGGATATTATTGCGGTTATTTTGCTGTAATATTTGCGGTTCTTTTTGCGGATAACATTGCGGTTATTTTGCGGTAATATTTGCGGTTATTTTTGCGGATATCATTGCGGTTATTTTTGCGGATATTATTGCGGTTATTTTTGCGGATATCATTGCGGTTATTTTGCTGTAATATTTGCGGTTAATTTTGCGGATATTATTGCGGTTATTTTTGCGGATATCATTGCGGTTATTTTTGCGGATATCATTGCGGTTATTTTGCGGTGATATTTGCGGTTATTTTTGCGGATATCATTGCGGTTATTTTTGCGGATATTATTGCGGTTATTTTTGCGGATATTATTGCGGTTATTTTGGCGGATATCATTGCGGTTATTTTGCTGTAACATTTGCGGTTATTTTTGCGTATATTATTGCGGATATTTTTGCGGATATCATTGCGGTTATTTTGCGGTAATATTTGCGGTTATTTTTGCGGATATTATTGCGGTTATTTTGCTGTAATATTTGCGGTTAATTTTGCGGATATCATTGCGGTTATTTTTGCGGATATTATTGCGGTTATTTTTGCGGAAATCATTGCGGTTATTTTGCGGTGATATTTACGGTTATTTTTGCGGATATCATTGCGGTCATTTTTGCGGATATTATTGCGGTTATTTTGCGGATATTATTGCGGTAATTTTTGCCGATATCATTGCGGTTATTTTTCGGTAATATTTGCGGTTATTTTTGCGGATATTATTGCGGTTATTTTGCTGTAATATTTGCTGTTAATTTTGCGGATATCATTGCGGTTATTTTTGCGGATATTATTGCGGATATTTTGGCGGAAATCATTGCGGATATCATTGCGGTTATTTTGCGGTGATATTTGCGGTTATTTTTGCGGATATCATTGCGGTTATTTTTGCGGATATTATTGCGGTTATTTTTGCGGATATTATTGCGGTTATTTTGGCGGATATCATTGCGGTTATTTTGCTGTAACATTTGCGGTTATTTTTGCGTATATTATTGCGGATATTTTTGCGGATATCATTGCGGTTATTTTGCGGTAATATTTGCGGTTATTTTTGCGGATATTATTGCGGTTATTTTGCTGTAATATTTGCGGTTAATTTTGCGGATATCATTGCGGTTATTTTTGCGGATATTATTGCGGTTATTTTTGCGGAAATCATTGCGGTTATTTTGCGGTGATATTTACGGTTATTTTTGCGGATATCATTGCGGTCATTTTTGCGGATATTATTGCGGTTATTTTGCGGATATTATTGCGGTAATTTTTGCCGATATCATTGCGGTTATTTTTCGGTAATATTTGCGGTTATTTTTGCGGATATTATTGCGGTTATTTTGCTGTAATATTTGCTGTTAATTTTGCGGATATCATTGCGGTTATTTTTGCGGATATTATTGCGGATATTTTGGCGGAAATCATTGCGGTTATTTTGCGGTGATATTTGCGGTTATTTCTGCGGATATCATTGCGGTTATTTTTGCGGATATCATTGCGGTTATTTTGCGGTGATAATTGCGGTTATTTTTGCGAATATCATTGCGGTTATTTTGCGGTAATATTTGCGGTTATTTTTGCGGATATCATTGCGGTTATTTTTGCGGATATCATTGCGGTTATTTTGCGGTGATATTTGCGGTTATTTTTGCGGATATTATTGCGGTTATTTTGCTGTAATATTTGCGGTTAATTTTGCGGATATCATTGCGGATATTTTTGCGGATATCATTGCGGTTATTTTGCGTTGATATTTGCGGTTATTTTTGCGGATATTATTGCGGTTATTTTTGCGGATATCATTGCGGTTATTTTTGCGGATATTATTGCGGTTATTTTTGCGGATATTATTGCGGTTATTTTTGCGGATATCATTGCGGTTATTTTGCGGTAATATTTGCGGTTATTTTTGCGGATATTATTGCGGTTATTTTGCTGTAATATTTGCGGTTAATTTTGCGGATATCATTGCGGTTATTTTTGCGGATATTATTGCGGTTATTTTTGCGGATATCATTGCGGTTATTTTGCGGTGATATTTGCGGTTATTTTTGCGGATATCATTGCGGTTATTTTTGCGGATATCATTGCGGTTATTTTGCGTTGATATTTGCGGTTATTTTTGCGGATATCATTGCGGTTATTTTGCGGTAATATTTGCGGTTATTTTTGCGGATATCATTGCGGTTATTTTGCGGTGATATTTGCGGTTATTATTGCGGATATCATTGCGGTTATTTTGCGGTAATATTTGCGGTTATTTTTGCGGATATCATTGCGGTTATTTTTGCGGATATTATTGCGGTTATTTTAGCGGATATCATTGCGGTTATTTTGCGGTAACATTTGCGGTTATTTTTGCGGATATTATTGCGGTTATTTTTGCGGATATCATTGCGGTTATTTTGCGGTAATATTTGCGGTTATTTTTGCGGATATTATTGCGGTTAATTTGCAGTTATATTTGCGGTTAATTTTGCGGATATCATTGCGGTTATTTTTGCGGATATTAATGCGGTTATTTTTGCGGATATCATTGCGGTTATTTTGCGGTGATAATTGCGGTTATTTTTGCGGATATCATTGCGGTTATTTTTGCGGATATTATTGCGGTTATTTTTGCGGATATTATTGCGGTTATTTTTGCGGATATCATTGCGGTTATTTTGCGGTAACATTTACGGCTATTTTTGCGGATATTATTGCGGTTATTTTTGCGGATATCATTGCGGTTATTTTGCGGTAACTTTTGCGGTTATTTTTGCGGATATTATTGCGGTTATTTTTGCGGATATCATTGCGGTTATTTTGCGGTAATATTTGCGGTTATTTTTGCGGATTTTATTGCGGTTATTTTTGCGGATATTATTGCGGTTATTTTTGCGGATATCATTGCGGTTATTTTGCGGTGATATTTGCGGTTATTTTTGCGGATATCATTGCGGTTATTTTGCGGAAATATTTGCGGTTATTTTTGCGGATATCATTGCGGTTATTTTTGCGGATATCATTGCGGTTATTTTGCGGTAATATTTGCGGTTATTTTTGCGGATATCATTGCGGTTATTTTTGCGGATATTATTGCGGTTATTTTTGCGGATATTATTGCGGTTATTTTGGCGGATATCATTGCGGTTATTTTGCTGTAACATTTGCGGTTATTTTGCGTATATTATTGCGGATATTTTTGCGGATATCATTGCGGTTATTTTGCGGTAATATTTGCGGTTATTTTTGCGGATATTATTGCGGTTATTTTGCTGTAATATTTGCGGTTAATTTTGCGGATATCATTGCGGTTATTTTTGCGGATATTATTGCGGTTATTTTTGCGGAAATCATTGCGGTTATTTTGCGGTGATATTTACGGTTATTTTTGCGGATATCATTGCGGTCATTTTTGCGGATATTATTGCGGTTATTTTGCAGATATTATTGCGGTAATTTTTGCCGATATCATTGCGGTTATTTTTCGGTAATATTTGCGGTTATTTTTGCGGATATTATTGCGGTTATTTTGCTGTAATATTTGCGGTTAATTTTGCGGATATCATTGCGGTTATTTTTGCGGATATTATTGCGGTTATTTTTGCGGAAATCATTGCGGTTATTTTGCGGTGATATTTGCGGTTATTTTTGCGGATATCATTGCGGTTATTTTTGCGGATATCATTGCGGTTATTTTGCGGTGATAATTGCGGTTATTTTTGCGAATATCATTGCGGTTATTTTGCGGTAATATTTGCGGTTATTTTTGCGGATATCATTGCGGTTATTTTTGCGGATATCATTGCGGTTATTTTGCGGTGATATTTGCGGTTATTTTTGCGGATATTATTGCGGTTATTTTGCTGTAATATTTGCGGTTAATTTTGCGGATATCATTGCGGATATTTTTGCGGATATCATTGCGGTTATTTTGCGTTGATATTTGCGGTTATTTTTGCGGATATTATTGCGGTTATTTTTGCGGATATCATTGCGGTTATTTTTGCGGATATTATTGCGGTTATTTTTGCGGATATTATTGCGGTTATTTTTGCGGATATCATTGCGGTTATTTTGCGGTAATATTTGCGGTTATTTTTGCGGTTATTTTGCTGTAATATTTGCGGTTAATTTTGCGGATATCATTGCGGTTATTTTTGCGGTAATATTTGCGGTTATTTTTGCGGAAATCATTGCGGTTATTTTGCGGTGATATTTGCGGTTATTTTTGCGGATATTATTGCGGTTATTTTTGCGGATATCATTGCGGTTATTTTGCTGTAATATTTGCGGTTAATTTTGCGGATATTATTGCGGTTATTTTTGCGGATATCATTGCGGTTATTTTTGCGGATATCATTGCGGTTATTTTGCGGTGATATTTGCGGATATTTTTGCGGATATCATTGCGGTTATTTTGCGGTAATATTTGCGGTTATTTTTGCGGATATTATTGCGGTTATTTTGCTGTAATATTTGCGGTTAATTTTGCGGATATCATTGCGGTTATTTTTGCGGATATTATTGCGGTTATTTTTGCGGAAATCATTGCGGTTATTTTGCGGTGATATTTGCGGTTATTTTTGCGGATATTATTGCGGTTATTTTTGCGGATATCATTGCGGTTATTTTGCTGTAATATTTGCGGATAATTTTGCGGATATTATTGCGGTTATTTTTGCGGATATCATTGCGGTTATTTTTGCGGATATCATTGCGGTTATTTTGCGGTGATATTTGCGGTTATTTTTGCGGATATCATTGCGGTTATTTTTCGGACATTATTGCGGTTATTTTTGCGGATATTATTGCGGTTATTTTGGCGGATATCAATGCGGTTATTTTGCTGTAACATTTGCGGTTATTTTTGCGTATATTATTGCGGATATTTTTGCGGATATCATTGCGGTTATTTTGCGGTAATATTTGCGGTTATTTTTGCGGATATTATTGCGGTTATTTTGCTGTAATATTTGCGGTTCTTTTTGCGGATAACATTGCGGTTATTTTGCGGTAATATTTGCGGTTATTTTTGCGGATATCATTGCGGTTATTTTTGCGGATATTATTGCGGTTATTTTTGCGGATATCATTGCGGTTATTTTGCTGTAATATTTGCGGTTAATTTTGCGGATATTATTGCGGTTATTTTTGCGGATATCATTGCGGTTATTTTTGCGGATATCATTGCGGTTATTTTGCGGTGATATTTGCGGTTATTTTTGCGGATATCATTTTGGTTATTTTTGCGGATATTATTGCGGTTATTTTTGCGGATATTATTGCGGTTATTTTGGCGGATATCATTGCGGTTATTTTGCTGTAACATTTGCGGTTATTTTTGCGTATATTATTGCGGATATTTTTGCGGATATCATTGCGGTTATTTTGCGGTAATATTTGCGGTTATTTTTGCGGATATTATTGCGGTTATTTTGCTGTAATATTTGCGGTTAATTTTGCGGATATCATTGCGGTTATTTTTGCGGATATTATTGCGGTTATTTTTGCGGAAATCATTGCGGTTATTTTGCGGTGATATTTACGGTTATTTTTGCGGATATCATTGCGGTCATTTTTGCGGATATCATTGCGGTTATTTTGCTGTAATATTTGCGGTTAATTTTGCGGATATTATTGCGGTTATTTTTGCGGATATCATTGCGGTTATTTTTGCGGATATCATTGCGGTTATTTTGCGGTGATATTTGCGGTTATTTTTGCGGATATCATTGCGGTTATTTTTGCGGATATTATTGCGGTTATTTTTGCGGATATTATTGCGGTTATTTTGGCGGATATCATTGCGGTTATTTTGCTGTAACATTTGCGGTTATTTTTGCGTATATTATTGCGGATATTTTTGCGGATATCATTGCGGTTATTTTTCGGTAATATTTGCGGCTATTTTTGCGGATATTATTGCGGTTATTTTGCTGTAATATTTGCGGTTAATTTTGCGGATATCATTGCGGTTATTAATGCGGATATTATTGCGGTTATTTTTGCGGAAATCATTGCGGTTATTTTGCGGTGATATTTACGGTTATTTTTGCGGATATCATTGCGGTTATTTTTGCGGATATTATTGCGGTTATTTTTGCGGATATTATTGCGGTTATTTTTGCGGATATCATTGCGGTTATTTTGCGGTAATATTTGCGGTTATTTTTGCGGATTTTATTGTGGTTATTTTTGCGGATATTATTGCGGTTATTTTTGCGGATATCATTGCGGTTATTTTGCGGTGATATTTGCGGTTATTTTTGCGGATATCATTGCGGTTATTTTGCGGAAATATTTGCGGTTATTTTTGCGGATATCATTGCGGTTATTTTTGCGGATATCATTGCGGTTATTTTGCGGTAATATTTGCGGTTATTTTTGCGGATATCATTGCGGTTATTTTTGCGGATATTATTGCGGTTATTTTTGCGGATATTATTGCGGTTATTTTGGCGGATATCATTGCGGTTATTTTGCTGTAACATTTGCGGTTATTTTTGCGTATATTATTGCGGATATTTTTGCGGATATCATTGCGGTTATTTTGCGGTAATATTTGCGGTTATTTTTGCGGATATTATTGCGGTTATTTTGCTGTAATATTTGCGGTTAATTTTGCGGATATCATTGCGGTTATTTTTGCGGATATTATTGCGGTTATTTTTGCGGAAATCATTGCGGTTATTTTGCGGTGATATTTACGGTTATTTTTGCGGATATCATTGCGGTCATTTTTGCGGATATTATTGCGGTTATTTTGCAGATATTATTGCGGTAATTTTTGCCGATATCATTGCGGTTATTTTTCGGTAATATTTGCGGTTATTTTTGCGGATATTATTGCGGTTATTTTGCTGTAATATTTGCGGTTAATTTTGCGGATATCATTGCGGTTATTTTTGCGGATATTATTGCGGTTATTTTTGCGGAAATCATTGCGGTTATTTTGCGGTGATATTTGCGGTTATTTTTGCGGATATCATTGCGGTTATTTTTGCGGATATCATTGCGGTTATTTTGCGGTGATAATTGCGGTTATTTTTGCGAATATCATTGCGGTTATTTTGCGGTAATATTTGCGGTTATTTTTGCGGATATCATTGCGGTTATTTTTGCGGATATCATTGCGGTTATTTTGCGGTGATATTTGCGGTTATTTTTGCGGATATTATTGCGGTTATTTTGCTGTAATATTTGCGGTTAATTTTGCGGATATCATTGCGGATATTTTTGCGGATATCATTGCGGTTATTTTGCGTTGATATTTGCGGTTATTTTTGCGGATATTATTGCGGTTATTTTTGCGGATATCATTGCGGTTATTTTTGCGGATATTATTGCGGTTATTTTTGCGGATATTATTGCGGTTATTTTTGCGGATATCATTGCGGTTATTTTGCGGTAATATTTGCGGTTATTTTTGCGGATATTATTGCGGTTATTATGCTGTAATATTTGCGGTTAATTTTGCGGATATCATTGCGGTTATTTTTGCGGTAATATTTGCGGTTATTTTTGCGGAAATTATTGCGGTTATTTTGCGGTGATATTTGCGGTTATTTTTGCGGATATTATTGCGGTTATTTTTGCGGATATCATTGCGGTTATTTTGCTGTAATATTTGCGGTTAATTTTGCGGATATTATTGCGGTTATTTTTGCGGATATCATTGCGGTTATTTTTGCGGATATCATTGCGGTTATTTTTGCGGATATTATTGCGGTTATTTTTGCGGAAATCATTGCGGTTATTTTGCGGTGATATTTGCGGTTATTTTTGCGGATATTATTGCTCGTTATTTTTGCGGATATCATTGCGGTTATTTTGCTGTAATATTTGCGGATAATTTTGCGGATATTATTGCGGTTATTTTTGCGGATATCATTGCGGTTATTTTTGCGGATATCATTGCGGTTATTTTGCGGTGATATTTGCGGTTATTTTTGCGGATATCATTGCGGTTATTTTTGCGGACATTATTGCGGTTATTTTTGCGGATATTATTGCGGTTATTTTGGCGGATATCAATGCGGTTATTTTGTTGTAACATTTGCGGTTATTTTTGCGTATATTATTGCGGATATTTTTGCGGATATCATTGCGGTTATTTTGCGGTAATATTTGCGGTTATTTTTGCGGATATTATTGCGGTTATTTTGCTGTAATATTTGCGGTTCTTTTTGCGGATAACATTGCGGTTATTTTGCGGTAATATTTGCGGTTATTTTTGCGGATATCATTGCGGTTATTTTTGCGGATATTATTGCGGTTATTTTTGCGGATATCATTGCGGTTATTTTGCTGTAATATTTGCGGTTAATTTTGCGGATATTATTGCGGTTATTTTTGCGGATATCATTGCGGTTATTTTTGCGGATATCATTGCGGTTATTTTGCGGTGATATTTGCGGTTATTTTTGCGGATATCATTGCGGTTATTTTTGCGGATATTATTGCGGTTATTTTTGCGGATATTATTGCGGTTATTTTGGCGGATACCATTGCGGTTATTTTGCTGTAACATTTGCGGTTATTTTTGCGTATATTATTGCGGATATTTTTGCGGATATCATTGCGGTTATTTTGCGGTAATATTTGCGGTTATTTTTGCGGATATTATTGCGGTTATTTTGCTGTAATATTTGCGGTTAATTTTGCGGATAACATTGCGGTTATTTTTGCGGATATTATTGCGGTTATTTTTGCGGAAATCATTGCGGTTATTTTGCGGTGATATTTACGGTTATTTTTGCGGATATCAATGCGGTCATTTTTGCGGATATTATTGCGGTTATTTTGCAGATATTATTGCGGTAATTTTTGCCGATATCATTGCGGTTATTTTTCGGTAATATTTGCGGTTATTTTTGCGGATTTTATTGCGGTTATTTTGCTGTAATATTTGCGGTTAATTTTGCGGATATCATTGCGGTTATTTTTGCGGATATTATTGCGGTTATTTTTGCGGAAATCATTGCGGTTATTTTGCGGTGATATTTGCGGTTATTTTTGCGGATATCATTGCGGTTATTTTTGCGGATATCATTGCGGTGATAATTGCGGTTATTTTTGCGAATATCATTGCGGTTATTTTGCGGTAATATTTGCGGTTATTTTTGCGGATATCATTGCGGTTATTTTTGCGGATATCATTGCGGTTATTTTGCGGTGATATTTGCGGTTATTTTTGCGGATATTATTGCGGTTATTTTGCTGTAATATTTGCGGTTAATTTTGCGGATATCATTGCGGATATTTTTGAGGATATCATTGCGGTTATTTTGCGTTGATATTTGCGGTTATTTTTGCGGATATTATTGCGGTTATTTTTGCGGATATCATTGCGGTTATTTTTGCGGTAATATTTGCGGTTATTTTTGCGGATATTATTGCGGTTATTATGCTGTAATATTTGCGGTTAATTTTGCGGATATCATTGCGGTTATTTTTGCGGTAATATTTGCGGTTATTTTTGCGGAAATTATTGCGGTTATTTTGCGGTGATATTTGCGGTTATTTTTGCGGATATTATTGCGGTTATTTTTGCGGATATCATTGCGGTTATTTTGCTGTAATATTTGCGGTTAATTTTGCGGATATTATTGCGGTTATTTTTGCGGATATCATTGCGGTTATTTTTGCGGATATCATTGCGGTTATTTTGCGGTGATATTTGCGGTTATTTTTGCGTATATTATTGCGGATATTTTTGCAGATATCATTGCGGTTATTTTGCGGTAATATTTGCGGTTATTTTTGCGGATATTATTGCGGTTATTTTGCTGTAATATTTGCGGTTAATTTTGCGGATATCATTGCGGTTATTTTGCGGTAATATTTGCGGTAATTTTTGCGGATATTATTGCGGTTATTTTGCTGTAATATTTGCGGTTAATTTTGCGGATATCATTGCGGTTATTTTTGCGGATATTATTGCGGTTATTTTTGCGGATATCATTGCGGTTATTTTGCGGTGATATTTGCGGTTATTTTTGCGGATATCATTGCGGTTATTTTTGCGGATATCATTGCGGTTATTTTGCGTTGATATTTGCGGTTATTGTTGCGGATATCATTGCGGTTATTTTGCGGTAATATTTGCGGTTATTTTTGCGGATATCATTGCGGTTATTTTTGCGGATATTATTGCGGTTATTTTTGCGGATATCATTGCGGTTATTTTGCGGTGATATTTGCGGTTATTATTGCGGATATCATTGCGGTTATTTTGCGGTAATATTTGCGGTTATTTTTGCGGATATCATTGCGGTTATTTTTGCGGATATTATTGCGGTTATTTTTGCGGATATCATTGCGGTTATTTTGCGGTAACATTTGCGGTTATTTTTGCGGATATTATTGCGGTTATTTTTGCGGATATCATTGCGGTTATTTTGCGGTAATATTTGCGGTTATTTTTGCGGATATTATTGCGGTTAATTTGCAGTAATATTTGCGGTTAATTTTGCGGATATCATTGCGGTTATTTTTGCGGATATTATTGCGGTTATTTTTGCGGATATCATTGCGGTTATTTTGCGGTGATAATTGCGGTTATTTTTGCGGATATCATTGCGGTTATTTTTGCGGATATTATTGCGGTTATTTTTGGGGATATTATTGCGGTTATTTTTGCGGATATCATTGCGGTTATTTTGCGGTAACATTTGCGGCTATTTTTGCGGATATTATTGCGGTTATTTTTGCGGATATCATTGCGGTTATTTTGCGGTAACTTTTGCGGTTATTTTTGCGGATATTATTGCGGTTATTTTTGCGGATATCATTGCGGTTATTTTGCGGTAATATTTGCGGTTATTTTTGCGGATTTTATTGCGGTTATTTTTGCGGATATTATTGCGGTTATTTTTGCGGATATCATTGCGTTTATTTTGCGGTGATATTTGCGGTTATTTTTGCGGATATCATTGCGGTTATTTTGCGGTAATATTTGCGGTTATTTTTGCGGATATCATTGCGGTTATTTTTGCGGATATCATTGCGGTTATTTTGCGGTAATATTTGCGGTTATTTTTGCGGATATCATTGCGGTTATTTTTGCGGATATTATTGCGGTTATTTTTGCGGATATCATTGCGGTTATTTTGCGGTAATATTTGCGGTTATTTTTGCGGATATTATTGCTGTTATTTTGCGGTAACATTTGCGGTTATTTTTGCGGATATTATTGCGGTTATTTTGCGGTAGTATTTGCGGTTATTTTTGCGGATATCATTGCGGTTATTTTTGCGGATATCATTGCGGTTATTTTGCGGTAATATTTGCGGTTATTTTTGCGGATATTATTGCGGTTAATTTGCAGTAATATTTGCGGTTAATTTTGCGGATATCATTGCGGTTATTTTTGCGGATATTATTGCGGTTATTTTTGCGGATATCATTGCGGTTATTTTGCGGTGATAATTGCGGTTATTTTTGCGGATATCATTGCGGTTATTTTTGCGGATATTATTGCGGTTATTTTTGCGGATATTATTGCGGTTATTTTTGCGGATATCATTGCGGTTATTTTGCGGTAACATTTGCGGCTATTTTTGCGGATATTATTGCGGTTATTTTTGCGGATATCATTGCGGTTATTTTGCGGTAACTTTTGCGGTTATTTTTGCGGATATTATTGCGGTTATTTTTGCGGATATCATTGCGGTTATTTTGCGGTAATATTTGCGGTTATTTTTGCGGATTTTATTGCGGTTATTTTTGCGGATATTATTGCGGTTATTTTTGCGGATATCATTGCGTTTATTTTGCGGTGATATTTGCGGTTATTTTTGCGGATATCATTGCGGTTATTTTGCGGTAATATTTGCGGTTATTTTTGCGGATATCATTGCGGTTATTTTTGCGGATATCATTGCGGTTATTTTGCGGTAATATTTGCGGTTATTTTTGCGGATATCATTGCGGTTATTTTTGCGGATATTATTGCGGTTATTTTTGCGGATATCATTGCGGTTATTTTGCGGTAATATTTGCGGTTATTTTTGCGGATATTATTGCTGTTATTTTGCGGTAACATTTGCGGTTATTTTTGCGGATATTATTGCGGTTATTTTGCGGTAGTATTTGCGGTTATTTTTGCGGATATCATTGCGGTTATTTTTGCGGATATTATTGCGGTTATTTTTGCGGATATCATTGCGGTTATTTTGCGGTGATATTTGCGGTTATTTTTGCGGATATCATTGCGGTTATTTTGCGGTAATATTTGCGGTTATTTTTGCGGATATCATTGCGGTTATTTTGCGGTGATATTTGCGGTTATTTTTGCGGATATCATTGCGGTTATTTTGCGGTAATATTTGTGGTTATTTTTGCGGATATCATTGCGGTTATTTTTGCGGATATTATTGCGGTTATTTTTGCGGATATCATTGCGGTTATTTTTGCGGATATCATAGCGGTTATTTTGCGGTGATATTTGCGGTTATTTTTGCGGATATCATTGCGGTTATTTTGCGGTAATATTTGCGGTTATTTTTGCGGATATTATTGCGGTTATTTTTGCGGATTTCATTGCGGTTATTTTTGCGGATATCATTGCGGTTATTTTGCGGTGATATTTGCGGTTATTTTTGCGGATATCATTGTGGTTATTTTGCGGTAATATTTGCGGTTTTTTTTTCGGATATCATTGCGGTTATTTTTGCGGATATTATTGCGGTTATTTTTGCGGATATTATTGCGGTTATTTTTGCGGATATCATTGCGGTTATTTTGCGGTAACATTTGCGGTTATTTTTGCGGATGTTATTGCGGTTATTTTTGCGGATATCATTGCGGTTATTTTGCGGTTATATTTGCGGTTATTTTTGCGGATATTATTGCGGTTATTTTTGCGGATATCATTGCGGTTATTTTGCGGTAATATTTGCGGTTATTTTTGCGGATATTATTGCTGTTATTTTGCGGTAACATTTGCGGTTATTTTTGCGGATATTATTGCGGTTATTTTTGCGGATATCATTGCGGTTATTTTGCGGTAATATTTGCGGTTATTTTTGCGGATATCATTGCGGTTATTTTGGCGGATATCATTGCGGTTATTTTGCGGTAATATTTGCGGTTATTTTTGCGGATATCATTGCGGTTATTTTGGCGGATATCATTGCGGTTATTTTGCGGTAATATTTGCGGTTATTTTTGCGGATATTATTGCTGTTATTTTGCGGTAACATTTGCGGTTATTTTTGCGGATATTATTGCGGTTATTTTTGCGGATATCATTGCGGTTATTTTGCGGTAATATTTGCGGTTATTTTTGCGGATATCATTGCGGTTATTTTGGCGGATATCATTGCGGTTATTTTGCGGTGATATTTGCGGTTATTTTTGCGGATATCATTGCGGTTATTTTGCGGTAACATTTGCGGTTATTTTTGCGGATATTATTGCGGTTATTTTTGCGGATATCATTGCGGTTATTTTGCGGTAATATTTGCGGTTATTTTTGCGGATATCATTGCGGTTATTTTGGCGGATATCATTGCGGTTATTTTGCGGTGATATTTGCAGTTTTTTTTGCGGATATCATTGCGGTTATTTTTGCGGATATCATTGCATTTATTTTTGCGGATATCATTGCGGTTATTTTGCGGTAATATTTGCGGTTATTTTTGCGGATATCATTGCGGTTATTTTACGGATATCATTGCGGTTATTTTGCGGTAATATTTGCGGTTATTTTTGAAGATATCATTGCGGTTATTTTGCGGTAATATTTGCGGTTATTTTTGCGGATATCATTGCGGTTATTTTTGCGGATATCATTGCGGTTATTTTGCGGTAATATTTGCGGTTATTTTTGCGGATATCATTGCGGTTATTTTGCGGTGATATTTGCGGTTATTTTTGCGGATATCATTGCGGTTATTATGCGGTAATATTTGCGGTTATTTTTGCGGATATTATTGCGGTTATTTTTGCGGATATCATTGCGGTTATTTTGCGGTGATATTTGCGGTTATTTTTGCGGATATCATTGCGGTTATTTTGCGGTGATATTTGCGGTTATTTTTGCGGATATCATTGCGGTTATTTGGGCGGATATCATTGCGGTTATTTTGCGGTGATATTTGCGGTTATTTTTGCGGATATCATTGCGGTTATTTTGCGGTAATATTTGCGGTTATTTTTGCGGATATTATTGCGGTTATTTTGGCGGATATCATTGCGGTTATTTTGCGGTGATATTTGCGGTTATTTTTGCGGATATCATTGCGGTTATTTTGCGGTAATATTTGCGGTTATTTTTGCGGATATTATTGCGGTTATTTGGGCGGATATCATTGCGGTTATTTTGCGGTGATATTTGCGGTTATTTTTGCGGATATCATTGCGGTTATTTTGCGGTAATATTTGCGGTTATTTTTGCGGATATCATTGCGGTTAATTTGCGGTAATATTTGCGGTTATTTTTGCGGATATCATTGCGGTTATTTTTGCGGATATCATTGCATTTATTTTTGCGGATATCATTGCGGTTATTTTGCGGTAATATTTGCGGTTATTTTTGCGGATATCATTGCGGTTATTTTACGGATATCATTGCGGTTATTTTGCGGTAATATTTGCGGTTATTTTTGAAGATATCATTGCGGTTATTTTGCGGTAATATTTGCGGTTATTTTTGCGGATATCATTGCGGTTATTTTTGCGGATATCATTGCGGTTATTTTGCGGTAATATTTGCGGTTATTTTTGCGGATATCATTGCGGTTATTTTGCGGTGATATTTGCGGTTATTTTTGCGGATATCATTGCGGTTATTATGCGGTAATATTTGCGGTTATTTTTGCGGATATTATTGCGGTTATTTTTGCGGATATCATTGCGGTTATTTTGCGGTGATATTTGCGGTTATTTTTGCGGATATCATTGCGGTTATTTTGCGGTGATATTTGCGGTTATTTTTGCGGATATCATTGCGGTTATTTGGGCGGATATCATTGCGGTTATTTTGCGGTGATATTTGCGGTTATTTTTGCGGATATCATTGCGGTTATTTTGCGGTAATATTTGCGGTTATTTTTGCGGATATTATTGCGGTTATTTTGGCGGATATCATTGCGGTTATTTTGCGGTGATATTTGCGGTTATTTTTGCGGATATCATTGCGGTTATTTTGCGGTAATATTTGCGGTTATTTTTGCGGATATTATTGCGGTTATTTGGGCGGATATCATTGCGGTTATTTTGCGGTGATATTTGCGGTTATTTTTGCGGATATCATTGCGGTTATTTTGCGGTAATATTTGCGGTTATTTTTGCGGATATCATTGCGGTTATTTTGCGGTAATATTTGCGGTTATTTTTGCGGATATCATTGCGGTTATTTTTGCGGATATTATTGCGGTTATTTTGGCGGATATCATTGCGGTTATTTTGCGGTGATATTTGCGGTTATTTTTGCGGATATCATTGCGGTTATTTTTGCGGATATTATTGCGGTTACTTTGCGGTAACATTTGCGGTTATTTTTGCGGATATTATTGCGGTTATTTTTGCGGATATTATTGCGGTTATTTTTGCGGATATCATTGCGGTTATTTTGCGGTGATATTTGCGGTTATTTTTGCGGATATCATTGCGGTTATTTTGCGGTAATATTTGCGGTTATTTTTGCGGATATCATTGCGGTTATTTTGCGGTAATATTTGCGGTTATTTTTGCGGATATTATTGCGGTTATTTTGCGGTAATATTTGCGGTTATTTTTGCGGATATCATTGCGGTTATTTTTGCGGATATTATTGCGGTTATTTTTGCGGATATCATTGCGGAAATTTTTGCGGATATCATTGCGGTTATTTTGCGGTAATATTTGCGGTTATTTTTGCGGATATCATTGCGGTTATTTTGCGGTGATATTTGCGGTTATTTTTGCAGATATTATTGTGGTTATTTTTGCGGATATCATTGCGGTTATTTTGCGGTGATATTTGCGGTTTATTTTGCGGATATCATTGCGGTTATTTTTGCGGAAATTATTGCGGTTATTTTGCGGTAACATTTGCGGTTATTTTTGCGGATATTATTGCGGTTATTTTTGCGGATATCATTGCGGTTATTTTGCGGTGATATATGCGGTTATTTTTGCGGATATTATTGCGGTTATTTTTGCGGATATCATTGCGGTTATTTTGCGGTGATATTTGCGGTTATTTTTGCGGATATCATTGCGGTTATTTTGCGGTAACATTTGCGGTTATTTTTGCGGATATCATTGCGGTTATTTTGCGGTAATATTTGCGGTTTTTTTTGCGGATATCAATGCGGTTATTTTGCTGTAATATTTGCGGTTATTTTTGCGGATATCATTGCGGTTATTTTGCGGTGATATTTGCGGATATAATTGCGGTTATTTTGCGGTGATATTTGCGGTTATTTTTGCGGATATTATTGCGGTTATTTTTGCGGATATCATTGCGGTTATTTTGCGGTGATATTTGCGGTTATTTTTGCGGATATCATAGCGGTTATTTTTGCGGATATTATTGCGGTTATTTTGCCGTAACATTTGCGGTTATTTTTGCGGATATTATTGCGGTTATTTTTGCGGATATCATTGCGGTTATTTTGCGGTGATATTTGCGGTTATTTTTGCGGATATCATTGCGGTTATTATGCGGTGATATTTGCGGTTATTTTTGCGGATATCATTGCGGTTATTTTGCGGTGATATTTGCGGTTTTTTTTGCGGATATCAATGCGGTTATTTTGCGGTAATATTTGCGGTTATTTTTGCGGATATCATTGCGGTTATTTTGCGGTTAGATTAGCGGTTATTTTTGCGGATATCATTGCGGTTATTTTGCGGTAATATTTGCGGTTATTTTTGCGGATATCATTGCGGTTATTTTTGCGGATATCATTGCGGTTATTTTTGCGGATATTATTGCGGTTATTTTTGAGGATATCATTGCAGTTATTTTGCGGTGATATTTGCGGTTATTTTTGCGGATATCATTGCGGTTATTTTGCGGTAATATTTGCGGTTATTTTTGCGGATATCATTGCGGTTATTTTTGCGGATATCATTGCGGTTATTTTGCGGTAATATTTGCGGTTATTTTTGCGGATATCATTGCGGTTATTTTTGCGGATATTATTGCGGTTATTTTTGCGGATATCATTGCGGTTATTTTGCTGTAATATTTGCGGTTAATTTTGCGAATATTATTGCGGTTATTTTTGCGGATATCATTGCGGTTATTTTTGCGGATATCATTCCGGTTATTTTGCGGTGATATTTGCGGTTTTTTTTGCGGATATCATTGCGGTTATTTTGCGGTAATATTTGCGGTTATTTTTGCGGATATCATTGCGGTTATTTTAGCGGATATTATTGCGGTTATTTTTGCGGATATTATTGCGGTTATTTTTGCGGATATCATTGCGGTTATTTAGCGGTATCATTTGCGGTTTTTTTTGCGGATATTATTGCGGTTATTTTGCGGTGATATTTGCGGTTATTATTGAGGATATCATTGCGGTTATTTTGCGGTAATATTTGCGGTTATTTTTGCGGATATCATTGCGGTTATTTTTGCGGATATTATTGCGGTTATTTTTGCGGATATCATTGCGTTTATTTTGCTGTAATATTTGCGGTTAATTTTGCGGATATTATTGCGGTTATTTTTGCGGATATCATTGCGGTTATTTTTGCGGATATTATTGCGGTTATTTTGGCGTATATCATTGCGGTTATTTTGCGGTGATATTTGCGGTTATTTTTGCGGATATCATTGCGGTTATTTTGCGGTAATATTTGCGGTTATTTTTGCGGATATCATTGCGGTTATTTTTGCGGATATTATTGCGGTTATTTTGGCGGATATCATTGCGGTTATTTTGCTGTAATATTTGCGGTTAATTTTGCGGATATTATTGCGGTTATTTTTGCGGATATCATTGCGGTTATTTTTGCGGATATCATTGCGGTTATTTTGCGGTAACATTTGCGGTTTTTTTTGCGGATATTATTGCGGTTATTTTGCGGTGATATTTGCGGTTATTATTGAGGATATCATTGCGGTTATTTTGCGGTAATATTTGCGGTTATTTTTGCGGATATCATTGCGGTTATTTTTGCGGATATTATTGCGGTTATTTTTGCGGATATCATTGCGTTTATTTTGCTGTAATATTTGCGGTTAATTTTGCGGATATTATTGCGGTTATTTTTGCGGATATCATTGCGGTTATTTTTGCGGATATTATTGCGGTTATTTTGGCGTATATCATTGCGGTTATTTTGCGGTGATATTTGCGGTTATTTTTGCGGATATCATTGCGGTTATTTTGCGGTAATATTTGCGGTTATTTTTGCGGATATCATTGCGGTTATTTTTGCGGATATTATTGCGGTTATTTTTGCGGATATCATTGCGGTTATTTTGCTGTAATATTTGCGGTTAATTTTGCGGATATTATTGCGGTTATTTTTGCGGATATCATTGCGGTTATTTTTGCGGATATCATTGCGGTTATTTTGCGGTGATATTTGCGGTTATTTTTGCGGATATCATTGCGGTTATTTTGCGGTAATATTTGCGGTTATTTTTGCGGATATCATTGCGGTGATTTTTGCGGATATTATTGCGGTTAATTTTGCGGATATTATTGCGGTTATTTTTGCGGATATCATTGCGGTTATTTTGCGGTAACATTTGCGGTTATTTTTGCGGATATTATTGCGGTTATTTTGCGGTAATATTTGCGGTTAATTTTGCGGATATCATTGCGGTTATTTTTGCGGATATTATTGCGGTTATTTTTGCGGATATCATTGCGGTTATTTTGCGGTGATATTTGCGGTTATTTTTGCGGATATCATTGCGGTTATTTTTGCGGATATTATTGCGGTTATTTTTGCGGATATTATTGCGGTTATTTTTGCGGATATCATTGCGGTTATTTTTGCGGATATCAATGCGGTTATTTTGCGGTGATATTTGCGGTTATTTTTGCGGATATCATTCCGGTTATTTTGCGGTAATATTTGCGGTTATTTTTGCGGATATCATTGTGGTTATTTTTGCGGATATTATTGCGGTTATTTTTGCGGATATTATTGCGGTTATTTTTGCGGATATCATTGCGGTTATTTTAGCGGATATTATTGCGGTTATTTTTGCGGATATCATTGCGGTTATTTTTGCGGATATCAATGCGGTTATTTTGCGGTGATATTTGCGGTTATTTTTGCGGATATCATTGCGGTTATTTTGCGGTAATATTTGCGGTTATTTTTGCGGATATCATTGCGGTTATTTTTGCGGATATTATTGCGGTTATTTTGCGGTAATATTTGCGGTTAATTTTGCGGATATCATTGCGGTTATTTTTGCGGATATTATTGCGGTTATTTTTGCGGATATTATTGCGGTTATTTTTGCGGATATCATTGCGGTTATTTTGCGGTAACATTTGCGGTTATTTTTGCGGATATTATTGCGGTTATTTTGCGGTAATATTTGCGGTTAATTTTGCGGATATCATTGCGTTTATTTTTGCGGATATTATTGCGGTTAATTTTGCGGATATAATTGCGGTTATTTTTGCGGATATCATTGCGGTTATTTTGCGGTAACATTTGCGGTTATTTTTGCGGATATTATTGCGGTTATTTTGCGGTAATATTTGCGGTTAATTTTGCGGATATCATTGCGGTTATTTTTGCGGATATTATTGCGGTTATTTTTGCGGATATCATTGCGGTTATTTTGCGGTGATATTTGCGGTTATTTTTGCGGATATCATTGCGGTTATTTTTGCGGATATTATTGCGGTTATTTTTGCGGATATTATTGCGGTTATTTTTGCGGATATCATTGCGGTTATTTTGCGGTGATATTTGCGGTTATTTTTGCGGATATCATTGCGGTTATTTTGCGGTAATATTTGCGGTTATTTTTGCGGATATCATTGCGGTTATTTTTGCGGATATCATTGCGGTTATTTTGCGGTAATATTTGCGGTTATTTTTGCGGATATCATTGCGGTTATTTTTGCGGATATTATTGCGGTTATTTTTGCGGATATCATTGCGGTAATTTTGCTGTAATATTTGCGGTTAATTTTGCGGATATTATTGCGGTCATTTTTGCGGATATCATTGCGGTTATTTTTGCGGATATCATTGCGGTTATTTTGCGGTGATATTTGCGGTTATTATTGCGGATATCATTGCGGTTATTTTGCGGTAATATTTGCGGTTATTTATGCGGATATCATTGCGGTTATTTTTGCGGATATCATTGCGGTTATTTTGCGGTGATATTTGCGGTTTTTTTTGCGGATATCAATGCGGTTATTTTGCGGTAATATTTGCGGTTATTTTTGCGGATATCATTGCGGTTATTTTTGCGGATATCATTGCGGTTATTTTGCGGTAATATTTGCGGTTATTTTTGCGGATATCATTGCGGTTATTTTGCGGTAATATTTGCGGTTATTTTTGCGGATATCATTGCGGTTATTTTTGCGGATATCATTGCGGTTATTTTTGCGGATATTATTGCGGTTATTTTTGCAGATATCATTGCGGTTATTTTGCGGTGATATTTGCGGTTATTTTTGCGGATATCATTGCGGTTATTTTGCGGTGATATTTGCGGTTATTTTTGCGGATATCATTGCGGTTATTTTGCGGTGATATTTGCGGTTATTATTGCGGATATCATTGCGGTTATTTTGCGGTAATATTTGCGGTTATTTATGCGGATATCATTGCGGTTATTTTTGCGGATATCATTGCGGTTATTTTGCGGTGATATTTGCGGTTTTTTTTGCGGATATCAATGCGGTTATTTTGCGGTAATATTTGCGGTCATTTTTGCGGATATCATTGCGGTTATTTTTGCGGATATCATTGCGGTTATTTTGCGGTAATATTTACGGTTATTTTTGCGGATATCATTGCGGTTATTTTGCTGTAATATTTGCGGTTATTTTTGCGGATATCATTGCGGTTATTTTTGCGGATATCATTGCGGTTATTTTTGCGGATATTATTGCGGTTATTTTTGCGGATATCATTGCGGTTATTTTTGCGGATATCATTGCGGTTATTTTGCGGTAATATTTGCGGTTATTTTTGCGGATATCATTGCGGTTATTTTGCGGTAATATTTGCGGTTATTTTTGCGGATATCATTGCGGTTATTTTGCGGTGATATTTGCGGTTATTTTTGCGGATATTATTGCGGTTATTTTTGCGGATATCATTGCGGTTATTTTGCGGTGATATTTGCGGTTATTTTTGCGGATATCATTGCGGTTATTTTTGCGGATATTATTGCGGTTATTTTAGCGGATATTATTGCGGTTATTTTTGCGGATATCATTGCGGTTATTTTTGCGGATATTATTGCGGTTATTTTTGCGGATATTATTGCGGTTATTTTTGCGGATATCATTGCGGTTATTTTGCGGTGATATTTGCGGTTATTTTTGCGGATATCATTGCGGTTATTTTGCGGTAATATTTGCGGTTATTTTTGCGGATATCATTGCGGTTATTTTGCGGTGATATTTGCGGTTATTTTTGCGGATATCATTGCGGTTATTTTGCGGTAATATTTGCGGTTATTTTTGCGGATTTCATTGCGGTTATTTTTGCGGATATTATTGCGGTTATTTTTGCGGATATCATTGCGGTTATTTAGCGGTAACATTTGCGGTTTTTTTTGCGGATATTATTGCGGTTATTTTGCGGTGATATTTGCGGTTATTATTGAGGATATCATTGCGGTTATTTTGCGGTAATATTTGCGGTTATTTTTGCGGATATCATTGCGGTTATTTTTGCGGATATTATTGCGGTTATTTTTGCGGATATCATTGCGTTTATTTTGCTGTAATATTTGCGGTTAATTTTGCGGATATTATTGCGGTTATTTTTGCGGATATCATTGCGGTTATTTTTGCGGATATTATTGCGGTTATTTTGGCGTATATCATTGCGGTTATTTTGCGGTGATATTTGCGGTTATTTTTGCGGATATCATTGCGGTTATTTTGCGGTAATATTTGCGGTTATTTTTGCGGATATCATTGCGGTTATTTTTGCGGATATTATTGCGGTTATTTTTGCGGATATCATTGCGGTAATTTTTGCGGATATCATTGCGGTTATTTTGCGGTAATATTTGCGGTTATTTTTGCGGATATCATTGCGGTTATTTTGCGGTAATATTTGCGGTTATTTTTGCGGATATCATTGCGGTTATTTTTGCGGATATCATTGCGGTTATTTTTGCGGATATTATTGCGGTTATTTTTGCAGATATCATTGCGGTTATTTTGCGGTGATATTTGCGGTTATTTTTGCGGATATCATTGCGGTTATTTTGCGGTGATATTTGCGGTTATTTTTGCGGATATCATTGCGGTTATTTTGCGGTGATATTTGCGGTTATTATTGCGGATATCATTGCGGTTATTTTGCGGTAATATTTGCGGTTATTTATGCGGATATCATTGCGGTTATTTTTGCGGATATCATTGCGGTTATTTTGCGGTGATATTTGCGGTTTTTTTTGCGGATATCAATGCGGTTATTTTGCGGTAATATTTGCGGTCATTTTTGCGGATATCATTGCGGTTATTTTTGCGGATATCATTGCGGTTATTTTGCGGTAATATTTACGGTTATTTTTGCGGATATCATTGCGGTTATTTTGCGGTAATATTTGCGGTTATTTTTGCGGATATCATTGCGGTTATTTTTGCGGATATCATTGCGGTTATTTTTGCGGATATTATTGCGGTTATTTTTGCGGATATCATTGCGGTTATTTTTGCGGATATCATTGCGGTTATTTTGCGGTAATATTTGCGGTTATTTTTGCGGATATCATTGCGGTTATTTTGCGGTAATATTTGCGGTTATTTTTGCGGATATCATTGCGGTTATTTTGCGGTGATATTTGCGGTAATTTTTGCGGATATTATTGCGGTTATTTTTGCGGATATCATTGCGGTTATTTTGCGGTGATATTTGCGGTTATTTTTGCGGATATCATTGCGGTTATTTTTGCGGATATTATTGCGGTTATTTTAGCGGATATTATTGCGGTTATTTTTGCGGATATCATTGCGGTTATTTTTGCGGATATTATTGCGGTTATTTTTGCGGATATTATTGCGGTTATTTTTGCGGATATCATTGCGGTTATTTTGCGGTGATATTTGCGGTTATTTTTGCGGATATCATTGCGGTTATTTTGCGGTAATATTTGCGGTTATTTTTGCGGATATCATTGCGGTTATTTTGCGGTGATATTTGCGGTTATTTTTGCGGATATCATTGCGGTTATTTTGCGGTAATATTTGCGGTTATTTTTGCGGATATCATTGCGGTTATTTTTGCGGATATTATTGCGGTTATTTTTGCGGATATCATTGCGGTTATTTAGCGGTAACATTTGCGGTTTTTTTTGCGGATATTATTGCGGTTATTTTGCGGTGATATTTGCGGTTATTATTGAGGATATCATTGCGGTTATTTTGCGGTAATATTTGCGGTTATTTTTGCGGATATCATTGCGGTTATTTTTGCGGATATTATTGCGGTTATTTTTGCGGATATCATTGCGTTTATTTTGCTGTAATATTTGCGGTTAATTTTGCGGATATTATTGCGGTTATTTTTGCGGATATCATTGCGGTTATTTTTGCGGATATTATTGCGGTTATTTTGGCGTATATCATTGCGGTTATTTTGCGGTGATATTTGCGGTTATTTTTGCGGATATCATTGCGGTTATTTTGCGGTAATATTTGCGGTTATTTTTGCGGATATCATTGCGGTTATTTTTGCGGATATTATTGCGGTTATTTTTGCGGATATCATTGCGGTTATTTTGCTGTAATATTTGCGGTTAATTTTGCGGATATTATTGCGGTTATTTTTGCGGATATCATTGCGGTTATTTTTGCGGATATCATTGCGGTTATTTTGCGGTGATATTTGCGGTTATTTTTGCGGATATCATTGCGGTTATTTTGCGGTAATATTTGCGGTTATTTTTGCGGATATCATTGCGGTGATTTTTGCGGATATTATTGCGGTTAATTTTGCGGATATTATTGCGGTTATTTTTGCGGATATCATTGCGGTTATTTTGCGGTAACATTTGCGGTTATTTTTGCGGATATTATTGCCGTTATTTTGCGGTAATATTTGCGGTTAATTTTGCGGATATCATTGCGGTTATTTTTGCGGATATTATTGCGGTTATTTTTGCGGATATCATTGCGGTTATTTTGCGGTGATATTTGCGGTTATTTTTGCGGATATCATTGCGGTTATTTTTGCGGATATTATTGCGGTTATTTTTGCGGATATTATTGCGGTTATTTTTGCGGATATCATTGCGGTTATTTTTGCGGATATCAATGCGGTTATTTTGCGGTGATATTTGCGGTTATTTTTGCGGATATCATTCCGGTTATTTTGCGGTAATATTTGCGGTTATTTTTGCGGATATCATTGTGGTTATTTTTGCGGATATTATTGCGGTTATTTTTGCGGATATTATTGCGGTTATTTTTGCGGATATCATTGCGGTTATTTTAGCGGATATTATTGCGGTTATTTTTGCGGATATCATTGCGGTTATTTTTGCGGATATCAATGCGGTTATTTTGCGGTGATATTTGCGGTTATTTTTGCGGATATCATTGCGGTTATTTTGCGGTAATATTTGCGGTTAATTTTGCGGATATCATTGCGGTTATTTTTGCGGATATTATTGCGGTTATTTTTGCGGATATTATTGCGGTTATTTTTGCGGATATCATTGCGGTTATTTTGCGGTAACATTTGCGGTTATTTTTGCGGATATTATTGCGGTTATTTTGCGGTAATATTTGCGGTTAATTTTGCGGATATCATTGCGTTTATTTTTGCGGATATTATTGCGGTTAATTTTGCGGATATAATTGCGGTTATTTTTGCGGATATCATTGCGGTTATTTTGCGGTAACATTTGCGGTTATTTTTGCGGATATTATTGCGGTTATTTTGCGGTAATATTTGCGGTTAATTTTGCGGATATCATTGCGGTTATTTTTGCGGATATTATTGCGGTTATTTTTGCGGATATCATTGCGGTTATTTTGCGGTGATATTTGCGGTTATTTTTGCGGATATCATTGCGGTTATTTTTGCGGATATTATTGCGGTTATTTTTGCGGATATTATTGCGGTTATTTTTGCGGATATCATTGCGGTTATTTTGCGGTGATATTTGCGGTTATTTTTGCGGATATCATTGCGGTTATTTTGCGGTAATATTTGCGGTTATTTTTGCGGATATCATTGCGGTTATTTTTGCGGATATCATTGCGGTTATTTTGCGGTAATATTTGCGGTTATTTTTGCGGATATCATTGCGGTTATTTTTGCGGATATTATTGCGGTTATTTTTGCGGATATCATTGCGGTAATTTTGCTGTAATATTTGCGGTTAATTTTGCGGATATTATTGCGGTCATTTTTGCGGATATCATTGCGGTTATTTTTGCGGATATCATTGCGGTTATTTTGCGGTGATATTTGCGGTTATTATTGCGGATATCATTGCGGTTATTTTGCGGTAATATTTGCGGTTATTTATGCGGATATCATTGCGGTTATTTTTGCGGATATCATTGCGGTTATTTTGCGGTGATATTTGCGGTTTTTTTTGCGGATATCAATGCGGTTATTTTGCGGTAATATTTGCGGTTATTTTTGCGGATATCATTGCGGTTATTTTTGCGGATATCATTGCGGTTATTTTGCGGTAATATTTGCGGTTATTTTTGCGGATATCATTGCGGTTATTTTGCGGTAATATTTGCGGTTATTTTTGCGGATATCATTGCGGTTATTTTTGCGGATATCATTGCGGTTATTTTTGCGGATATTATTGCGGTTATTTTTGCGGATATCATTGCGGTTATTTTGCGGTGATATTTGCGGTTATTTTTGCGGATATCATTGCGGTTATTTTGCGGTGATATTTGCGGTTATTTTTGCGGATATCATTGCGGTTATTTTGCGGTGATATTTGCGGTTATTATTGCGGATATCATTGCGGTTATTTTGCGGTAATATTTGCGGTTATTTATGCGGATATCATTGCGGTTATTTTTGCGGATATCATTGCGGTTATTTTGCGGTGATATTTGCGGTTTTTTTTTGCGGATATCAATGCGGTTATTTTGCGGTAATATTTGCGGTCATTTTTGCGGATATCATTGCGGTTATTTTTGCGGATATCATTGCGGTTATTTTGCGGTAATATTTACGGTTATTTTTGCGGATATCATTGCGGTTATTTTGCGGTAATATTTGCGGTTATTTTTGCGGATATCATTGCGGTTATTTTTGCGGATATCATTGCGGTTATTTTTGCGGATATTATTGCGGTTATTTTTGCGGATATCATTGCGGTTATTTTTGCGGATATCATTGCGGTTATTTTGCGGTAATATTTGCGGTTATTTTTGCGGATATCATTGCGGTTATTTTGCGGTAATATTTGCGGTTATTTTTGCGGATATCATTGCGGTTATTTTGCGGTGATATTTGCGGTTATTTTTGCGGATATTATTGCGGTTATTTTTGCGGATATCATTGCGGTTATTTTGCGGTGATATTTGCGGTTATTTTTGCGGATATCATTGCGGTTATTTTTGCGGATATTATTGCGGTTATTTTTGCGGATATCATTGCGGTTATTTTGCGGTGATATTTGCGGTTATTTTTGCGGATATCATTGCGGTTATTTTGCGGTAATATTTGCGGTTAGTTTTGCGGATATCATTGCGGTTATTTTGCGGTGATATTTGCGGTTATTTTTGCGGATATCATTGCGGTTATTTTGCGGTAATATTTGCGGTTATTTTTGCGGATATCATTGCGGTTATTTTTGCGGATATTATTGCGGTTATTTTTGCGGATATCATTGCGGTTATTTAGCGGTAACATTTGCGGTTTTTTTTGCGGATATTATTGCGGTTATTTTGCGGTGATATTTGCGGTTATTATTGAGGATATCATTGCGGTTATTTTGCGGTAATATTTGCGGTTATTTTTGCGGATATCATTGCGGTTATTTTTGCGGATATTATTGCGGTTATTTTTGCGGATATCATTGCGTTTATTTTGCTGTAATATTTGCGGTTAATTTTGCGGATATTATTGCGGTTATTTTTGCGGATATCATTGCGGTTATTTTTGCGGATATTATTGCGGTTATTTTGGCGTATATCATTGCGGTTATTTTGCGGTGATATTTGCGGTTATTTTTGCGGATATCATTGCGGTTATTTTGCGGTAATATTTGCGGTTATTTTTGCGGATATCATTGCGGTTATTTTTGCGGATATTATTGCGGTTATTTTTGCGGATATCATTGCGGTTATTTTTGCGGATATCATTGCGGTTATTTTGCGGTAATATTTGCGGTTATTTTTGCGGATATCATTGCGGTTATTTTGCGGTAATATTTGCGGTTATTTTTGCGGATATCATTGCGGTTATTTTTGCGGATATCATTGCGGTTATTTTTGCGGATATTATTGCGGTTATTTTTGCAGATATCATTGCGGTTATTTTGCGGTGATATTTGCGGTTATTTTTGCGGATATCATTGCGGTTATTTTGCGGTGATATTTGCGGTTATTTTTGCGGATATCATTGCGGTTATTTTGCGGTGATATTTGCGGTTATTATTGCGGATATCATTGCGGTTATTTTGCGGTAATATTTGCGGTTATTTATGCGGATATCATTGCGGTTATTTTTGCGGATATCATTGCGGTTATTTTGCGGTGATATTTGCGGTTTTTTTTGCGGATATCAATGCGGTTATTTTGCGGTAATATTTGCGGTCATTTTTGCGGATATCATTGCGGTTATTTTTGCGGATATCATTGCGGTTATTTTGCGGTAATATTTACGGTTATTTTTGCGGATATCATTGCGGTTATTTTGCGGTAATATTTGCGGTTATTTTTGCGGATATCATTGCGGTTATTTTTGCGGATATCATTGCGGTTATTTTTGCGGATATTATTGCGGTTATTTTTGCGGATATCATTGCGGTTATTTTTGCGGATATCATTGCGGTTATTTTGCGGTAATATTTGCGGTTATTTTTGCGGATATCATTGCGGTTATTTTGCGGTAATATTTGCGGTTATTTTTGCGGATATCATTGCGGTTATTTTGCGGTGATATTTGCGGTTATTTTTGCGGATATTATTGCGGTTATTTTTGCGGATATCATTGCGGTTATTTTGCGGTGATATTTGCGGTTATTTTTGCGGATATCATTGCGGTTATTTTTGCGGATATTATTGCGGTTATTTTAGCGGATATTATTGCGGTTATTTTTGCGGATATCATTGCGGTTATTTTTGCGGATATTATTGCGGTTATTTTTGCGGATATTATTGCGGTTATTTTTGCGGATATCATTGCGGTTATTTTGCGGTGATATTTGCGGTTATTTTTGCGGATATCATTGCGGTTATTTTGCGGTAATATTTGCGGTTATTTTTGCGGATATCATTGCGGTTATTTTGCGGTGATATTTGCGGTTATTTTTGCGGATATCATTGCGGTTATTTTGCGGTAATATTTGCGGTTATTTTTGCGGATATCATTGCGGTTATTTTGCGGTGATATTTGCGGTTATTTTTGCGGATATCATTGCGGTTATTTAGCGGTAACATTTGCGGTTTTTTTTGCGGATATTATTGCGGTTATTTTGCGGTGATATTTGCGGTTATTATTGAGGATATCATTGCGGTTATTTTGCGGTAATATTTGCGGTTATTTTTGCGGATATCATTGCGGTTATTTTTGCGGATATTATTGCGGTTATTTTTGCGGATATCATTGCGTTTATTTTGCTGTAATATTTGCGGTTAATTTTGCGGATATTATTGCGGTTATTTTTGCGGATATCATTGCGGTTATTTTTGCGGATATTATTGCGGTTATTTTGGCGTATATCATTGCGGTTATTTTGCGGTGATATTTGCGGTTATTTTAGCGGATATCATTGCGGTTATTTTGCGGTAATATTTGCGGTTATTTTTGCGGATATCATTGCGGTTATTTTTGCGGATATTATTGCGGTTATTTTTGCGGATATCATTGCGGTTATTTTGCTGTAATATTTGCGGTTAATTTTGCGGATATTATTGCGGTTATTTTTGCGGATATCATTGCGGTTATTTTTGCGGATATCATTGCGGTTATTTTGCGGTAACATTTGCGGTTTTTTTTGCGGATATTATTGCGGTTATTTTGCGGTGATATTTGCGGTTATTATTGAGGATATCATTGCGGTTATTTTGCGGTAATATTTGCGGTTATTTTTGCGGATATCATTGCGGTTATTTTTGCGGATATTATTGCGGTTATTTTTGCGGATATCATTGCGTTTATTTTGCTGTAATATTTGCGGTTAATTTTGCGGATATTATTGCGGTTATTTTTGCGGATATCATTGCGGTTATTTTTGCGGATATTATTGCGGTTATTTTGGCGTATATCATTGCGGTTATTTTGCGGTGATATTTGCGGTTATTTTTGCGGATATCATTGCGGTTATTTTGCGGTAATATTTGCGTTTATTATTGCGGATATCATTGCGGTTATTTTTGCGGATATTATTGCGGTTATTTTTGCGGATATCATTGCGGTTATTTTGCTGTAATATTTGCGGTTAATTTTGCGGATATTATTGCGGTTATTTTTGCAGATATCATTGCGGTTATTTTGCGGTGATATTTGCGGTTATTTTTGCGGATATCATTGCGGTTATTTTGCGGTGATATTTGCGGTTATTTTTGCGGATATCATTGCGGTTATTTTGCGGTGATATTTGCGGTTATTATTGCGGATATCATTGCGGTTATTTTGCGGTAATATTTGCGGTTATTTATGCGGATATCATTGCGGTTATTTTTGCGGATATCATTGCGGTTATTTTGCGGTGATATTTGCGGTTTTTTTTGCGGATATCAATGCGGTTATTTTGCGGTAATATTTGCGGTCATTTTTGCGGATATCATTGCGGTTATTTTTGCGGATATCATTGCGGTTATTTTGCGGTAATATTTACGGTTATTTTTGCGGATATCATTGCGGTTATTTTGCGGTAATATTTGCGGTTATTTTTGCGGATATCATTGCGGTTATTTTTGCGGATATCATTGCGGTTATTTTTGCGGATATTATTGCGGTTATTTTTGCGGATATCATTGCGGTTATTTTTGCGGATATCATTGCGGTTATTTTGCGGTAATATTTGCGGTTATTTTTGCGGATATCATTGCGGTTATTTTGCGGTAATATTTGCGGTTATTTTTGCGGATATCATTGCGGTTATTTTGCGGTGATATTTGCGGTTATTTTTGCGGATATTATTGCGGTTATTTTTGCGGATATCATTGCGGTTATTTTGCGGTGATATTTGCGGTTATTTTTGCGGATATCATTGCGGTTATTTTTGCGGATATTATTGCGGTTATTTTAGCGGATATTATTGCGGTTATTTTTGCGGATATCATTGCGGTTATTTTTGCGGATATTATTGCGGTTATTTTTGCGGATATTATTGCGGTTATTTTTGCGGATATCATTGCGGTTATTTTGCGGTGATATTTGCGGTTATTTTTGCGGATATCATTGCGGTTATTTTGCGGTAATATTTGCGGTTATTTTTGCGGATATCATTGCGGTTATTTTGCGGTGATATTTGCGGTTATTTTTGCGGATATCATTGCGGTTATTTTGCGGTAATATTTGCGGTTATTTTTGCGGATATCATTGCGGTTATTTTGCGGTGATATTTGCGGTTATTTTTGCGGATATCATTGCGGTTATTTAGCGGTAACATTTGCGGTTTTTTTTGCGGATATTATTGCGGTTATTTTGCGGTGATATTTGCGGTTATTATTGAGGATATCATTGCGGTTATTTTGCGGTAATATTTGCGGTTATTTTTGCGGATATCATTGCGGTTATTTTTGCGGATATTATTGCGGTTATTTTTGCGGATATCATTGCGTTTATTTTGCTGTAATATTTGCGGTTAATTTTGCGGATATTATTGCGGTTATTTTTGCGGATATCATTGCGGTTATTTTTGCGGATATTATTGCGGTTATTTTGGCGTATATCATTGCGGTTATTTTGCGGTGATATTTGCGGTTATTTTAGCGGATATCATTGCGGTTATTTTGCGGTAATATTTGCGGTTATTTTTGCGGATATCATTGCGGTTATTTTTGCGGATATTATTGCGGTTATTTTTGCGGATATCATTGCGGTTATTTTGCTGTAATATTTGCGGTTAATTTTGCGGATATTATTGCGGTTATTTTTGCGGATATCATTGCGGTTATTTTTGCGGATATCATTGCGGTTATTTTGCGGTAACATTTGCGGTTTTTTTTGCGGATATTATTGCGGTTATTTTGCGGTGATATTTGCGGTTATTATTGAGGATATCATTGCGGTTATTTTGCGGTAATATTTGCGGTTATTTTTGCGGATATCATTGCGGTTATTTTTGCGGATATTATTGCGGTTATTTTTGCGGATATCATTGCGTTTATTTTGCTGTAATATTTGCGGTTAATTTTGCGGATATTATTGCGGTTATTTTTGCGGATATCATTGCGGTTATTTTTGCGGATATTATTGCGGTTATTTTGGCGTATATCATTGCGGTTATTTTGCGGTGATATTTGCGGTTATTTTTGCGGATATCATTGCGGTTATTTTGCGGTAATATTTGCGTTTATTATTGCGGATATCATTGCGGTTATTTTTGCGGATATTATTGCGGTTATTTTTGCGGATATCATTGCGGTTATTTTGCTGTAATATTTGCGGTTAATTTTGCGGATATTATTGCGGTTATTTTTGCGGATATCATTGCGGTTATTTTTGCGGATATCATTGCGGTTATTTTGCGGTGATATTTGCGGTTATTTTTGCGGATATCATTGCGGTTATTTTGCGGTAATATTTGCGGTTATTTTTGCGGATATCATTGCGGTGATTTTTGCGGATATTATTGCGGTTAATTTTGCGGATATTATTGCGGTTATTTTTGCGGATATCATTGCGGTTATTTTGCGGTAACATTTGCGGTTATTTTTGCGGATATTATTGCGGTTATTTTGCGGTAATATTTGCGGTTAATTTTGCGGATATCATTGCGGTTATTTTTGCGGATATTATTGCGGTTATTTTTGCGGATATCATTGCGGTTATTTTGCGGTGATATTTGCGGTTATTTTTGCGGATATCATTGCGGTTATTTTTGCGGATATTATTGCGGTTATTTTTGCGGATATTATTGCGGTTATTTTTGCGGATATCATTGCGGTTATTTTTGCGGATATCAATGCGGTTATTTTGCGGTGATATTTGCGGTTATTTTTGCGGATATCATTCCGGTTATTTTGCGGTAATATTTGCGGTTATTTTTGCGGATATCATTGTGGTTATTTTTGCGGATATTATTGCGGTTATTTTTGCGGATATTATTGCGGTTATTTTTGCGGATATCATTGCGGTTATTTTAGCGGATATTATTGCGGTTATTTTTGCGGATATCATTGCGGTTATTTTTGCGGATATCAATGCGGTTATTTTGCGGTGATATTTGCGGTTATTTTTGCGGATATCATTGCGGTTATTTTGCGGTAATATTTGCGGTTATTTTTGCGGATATCATTGCGGTTATTTTTGCGGATATTATTGCGGTTATTTTGCGGTAATATTTGCGGTTAATTTTGCGGATATCATTGCGGTTATTTTTGCGGATATTATTGCGGTTATTTTTGCGGATATTATTGCGGTTATTTTTGCGGATATCATTGCGGTTATTTTGCGGTAACATTTGCGGATATTTTTGCGGATATTATTGCGGTTATTTTGCGGTAATATTTGCGGTTAATTTTGCGGATATCATTGCGGTTATTTTTGCGGATATTATTGCGGTTAATTTTGCGGATATAATTGCGGTTATTTTTGCGGATATCATTGCGGTTATTTTGCGGTAACATTTGCGGTTATTTTTGCGGATATTATTGCGGTTATTTTGCGGTAATATTTGCGGTTAATTTTGCGGATATCATTGCGGTTATTTTTGCGGATATTATTGCGGTTATTTTTGCGGATATCATTGCGGTTATTTTGCGGTGATATTTGCGGTTAATTTTGCGGATATCAATGCGGATATTTTTGCGGATATTATTGCGGTTACTTTTGCGGATATCATTGCGGTTATTTTGCGGTAATATTTGCGGTTATTTTGCGGTGATATTTGCGGTTATTTTTGCGGATATCATTGCGGTTATTTTGCGGTAATATTTGCGGTTATTTTTGCGGATATCATTGCGGTTATTTTTGCGGATATCATTGCGGTTATTTTGCGGTGATATTTGCGGTTATTTTTGCGGATATCATTGCGGTTATTTTGCGGTAATATTTGCGGTTATTTTTGCGGATATTATTGCGGTTATTTTTGCGGATATCATTGCGGTTATTTTGCGGTGATATTTGCGGTTATTTTTGCGGATATCATTGCGGTTATTTTGCGGTAATATTTGCGGTTATTTTTGCGGATATTATTGCGGTTATTTTTGCGGATATCATTGCGGTTATTTTGCGGTGATATTTGCGGTTATTTTTGCGGATATCATTGCGGTTATTTTGCGGTAATATTTGCGGCTATTTTTGCGGATATCATTGCGGTTATTTTTGCGGATATTATTGCGGTTATTTTTGCGGATATCATTGCGTTTATTATGCTGTAATATTTGCGGTTAATTTTGCGGATATTATTGCGGTTATTTTGCGGTAATATTTGCGGTTAATTTTGCGGATATCATTGCGGTTATTTTTGCGGATATTATTGCGGTTATTTTTGCGGATATCATTGCGGTTATTTTGCGGATATCATTGCGGTTATTTTAGCGGATATCATTGCGGTTATTTTGCGGTAATATTTGCGGTTATTTTTGCGGATATCATTGCGGTTATTTTGCGGTAATATTTGCGGTTATTTTTGCGGATATCATTGCGTTTATTATGCTGTAATATTTGCGGTTAATTTTGCGGATATTATTGCGGTTATTTTTGCGGATTTCATTGCGGTTATTTTTGCGGATATTATTGCGGTTATTTTTGCGGATATTATTGCGGTTATTTTTGCGGATATCATTGCGGTTATTTTGCGGTAACATTTGCGACTATTTTTGCGGATATTATTGCGGTTATTTTGCGGTAATATTTGCGGTTAATTTTGCGGATATCATTGCGGTTATTTTTGCGGATATTATTGCGGTTAATTTTGTGGATATTATTGCGGTTATTTTTGCGGATATCATTGCGGTTATTTTGCGGTAATATTTGCGGTTATTTTTGCGGATATTATTGCGGTTATTTTGCGGTAATATTTGCGGTTAATTTTGCGGATATCATTGCGGTTATTTTTGCGGATATTATTGCGGTTATTTTTGCGGATATCATTGCGGTTATTTTGCGGTGATATTTGCGGTTATTTTTGCGGATATCATTGCGGTTATTTTTGCGGATATTATTGCGGTTATATTTGCGGAAATTATTGCGGTTATTTTTGCGGATATCATTGCGGTTATTTTGCGGTGATATTTGCGGTTATTTTTGCGGATATTATTGCGGTTATTTTGCGGTAATATTTGCTGTTAATTTTGCGGATATCATTGCGGTTATTTTTGCGGATATTATTGCGGTTATTTTTGCGGATATCATTGCGGTTATTTTGCGGTAACATTTGCGGTTATTTTTGCGGATATCATAGCGGTTATTTTGCGGTAATATTTGCGGTTATTTTGCGGTGATATTTGCGGTTATTTTTGCGGTTATTTTTGCGGATATCATTGCGGTTATTTTGCGGTAATATTTGCGGTTAATTTTGCGGATATCATTGCGGTTATTTTTGCGGATATCATTGCGGTTATTTTGCGGTGATATTTGCGGTTATTTTTGCGGATATCATTGCGGTTATTTTGCGGTAATATTTGCGGTTATTTTTGCGGATATTATTGCGGTTATTTTTGCGGATATCATTGCGGTTATTTTGCGGTGATATTTGCGGTTATTTTTGCGGATATCATTGCGGTTATTTTGCGGTAATATTTGCGGTTATTTTTGCGGATATCATTGCGGTTATTTTTGCGGATATTATTGCGGTTATTTTTGCGGATATCATTGCGTTTATTTTGCTGTAATATTTGCGGTTAATTTTGCGGATATTATTGCGGTTATTTTTGCGGATATCATTGCGGTTATTTTTGCGGATATTATTGCGGTTATTTTTGCGGATATCATTGCGGTTATTTTGCGGTGATATTTGCGGTTATTTTTGCGGATATCATTGCGGTTATTTTTGCGGATATTATTGCGGTTATTTTTGCGGATATCATTGCGGTTATTTTGCTGTAATATTTGCGGTTAATTTTGCGGATAATATTGCGGTTATTTTTGCGGATATCATTGCGGTTATTTTTGCGGATATCATTGCGGTTATTTTGCGGTGATATTTGCGGTTATTTTTGCGGATATCATTGTGGTTATTTTGCGGTAATATTTGCGGTTATTTTTGCGGATATAATTGCGGTTATTTTTGCGGATATTATTGCGGTTATTTTTGCGGATATCATTGCGGTTATTTTGCGGTAACATTTGCGGTTATTTTTGCGGATATTATTGCGGTTATTTTGCGGATATCATTGCGGTTATTTTGCGGTAATATTTGCGGTTATTTTTGCGGATATTATTGCGGTTATTTTTGCGGATATCATTGCGGTTATTTTTGCGGATATTATTGCGGTTATTTTTTCGGATATTATTGCGGTTATTTTTGCGGATATCATAGCGTTTATTTTGCTGTAATATTTGCGGTTAATTTTGCGGATAATATTGCGGTTATTTTTGCGGATATCATTGCGGTTATTTTTGCGGATATCATTGCGGTTATTTTGCGGTGATATTTGCGGTTATTTTTGCGGATATCATTGCGGTTATTTTGCGGTAATATTTGCGGTTAATTTTGCGGATATCATTGCGGTTATTTTTGCGGATATTAATGCGGTTATTTTTGCGGATATCATTGCGTTTATTTTGCTGTAATATTTGCGGTTAATTTTGCGGATATTATTGCGGTTATTTTTGCGGATATCATTGCGGTTATTTTTGCGGATATTATTGCGGTTATTTTTTCGGATATTATTGCGGTTATTTTTGCGGATATCATTGCGGTTATTTTGCGGTAATATTTGCGGTTATTTTTGCGGATATCATTGCGGTTATTTTTGCGAATATAATGCGGTTATTTTTGCGGATATCATTGCGTTTATTTTGCTGTAATATTTGCGGTTAATTTTGCGGATATTATTGCGGTTATTTTTGCGGATATCATTGCGGTTATTTTTGCTAATATTATTGCGGTTATTTTTGCGGATATCTTTGCGGTTATTTTGCGGTGATATTTGCGGTTATTTTTGCGGATATCATTGCGGTTATTTTTGCGGATATTATTGCGGTTATTTTTGCGGATATCATTGCGGTTATTTTGCTGTAATATTTGCGGTTAATTTTGCGGATAATATTGCGGTTATTTTTGCGGATATCATTGCGGATATTTTTGCGGATATCATTGCGGTTATTTTGCGTTGATATTTGCGGTTATTTTGGCGGATATTATTGCGGTTATTTTGCGGTAATATTTGCGGTTAATTTTGCGGATATCATTGCGGTTATTTTTGCGGATATTATTGCGGTTATTTTTGCGGATATCATTGCGGTTATTTTGCGGTAACATTTGCGGTTATTTTTGCGGATATTATTGCGGTTATTTTTGCGGATATCATAGCGGTTATTTTGCGGTAGAATTTGCGGTTATTTTGCGGTGATATTTGCGGTTATTTTTGCGGATATCATTGCGGTTATTTTGCGGTAATATTTGCGGTTATTTTTGCGGATATCATTGCGGTTATTTTTGCGGATATCATTGCGGTTATTTTGCGGTGATATTTGCGGTTATTTTTGCGGATATCATTGCGGTTATTTTGCGATATTATTTGCGGTTATTTTTGCGGATATTATTGCGGTTATTTTTGCGGATATCATTGCGGTTATTTTGCGGTGATATTTGCGGATATTTTTGCGGATATCATTGCGGTTATTTTGCGGTAATATTTGCGGCTATTTTTGCGGATATCATTGCGGTTATTTTTGCGGATATTATTGGGGTTATTTTTGCGGATATCATTGCGTTTATTATGCTGTAATATTTGCGGTTAATTTTGCGGATATTATTGCGGTTATTTTGCGGTAATATTTGCGGTTAATTTTGCGGATATCATTGCGGTTATTTTTGCGGATATTATTGCGGTTATTTTTGCGGATATCATTGCGGTTATTTTGCGGTAACATTTGCGGTTATTTTTGCGGATATCATTGCGGTTATTTTGCGGTAATATTTGCGGTTATTTTTGCGGATATCATTGCGGTTATTATTGCGGATATTATTGCGGTTATTTTTGCGGATATCATTGCGTTTATTATGCTGTAATATTTGCGGTTAATTTTGCGGATATTATTGCGGTTATTTTTGCGGATTTCATTGCGGTTATTTTTGCGGATATTATTGCGGTTATTTTTGCGGATATTATTGCGGTTATTTTTGCGGATATTATTGCGGTTATTTTTGCGGATATCATTGCGGTTATTTTGCGGAGATATTTGCGGATATTTTTGCGGATATCATTGCGGTTATTTTGCGGTAATATTTGCGGCTATTTTTGCGGATATCATTGCGGTTATTTTTGCGGATATTATTGGGGTTATTTTTGCGGATATCATTGCGTTTATTATGCTGTAATATTTGCGGTTAATTTTGCGGATATTATTGCGGTTATTTTGCGGTAATATTTGCGGTTAATTTTGCGGATATCATTGCGGTTATTTTTGCGGATATTATTGCGGTTATTTTTGCGGATATCATTGCGGTTATTTTGCGGTAACATTTGCGGTTATTTTTGCGGATATTATTGCGGTTATTTTGCGGAAATATTTGCGGTTAATTTTGCGGATATCATTGCGGTTATTTTTGCGGATATTATTGCGGTTAATTTTGTGGATATTATTGCGGTTATTTTTGCGGATATCATTGCGGTTATTTTGCGGTAATATTTGCGGTTATTTTTGCGGATATTATTGCGGTTATTTTGCGGTAATATTTGCGGTTAATTTTGCGGATATCATTGCGGTTATTTTTGCGGATATTATTGCGGTTATTTTTGCGGATATCATTGCGGTTATTTTGCGGTGATATTTGCGGTTATTTTTGCGGATATCATTGCGGTTATTTTTGCGGATATTATTGCGGTTATATTTGCGGATATTATTGCGGTTATTTTTGCGGATATCATTGCGGTTATTTTGCGGGGATATTTGCGGTTATTTTTGCGGATATTATTGCGGTTATTTTGCGGTAATATTTGCTGTTAATTTTGCGGATATCATTGCGGTTATTTTTGCGGATATTATTGCGGTTATTTTTGCGGATATCATTGCGGTTATTTTGCGGTAACATTTGCGGTTATTTTTGCGGATATTATTGCGGTTATTTTTGCGGATATCATAGCGGTTATTTTGCGGTAATATTTGCGGTTATTTTGCGGTGATATTTGCGGTTATTTTTGCGGATATCATTGCGGTTATTTTGCGGTAATATTTGCGGTTATTTTTACGGATATCATTGCGGTTATTTTTGCGGATATCATTGCGGTTATTTTGCGGTGATATTTGCGGTTATTTTTGCGGATATCATTGCGGTTATTTTGCGGTAATATTTGCGGTTATTTTTGCGGATATTATTGCGGTTATTTTTGCGGATATCATTGCGGTTATTTTGCGGTGATATTTGCGGTTATTTTTGCGGATATCATTGCGGTTATTTTGCGGTAATATTTGCGGTTATTTTTGCGGATATCATTGCGGTTATTTTTGCGGATATTATTGCGGTTATTTTTGCGGATATCATTGCGTTTATTTTGCTGTAATATTTGCGGTTAATTTTGCGGATATTATTGCGGTTATTTTTGCGGATATCTTTGCGGTAATTTTTGCGGATATTATTGCGGTTATTTTTGCGGATATCATTGCGGTTATTTTGCGGTGATATTTGCGGTTATTTTTGCGGATATCATTGCGGTTATTTTTGCGGATATTATTGCGGTTATTTTTGCGGATATCATTGCGGTTATTTTGCTGTAATATTTGCGGTTAATTTTGCGGATAATATTGCGGTTATTTTTGCGGATATCATTGCGGTTATTTTTGCGGATATCATTGCGGTTATTTTGCGGTGATATTTGCGGTTATTTTGGCGGATATCATTGTGGTTATTTTGCGGTAATATTTGCGGTTATTTTTGCGGATATAATTGCGGTTATTTTTGCGGATATTATTGCGGTTATTTTTGCGGATATTATTGCGGTTATTTTTGCGGATATCATTGCGGTTATTTTGCGGTAACATTTGCGGTTATTTTTGCGGATATCATTGCGGTTATTTTGCGGTGATATTTGCGGTTATTTTTGCGGATATCATTGTGGTTATTTTGCGGTAATATTTGCGGTTATTTTTGCGGATATAATTGCGGTTATTTTTGCGGATATTATTGCGGTTATTTTTGCGGATATTATTGCGGTTATTTTTGCGGATATCATTGCGGTTATTTTGCGGTAACATTTGCGGTTATTTTTGCGGATATTATTGCGGTTATTTTGCGGATATCATTGCGGTTATTTTGCGGTAATATTTGCGGTTATTTTTGCGGATATTATTGCGGTTATTTTTGCGGGTATCATTGCGGTTATTTTTGCGGATATTATTGCGGTTATTTTTTCGGATATTATTGCGGTTATTTTTGCGGATATCATTGCGGTTATTTTTGCGGATATTATTGCGGTTATTTTTGCGGATATCATTGCGGTTATTTTGCGGTAACATTTGCGGTTATTTTTGCGGATATTATTGCGGTTATTTTTGCGGATATCATAGCGGTTATTTTGCGGTAATATTTGCGGTTATTTTGCGGTGATATTTGCGGTTATTTTTGCGGATATCATTGCGGTTATTTTGCGGTAATATTTGCGGTTATTTTTACGGATATCATTGCGGTTATTTTTGCGGATATCATTGCGGTTATTTTGCGGTGATATTTGCGGTTATTTTTGCGGATATCATTGCGGTTATTTTGCGGTAATATTTGCGGTTATTTTTGCGGATATTATTGCGGTTATTTTTGCGGATATCATTGCGGTTATTTTGCGGTGATATTTGCGGTTATTTTTGCGGATATCATTGCGGTTATTTTGCGGTAATATTTGCGGTTATTTTTGCGGATATCATTGCGGTTATTTTTGCGGATATTATTGCGGTTATTTTTGCGGATATCATTGCGTTTATTTTGCTGTAATATTTGCGGTTAATTTTGCGGATATTATTGCGGTTATTTTTGCGGATATCTTTGCGGTAATTTTTGCGGATATTATTGCGGTTATTTTTGCGGATATCATTGCGGTTATTTTGCGGTGATATTTGCGGTTATTTTTGCGGATATCATTGCGGTTATTTTTGCGGATATTATTGCGGTTATTTTTGCGGATATCATTGCGGTTATTTTGCTGTAATATTTGCGGTTAATTTTGCGGATAATATTGCGGTTATTTTTGCGGATATCATTGCGGTTATTTTTGCGGATATCATTGCGGTTATTTTGCGGTGATATTTGCGGTTATTTTGGCGGATATCATTGTGGTTATTTTGCGGTAATATTTGCGGTTATTTTTGCGGATATAATTGCGGTTATTTTTGCGGATATTATTGCGGTTATTTTTGCGGATATTATTGCGGTTATTTTTGCGGATATCATTGCGGTTATTTTGCGGTAACATTTGCGGTTATTTTTGCGGATATCATTGCGGTTATTTTGCGGTGATATTTGCGGTTATTTTTGCGGATATCATTGTGGTTATTTTGCGGTAATATTTGCGGTTATTTTTGCGGATATAATTGCGGTTATTTTTGCGGATATTATTGCGGTTATTTTTGCGGATATTATTGCGGTTATTTTTGCGGATATCATTGCGGTTATTTTGCGGTAACATTTGCGGTTATTTTTGCGGATATTATTGCGGTTATTTTGCGGATATCATTGCGGTTATTTTGCGGTAATATTTGCGGTTATTTTTGCGGATATTATTGCGGTTATTTTTGCGGGTATCATTGCGGTTATTTTTGCGGATATTATTGCGGTTATTTTTTCGGATATTATTGCGGTTATTTTTGCGGATATCATAGCGTTTATTTTGCTGTAATATTTGCGGTTAATTTTGCGGATATTATTGCGGATATTTTTGCGGATATCATTGCGGTTATTTTTGCGGATATTATTGCGGTTATTTTTGCGGATATCATTGCGGTTATTTTGCGGTAACATTTGCGGTTATTTTTGCGGATATTATTGCGGTTATTTTGCGGATATCATTGCGGTTATTTTGCGGAAATATTTGCGGTTATTTTTGCGGATATTATTGCGGTTATTTTTGCGGATATCATTGCGGTTATTTTTGCGGATATTATTGCGGTTATTTTTTCGGATATTATTGCGGTTATTTTTGCGGATATCATAGCGTTTATTTTGCTGTAATATTTGCGGTTAATTTTGCGGATATTATTGCGGATATTTTTGCGGATATCATTGCGGTTATTTTTGCGGATATTATTGCGGTTATTTTTTCGGATATTATTGCGGTTATTTTTGCGGATATCATAGCGTTTATTTTGCTGTAATATTTGCGGTTAATTTTGCGGATATTATTGCGGATATTTTTGCGGATATCATTGCGGTTATTTTTGCGGATATTATTGCGGTTATTTTTGCGGATATCATTGCGGTTATTTTGCTGTAATATTTGCGGTTAATTTTGCGGATAATATTGCGGTTATTTTTGCGGATATCATTGCGGTTATTTTTGCGGATATCATTGCGGTTATTTTGCGGTGATATTTGCGGTTATTTTTGCGGATATCATTGCGGTTATTTTGCGGTGATATTTGCGGTTAATTTTGCGGATATCATTGCGGTTATTTTGCGGTGATATTTGCGGTTATTTTTGCGGATATCATTGCGGTTATTTTTGCGGATATTATTGCGGTTATTTTTGCGGATATCATTGCGGTTATTTTGCTGTAATATTTGCGGTTAATTTTGCGGATAATATTGCGGTTATTTTTGCGGATATCATTGCGGTTATTTTTGCGGATATCATTGCGGTTATTTTGCGGTGATATTTGCGGTTATTTTTGCGGATATCATTGCGGTTATTTTGCGGTGATATTTGCGGTTATTTTTGCGGATATCATTGCGGTTATTTTGCGGTAATATTTGCGGTTATTTTTGCGGATATCATTGCGGTTATTTTTGCGGATATTAATGCGGTTATTTTTGCGGATATCATTGCGTTTATTTTGCTGTAATATTTGCGGTTAATTTTGCGGATATTATTGCGGTTATTTTTGCGGATATCATTGCGGTTATTTTTGCTAATATTATTGCGGTTATTTTTGCGGATATCATTGCGGTTATTTTGCGGTGATATTTGCGGTTATTTTTGCGGATATCATTGCGGTTATTTTTGCGGATATTATTGCGGTTATTTTAGCGGATATCATTGCGGTTATTTTGCTGTAATATTTGCGGTTAATTTTGCAGATAATATTGCGGTTATTTTTGCGGATATCATTGCGGTTATTTTTGCGGATATCATTGCGGTTATTTTGCGGTGATATTTGCGGTTATTTTTGCGGATATCATTGCGGTTATTTTGCGGTAATATTTGCGGTTATTTATGCGGATATCATTGCGGTTATTTTTGCGGATATTATTGCGGTTATTTTTGCGGATATTATTGCGGTTATTTCTGCGGATATCATTGCGGTTATTTTGCGGTAACATTTGCGGTTATTTTTGCGGATATTATTGCGGTTATTTTTGCGGATATCATTGCGGTTATTTTGCTGTAATATTTGCGGTTAATTTTGCGGATAATATTGCGGTTATTTTTGCGGATATCATTGCGGTTATTTTTGCGGATATCATTGCGGTTATTTTGCGGTGATATTTGCGGTTATTTTTGCGGATATCATTGCGGTTATTTTGCGGTAATATTTGCGGTTATTTTTGCGGATATCATTGCGGTTATTTTTGCGGATATTATTGCGGTTATTTTTGCGGATATTATTGCGGTTATTTTTGCGGATATCATTGCGGTTATTTTGCGGTAATATTTGCGGTTATTTTTGCGGATATTATTGCGGTTATTTTGCGGAAATATTTGCGGTTATTTTTGCGGATATCATTGCGGTTATTTTTGCGGATATTATTGCGGTTATTTTTGCGGATATCATTGCGGTTATTTTGCTGTAATATTTGCGGTTAATTTTGCGGATATTATTGCGGTTATTTTTGCGGATATCATTGCGGTTATTTTTGCGGATATCATTGCGGTTATTTTGCGGTGATATTTGCGGTTATTTTTGCGGATATCATTGCGGTTATTTTGCGGTAATATTTGCGGTTATTTTTGCGGATATCATTGCGGTTATTTTTGCGGATATTATTGCGGTTATTTTTGCGGATATTATTGCGGTTATTTTTGTGGATATCATTGCGGTTATTTTTGCGGATATTATTGCGGTTATTTTTGCGGATATCATTGCGGTTATTTTGCGGTGATATTTGCGGTTATTTTTGACGGATATCAATGCGGTTATTTTGCGGTAATATTTGCTGTTATTTTTGCGGATATCATTGCGGTTATTTTTGCGGATATTATAGCGGTTAATTTTGCGGATATTATTGCGGTTAGTTTTGCGGATATCATTGCGGTTATTTTGCGGTAACATTTGCGGTTATTTTTGCGGATATTATTGCGGTTATTTTTGCGGATATCATTGCGGTTATTTTGCGGTAATATTTGCGGTTATTTTTGCGGATATTATTGCGGTTATTTTGCTGTAATATTTGCGGTTAATTTTGCGGATATCATTGCGGTTATTTTTGCGGATATCATTGCGGTTATTTTGCGGTAATATTTGCGGTTATTTTTGCGGATATCATTGCGGTTATTTTTGCGGATATTATTGCGGTTATTTTTGCGGATATTATTGCGGTTATTTTTGCGGATATCATTGCGGTTATTTTGCGGTAACATTTGCGGTTATTTTTGCGGATATTATTGCGGTTATTTTTGCGGATATCATTGCGGTTATTTTGCGGTAACATTTGCGGTTATTTTTGCGGATATTATTGCGGTTATTTTTGCGGATATCATTGCGGTTATTTTGCGGTAATATTTGCGGTTATTTTGCGGTGATTTTTGCGGTTATTTTTGCGGATATCATTGCGGTAATATTTGCGGTTATTTTTGCGGATATTATTGCGGTTATTTTTGCGGATATCATTGCGGTTATTTTGCGGTGATATTTGCGGTTATTTTTGCGGATATCATTGCGGTTATTTTGCGGTAATATTTGCGGTTATTTTTGCGGATATCATTGCGGTTATTTTTGCGGATATTATTGCGGTTATTTTTGCGGATATCATTGCGTTTATTTTGCTGTAATATTTGCGGTTAATTTTGCGGATATTATGGCGGTTATTTTTGCGGATATCATTGCGGTTATTTTGCTGTAATATTTGCGGTTAATTTTGCGGATAATATTGCGGTTATTTTTGCGGATATTACTGCGGTTATTTTTGCGGATATCATTGCGGTTATTTTGCGGTGATATTTGCGGTTATTTTTGCGGATATCATTGCGGTTATTTTGCGGTAATATTTGCGGTTATTTTTGCGGATATCATTGCGGTTATTTTTGCGGATATTATTGCGGTTATTTTTGCGGATATTATTGCGGTTATTTTTGTGGATATCATTGCGGTTATTTTTGCGGATATTATTGCGGTTATTTTTGCGGATATCATTGCGGTTATTTTGCGGTGATATTTGCGGTTATTTTTGACGGATATCAATGCGGTTATTTTGCGGTAATATTTGCTGTTATTTTTGCGGATATCATTGCGGTTATTTTTGCGGATATTATAGCGGTTAATTTTGCGGATATTATTGCGGTTAGTTTTGCGGATATCATTGCGGTTATTTTGCGGTAACATTTGCGGTTATTTTTGCGGATATTATTGCGGTTATTTTTGCGGATATCATTGCGGTTATTTTGCGGTAATATTTGCGGTTATTTTTGCGGATATTATTGCGGTTATTTTGCTGTAATATTTGCGGTTAATTTTGCGGATATCATTGCGGTTATTTTTGCGGATATCATTGCGGTTATTTTGCGGTAATATTTGCGGTTATTTTTGCGGATATCATTGCGGTTATTTTTGCGGATATTATTGCGGTTATTTTTGCGGATATTATTGCGGTTATTTTTGCGGATATCATTGCGGTTATTTTGCGGTAACATTTGCGGTTATTTTTGCGGATATTATTGCGGTTATTTTTGCGGATATCATTGCGGTTATTTTGCGGTAACATTTGCGGTTATTTTTGCGGATATTATTGCGGTTATTTTTGCGGATATCATTGCGGTTATTTTGCGGTAATATTTGCGGTTATTTTGCGGTGATTTTTGCGGTTATTTTTGCGGATATCATTGCGGTAATATTTGCGGTTATTTTTGCGGATATTATTGCGGTTATTTTTGCGGATATCATTGCGGTTATTTTGCGGTGATATTTGCGGTTATTTTTGCGGATATCATTGCGGTTATTTTGCGGTAATATTTGCGGTTATTTTTGCGGATATCATTGCGGTTATTTTTGCGGATATTATTGCGGTTATTTTTGCGGATATCATTGCGTTTATTTTGCTGTAATATTTGCGGTTAATTTTGCGGATATTATGGCGGTTATTTTTGCGGATATCATTGCGGTTATTTTGCTGTAATATTTGCGGTTAATTTTGCGGATAATATTGCGGTTATTTTTGCGGATATTACTGCGGTTATTTTTGCGGATATCATTGCGGTTATTTTGCGGTGATATTTGCGGTTATTTTTGCGGATATCATTGCGGTTATTTTTGCGGATATTATTGCGGTTATTTTTGCGGATATCATTGCGGTTATTTTGCGGTGATATTTGCGGTTATTTCTGAGGATATCATTGCGGTTATTTTGCGGTAATATTTGCGGTTATTTTTGCGGATATCATTGCGGTTATTTTTGCGGATATTATTGCGGTTATTTTTGCGGATATCATTGCGGTTATTTTGCGGTGATATTTGCGGTTATTTTTGCGGATATCATTGCGGTTATTTTTGCGGATATTATTGCGGTTATTTTTGCGGATATAATTGCGGTTATTTTGCTGTAATATTTGCGGTTAATTTTGCGGATAATATTGCGGTTATTTTTGCGGATATTATTGCGGTTATTTTTGCGGATATCATTGCGGTTATTTTGCGGTGATATTTGCGGTTATTTTAGCGGATATCATTGCGGTTATTTTTGCGGATATTATTGCGGTTATTTTTGCGGATATCATTGCGGTTATTTTGCGGTAACATTTGCGGTTATTTTTGCGGATATTATTGCGGTTATTTTTGCGGATATCATTGCGGTTATTTTGCGGTAACATTTGCGGTTATTTTTGCGGATATCATTGCGGTTATTTTGCGGTAATATTTGCGGTTATTTTTGCGGATATCATTGCGGTTATTTTTGCGGATATTATTGCGGTTATTTTTGCGGATATCATTGCGTTTATTTTGCTGTAATATTTGCGGTTAATTTTGCGGATATTATGGCGGTTATTTTTGCGGATATCATTGCGGTTATTTTGCTGTAATATTTGCGGTTAATTTTTGCGGATAATATTGCGGATATTTTTGCGGATATTACTGCGGTTATTTTTGCGGATATCATTGCGGTTATTTTGCGGTAATATTTGCGGTTATTTTTGCGGATATCATTGCGGTTATTTTTGCGGATATTATTGCGGTTATTTTTGCGGATATTATTGCGGTTATTTTTGCGGATATCATTGCGGTTATTTTTGCGGATATTATTGCGGTTATTTTTGCGGATATCATTGCGGTTATTTTTGCGGATATTATTGCGGTTATTTTTGCGGATATCATTGCGGTTATTTTGCGGTGATATTTGCGGTTATTTCTGAGGATATCATTGCGGTTATTTTGCGGTAATATTTGCGGTTATTTTTGCGGATATCATTGCGGTTATTTTTGCGGATATTATTGCGGTTATTTTTGCGGATATCATTGCGGTTATTTTGCGGTGATATTTGCGGTTATTTTTGCGGATATCATTGCGGTTATTTTGCGGTGATATTTGCGGTTATTTCTGAGGATATCATTGCGGTTATTTTGCGGTAATATTTGCGGTTATTTTTGCGGATATCATTGCGGTTATTTTTGCGGATATTATTGCGGTTATTTTTGCGGATATCATTGCGGTTATTTTGCGGTAATATTTGCGGTTATTTTTGCGGATATCATTGCGGTTATTTTTGCGGATATTATTGCGGTTATTTTTGCGGATATCATTGCGGTTATTTTGCGGTGATATTTGCGGTTATTTTTGCGGATATCATTGCGGTTATTTTGCGGTGATATTTGCGGTTATTTCTGAGGATATCATTGCGGTTATTTTGCGGTAATATTTGCGGTTATTTTTGCGGATATCATTGCGGTTATTTTTGCGGATATTATTGCGGTTATTTTTGCGGATATAATTGCGGTTATTTTGCTGTAATATTTGCGGTTAATTTTGCGGATAATATTGCGGTTATTTTTGCGGATATTATTGCGGTTATTTTTGCGGATATCATTGCGGTTATTTTGCGGTGATATTTGCGGTTATTTTAGCGGATATCATTGCGGTTATTTTTGCGGATATTATTGCGGTTATTTTTGCGGATATCATTGCGGTTATTTTGCGGTAACATTTGCGGTTATTTTTGCGGATATTATTGCGGTTATTTTTGCGGATATCATTGCGGTTATTTTGCGGTAACATTTGCGGTTATTTTTGCGGATATCATTGCGGTTATTTTGCGGTAATATTTGCGGTTATTTTTGCGGATATCATTGCGGTTATTTTTGCGGATATTATTGCGGTTATTTTTGCGGATATCATTGCGTTTATTTTGCTGTAATATTTGCGGTTAATTTTGCGGATATTATGGCGGTTATTTTTGCGGATATCATTGCGGTTATTTTGCTGTAATATTTGCGGTTAATTTTTGCGGATAATATTGCGGATATTTTTGCGGATATTACTGCGGTTATTTTTGCGGATATCATTGCGGTTATTTTGCGGTAATATTTGCGGTTATTTTTGCGGATATCATTGCGGTTATTTTTGCGGATATTATTGCGGTTATTTTTGCGGATATTATTGCGGTTATTTTTGCGGATATCATTGCGGTTATTTTTGCGGATATTATTGCGGTTATTTTTGCGGATATTATTGCGGTTATTTTTGCGGATATCATTGCGGTTATTTTGCGGTGATATTTGCGGATATTTTTGCGGATATCATTGCGGTTATTTAGCGGTAATATTTGCGGTTATTTTTGCGGATATCAATGCGGTTATTTTTGCGTATATTATTGCGGTTATTTTTGCGGATATCATTGCGGTTATTTTGCGGTGATATTTGCGGTTATTTTTGAGGATATCATTGCGGTTATTTTGCGGTAATATTTGCGGTTATTTTTGCGGATATCATTGCGGTTATTTTTGCGGATATTATTGCGGTTATTTTTGCGGATATCATTGCGGTTATTTTGCGGTGATATTTGCGGTTATTTTTGCGGATATCATTGCGGTTATTTTTGCGGATATTATTGCGGTTTTTTTTGCGAATATAATTGCGGTTATTTTGCTGTAATATTTGCGGTTAATTTTGCGGATAATATTGCGGTTATTTTTGCGGATATTATTGCGGTTATTTTTGCGGATATCATTGCGGTTATTTTGCGGTGATATTTGCGGTTATTTTTGCGGATATCATTGCGGTTATTTTTGCGGATATTATTGCGGTTATTTTTGCGGATATTATTGCGGTTATTTTTGCGGATATCATTGCGGTTATTTTTGCGGATATTATTGCGGTTATTTTTGCGGATATTATTGCGGTTATTTTTGCGGATATCATTGCGGTTATTTTGCGGTGATATTTGCGGTTATTTTTGCGGATATCATTGCGGTTATTTTGCGGTAATATTTGCGGTTATTTTTGCGGATATCATTGCTGTTATTTTTGCGGATATCATTGCGGTTATTTTGCGGTGATATTTGCGGATATTTTTGCGGATATCATTGCGGTTATTTTGCGGTAATATTTGCGGTTATTTTTGCGGATATCATTGCGGTTATTTTTGCGTATATTATTGCGGTTATTTTTGCGGATATCATTGCGGTTATTTTGCGGTGATATTAGCGGTTATTTTTGCGGATATCATTGCGGATATTTTGCGGTAATATTTGCGGTTATTTTTGCGGATATCATTGCGGTTATTTTTGCGGATATTATTGCGGTTATTTTTGCGGATATCATTGCGGTTATTTTGCGGTGATATTTGCGGTTATTTTTGCGGATATCATTGCGGTTATTTTTGCGGATATTATTGCGGTTATTTTTGCGGATATCATTGCGGTTATTTTTGCGGATATCATTGCGGTTATTTTGCGGTGATATTTGCGGTTATTTTTGCGGATATCATTGCGGTTATTTTGCGGTGATATTTGCGGTTATTTTTGCGGATATCATTGCGGTTATATTTGCGGATATTATTGCGGTTATTTTTGCGGATATTATTGCGGTTATTTTTGCGGATATCATTGCGGTTATTTTGCTGTAATATTTGCGGTTAATTTTGCGGATAATATTGCGGTTATTTTTGCGGATATCATTGCGGTTATTTTGCGGTAATTTTTGCGGTTATTTTTGCGGATATTATTGCGGTTATTTTTGCGGATATCATTGCGGTTATTTTGCGGTGATATTTGCGGCTATTTTTGCGGATATCATTGCGGTTATTTTGCGGTAATATTTGCGGTTATTTTTGCGGATATCATTGCGGTTATTTTGCGGTAATATTTGCGGTTATTTTTGCGGATATTTTTGCGGTTATTTTGCTGTAATATTTGCGGTTAATTTTGCGGATATCATTGCGGTTATTTTTGCGGATATTATTACGGTTATTTTTGCGGATATCATTGCGGTTATTTTGCGGTGATATTTGCGGTTATTTTTGCGGATATCATTGCGGTTATTTTGCGGTAATATTTGCGGTTATTTTTGCGGATATTATTGCGGTTATTTTGCTGTAATATTTGCGGTTAATTTTGCGGATATCATTGCGGTTATTTTTGCGGATATTATTGCGGTTATTTTTGCGGATATCATTGCGGTTATTTTGCGGTGATATTTGCGGTTATTTTTGCGGATATCATTGCGGTTATTTTTGCGGATATTATTGCGGTTATTTTTGGGGATATTATTGCGGTTATTTTTGCGGATATCATTGCGGTTATTTTGCGGTAACATTTGCGGTAATTTTTGCGGATATTATTGCGGTTATTTTTGCGGATATCATTGCGGTTATTTTGCGGTAATATTAACGGTTATTTTTGCGGATAATATTGCGGTTATTTTGCTGTAATATTTGCGGTTATTTTTGCGGATATCATTGCGGTTATTTTTGCGGATATTATTGCGGTTATTTTTGCGGATATTATTGCGGTTATTTTTGCGGATATCATTGCGGTTATTTTGCGGTAACATTTGCGGTTATTTTTGCGGATATTATTGCGGTTATTTTTGCGGATATCATTGCGGATATTTTGCGGTGATATTTGCGGTTATTTTTGCGGATATCATTGCGGTTATTTTTGCGGATATTATTGCGGTTATTTTTGCGGATATCATTGCGGTTATTTTTGCGGATATCATTGCGGTTATTTTGCGGTGATATTTGCGGTTATTTTTGCGGATATCATTGCGGTTATTTTGCGGTAATATTTGCGGTTATTTTTGCGGTTATTTTTGCGGATATCATTGCGGTTATTTTGCGGTGATATTTGCGGTTATTTTTGCGGATATCATTGCGGTTATTTTGCGGTAATATTTGCGGTTATTTTTGCGGATATCATTGCGGTTATTTTTGCGGATATTATTGCGGTTATTTTTGCGGATATTATTGCGGTTATTTTTGCGGATATCATTGCGGTTATTTTGCTGTAATATTTGCGGTTAATTTTGCGGATAATAGTGCGGTTATTTTTGCGGATATCATTGCGGTTATTTTGCGGTAATTTTTGCGGTTATTTTTGCGGATATTATTGCGGTTATTTTTGCGGATATCATTGCGGTTATTTTGCGGTGATATTTGCGGTTATTTTTGCGGAGATATTTGCGGTTATTTTGCGGTAATATTTGCGGTTATTTTTGCGGATATCATTGCGGATATTTTGCGGTGATATTTGCGGTTATTTTTGCGGATATCATTGCGGTGATATTTGCGGTTATTTTTGCGGATATCATTGCGGTTATTTTTGCGGATATTATTGCGGTTATTTTTGCGGATATCATTGCGGTTATTTTTGCGGATATCATTGCGGTTATTTTGCGGTGATATTTGCGGTTATTTTTGCGGATATCATTGCGGTTATTTTGCGGTAATTTTTGCGGTTATTTTTGCGGATATTATTGCGGTTATTTTTGCGGATATCATTGCGGTTATTTTGCGGTAATATTTGCGGTTATTATTGCGGTTATTTTTGCGGATATCATTGCGGTTATTTTGCGGTGATATTAGCGGTTATTTTTGCGGATATCATTGCGGTTATTTTGCGGTAATATTTGCGGTTATTTTTGCGGATATCATTGCGGTTATTTTTGCGGATATTATTGCGGTTATTTTTGCGGATATCATTGCGGTTATTTTGCGGTGATATTTGCGGTTATTTTTGCGGATATCATTGCGGTTATTTTTGCGGATATTATTGCTGTTATTTTTGCGGATATCATTGCGGTTATTTTTGCGGATATCATTGCGGTTATTTTGCGGTGATATTTGCGGTTATTTTTGCGGATATCATTGCGGTTATTTTGCGGTAATTTTTGCGGTTATTTTTGCGGATATTATTGTGGTTATTTTTGCGGAAATCATTGCGGTTATTTTGCGGTGATATTTGCGGTTATTTTTGCGGATATCATTGCGGTTATTTGGCGGTAATATTTGCGGTTATTATTGCGGATATCATTGCGGTTATTTTTGCGGATATTATTGCGGTTATTTTTGCGGATATCATTGCGTTTATTTTGCTGTAATATTTGCGGTTAATTTTGCGGATATTATTGCGGTTATTTTTGCGGTTATTTTTGCGGATATCATTGCGGATATTATTGCGGTTATTTTTGCGGATATCATTGCGGTTATTTTTGCGGATATCATTGCGGTTATTTTGCGGTGATATTTGCGGTTATTTTTGCGGATATCATTGCGGTTATTTTGCGGTAATATTTGCGGTTATTTTTGCGGTTATTTTTGCGGATATCATTGCGGTCATTTTGCGGTGATATTTGCGGTTATTTTTGCGGATATCATTGCGGTTATTTTGCGGTAATATTTGCGGTTATTTTTGCGGATATCATTGCGGTTATTTTTGCGGATATTATTGCGGTTATTTTTGCGGATATTATTGCGGTTATTTTTGCGGATATCATTGCGGTTATTTTGCTGTAATATTTGCGGTTAATTTTGCGGATAATATTGCGGTTATTTTTGCGGATATCATTGCGGTTACTTTGCGGTAACATTTGCGGTTATTTTTGCGGATATTAATGCGGTTATTTTTGCGGATATCATTGCGGTTATTTTGCGGTAATATTTGCGGTTATTTTTGCGGATATTTTTGCGGTTATTTTGCTGTAATATTTGCGGTTAATTTTGCGGATATCATTGCGGTTATTTTTGCGGATATTATTACGGTTATTTTTGCGGATATCATTGCGGTTATTTTGCGGTGATATTTGCGGTTATTTTTGCGGATATCATTGCGGTTATTTTGCGGTAATATTTGCGGTTATTTTTGCGGATATTATTGCGGTTATTTTGCTGTAATATTTGCGGTTAATTTTGCGGATATCATTGCGGTTATTTTTGCGGATATTATTGCGGTTATTTTTGCGGATATCATTGCGGTTATTTTGCGGTGATATTTGCGGTTATTTTTGCGGATATCATTGCGGTTATTTTTGCGGATATTATTGCGGTTATTTTTGGGGATATTATTGCGGTTATTTTTGCGGATATCATTGCGGTTATTTTGCGGTAACATTTGCGGTAATTTTTGCGGATATTATTGCGGTTATTTTTGCGGATATCATTGCGGTTATTTTGCGGTAATATTAACGGTTATTTTTGCGGATATTATTGCGGTTATTTTGCTGTAATATTTGCGGTTATTTTTGCGGATATCATTGCGGTTATTTTTGCGGATATTATTGCGGTTATTTTTGCGGATATTATTGCGGTTATTTTTGCGGATATCATTGCGGTTATTTTGCGGTAACATTTGCGGTTATTGTTGCGGTTATTATTGCGGTTATTTTTGCGGATATCATTGCGGTTATTTTTGCGGATATTATTGCGGTTATTTTCGCGGATATTATTGCGGTTATTTTTGCGGATATCATTGCGGTTATTTTGCTGTAATATTTGCGGTTAATTTTGCGGATAATATTGCGGTTATTTTTGCGGATATCATTGCGGTTATTTTGCGGTAATTTTTGCGGTTATTTTTGCGGATATTATTGCGGTTATTTTTGCGGATATCATTGCGGTTATTTTGCGGTGATATTTGCGGTTATTTTTGCGGTGATATTTGCGGTTATTTTGCGGTAATATTTGCGGTTATTTTTGCGGATATCATTGCGGATATTTTGCGGTGATATTTGCGGTTATTTTTGCGGATATCATTGCGGTGATATTTGCGGTTATTTTTGCGGATATCATTGCGGTTATTTTTGCGGATATTATTGCGGTTATTTTTGCGGATATCATTGCGGTTATTTTTGCGGATATCATTGCGGTTATTTTGCGGTGATATTTGCGGTTATTTTTGCGGTAATATTTGCGGTTATTTTTGCGGATATCATTGCGGATATTTTGCGGTGATATTTGCGGTTATTTTTGCGGATATCATTGCGGTGATATTAGCGGTTATTTTTGCGGATATCATTGCGGTTATTTTTGCGGATATTATTGCGGTTATTTTTGCGGATATTTTTGCGGTTATTTTTGCGGATATTATTGCGGTTATTTTTGCGGATATCATTGCGGATATTTTGCGGTGATATTTGCGGTTATTTTTGCGGATATCATTGCGGTGATATTTGCGGTTATTTTTGCGGATATCATTGCGGTTATTTTTGCGGATATTATTGCGGTTATTTTTGCGGATATCATTGCGGTTATTTTTGCGGATATCATTGCGGTTATTTTGCGGTGATATTTGCGGTTATTTTGCGGTAATATTTGCGGTTATTTTTGCGGATATCATTGCGGATATTTTGCGGTGATATTTGCGGTTATTTTTGCGGATATCATTGCGGTGATATTAGCGGTTATTTTTGCGGATATCATTGCGGTTATTTTTGCGGATATTATTGCGGTTATTTTTGCGGATTTTTTTGCGGTTATTTTTGCGGATATTATTGCGGTTATTTTTGCGGATATCATTGCGGTTATTTTGCGGTGATATTTGCGGTTATTTTTGCGGATATCATTGCGGTTATTTTTGCGGATATTATTGCGGTTATTTTTGCGGATATTATTGCGGTTATTTTTGCGGATATCATTGCGGTTATTTTGCGGTAACATTTGCGGTAATTTTTGCGGATATTATTGCGGTTATTTTTGCGGATATCATTGCGGTTATTTTGCGGTAATATTAACGGTTATTTTTGCGGATATTATTGCGGTTATTTTGCTGTAATATTTGCGGTTATTTTTGCGGATATCATTGCGGTTATTTTTGCGGATATTATTGCGGTTATTTTTGCGGATATTATTGCGGTTATTTTTGCGGATATCATTGCGGTTATTTTGCGGTAACATTTGCGGTTATTTTTGCGGTTATTATTGCGGTTATTTTTGCGGATATCATTGCGGTTATTTTGCGGTGATATTAGCGGTTATTTTTGCGGATATCATTGCGGATATTTTGCGGTAATATTTGCGGTTATTTTTGCGGATATCATTGCGGTTATTTTGCGGTAATATTTGCGGTTATTTTTGCGGTTATTTTTGCGGATATCATTGCGGTCATTTTGCGGTGATATTTGCGGTTATTTTTGCGGATATCATTGCGGTTATTTTGCGGTAATATTTGCGGTTATTTTTGCGGATATCATTGCGGTTATTTTTGCGGATATTATTGCGGTTATTTTTGCGGATATTATTGCGGTTATTTTTGCGGATATCATTGCGGTTATTTTGCTGTAATATTTGCGGTTAATTTTGCGGATAATATTGCGGTTATTTTTGCGGATATCATTGCGGTTATTTTGCGGTAATTTTTGCGGTTATTTTTGCGGATATTATTGCGGTTATTTTTGCGGTTATCATTGCGGTTATTTTGCGGTGATATTTGCGGTTATTTTTGCGGTGATATTTGCGGTTATTTTGCGGTTATTTTTGCGGATATCATTGCGGTTATTTTGCGGTAATATTTGCGGTTATTTTTGCGGATATTATTGCGGTTATTTTGCTGTAATATTTGCGGTTAATTTTGCGGATATCATTGCGGTTATTTTTGCGGATATTATTGCGGTTATTTTTGCGGATATCATTGCGGTTATTTTGCGGTGATATTTGCGGTTATTTTTGCGGATATCATTGCGGTTATTTTTGCGGATATTATTGCGGTTATTTTTGGGGATATTATTGCGGTTATTTTTGCGGATATCATTGCGGTTATTTTGCGGTAACATTTGCGGTAATTTTTGCGGATATTATTGCGGTTATTTTTGCGGATATCATTGCGGTTATTTTGCGGTAATATTAACGGTTATTTTTGCGGATAATATTGCGGTTATTTTGCTGTAATATTTGCGGTTATTTTTGCGGATATCATTGCGGTTATTTTTGCGGATATTATTGCGGTTATTTTTGCGGATATTATTGCGGTTATTTTTGCGGATATCATTGCGGTTATTTTGCGGTAACATTTGCGGTTATTTATGCGGTTATTATTGCGGTTATTTTTGCGGATATCATTGCGGTTATTTTGCGGTGATATTAGCGGTTATTTTTGCGGATATCATTGCGGATATTTTGCGGTAATATTTGCGGATATCATTGCGGTTATTTTTGCGGATATTATTGCGGTTATTTTTGCGGATATCATTGCGGATATTTTGCGGTGATATTTGCGGTTATTTTTGCGGATATCATTGCGGTTATTTTTGCGGATATTATTGCGGTTATTTTTGCGGATATCATTGCGGTTATTTTTGCGGATATCATTGCGGTTATTTTGCGGTGATATTTGCGGTTATTTTTGCGGATATCATTGCGGTTATTTTGCGGTAATATTTGCGGTTATTTTTGCGGTTATTTTTGCGGATATCATTGCGGTTATTTTGCGGTGATATTTGCGGTTATTTTTGCGGATATCATTGCGGTTATTTTGCGGTAATATTTGCGGTTATTTTTGCGGATATCATTGCGGTTATTTTTGCGGATATTATTGCGGTTATTTTTGCGGATATTATTGCGGTTATTTTTGCGGATATCATTGCGGTTATTTTGCTGTAATATTTGCGGTTAATTTTGCGGATAATAGTGCGGTTATTTTTGCGGATATCATTGCGGTTATTTTGCGGTAATTTTTGCGGTTATTTTTGCGGATATTATTGCGGTTATTTTTGCGGATATCATTGCGGTTATTTTGCGGTGATATTTGCGGTTATTTTTGCGGAGATATTTGCGGTTATTTTGCGGTAATATTTGCGGTTATTTTTGCGGATATCATTGCGGATATTTTGCGGTGATATTTGCGGTTATTTTTGCGGATATCATTGCGGTGATATTTGCGGTTATTTTTGCGGATATCATTGCGGTTATTTTTGCGGATATTATTGCGGTTATTTTTGCGGATATCATTGCGGTTATTTTTGCGGATATCATTGCGGTTATTTTGCGGTGATATTTGCGGTTATTTTTGCGGATATCATTGCGGTTATTTTGCGGTAATTTTTGCGGTTATTTTTGCGGATATTATTGCGGTTATTTTTGCGGATATCATTGCGGTTATTTTGCGGTAATATTTGCGGTTATTTTTGCGGTTATTTTTGCGGATATCATTGCGGTTATTTTGCGGTGATATTAGCGGTTATTTTTGCGGATATCATTGCGGTTATTTTGCGGTAATATTTGCGGTTATTTTTGCGGATATCATTGCGGTTATTTTTGCGGATATTATTGCGGTTATTTTTGCGGATATCATTGCGGTTATTTTGCGGTGATATTTGCGGTTATTTTTGCGGATATCATTGCGGTTATTTTTGCGGATATTATTGCGGTTATTTTTGCGGATATCATTGCGGTTATTTTTGCGGATATCATTGCGGTTATTTTGCGGTGATATTTGCGGTTATTTTTGCGGATATCATTGCGGTTATTTTGCGGTAATTTTTGCGGTTATTTTTGCGGATATTATTGTGGTTATTTTTGCGGAAATCATTGCGGTTATTTTGCGGTGATATTTGCGGTTATTTTTGCGGATATCATTGCGGTTATTTGGCGGTAATATTTGCGGTTATTATTGCGGATATCATTGCGGTTATTTTTGCGGATATTATTGCGGTTATTTTTGCGGATATCATTGCGTTTATTTTGCTGTAATATTTGCGGTTAATTTTGCGGATATTATTGCGGTTATTTTTGCGGTTATTTTTGCGGATATCATTGCGGATATTGTTGCGGTTATTTTTGCGGATATCATTGCGGTTATTTTGCGGTGATATTTGCGGTTATTTTTGCGGATATCATTGCGGTTATTTTGCGGTAATTTTTGCGGTTATTTTTGCGGATATTATTGTGGTTATTTTTGCGGAAATCATTGCGGTTATTTTGCGGTGATATTTGCGGTTATTTTTGCGGATATCATTGCGGTTATTTGGCGGTAATATTTGCGGTTATTATTGCGGATATCATTGCGGTTATTTTTGCGGATATTATTGCGGTTATTTTTGCGGATATCATTGCGTTTATTTTGCTGTAATATTTGCGGTTAATTTTGCGGATATTATTGCGGTTATTTTTGCGGTTATTTTTGCGGATATTATTGCGGTTATTTTTGCGGATTCATTGCGGTTATTTTGCTGAAATATTTGCGGTTAATTTTGCGGATAATATGGCGGTTATTTTTGCGGATATCATTGCGGTTATTTTTGCGGATATCATTGCGGTAATTTTGCGGTGATATTTGCGGTTATTTTTGCGGATATCATTGCGGTTATTTTGCGGTAATATTTGCGGATATTTTTGCGGATATCAGTGCGGTTATTTTTGCGGATATTATTGCGGTTATTTTTGCGGATATCATTGCGGTTATTTTGCGGTAACATTTGCGGTTATATTTGCGGATATTATTGCGGTTATTTTTGCGGATATCATTGCGGTTATTTTGCGGTAATATTTGCGGTTATTTTTGCGGATATTATTGCGGTTATTTTGCTGAAATATTTGCGGTTAATTTTGCGGATATCATTGCGGTTATTTTTGCGGATATTATTGCGGTTATTTTGCGGTAATATTTGCGGTTAATTTTGCGGATATCAATGCGGATATTTTTGCGGATATTATTGCGGTTACTTTTGCGGATATCATTGCGGTTATTTTGCGGTGATATTTGCGGTTATTTTTGCGGATATCATTGCGGTTATTTTTGCGGATATTATTGCGGTTATTTTTGCGGATATTATTGCGGTTATTTTTGCGGATATCATTGCGGTTATTTTGCGGTAATATTTGCGGTTATTTTTGCGGATATCATTGCGGTTATTTTTGCGGATATTATTGCGGTTATTTTTGCGGATATCATTGCGGATATTTTGCTGTAATATTTGCGGTTAATTTTGCGGATATTATTGCGGTTATTTTTGCGGATATCATTGCGGTTATTTTAGCGGATATCATTGCGGTTATTTTGCGGTGATATTTGCGGTTATTTTTGCGGATATCATTGCGGTTATTTTGCGGTAATATTTGCGGTTATTTTTGCGGATATCATTGCGGTTATTTTTGCGGATATTATTGCGGTTATTTTTGCGGATATCATTGCGGTTATTTTGCTGTAATATTTGCGGTTAATTTTGCGGATATTATTGCGGTTATTTTTGCGGATATCATTGCGGTTATTTTTGCGGATATCATTGCGGTTATTTTGCGGTGATATTTGCGGTTATTTTTGCGGATATCATTGCGGTTATTTTGCGGTAATATTTGCGGTTATTTTTGCGGATATCATTGCGGTTATTTTTGCGGATATTATTGCGGTTATTTTGCGGTAATATTTGCGGTTATTTTTGCGGATATTATTGCGGTTATTTAGCTGAAATATTTGCGGTTAATTTTGCGGATATCATTGCGGTTATTTTTGCGGATATTATTGCGGTTATTTTGCGGTAATATTTGCGGTTAATTTTGCGGATATCATTGCGGATATTTTTGCGGATATTATTGCGGTTATTTTTGCGGATATCATTGCGGTTATTTTGCGGTGATATTTGCGGTTATTTTTGCGGATATCATTGCGGTTATTTTTGCGGATATTATTGCGGTTATTTTTGCGGATATCATTGCGGTTATTTTGCTGTAATATTTGCGGTTAATTTTGCGGATATTATTGCGGTTATTTTTGCGGATATCATTGCGGATATTTTTGCGGATATCATTGCGGTTATTTTGCTGTGATATTTGCGGTTATTTTTGCGGATATCATTGCGGTTATTTTTGCGGATATTATTGCGGTTATTTTTGCGGATATTATTGCGGTTATTTTTGCGGATATCATTGCGGTTATTTTGCGGTAATATTTGCGGTTATTTTTGCGGATATTATTGCGGTTATTTTTGCGGATATCATTGCGGTTATTTTGCGGTGATATTTGCGGTTATTTTTGCGGATATCATTGCGGTTATTTTGCGGTAATATTTGCGGTTATTTTTGCGGATATTTTTGCGGTTATTTTGCTGTAATATTTGCGGTTAATTTTGCGGATATCATTGCGGTTATTTTTGCGGATATTATTGCGGTTATTTTTGCGGATATCATTGCGGTTATTTTGCGGTGATATTTGCGGTTATTTTTGCGGATATCATTGCGGTTATTTTGCGGTAATATTTGCGGTTATTTTTGCGGATATTTTTGCGGTTATTTTGCTGTAATATTTGCGGTTAATTTTGCGGATATCATTGCGGTTATTTTTGCGGATATTATTGCGGTTATTTTTGCGGATATCATTGCGGTTATTTTGCGGTAACATTTGCGGTTATTTTTGCGGATATTATTGCGGTTATTTTTGCGGATATCATTGCGGTTATTTTACGGTGATATTTGCGGTTATTTTTGCGGATATCATTGCGGTTATTTTTGCGGATATTATTGCGGTTATTTTTGCGGATATTATTGCGGTTATTTTTGCGGATATCATTGCGGTTATTTTGCGGTAACATTTGCGGTAATTTTTGCGGATATTATTGCGGTTATTTTTGCGGATATCATTGCGGTTATTTTGCGGTAATATTAACGGTTATTTTTGCGGATATTATTGCGGTTATTTTGCTGTAATATTTGCGGTTATTTTTGCGGATATCATTGCGGTTATTTTTGCGGATATTATTGCGGTTATTTTTGCGGATATCATTGCGGTTATTTTTGCGGATATCATTGCGGTTATTTTGCTGTAATATTTGCGGTTAATTTTGCGGATATTATTGCGGTTATTTTTGCGGATATCATTGCGGTTATTTTGGCGGATATCATTGCCGTTATTTTGCGGTGATATTTGCGGTTATTTTTGCGGATATCATTGCGGTTATTTTGCGGTAACATTTGCGGTTTTTTGAGCGGATATTTTTGCGGTTATTTTTGCGGATATCATTGCAGTTATTTTGCGGTAATATTTGCGGTTATTTTGCGGTGATATTTGCGGTTATTTTTGCGGATATCATTGCGGTTATTTTTGCGGATATCATTGCGGTTATTTTTGCGGATATCATTGCGGTTATTTTTGCGGATATTATTGCGGTTATTTTTGCGGATATTATTGCGGTTATTTTTGCGGATATCATTGCGGTTATTTTGCTGTAATATTTGCGGTTAATTTTGCGGATATTATTGCGGTTATTTTTGCGGATATCATTGCGGTTATTTTTGCGGATATCATTGCGGTTATTTTGCGGTGATATTTGCGGTTATTTTTGCGGATATCATTGCGGTTATTTTGCGGTAATATTTGCGGTTATTTTTGCGGATATAATTGCGGTTATTTTTGCGGATATTATTGCGGTTATTTTTGCGGATATTATTGCGGGTATTTTTGCGGATATCATTGCGGTTATTTTGCGGTAACATTTGCGGTTATTTTTGCGGATATTATTGCGGTTATTTTTGCGGATATCATTGCGGTTATTATGCGGTAATATTTGCGGTTATTTTTGCGGATATCATTGCGGTTATTTTTGCGGATATTATTGCGGTTATTTTTGCGGATATTATTGCGGGTATTTTTGCGGATATCATTGCGGTTATTTTGCGGTAACATTTGCGGTTATTTTTGCGGATATTATTGCGGTTATTTTTGCGGATATCATTGCGGTTATTTTGCGGTAATATTTGCGGTTATTTTTGCGGATATTATTGCGGTTATTTTGCTGTAAAATTTGCGGTTAATTTTGCGGATATCATTGCGGTTATTTTTGCGGATATTATTGCGGTTATTTTTGCGGATATCATTGCGGTTATTTTGTGGTGATATTTGCGGTTATTTTTGCGGATATCATTGCGGTTATTTTTGCGGATATTATTGCGGTTATTTTTGCGGATATTATTGCGGTTATTTTTGCGGATATCATTGCGGTTATTTTGCGGTAACATTTGCGGTAATTTTTGCGGATATTATTGCGGTTATTTTTGCGGATATCATTGCGGTTATTTTGCGGTAATATTAACGGTTATTTTTGCGGATATTATTGCGGTTATTTTGTTGTTATATTTGCGGTTATTTTTGCGGATATCATTGCGGTTATTTTTGCGGATATTATTGCGGTTATTTTTGCGGATATTATTGCGGTTATTTTTGCGGATATCATTGCGGTTATTTTGCGGTAACATTTGCGGTTATTTTTGCGGTTATTATTGCGGTTATTTTTGCGGATATCATTGCGGTTATTTTTGCGGATATTATTGCGGTTATTTTTGCGGATATCATTGCGGTTATTTTGCGGTGATATTAGCGGTTATTTTTGCGGATATCATTGCGGTTATTTAGCGGTAATATTTGCGGTTATTTTTGCGGATATCATTGCGGTTATTTTTGCGGATATTATTGCGGTTATTTTTGCGGATATCATTGCGGTTATTTTGCGGTGATATTTGCGGTTATTTTTGCGGATATCATTGCGGTTATTTTGCGGTAATATTTGCGGTTATTTTTGCGGATATTATTGCGGTTATTTTGCTGTAATATTTGCGGTTAATTTTGCGGATATCATTGCGGTTATTTTTGCGGATATTATTGCGGTTATTTTTGCGGATATCATTGCGGTTATTTTGCGGTGATATTTGCGGTTATTTTTGCGGATATCATTGCGGTTATTTTTGCGGATATTATTGCGGTTATTTTTGCGGATATTATTGCGGTTATTTTTGCGGATATCATTGCGGTTATTTTGCGGTAATATTTGCGGTTATTTTTGCGGATATTATTGCGGATATTTTGCTGTAATATTTGCGGTTAATTTTGCGGATATCATTGCGGTTATTTTTGCGGATATTATTGCGGTTATTTTTGCGGATATCATTGCGGTTATTTTGCGGTAACATTAACGGATATTTTTGCGGATATTATTGCGGTTATTTTGCTGTAATATTTGCGGTTATTTTTGCGGATATCATTGCGGTTATTTTTGCGGATATTATTGCGGTTATTTTTGCGGATATCATTGCGTTTATTTTGCTGTAATATTTGCGGTTAATTTTGCGGATATTATTGCGGTTATTTTTGCGGTTATTTTTGCGGATATCATTGCGGATATTATTGCGGTTATTTTTGCGGATATCATTGCGTTTATTTTGCTGTAATATTTGCGGTTAATTTTGCGGATATTATTGCGGTTATTTTTGCGGTTATTTTTGCGGATATCATTGCGGATATTATTGCGGTTATTTTTGCGGATATCATTGCGGTTATTTTGCGGTGATATTTGCGGTTATTTTTGCGGATATCATTGCGGTTATTTTTGCGGATATTATTGCGGTTATTTTTGCGGATTCATTGCGGTTATTTTGCTGAAATATTTGCGGTTAATTTTGCGGATAATATGGCGGTTATTTTTGCGGATATCATTGCGGTTATTTTTGCGGATATCATTGCGGTAATTTTGCGGTGATATTTGCGGTTATTTTTGCGGATATCATTGCGGTTATTTTGCGGTAATATTTGCGGATATTTTTGCGGATATCAGTGCGGTTATTTTTGCGGTTATTTTTGCGGATATCATTGCGGTTATTTTGCGGTAACATTTGCGGTTATATTTGCGGATATTATTGCGGTTATTTTTGCGGATATCATTGCGGTTATTTTGCGGTAATATTTGCGGTTATTTTTGCGGATATTATTGCGGTTATTTTGCTGAAATATTTGCGGTTAATTTTGCGGATATCATTGCGGTTATTTTTGCGGATATTATTGCGGTTATTTTGCGGTAATATTTGCGGTTAATTTTGCGGATATCAATGCGGATATTTTTGCGGATATTATTGCGGTTACTTTTGCGGATATCATTGCGGTTATTTTGCGGTGATATTTGCGGTTATTTTTGCGGATATCATTGCGGTTATTTTTGCGGATATTATTGCGGTTATTTTTGCGGATATTATTGCGGTTATTTTTGCGGATATCATTGCGGTTATTTTGCGGTAATATTTGCGGTTATTTTTGCGGATATTATTGCGGTTATTTTTGCGGATATCATTGCGGATATTTTGCTGTAATATTTGCGGTTAATTTTGCGGATATTATTGCGGTTATTTTTGCGGATATCATTGCGGTTATTTTAGCGGATATCATTGCGGTTATTTTGCGGTGATATTTGCGGTTATTTTTGCGGATATCATTGCGGTTATTTTGCGGTAATATTTGCGGTTATTTTTGCGGATATCATTGCGGTTATTTTTGCGGATATTATTGCGGTTATTTTTGCGGATATCATTGCGGTTATTTTGCTGTAATATTTGCGGTTAATTTTGCGGATATTATTGCGGTTATTTTTGCGGATATCATTGCGGTTATTTTTGCGGATATCATTGCGGTTATTTTGCGGTGATATTTGCGGTTATTTTTGCGGATATCATTGCGGTTATTTTGCGGTAATATTTGCGGTTATTTTTGCGGATATCATTGCGGTTATTTTTGCGGATATTATTGCGGTTATTTTGCGGTAATATTTGCGGTTATTTTTGCGGATATTATTGCGGTTATTTAGCTGAAATATTTGCGGTTAATTTTGCGGATATCATTGCGGTTATTTTTGCGGATATTATTGCGGTTATTTTGCGGTAATATTTGCGGTTAATTTTGCGGATATCATTGCGGATATTTTTGCGGATATTATTGCGGTTATTTTTGCGGATATCATTGCGGTTATTTTGCGGTGATATTTGCGGTTATTTTTGCGGATATCATTGCGGTTATTTTTGCGGATATTATTGCGGTTATTTTTGCGGATATCATTGCGGTTATTTTGCTGTAATATTTGCGGTTAATTTTGCGGATATTATTGCGGTTATTTTTGCGGATATCATTGCGGATATTTTTGCGGATATCATTGCGGTTATTTTGCTGTGATATTTGCGGTTATTTTTGCGGATATCATTGCGGTTATTTTTGCGGATATTATTGCGGTTATTTTTGCGGATATTATTGCGGTTATTTTTGCGGATATCATTGCGGTTATTTTGCGGTAATATTTGCGGTTATTTTTGCGGATATTATTGCGGTTATTTTTGCGGATATCATTGCGGTTATTTTGCGGTGATATTTGCGGTTATTTTTGCGGATATCATTGCGGTTATTTTGCGGTAATATTTGCGGTTATTTTTGCGGATATTTTTGCGGTTATTTTGCTGTAATATTTGCGGTTAATTTTGCGGATATCATTGCGGTTATTTTTGCGGATATTATTGCGGTTATTTTTGCGGATATCATTGCGGTTATTTTGCGGTGATATTTGCGGTTATTTTTGCGGATATCATTGCGGTTATTTTGCGGTAATATTTGCGGTTATTTTTGCGGATATTTTTGCGGTTAATTTGCTGTAATATTTGCGGTTAATTTTGCGGATATCATTGCGGTTATTTTTGCGGATATTATTGCGGTTATTTTTGCGGATATCATTGCGGTTATTTTGCGGTAACATTTGCGGTTATTTTTGCGGATATTATTGCGGTAATTTTTGCGGATATTATTGCGGTTATTTTTGCGGATATCATTGCGGTTATTTTGCGGTAATATTAACGGTTATTTTTGCGGATATTATTGCGGTTATTTTGCTGTTATATTTGCGGTTATTTTTGCGGATATCATTGCGGTTATTTTTGCGGATATTATTGCGGTTATTTTTGCGGATATTATTGCGGTTATTTTTGCGGATATCATTGCGGTTATTTTGCGGTAACATTTGCGGTTATTTTTGCGGTTATTATTGCGGTTATTTTTGCGGATATCATTGCGGTTATTTTTGCGGATATTATTGCGGTTATTTTTGCGGATATCATTGCGGTTATTTTGCGGTGATATTAGCGGTTATTTTTGCGGATATCATTGCGGTTATTTAGCGGTAATATTTGCGGTTATTTTTGCGGATATCATTGCGGTTATTTTTGCGGATATTATTGCGGTTATTTTTGCGGATATCATTGCGGTTATTTTGCGGTGATATTTGCGGTTATTTTTGCGGATATCATTGCGGTTATTTTGCGGTAATATTTGCGGTTATTTTTGCGGATATTATTGCGGTTATTTTGCTGTAATATTTGCGGTTAATTTTGCGGATATCATTGCGGTTATTTTTGCGGATATTATTGCGGTTATTTTTGCGGATATCATTGCGGTTATTTTGCGGTGATATTTGCGGTTATTTTTGCGGATATTATTGCGGTTATTTTTGCGGATATCATTGCGGTTATTTTGCGGTAATATTTGCGGTTATTTTTGCGGATATTATTGCGGTTATTTTGCTGTAATATTTGCGGTTAATTTTGCGGATATCATTGCGGTTATTTTTGCGGATATTATTGCGGTTATTTTTGCGGATATCATTGCGGTTATTTTGCGGTGATATTTGCGGTTATTTTTGCGGATATCATTGCGGTTATTTTTGCGGATATTATTGCGGTTATTTTTGCGGATATTATTGCGGTTATTTTTGCGGATATCATTGCGGTTATTTTTGCGGATATCATTGCGGTTATTTTGCGGTGATATTTGCGGTTATTTTTGCGGATATCATTGCGGTTATTTTGCGGTAATATTTGCGGTTATTTTTGCGGATATCATTGCGGTTATTTTTGCGGATATTATTGCGGTTATTTTGCGGTAATATTTGCGGTTATTTTTGCGGATATTATTGCGGTTATTTAGCTGAAATATTTGCGGTTAATTTTGCGGATATCATTGCGGTTATTTTTGCGGATATTATTGCGGTTATTTTGCGGTAATATTTGCGGTTAATTTTGCGGATATCATTGCGGATATTTTTGCGGATATTATTGCGGTTATTTTTGCGGATATCATTGCGGTTATTTTGCGGTGATATTTGCGGTTATTTTTGCGGATATCATTGCGGTTATTTTTGCGGATATTATTGCGGTTATTTTTGCGGATATCATTGCGGTTATTTTGCTGTAATATTTGCGGTTAATTTTGCGGATATTATTGCGGTTATTTTTGCGGATATCATTGCGGATATTTTTGCGGATATCATTGCGGTTATTTTGCTGTGATATTTGCGGTTATTTTTGCGGATATCATTGCGGTTATTTTTGCGGATATTATTGCGGTTATTTTTGCGGATATTATTGCGGTTATTTTTGCGGATATCATTGCGGTTATTTTGCGGTAATATTTGCGGTTATTTTTGCGGATATTATTGCGGTTATTTTTGCGGATATCATTGCGGTTATTTTGCGGTGATATTTGCGGTTATTTTTGCGGATATCATTGCGGTTATTTTGCGGTAATATTTGCGGTTATTTTTGCGGATATTTTTGCGGTTATTTTGCTGTAATATTTGCGGTTAATTTTGCGGATATCATTGCGGTTATTTTTGCGGATATTATTGCGGTTATTTTTGCGGATATCATTGCGGTTATTTTGCGGTGATATTTGCGGTTATTTTTGCGGATATCATTGCGGTTATTTTGCGGTAATATTTGCGGTTATTTTTGCGGATATTTTTGCGGTTAATTTGCTGTAATATTTGCGGTTAATTTTGCGGATATCATTGCGGTTATTTTTGCGGATATTATTGCGGTTATTTTTGCGGATATCATTGCGGTTATTTTGCGGTAACATTTGCGGTTATTTTTGCGGATATTATTGCGGTAATTTTTGCGGATATTATTGCGGTTATTTTTGCGGATATCATTGCGGTTATTTTGCGGTAATATTAACGGTTATTTTTGCGGATATTATTGCGGTTATTTTGCTGTTATATTTGCGGTTATTTTTGCGGATATCATTGCGGTTATTTTTGCGGATATTATTGCGGTTATTTTTGCGGATATTATTGCGGTTATTTTTGCGGATATCATTGCGGTTATTTTGCGGTAACATTTGCGGTTATTTTTGCGGTTATTATTGCGGTTATTTTTGCGGATATCATTGCGGTTATTTTTGCGGATATTATTGCGGTTATTTTTGCGGATATCATTGCGGTTATTTTGCGGTGATATTAGCGGTTATTTTTGCGGATATCATTGCGGTTATTTAGCGGTAATATTTGCGGTTATTTTTGCGGATATCATTGCGGTTATTTTTGCGGATATTATTGCGGTTATTTTTGCGGATATCATTGCGGTTATTTTGCGGTGATATTTGCGGTTATTTTAGCGGATATCATTGCGGTTATTTTGCGGTAATATTTGCGGTTATTTTTGCGGATATTATTGCGGTTATTTTGCTGTAATATTTGCGGTTAATTTTGCGGATATCATTGCGGTTATTTTTGCGGATATTATTGCGGTTATTTTTGCGGATATCATTGCGGTTATTTTGCGGTGATATTTGCGGTTATTTTTGCGGATATCATTGCGGTTATTTTTGCGGATATTATTGCGGTTATTTTTGCGGATATTATTGCGGTTATTTTTGCGGATATCATTGCGGTTATTTTGCGGTAATATTTGCGGTTATTTTTGCGGATATTATTGCGGATATTTTGCTGTAATATTTGCGGTTAATTTTGCGGATATCATTGCGGTTATTTTTGCGGATATTATTGCGGTTATTTTTGCGGATATCATTGCGGTTATTTTGCGGTAACATTAACGGATATTTTTGCGGATATTATTGCGGTTATTTTGCTGTAATATTTGCGGTTATTTTTGCGGATATCATTGCGGTTATTTTTGCGGATATTATTGCGGTTATTTTTGCGGATATCATTGCGTTTATTTTGCTGTAATATTTGCGGTTAATTTTGCGGATATTATTGCGGTTATTTTTGCGGTTATTTTTGCGGATATCATTGCGGATATTATTGCGGTTATTTTTGCGGATATCATTGCGTTTATTTTGCTGTAATATTTGCGGTTAATTTTGCGGATATTATTGCGGTTATTTTTGCGGTTATTTTTGCGGATATCATTGCGGATATTATTGCGGTTATTTTTGCGGATATCATTGCGGTTATTTTGCGGTGATATTTGCGGTTATTTTTGCGGATATCATTGCGGTTATTTTTGCGGATATTATTGCGGTTATTTTTGCGGATTCATTGCGGTTATTTTGCTGAAATATTTGCGGTTAATTTTGCGGATAATATGGCGGTTATTTTTGCGGATATCATTGCGGTTATTTTTGCGGATATCATTGCGGTAATTTTGCGGTGATATTTGCGGTTATTTTTGCGGATATCATTGCGGTTATTTTGCGGTAATATTTGCGGATATTTTTGCGGATATCAGTGCGGTTATTTTTGCGGATATTATTGCGGTTATTTTTGCGGATATCATTGCGGTTATTTTGCGGTAACATTTGCGGTTATATTTGCGGATATTATTGCGGTTATTTTTGCGGATATCATTGCGGTTATTTTGCGGTAATATTTGCGGTTATTTTTGCGGATATTATTGCGGTTATTTTGCTGAAATATTTGCGGTTAATTTTGCGGATATCATTGCGGTTATTTTTGCGGATATTATTGCGGTTATTTTGCGGTAATATTTGCGGTTAATTTTGCGGATATCAATGCGGATATTTTTGCGGATATTATTGCGGTTACTTTTGCGGATATCATTGCGGTTATTTTGCGGTGATATTTGCGGTTATTTTTGCGGATATCATTGCGGTTATTTTTGCGGATATTATTGCGGTTATTTTTGCGGATATTATTGCGGTTATTTTTGCGGATATCATTGCGGTTATTTTGCGGTAATATTTGCGGTTATTTTTGCGGATATCATTGCGGTTATTTTTGCGGATATTATTGCGGTTATTTTTGCGGATATCATTGCGGATATTTTGCTGTAATATTTGCGGTTAATTTTGCGGATATTATTGCGGTTATTTTTGCGGATATCATTGCGGTTATTTTAGCGGATATCATTGCGGTTATTTTGCGGTGATATTTGCGGTTATTTTTGCGGATATCATTGCGGTTATTTTGCGGTAATATTTGCGGTTATTTTTGCGGATATCATTGCGGTTATTTTTGCGGATATTATTGCGGTTATTTTTGCGGATATCATTGCGGTTATTTTGCTGTAATATTTGCGGTTAATTTTGCGGATATTATTGCGGTTATTTTTGCGGATATCATTGCGGTTATTTTTGCGGATATCATTGCGGTTATTTTGCGGTGATATTTGCGGTTATTTTTGCGGATATCATTGCGGTTATTTTGCGGTAATATTTGCGGTTATTTTTGCGGATATCATTGCGGTTATTTTTGCGGATATTATTGCGGTTATTTTGCGGTAATATTTGCGGTTAATTTTGCGGATATCATTGCGGATATTTTTGCGGATATTATTGCGGTTATTTTTGCGGATATCATTGCGGTTATTTTGCGGTGATATTTGCGGTTATTTTTGCGGATATCATTGCGGTTATTTTTGCGGATATTATTGCGGTTATTTTTGCGGATATCATTGCGGTTATTTTGCTGTAATATTTGCGGTTAATTTTGCGGATATTATTGCGGTTATTTTTGCGGATATCATTGCGGATATTTTTGCGGATATCATTGCGGTTATTTTGCTGTGATATTTGCGGTTATTTTTGCGGATATCATTGCGGTTATTTTTGCGGATATTATTGCGGTTATTTTTGCGGATATTATTGCGGTTATTTTTGCGGATATCATTGCGGTTATTTTGCGGTAATATTTGCGGTTATTTTTGCGGATATTATTGCGGTTATTTTTGCGGATATCATTGCGGTTATTTTGCGGTGATATTTGCGGTTATTTTTGCGGATATCATTGCGGTTATTTTGCGGTAATATTTGCGGTTATTTTTGCGGATATTTTTGCGGTTATTTTGCTGTAATATTTGCGGTTAATTTTGCGGATATCATTGCGGTTATTTTTGCGGATATTATTGCGGTTATTTTTGCGGATATCATTGCGGTTATTTTGCGGTGATATTTGCGGTTATTTTTGCGGATATCATTGCGGTTATTTTGCGGTAATATTTGCGGTTATTTTTGCGGATATTTTTGCGGTTATTTTGCTGTAATATTTGCGGTTAATTTTGCGGATATCATTGCGGTTATTTTTGCGGATATTATTGCGGTTATTTTTGCGGATATCATTGCGGTTATTTTGCGGTAACATTTGCGGTTATTTTTGCGGATATTATTGCGGTTATTTTTGCGGATATCATTGCGGTTATTTTACGGTGATATTTGCGGTTATTTTTGCGGATATCATTGCGGTTATTTTTGCGGATATTATTGCGGTTATTTTTGCGGATATTATTGCGGTTATTTTTGCGGATATCATTGCGGTTATTTTGCGGTAACATTTGCGGTAATTTTTGCGGATATTATTGCGGTTATTTTTGCGGATATCATTGCGGTTATTTTGCGGTAATATTAACGGTTATTTTTGCGGATATTATTGCGGTTATTTTGCTGTAATATTTGCGGTTATTTTTGCGGATATCATTGCGGTTATTTTTGCGGATATTATTGCGGTTATTTTTGCGGATATCATTGCGGTTATTTTTGCGGATATCATTGCGGTTATTATGCGGTAATATTTGCGGTTATTTTTGCGGATATCATTGCGGTTATTTTTGCGGATATTATTGCGGTTATTTTTGCGGATATTATTGCGGGTATTTTTGCGGATATCATTGCGGTTATTTTGCGGTAACATTTGCGGTTATTTTTGCGGATATTATTGCGGTTATTTTTGCGGATATCATTGCGGTTATTTTGCGGTAATATTTGCGGTTATTTTTGCGGATATTATTGCGGTTATTTTGCTGTAAAATTTGCGGTTAATTTTGCGGATATCATTGCGGTTATTTTTGCGGATATTATTGCGGTTATTTTTGCGGATATCATTGCGGTTATTTTGCGGTGATATTTGCGGTTATTTTTGCGGATATCATTGCGGTTATTTTTGCGGATATTATTGCGGTTATTTTTGCGGATATTATTGCGGTTATTTTTGCGGATATCATTGCGGTTATTTTGCGGTAACATTTGCGGTAATTTTTGCGGATATTATTGCGGTTATTTTTGCGGATATCATTGCGGTTATTTTGCGGTAATATTAACGGTTATTTTTGCGGATATTATTGCGGTTATTTTGCTGTTATATTTGCGGTTATTTTTGCGGATATCATTGCGGTTATTTTTGCGGATATTATTGCGGTTATTTTTGCGGATATTATTGCGGTTATTTTTGCGGATATCATTGCGGTTATTTTGCGGTAACATTTGCGGTTATTTTTGCGGTTATTATTGCGGTTATTTTTGCGGATATCATTGCGGTTATTTTTGCGGATATTATTGCGGTTATTTTTGCGGATATCATTGCGGTTATTTTGCGGTGATATTAGCGGTTATTTTTGCGGATATCATTGCGGTTATTTAGCGGTAATATTTGCGGTTATTTTTGCGGATATCATTGCGGTTATTTTTGCGGATATTATTGCGGTTATTTTTGCGGATATCATTGCGGTTATTTTGCGGTGATATTTGCGGTTATTTTTGCGGATATCATTGCGGTTATTTTGCGGTAATATTTGCGGTTATTTTTGCGGATATTATTGCGGTTATTTTGCTGTAATATTTGCGGTTAATTTTGCGGATATCATTGCGGTTATTTTTGCGGATATTATTGCGGTTATTTTTGCGGATATCATTGCGGTTATTTTGCGGTGATATTTGCGGTTATTTTTGCGGATATCATTGCGGTTATTTTTGCGGATATTATTGCGGTTATTTTTGCGGATATTATTGCGGTTATTTTTGCGGATATCATTGCGGTTATTTTGCGGTAATATTTGCGGTTATTTTTGCGGATATTATTGCGGATATTTTGCTGTAATATTTGCGGTTAATTTTGCGGATATCATTGCGGTTATTTTTGCGGATATTATTGCGGTTATTTTTGCGGATATCATTGCGGTTATTTTGCGGTAACATTAACGGATATTTTTGCGGATATTATTGCGGTTATTTTGCTGTAATATTTGCGGTTATTTTTGCGGATATCATTGCGGTTATTTTTGCGGATATTATTGCGGTTATTTTTGCGGATATTATTGCGGTTATTTTTGCGGATATCATTGCGGTTATTTTGCGGTAACATTTGCGGTTATTTTTGCGGTTATTATTGCGGTTATTTTTGCGGATATCATTGCGGTTATTTTGCGGTGATATTTGCGGTTATTTTTGCGGATATCATTGCGGTTATTTTTGCGGATATCATTGCGGTTATTTTTGCGGAAATCATTGCGGATATTTTTGCGGATATTATTGCGGTTATTTTTGCGGATATCATTGCGGTTATTTTGCGGTGATATTTGCGGTTATTTTTGCGGATTTCATTGCGGTTATTTTGCATTAATATTTGCGGTTATTTTTGCGGATATCATTGCGGTTATTTTTGCGGATATTATTGCGGTTATTTTTGCGGATATCATTGCGGTTATTTTGCGGTGATATTTGCGGTTATTTTTGCGGATATCATTGCGGTTATTTTAGCGGATATTATTGCGGTTATTTTTGCGGATATCATTGCGGTTATTTTTGCGGATATCATTGCGGTTATTTTGCGGTGATATTTGCGGTTATTTTTGCGGATATCATTGCGGTTATTTTTGCGGATATTATTGCGGTTATTTTTGCGGATATCATTGCGGTTATTTTTGCGGATATCATTGCGGTTATTTTGCGGTGATATTAGCGGTTATTTTTGCGGATATCATTGCGGTTATTTAGCGGTAATATTTGCGGTTATTTTTGCGGATATCATTGCGGTTATTTTTGCGGATATTATTGCGGTTATTTTTGCGGATATCATTGCGGTTATTTTGCGGTGATATTTGCGGTTATTTTTGCGGATATCATTGCGGTTATTTTGCGGTAATATTTGCGGTTATTTTTGCGGATATTATTGCGGTTATTTTGCTGTAATATTTGCGGTTAATTTTGCGGATATCATTGCGGTTATTTTTGCGGATATTATTGCGGTTATTTTTGCGGATATCATTGCGGTTATTTTGCGGTGATATTTGCGGTTATTTTTGCGGATATCATTGCGGTTATTTTTGCGGATATTATTGCGGTTATTTTTGCGGATATTATTGCGGTTATTTTTGCGTATATCATTGCGGTTATTTTGCGGTAATATTTGCGGTTATTTTTGCGGATATTATTGCGGATATTTTGCTGTAATATTTGCGGTTAATTTTGCGGATATCATTGCGGTTATTTTTGCGGATATTATTGCGGTTATTTTTGCGGATATCATTGCGGTTATTTTGCGGTAACATTAACGGATATTTTTGCGGATATTATTGCGGTTATTTTGCTGTAATATTTGCGGTTATTTTTGCGGATATCATTGCGGTTATTTTTGCGGATATTATTGCGGTTATTTTTGCGGATATTATTGCGGTTATTTTTGCGGATATCATTGCGGTTATTTTGCGGTAACATTTGCGGTTATTTTTGCGGTTATTATTGCGGTTATTTTTGCGGATATCATTGCGGTTATTTTGCGGTGATATTTGCGGTTATTTTTGCGGATATCATTGCGGTTATTTTTGCGGATATCATTGCGGTTATTTTTGCGGAAATCATTGCGGATATTTTTGCGGATATTATTGCGGTTATTTTTGCGGATATCATTGCGGTTATTTTGCGGTGATATTTGCGGTTATTTTTGCGGATTTCATTGCGGTTATTTTGCGGTAATATTTGCGGTTATTTTTGCGGATATCATTGCGGTTATTTTTGCGGATATTATTGCGGTTATTTTTGCGGATATCATTGCGGTTATTTTGCGGTGATATTTGCGGTTATTTTTGCGGATATCATTGCGGTTATTTTAGCGGATATTATTGCGGTTATTTTTGCGGATATCATTGCGGTTATTTTTGCGGATATCATTGCGGTTATTTTGCGGTGATATTTGCGGTTATTTTTGCGGATATCATTGCGGTTATTTTTGCGGATATTATTGCGGTTATTTTTGCGGATATTATTGCGGTTATTTTTGCGGATATCATTGCGGTTATTTTGCGGTAACATTTGCGGTAATTTTTGCGGTTATTATTGCGGTTATTTTTGCGGATATCATTGCGGTTATTTTGCGGTAATATTTGCGGTTATTTTTGCGGATATTATTGCGGTTATTTTGCTGTAATATTTGCGGTTAATTTTGCGGATATTATTGCGGTTATTTTGCGGTAACATTAACGGATATTTTTGCGGATATTATTGCGGTTATTTTGCTGTAATATTTGCGGTTATTTTTGCGGATATCATTGCGGTTATTTTTGCGGATATTATTGCGGTTATTTTTGCGGATATTATTGCGGTTATTTTTGCGGATATCATTGCGGTTATTTTGCGGTAACATTTGCGGTTATTTTTGCGGTTATTATTGCGGTTATTTTTGCGGATATCATTGCGGTTATTTTGCGGTGATATTTGCGGTTATTTTTGCGGATATCATTGCGGTTATTTTTGCGGATATCATTGCGGTTATTTTGACGGAAATCATTGCGGTTATTTTTGCGGATATTATTGCGGTTATTTTTGCGGATATCATTGCGGTTATTTTGCGGTGATATTTGCGGTTATTTTTGCGGATTTCATTGCGGTTATTTTGCGGTAATATTTGCGGTTATTTTTGCGGATATCAATGCGGTTATTTTTGCGGATATTATTGCGGTTATTTTTGCGGATATCATTGCGGTTATTTTGCGGTGATATTTGCGGTTATTTTTGCGGATATCATTGCGGTTATTTTAGCGGATATTATTGCGGTTATTTTTGCGGATATCATTGCGGTTATTTTGCGGTGATATTAGCGGTTATTTTTGCGGATATCATTGCGGTTATTTTGCGGTAATATTTGCGGTTATTTTTGCGGATATCATTGCGGTTATTTTTGCGGATATTATTGCGGTTATTTTTGCGGATATCATTGCCGTTATTTTGCGGTGATATTTGCGGTTATTTTTGCGGATATTATTGCGGTTATTTTGCTGTAATATTTGCGGTTAATTTTGCGGATATCATTGCGGTTATTTTTGCGGATATTATTGCGGTTATTTTTGCGGATATCATTGCGGTTATTTTGCGGTGATATTTGCGGTTATTTTTGCGGATATCATTGCGGTTATTTTTGCGGATATTATTGCGGTTATTTTTGCCGATATTATTGCGGTTATTTTTGCGGATAACATTGCGGTTATTTTGCGGTAACATTTGCGGTAATTTTTGCGGATATTATTGCGGTTATTTTTGCGGATATCATTGCGGTTATTTTGCGGTAATATTAACGGTTATTTTTGCGGATATTATTGCGGTTATTTTGCTGTAATATTTGCGGTTATTTTTGCGGATATCATTGCGGTTATTTTTGCGGATATTATTGCGGTTATTTTTGCGGATATTATTGCGGTTATTTTTGCGGATATCATTGCGGTTATTTTGCGGTAACATTTGCGGTTATTTTTGCGGTTATTATTGCGGTTATTTTTGCGGATATCATTGCGGTTATTTTGCGGTGATATTAGCGGTTATTTTTGCGGATATCATTGCGGTTATTTTGCGGTAATATTTGCGGTTATTTTTGCGGATATCATTGCGGTTATTTTTGCGGATATTATTGCGGTTATTTTTGCGGATATCATTGCGGTTATTTTGCGGTGATATTTGCGGTTATTTTTGCGGATATCATTGCGGTTATTTTTGCGGATATTATTGCGGTTATTTTTGCGGATATCATTGCGGTTATTTTTGCGGATATCATTGCGGTTATTTTGCGGTGATATTTGCGGTTATTTTTGCGGATATCATTGCGGTTATTTTGCGGTAATATTTGCGGTTATTTTTGCGGTTATTTTTGCGGTTATTTTTGCGGATATCATTGCGGTTATTTTGCGGTAATATTTGCGGTTATTTTTGCGGATATCATTGCGGTTATTTTTGCGGATATTATTGCGGGTATTTTTGCGGATATTATTGCGGTTATTTTTGCGGATATCATTGCGGTTATTTTGCTGTAATATTTGCGGTTAATTTTGCGGATAATATTGCGGTTATTTTTGCGGATATCATTGCGGTTATTTTGCGGTAATTTTTGCGGTTATTTTTGCGGATATTATTGCAGTTATTTTTGCGGTAATATTTGCGGTTATTTTTGCGGATATCATTGCGGTTATTTTGCGGTAATATTTGCGGTTATTTTTGCGGTGATATTTGCGGTTATTTTTGCGGATATCATTGCGGTTATTTTGCGGTAATATTTGCGGTTATTTTTGCGGATATCATTGCGGTTATTTTTGCGGATATCATTGCGGTTATTTTTGCGGATATTATTGCGGTTATTTTTGCGGATATCATTGCGGTTATTTTTGCGGATATCATAGCGGTTATTTTGCGGTGATATTTGCGGTTATTTTTGCGGATATCATTGCGGTTATTTTGCGGTAATTTTTGCGGTTATTTTTGCGGATATTATTGCGGTTATTTTTGCGGATATCATTGCGGTTATTTTGCGGTAATATTTGCGGTTATTTTTGCGGTTATTTTTGCGGATATCATTGCGGTTATTTTGCGGTGATATTAGCGGTTATTTTTGCGGATATCATTGCGGTTATTTTGCGGTAATATTTGCGGTTATTTTTGCGGATATCATTGCGGTTATTTTTGCGGATATTATTACGGTTATTTTTGCGGATATGATTGCGGTTATTTTTGCGGATATTATTGCGGTTATTTTTGCGGATATCATTGCGGTTATTTTGCTGTAATATTTGCGGTTAATTTTGCGGATATTATTGCGGTTATTTTTGCGGATATCATTGCGGTTATTTTTGCGGATATCATTGCGGTTATTTTGCGGTGATATTTGCGGTTATTTTTGCGGATATCATTGCGGTTATTTTGCGGTAATATTTGCGGTTATTTTTGCGGATATCATTGCGGTTATTTTTGCGGATATTATTGCGGTTATTTTTGCGGATATTATTGCGGGTATTTTTGCGGATATCATTGCGGTTATTTTGCGGTAACATTTGCGGTTATTTTTGCGGATATTATTGCGGTTATTTTTGCGGATATCATTGCGGTTATTTTGCGGTAATATTTGCGGTTATTTTTGCGGATATTATTGCGGTTATTTTGCTGTAATATTTGCGGTTAATTTTGCGGATATCATTGCGGTTATTTTTGCGGATATTATTGCGGTTATTTTTGCGGATATCATTGCGGTTATTTTGCGGTGATATTTGCGGTTATTTTTGCGGATATCATTGCGTTTATTTTTGCGGATATTATTGCGGTTATTTTTGCGGATATTATTGCGGTTATTTTTGCGGATATCATTGCGGTTATTTTGCGGTAACATTTGCGGTTATTTTGGCGGATATTATTGCGGTTATTTTTGCGGATATCATTGCGGTTATTTTGCGGTAATATTTGCGGTTATTTTTGCGGATATTTTTGCGGTTATTTTGCTGTAATATTTGCGGTTAATTTTGCGGATATCATTGCTTTAATTTTTGCGGATATTATTGCGGTTATTTTTGCGGATATCATTGCGGTTATTTTGTGGTGATATTTGCGGTTATTTTTGCGGATATCATTGCGGTTATTTTGCGGTAATATTTGCGGTTATTTTTGCGGATATTATTGCGGTTATTTTGCTGTAATATTTGCGGTTAATTTTGCGGATATCATTGCGGTTATTTTTGCGGATATTATTGCGGTTATTTTTGCGGATATCATTGCGGTTATTTTGCGGTGATATTTGCGGTTATTTTTGCGGATATCATTGCGTTTATTTTGGCGGATATTATTGCGGTTATTTTTGCGGATATTATTGCGGTTATTTTTGCGGATATCATTGCGGTTATTTTGCGGTGATATTTGCGGTTATTTTTGCGGATATCATTGCGGTTATTTTGCGGTAATATTTGCGGTTAATTTTGCGGATATCATTGCGGTTATTTTTGCGGATATTATTGCGGTGATTTTTGCGGATATCATTGCGGTTATTTTGCGGTAATATTTGCGTTTATTTTTGCGGATATAATTGCGGTTATTTTTGCGGATATTATTGCGGTTATTTTTGCGGATATTATTGCGGGTATTTTTGCGGATATCATTGCGGTTATTTTTGCGGATATCATTGCGGTTATTTTGCGGTGATATTTGCGGTTATTTTTGCGGATATCATTGCGGTTATTTTGCGGTAATATTTGCGGTTATTTTTGCGGATATAATTGCGGTTATTTTTGCGGATATTATTGCGGTTATTTTTGCGGATATTATTGCGGGTATTTTTGCGGATATCATTGCGGTTATTTTGCGGTAACATTTGCGGTTATTTTTGCGGATATTATTGCGGTTATTTTTGCGGATATCATTGCGGTTATTTTGCGGTAATATTTGCTGTTATTTTTGCGGATATTATTGCGGTTATTTTGCTGTAATATTTGCGGTTAATTTTGCGGATATCATTGCGGTTATTTTTGCGGATATTATTGCGGTTATTTTTGCGGATATCATTGCGGTTATTTTGCGGTGATATTTGCGGTTATTTTTGCGGATATCATTGCGGTTATTTTTGCGGATATTATTGCGGTTATTTTTGCGGATATTATTGCGGTTATTTTTGCGGTTATCATTGCGGTTATTTTGCGGTAACATTTGCGGTTATTTTTGCGGATATTATTGCGGTTATTTTTGCGGATATCATTGCGGTTATTTTGCGGTAACATTTGCGGTTATTTTTGCGGATATCATTGCGGTTATTTTTGCGGATATCATTGCGGTTATTTTGCGGTGATATTTGCGGTTATTTTTGCGGATATCATTGCGGTTATTTTGCGGTAATATTTGCGGTTATTTTTGCGGATATAATTGCGGTTATTTTTGCGGATATTATTGCGGTTATTTTTGCGGATATTATTGCGGGTATTTTTGCGGATATCATTGCGGTTATTTTGCGGTAACATTTGCGGTTATTTTTGCGGATATTATTGCGGTTATTTTTGCGGATATCATTGCGGTTATTTTGCGGTAATATTTGCGGTTATTTTTGCGGATATTTTTGCGGTTATTTTGCTGTAATATTTGCGGTTAATTTTGCGGATATCATTGCGGTTATTTTTGCGGATATTATTGCGGTGATTTTTGCGGATATCATTGCGGTTATTTTGCGGTAATATTTGCGGTTATTTTTGCGGATATAATTGCGGTTATTTTTGCGGATATTATTGCGGTTATTTTTGCGGATATTATTGCGGGTATTTTTGCGGATATCATTGCGGTTATTTTGCGGTAACATTTGCGGTTATTTTTGCGGATATTATTGCGGTTATTTTTGCGGATATCATTGCGGTTATTTTGCGGTAATATTTGCGGTTATTTTTGCGGATATTATTGCGGTTATTTTGCTGTAATATTTGCGGTTAATTTTGCGGATATCATTGCGGTTATTTTTGCGGATATTATTGCGGTTATTTTTGCGGATATCATTGCGGTTATTTTGCGGTGATATTTGCGGTTATTTTTGCGGATATCATTGCGGTTATTTTTGCGGATATTATTGCGGTTATTTTTGCGGATATCATTGCGGTTATTTTTGCGGATATCATTGCGGTTATTTTTGCGGATTTTATTGCGGTTATTTTTGCGGATATTATTGCGGTTATTTTTGCGGATATCATTGCGGTTATTTTGCGGTAACATTTGCGGTTATTTTTGCGGATATCATTGCGGTTATTTTTGCGGATATCATTGCGGTTATTTTGCGGTAACATTTGCGGTTATTTTTGCGGATATTTTTGCGGTTATTTTGCTGTAATATTTGCGGTTAATTTTGCGGATATCATTGCGGTAATTTTTGCGGATATTATTGCGGTGATTTTTGCGGATATCATTGCGGTTATTTTTGCGGATATCATTGCGGTTATTTTAGCGGATATTATTGCGGTTATTTTTGCGGATATTATTGCGGTTATTTTTGCGGATATCATTGCGGTTATTTTGCTGTAATATTTGCGGTTAATTTTGCGGATATTATTGCGGTTATTTTTGCGGATATCATTGCGGTTATTTTTGCGGATATCATTGCGGTTATTTTGCGGTGATATTTGCGGTTATTTTTGCGGATATCATTGCAGTTATTTTGCGGTAATATTTGCGGTTATTTTGCGGTGATATTTGCGGTTATTTTTGCGGATATCATTGCGGTTATTTTTGCGGATATCATTGCGGTTATTTTTGCGGATATCATTGCGGTTATTTTTGCGGATATTATTGCGGTTATTTTTGCGGATATTATTGCGGTTATTTTTGCGGATATCATTGCGGTTATTTTGCTGTAATATTTGCGGTTAATTTTGCGGATATTATTGCGGTTATTTTTGCGGATATCATTGCGGTTATTTTGGCGGATATTATTGCGGTTATTTTTGCGGATATCATTGCGGTTATTTTGCGGTAATATTTGCGGTTATTTTTGCGGATATTTTTGCGGTTATTTTGCTGTAATATTTGCGGTTAATTTTGCGGATATCATTGCTTTAATTTTTGCGGATATTATTGCGGTTATTTTTGCGGATATCATTGCGGTTATTTTGTGGTGATATTTGCGGTTATTTTTGCGGATATCATTGCGGTTATTTTGCGGTAATATTTGCGGTTATTTTTGCGGATATTATTGCGGTTATTTTGCTGTAATATTTGCGGTTAATTTTGCGGATATCATTGCGGTTATTTTTGCGGATATTATTGCGGTTATTTTTGCGGATATCATTGCGGTTATTTTGCGGTGATATTTGCGGTTATTTTTGCGGATATCATTGCGTTTATTTTGGCGGATATTATTGCGGTTATTTTTGCGGATATTATTGCGGTTATTTTTGCGGATATCATTGCGGTTATTTTGCGGTGATATTTGCGGTTATTTTTGCGGATATCATTGCGGTTATTTTGCGGTAATATTTGCGGTTATTTTTGCGGATATCATTGCGGTTATTTTTGCGGATATTATTGCGGTTATTTTTGTGGATATTATTGCGGTTATTTTTGCGGATATCATTGCGGTTATTTTGCGGTAACATTTGTGGTTATTTTTGCGGATATTATTGCGGTTATTTTTGCGGATATCATTGCGGTTATTTTGCGGTAATATTTGCGGTTATTTTTGCGGATATTATTGCGGTTATTTTGCTGTAATATTTGCGGTTAATTTTGCGGATATCATTGCGGTTATTTTTGCGGATATTATTGCGGTTATTTTTGCGGATATCATTGCGGTTATTTTGCGGTGATATTTGCGGTTATTTTTGCGGATATCATTGCGGATATTTTTGCGGATATTATTGCGGTTATTTTTGCGGATATTAATGCGGTTATTTTTGCGGATATCATTGCGGTTATTTTGCGGTAACATTTGCGGTTATTTTAGCGGATATTTTTGCGGTTATTTTTGCGGATATCATTGCAGTTATTTTGCGGTAATATTTGCGGTTATTTTGCGGTGATATTTGCGGTTATTTTTGCGGATATCATTGCGGTTATTTTTGCGGATATCATTGCGGTTATTTTTGCGGATATCATTGCGGTTATTTTTGCGGATATTATTGCGGTTATTTTTGCGGATATTATTGCGGTTATTTTTGCGGATATCATTGCGGTTATTTTGCTGTAATATTTGCGGTTAATTTTGCGGATATTATTGCGGTTATTTTTGCGGATATCATTGCGGTTATTTTTGCGGATATCATTGCGGTTATTTTGCGGTGATATTTGCGGTTATTTTTGCGGATATCATTGCGGTTATTTTGCGGTAATATTTGCGGTTATTTTTGCGGATATAATTGCGGTTATTTTTGCGGATATTATTGCGGTTATTTTTGCGGATATTATTGCGGGTATTTTTGCGGATATCATTGCGGTTATTTTGCGGTAACATTTGCGGTTATTTTTGCGGATATTATTGCGGTTATTTTTGCGGATATCATTGCGGTTATTTTGCGGTAATATTTGCGGTTATTTTTGCGGATATTATTGCGGTTATTTTGCTGTAATATTTGCGGTTAATTTTGCGGATATCATTGCGGTTATTTTTGCGGATATTATTGCGGTTATTTTTGCGGATATCATTGCGGTTATTTTGCGGTGATATTTGCGGTTATTTTTGCGGATATCATTGCGGTTATTTTTGCGGATATTATTGCGGTTATTTTTGCGGATATTATTGCGGTTATTTTTGCGGTTATCATTGCGGTTATTTTGCGGTAACATTTGCGGTTATTTTTGCGGATATTATTGCGGTTATTTTTGCGGATATCATTGCGGTTATTTTGCGGTAACATTTGCGGTTATTTTTGCGGATATCATTGCGGTTATTTTTGCGGATATCATTGCGGTTATTTTGCGGTGATATTTGCGGTTATTTTTGCGGATATCATTGCGGTTATTTTGCGGTAATATTTGCGGTTATTTTTGCGGATATAATTGCGGTTATTTTTGCGGATATTATTGCGGTTATTTTTGCGGATATTATTGCGGGTATTTTTGCGGATATCATTGCGGTTATTTTGCGGTAACATTTGCGGTTATTTTTGCGGATATTATTGCGGTTATTTTTGCGGATATCATTGCGGTTATTTTGCGGTAATATTTGCGGTTATTTTTGCGGATATTTTTGCGGTTATTTTGCTGTAATATTTGCGGTTAATTTTGCGGATATCATTGCGGTTATTTTTGCGGATATTATTGCGGTGATTTTTGCGGATATCATTGCGGTTATTTTGCGGTAATATTTGCGGTTATTTTTGCGGATATAATTGCGGTTATTTTTGCGGATATTATTGCGGTTATTTTTGCGGATATTATTGCGGGTATTTTTGCGGATATCATTGCGGTTATTTTGCGGTAACATTTGCGGTTATTTTTGCGGATATTATTGCGGTTATTTTTGCGGATATCATTGCGGTTATTTTGCGGTAATATTTGCGGTTATTTTTGCGGATATTATTGCGGTTATTTTGCTGTAATATTTGCGGTTATTTTTGCGGATATCATTGCGGTTATTTTTGCGGATATTATTGCGGTTATTTTTGCGGATATTATTGCGGTTATTTTTGCGGTTATCATTGCGGTTATTTTGCGGTAACATTTGCGGTTATTTTTGCGGATATTATTGCGGTTATTTTTGCGGATATCATTGCGGTTATTTTGCGGTAACATTTGCGGTTATTTTTGCGGATATCATTGCGGTTATTTTTGCGGATATCATTGCGGTTATTTTGCGGTGATATTTGCGGTTATTTTTGCGGATATCATTGCGGTTATTTTGCGGTAATATTTGCGGTTATTTTTGCGGATATAATTGCGGTTATTTTTGCGGATATTATTGCGGTTATTTTTGCGGATATTATTGCGGGTATTTTTGCGGATATCATTGCGGTTATTTTGCGGTAACATTTGCGGTTATTTTTGCGGATATTATTGCGGTTATTTTTGCGGATATCATTGCGGTTATTTTGCGGTAATATTTGCGGTTATTTTTGCGGATATTTTTGCGGTTATTTTGCTGTAATATTTGCGGTTAATTTTGCGGATATCATTGCGGTTATTTTTGCGGATATTATTGCGGTGATTTTTGCGGATATCATTGCGGTTATTTTGCGGTGATATTTGCGGTTATTTTTGCGGATATCATTGCGGTTATTTTTGCGGATATTATTGCGGTTATTTTTGCGGATATCATTGCGGTTATTTTTGCGGATATCATTGCGGTTATTTTTGCGGATTTTATTGCGGTTATTTTTGCGGATATTATTGCGGTTATTTTTGCGGATATCATTGCGGTTATTTTGCGGTAACATTTGCGGTTATTTTTGCGGATATCATTGCGGTTATTTTTGCGGATATCATTGCGGTTATTTTGCGGTAACATTTGCGGTTATTTTTGCGGATATTTTTGCGGTTATTTTGCTGTAATATTTGCGGTTAATTTTGCGGATATCATTGCGGTAATTTTTGCGGATATTATTGCGGTGATTTTTGCGGATATCATTGCGGTTATTTTTGCGGATATCATTGCGGTTATTTTAGCGGATATTATTGCGGTTATTTTTGCGGATATTATTGCGGTTATTTTTGCGGATATCATTGCGGTTATTTTGCTGTAATATTTGCGGTTAATTTTGCGGATATTATTGCGGTTATTTTTGCGGATATCATTGCGGTTATTTTTGCGGATATCATTGCGGTTATTTTGCGGTGATATTTGCGGTTATTTTTGCGGATATCATTGCAGTTATTTTGCGGTAATATTTGCGGTTATTTTGCGGTGATATTTGCGGTTATTTTTGCGGATATCATTGCGGTTATTTTTGCGGATATCATTGCGGTTATTTTTGCGGATATCATTGCGGTTATTTTTGCGGATATTATTGCGGTTATTTTTGCGGATATTATTGCGGTTATTTTTGCGGATATCATTGCGGTTATTTTGCTGTAATATTTGCGGTTAATTTTGCGGATATTATTGCGGTTATTTTTGCGGATATCATTGCGGTTATTTTGGCGGATATCATTGCCGTTATTTTGCGGTGATATTTGCGGTTATTTTTGCGGATATCATTGCGGTTATTTTGCGGTAACATTTGCGGTTATTTTAGCGGATATTTTTGCGGATATCATTGCAGTTATTTTGCGGTAATATTTGCGGTTATTTTGCGGTGATATTTGCGGTTATTTTTGCGGATATCATTGCGGTTATTTTTGCGGATATCATTGCGGTTATTTTTGCGGATATCATTGCGGTTATTTTTGCGGATATTATTGCGGTTATTTTTGCGGATATTATTGCGGTTATTTTTGCGGATATCATTGCGGTTATTTTGCTGTAATATTTGCGGTTAATTTTGCGGATATTATTGCGGTTATTTTTGCGGATATCATTGCGGTTATTTTTGCGGATATCATTGCGGTTATTTTGCGGTGATATTTGCGGTTATTTTTGCGGATATCATTGCGGTTATTTTGCGGTAATATTTGCGGTTATTTTTGCGGATATAATTGCGGTTATTTTTGCGGATATTATTGCGGTTATTTTTGCGGATATTATTGCGGGTATTTTTGCGGATATCATTGCGGTTATTTTGCGGTAACATTTGCGGTTATTTTTGCGGATATCATTGCGGTTATTTTGGCGGATATCATTGCGGTTATTTTTGCGGATATCATTGCGGTTATTTTTGCGGATATTATTGCGGTTATTTTTGCGGATATTATTGCGGTTATTTTTGCGGATATCATTGCGGTTATTTTGCTGTAATATTTGCGGTTAATTTTGCGGATATTATTGCGGTTATTTTTGCGGATATCATTGCGGTTATTTTGGCGGATATCATTGCCGTTATTTTGCGGTGATATTTGCGGTTATTTTTGCGGATATCATTGCGGTTATTTTGCGGTAACATTTGCGGTTATTTTAGCGGATATTTTTGCGGTTATTTTTGCGGATATCATTGCAGTTATTTTGCGGTAATATTTGCGGTTATTTTGCGGTGATATTTGCGGTTATTTTTGCGGATATCATTGCGGTTATTTTTGCGGATATCATTGCGGTTATTTTTGCGGATATCATTGCGGTTATTTTTGCGGATATTATTGCGGTTATTTTTGCGGATATTATTGCGGTTATTTTTGCGGATATCATTGCGGTTATTTTGCGGTAACATTTGCGGTTATTTTTGCGGATATTATTGCGGTTATTTTTGCGGATATCATTGGGGTTATTTTGCGGTAATATTTGCGGTTATTTTTGCGGATATTTTTGCGGTTATTTTGCTGTAATATTTGCGGTTAATTTTGCGGATATCATTGCGGTTATTTTTGCGGATATTATTGCGGTGATTTTTGCGGATATCATTGCGGTTATTTTGCGGTAATATTTGCGTTTATTTTTGCGGATATAATTGCGGTTATTTTTGCGGATATTATTGCGGTTATTTTTGCGGATATTATTGCGGGTATTTTTGCGGATATCATTGGGGTTATTTTGCGGTAATATTTGCGGTTATTTTTGCGGATATTTTTGCGGTTATTTTGCTGTAATATTTGCGGTTAATTTTGCGGATATCATTGCGGTAATTTTTGCGGATATTATTGCGGTGATTTTTGCGGATATCATTGCGGTTATTTTTGCGGATATCATTGCGGTTATTTTAGCGGATATTATTGCGGTTATTTTTGCGGATATTATTGCGGTTATTTTTGCGGATATCATTGCGGTTATTTTGCTGTAATATTTGCGGTTAATTTTGCGGATATTATTGCGGTTATTTTTGCGGATATCATTGCGGTTATTTTTGCGGATATCATTGCGGTTATTTTGCGGTGATATTTGCGGTTATTTTTGCGGATATCATTGCAGTTATTTTGCGGTAATATTTGCGGTTATTTTGCGGTGATATTTGCGGTTATTTTTGCGGATATCATTGCGGTTATTTTTGCGGATATCATTGCGGTTATTTTTGCGGATATCATTGCGGTTATTTTTGCGGATATTATTGCGGTTATTTTTGCGGATATTATTGCGGTTATTTTTGCGGATATCATTGCGGTTATTTTGCTGTAATATTTGCGGTTAATTTTGCGGATATTATTGCGGTTATTTTTGCGGATATCATTGCGGTTATTTTGGCGGATATCATTGCGGTTATTTTTGCGGATATCATTGCGGTTATTTTTGCGGATATTATTGCGGTTATTTTTGCGGATATTATTGCGGTTATTTTTGCGGATATCATTGCGGTTATTTTGCTGTAATATTTGCGGTTAATTTTGCGGATATTATTGCGGTTATTTTTGCGGATATCATTGCGGTTATTTTGGCGGATATCATTGCCGTTATTTTGCGGTGATATTTGCGGTTATTTTTGCGGATATCATTGCGGTTATTTTGCGGTAACATTTGCGGTTATTTTAGCGGATATTTTTGCGGTTATTTTTGCGGATATCATTGCAGTTATTTTGCGGTAATATTTGCGGTTATTTTGCGGTGATATTTGCGGTTATTTTTGCGGATATCATTGCGGTTATTTTTGCGGATATCATTGCGGTTATTTTTGCGGATATCATTGCGGTTATTTTTGCGGATATTATTGCGGTTATTTTTGCGGATATTATTGCGGTTATTTTTGCGGATATCATTGCGGTTATTTTGCTGTAATATTTGCGGTTAATTTTGCGGATATTATTGCGGTTATTTTTGCGGATATCATTGCGGTTATTTTTGCGGATATCATTGCGGTTATTTTGCGGTAATATTTGCGGTTATTTTTGCGGATATAATTGCGGTTATTTTTGCGGATATTATTGCGGTTATTTTTGCGGATATTATTGCGGGTATTTTTGCGGATATCATTGCGGTTATTTTGCGGTAACATTTGCGGTTATTTTTGCGGATATTATTGCGGTTATTTTTGCGGATATCATTGCGGTTATTTTGCGGTAATATTTGCGGTTATTTTTGCGGATATTATTGCGGTTATTTTGCTGTAATATTTGCGGTTAATTTTGCGGATATCATTGCGGTTATTTTTGCGGATATTATTGCGGTTATTTTTGCGGATATCATTGCGGTTATTTTGCGGTGATATTTGCGGTTATTTTTGCGGATATCATTGCGGTTATTTTTGCGGATATTATTGCGGTTATTTTTGCGGATATTATTGCGGTTATTTTTGCGGATATCATTGCGGTTATTTTGCGGTAACATTTGCGGTTATTTTTGCGGATATTATTGCGGTTATTTTTGCGGATATCATTGGGGTTATTTTGCGGTAATATTTGCGGTTATTTTTGCGGATATTTTTGCGGTTATTTTGCTGTAATATTTGCGGTTAATTTTGCGGATATCATTGCGGTTATTTTTGCGGATATTATTGCGGTGATTTTTGCGGATATCATTGCGGTTATTTTGCGGTAATATTTGCGTTTATTTTTGCGGATATAATTGCGGTTATTTTTGCGGATATTATTGCGGTTATTTTTGCGGATATTATTGCGGTTATTTTTGCGGATATCATTGCGGTTATTTTGCGGTAACATTTGCGGTTATTTTTGCGGATATTATTGCGGTTATTTTTGCGGATATCATTGGGGTTATTTTGCGGTAATATTTGCGGTTATTTTTGCGGATATTTTTGCGGTTATTTTGCTGTAATATTTGCGGTTAATTTTGCGGATATCATTGCGGTTATTTTTGCGGATATTATTGCGGTGATTTTTGCGGATATCATTGCGGTTATTTTGCGGTAATATTTGCGTTTATTTTTGCGGATATAATTGCGGTTATTTTTGCGGATATTATTGCGGTTATTTTTGCGGATATTATTGCGGGTATTTTTGCGGATATCATTGGGGTTATTTTGCGGTAATATTTGCGGTTATTTTTGCGGATATTTTTACGGTTATTTTGCTGTAATATTTGCGGTTAATTTTGCGGATATCATTGCGGTAATTTTTGCGGATATTATTGCGGTGATTTTTGCGGATATCATTGCGGTTATTTTTGCGGATATCATTGCAGTTATTTTGCGGTAATATTTGCGGTTATTTTGCGGTGATATTTGCGGTTATTTTTGCGGATATCATTGCGGTTATTTTTGCGGATATCATTGCGGTTATTTTTGCGGATATCATTGCGGTTATTTTTGCGGATATTATTGCGGTTATTTTTGCGGATATTATTGCGGTTATTTTTGCGGATATCATTGCGGTTATTTTGCTGTAATATTTGCGGTTAATTTTGCGGATATTATTGCGGTTATTTTTGCGGATATCATTGCGGTTATTTTGGCGGATATCATTGCCGTTATTTTGCGGTGATATTTGCGGTTATTTTTGCGGATATCATTGCGGTTATTTTGCGGTAACATTTGCGGTTATTTTAGCGGATATTTTTGCGGTTATTTTTGCGGATATCATTGCAGTTATTTTGCGGTAATATTTGCGGTTATTTTGCGGTGATATTTGCGGTTATTTTTGCGGATATCATTGCGGTTATTTTTGCGGATATCATTGCGGTTATTTTTGCGGATATCATTGCGGTTATTTTTGCGGATATTATTGCGGTTATTTTTGCGGATATTATTGCGGTTATTTTTGCGGATATCATTGCGGTTATTTTGCTGTAATATTTGCGGTTAATTTTGCGGATATTATTGCGGTTATTTTTGCGGATATCATTGCGGTTATTTTTGCGGATATCATTGCGGTTATTTTGCGGTGATATTTGCGGTTATTTTTGCGGATATCATTGCGGTTATTTTGCGGTAATATTTGCGGTTATTTTTGCGGATATAATTGCGGTTATTTTTGCGGATATTATTGCGGTTATTTTTGCGGATATTATTGCGGGTATTTTTGCGGATATCATTGCGGTTATTTTGCGGTAACATTTGCGGTTATTTTTGCGGATATTATTGCGGTTATTTTTGCGGATATCATTGCGGTTATTTTGCGGTAATATTTGCGGTTATTTTTGCGGATATTATTGCGGTTATTTTGCTGTAATATTTGCGGTTAATTTTGCGGATATCATTGCGGTTATTTTTGCGGATATTATTGCGGTTATTTTTGCGGATATCATTGCGGTTATTTTGCGGTGATATTTGCGGTTATTTTTGCGGATATCATTGCGGTTATTTTTGCGGATATTATTGCGGTTATTTTTGCGGATATTATTGCGGTTATTTTTGCGGATATCATTGCGGTTATTTTGCGGTAACATTTGCGGTTATTTTTGCGGATATTATTGCGGTTATTTTTGCGGATATCATTGGGGTTATTTTGCGGTAATATTTGCGGTTATTTTTGCGGATATTTTTGCGGTTATTTTGCTGTAATATTTGCGGTTAATTTTGCGGATATCATTGCGGTTATTTTTGCGGATATTATTGCGGTGATTTTTGCGGATATCATTGCGGTTATTTTGCGGTAATATTTGCGTTTATTTTTGCGGATATAATTGCGGTTATTTTTGCGGATATTATTGCGGTTATTTTTGCGGATATTATTGCGGTTATTTTTGCGGATATCATTGCGGTTATTTTGCGGTAACATTTGCGGTTATTTTTGCGGATATTATTGCGGTTATTTTTGCGGATATCATTGGGGTTATTTTGCGGTAATATTTGCGGTTATTTTTGCGGATATTTTTGCGGTTATTTTGCTGTAATATTTGCGGTTAATTTTGCGGATATCATTGCGGTTATTTTTGCGGATATTATTGCGGTGATTTTTGCGGATATCATTGCGGTTATTTTGCGGTAATATTTGCGTTTATTTTTGCGGATATAATTGCGGTTATTTTTGCGGATATTATTGCGGTTATTTTTGCGGATATTATTGCGGGTATTTTTGCGGATATCATTGCGGTTATTTTGCGGTAACATTTGCGGTTATTTTTGCGGATATTATTGCGGTTATTTTTGCGGATATCATTGCGGTTATTTTGCGGTAATATTTGCGGTTATTTTTGCGGATATTATTGCGGTTATTTTGCTGTAATATTTGCGGTTAATTTTGCGGATATCATTGCGGTTATTTTTGCGGATATCATTGCGGTTATTTTGCGGTAACATTTGCGGTTATTTTTGCGGATATTATTGCGGTTATTTTTGCGGATATCATTGGGGTTATTTTGCGGTAATATTTGCGGTTATTTTTGCGGATATTTTTGCGGTTATTTTGCTGTAATATTTGCGGTTAATTTTGCGGATATCATTGCGGTAATTTTTGCGGATATTATTGCGGTGATTTTTGCGGATATCATTGCGGTTATTTTTGCGGATATCATTGCGGTTATTTTAGCGGATATTATTGCGGTTATTTTTGCGGATATTATTGCGGTTATTTTTGCGGATATCATTGCGGTTATTTTGCTGTAATATTTGCGGTTAATTTTGCGGATATTATTGCGGTTATTTTTGCGGATATCATTGCGGTTATTTTTGCGGATATCATTGCGGTTATTTTGCGGTGATATTTGCGGTTATTTTTGCGGATATTATTGCGGTTATTTTTGCGGATATCATTGCGGTTATTTTGCGGTAATATTTGCGGTTATTTTTGCGGATATTATTGCGGTTATTTTGCTGTAATATTTGCGGTTAATTTTGCGGATATCATTGCGGTTATTTTTGCGGATATCATTGCGGTTATTTTGCGGTAACATTTGCGGTTATTTTTGCGGATATTATTGCGGTTATTTTTGCGGATATCATTGGGGTTATTTTGCGGTAATATTTGCGGTTATTTTTGTGGATATTTTTGCGGTTATTTTGCTGTAATATTTGCGGTTAATTTTGCGGATATCATTGCGGTAATTTTTGCGGATATTATTGCGGTGATTTTTGCGGATATCATTGCGGTTATTTTTGCGGATATCATTGCGGTTATTTTAGCGGATATTATTGCGGTTATTTTTGCGGATATTATTGCGGTTATTTTTGCGGATATCATTGCGGTTATTTTGCTGTAATATTTGCGGTTAATTTTGCGGATATTATTGCGGTTATTTTTGCGGATATCATTGCGGTTATTTTTGCGGATATCATTGCGGTTATTTTGCGGTGATATTTGCGGTTATTTTTGCGGATATCATTGCAGTTATTTTGCGGTAATATTTGCGGTTATTTTGCGGTGATATTTGCGGTTATTTTTGCGGATATCATTGCGGTTATTTTTGCGGATATCATTGCGGTTATTTTTGCGGATATCATTGCGGTTATTTTTGCGGATATTATTGCGGTTATTTTTGCGGATATTATTGCGGTTATTTTTGCGGATATCATTGCGGTTATTTTGCTGTAATATTTGCGGTTAATTTTGCGGATATTATTGCGGTTATTTTTGCGGATATCATTGCGGTTATTTTGGCGGATATCATTGCCGTTATTTTGCGGTGATATTTGCGGTTATTTTTGCGGATATCATTGCGGTTATTTTGCGGTAACATTTGCGGTTATTTTAGCGGATATTTTTGCGGTTATTTTTGCGGATATCATTGCAGTTATTTTGCGGTAATATTTGCGGTTATTTTGCGGTGATATTTGCGGTTATTTTTGCGGATATCATTGCGGTTATTTTTGCGGATATCATTGCGGTTATTTTTGCGGATATCATTGCGGTTATTTTTGCGGATATTATTGCGGTTATTTTTGCGGATATTATTGCGGTTATTTTTGCGGATATCATTGCGGTTATTTTGCTGTAATATTTGCGGTTAATTTTGCGGATATTATTGCGGTTATTTTTGCGGATATCATTGCGGTTATTTTTGCGGATATCATTGCGGTTATTTTGCGGTGATATTTGCGGTTATTTTTGCGGATATCATTGCGGTTATTTTGCGGTAATATTTGCGGTTATTTTTGCGGATATAATTGCGGTTATTTTTGCGGATATTATTGCGGTTATTTTTGCGGATATTATTGCGGGTATTTTTGCGGATATCATTGCGGTTATTTTGCGGTAACATTTGCGGTTATTTTTGCGGATATTATTGCGGTTATTTTTGCGGATATCATTGCGGTTATTTTGCGGTAATATTTGCGGTTATTTTTGCGGATATTATTGCGGTTATTTTGCTGTAATATTTGCGGTTAATTTTGCGGATATCATTGCGGTTATTTTTGCGGATATTATTGCGGTTATTTTTGCGGATATCATTGCGGTTATTTTGCGGTGATATTTGCGGTTATTTTTGCGGATATCATTGCGGTTATTTTTGCGGATATTATTGCGGTTATTTTTGCGGATATTATTGCGGTTATTTTTGCGGATATCATTGCGGTTATTTTGCGGTAACATTTGCGGTTATTTTTGCGGATATTATTGCGGTTATTTTTGCGGATATCATTGGGGTTATTTTGCGGTAATATTTGCGGTTATTTTTGCGGATATTTTTGCGGTTATTTTGCTGTAATATTTGCGGTTAATTTTGCGGATATCATTGCGGTTATTTTTGCGGATATTATTGCGGTGATTTTTGCGGATATCATTGCGGTTATTTTGCGGTAATATTTGCGTTTATTTTTGCGGATATAATTGCGGTTATTTTTGCGGATATTATTGCGGTTATTTTTGCGGATATTATTGCGGTTATTTTTGCGGATATCATTGCGGTTATTTTGCGGTAACATTTGCGGTTATTTTTGCGGATATTATTGCGGTTATTTTTGCGGATATCATTGGGGTTATTTTGCGGTAATATTTGCGGTTATTTTTGCGGATATTTTTGCGGTTATTTTGCTGTAATATTTGCGGTTAATTTTGCGGATATCATTGCGGTTATTTTTGCGGATATTATTGCGGTGATTTTTGCGGATATCATTGCGGTTATTTTGCGGTAATATTTGCGTTTATTTTTGCGGATATAATTGCGGTTATTTTTGCGGATATTATTGCGGTTATTTTTGCGGATATTATTGCGGGTATTTTTGCGGATATCATTGCGGTTATTTTGCGGTAACATTTGCGGTTATTTTTGCGGATATTATTGCGGTTATTTTTGCGGATATCATTGCGGTTATTTTGCGGTAATATTTGCGGTTATTTTTGCGGATATTATTGCGGTTATTTTGCTGTAATATTTGCGGTTAATTTTGCGGATATCATTGCGGTTATTTTTGCGGATATTATTGCGGTGATTTTTGCGGATATCATTGCGGTTATTTTGCGGTAACATTTGCGGTTATTTTTGCGGATATTATTGCGGTTATTTTTGCGGATATCATTGGGGTTATTTTGCGGTAATATTTGCGGTTATTTTTGCGGATATTTTTGCGGTTATTTTGCTGTAATATTTGCGGTTAATTTTGCGGATATCATTGCGGTTATTTTTGCGGATATTATTGCGGTTATTTTTGCGGATATCATTGCGGTTATTTTGCGGTGATATTTGCGGTTATTTTTGCGGATATCATTGCGGTTATTTTTGCGGATATTATTGCGGTTATTTTTGCGGATATTATTGCGGTTATTTTTGCGGATATCATTGCGGTTATTTTGCGGTAACATTTGCGGTTATTTTTGCGGATATTATTGCGGTTATTTTTGCGGATATCATTGGGGTTATTTTGCGGTAATATTTGCGGTTATTTTTGCTGATATTTTTGCGGTTATTTTGCTGTAATATTTGCGGTTAATTTTGCGGATATCATTGCGGTTATTTTTGCGGATATTATTGCGGTGATTTTTGCGGATATCATTGCGGTTATTTTTGCGGATATTATTGCGGTTATTTTTGCGGATATCATTGCGGTTATTTTGCGGTGATATTTGCGGTTATTTTTGCGGATATCATTGCGGTTATTTTTGCGGATATTATTGCGGTTATTTTTGCGGATATTATTGCGGTTATTTTTGCGGATATCATTGCGGTTATTTTGCGGTAACATTTGCGGTAATTTTTGCGGATATTATTGCGGTTATTTTTGCGGATATCATTGCGGTTATTTTGCGGTAATATTAACGGTTATTTTTGCGGATATTATTGCGGTTATTTTGCTGTAATATTTGCGGTTATTTTTGCGGATATCATTGCGGTTATTTTTGCGGATATTATTGCGGTTATTTTTGCGGATATTATTGCGGTTATTTTTGCGGATATCATTGCGGTTATTTTGCGGTTATTTTTGCGGTTATTATTGCGGTTATTTTTGCGGATATCATTGCGGTTATTTTGCGGTGTTATTAGCGGTTATTTTTGCGGATATCATTGCGTATATTTTGCGGTAATATTTGCGGTTATTTTTGCGGATATCATTGCGGTTATTTTTGCGGATATTATTGCGGTTATTTTTGCGGATATCATTGCGGGTATTTTGCGGTGATATTTGCGGTTATTTTTGCGGATATCATTGCGGTTATTTTTGCGGATATTATTGCGGTTATTTTTGCGGATATCATTGCGGTTATTTTTGCGGATATCATTGCGGTTATTTTGCGGTGATATTTGCGGTTATTTTTGCGGATATCATTGCGGTTATTTTGCGGTGATATTTGCGGTTATTTTTGCGGTTATTTTTGCGGATATCATTGCGGTTATTTTTGCGGATATTATTGCGGTTATTTTTGCGGATATTATTGCGGTTATTTTTGCGGATATCATTGCGGTTATTTTGCTGTAATATTTGCGGTTAATTTCGCGGATAATATTGCGGTTATTTTTGCGGATATCATTGCGGTTATTTTGCGGTAATTTTTGCGGTTATTTTTGCGGATATTATTGCGGTTATTTTTGCGGATATCATTGCGGTTATTTTGCGGTGATATTTGCGGTTATTTTTGCGGTGATATTTGCGGTTATTTTGCGGTTATTTTTGCGGATATCATTGCGGTTATTTTGCGGTAACATTTGCGGTTATTTTTGCGGATATTATTGCGGTTATTTTTGAGGATATCATTGCGGTTATTTTGCGGTAATATTTGCGGTTATTTTTGCGGATATTTTTGCGGTTATTTTGCTGTAATATTTGCTGTTAATTTTGCGGATATCATTGCGGTTATTTTTGCGGATATTATTACGGTTATATTTGCGGATATCATTGCGGTTATTTTGCGGTGATATTTGCGGTTATTTTTGCGGATATCATTGCGGTTATTTTGCGGTAATATTTGCGGTTATTTTTGCGGATATTATTGCGGTTATTTTTGCGGTTATTTTTGCGGATATCATTGGGGTTATTTTGCGGTAATATTTGCGGTTATTTTTGCGGATATTTTTGCCGTTATTTTGCTGTAATATTTGCGGTTAATTTTGCGGATATCATTGCGGTTATTTTTGCAGATATTATTGCGGTGATTTTTGCGGATATCATTGCGGTTATTTTGCGGTAACATTTGCGGTTATTTTTGCGGATATTATTGCGGTTATTTTTGCGGATATCATTGGGGTTATTTTGCGGTAATATTTGCGGTTATTTTTGCGGATATTTTTGCGGTTATTTTGCTGTAATATTTGCGGTTAATTTTGCGGATATCATTGCGGTTATTTTTGCGGATATTATTGCGGTGATTTTTGCGGATATCATTGCGGTTATTTTGCGGTGATATTTGCGGTTATTTTTGCGGATATCGTTGCGGTTATTTTGCGGTAATATTTGCGGATATTTTTGCGGATATTATTGCGGTTATTTTGCTGTAATATTTGCGGTTAATTTTGCGGATATCATTGCGGTTATTTTTGCGGATATTATTGCGGTTATTTTTGCGGATATCATTGCGGTTATTTTGCGGTGATATTTGCGGTTATTTTTGCGGATATCATTGCGGTTATTTTTGCGGATATTATTGCGGTTATTTTTGCGGATAATATTGCGGTTATTTTTGCGGATATCATTGCGGTTATTTTGCGGTAACATTTGCGTTAATTTTTGCGGATATTATTGCGGTTATTTTTGCGGATATCATTGCGGTTATTTTGCGGTAATATTAACGGTTATTTTTGCGGATATTATTGCGGTTATTTTGCTGTAATATTTGCGGTTATTTTTGCGGATATCATTGCGGTTCTTTTTGCGGATATTATTGCGGTTATTTTTGCGGATATTATTGCGGTTATTTTTGCGGATATCATTGCGGTTATTTTGCGGTTATTTTTGCGGTTATTATTGCGGTTATTTTTGCGGATATCATTGCGGTTATTTTGCGGTGTTATTAGCGGTTATTTTTGCGGATATCATTGCGGATATTTTGCGGTAATATTTGCGGTTATTTTTGCGGATATCATTGCGGTTTTTTTTGCGGATATTATTGCGGTTATTTTTGCGGATATCATTGCGGTTATTTTGCGGTGATATTTGCGGTTATTTTTGCGGATATCATTGCGGTTATTTTTGCGGATATTATTGCGGTTATTTTTGCGGATATCATTGCGGTTATTTTTGCGGATATCATTGCGGTTATTTTGCGGTGATATTTGCGGTTATTTTTGCGTATATCATTGCGGTTATTTTGCGGTGATATTTGCGGTTATTTTTGCGGTTATTTTTGCGGATATCATTGCGGTTATTTTTGCGGATATTATTGCGGTTATTTTTGCGGATATTATTGCGGTTATTTTTGCGGATATCATTGCGGTTATTTTGCTGTAATATTTGCGGTTAATTTTGCGGATAATATTGCGGTTATTTTTGCGGATATCATTGCGGTTATTTTGCGGTAATTTTTGCGGTTATTTTTGCGGATATTATTGCGGTTATTTTTGCGGATATCATTGCGGTTATTTTGCGGTGATATTTGCGGTTATTTTTGCGGTGATATTTGCGGTTATTTTGCGGTTATTTTTGCGGATATCATTGCGGTTATTTTGCGGTAACATTTGCGGTTATTTTTGCGGATAATATTGCGGTTATTTTTGCGGATATCATTGCGGTTATTTTGCGGTAACATTTGCGTTAATTTTTGCGGATATTATTGCGGTTATTTTTGCGGATATCATTGCGGTTATTTTGCGGTAATATTAACGGTTATTTTTGCGGATATTATTGCGGTTATTTTGCTGTAATATTTGCGGTTATTTTTGCGGATATCATTGCGGTTCTTTTTGCGGATATTATTGCGGTTATTTTTGCGGATATTATTGCGGTTATTTTTGCGGATATCATTGCGGTTATTTTGCGGTTATTTTTGCGGTTATTATTGCGGTTATTTTTGCGGATATCATTGCGGTTATTTTGCGGTGTTATTAGCGGTTATTTTTGCGGATATCATTGCGGATATTTTGCGGTAATATTTGCGGTTATTTTTGCGGATATCATTGCGGTTATTTTTGCGGATATTATTGCGGTTATTTTTGCGGATATCATTGCGGTTATTTTGCGGTGATATTTGCGGTTATTTTTGCGGATATCATTGCGGTTATTTTTGCGGATATTATTGCGGTTATTTTTGCGGATATCATTGCGGTTATTTTTGCGGATATCATTGCGGTTATTTTGCGGTGATATTTGCGGTTATTTTTGCGGATATCATTGCGGTTATTTTGCGGTGATATTTGCGGTTATTTTTGCGGTTATTTTTGCGGATATCATTGCGGTTATTTTTGCGGATATTATTGCGGTTATTTTTGCGGATATTATTGCGGTTATTTTTGCGGATATCATTGCGGTTATTTTGCTGTAATATTTGCGGTTAATTTTGTGGATAATATTGCGGTTATTTTTGCGGATATCATTGCGGTTATTTTGCGGTAATTTTTGCGGTTATTTTTGCGGATATTATTGCGGTTATTTTTGCGGATATCATTGCGGTTATTTTGCGGTGATATTTGCGGTTATTTTTGCGGTGATATTTGCGGTTATTTTGCGGTTATTTTTGCGGATATCATTGCGGTTATTTTGCGGTAACATTTGCGGTTATTTTTGCGGATATTATTGCGGTTATTTTTGCGGATATCATTGCGGTTATTTTGCGGTAATATTTGCGGTTATTTTTGCGGATATTTTTGCGGTTATTTTGCTGTAAAATTTGCTGTTAATTTTGCGGATATCATTGCGGTTATTTTTGCGGATATTATTACGGTTATTTATGCGGATATCATTGCGGTTATTTTGCGGTGATATTTGCGGTTATTTTTGCGGATATCATTGCGGTTATTTAGCGGTAATATTTGCGGTTATTTTTGCGGATATTATTGCGGTTATTTTGCTGTAATATTTGCGGTTAATTTTGCGGATATCATTGCGGTTATTTTGCGGTGATATTTGCGGTTATTTTTGCGGATATCATTGCGGTTATTTTGCGGTAATTTTTGCGGTTATTTTTGCGGATATCATTGCGGTTTTTTTTGCGGATATTATTGCGGTTATTTTTGCGGATATTATTGCGGTTATTTTTGCGGATATCATTGCGGTTATTTTGCTGTAATATTTGCGGTTAATTTTGCGGATAATATTGCGGTTATTTTTGCGGATATCATTGCGGTTATTTTGCGGTAATTTTTGCGGTTATTTTTGCGGATATTATTACGGTTATTTTTGCGGATATCATTGCGGTTATTTTTGCGGATATTATTGCGGTTATTTTTGCGGATATCATTGCGGTTATTTTGCGGTGATATTTGCGGTTATTTTTGCGGATATCATTGCGGTTATTTTTGCGGATATTATTGCGGTTATTTTTGCGGATATCATTGCGGTTATTTTTGCGGATATCATTGCGGTTATTTTGCGGTGATATTTGCGGTTATTTTTGCGGATATCATTGCGGTTATTTTGCGGTGATATTTGCGGTTATTTTTGCGGTTATTTTTGCGGATATCATTGCGGTTATTTTTGCGGATATTATTGCGGTTATTTTTGCGGATATTATTGCGGTTATTTTTGCGGATATCATTGCGGTTATTTTGCTGTAATATTTGCGGTTAATTTTGTGGATAATATTGCGGTTCTTTTTGCGGATATTATTGCGGTTATTTTTGCGGATATTATTGCGGTTATTTTTGCGGATATCATTGCGGTTATTTTGCGGTTATTTTTGCGGTTATTATTGCGGTTATTTTTGCGGATATCATTGCGGTTATTTTGCGGTGTTATTAGCGGTTATTTTTGCGGATATCATTGCGGATATTTTGCGGTAATATTTGCGGTTATTTTTGCGGATATCATTGCGGTTATTTTTGCGGATATTATTGCGGTTATTTTTGCGGATATCATTGCGGTTATTTTGCGGTGATATTTGCGGTTATTTTTGCGGATATCATTGCGGTTATTTTTGCGGATATTATTGCGGTTATTTTTGCGGATATCATTGCGGTTATTTTTGCGGATATCATTGCGGTTATTTTGCGGTGATATTTGCGGTTATTTTTGCGGATATCATTGCGGTTATTTTGCGGTGATATTTGCGGTTATTTTTGCGGTTATTTTTGCGGATATCATTGCGGTTATTTTTGCGGATATTATTGCGGTTATTTTTGCGGATATTATTGCGGTTATTTTTGCGGATATCATTGCGGTTATTTTGCTGTAATATTTGCGGTTAATTTTGTGGATAATATTGCGGTTATTTTTGCGGATATCATTGCGGTTATTTTGCGGTAATTTTTGCGGTTATTTTTGCGGATATTATTGCGGTTATTTTTGCGGATATCATTGCGGTTATTTTGCGGTGATATTTGCGGTTATTTTTGCGGTGATATTTGCGGTTATTTTGCGGTTATTTTTGCGGATATCATTGCGGTTATTTTGCGGTAACATTTGCGGTTATTTTTGCGGATATTATTGCGGTTATTTTTGCGGATATCATTGCGGTTATTTTGCGGTAATATTTGCGGTTATTTTTGCGGATATTTTTGCGGTTATTTTGCTGTAAAATTTGCTGTTAATTTTGCGGATATCATTGCGGTTATTTTTGCGGATATTATTACGGTTATTTATGCGGATATCATTGCGGTTATTTTGCGGTGATATTTGCGGTTATTTTTGCGGATATCATTGCGGTTATTTAGCGGTAATATTTGCGGTTATTTTTGCGGATATTATTGCGGTTATTTTGCTGTAATATTTGCGGTTAATTTTGCGGATATCATTGCGGTTATTTTGCGGTGATATTTGCGGTTATTTTTGCGGATATCATTGCGGTTATTTTGCGGTAATATTTGCGGTTATTTTTGCGGATATCATTGCGGTTATTTTTGCGGATATTATTGCGGTTATTTTTGCGGATATTATTGCGGTTATTTTTGCGGATATCATTGCGGTTATTTTGCTGTAATATTTGCGGTTAATTTTGCGGATAATATTGCGGTTATTTTTGCGGATATCATTGCGGTTATTTTGCGGTAATTTTTGCGGTTATTTTTGCGGATATTATTACGGTTATTTTTGCGGATATCATTGCGGTTATTTTTGCGGATATTATTGCGGTTATTTTTGCGGATATCATTGCGGTTATTTTGCGGTGATATTTGCGGTTATTTTTGCGGATATCATTGCGGTTATTTTTGCGGATATTATTGCGGTTATTTTTGCGGATATTATTGCGGTTATTTTTGCGGATATCATTGCGGTTATTTTGCTGTAATATTTGCGGTTAATTTTGCGGATAATATTGCGGTTATTTTTGCGGATATCATTGCGGTTATTTTGCGGTAATTTTTGCGGTTATTTTTGCGGATATTATTACGGTTATTTTTGCGGATATCATTGCGGTTATTTTTGCGGATATTATTGCGGTTATTTTTGCGGATATCATTGCGGTTATTTTGCGGTGATATTTGCGGTTATTTTTGCGGATATCATTGCGGTTATTTTTGCGGATATTATTGCGGTTATTTTTGCGGATATCATTGCGGTTATTTTTGCGGATATCATTGCGGTTATTTTGCGGTGATATTTGCGGTTATTTTTGCGGATATCATTGCGGTTATTTTGCGGTGATATTTGCGGTTATTTTTGCGGTTATTTTTGCGGATATCATTGCGGTTATTTTTGCGGATATTATTGCGGTTATTTTTGCGGATATTATTGCGGTTATTTTTGCGGATATCATTGCGGTTATTTTGCGGTGATATTTGCGGTTATTTTTGCGGTGATATTTGCGGTTATTTTGCGGTTATTTTTGCGGATATCATTGCGGTTATTTTGCGGTAACATTTGCGGTTATTTTTGCGGATATTATTGCGGTTATTTTTGCGGATATCATTGCGGTTATTTTGCGGTAATATTTGCGGTTATTTTTGCGGATATTTTTGCGGTTATTTTGCTGTAAAATTTGCTGTTAATTTTGCGGATATCATTGCGGTTATTTTTGCGGATATTATTACGGTTATTTATGCGGATATCATTGCGGTTATTTTGCGGTGATATTTGCGGTTATTTTTGCGGATATCATTGCGGTTATTTAGCGGTAATATTTGCGGTTATTTTTGCGGATATTATTGCGGTTATTTTGCTGTAATATTTGCGGTTAATTTTGCGGATATCATTGCGGTTATTTTGCGGTGATATTTGCGGTTATTTTTGCGGATATCATTGCGGTTATTTTGCGGTAATATTTGCGGTTATTTTTGCGGATATCATTGCGGTTATTTTTGCGGATATTATTGCGGTTATTTTTGCGGATATTATTGCGGTTATTTTTGCGGATATCATTGCGGTTATTTTGCTGTAATATTTGCGGTTAATTTTGCGGATAATATTGCGGTTATTTTTGCGGATATCATTGCGGTTATTTTGCGGTAATTTTTGCGGTTATTTTTGCGGATATTATTACGGTTATTTTTGCGGATATCATTGCGGTTATTTTTGCGGATATTATTGCGGTTATTTTTGCGGATATCATTGCGGTTATTTTGCGGTGATATTTGCGGTTATTTTTGCGGATATCATTGCGGTTATTTTTGCGGATATTATTGCGGTTATTTTTGCGGATATCATTGCGGTTATTTTTGCGGATATCATTGCGGTTATTTTGCGGTGATATTTGCGGTTATTTTTGCGGATATCATTGCGGTTATTTTGCGGTGATATTTGCGGTTATTTTTGCGGTTATTTTTGCGGATATCATTGCGGTTATTTTTGCGGATATTATTGCGGTTATTTTTGCGGATATTATTGCGGTTATTTTTGCGGATATCATTGCGGTTATTTTGCTGTAATATTTGCGGTTAATTTTGTGGATAATATTGCGGTTATTTTTGCGGATATCATTGCGGTTATTTTGCGGTAATTTTTGCGGTTATTTTTGCGGATATTATTGCGGTTATTTTTGCGGATATCATTGCGGTTATTTTGCGGTGATATTTGCGGTTATTTTTGCGGTGATATTTGCGGTTATTTTGCGGTTATTTTTGCGGATATCATTGCGGTTATTTTGCGGTAACATTTGCGGTTATTTTTGCGGATATTATTGCGGTTATTTTTGCGGATATCATTGCGGTTATTTTGCGGTAATATTTGCGGTTATTTTTGCGGATATTTTTGCGGTTATTTTGCTGTAAAATTTGCTGTTAATTTTGCGGATATCATTGCGGTTATTTTTGCGGATATTATTACGGTTATTTATGCGGATATCATTGCGGTTATTTTGCGGTGATATTTGCGGTTATTTTTGCGGTGATATTTGCGGTTATTTTGCGGTTATTTTTGCGGATATCATTGCGGTTATTTTGCGGTAACATTTGCGGTTATTTTTGCGGATATTATTGCGGTTATTTTTGCGGATATCATTGCGGTTATTTTGCGGTAATATTTGCGGTTATTTTTGCGGATATTTTTGCGGTTATTTTGCTGTAAAATTTGCTGTTAATTTTGCGGATATCATTGCGGTTATTTTTGCGGATATTATTACGGTTATTTATGCGGATATCATTGCGGTTATTTTGCGGTGATATTTGCGGTTATTTTTGCGGATATCATTGCGGTTATTTAGCGGTAATATTTGCGGTTATTTTTGCGGATATTATTGCGGTTATTTTGCTGTAATATTTGCGGTTAATTTTGCGGATATCATTGCGGTTATTTTGCGGTGATATTTGCGGTTATTTTTGCGGATATCATTGCGGTTATTTTGCGGTAATATTTGCGGTTATTTTTGCGGATATCATTGCGGTTATTTTTGCGGATATTATTGCGGTTATTTTTGCGGATATTATTGCGGTTATTTTTGCGGATATCATTGCGGTTATTTTGCTGTAATATTTGCGGTTAATTTTGCGGATAATATTGCGGTTATTTTTGCGGATATCATTGCGGTTATTTTGCGGTAATTTTTGCGGTTATTTTTGCGGATATTATTACGGTTATTTTTGCGGATATCATTGCGGTTATTTTTGCGGATATTATTGCGGTTATTTTTGCGGATATCATTGCGGTTATTTTGCGGTGATATTTGCGGTTATTTTTGCGGATATCATTGCGGTTATTTTTGCGGATATTATTGCGGTTATTTTTGCGGATATCATTGCGGTTATTTTTGCGGATATCATGGCGGTTATTTTGCTGTAATATTTGCGGTTAATTTTGCGGATAATATTGCGGTTATTTTTGCGGATATCATTGCGGTTATTTTGCGGTAATTTTTGCGGTTATTTTTGCGGATATTATTGCGGTTATTTTTGCGGATATCATTGCGGTTATTTTGCGGTAATATTTGCGGTTATTTTTGCGGATATTTTTGCGGTTATTTTGCTGTAATATTTGCGGTTAATTTTGCGGATATCATTGCGGTTATTTTTGCGGATATTATTACGGTTATTTTTGCGGATATCATTGCGGTTATTTTGCGGTGATATTTGCGGTTATTTTTGCGGAAATCATTGCGGTTATTTTGCGGTAATATTTGCGGTTATTTTTGCGGATATTATTGCGGTTATTTTGCTGTAATATTTGCGGTTAATTTTGCGGATATCATTGCGGTTATTTTTGCGGATATTATTGCGGTTATTTTTGCGGATATCATTGCGGTTATTTTGCGGTGATATTTGCGGTTATTTTTGCGGATATCATTGCGGTTATTTTTGCGGATATCATTGCGGTTATTTAGCGGTAATATTTGCGGTTATTTTTGCGGATATTATTGCGGTTATTTTGCTGTAATATTTGCGGTTAATTTTGCGGATATCATTGCGGTTATTTTGCGGTGATATTTGCGGTTTTTTTTGCGGATATCATTGCGGTTATTTTGCGGTAATATTTGCGGTTATTTTTGCGGATATCATTGCGGTTATTTTTGCGGATATTATTGCGGTTATTTTTGCGGATATTATTGCGGTTATTTTTGCGGATATCATTGCGGTTATTTTGCTGTAATATTTGCGGTTAATTTTGCGGATAATATTGCGGTTATTTTTGCGGATATCATTGCGGTTATTTTGCGGTAATTTTTGCGGTTATTTTTGCGGATATTATTACGGTTATTTTTGCGGATATCATTGCGGTTATTTTGCGGTGATATTTGCGGTTATTTTTGCGGAAATCATTGCGGTTATTTTGCGGTAATATTTGCGGTTATTTTTGCGGATATTATTGCGGTTATTTTGCTGTAATATTTGCGGTTAATTTTGCGGATATCATTGCGGTTATTTTGCGGTGATATTTGCGGTTATTTTTGCGGTGATATTTGCGGTTATTTTGCGGTTATTTTTGCGGATATCATTGCGGTTATTTTGCGGTAACATTTGCGGTTATTTTTGCGGATATTATTGCGGTTATTTTTGCGGATATCATTGCGGTTATTTTGCGGTAATATTTGCGGTTATTTTTGCGGATATTTTTGCGGTTATTTTGCTGTAAAATTTGCTGTTAATTTTGCGGATATCATTGCGGTTATTTTTGCGGATATTATTACGGTTATTTATGCGGATATCATTGCGGTTATTTTGCGGTGATATTTGCGGTTATTTTTGCGGATATCATTGCGGTTATTTAGCGGTAATATTTGCGGTTATTTTTGCGGATATTATTGCGGTTATTTTGCTGTAATATTTGCGGTTAATTTTGCGGATATCATTGCGGTTATTTTGCGGTGATATTTGCGGTTATTTTTGCGGATATCATTGCGGTTATTTTGCGGTAATATTTGCGGTTATTTTTGCGGATATCATTGCGGTTATTTTTGCGGATATTATTGCGGTTATTTTTGCGGATATTATTGCGGTTATTTTTGCGGATATCATTGCGGTTATTTTGCTGTAATATTTGCGGTTAATTTTGCGGATAATATTGCGGTTATTTTTGCGGATATCATTGCGGTTATTTTGCGGTAATTTTTGCGGTTATTTTTGCGGATATTATTACGGTTATTTTTGCGGATATCATTGCGGTTATTTTTGCGGATATTATTGCGGTTATTTTTGCGGATATCATTGCGGTTATTTTGCGGTGATATTTGCGGTTATTTTTGCGGATATCATTGCGGTTATTTTTGCGGATATTATTGCGGTTATTTTTGCGGATATCATTGCGGTTATTTTTGCGGATATCATGGCGGTTATTTTGCTGTAATATTTGCGGTTAATTTTGCGGATAATATTGCGGTTATTTTTGCGGATATCATTGCGGTTATTTTGCGGTAATTTTTGCGGTTATTTTTGCGGATATTATTGCGGTTATTTTTGCGGATATCATTGCGGTTATTTTGCGGTAATATTTGCGGTTATTTTTGCGGATATTTTTGCGGTTATTTTGCTGTAATATTTGCGGTTAATTTTGCGGATATCATTGCGGTTATTTTTGCGGATATTATTACGGTTATTTTTGCGGATATCATTGCGGTTATTTTGCGGTGATATTTGCGGTTATTTTTGCGGAAATCATTGCGGTTATTTTGCGGTAATATTTGCGGTTATTTTTGCGGATATTATTGCGGTTATTTTGCTGTAATATTTGCGGTTAATTTTGCGGATATCATTGCGGTTATTTTTGCGGATATTATTGCGGTTATTTTTGCGGATATCATTGCGGTTATTTTGCGGTGATATTTGCGGTTATTTTTGCGGATATCATTGCGGTTATTTTTGCGGATATCATTGCGGTTATTTAGCGGTAATATTTGCGGTTATTTTTGCGGATATTATTGCGGTTATTTTGCTGTAATATTTGCGGTTAATTTTGCGGATATCATTGCGGTTATTTTGCGGTGATATTTGCGGTTTTTTTTGCGGATATCATTGCGGTTATTTTGCGGTAATATTTGCGGTTATTTTTGCGGATATCATTGCGGTTATTTTTGCGGATATTATTGCGGTTATTTTTGCGGATATTATTGCGGTTATTTTTGCGGATATCATTGCGGTTATTTTGCTGTAATATTTGCGGTTAATTTTGCGGATAATATTGCGGTTATTTTTGCGGATATCATTGCGGTTATTTTGCGGTAATTTTTGCGGTTATTTTTGCGGATATTATTACGGTTATTTTTGCGGATATCATTGCGGTTATTTTGCGGTGATATTTGCGGTTATTTTTGCGGAAATCATTGCGGTTATTTTGCGGTAATATTTGCGGTTATTTTTGCGGATATTATTGCGGTTATTTTGCTGTAATATTTGCGGTTAATTTTGCGGATATCATTGCGGTTATTTTTGCGGATATTATTGCGGTTATTTTTGCGGATATCATTGCGGTTATTTTGCGGTGATATTTGCGGTTATTTTTGCGGATATCATTGCGGTTATTTTTGCGGATATCATTGCGGTTATTTAGCGGTAATATTTGCGGTTATTTTTGCGGATATTATTGCGGTTATTTTGCTGTAATATTTGCGGTTAATTTTGCGGATATCATTGCGGTTATTTTGCGGTGATATTTGCGGTTATTTTTGCGGATATCATTGCGGTTATTTTGCGGTAATATTTGCGGTTAATTTTGCGGATAATATTGCGGTTATTTTTGCGGATATCATTGCGGTTATTTTGCGGTAATTTTTGCGGTTATTTTTGCGGATATTATTGCGGTTATTTTTGCGGATATTATTGCGGTTATTTTTGCGGATATCATTGCGGTTATTTTGCTGTAATATTTGCGGTTAATTTTGCGGATAATATTGCGGTTATTTTTGCGGATATCATTGCGGTTATTTTGCGGTAATTTTTGCGGTTATTTTTGCGGATATTATTGCGGTTATTTTTGCGGATATCATTGCGGTTATTTTGCGGTGATATTTGCGGTTATTTTTGCGGTGATATTTGCGGTTATTTTGCGGTTATTTTTGCGGATATCATTGCGGTTATTTTGCGGTAACATTTGCGTTAATTTTTGCGGATATTATTGCGGTTATTTTTGCGGATATCATTGCGGTTATTTTGCGGTAATATTAACGGTTATTTTTGCGGATATTATTGCGGTTATTTTGCTGTAATATTTGCGGTTATTTTTGCGGATATCATTGCGGTTCTTTTTGCGGATATTATTGCGGTTATTTTTGCGGATATTATTGCGGTTATTTTTGCGGATATCATTGCGGTTATTTTGCGGTTATTTTTGCGGTTATTATTGCGGTTATTTTTGCGGATATCATTGCGGTTATTTTGCGGTGTTATTAGCGGTTATTTTTGCGGATATCATTGCGGATATTTTGCGGTAATATTTGCGGTTATTTTTGCGGATATCATTGCGGTTATTTTTGCGGATATTATTGCGGTTATTTTTGCGGATATCATTGCGGTTATTTTGCGGTGATATTTGCGGTTATTTTTGCGGATATCATTGCGGTTATTTTTGCGGATATTATTGCGGTTATTTTTGCGGATATCATTGCGGTTATTTTTGCGGATATCATTGCGGTTATTTTGCGGTGATATTTGCGGTTATTTTTGCGGATATCATTGCGGTTATTTTGCGGTGATATTTGCGGTTATTTTTGCGGTTATTTTTGCGGATATCATTGCGGTTATTTTTGCGGATATTATTGCGGTTATTTTTGCGGATATTATTGCGGTTATTTTTGCGGATATCATTGCGGTTATTTTGCTGTAATATTTGCGGTTAATTTTGCGGATAATATTGCGGTTATTTTTGCGGATATCATTGCGGTTATTTTGCGGTAATTTTTGCGGTTATTTTTGCGGATATTATTGCGGTTATTTTTGCGGATATCATTGCGGTTATTTTGCGGTGATATTTGCGGTTATTTTTGCGGTGATATTTGCGGTTATTTTGCGGTTATTTTTGCGGATATCATTGCGGTTATTTTGCGGTAACATTTGCGGTTATTTTTGCGGATATTATTGCGGTTATTTTTGCGGATATCATTGCGGTTATTTTGCGGTAATATTTGCGGTTATTTTTGCGGATATTTTTGCGGTTATTTTGCTGTAAAATTTGCTGTTAATTTTGCGGATATCATTGCGGTTATTTTTGCGGATATTATTACGGTTATTTATGCGGATATCATTGCGGTTATTTTGCGGTGATATTTGCGGTTATTTTTGCGGATATCATTGCGGTTATTTAGCGGTAATATTTGCGGTTATTTTTGCGGATATTATTGCGGTTATTTTGCTGTAATATTTGCGGTTAATTTTGCGGATATCATTGCGGTTATTTTGCGGTGATATTTGCGGTTATTTTTGCGGATATCATTGCGGTTATTTTGCGGTAATATTTGCGGTTATTTTTGCGGATATCATTGCGGTTATTTTTGCGGATATTATTGCGGTTATTTTTGCGGATATTATTGCGGTTATTTTTGCGGATATCATTGCGGTTATTTTGCTGTAATATTTGCGGTTAATTTTGCGGATAATATTGCGGTTATTTTTGCGGATATCATTGCGGTTATTTTGCGGTAATTTTTGCGGTTATTTTTGCGGATATTATTACGGTTATTTTTGCGGATATCATTGCGGTTATTTTGCGGTGATATTTGCGGTTATTTTTGCGGATATCATTGCGGTTATTTTGCGGTAATATTTGCGGTTATTTTTGCGGATATCATTGCGGTTATTTTTGCGGATATTATTGCGGTTATTTTTGCGGATATTATTGCGGTTATTTTTGCGGATATCATGGCGGTTATTTTGCTGTAATATTTGCGGTTAATTTTGCGGATAATATTGCGGTTATTTTTGCGGATATCATTGCGGTTATTTTGCGGTAATTTTTGCGGTTATTTTTGCGGATATTATTGCGGTTATTTTTGCGGATATCATTGCGGTTATTTTGCGGTAATATTTGCGGTTATTTTTGCGGATATTTTTGCGGTTATTTTGCTGTAATATTTGCGGTTAATTTTGCGGATATCATTGCGGTTATTTTTGCGGATATTATTACGGTTATTTTTGCGGATATCATTGCGGTTATTTTGCGGTGATATTTGCGGTTATTTTTGCGGAAATCATTGCGGTTATTTTGCGGTAATATTTGCGGTTATTTTTGCGGATATTATTGCGGTTATTTTGCTGTAATATTTGCGGTTAATTTTGCGGATATCATTGCGGTTATTTTTGCGGATATTATTGCGGTTATTTTTGCGGATATCATTGCGGTTATTTTGCGGTGATATTTGCGGTTATTTTTGCGGATATCATTGCGGTTATTTTTGCGGATATCATTGCGGTTATTTTTGCGGATATCATTGCGGTTATTTTGCGGTGATATTTGCGGTTATTTTTGCGGAAATCATTGCGGTTATTTTGCGGTAATATTTGCGGTTATTTTTGCGGATATTATTGCGGTTATTTTGCTGTAATATTTGCGGTTAATTTTGCGGATATCATTGCGGTTATTTTTGCGGATATTATTGCGGTTATTTTTGCGGATATCATTGCGGTTATTTTGCGGTGATATTTGCGGTTATTTTTGCGGATATCATTGCGGTTATTTTTGCGGATATCATTGCGGTTATTTAGCGGTAATATTTGCGGTTATTTTTGCGGATATTATTGCGGTTATTTTGCTGTAATATTTGCGGTTAATTTTGCGGATATCATTGCGGTTATTTTGCGGTGATATTTGCGGTTTTTTTTGCGGATATCATTGCGGTTATTTTGCGGTAATATTTGCGGTTATTTTTGCGGATATCATTGCGGTTATTTTTGCGGATATTATAGCGGTTATTTTTGCGGATATTATTGCGGTTATTTTTGCGGATATCATTGCGGTTATTTTGCTGTAATATTTGCGGTTAATTTTGCGGATAATATTGCGGTTATTTTTGCGGATATCATTGCGGTTATTTTGCGGTAATTTTTGCGGTTATTTTTGCGGATATTATTACGGTTATTTTTGCGGATATCATTGCGGTTATTTTGCGGTAACATTTGCGGTTATTTTTGCGGATATTATTGCGGTTATTTTTGCGGATATCATTGCGGTTATTTTGCGGTAATATTTGCGGTTATTTTTGCGGATATTTTTGCGGTTATTTTGCTGTAAAATTTGCTGTTAATTTTGCGGATATCATTGCGGTTATTTTTGCGGATATTATTACGGTTATTTATGCGGATATCATTGCGGTTATTTTGCGGTGATATTTGCGGTTATTTTTGCGGATATCATTGCGGTTATTTAGCGGTAATATTTGCGGTTATTTTTGCGGATATTATTGCGGTTATTTTGCTGTAATATTTGCGGTTAATTTTGCGGATATCATTGCGGTTATTTTGCGGTGATATTTGCGGTTATTTTTGCGGATATCATTGCGGTTATTTTGCGGTAATATTTGCGGTTATTTTTGCGGATATCATTGCGGTTATTTTTGCGGATATTATTGCGGTTATTTTTGCGGATATTATTGCGGTTATTTTTGCGGATATCATTGCGGTTATTTTGCTGTAATATTTGCGGTTAATTTTGCGGATAATATTGCGGTTATTTTTGCGGATATCATTGCGGTTATTTTGCGGTAATTTTTGCGGTTATTTTTGCGGATATTATTACGGTTATTTTTGCGGATATCATTGCGGTTATTTTGCGGTGATATTTGCGGTTATTTTTGCGGATATCATTGCGGTTATTTTGCGGTAATATTTGCGGTTATTTTTGCGGATATTATTGCGGTTATTTTTGCGGATATCATGGCGGTTATTTTGCTGTAATATTTGCGGTTAATTTTGCGGATAATATTGCGGTTATTTTTGCGGATATCATTGCGGTTATTTTGCGGTAATTTTTGCGGTTATTTTTGCGGATATTATTGCGGTTATTTTTGCGGATATCATTGCGGTTATTTTGCGGTAATATTTGCGGTTATTTTTGCGGATATTTTTGCGGTTATTTTGCTGTAATATTTGCGGTTAATTTTGCGGATATCATTGCGGTTATTTTTGCGGATATTATTACGGTTATTTTTGCGGATATCATTGCGGTTATTTTGCGGTGATATTTGCGGTTATTTTTGCGGAAATCATTGCGGTTATTTTGCGGTAATATTTGCGGTTATTTTTGCGGATATTATTGCGGTTATTTTGCTGTAATATTTGCGGTTAATTTTGCGGATATCATTGCGGTTATTTTTGCGGATATTATTGCGGTTATTTTTGCGGATATTTTTGCGGTTATTTTGCTGTAATATTTGCGGTTAATTTTGCGGATATCATTGCGGTTATTTTTGCGGATATTATTACGGTTATTTTTGCGGATATCATTGCGGTTATTTTGCGGTGATATTTGCGGTTATTTTTGCGGAAATCATTGCGGTTATTTTGCGGTAATATTTGCGGTTATTTTTGCGGATATTATTGCGGTTATTTTGCTGTAATATTTGCGGTTAATTTTGCGGATATCATTGCGGTTATTTTTGCGGATATTATTGCGGTTATTTTTGCGGATATCATTGCGGTTATTTTGCGGTGATATTTGCGGTTATTTTTGCGGATATCATTGCGGTTATTTTTGCGGATATCATTGCGGTTATTTAGCGGTAATATTTGCGGTTATTTTTGCGGATATTATTGCGGTTATTTTGCTGTAATATTTGCGGTTAATTTTGCGGATATCATTGCGGTTATTTTGCGGTGATATTTGCGGTTTTTTTTGCGGATATCATTGCGGTTATTTTGCGGTAATATTTGCGGTTATTTTTGCGGATATCATTGCGGTTATTTTTGCGGATATTATTGCGGTTATTTTTGCGGATATTATTGCGGTTATTTTTGCGGATATCATTGCGGTTATTTTGCTGTAATATTTGCGGTTAATTTTGCGGATAATATTGCGGTTATTTTTGCGGATATCATTGCGGTTATTTTGCGGTAATTTTTGCGGTTATTTTTGCGGATATTATTACGGTTATTTTTGCGGATATCATTGCGGTTATTTTGCGGTGATATTTGCGGTTATTTTTGCGGAAATCATTGCGGTTATTTTGCGGTAATATTTGCGGTTATTTTTGCGGATATTATTGCGGTTATTTTGCTGTAATATTTGCGGTTAATTTTGCGGATATCATTGCGGTTATTTTTGCGGATATTATTGCGGTTATTTTTGCGGATATCATTGCGGTTATTTTGCGGTGATATTTGCGGTTATTTTTGCGGATATCATTGCGGTTATTTTTGCGGATATCATTGCGGTTATTTAGCGGTAATATTTGCGGTTATTTTTGCGGATATTATTGCGGTTATTTTGCTGTAATATTTGCGGTTAATTTTGCGGATATCATTGCGGTTATTTTGCGGTGATATTTGCGGTTATTTTTGCGGATATCATTGCGGTTATTTTGCGGTAATATTTGCGGTTAATTTTGCGGATAATATTGCGGTTATTTTTGCGGATATCATTGCGGTTATTTTGCGGTAATTTTTGCGGTTATTTTTGCGGATATTATTGCGGTTATTTTTGCGGATATTATTGCGGTTATTTTTGCGGATATCATTGCGGTTATTTTGCTGTAATATTTGCGGTTAATTTTGCGGATAATATTGCGGTTATTTTTGCGGATATCATTGCGGTTATTTTGCGGTAATTTTTGCGGTTATTTTTGCGGATATTATTGCGGTTATTTTTGCGGATATCATTGCGGTTATTTTGCGGTGATATTTGCGGTTATTTTTGCGGTGATATTTGCGGTTATTTTGCGGTTATTTTTGCGGATATCATTGCGGTTATTTTGCGGTAACATTTGCGGATAATATTGCGGTTATTTTTGCGGATATCATTGCGGTTATTTTGCGGTAACATTTGCGTTAATTTTTGCGGATATTATTGCGGTTATTTTTGCGGATATCATTGCGGTTATTTTGCGGTAATATTAACGGTTATTTTTGCGGATATTATTGCGGTTATTTTGCTGTAATATTTGCGGTTATTTTTGCGGATATCATTGCGGTTCTTTTTGCGGATATTATTGCGGTTATTTTTGCGGATATTATTGCGGTTATTTTTGCGGATATCATTGCGGTTATTTTGCGGTTATTTTTGCGGTTATTATTGCGGTTATTTTTGCGGATATCATTGCGGTTATTTTGCGGTGTTATTAGCGGTTATTTTTGCGGATATCATTGCGGATATTTTGCGGTAATATTTGCGGTTATTTTTGCGGATATCATTGCGGTTATTTTGCGGTGATATTTGCGGTTATTTTTGCGGATATCATTGCGGTTATTTTGCGGTGATATTTGCGGTTATTTTTGCGGTTATTTTTGCGGATATCATTGCGGTTATTTTTGCGGATATTATTGCGGTTATTTTTGCGGATATTATTGCGGTTATTTTTGCGGATATCATTGCGGTTATTTTGCTGTAATATTTGCGGTTAATTTTGCGGATAATATTGCGGTTATTTTTGCGGATATCATTGCGGTTATTTTGCGGTAATTTTTGCGGTTATTTTTGCGGATATTATTGCGGTTATTTTTGCGGATATCATTGCGGTTATTTTGCGGTGATATTTGCGGTTATTTTTGCGGTGATATTTGCGGTTATTTTGCGGTTATTTTTGCGGATATCATTGCGGTTATTTTGCGGTAACATTTGCGGTTATTTTTGCGGATATTATTGCGGTTATTTTTGCGGATATCATTGCGGTTATTTTGCGGTAATATTTGCGGTTATTTTTGCGGATATTTTTGCGGTTATTTTGCTGTAAAATTTGCTGTTAATTTTGCGGATATCATTGCGGTTATTTTTGCGGATATTATTACGGTTATTTATGCGGATATCATTGCGGTTATTTTGCGGTGATATTTGCGGTTATTTTTGCGGATATCATTGCGGTTATTTAGCGGTAATATTTGCGGTTATTTTTGCGGATATTATTGCGGTTATTTTGCTGTAATATTTGCGGTTAATTTTGCGGATATCATTGCGGTTATTTTGCGGTGATATTTGCGGTTATTTTTGCGGATATCATTGCGGTTATTTTGCGGTAATATTTGCGGTTATTTTTGCGGATATCATTGCGGTTATTTTTGCGGATATTATTGCGGTTATTTTTGCGGATATTATTGCGGTTATTTTTGCGGATATCATTGCGGTTATTTTGCTGTAATATTTGCGGTTAATTTGGCGGATAATATTGCGGTTATTTTTGCGGATATCATTGCGGTTATTTTGCGGTAATTTTTGCGGTTATTTTTGCGGATATTATTACGGTTATTTTTGCGGATATCATTGCGGTTATTTTGCGGTGATATTTGCGGTTATTTTTGCGGATATCATTGCGGTTATTTTGCGGTAATATTTGCGGTTATTTTTGCGGATATCATTGCGGTTATTTTTGCGGATATTATTGCGGTTATTTTTGCGGATATTATTGCGGTTATTTTTGCGGATATCATGGCGGTTATTTTGCTGTAATATTTGCGGTTAATTTTGCGGATAATATTGCGGTTATTTTTGCGGATATCATTGCGGTTATTTTGCGGTAATTTTTGCGGTTATTTTTGCGGATATTATTGCGGTTATTTTTGCGGATATCATTGCGGTTATTTTGCGGTAATATTTGCGGTTATTTTTGCGGATATTTTTGCGGTTATTTTGCTGTAATATTTGCGGTTAATTTTGCGGATATCATTGCGGTTATTTTTGCGGATATTATTACGGTTATTTTTGCGGATATCATTGCGGTTATTTTGCGGTGATATTTGCGGTTATTTTTGCGGAAATCATTGCGGTTATTTTGCGGTAATATTTGCGGTTATTTTTGCGGATATTATTGCGGTTATTTTGCTGTAATATTTGCGGTTAATTTTGCGGATATCATTGCGGTTATTTTTGCGGATATTATTGCGGTTATTTTTGCGGATATCATTGCGGTTATTTTGCGGTGATATTTGCGGTTATTTTTGCGGATATCATTGCGGTTATTTTTGCGGATATCATTGCGGTTATTTTTGCGGATATCATTGCGGTTATTTTGCGGTGATATTTGCGGTTATTTTTGCGGAAATCATTGCGGTTATTTTGCGGTAATATTTGCGGTTATTTTTGCGGATATTATTGCGGTTATTTTGCTGTAATATTTGCGGTTAATTTTGCGGATATCATTGCGGTTATTTTTGCGGATATTATTGCGGTTATTTTTGCGGATATCATTGCGGTTATTTTGCGGTGATATTTGCGGTTATTTTTGCGGATATCATTGCGGTTATTTTTGCGGATATCATTGCGGTTATTTAGCGGTAATATTTGCGGTTATTTTTGCGGATATTATTGCGGTTATTTTGCTGTAATATTTGCGGTTAATTTTGCGGATATCATTGCGGTTATTTTGCGGTGATATTTGCGGTTTTTTTTGCGGATATCATTGCGGTTATTTTGCGGTAATATTTGCGGTTATTTTTGCGGATATCATTGCGGTTATTTTTGCGGATATTATTGCGGTTATTTTTGCGGATATTATTGCGGTTATTTTTGCGGATATCATTGCGGTTATTTTGCTGTAATATTTGCGGTTAATTTTGCGGATAATATTGCGGTTATTTTTGCGGATATCATTGCGGTTATTTTGCGGTAATTTTTGCGGTTATTTTTGCGGATATTATTACGGTTATTTTTGCGGATATCATTGCGGTTATTTTGCGGTAACATTTGCGGTTATTTTTGCGGATATTATTGCGGTTATTTTTGCGGATATCATTGCGGTTATTTTGCGGTAATATTTGCGGTTATTTTTGCGGATATTTTTGCGGTTATTTTGCTGTAAAATTTGCTGTTAATTTTGCGGATATCATTTCGGTTATTTTTGCGGATATTATTACGGTTATTTATGCGGATATCATTGCGGTTATTTTGCGGTGATATTTGCGGTTATTTTTGCGGATATCATTGCGGTTATTTAGCGGTAATATTTGCGGTTATTTTTGCGGATATTATTGCGGTTATTTTGCTGTAATATTTGCGGTTAATTTTGCGGATATCATTGCGGTTATTTTGCGGTGATATTTGCGGTTATTTTTGCGGATATCATTGCGGTTATTTTGCGGTAATATTTGCGGTTATTTTTGCGGATATCATTGCGGTTATTTTTGCGGATATTATTGCGGTTATTTTTGCGGATATTATTGCGGTTATTTTTGCGGATATCATTGCGGTTATTTTGCTGTAATATTTGCGGTTAATTTTGCGGATAATATTGCGGTTATTTTTGCGGATATCATTGCGGTTATTTTGCGGTAATTTTTGCGGTTATTTTTGCGGATATTATTACGGTTATTTTTGCGGATATCATTGCGGTTATTTTGCGGTGATATTTGCGGTTATTTTTGCGGATATCATTGCGGTTATTTTGCGGTAATATTTGCGGTTATTTTTGCGGATATTATTGCGGTTATTTTTGCGGATATCATGGCGGTTATTTTGCTGTAATATTTGCGGTTAATTTTGCGGATAATATTGCGGTTATTTTTGCGGATATCATTGCGGTTATTTTGCGGTAATTTTTGCGGTTATTTTTGCGGATATTATTGCGGTTATTTTTGCGGATATCATTGCGGTTATTTTGCGGTAATATTTGCGGTTATTTTTGCGGATATTTTTGCGGTTATTTTGCTGTAATATTTGCGGTTAATTTTGCGGATATCATTGCGGTTATTTTTGCGGATATTATTACGGTTATTTTTGCGGATATCATTGCGGTTATTTTGCGGTGATATTTGCGGTTATTTTTGCGGAAATCATTGCGGTTATTTTGCGGTAATATTTGCGGTTATTTTTGCGGATATTATTGCGGTTATTTTGCTGTAATATTTGCGGTTAATTTTGCGGATATCATTGCGGTTATTTTTGCGGATATTATTGCGGTTATTTTTGCGGATATTTTTGCGGTTATTTTGCTGTAATATTTGCGGTTAATTTTGCGGATATCATTGCGGTTATTTTTGCGGATATTATTACGGTTATTTTTGCGGATATCATTGCGGTTATTTTGCGGTGATATTTGCGGTTATTTTTGCGGAAATCATTGCGGTTATTTTGCGGTAATATTTGCGGTTATTTTTGCGGATATTATTGCGGTTATTTTGCTGTAATATTTGCGGTTAATTTTGCGGATATCATTGCGGTTATTTTTGCGGATATTATTGCGGTTATTTTTGCGGATATCATTGCGGTTATTTTGCGGTGATATTTGCGGTTATTTTTGCGGATATCATTGCGGTTATTTTTGCGGATATCATTGCGGTTATTTAGCGGTAATATTTGCGGTTATTTTTGCGGATATTATTGCGGTTATTTTGCTGTAATATTTGCGGTTAATTTTGCGGATATCATTGCGGTTATTTTGCGGTGATATTTGCGGTTTTTTTTGCGGATATCATTGCGGTTATTTTGCGGTAATATTTGCGGTTATTTTTGCGGATATCATTGCGGTTATTTTTGCGGATATTATTGCGGTTATTTTTGCGGATATTATTGCGGTTATTTTTGCGGATATCATTGCGGTTATTTTGCTGTAATATTTGCGGTTAATTTTGCGGATAATATTGCGGTTATTTTTGCGGATATCATTGCGGTTATTTTGCGGTAATTTTTGCGGTTATTTTTGCGGATATTATTACGGTTATTTTTGCGGATATCATTGCGGTTATTTTGCGGTGATATTTGCGGTTATTTTTGCGGAAATCATTGCGGTTATTTTGCGGTAATATTTGCGGTTATTTTTGCGGATATTATTGCGGTTATTTTGCTGTAATATTTGCGGTTAATTTTGCGGATATCATTGCGGTTATTTTTGCGGATATCATTGCGGTTATTTAGCGGTAATATTTGCGGTTATTTTTGCGGATATTATTGCGGTTATTTTGCTGTAATATTTGCGGTTAATTTTGCGGATATCATTGCGGTTATTTTGCGGTGATATTTGCGGTTATTTTTGCGGATATCATTGCGGTTATTTTGCGGTAATATTTGCGGTTATTTTTGCGGATATCATTGCGGTTATTTTTGCGGATATTATTGCGGTTATTTTTGCGGATATTATTGCGGTTATTTTTGCGGATATCATGGCGGTTATTTTGCGGTAACATTTGCGGTTATTTTTGCGGATATTATTGCGGTTATTTTTGCGGATATCATTGCGGTTATTTTGCGGTAATATTTGCGGTTATTTTTGCGGATATTTTTGCGGTTATTTTGCTGTAAAATTTGCTGTTAATTTTGCGGATATCATTGCGGTTATTTTTGCGGATATTATTACGGTTATTTATGCGGATATCATTGCGGTTATTTTGCGGTGATATTTGCGGTTATTTTTGCGGATATCATTGCGGTTATATAGCGGTAATATTTGCGGTTATTTTTGCGGATATTATTGCGGTTATTTTGCTGTAATATTTGCGGTTAATTTTGCGGATATCATTGCGGTTATTTTGCGGTGATATTTGCGGTTATTTTTGCGGATATCATTGCGGTTATTTTGCGGTAATATTTGCGGTTATTTTTGCGGATATCATTGCGGTTATTTTTGCGGATATTATTGCGGTTATTTTTGCGGATATTATTGCGGTTATTTTTGCGGATATCATTGCGGTTATTTTGCTGTAATATTTGCGGTTAATTTTGCGGATAATATTGCGGTTATTTTTGCGGATATCATTGCGGTTATTTTGCGGTAATTTTTGCGGTTATTTTTGCGGATATTATTACGGTTATTTTTGCGGATATCATTGCGGTTATTTTGCGGTGATATTTGCGGTTATTTTTGCGGATATCATTGCGGTTATTTTGCGATAATATTTGCGGTTATTTTTGCGGATATTATTGCGGTTATTTTTGCGGATATCATGGCGGTTATTTTGCTGTAATATTTGCGGTTAATTTTGCGGATAATATTGCGGTTATTTTTGCGGATATCATTGCGGTTATTTTGCGGTAATATTTGCGGTTATTTTTGCGGATATTATTGCGGTTATTTTTGCGGATATCATTGCGGTTATTTTGCGGTAATATTTGCGGTTATTTTTGCGGATATTTTTGCGGTTATTTTGCTGTAATATTTGCGGTTAATTTTGCGGATATCATTGCGGTTATTTTTGCGGATATTATTACGGTTATTTTTGCGGATATCATTGCGGTTATTTTGCGGTGATATTTGCGGTTATTTTTGCGGAAATCATTGCGGTTATTTTGCGGTAATATTTGCGGTTATTTTTGCGGATATTATTGCGGTTATTTTGCTGTAATATTTGCGGTTAATTTTGCGGATATCATTGCGGTTATTTTTGCGGATATTATTGCGGTTATTTTTGCGGATATTTTTGCGGTTATTTTGCTGTAATATTTGCGGTTAATTTTGCGGATATCATTGCGGTTATTTTTGCGGATATTATTACGGTTATTTTTGCGGATATCATTGCGGTTATTTTGCGGTGATATTTGCGGTTATTTTTGCGGAAATCATTGCGGTTATTTTGCGGTAATATTTGCGGTTATTTTTGCGGATATTATTGCGGTTATTTTGCTGTAATATTTGCGGTTAATTTTGCGGATATCATTGCGGTTATTTTTGCGGATATTATTGCGGTTATTTTTGCGGATATCATTGCGGTTATTTTGCGGTGATATTTGCGGTTATTTTTGCGGATATCATTGCGGTTATTTTTGCGGATATCATTGCGGTTATTTAGCGGTAATATTTGCGGTTATTTTTGCGGATATTATTGCGGTTATTTTGCTGTAATATTTGCGGTTAATTTTGCGGATATCATTGCGGTTATTTTGCGGTGATATTTGCGGTTTTTTTTGCGGATATCATTGCGGTTATTTTGCGGTAATATTTGCGGTTATTTTTGCGGATATCATTGCGGTTATTTTTGCGGATATTATTGCGGTTATTTTTGCGGATATTATTGCGGTTATTTTTGCGGATATCATTGCGGTTATTTTGCTGTAATATTTGCGGTTAATTTTGCGGATAATATTGCGGTTATTTTTGCGGATATCATTGCGGTTATTTTGCGGTAATTTTTGCGGTTATTTTTGCGGATATTATTACGGTTATTTTTGCGGATATCATTGCGGTTATTTTGCGGTTATTTTGCGGTAATATTTGCGGTTATTTTTGCGGATATCATTGCGGATATTTTGCGGTGATATTTGCGGTTATTTTTGCGGATATCATTGCGGTGATATATGCGGTTATTTTTGCGGATATCATTGCGGTTATTTTTGCGGATATTATTGCGGTTATTTTTGCGGATATCATTGCGGTTATTTTGCGGTGATATTTGCGGTTATTTTTGCGGATATCATTGCGGTTATTTTTGCGGATATCATTGCGGTTATTTAGCGGTAATATTTGCGGTTATTTTTGCGGATATTATTGCGGTTATTTTGCTGTAATATTTGCGGTTAATTTTGCGGATATCATTGCGGTTATTTTGCGGTGATATTTGCGGTTATTTTTGCGGATATCATTGCGGTTATTTTGCGGTAATATTTGCGGTTATTTTTGCGGATATCATTGCGGTTATTTTTGCGGATATTATTGCGGTTATTTTTGCGGATATTATTGCGGTTATTTTTGCGGATATCATGGCGGTTATTTTGCTGTAATATTTGCGGTTAATTTTGCGGATAATATTGCGGTTATTTTTGCGGATATCATTGCGGTTATTTTGCGGTAATTTTTGCGGTTATTTTTGCGGATATTATTGCGGTTATTTTTGCGGATATCATTGCGGTTATTTTGCGGTAATATTTGCGGTTATTTTTGCGGATATTTTTGCGGTTATTTTGCTGTAATATTTGCGGTTAATTTTGCGGATATCATTGCGGTTATTTTTGCGGATATTATTACGGTTATTTTTGCGGATATCATTGCGGTTATTTTGCGGTGATATTTGCGGTTATTTTTGCGGAAATCATTGCGGTTATTTTGCGGTAATATTTGCGGTTATTTTTGCGGATATTATTGCGGTTATTTTGCTGTAATATTTGCGGTTAATTTTGCGGATATCATTGCGGTTATTTTTGCGGATATTATTGCGGTTATTTTGCGGTGATATTTGCGGTTATTTTTGCGGTAACATTTGCGGTTATTTTTGAGGTTATTATTGCGGTTATTTTTGCGGATATCATTGCGGTTATTTTGCGGTGATATTAGCGGTTATTTTTGCGGATATCATTGCGGATATTTTGCGGTAATATTTGCGGTTATTTTTGCGGATATCATTGCGGTTATTTTTGCGGATATTATTGCGGTTATTTTTGCGGATATCATTGCGGATATTTTGCGGTGATATTTGCGGTTATTTTTGCGGATATCATTGCGGTTATTTTTGCGGATATTATTGCGGTTATTTTTGCGGATATCATTGCGGTTATTTTTGCGGATATCATTGCGGTTATTTTGCGGTGATATTTGCGGTTATTTTTGCGGATATCATTGCGGTTATTTTGCGGTAATATTTGCGGTTATTTTTGCGGTTATTTTTGCGGATATCATTGCGGTTATTTTGCTGTAATATTTGCGGTTAATTTTGCGGATAATATTGCGGTTATTTTTGCGGATATCATTGCGGTTATTTTGCGGTAATTTTTGCGGTTATTTTTGCGGATATTATTGCGGTTATTTTTGCGGATATCATTGCGGTTATTTTGCGGTGATATTTGCGGTTATTTTTGCGGTGATATTTGCGGTTATTTTGCGGTAATATTTGCGGTTATTTTTGCGGATATCATTGCGGATATTTTGCGGTGATATTTGCGGTTATTTTTGCGGATATCATTGCGGTGATATATGCGGTTATTTTTGCGGATATCATTGCGGTTATTTTTGCGGATATTATTGCGGTTATTTTTGCGGATATCATTGCGGTTATTTTTGCGGATATCATTGCGGTTATTTTGCGGTGATATTTGCGGTTATTTTTGCGGTGATATTTGCGGTTATTTTGCGGTAATATTTGCGGTTATTTTTGCGGATATCATTGCGGATATTTTGCGGTGATATTTGCGGTTATTTTTGCGGATATCATTGCGGTGATATTAGCGGTTATTTTTGCGGATATCATTGCGGTTATTTTTGCGGATATTATTGCGGTTATTTTTGCGGATATTATTGCGGTTATTTTTGCGGATATCATTGCGGTTATTTTGCGGTGATATTTGCGGTTATTTTTGCGGATATCATTGCGGTTATTTTTGCGGATATTATTGCGGTTATTTTTGCGGATATAATTGCGGTTATTTTTGCGGATATCATTGCGGTTATTTTGCGGTAACATTTGCGGTAATTTTTGCGGATATTATTGCGGTTATTTTTGCGGAAATCATTGCGGTTATTTTGCGGTAATATTAACGGTTATTTTTGCGGATATTATTGCGGTTATTTTGCTGTAATATTTGCGGTTATTTTTGCGGATATCATTGCGGTTATTTTTGCGGATATTATTGCGGTTATTTTTGCGGATATTATTGCGGTTATTTTTGCGGATATCATTGCGGTTATTTTGCGGTAACATTTGCGGTTATTTTTGCGGTTATTATTGCGGTTATTTTTGCGGATATCATTGCGGTTATTTTGCGGTGATATTAGCGGTTATTTTTGCGGATATCATTGCGGATATTTTGCGGTAATATTTGCGGTTATTTTTGCGGATATCATTGCGGTTATTTTTGCGGATATTATTGCGGTTATTTTTGCGGATATCATTGCGGTTATTTTGCGGTGATATTTGCGGTTATTTTTGCGGATATCATTGCGGTTATTTTTGCGGATATTATTGCGGTTATTTTTGCGGATATCATTGCGGTTATTTTTGCGGATATCATTGCGGTTATTTTGCGGTGATATTTGCGGTTATTTTTGCGGATATCATTGCGGTTATTTTGCGGTAATATTTGCGGTTATTTTTGCGGATATCATTGCGGTCATTTTGCGGTGATATTTGCGGTTATTTTTGCGGATATCATTGCGGTTATTTTGCGGTAATATTTGCGGTTATTTTTGCGGATATCATTGCGGTTATTTTTGCGGATATTATTGCGGTTATTTTTGCGGATATTATTGCGGTTATTTTTGCGGATATCATTGCGGTTATTTTGCTGTAATATTTGCGGTTAATTTTGCGGATAATATTGCGGTTATTTTTGCGGATATCATTGCGGTTATTTTTGCGGATATTATTGCGGTTATTTTTGCGGATATCATTGCGGTTATTTTGCGGTAATATTTGCGGTTATTTTTGCGGATATTATTGCGGTTATTTTGCTGTAATATTTGCGGTTAATTTTGCGGATATCATTGCGGTTATTTTTGCGGATATTATTGCGGTTATTTTTGCGGATATCATTGCGGTTATTTTGCGGTGATATTTGCGGTTATTTTTGCGGATATCATTGCGGTTATTTTTGCGGATATTATTGCGGTTATTTTTGGGGATATTATTGCGGTTATTTTTGCGGATATCATTGCGGTTATTTTGCGGTAACATTTGCGGTAATTTTTGCGGATATTATTGCGGTTATTTTTGCGGATATCATTGCGGTTATTTTGCGGTAATATTAACGGTTATTTTTGCGGATATTATTGCGGTTATTTTGCTGTAATATTTGCGGTTATTTTTGCGGATATCATTGCGGTTATTTTTGCGGATATTATTGCGGTTATTTTTGCGGATATTATTGCGGTTATTTTTGCGGATATCATTGCGGTTATTTTGCGGTAACATTTGCGGTTATTTTTGCGGTTATTATTGCGGTTATTTTTGCGGATATCATTGCGGTTATTTTGCGGTGATATTAGCGGTTATTTTTGCGGATATCATTGCGGATATTTTGCGGTTATTTTTGCGGATATCATTGCGGTTATTTTTGCGGATATTATTGCGGTTATTTTTGCGGATATCATTGCAGATATTTTGCGGTGATATTTGCGGTTATTTTTGCGGATATCATTGCGGTTATTTTTGCGGATATTATTGCGGTTATTTTAGCGGATATCATTGCGGTTATTTTTGCGGATATCATTGCGGTTATTTTGCGGTGATATTTGCGGTTATTTTTGCGGATATCATTGCGGTTATTTTGCGGTAATATTTGCGGTTATTTTTGCGGTTATTTTTGCGGATATCATTGCGGTTATTTTGCGGTGATATTTGCGGTTATTTTTGCGGATATCATTGCGGTTATTTTGCGGTAATATTTGCGGTTATTTTTGCGGATATCATTGCTGTTATTTTTGCGGATATTATTGCGGTTATTTTTGCGGATATTATTGCGGTTATTTTTGCGGATATCATTGCGGTTATTTTGCTGTAATATTTGCGGTTAATTTTGCGGATAATATTGCGGTTATTTTTGCGGATATCATTGCGGTAATTTTGCGGTAATTTTTGCGGTTATTTTTGCGGATATTATTGCGGTTATTTTTGCGGATATCATTGCGGTTATTTTGCGGTGATATTTGCGGTTATTTTTGCGGTGATATTTGCGGTTATTTTTGCGGATATCATTGCGGATATTTTTGCGGATATCATTGCGGTTATTTTTGCGGATATCATTGCGGTTATTTTGCGGTGATATTTGCGGTTATTTTTGCGGATATCATTGCGGTTATTTTGCGGTAATTTTTGCGGTTATTTTTGCGGATATTATTGCGGTTATTTTTGCGGATATCATTGCGGTTATTTTGCGGTTATTTTTGCGGATATCATTGCGGATATTTTGCGGTGATATTTGCGGTTATTTTTGCGGATATCATTGCGGTGATATTTGCGGTTATTTTTGCGGATATCATTGCGGTTATTTTTGCGGATATTATTGCGGTTATTTTTGCGGATATCATTGCGGTTATTTTTGCGGATATCATTGCGGTTATTTTGCGGTGATATTTGCGGTTATTTTTGCGGATATCATTGCGGTTATTTTGCGGTAATTTTTGCGGTTATTTTTGCGGATATTATTGCGGTTATTTTTGCGGATATCATTGCGGTTATTTTGCGGTAATATTTGCGGTTATTTTTGCGGTTATTTTTGCGGATATCATTGCGGTTATTTTGCGGTGATATTAGCGGTTATTTTTGCGGATATCATTGCGGTTATTTTGCGGTAATATTTGCGGTTATTTTTGCGGATATCATTGCGGTTATTTTTGCGGATATTATTGCGGTTATTTTTGCGGATATCATTGCGATTATTTTGCGATGATATTTGCGGTTATTTTTGCGGATATCATTGCGGTTATTTTTGCGGATATTATTGCGGTTATTTTTGCGGATATCATTGCGGTTATTTTTGCGGATATCATTGCGGTTATTTTGCGGTGATATTTGCGGTTATTTTTGCGGATATCATTGCGGTTATTTTGCGGTAATTTTTGCGGTTATTTTTGCGGATATTATTGCGGTTATTTTTGCGGAAATCATTGCGGTTATTTTGCGGTGATATTTGCGGTTATTTTTGCGGATATCATTGCGGTTATTTTGCGGTAATATTTGCGGTTATTTTTGCGGATATTATTGCGGTTATTTTTGCGGATATCATTGCGTTTGTTTTGCTGTAATATTTGCGGTTAATTTGCGGATATTATTGCGGTTATTTTTGCGGATATCATTGCGGTTATTTTTGCGGATATTATTGCGGTTATTTTTGCGGATATCATTGCGGTTATTTTGCGGTGATATTTGCGGTTATTTTTGCGGATATCATTGCGGTTATTTTTGCGGATATTATTGCGGTTATTTTGCGGTAATATTTGCGGTTATTTTTGCGGATATCATTGCGGTTATTTTTGCGGATATTATTGCGGTTATTTTTGCGGATATCATTGCGGTTATTTTGCGGTAACATTTGCGGTTATATTTGCGGATATTATTGCGGTTATTTTTGCGGATATCATTGCGGTTATTTTGCGGTAATATTTGCGGTTATTTTTGCGGATATTATTGCGGTTATTTTGCTGAAATATTTGCGGTTAATTTTGCGGATATCATTGCGGTTATTTTTGCGGATATTATTGCGGTTATTTTGCGGTAATATTTACGGTTAATTTTGCGGATATCAATGCGGATATTTTTGCGGATATTATTGCGGTTACTTTTGCGGATATCATTGCGGTTATTTTGCGGTGATATTTGCGGTTATTTTTGCGGATATCATTGCGGTTATTTTTGCGGATATTATTGCGGTTATTTTTGCGGATATTATTGCGGTTATTTTTGCGGATATCATTGCGGTTATTTTGCGGTAATATTTGCGGTTATTTTTGCGGATATTATTGCGGTTATTTTTGCGGATATCATTGCGGTTATTTTGCGGTAATATTTGCGGTTATTTTTGCGGATATTATTGCGGTTATTTTGCTGAAATATTTGCGGTTAATTTTGCGGATATCATTGCGGTTATTTTTGCGGATATCATTGCGGTTATTTTGCGGTAATATTTGCGGTTATTTTTGCGGATATCATTGCGGTCATTTTGCGGTGATATTTGCGGTTATTTTTGCGGATATCATTGCGGTTATTTTGCGGTAATATTTGCGGTTATTTTTGCGGATATCATTGCGGTTATTTTTGCGGATATTATTGCGGTTATTTTTGCGGATATTATTGCGGTTATTTTTGCGGATATCATTGCGGTTATTTTGCTGAAATATTTGCGGTTAATTTTGCGGATATCATTGCGGTCATTTTGCGGTGATATTTGCGGTTATTTTTGCGGATATCATTGCGGTTATTTTGCGGTAATATTTGCGGTTATTTTTGCGGATATCATTGCGGTTATTTTTGCGGATATTATTGCGGTTATTTTTGCGGATATTATTGCGGTTATTTTTGCGGATATCATTGCGGTTATTTTGCTGTAATATTTGCGGTTAATTTTGCGGATAATATTGCGGTTATTTTTGCGGATATCATTGCGGTTATTTTGCGGTAATTTTTGCGGATATCATTGCGGTTATTTTTGCGGATATTATTGCGGTTATTTTTGCGGATATCATTGCGATTATTTTGCGATGATATTTGCGGTTATTTTTGCGGATATCATTGCGGTTATTTTTGCGGATATTATTGCGGTTATTTTTGCGGATATCATTGCGGTTATTTTTGCGGATATCATTGCGGTTATTTTGCGGTGATATTTGCGGTTATTTTTGCGGATATCATTGCGGTTATTTTGCGGTAATTTTTGCGGTTATTTTTGCGGATATTATTGCGGTTATTTTTGCGGAAATCATTGCGGTTATTTTGCGGTGATATTTGCGGTTATTTTTGCGGATATCATTGCGGTTATTTTGCGGTAATATTTGCGGTTATTTTTGCGGATATTATTGCGGTTATTTTTGCGGATATCATTGCGTTTGTTTTGCTGTAATATTTGCGGTTAATTTTGCGGATATTATTGCGGTTATTTTTGCGGATATCATTGCGGTTATTTTGCGGTGATATTTGCGGTTATTTTTGCGGATATCATTGCGGTTATTTTTGCGGATATTATTGCGGTTATTTTGCGGTAATATTTGCGGTTATTTTTGCGGATATCATTGCGGTTATTTTTGCGGATATTATTGCGGTTATTTTGCGGTAACATTTGCGGTTATATTTGCGGATATTATTGCGGTTATTTTTGCGGATATCATTGCGGTTATTTTGCGGTAATATTTGCGGTTATTTTTGCGGATATTATTGCGGTTATTTTGCTGAAATATTTGCGGTTAATTTTGCGGATATCATTGCGGTTATTTTTGCGGATATTATTGCGGTTATTTTGCGGTAATATTTACGGTTAATTTTGCGGATATCAATGCGGATATTTTTGCGGATATTATTGCGGTTACTTTTGCGGATATCATTGCGGTTATTTTGCGGTGATATTTGCGGTTATTTTTGCGGATATCATTGCGGTTATTTTTGCGGATATTATTGCGGTTATTTTTGCGGATATTATTGCGGTTATTTTTGCGGATATCATTGCGGTTATTTTGCGGTAATATTTGCGGTTATTTTTGCGGATATTATTGCGGTTATTTTTGCGGATATCATTGCGGTTATTTAGCGGTAATATTTGCGGTTATTTTTGCGGATATTATTGCGGTTATTTTGCTGAAATATTTGCGGTTAATTTTGCGGATATTATTGCGGTTATTTTTGCGGATATCATTGCGGTTATTTTGCGGTAATATTTGCGGTTATTTTTGCGGATATCATTGCGGTCATTTTGCGGTGATATTTGCGGTTATTTTTGCGGATATCATTGCGGTTATTTTGCGGTAATATTTGCGGTTATTTTTGCGGATATCATTGCGGTTATTTTTGCGGATATTAATGCGGTTATTTTTGCGGATATTATTGCGGTTATTTTTGCGGATATCATTGCGGTTATTTTGCTGAAATATTTGCGGTTAATTTTGCGGATAATATTGCGGTTATTTTTGCGGATATCATTGCGGTTATTTTTGCGGATATCATTGCGGTAATTTTGCGGTGATATTTGCGGTTATTTTTGCGGATATCATTGCGGTTATTTTGCGGTAATATTTGCGGTTATTTTTGCGGATATCATTGCGGTTATTTTTGCGGATATTATTGCGGTTATTTTTGCGGATATCATTGCGGTTATTTTGCGGTAACATTTGCGGTTATATTTGCGGATATTATTGCGGTTATTTTTGCGGATATCATTGCGGTTATTTTGCGGTAATATTTGCGGTTATTTTTGCGGATATTATTGCGGTTATTTTGCTGAAATATTTGCGGTTAATTTTGCGGATATCATTGCGGTTATTTTTGCGGATATTATTGCGGTTATTTTGCGGTAATATTTACGGTTAATTTTGCGGATATCAATGCGGATATTTTTGCGGATATTATTGCGGTTACTTTTGCGGATATCATTGCGGTTATTTTGCGGTGATATTTGCGGTTATTTTTGCGGATATCATTGCGGTTATTTTTGCGGATATTATTGCGGTTATTTTTGCGGATATTATTGCGGTTATTTTTGCGGATATCATTGCGGTTATTTTGCGGTAATATTTGCGGTTATTTTTGCGGATATCATTGCGGTTATTTTTGCGGATATTATTGCGGTTATTTTTGCGGATATCATTGCGGATATTTTGCTGTAATATTTGCGGTTAATTTTGCGGATATTATTGCGGTTATTTTTGCGGATATCATTGCGGTTATTTTAGCGGATATCATTGCGGTTATTTTGCGGTGATATTTGCGGTTATTTTTGCGGATATCATTGCGGTTATTTTGCGGTAATATTTGCGGTTATTTTTGCGGATATCATTGCGGTTATTTTTGCGGATATTATTGCGGTTATTTTTGCGGATATCATTGCGGTTATTTTGCTGTAATATTTGCGGTTAATTTTGCGGATATTATTGCGGATATTTTTGCGGATATCATTGCGGTTATTTTTGCGGATATCATTGCGGTTATTTTGCGGTGATATTTGCGGTTATTTTTGAAGGATATCATTTCGGTTATTTTGCGGTAATATTTGCGGTTATTTTTGCGGATATCATTGCGGTTATTTTTGCGGATATTATTGCGGTTATTTTGCGGTAATATTTGTGGTTATTTTTGCGGATATTATTGCGGTTACTTTTGCGGATATCATTGCGGTTATTTTGCGGTGATATTTGCGGTTATTTTTGCGGATATTATTGCGATTATTTTTGCGGATATCATTGCGGTTATTTTGCGGTAATATTTGCGGTTATTTTTGCGGATATTTTTGCGGTTATTTTGCTGTAATATTTGCGGTTAATTTTGCGGATATCATTGCGGTAATTTTTGCGGATATTATTGCGGTTATTTTTGCGGATATCATTGCGGTTATTTTGCGGTGATATTTGCGGTTATTTTTGCGGATATCATTGCGGTTATTTTGCGGTAATATTTGCGGTTATTTTTGCGGATATTATTGCGGTTATTTTGCTGTAATATTTGCGGTTAATTTTGCGGATATCATTGCGGTTATTTTTGCGGATATCATTGCGGTTATTTTGCGGTAATATTAACGGTTATTTTTGCGGATATTATTGCGGTTATTTTGCTGTAATATTTGCGGTTATTTTTGCGGATATCATTGCGGTTATTTTTGCGGATATTATTGCGGTTATTTTTGCGGATATTATTGCGGTTATTTTTGCGGATATCATTGCGATTATTTTGCGGTAACATTTGCGGTTATTTTTGCGGTTATTATTGCGGTTATTTTTGCGGATATCATTGCGGTTATTTTGCGGTAATATTTGCGGTTATTTTTGCGGATATTTTTGCGGTTATTTTGCTGTAATATTTGCGGTTAATTTTGCGGATATCATTGCGGTAATTTTTGCGGATATTATTGCGGTTATTTTTGCGGATATCATTGCGGTTATTTTGCGGTGATATTTGCGGTTATTTTTGCGGATATCATTGCGGTTATTTTGCGGTAATATTTGCGGTTATTTTTGCGGATATTATTGCGGTTATTTTGCTGCAATATTTGCGGTTAATTTTGCGGATATCATTGCGGTTATTTTTGCGGATATTATTGCGGTTATTTTTGCGGATATCATTGCGGTTATTTTGCGGTGATATTTGCGGTTATTTTTGCGGATATCATTGCGGTTATTTTTGCGGATATTACTGCGGTTATTTTTGCGGATATTATTGCGGTTATTTTTGCGGATATCATTGCGGTTATTTTTGCGGATATCATTGCGGTTATTTTGCGGTGATATTTGCGGTTATTTTTGCGGATATCATTGCGGTTATTTTGCGGTAATATTTGCGGATATTTTTGCGGATATCATTGCGGTTATTTTGCTGTAATATTTGCGGTTAATTTTGCGGATATTATTGCGGTTATTTTTGCGGATATCATTGCGGTTATTTTTGCGGATATCATTGCGGTTATTTTGCGGTGATATTTGCGGTTATTTTTGCGGATATCATTGCGGTTATTTTGCGGTAATATTTGCGGTTATTTTTGCGGATATCATTGCGGTTATTTTTGCGGATATTATTGCGGTTATTTTTGCGGATATTATTGCGGGTATTTTTGCGGATATCATTGCGGTTATTTTGCGGTAACATTTGCGGTTATTTTTGCGGATATTATTGCGGTTATTTTTGCGGATATCATTGCGGTTATTTTGCGGTAATATTTGCGGTTATTTTTGCGGATATTATTGCGGTTATTTTGCTGTAATATTTGCGGTTAATTTTGCGGATATCATTGCGGTTACTTTTGCGGATATTATTGCGGTTATTTTTGCGGATATCATTGCGGTTATTTTGCGGTGATATTTGCGGTTATTTTTGCGGATATTATTGCGGTTATTTTTGCGGATATCATTGCGGTTATTTTGCGGTAACATTTGCGGTTATTTTTGCGGATATTATTGCGGTTATTTTTGCGGATATCATTGCGGTTATTTTGCTGTAATATTTGCGGTTAATTTTGCGGATATTATTGCGGATATTTTTGCGGATATCATTGCGGTTATTTTTGCGGATATCATTGCGGTTATTTTGCGGTGATATTTGCGGTTATTTTTGAAGGATATCATTGCGGTTATTTTGCGGTAATATTTGCGGATATTTTTGCGGATATCATTGCGGTTATTTTGCTGTAATATTTGCGGTTAATTTTGCGGATATTATTGCGGTTATTTTTGCGGATATCATTGCGGTTATTTTTGCGGATATCATTGCGGTTATTTTGCGGTGATATTTGCGGTTATTTTTGCGGATATCATTGCGGTTATTTTGCGGTAATATTTGCGGTTATTTTTGCGGATATCATTGCGGTTATTTTTGCGGATATTATTGCGGTTATTTTTGCGGATATTATTGCGGGTATTTTTGCGGATATCATTGCGGTTATTTTGCGGTAACATTTGCGGTTATTTTTGCGGATATTATTGCGGTTATTTTTGCGGATATCATTGCGGTTATTTTGCGGTAATATTTGCGGTTATTTTTGCGGATATTATTGCGGTTATTTTGCTGTAATATTTGCGGTTAATTTTGCGGATATCATTGCGGTTACTTTTGCGGATATTATTGCGGTTATTTTTGCGGATATCATTGCGGTTATTTTGCGGTGATATTTGCGGTTATTTTTGCGGATATTATTGCGGTTATTTTTGCGGATATCATTGCGGTTATTTTGCGGTAACATTTGCGGTTATTTTTGCGGATATTATTGCGGTTATTTTTGCGGATATCATTGCGGTTATTTTGCTGTAATATTTGCGGTTAATTTTGCGGATATTATTGCGGATATTTTTGCGGATATCATTGCGGTTATTTTTGCGGATATCATTGCGGTTATTTTGCGGTGATATTTGCGGTTATTTTTGAAGGATATCATTTCGGTTATTTTGCGGTAATATTTGCGGTTATTTTTGCGGATATCATTGCGGTTATTTTTGCGGATATTATTGCGGTTATTTTGCGGTAATATTTGTGGTTATTTTTGCGGATATTATTGCGGTTACTTTTGCGGATATCATTGCGGTTATTTTGCGGTGATATTTGCGGTTATTTTTGCGGATATTATTGCGATTATTTTTGCGGATATCATTGCGGTTATTTTGCGGTAATATTTGCGGTTATTTTTGCGGATATTTTTGCGGTTATTTTGCTGTAATATTTGCGGTTAATTTTGCGGATATCATTGCGGTAATTTTTGCGGATATTATTGCGGTTATTTTTGCGGATATCATTGCGGTTATTTTGCGGTGATATTTGCGGTTATTTTTGCGGATATCATTGCGGTTATTTTGCGGTAATATTTGCGGTTATTTTTGCGGATATTATTGCGGTTATTTTGCTGTAATATTTGCGGTTAATTTTGCGGATATCATTGCGGTTATTTTTGCGGATATCATTGCGGTTATTTTGCGGTAATATTAACGGTTATTTTTGCGGATATTATTGCGGTTATTTTGCTGTAATATTTGCGGTTATTTTTGCGGATATCATTGCGGTTATTTTTGCGGATATTATTGCGGTTATTTTTGCGGATATTATTGCGGTTATTTTTGCGGATATCATTGCGATTATTTTGCGGTAACATTTGCGGTTATTTTTGCGGTTATTATTGCGGTTATTTTTGCGGATATCATTGCGGTTATTTTGCGGTAATATTTGCGGTTATTTTTGCGGATATTTTTGCGGTTATTTTGCTGTAATATTTGCGGTTAATTTTGCGGATATCATTGCGGTAATTTTTGCGGATATTATTGCGGTTATTTTTGCGGATATCATTGCGGTTATTTTGCGGTGATATTTGCGGTTATTTTTGCGGATATCATTGCGGTTATTTTGCGGTAATATTTGCGGTTATTTTTGCGGATATTATTGCGGTTATTTTGCTGCAATATTTGCGGTTAATTTTGCGGATATCATTGCGGTTATTTTTGCGGATATTATTGCGGTTATTTTTGCGGATATCATTGCGGTTATTTTGCGGTGATATTTGCGGTTATTTTTGCGGATATCATTGCGGTTATTTTTGCGGATATTATTGCGGTTATTTTTGCGGATATTATTGCGGTTATTTTTGCGGATATCATTGCGGTTATTTTTGCGGATATCATTGCGGTTATTTTGCGGTGATATTTGCGGTTATTTTTGCGGATATCATTGCGGTTATTTTGCGGTAATATTTGCGGATATTTTTGCGGATATCATTGCGGTTATTTTGCTGTAATATTTGCGGTTAATTTTGCGGATATTATTGCGGTTATTTTTGCGGATATCATTGCGGTTATTTTTGCGGATATCATTGCGGTTATTTTGCGGTGATATTTGCGGTTATTTTTGCGGATATCATTGCGGTTATTTTGCGGTAATATTTGCGGTTATTTTTGCGGATATCATTGCGGTTATTTTTGCGGATATTATTGCGGTTATTTTTGCGGATATTATTGCGGGTATTTTTGCGGATATCATTGCGGTTATTTTGCGGTAACATTTGCGGTTATTTTTGCGGATATTATTGCGGTTATTTTTGCGGATATCATTGCGGTTATTTTGCGGTAATATTTGCGGTTATTTTTGCGGATATTATTGCGGTTATTTTGCTGTAATATTTGCGGTTAATTTTGCGGATATCATTGCGGTTACTTTTGCGGATATTATTGCGGTTATTTTTGCGGATATCATTGCGGTTATTTTGCGGTGATATTTGCGGTTATTTTTGCGGATATTATTGCGGTTATTTTTGCGGATATCATTGCGGTTATTTTGCGGTAACATTTGCGGTTATTTTTGCGGATATTATTGCGATTATTTTTGCGGATATCATTGCGGTTATTTTGCGGTAATATTTGCGGTTATTTTTGCGGATATTTTTGCGGTTATTTTGCTGTAATATTTGCGGTTAATTTTGCGGATATCATTGCGGTAGTTTTTGCGGATATTATTGCGGTTATTTTTGCGGATATCATTGCGGTTATTTTGCGGTGATATTTGCGGTTATTTTTGCGGATATCATTGCGGTTATTTTGCGGTGATATTTGCGGTTATTTTTGCGGATATCATTGCGGTTATTTTTGCGGATATTATTGCGGTTATTTTTGCGGATATTATTGCGGTTATTTTTGGGGATATTATTGCGGTTATTTTTGCGGATATCATTGCGGTTATTTTGCGGTGATATTTGCGGTTATTTTTGCGGATATCATTGCGGTTATTTTGCGGTAATATTTGCGGTTATTTTTGCGGATATTATTGCGGTTATTTTGCGGTGATATTTGCGGTTATTTTTGCGGATATCTTTGCGGTTATTTTTGCGGATATTATTGCGGTTATTTTTGCGGATATTATTGCGGTTATTTTTGCGGATATCATTGCGGTTATTTTGCGGTAACATTTGCGGTTATTTTTGCGGTTATTATTGCGGTTATTTTTGCGGATATCATTGCGGTTATTTTGCGGTGATATTTGCGGTTATTTTTGCGGATATCATTGCGGTTATTTTGCGGTAATATTTGCGGTTAATTTTGCGGATATCATTGCGGTTATTTTTGCGGATATTATTGCGGTTATTTTTGCGGATATCATTGTGGTTATTTTGCGGTGATATTAGCGGTTATTTTTGCGGATATCATTGCGGTTATTTAGCGGTAATATTTGCGGTTATTTTTGCGGATATCATTGCGGTTATTTTTGCGGATATTATTGCGGTTATTTTTGCGGATATCATTGCGGTTATTTTGCGGTGATATTTGCGGTTATTTTTGCGGATATCATTGCGGTTATTTTGCGGTAATATTTGCGGTTATTTTTGCGGATATTATTGCGGTTATTTTGCTGTAATATTTGCGGTTAATTTTGCGGATATCATTGCGGTTATTTTTGCGGATATTATTGCGGTTATTTTTGCGGATATCATTGCGGTTATTTTGCGGTAACATTTGCGGTAATTTTTGCGGATATTATTGCGGTTATTTTTGCGGATATCATTGCGGTTATTTTGCGGTAACATTAACGGATATTTTTGCGGATATTATTGCGGTTATTTTGCTGTAATATTTGCGGTTATTTTTGCGGATATCATTGCGGTTATTTTTGCGGATATTATTGCGGTTATTTTTGCGGATATTATTGCGGTTATTTTTGCGGATATCATTGCGGTTATTTTGCGGTAACATTTGCGGTTATTTTTGCGGTTATTATTGCGGTTATTTTGGCGGATATCATTGCGGTTATTTTGCGGTGATATTTGCGGTTATTTTTGCGGATATCATTGCGGTTATTTTTGCGGATATCATTGCGGTTATTTTTGCGGATATCATTGCGGTTATTTTTGCGGATATTATTGCGGTTATTTTTGCGGATATCATTGCGGTTATTTTGCGGTGATATTTGCGGTTATTTTTGCGGATTTCATTGCGGTTATTTTGCGGTAATATTTGCGGTTGTTTTTGCGGATATCATTGCGGTTATTTTTGCGGATATTATTGCGGTTATTTTTGCGGATATCATTGCGGTTATATTGCGGTGATATTTGCGGTTATTTTTGCGGATATCATTGCGGTTATTTTTGCGGATATTATTGCGGTTATTTTTGCGGATATCATTGCGGTTATTTTTGCGGATATCATTGCGGTTATTTTGCGGTGATATTTGCGGTTATTTTTGCGGATATCATTGCGGTTATTTTTGCGGATATTATTGCGGTTATTTTTGCGGATATTATTGCGGTTATTTTTGCGGATATCATTGCGGTTATTTTGCGGTAACATTTACGGTAATTTTTGCGGATATTATTGCGGTTATTTTTGCGGATATCATTGCGGTTATTTTGCGGTAATATTAACGGTTATTTTTGCGGATATTATTGCGGTTATTTTGCTGTAATATTTGCGGTTATTTTTGCGGATATCATTGCGGTTATTTTTGCGGATATTATTGCGGTTATTTTTGCGGATATTATTGCGGTTATTTTTGCGGATATCATTGCGGTTATTTTGCGGTAACATTTGCGGTTATTTTTGCGGTTATTATTGCGGTTATTTTTGCGGATATCATTGCGGTTATTTTGCGGTGATATTTGCGGTTATTTTTGCGGATATCATTGCAGTTATTTTTGCGGATATTATTGCGGTTATTTTTGCGGATATCATTGCGGTTATTTTGCGGTGATATTAGCGGTTATTTTTGCGGATATCATTGCGGTTATTTTGCGGTAATATTTGCGGTTATTTTGGCGGATATCATTGCGGTTATTTTTGCGGATATTATTGCGGTTATTTTTGCGGATATCATTGCGGTTATTTTGCGGTGATATTTGCGGTTATTTTTGCGGATATCATTGCGGTTATTTTGCGGTAATATTTGCGGTTATTTTTGCGGATATTATTGCGGTTATTTTGCTGTAATATTTGCGGTTAATTTTGCGGATATCATTGCGGTTATTTTTGCGGATATTATTGCGGTTATTTTTGCGGATATCATTGCGGTTATTTTGCGGTGATATTTGCGGTTATTTTTGCGGATATCACTGCGGTTATTTTTGCGGATATTATTGCGGTTATTTTTGCGGATATTATTGCGGTTATTTTTGCGGATATCATTGCGGTTATTTTGCGGTAACATTTGCGGTAATTTTTGCGGATATTATTGCGGTTATTTTTGCGGATATCATTGCGGTTATTTTGCGGTAACATTAACGGATATTTTTGCGGATATTATTGCGGTTATTTTGCTGTAATATTTGCGGTTATTTTTGCGGATAACATTGCGGTTATTTTTGCGGATATTATTGCGGTTATTTTTGCGGATATTATTGCGGTTATTTTTGCGGATATCATTGCGGTTATTTTGCGGTAACATTTGCGGTTATTTTTGCGGTTATTATTGCGGTTATTTTTGCGGATAACATTGCGGTTATTTTGCGGTGATATTTGCGGTTATTTTTGCGGATATCATTGCGGTTATTTTGCGGTAATATTTGCGGTTATTTTTGCGGATATCATTGCGGTTATTTTTGCGGATATTATTGCGGTTATTTTTGCGGATATCATTGCGGTTATTTTGCGGTGATATTTGCGGTTATTTTTGCGGATATCATTGCGGTTATTTTTGCGGATATTATTGCGGTTATTTTTGCGGATATCATTGCGGTTATTTTTGCGGATATCATTGCGGTTATTTTGCGGTGATATTTGCGGTTATTTTTGCGGATATCATTGCGGTTATTTTTGCGGATATTATTGCGGTTATTTTTGCGGATATTATTGCGGTTATTTTTGCGGATATCATTGCGGTTATTTTGCGGTAACATTTGCGGTAATTTTTGCGGATATTATTGCGGTTATTTTTGCGGATATCATTGCGGTTATTTTGCGGTAATATTAACGGTTATTTTTGCGGATATTATTACGGTTATTTTGCTGTAATATTTGCGGTTATTTTTGCGGATATCATTGCGGTTATTTTTGCGGATATTATTGCGGTTATTTTTGCGGATATTATTGCGGTTATTTTTGCGGATATTATTGCGGGTATTTTTGCGGATATCATTGCGGTTATTTTGCGGTAACATTTGCGGTTATTTTTGCGGATATTATTGCGGTTATTTTTGCGGATATCATTGCGGTTATTTTGCGGTAATATTTGCGGTTATTTTTGCGGATATCATTGCGGTTATTTTTGCGGATATTATTGCGGTTATTTTTGCGGATATTATTGCGGGTATTTTTGCGGATATCATTGCGGTTATTTTGCGGTAACATTTGCGGTTATTTTTGCGGATATTATTGCGGTTATTTTTGCGGATATCATTGCGGTTATTTTGCGGTGATATTTGCGGTTATTTTTGCGGATATTATTGCGTTTATTTTTGCGGATATTATTGCGGTTATTTTTGCGGATATTATTGCGGTTATTTTTGCGGATATCATTGCGGTTATTTTGCGGTAACATTTGCGGTTATTTTTGCGGATATTATTGCGATTATTTTTGCGGATATCATTGCGGTTATTTTGCGGTAATATTTGCGGTTATTTTTGCGGATATTTTTGCGGTTATTTTGCTGTAATATTTGCGGTTAATTTTGCGGATATCATCGCGGTAATTTTTGCGGATATTATTGCGGTTATTTTTGCGGATATCATTGCGGTTATTTTGCGGTGATATTTGCGGTTATTTTTGCGGATATCATTGCGGTTATTTTGCGGTAATATTTGCGGTTATTTTTGCGGATATTATTGCGGTTATTTTGCTGTAATATTTGCGGTTAATTTTGCGGATATCATTGCGGTTATTTTTGCGGATATTATTGCGGTTATTTTTGCGGATATCATTGCGGTTATTTTGCGGTGATATTTGCGGTTATTTTTGCGGATATCATTGCGGTTATTTTTGCGGATATTATTGCGGTTATTTTTGCGGATATTATTGCGGTTATTTTTGCGGATATCATTGCGGTTATTTTTGCGGATATCATTGCGGTTATTTTGCGGTGATATTTGCGGTTATTTTTGCGGATATCATTGCGGTTATTTTGCGGTAATATTTGCGGTTATTTTTGCGGATATCATTGCGGTTATTTTTGCGGATATTATTGCGGTTATTTTTGCGGATATTATTGCGGGTATTTTTGCGGATATCATTGCGGTTATTTTGCGGTAACATTTGCGGATATTTTTGCGGATATTATTGCGGTTATTTTTGCGGATATCATTGCGGTTATTTTGCGGTGATATTTGCGGTTATTTTTGCGGATATCATTGCGTTTATTTTTGCGGATATTATTGCGGTTATTTTTGCGTAAATTATTGCGGTTATTTTTGCGGATATCATTGCGGTTATTTTGCGGTAACATTTGCGGTTATTTTTGCGGATATTATTGCGATTATTTTTGCGGATATCATTGCGGTTATTTTGCGGTATTATTTGCGGTTATTTTTGCGGATATTTTTGCGGTTATTTTGCTGTAATATTTGCGGTTAATTTTGCGGATATCATTGCGGTAATTTTTGCGGATATTATTGCGGTTATTTTTGCGGATATCATTGCGGTTATTTTGCGGTGATATTTGCGGTTATTTTTGCGGATATCATTGCGGTTATTTTGCGGTAATATTTGCGGATATTATTGCGGTTATTTTGCTGTAATATTTGCGGTTAATTTTGCGGATATCATTGCGGTTATTTTTGCGGATATTATTGCGGTTATTTTTGCGGATATCATTGCGGTTATTTTGCGGTGATATTTGCGGTTATTTTTGCGGATATCATTGCGGTTATTTTTGCGGATATTATTGCGGTTATTTTTGCGGATATCATTGCGGTTATTTTTGCGGATATTATTGCGGTTATTTTTGCGGATATCATTGCGGTTATTTTGCGGTGATATTTGCGGTTATTTTTGCGGATATCATTGCGGTTATTTTTGCGGATATTATTGCGGTTATTTTTGCGGATATTATTGCGGTTATTTTTGCGGATATCATTGCGGTTATTTTTGCGGATATCATTGCGGTTATTTTGCGGTGATATTTGCGGTTATTTTTGCGGATATCATTGCGGTTATTTTGCGGTAATATTTGCGGTTATTTTTGCGGATATCATTGCGGTTATTTTTGCGGATATTATTGCGGTTATTTTTGCGGATATTATTGCGGGTATTTTTGCGGATATCATTGCGGTTATTTTGCTGTAATATTTGCGGTTAATTTTGCGGATATTATTGCGGTTATTTTTGCGGATATCATTGCGGTTATTTTTGCGGATATCATTGCGGTTATTTTGCGGTGATATTTGCGGTTATTTTAGCGGGTATCATTGCGATTATTTTGCGGTAATATTTGCGGTTATTTTTGCGGATATCATTGCGGTTATTTTTGCGGATATTATTGCGGTTATTTTTGCGGATATTATTGCGGGTATTTTTGCGGATATCATTGCGGTTATTTTGCGGTAACATTTGCGGTTATTTTTGCGGATATTATTGCGGTTATTTTTGCGGATATCATTGCGGTTATTTTGCGGTGATATTTGCGGTTATTTTTGCGGATATTATTGCGTTTATTTTTGCGGATATTATTGCGGTTATTTTTGCGGATATTATTGCGGTTATTTTTGCGGATATCATTGCGGTTATTTTGCGGTAACATTTGCGGTTATTTTTGCGGATATTATTGCGATTATTTTTGCGGATATCATTGCGGTTATTTTGCGGTAATATTTGCGGTTATTTTTGCGGATATTTTTGCGGTTATTTTGCTGTAATATTTGCGGTTAATTTTGCGGATATCATCGCGGTAATTTTTGCGGATATTATTGCGGTTATTTTTGCGGATATCATTGCGGTTATTTTGCGGTGATATTTGCGGTTATTTTTGCGGATATCATTGCGGTTATTTTGCGGTAATATTTGCGGTTATTTTTGCGGATATTATTGCGGTTATTTTGCTGTAATATTTGCGGTTAATTTTGCGGATATCATTGCGGTTATTTTTGCGGATATTATTGCGGTTATTTTTGCGGATATCATTGCGGTTATTTTGCGGTGATATTTGCGGTTATTTTTGCGGATATCATTGCGGTTATTTTTGCGGATATTATTGCGGTTATTTTTGCGGATATTATTGCGGTTATTTTTGCGGATATCATTGCGGTTATTTTTGCGGATATCATTGCGGTTATTTTGCGGTGATATTTGCGGTTATTTTTGCGGATATCATTGCGGTTATTTTGCGGTAATATTTGCGGTTATTTTTGCGGATATCATTGCGGTTATTTTTGCGGATATTATTGCGGTTATTTTTGCGGATATTATTGCGGGTATTTTTGCGGATATCATTGCGGTTATTTTGCGGTAACATTTGCGGATATTTTTGCGGATATTATTGCGGTTATTTTTGCGGATATCATTGCGGTTATTTTGCGGTGATATTTGCGGTTATTTTTGCGGATATCATTGCGTTTATTTTTGCGGATATTATTGCGGTTATTTTTGCGTAAATTATTGCGGTTATTTTTGCGGATATCATTGCGGTTATTTTGCGGTAACATTTGCGGTTATTTTTGCGGATATTATTGCGATTATTTTTGCGGATATCATTGCGGTTATTTTGCGGTATTATTTGCGGTTATTTTTGCGGATATTTTTGCGGTTATTTTGCTGTAATATTTGCGGTTAATTTTGCGGATATCATTGCGGTAATTTTTGCGGATATTATTGCGGTTATTTTTGCGGATATCATTGCGGTTATTTTGCGGTGATATTTGCGGTTATTTTTGCGGATATCATTGCGGTTATTTTGCGGTAATATTTGCGGTTATTTTTGCGGATATTATTGCGGTTATTTTGCTGTAATATTTGCGGTTAATTTTGCGGATATCATTGCGGTTATTTTTGCGGATATTATTGCGGTTATTTTTGCGGATATCATTGCGGTTATTTTGCGGTGATATTTGCGGTTATTTTTGCGGATATCATTGCGGTTATTTTTGCGGATATTATTGCGGTTATTTTTGCGGATATTATTGCGGTTATTTTTGCGGATATCATTGCGGTTATTTTGCGGTAACATTTGCGGTAATTTTTGCGGATATTATTGCGGTTATTTTTGCGGATATCATTGCGGTTATTTTGCGGTAATATTAACGGATATTTTTGCGGATATTATTGCGGTTATTTTGCTGTAATATTTGCGGTTATTTTTGCGGATATCATTGCGGTTATTTTTGCGGATATTATTGCGGTTATTTTTGCGGATATTATTGCGGTTATTTTTGCGGATATCATTGCGGTTATTTTGCGGTAACATTTGCGGTTATTTTTGCGGTTATTATTGCGGTTATTTTTGCGGATATCATTGCGGTTATTTTGCGGTGATATTTGCGGTTATTTTTGCGGATATCATTGCGGTTATTTTTGCGGATATTATTGCGGTTATTTTTGCGGATATCATTGCGGTTATTTTGCGGTGATATTAGCGGTTATTTTTGCGGATATCATTGCGGTTATTTTGCGGTAATATTTGCGGTTATTTTTGCGGATATCATTGCGGTTATTTTTGCGGATATTATTGCGGTTATTTTTGCGGATATCATTGCCGTTATTTAGCGGTGATATTTGCGGTTATTTTTGCGGATATCATTGCGGTTATTTTGCGGTAATATTTGCGGTTATTTTTGCGGATATCATTGCGGTAATTTTTGCGGATATTATTGCGGTTATTTTTGCGGATATCATTGCGGTTATTTTGCGGTAATATTAACGGTTATTTTTGCGGATATTATTGCGGTTATTTTTGCGGATATCATTGCGGTTATTTTTGCGGATATTATTGCGGTTATTTTTGCGGATATTATTGCGGTTATTTTTGCGGATATCATTGCGGTTATTTTGCGGTGATATTTGCGGTTATTTTTGCGGATATCATTGCGGTTATTTTTGCGGATATTATTGCGGTAATTTTTGCGGATATTATTGCGGTTATTTTTGCGGATATCATTGCGGTTATTTTGCGGTAATATTAACGGTTATTTTTGCGGATATTATTGCGGTTATTTTTGCGGATATCATTGCGGTTATTTTTGCGGATATTATTGCGGTTATTTTTGCGGATATTATTGCGGTTATTTTTGCGGATATCATTGCGGTTATTTTGCGGTAACATTTGCGGTTATTTTTGCGGTTATTATTGCGGTTATTTTTGCGGATATCATTGCGGTTATTTTGCGGTGATATTAGCGGTTATTTTTGCGGATATCATTGCGGTTATTTTGCGGTAATATTTGCGGTTATTTTTGCGGATATCATTGCGGTTATTTTTGCGGATATTATTGCGGTTATTTTTGCGGATATCATTGCGGTTATTTTGCGGTGATATTTGCGGTTATTTTTGCGGATATCATTGCGGTTATTTTTGCGGATATTATTGCGGTTATTTTTGCGGATATCATTGCGGTTATTTTTGCGGATATCATTGCGGTTATTTTGCGGTGATATTTGCGGTTATTTTTGCGGATATCATTGCGGTTATTTTGCGGTAATATTTGCGGTTATTTTTGCGGATATTATTGCGGTTATTTTGCTGTAATATTTGCGGTTATTTTTGCGGTTATTATTGCGGTTATTTTTGCGGATATCATTGCGGTTATTTTGCGGTGATATTTAAGGTTATTTTTGCGGATATCATTGCGGTTATTTTTGCGGATATTATTGCGGTTATTTTTGCGGATATCATTGCGGTTATTTTGCGGTGATATTAGCGGTTATTTTTGCGGATATCATTGCGGTTATTTTGCGGTAATATTTGCGGTTATTTTTGCGGATATCATTGCGGTTATTTTTGCGGATATTATTGCGGTTATTTTTGCGGATATCATTGCCGTTATTTTGCGGTGATATTTGCGGTTATTTTTGCGGATATCATTGCGGTTATTTTGCGGTAATATTTGCGGTTATTTTTGCGGATATTATTGCGGTTATTTTGCTGTAATATTTGCGGTTAATTTTGCGGATATCATTGCGGTTATTTTTGCGGATATTATTGCGGTTATTTTTGCGGATATCATTGCGGTTATTTTGCGGTGATATTTGCGGTTATTTTTGCGGATATCATTGCGGTTATTTTTGCGGATATTATTGCGGTTATTTTTGCGGATATTATTGCGGTTATTTTTGCGGATAACATTGCGGTTATTTTGCGGTAACATTTGCGGTAATTTTTGCGGATATTATTGCGGTTATTTTTGCGGATATCATTGCGGTTATTTTGCGGTAATATTAACGGTTATTTTTGCGGATATTATTGCGGTTATTTTGCTGTAATATTTGCGGTTATTTTTGCGGATATCATTGCGGTTATTTTTGCGGATATTATTGCGGTTATTTTTGCGGATATTATTGCGGTTATTTTTGCGGATATCATTGCGGTTATTTTGCGGTAACATTTGCGGTTATTTTTGCGGTTATTATTGCGGTTATTTTTGCAGATATCATTGCGGTTATTTTGCGGTGATATTAGCGGTTATTTTTGCGGATATCATTGCGGTTATTATGCGGTAATATTTGCGGTTATTTTTGCGGATATCATTGCGGTTATTTTTGCGGATATTATTGCGGTTATTTTTGCGGATATCATTGCGGTTATTTTGCGGTGATATTTGCGGTTATTTTTGCGGATATCATTGCGGTTATTTTTGCGGATATTATTGCGGTTATTTTTGCGGATATCATTGCGGTTATTTTTGCGGATATCATTGCGGTTATTTTGCGGTGATATTTGCGGTTATTTTTGCGGATATCATTGCGGTTATTTTGCGGTAATATTTGCGGTTATTTTAGCGGTTATTTTTGCGGTTATTTTTGCGGATATCATTGCGGTTATTTTGCGGCGATATTTGCGGTTATTTTTGCGGATATCATTGCGGTTATTTTGCGGTAATATTTGCGGTTAATTTTGCGAATAATATTGCGGTTATTTTTGCGGATATCATTGCGGTTATTTTGCGGTAATATTTGCGGTTATTTTTGCGGATATCATTGCGGTTATTTTTGCGGATATTATTGCGGTTATTTTTGCGGATATTATTGCGGTTATTTTTGCGGATATCATTGCGGTTATTTTGCTGTAATATTTGCGGTTAATTTTGCGGATAATATTGCGGTTATTTTTGCGGATATCATTGCGGTTATTTTGCGGTAATTTTTGCGGTTATTTTTGCGGATATTATTGCAGTTATTTTTGCGGATATCATTGCGGTTATTTTGCGGTGATATTTGCGGTTATTTTTGCGGATATCATTGCGGTTATTTTGCGGTAATATTTGCGGTTATTTTTGCGGATATCATTGCGGTTATTTTGCGGTGATATTTGCGGTTATTTTTGCGGATATCATTGCGGTGATATTTGCGGTTATTTTTGCGGATATCATTGCGGTTATTTTTGCGGATATTATTGCGGTTATTTTTGCGGATATTATTGCGGTTATTTTTGCGGATATCATTGCGGTTATTTTTGCGGATATCATTGCGGTTATTTTGCGGTGATATTTGCGGTTATTTTTGCGGATATCATTGCGGTTATTTTGCGGTAATTTTTGCGGTTATTTTTGCGGATATTATTGCGGTTATTTTTGCGGATATCATTGCGGTTATTTTGCGGTAATATTTGCGGTTATTTTTGCGGATATCATTGCGGTTATTTTGCGGTGATATTAGCGGTTATTTTTGCGGATATCATTGCGGTTATTTTGCGGTAATATTTGCGGTTATTTTTGCGGATATCATTGCGGTTATTTTTGCGGATATAATTGCGGTTATTTTTGCGGATATCATTGCGGTTATTTTTGCGGATATTATTGCGGTTATTTTTGCGGATATCATTGCGGTTATTTTGCTGTAATATTTGCGGTTAATTTTGCGGATATTATTGCGGTTATTTTTGCGGATATCATTGCGGTTATTTTTGCGGATATCATTGCGGTTATTTTGCGGTGATATTTGCGGTTATTTTTGCGGATATCATTGCGGTTATTTTGCGGTAATATTTGCGGTTATTTTTGCGGATATCATTGCGGTTATTTTTGCGGATATTATTGCGGTTATTTTTGCGGATATTATTGCGGGTATTTTTGCGGATATCATTGCGGTTATTTTGCGGTAACATTTGCGGTTATTTTTGCGGATATTATTGCGGTTATTTTTGCGGATATCATTGCGGTTATTTTGCGGTAATATTTGCGGTTATTTTTGCGGATATTATTGCGGTTATTTTGCTGTAATATTTGCGGTTAATTTTGCGGATATCATTGCGGTTATTTTTGCGGATATTATCGCGGTTATTTTTGCGGATATCATTGCGGTTATTTTGCGGTGATATTTGCGGTTATTTTTGCGGATATCATTGCGTTTATTTTTGCGGATATTATTGCGGTTATTTTTGCGGATATTATTGCGGTTATTTTTGCGGATATCATTGCGGTTATTTTGCGGTAACATTTGCGGTTATTTTTGCGGATATTATTGCGGTTATTTTTGCGGATATCATTGCGGTTATTTTGCGGTAATATTTGCGGTTAATTTTGCGGATATCATTGCGGTAATTTTTGCGGATATTATTGCGGTTATTTTTGCGGATATCATTGCGGTTATTTTGCGGTGATATTTGCGGTTATTTTTGCGGATATCATTGCGGTTATTTTGCGGTAATATTTGCGGTTATTTTTGCGGATATTATTGCGGTTATTTTGCTGTAATATTTGCGGTTAATTTTGCGGATATCATTGCGGTTATTTTTGCATATATTATTGCGGTTATTTTTGCGGATATCATTGCGGTTATTTTGCGGTGATATTTGCGGTTATTTTTGCGGATATCATTGCGGTTATTTTTGCGGATATTATTGCGGTTATTTTTGCGGATATTATTGCGGTTATTTTTGCGGATTCATTGCGGTTATTTTGCTGTAATATTTGCGGTTAATTTTGCGGATAATATTGCGGTTATTTTTGCGGATATCATTGCATTTATTTTGCTGTAATATTTGCGGTTATTTTGCGGTGATATTTGCGGTTATTTTTGCGGATATCATTGCGGTTATTTTTGCGGATATCATTGCGGTTATTTTTGCGGATATTATTGCGGTTATTTTTGCGGATATCATTGCGTTTATTTTGCTGTAATATTTGCGGTTAATTTTGCGGATATTATTGCGGTTATTTTTGCGGATATCATTGCGGTTATTTTGGCGGATATTATTGCGGTTATTTTTGCGGATTCATTGCGGTTATTTTGCTGTAATATTTGCGGTTAATTTTGCGGATAATATTGCGGTTATTTTTGCGGATATCATTGCGGTATTTTTGCGGTGATATTTGCGGATATTTTTGCGGATATCATTGCGGTTATTTTTGCGGATATTATTGCGGTTATTTTTGCGGATATCATTGCGGTTATTTTGCGGTGATATTTGCGGTTATTTTTGCGGATATCATTGCGGTTATTTCGCGGTAATATTTGCAGTTATTTTTGCGGTTATTTTTGCGGATATCATTGCGGTTATTTTGCGGTGATATTTGCGGTTATTTTTGCGGATATCATTGCGGTTGTGTTGGGATAATATTTGCGGTTATTTTTGCGGATATCATTGCGGTTATTTTTGCGTATATTATTGCGGTTATTTTTGCGGATATTATTGCGGTTATTTTTGCGGATATCATTGCGGTTATTTTGCGGTAACTTTTGCGGTTATTTTTGCGGATATTATTGCGGTTATTTTTGCGGATATCATTGCGGTTATTTTGCGGATATCATTGCGGTTATTTTTGCGGATATCATTGCGGTTATTTTGCGGTGATATTTGCGGTTATTTTTGCGGATATCATTGCGGTTATTTTGCGGTGATATTTGCGGTTATTATTGCGGATATCATTGCGGTTATTTTGCGGTGATATTTGCGGTTATTTTTGCGGATATCATTGCGGTTATTTTGCGGTGATATTTGCGGTTATTTTTGCGGATATCATTGCGGTTATTTTGCGGTAATATTTGCGGTTATTTTTGCGGATATCATTGCGGTTATTTTTGCGGATAATATGGCGGTTATTTTTGCGGATATCATTGCGGTTATTTTGCTGTAATATTTGCGGTTAATTTTGCGGATATTATTGCGGTTATTTTTGCGGATATCATTGCGGTTATTTTTGCGGATATCATTGCGGTTATTTTTGTGGATATTATTGCGGTTATTTTTGCGGATATCATTGCGGTTATTTTGCGGTAACATTTGCGGTTATTTTTGGGGATATTATTGCGGTTATTTTTGCGGATATCATTGCGGTTATTTTGCGGTGATATTTGCGGATATCATTGCGGTTATTTTGCGGTGATATTTGCGGTTATTTTTGCGGATATCATTGCGGTTATCTTGCGGTAATATTTGCGGTTATTTTACGGATATTATTGCGGTTATTTTTGCGGATATCATTGCGGTTATTTTGCGGTGATATTTGCGGTTATTTTAGCGGATATCATTGCGGTTATTTTGCGGTAATATTTGCGGTTATTTTTGCGGATATCATTGCGTTTATTTTTGCGGATATCATTGCGGTTATTTTGCGGTAATATTTGCGGTTATTTTTGCGGATATCATTGCGGTTATTTTTGCGGATATCATTGCGGTTATTTTGCGGTAATATTTGCGGTTATTTTTGCGGATATCATTGCGGTTATTTTGCGGTGATATTTGCGGTTATTTTTGCGGATATCATTGCGGTTATTTTGCGGTAATATTTGCGGTTATTTTTGCGGATATCATTGCTGTAATTTTTGCGGATATCATTGCGGTTATTTTGCGGTAATATTTGCGGTTATTATTGCGTATATCATTGCGGTTATTTTTGCGGATATCATTGCGGTTATTTTGCGGTGATATTTGCGGTTATTTTTGCGGATATCATTGCGGTTATTTTGCGGTAATATTTGCGGTTATTTTTGCGGATATCATTGCTGTAATTTTTGCGGATATCATTGCGGTTATTTTGCGGTAATATTTGCGGTTATTATTGCGTATATCATTGCGGTTATTTTTGCGGATATTATTGCGGTTATTTTAGCGGATATCATTGCGGTTATTTTTGCGGATAGCATTGCGGTTATTTTGCGGTAATATTTGCGGTTATTTTTGCGGATATCATTGCGGTTATTTTGCGGTGATATTTGCTGTTAATTTTGCGGATATTATTGCGGTTATTTTTGCGGATATCTTTGCGGTTATTTTGCTGTAATATTTGCGGTTAATTTTGCGGATATTATTGCGGTTATTTTTGCGGATATTATTGCGGTTATTTTTGCGGATATCAATGCGGTTATTATGCTGTAATATTTGCGGTTATTTTTGCGGATATTATTTCGGTTATTTTTGCGGATATCTTTGCGGTTATTTTGCTGTAATATTTGCGGTTAATTTTGCGGATATTATTGCGGTTATTTTTGCGGATATCATTGCGGTTATTTTTGCGGATATCATTGCGGTTATTTTGCGGTGATATTTGCGGTTAGTTTTGCGGATATCATTGCGGTTTTTTTTGCGGATATTATTGCGGTTATTTTTGCGGATATTATTGCGGTTATTTTTGCGGATATCATTGCGGTTATTCTGCGGTGATATTTGCAGTTATTTTTGCGGATATCATTGCGGTTATTTTGCGGTAATATTTGCGGTTATTTTTGCGGATATCATTGCGGTTATTTTTGCGGATATCATTGCGGTATTTTTGCGGTGATATTTGCGGATATTTTAGCGGATATCATTGCGGTTATTTTGCGGTAATATTTGCGGTTATTTTTGCGGATATCATTGCGGTTATTTTTGCGGATATTATTGCGGTTATTTTTGCGGATATCATGGCGGTTATTTTGCTGTAATATTTGCGGTTAATTTTGCGGATATTATTGCGGTTATTTTTGCGGATATCATTGCGGTTATTTTTGCGGATATCATTGCGGTTATTTTTGCGGATATTATTGCGGTTATTTTTGCGGATATCATTGCGGTTATTTTGCGGTAACATTTGCGGTTATTTTTGGGGATATTATTGCGGTTATTTTTGCGGATATCATTGCGGTTATTTTGCGGTGATATTTGCGGTTATTTTTGCGGATATCATTGCGGTTATTTTGCGGTAATATTTGCGGTTATTTTTGCGGATATCATTGCGGTTATTTTTGCGGATATTATTGCGGTTATTTTTGCGGATATCATGGCGGTTATTTTGCTGTAATATTTGCGGTTAATTTTGCGGATATTATTGCGGTTATTTTTGCGGATATCATTGCGGTTATTTTTGCGGATATCATTGCGGTTATTTTTGCGGATATTATTGCGGTTATTTTTGCGGATATCATTGCGGTTATTTTGCGGTAACATTTGCGGTTATTTTTGGGGATATTATTGCGGTTATTTTTGCGGATATCATTGCGGTTATTTTGCGGTGATATTTGCGGTTATTTTTGCGGATATCATTGCGGTTATTTTGCGGTAATATTTGCGGTTATTTTTGCGGATATCATTGCGTTTATTTTTGCGGATATCATTGCGGTTATTTTGCGTAAATATTTGCGGTTATTTTTGCGGATATCATTGCGGTTATTTTGCGGTGATATTTGCGGTTATTTTTGCGGATATCATTGCGGTTATTTTGCGGTGATATTTGCGGTTATTTTTGCGGATATCATTGCGGTTATTTTGCGGTAATATTTGCGGTTATTTTTGCGGATATTATTGCGGTTTTTTTGGCGGATATCATTGCGGTTATTTTGCGGTGATATTTGCTGTTAATTTTGCGGATATTATTGCGGTTATTTTTGCGGATATCTTTGCGGTTATTTTGCTGTAATATTTGCGGTTAATTTTGCGGATATTATTGCGGTTATTTTTGCGGATATTATTGCGGTTATTTTTGCGGATATCATTGCGGTTATTTTGCTGTAATATTTGCGGTTATTTTTGCGGATATTATTTCGGTTATTTTTGCGGATATCTTTGCGGTTATTTTGCTGTAATATTTGCGGTTAATTTTGCGGATATTATTGCGGTTATTTTTGCGGATATCATTGCGGTTATTTTTGCGGATATCATTGCGGTTATTTTGCGGTGATATTTGCGGTTATTTTTGCGGATATCATTGCGGTTTTTTTTGCGGATATTATTGCGGTTATTTTTGCGGATATTATTGCGGTTATTTTTGCGGATATCATTGCGGTTATTCTGCGGTGATATTTGCAGTTATTTTTGCGGATATCATTGCGGTTATTTTGCGGTAATATTTGCGGTTATTTTTGCGGATATCATTGCGGTTATTTTTGCGGATATCATTGCGGTATTTTTGCGGTGATATTTGCGGATATTTTTGCGGATATCATTGCGGTTATTTTGCGGTAATATTTGCGGTTATTTTTGCGGATATCATTGCGGTTATTTTGGCGGATATTATTGCGGTTATTTTTGCGGATATCATTGCGGTTATTTTGCTGTAATATTTGCGGTTAATTTTGCGGATATTATTGCGGTTATTTTTGCGGATATCATTGCGGTTATTTTTGCGGATATCATTGCGGTTATTTTTGCGGATATTATTGCGGTTATTTTTGCGGATATCATTGCGGTTATTTTGCGGTAACATTTGCGGTTATTTTTGGGGATATTATTGCGGTTATTTTTGCGGATATCATTGCGGTTATTTTGCGGTGATATTTGCGGTTATTTTTGCGGATATCATTGCGGTTATTTTGCGGTGATATTTGCGGTTATTTTTGCGGATATCATTGCGGTTATCTTGCGGTAATATTTGCGGTTATTTTACGGATATTATTGCGGTTATTTTTGCGGATATCATTGCGGTTATTTTGCGGTGATATTTGCGGTTATTTTTGCGGATATCATTGCGGTTATTTTGCGGTAATATTTGCGGTTATTTTTGCGGATATCATTGCGTTTATTTTTGCGGATATCATTGCGGTTATTTTGCGTAAATATTTGCGGTTATTTTTGCGGATATCATTGCGGTTATTTTGCGGTGATATTTGCGGTTATTTTTGCGGATATCATTGCGGTTATTTTGCGGTGATATTTGCGGTTATTTTTGCGGATATCATTGCGGTTATTTTGCGGTAATATTTGCGGTTATTTTTGCGGATATTATTGCGGTTTTTTTGGCGGATATCATTGCGGTTATTTTGCGGTGATATTTGCTGTTAATTTTGCGGATATTATTGCGGTTATTTTTGCGGATATCTTTGCGGTTATTTTGCTGTAATATTTGCGGTTAATTTTGCGGATATTATTGCGGTTATTTTTGCGGATATTATTGCGGTTATTTTTGCGGATATCATTGCGGTTATTTTGCTGTAATATTTGCGGTTATTTTTGCGGATATTATTTCGGTTATTTTTGCGGATATCTTTGCGGTTATTTTGCTGTAATATTTGCGGTTAATTTTGCGGATATTATTGCGGTTATTTTTGCGGATATCATTGCGGTTATTTTTGCGGATATCATTGCGGTTATTTTGCGGTAATATTTGCGGTTATTTTTGCGGATATCATTGCGGTTTTTTTTTCGGATATTATTGCGGTTATTTTTGCGGATATTATTGCGGTTATTTTTGCGGATATCATTGCGGTTATTCTGCGGTGATATTTGCAGTTATTTTTGCGGATATCATTGCGGTTATTTTGCGGTAATATTTGCGGTTATTTTTGCGGATATCATTGCGGTTATTTTTGCGGATATCATTGCGGTATTTTTGCGGTGATATTTGCGGATATTTTTGCGGATATCATTGCGGTTATTTTGCGGTAATATTTGCGGTTATTTTTGCGGATATCATTGCGGTTATTTTGGCGGATATTATTGCGGTTATTTTTGCGGATATCATTGCGGTTATTTTGCTGTAATATTTGCGGTTAATTTTGCGGATATTATTGCGGTTATTTTTGCGGATATCATTGCGGTTATTTTTGCGGATATCATTGCGGTTATTTTTGCGGATATTATTGCGGTTATTTTTGCGGATATCATTGCGGTTATTTTGCGGTAACATTTGCGGTTATTTTTGGGGATATTATTGCGGTTATTTTTGCGGATATCATTGCGGTTATATTGCGGTGATATTTGCGGTTATTTTTGCGGATATCATTGCGGTTATTTTGCGGTGATATTTGCGGTTATTTTTGCGGATATCATTGCGGTTATCTTGCGGTAATATTTGCGGTTATTTTACGGATATTATTGCGGTTATTTTTGCGGATATCATTGCGGTTATTTTGCGGTGATATTTGCGGTTATTTTTGCGGATATCATTGTGGTTATTTTGCGGTAATATTTGCGGTTATTTTTGCGGATATCATTGCGTTTATTTTTGCGGATATCATTGCGGTTATTTTGCGGTAATATTTGCGGTTATTTTTGCGGATATCATTGCGGTTATTTTGCGGTGATATTTGCGGTTATTTTTGCGGATATCATTGCGGTTATTTTGCGGTGATATTTGCGGTTATTTTTGCGGATATCATTGCGGTTATTTTGCGGTAATATTAGCGGTTATTTTTGCGGATATTATTGCGGTTTTTTTGGCGGATATCATTGCGGTTATTTTGCGGTGATATTTGCGGTTATTTTTGCGGATATCATTGCGGTTATTTTGCGGGGATATTTGCGGTTATTTTTGCGGATATCATTGCGGTTATTTTGCGGTAATATTTGCGGTTATTTTTGCGGATATCATTGCGGTTATTTTTGCGGATATCATTGCGGTTATTTTGCGGTAATATTTGCGGTTATGTTTGCGGATATCATTGCGGTTATTTTGCGGATATTATTGCGGTTATTTTTGCGGATATCATTGCGGTTATTTTTACGGATATCATTGCGGTTATTTTGCGGTAATATTTGCGGTTATTTTTGCGGATATCATTGCGGTTATTTTGCGGTGATATTTGCGGTTAATTTTGCGGATATTATTGCGGTTATTTTTGCGGATATCTTTGCGGTTATTTTGCTGTAATATTTGCGGTTAATTTTGCGGATATTATTGCGGTTATTTTTGCGGATATAATTGCGGTTATTTTTGCGGATATCATTGCGGTTATTTTGCTGTAATATTTGCGGTTATTTTTGCGGATATTATTGCGGTTATTTTTGCGGATATCATTGCGGTTATTTTGCGGTAACATTTGCGGTTATTTTTGCGGATATTATTTCGGTTATTTTTGCGGATATCTTTGCGGTTATTTTGCTGTAATATTTGCGGTTAATTTTGCGGATATTATTGCGGTAATTTTTGCGGATATCATTGCGGTTATTTTTGCGGATATCATTGCGGTTATTTTGCGGGGATATTTGCGGTTATTTTTGCGGATATCATTGCGGTTTTTTTGGCGGATATTATTGCGGTTATTTTTGCGGATATTATTGCGGTTATTTTTGCGGATATCATTGCGGTTATTTTGCGGTGATATTTGCGGTTATTTTTGCGGATATCATTGCGGTTTTTTTGCGGTGATATTTGCGGTTATTTTTGCGGATATCATTGCGGTTTTTTTTGCGGATATTATTGCGGTTATTTTTGCGGATATTATTGCGGTTATTTTTGCGGATATCATTGCGGTTATTCTGCGGTGATATTTGCAGTTATTTTTGCGGATATCATTGCGGTTATTTTGCGGTAATATTTGCGGTTATTTTTGCGGATATCATTGCGGTTATTTTTGCGGATATCATTGCGGTATTTTTGCGGTGATATTTGCGGATATTTTTGCGGATATCATTGCGGTTATTTTGCGGTAATATTTGCGGTTATTTTTGCGGATATCATTGCGGTTATTTTTGCGGATATTATTGCGGTTATTTTTGCGGATATCAATGCGGTTATTTTGCTGTAATATTTGCGGTTAATTTTGCGGATATTATTGCGGTTATTTTTGCGGATATCATTGCGGTTATTTTTGCGGATATCATTGCGGTTATTTTTGCGGATATTATTGCGGTTATTTTTGCGGATATCATTGCGGTTATTTTGCGGTAACATTTGCGGTTATTTTTGGGGATATTATTGCGGTTATTTTTGCGGATATCATTGCGGTTATTTTGCGGTGATATTTGCGGTTATTTTTGCGGATATCATTGCGGTTATTTTGCGGTGATATTTGCGGTTATTTTTGCGGATATCATTGCGGTTATCTTGCGGTAATATTTGCGGTTATTTTACGGATATTATTGCGGTTATTTTTGCGGATATCATTGCGGTTATTTTGCGGTGATATTTGCGGTTATTTTTGCGGATATCATTGCGGTTATTTTGCGGTAATATTTGCGGTTATTTTTGCGGATATCATTGCGTTTATTTTTGCGGATATCATTGCGGTTATTTTGCGGTAATATTTGCGGTTATTTTTGCGGATATCATTGCGGTTATTTTGCGGTGATATTTGCGGTTATTTTTGCGGATATCATTGCGGTTATTTTGCGGTGATATTTGCGGTTATTTTTGCGGATATCATTGCGGTTATTTTGCGGTAATATTTGCGGTTATTTTTGCGGATATTATTGCGGTTTTTTTGGCGGATATCATTGCGGTTATTTTGCGGTGATATTTGCGGTTATTTTTGCGGATATCATTGCGGTTATTTTGCGGTGATATTTGCGGTTATTTTTGCGGATATCATTGCGGTTATTTTGCGGTAATATTTGCGGTTATTTTTGCGGATATCATTGCGGTTATTTTGCGGATATTATTGCGGTTATTTTTGCGGATATCATTGCGGTTATTTTTACGGATATCATTGCGGTTATTTTGCGGTAATATTTGCGGTTATTTTTGCGGATATCATTGCGGTTATTTTGCGGTGATATTTGCGGTTAATTTTGCGGATATTATTGCGGTTATTTTTGCGGATATCTTTGCGGTTATTTTGCTGTAATATTTGCGGTTAATTTTGCGGATATTATTGCGGTTATTTTTGCGGATATCATTGCGGTTATTTTTGCGGATATCATTGCGGTTATTTTGCGGTAATATTTGCGGTTATTTTTGCGGATATCATTGCGGTTATTTTGCGGATATTATTGCGGTTATTTTTGCGGATATCATTGCGGTTATTTTTACGGATATCATTGCGGTTATTTTGCGGTAATATTTGCGGTTATTTTTGCGGATATCATTGCGGTTATTTTGCGGTGATATTTGCGGTTAATTTTGCGGATATTATTGCGGTTATTTTTGCGGATATCATTGCGGTTATTTTGCGGTAATATTTGCGGTTATTTTTGCGGATATCATTGCGGTTATTTTGCGGATATTATTGCGGTTATTTTGCGGTAATATTTGCGGTTATTTTTGCGGATATCATTGCGGTTATTTTGCGGATATTATTGCGGTTATTTTTGCGGATATCATTGCGGTTATTTTTACGGATATCATTGCGGTTATTTTGCGGTAATATTTGCGGTTATTTTTGCGGATATCATTGCGGTTATTTTGCGGTGATATTTGCGGTTAATTTTGCGGATATTATTGCGGTTATTTTTGCGGATATCATTGCGGTTATTTTGCGGTAATATTTGCGGTTATTTTTGCGGATATCATTGCGGTTATTTTGCGGATATTATTGCGGTTATTTTTGCGGATATCATTGCGGTTATTTTTGCGGATATCATTGCGGTTATTTTGCGGTAATATTTGCGGTTATTTTTGCGGATATCATTGCGGTTTTTTTGCGGTGATATTTGCGGTTATTTTTGCGGATATCATTGCGGTTATTTTGCGGGGATATTTGCGGTTATTTTTGCGGATATCATTGCGGTTTTTTTGGCGGATATTATTGCGGTTATTTTTGCGGATATTATTGCGGTTATTTTTGCGGATATCATTGCGGTTATTTTGCGGTGATATTTGCGGTTATTTTTGCGGATATCATTGCGGTTTTTTTGCGGTGATATTTGCGGTTATTTTTGCGGATATCATTGCGGTTTTTTTTGCGGATATTATTGCGGTTATTTTTGCGGATATTATTGCGGTTATTTTTGCGGATATCATTGCGGTTATTCTGCGGTGATATTTGCAGTTATTTTTGCGGATATCATTGCGGTTATTTTGCGGTAATATTTGCGGTTATTTTTGCGGATATCATTGCGGTTATTTTTGCGGATATCATTGCGGTATTTTTGCGGTGATATTTGCGGATATTTTTGCGGATATCATTGCGGTTATTTTGCGGTAATATTTGCGGTTATTTTTGCGGATATCATTGCGGTTATTTTTGCGGATATTATTGCGGTTATTTTTGCGGATATCATTGCGGTTATTTTGCTGTAATATTTGCGGTTAATTTTGCGGATATTATTGCGGGTATTTTTGCGGATATCATTGCGGTTATTTTTGCGGATATCATTGCGGTTATTTTTGCGGATATTATTGCGGTTATTTTTGCGGATATCATTGCGGTTATTTTGCGGTAACATTTGCGGTTATTTTTGGGGATATTATTGCGGTTATTTTTGCGGATATTATTGCGGTTATTTTGCGGTGATATTTGCGGTTATTTTTGCGGATATCATTGCGGTTATTTTGCGGTGATATTTGCGGTTATTTTTGCGGATATCATTGCGGTTATCTTGCGGTAATATTTGCGGTTATTTTACGGATATTATTGCGGTTATTTTTGCGGATATCATTGCGGTTATTTTGCGGTGATATTTGCGGTTATTTTTGCGGATATCATTGCGGTTATTTTGCGGTAATATTTGCGGTTATTTTTGCGGATATCATTGCGTTTATTTTTGCGGATATCATTGCGGTTATTTTGCGGTAATATTTGCGGTTATTTTTGCGGATATCATTGCGGTTATTTTGCGGTGATATTTGCGGTTATTTTTGCGGATATCATTGCGGTTATTTTGCGGTAATATTTGCGGTTATTTTTGCGGATATCATTGCGGTTATTTTTGCGGATATCATTGCGGTTATTTTGCGGTAAAATTTGCGGTTATTTTTGCGGATATCATTGCGGTTATTTTGCGGATATTATTGCGGTTATTTTTGCGGATATCATTGCGGTTATTTTTACGGATATCATTGCGGTTATTTTGCGGTAATATTTGCGGTTATTTTTGCGGATATCATTGCGGTTATTTTGCGGTGATATTTGCGGTTAATTTTGCGGATATTATTGCGGTTATTTTTGCGGATATCATTGCGGTTATTTTGCGGTAATATTTGCGGTTATTTTTGCGGATATCATTGCGGTTATTTTGCGGATATTATTGCGGTTATTTTTGCGGATATCATTGCGGTTATTTTTGCGGATATCATTGCGGTTATTTTTGCGGATATCATTGCGGTTATTTTTGCGGATATTATTGCGGTTATTTTTGCGGATATTATTGCGGTTTTTTTGGCGGATATCATTGCGGTTATTTTGCGGTGATATTTGCGGTTATTTTTGCGGATATCATTGCGGTTATTTTGCGGTGATATTTGCGGTTATTTTTGCGGATATCATTGCGGTTATTTTGCGGTAATATTTGCGGTTATTTTTGCGGATATCATTGCGGTTATTTTGCTGTAATATTTGCGGTTATTTTTGCGGATATTATTGCGGTTATTTTTGCGGATATAATTGCGGTTATTTTGCGGTAACATTTGCGGTTATTTTTGCGGATATTATTTCGGTTATTTTTGCGGATATTTTTGCGGTTATTTTGCTGTAATATTTGCGGTTAATTTTGCGGATATTATTGCGGTAATTTTTGCGGATATCATTGCGGTTATTTTTGCGGATATCATTGCGGTTATTTTTGCGGATATCATTGCGGTATTTTTGCGGTGATATTTGCGGATATTTTTGCGGATATCATTGCGGTTATTTTGCGGTAATATTTGCGGTTATTTTTGCGGATATCATTGCGGTTTTTTTTGCGGATATTATTGCGGTTATTTTTGCGGATATTATTGCGGTTATTTTTGCGGATATCATTGCGGTTATTCTGCGGTGATATTTGCAGTTATTTTTGCGGATATCATTGCGGTTATTTTGCGGTAATATTTGCGGTTATTTTTGCGGATATCATTGCGGTTATTTTTGCGGATATCATTGCGGTATTTTTGCGGTGATATTTGCGGATATTTTTGCGGATATCATTGCGGTTATTTTGCGGTAATATTTGCGGTTATTTTTGCGGATATCATTGCGGTTATTTTTGCGGATATTATTGCGGTTATTTTTGCGGATATCATTGCGGTTATTTTGCTGTAATATTTGCGGTTAATTTTGCGGATATTATTGCGGGTATTTTTGCGGATATCATTGCGGTTATTTTTGCGGATATCATTGCGGTTATTTTTGCGGATATTATTGCGGTTATTTTTGCGGATATCATTGCGGTTATTTTGCGGTAACATTTGCGGTTATTTTTGGGGATATTATTGCGGTTATTTTTGCGGATATTATTGCGGTTATTTTGCGGTGATATTTGCGGTTATTTTTGCGGATATCATTGCGGTTATTTTGCGGTGATATTTGCGGTTATTTTTGCGGATATCATTGCGGTTATCTTGCGGTAATATTTGCGGTTATTTTACGGATATTATTGCGGTTATTTTTGCGGATATCATTGCGGTTATTTTGCGGTGATATTTGCGGTTATTTTTGCGGATATCATTGCGGTTATTTTGCGGTAATATTTGCGGTTATTTTTGCGGATATCATTGCGTTTATTTTTGCGGATATCATTGCGGTTATTTTGCGGTAATATTTGCGGTTATTTTTGCGGATATCATTGCGGTTATTTTGCGGTGATATTTGCGGTTATTTTTGCGGATATCATTGCGGTTATTTTGCGGTAATATTTGCGGTTATTTTTGCGGATATCATTGCGGTTATTTTTGCGGATATCATTGCGGTTATTTTGCGGTAAAATTTGCGGTTATTTTTGCGGATATCATTGCGGTTATTTTGCGGATATTATTGCGGTTATTTTTGCGGATATCATTGCGGTTATTTTTACGGATATCATTGCGGTTATTTTGCGGTAATATTTGCGGTTATTTTTGCGGATATCATTGCGGTTATTTTGCGGTGATATTTGCGGTTAATTTTGCGGATATTATTGCGGTTATTTTTGCGGATATCATTGCGGTTATTTTGCGGTAATATTTGCGGTTATTTTTGCGGATATCATTGCGGTTATTTTGCGGATATTATTGCGGTTATTTTTGCGGATATCATTGCGGTTATTTTTGCGGATATCATTGCGGTTATTTTTGCGGATATCATTGCGGTTATTTTTGCGGATATTATTGCGGTTATTTTTGCGGATATTATTGCGGTTTTTTTGGCGGATATCATTGCGGTTATTTTGCGGTGATATTTGCGGTTATTTTTGCGGATATCATTGCGGTTATTTTGCGGTGATATTTGCGGTTATTTTTGCGGATATCATTGCGGTTATTTTGCGGTAATATTTGCGGTTATTTTTGCGGATATCATTGCGGTTATTTTGCTGTAATATTTGCGGTTATTTTTGCGGATATTATTGCGGTTATTTTTGCGGATATAATTGCGGTTATTTTGCGGTAACATTTGCGGTTATTTTTGCGGATATTATTTCGGTTATTTTTGCGGATATTTTTGCGGTTATTTTGCTGTAATATTTGCGGTTAATTTTGCGGATATTATTGCGGTAATTTTTGCGGATATCATTGCGGTTATTTTTGCGGATATCATTGCGGTTATTTTTGCGGATATCATTGCGGTATTTTTGCGGTGATATTTGCGGATATTTTTGCGGATATCATTGCGGTTATTTTGCGGTAATATTTGCGGTTATTTTTGCGGATATCATTGCGGTTATTTTTGCGGATATTATTGCGGTTATTTTTGCGGATATCATTGCGGTTATTTTGCTGTAATATTTGCGGTTAATTTTGCGGATATTATTGCGGTTATTTTTGCGGATATCATTGCGGTTATTTTTGCGGATATCATTGCGGTTATTTTTGCGGATATTATTGCGGTTATTTTTGCGGATATCATTGCGGTTATTTTGCGGTAACATTTGCGGTTATTTTTGGGGATATTATTGCGGTTATTTTTGCGGATATCATTGCGGTTATTTTGCGGTGATATTTGCGGTTATTTTTGCGGATATCATTGCGGTTATTTTGCGGTGATATTTGCGGTTATTTTTGCGGATATCATTGCGGTTATCTTGCGGTAATATTTGCGGTTATTTTACGGATATTATTGCGGTTATTTTTGCGGATATCATTGCGGTTATTTTGCGGTGATATTTGCGGTTATTTTTGCGGATATCATTGCGGTTATTTTGCGGTAATATTTGCGGTTATTTTTGCGGATATCATTGCGTTTATTTTTGCGGATATCATTGCGGTTATTTTGCGGTAATATTTGCGGTTATTTTTGCGGATATCATTGCGGTTATTTTGCGGTGATATTTGCGGTTATTTTTGCGGATATCATTGCGGTTATTTTGCGGTGATATTTGCGGTTATTTTTGCGGATATGATTGCGGTTATTTTGCGGTAATATTTGCGGTTATTTTTGCGGATATTATTGCGGTTTTTTTGGCGGATATCATTGCGGTTATTTTGCGGTGATATTTGCGGTTATTTTTGCGGATATCATTGCGGTTATTTTGCGGTGATATTTGCGGTTATTTTTGCGGATATCATTGCGGTTATTTTGCGGTAATATTTGCGGTTATTTTTGCGGATATCATTGCGGTTATTTTGCTGTAATATTTGCGGTTATTTTTGCGGATATTATTGCGGTTATTTTTGCGGATATAATTGCGGTTATTTTGCGGTAACATTTGCGGTTATTTTTGCGGATATTATTTCGGTTATTTTTGCGGATATTTTTGCGGTTATTTTGCTGTAATATTTGCGGTTAATTTTGCGGATTTTATTGCGGTAATTTTTGCGGATATCATTGCGGTTATTTTTGCGGATATCATTGCGGTTATTTTGTGGGGATATTAGCGGTTATTTTTGCGGATATCATTGCGGTTTTTTTGGCGGATATTATTGCGGTTATTTTTGCGGATATTATTGCGGTTATTTTTGCGGATATCATTGCGGTTATTTTGCGGTGATATTTGCGGTTATTTTTGCGGATATCATTGCGGTTATTTTTGCGGATATCATTGCGGTTATTTTTGCGGATATTATTGCGGTTATTTTTGCGGATATTATTGCGGTTATTTTTGCGGATATCATTGCGGTTATTTTGCGGTGATATTTGCGGTTATTTTTGCGGATATCATTGCGGTTATTTTGCGGTAATATTTGCGGTTATTTTTGCGGATATTATTGCGGTTTTTTTGGCGGATATCATTGCGGTTATTTTGCGGTGATATTTGCGGTTATTTTTGCGGATATCATTGCGGTTATTTTGCGGTGATATTTGCGGTTATTTTTGCGGATATCATTGCGGTTATTTTGCGGTAATATTTGCGGTTATTTTTGCGGATATCATTGCGGTTATTTTGCGGATATTATTGCGGTTATTTTTGCGGATATCATTGCGGTTATTTTTACGGATATCATTGCGGTTATTTTGCGGTAATATTTGCGGTTATTTTTGCGGATATCATTGCGGTTATTTTGCGGTGATATTTGCGGTTAATTTTGCGGATATTATTGCGGTTATTTTTGCGGATATCTTTGCGGTTATTTTGCTGTAATATTTGCGGTTAATTTTGCGGATATTATTGCGGTTATTTTTGCGGATATCATTGCGGTTATTTTTGCGGATATCATTGCGGTTATTTTGCGGTAATATTTGCGGTTATTTTTGCGGATATCATTGCGGTTATTTTGCGGATATTATTGCGGTTATTTTTGCGGATATCATTGCGGTTATTTTTACGGATATCATTGCGGTTATTTTGCGGTAATATTTGCGGTTATTTTTGCGGATATCATTGCGGTTATTTTGCGGTGATATTTGCGGTTAATTTTGCGGATATTATTGCGGTTATTTTTGCGGATATCATTGCGGTTATTTTGCGGTAATATTTGCGGTTATTTTTGCGGATATCATTGCGGTTATTTTGCGGATATTATTGCGGTTATTTTGCGGTAATATTTGCGGTTATTTTTGCGGATATCATTGCGGTTATTTTGCGGATATTATTGCGGTTATTTTTGCGGATATCATTGCGGTTATTTTTACGGATATCATTGCGGTTATTTTGCGGTAATATTTGCGGTTATTTTTGCGGATATCATTGCGGTTATTTTGCGGTGATATTTGCGGTTAATTTTGCGGATATTATTGCGGTTATTTTTGCGGATATCATTGCGGTTATTTTGCGGTAATATTTGCGGTTATTTTTGCGGATATCATTGCGGTTATTTTGCGGATATTATTGCGGTTATTTTTGCGGATATCATTGCGGTTATTTTTGCGGATATCATTGCGGTTATTTTGCGGTAATATTTGCGGTTATTTTTGCGGATATCATTGCGGTTTTTTTGCGGTGATATTTGCGGTTATTTTTGCGGATATCATTGCGGTTATTTTGCGGGGATATTTGCGGTTATTTTTGCGGATATCATTGCGGTTTTTTTGGCGGATATTATTGCGGTTATTTTTGCGGATATTATTGCGGTTATTTTTGCGGATATCATTGCGGTTATTTTGCGGTGATATTTGCGGTTATTTTTGCGGATATCATTGCGGTTTTTTTGCGGTGATATTTGCGGTTATTTTTGCGGATATCATTGCGGTTTTTTTTGCGGATATTATTGCGGTTATTTTTGCGGATATCATTGCGGTTATTTTGCGGTGATATTTGCGGTTAATTTTGCGGATATTATTGCGGTTATTTTTGCGGATATCTTTGCGGTTATTTTGCTGTAATATTTGCGGTTAATTTTGCGGATATTATTGCGGTTATTTTTGCGGATATAATTGCGGTTATTTTTGCGGATATCATTGCGGTTATTTTGCTGTAATATTTGCGGTTATTTTTGCGGATATTATTGCGGTTATTTTTGCGGATATCATTGCGGTTATTTTGCGGTAACATTTGCGGTTATTTTTGCGGATATTATTTCGGTTATTTTTGCGGATATCTTTGCGGTTATTTTGCTGTAATATTTGCGGTTAATTTTGCGGATATTATTGCGGTAATTTTTGCGGATATCATTGCGGTTATTTTTGCGGATATCATTGCGGTTATTTTGCGGGGATATTTGCGGTTATTTTTGCGGATATCATTGCGGTTTTTTTGGCGGATATTATTGCGGTTATTTTTGCGGATATTATTGCGGTTATTTTTGCGGATATCATTGCGGTTATTTTGCGGTGATATTTGCGGTTATTTTTGCGGATATCATTGCGGTTTTTTTGCGGTGATATTTGCGGTTAGTTTTGCGGATATCATTGCGGTTTTTTTTGCGGAAATTATTGCGGTTATTTTTGCGGATATTATTGCGGTTATTTTTGCGGATATCATTGCGGTTATTCTGCGGTGATATTTGCAGTTATTTTTGCGGATATCATTGCGGTTATTTTGCGGTAATATTTGCGGTTATTTTTGCGGATATCATTGCGGTTATTTTTGCGGATATCATTGCGGTATTTTTGCGGTGATATTTGCGGATATTTTTGCGGATATCATTGCGGTTATTTTGCGGTAATATTTGCGGTTATTTTTGCGGATATCATTGCGGTTATTTTTGCGGATATTATTGCGGTTATTTTTGCGGATATCATTGCGGTTATTTTGCTGTAATATTTGCGGTTAATTTTGCGGATATTATTGCGGTTATTTTTGCGGATATCATTGCGGTTATTTTTGCGGATATCATTGCGGTTATTTTTGCGGATATTATTGCGGTTATTTTTGCGGATATCATTGCGGTTATTTTGCGGTAACATTTGCGGTTATTTTTGGGGATATTATTGCGGTTATTTTTGCGGATATCATTGCGGTTATTTTGCGGTGATATTTGCGGTTATTTTTGCGGATATCATTGCGGTTATTTTGCGGTGATATTTGCGGTTATTTTTGCGGATATCATTGCGGTTATCTTGCGGTAATATTTGCGGTTATTTTACGGATATTATTGCGGTTATTTTTGCGGATATCATTGCGGTTATTTTGCGGTGATATTTGCGGTTATTTTTGCGGATATCATTGCGGTTATTTTGCGGTAATATTTGCGGTTATTTTTGCGGATATCATTGCGTTTATTTTTGCGGATATCATTGCGGTTATTTTGCGGTAATATTTGCGGTTATTTTTGCGGATATCATTGCGGTTATTTTGCGGTGATATTTGCGGTTATTTTTGCGGATATCATTGCGGTTATTTTGCGGTGATATTTGCGGTTATTTTTGCGGATATGATTGCGGTTATTTTGCGGTAATATTTGCGGTTATTTTTGCGGATATTATTGCGGTTTTTTTGGCGGATATCATTGCGGTTATTTTGCGGTGATATTTGCGGTTATTTTTGCGGATATCATTGCGGTTATTTTGCGGTGATATTTGCGGTTATTTTTGCGGATATCATTGCGGTTATTTTGCGGTAATATTTGCGGTTATTTTTGCGGATATCATTGCGGTTATTTTGCTGTAATATTTGCGGTTATTTTTGCGGATATTATTGCGGTTATTTTTGCGGATATAATTGCGGTTATTTTGCGGTAACATTTGCGGTTATTTTTGCGGATATTATTTCGGTTATTTTTGCGGATATTTTTGCGGTTATTTTGCTGTAATATTTGCGGTTAATTTTGCGGATATTATTGCGGTAATTTTTGCGGATATCATTGCGGTTATTTTTGCGGATATCATTGCGGTTATTTTTGCGGATATCATTGCGGTATTTTTGCGGTGATATTTGCGGATATTTTTGCGGATATCATTGCGGTTATTTTGCGGTAATATTTGCGGTTATTTTTGCGGATATCATTGCGGTTATTTTTGCGGATATTATTGCGGTTATTTTTGCGGATATCATTGCGGTTATTTTGCTGTAATATTTGCGGTTAATTTTGCGGATATTATTGCGGTTATTTTTGCGGATATCATTGCGGTTATTTTTGCGGATATCATTGCGGTTATTTTTGCGGATATTATTGCGGTTATTTTTGCGGATATCATTGCGGTTATTTTGCGGTAACATTTGCGGTTATTTTTGGGGATATTATTGCGGTTATTTTTGCGGATATCATTGCGGTTATTTTGCGGTGATATTTGCGGTTATTTTTGCGGATATCATTGCGGTTATTTTGCGGTGATATTTGCGGTTATTTTTGCGGATATCATTGCGGTTATCTTGCGGTAATATTTGCGGTTATTTTACGGATATTATTGCGGTTATTTTTGCGGATATCATTGCGGTTATTTTGCGGTGATATTTGCGGTTATTTTTGCGGATATCATTGCGGTTATTTTGCGGTAATATTTGCGGTTATTTTTGCGGATATCATTGCGTTTATTTTTGCGGATATCATTGCGGTTATTTTGCGGTAATATTTGCGGTTATTTTTGCGGATATCATTGCGGTTATTTTGCGGTGATATTTGCGGTTATTTTTGCGGATATCATTGCGGTTATTTTGCGGTGATATTTGCGGTTATTTTTGCGGATATGATTGCGGTTATTTTGCGGTAATATTTGCGGTTATTTTTGCGGATATTATTGCGGTTTTTTTGGCGGATATCATTGCGGTTATTTTGCGGTGATATTTGCGGTTATTTTTGCGGATATCATTGCGGTTATTTTGCGGTGATATTTGCGGTTATTTTTGCGGATATCATTGCGGTTATTTTGCGGTAATATTTGCGGTTATTTTTGCGGATATCATTGCGGTTATTTTGCTGTAATATTTGCGGTTATTTTTGCGGATATTATTGCGGTTATTTTTGCGGATATAATTGCGGTTATTTTGCGGTAACATTTGCGGTTATTTTTGCGGATATTATTTCGGTTATTTTTGCGGATATTTTTGCGGTTATTTTGCTGTAATATTTGCGGTTAATTTTGCGGATATTATTGCGGTAATTTTTGCGGATATCATTGCGGTTATTTTTGCGGATATCATTGCGGTTATTTTGTGGGGATATTAGCGGTTATTTTTGCGGATATCATTGCGGTTTTTTTGGCGGATATTATTGCGGTTATTTTTGCGGATATTATTGCGGTTATTTTTGCGGATATCATTGCGGTTATTTTGCGGTGATATTTGCGGTTATTTTTGCGGATATCATTGCGGTTATTTTTGCGGATATCATTGCGGTTATTTTTGCGGATATTATTGCGGTTATTTTTGCGGATATTATTGCGGTTATTTTTGCGGATATCATTGCGGTTATTTTGCGGTGATATTTGCGGTTATTTTTGCGGATATCATTGCGGTTATTTTGCGGTAATATTTGCGGTTATTTTTGCGGATATTATTGCGGTTTTTTTGGCGGATATCATTGCGGTTATTTTGCGGTGATATTTGCGGTTATTTTTGCGGATATCATTGCGGTTATTTTGCGGTGATATTTGCGGTTATTTTTGCGGATATCATTGCGGTTATTTTGCGGTAATATTTGCGGTTATTTTTGCGGATATCATTGCGGTTATTTTGCGGATATTATTGCGGTTATTTTTGCGGATATCATTGCGGTTATTTTTACGGATATCATTGCGGTTATTTTGCGGTAATATTTGCGGTTATTTTTGCGGATATCATTGCGGTTATTTTGCGGTGATATTTGCGGTTAATTTTGCGGATATTATTGCGGTTATTTTTGCGGATATCTTTGCGGTTATTTTGCTGTAATATTTGCGGTTAATTTTGCGGATATTATTGCGGTTATTTTTGCGGATATCATTGCGGTTATTTTTGCGGATATCATTGCGGTTATTTTGCGGTAATATTTGCGGTTATTTTTGCGGATATCATTGCGGTTATTTTGCGGATATTATTGCGGTTATTTTTGCGGATATCATTGCGGTTATTTTTACGGATATCATTGCGGTTATTTTGCGGTAATATTTGCGGTTATTTTTGCGGATATCATTGCGGTTATTTTGCGGTGATATTTGCGGTTAATTTTGCGGATATTATTGCGGTTATTTTTGCGGATATCATTGCGGTTATTTTGCGGTAATATTTGCGGTTATTTTTGCGGATATCATTGCGGTTATTTTGCGGATATTATTGCGGTTATTTTGCGGTAATATTTGCGGTTATTTTTGCGGATATCATTGCGGTTATTTTGCGGATATTATTGCGGTTATTTTTGCGGATATCATTGCGGTTATTTTTACGGATATCATTGCGGTTATTTTGCGGTAATATTTGCGGTTATTTTTGCGGATATCATTGCGGTTATTTTGCGGTGATATTTGCGGTTAATTTTGCGGATATTATTGCGGTTATTTTTGCGGATATCATTGCGGTTATTTTGCGGTAATATTTGCGGTTATTTTTGCGGATATCATTGCGGTTATTTTGCGGATATTATTGCGGTTATTTTTGCGGATATCATTGCGGTTATTTTTGCGGATATCATTGCGGTTATTTTGCGGTAATATTTGCGGTTATTTTTGCGGATATCATTGCGGTTTTTTTGCGGTGATATTTGCGGTTATTTTTGCGGATATCATTGCGGTTATTTTGCGGGGATATTTGCGGTTATTTTTGCGGATATCATTGCGGTTTTTTTGGCGGATATTATTGCGGTTATTTTTGCGGATATTATTGCGGTTATTTTTGCGGATATCATTGCGGTTATTTTGCGGTGATATTTGCGGTTATTTTTGCGGATATCATTGCGGTTTTTTTGCGGTGATATTTGCGGTTATTTTTGCGGATATCATTGCGGTTTTTTTTGCGGATATTATTGCGGTTATTTTTGCGGATATTATTGCGGTTATTTTTGCGGATATCATTGCGGTTATTCTGCGGTGATATTTGCAGTTATTTTTGCGGATATCATTGCGGTTATTTTGCGGTAATATTTGCGGTTATTTTTGCGGATATCATTGCGGTTATTTTTGCGGATATCATTGCGGTTATTTTGCGGTGATATTTGCGGTTATTTTTGCGGATATCATTGCGGTTATTTTGCGGTAATATTTGCGGTTATTTTTGCGGATATCATTGCGTTTATTTTTGCGGATATCATTGCGGTTATTTTGCGGTAATATTTGCGGTTATTTTTGCGGATATCATTGCGGTTATTTTGCGGTGATATTTGCGGTTATTTTTGCGGATATCATTGCGGTTATTTGTCGGTGATATTTGCGGTTATTTTTGCGGATATCATTGCGGTTATTTTGCGGTAATATTTGCGGTTATTTTTGCGGATATTATTGCGGTTTTTTTGGCGGATATCATTGCGGTTATTTTGCGGTGATATTTGCGGTTATTTTTGCGGATATCATTGCGGTTATTTTGCGGTGATATTTGCGGTTATTTTTGCGGATATCATTGCGGTTATTTTGCGGTAATATTTGCGGTTATTTTTGCGGATATCATTGCGGTTATTTTGCGGATATTATTGCGGTTATTTTTGCGGATATCATTGCGGTTATTTTTACGGATATCATTGCGGTTATTTTGCGGTAATATTTGCGGTTATTTTTGCGGATATCATTGCGGTTATTTTGCGGTGATATTTGCGGTTAATTTTGCGGATATTATTGCGGTTATTTTTGCGGATATCTTTGCGGTTATTTTGCTGTAATATTTGCGGTTAATTTTGCGGATATTATTGCGGTTATTTTTGCGGATATCATTGCGGTTATTTTTGCGGATATCATTGCGGTTATTTTGCGGTAATATTTGCGGTTATTTTTGCGGATATCATTGCGGTTATTTTGCGGATATTATTGCGGTTATTTTTGCGGATATCATTGCGGTTATTTTTACGGATATCATTGCGGTTATTTTGCGGTAATATTTGCGGTTATTTTTGCGGATATCATTGCGGTTATTTTGCGGTGATATTTGCGGTTAATTTTGCGGATATTATTGCGGTTATTTTTGCGGATATCATTGCGGTTATTTTGCGGTAATATTTGCGGTTATTTTTGCGGATATCATTGCGGTTATTTTGCGGATATTATTGCGGTTATTTTGCGGTAATATTTGCGGTTATTTTTGCGGATATCATTGCGGTTATTTTGCGGATATTATTGCGGTTATTTTTGCGGATATCATTGCGGTTATTTTTACGGATATCATTGCGGTTATTTTGCGGTAATATTTGCGGTTATTTTTGCGGATATCATTGCGGTTATTTTGCGGTGATATTTGCGGTTAATTTTGCGGATATTATTGCGGTTATTTTTGCGGATATCATTGCGGTTATTTTGCGGTAATATTTGCGGTTATTTTTGCGGATATCATTGCGGTTATTTTGCGGATATTATTGCGGTTATTTTTGCGGATATCATTGCGGTTATTTTTGCGGATATCATTGCGGTTATTTTGCGGTAATATTTGCGGTTATTTTTGCGGATATCATTGCGGTTTTTTTGCGGTGATATTTGCGGTTATTTTTGCGGATATCATTGCGGTTATTTTGCGGGGATATTTGCGGTTATTTTTGCGGATATCATTGCGGTTTTTTTGGCGGATATTATTGCGGTTATTTTTGCGGATATTATTGCGGTTATTTTTGCGGATATCATTGCGGTTATTTTGCGGTGATATTTGCGGTTATTTTTGCGGATATCATTGCGGTTTTTTTGCGGTGATATTTGCGGTTATTTTTGCGGATATCATTGCGGTTTTTTTTGCGGATATTATTGCGGTTATTTTTGCGGATATTATTGCGGTTATTTTTGCGGATATCATTGCGGTTATTCTGCGGTGATATTTGCAGTTATTTTTGCGGATATCATTGCGGTTATTTTGCGGTAATATTTGCGGTTATTTTTGCGGATATCATTGCGGTTATTTTTGCGGATATCATTGCGGTATTTTTGCGGTGATATTTGCGGATATTTTTGCGGATATCATTGCGGTTATTTTGCGGTAATATTTGCGGTTATTTTTGCGGATATCATTGCGGTTATTTTTGCGGATATTATTGCGGTTATTTTTGCGGATATCATTGCGGTTATTTTGCTGTAATATTTGCGGTTAATTTTGCGGATATTATTGCGGTTATTTTTGCGGATATCATTGCGGTTATTTTTGCGGATATCATTGCGGTTATTTTTGCGGATATTATTGCGGTTATTTTTGCGGATATCATTGCGGTTATTTTGCGGTAACATTTGCGGTTATTTTTGGGGATATTATTGCGGTTATTTTTGCGGATATCATTGCGGTTATTTTGCGGTGATATTTGCGGTTATTTTTGCGGATATCATTGCGGTTATTTTGCGGTGATATTTGCGGTTATTTTTGCGGATATCATTGCGGTTATCTTGCGGTAATATTTGCGGTTATTTTACGGATATTATTGCGGTTATTTTTGCGGATATTATTGCGGTTATTTTTGCGGATATCATTGCGGTTATTTTGCTGTAATATTTGCGGTTAATTTTGCGGATATTATTGCGGGTATTTTTGCGGATATCATTGCGGTTATTTTTGCGGATATCATTGCGGTTATTTTTGCGGATATTATTGCGGTTATTTTTGCGGATATCATTGCGGTTATTTTGCGGTAACATTTGCGGTTATTTTTGGGGATATTATTGCGGTTATTTTTGCGGATATTATTGCGGTTATTTTGCGGTGATATTTGCGGTTATTTTTGCGGATATCATTGCGGTTATTTTGCGGTGATATTTGCGGTTATTTTTGCGGATATCATTGCGGTTATCTTGCGGTAATATTTGCGGTTATTTTACGGATATTATTGCGGTTATTTTTGCGGATATCATTGCGGTTATTTTGCGGTGATATTTGCGGTTATTTTTGCGGATATCATTGCGGTTATTTTGCGGTAATATTTGCGGTTATTTTTGCGGATATCATTGCGTTTATTTTTGCGGATATCATTGCGGTTATTTTGCGGTAATATTTGCGGTTATTTTTGCGGATATCATTGCGGTTATTTTGCGGTGATATTTGCGGTTATTTTTGCGGATATCATTGCGGTTATTTTGCGGTAATATTTGCGGTTATTTTTGCGGATATCATTGCGGTTATTTTTGCGGATATCATTGCGGTTATTTTGCGGTAATATTTGCGGTTATTTTTGCGGATATCATTGCGGTTATTTTGCGGATATTATTGCGGTTATTTTTGCGGATATCATTGCGGTTATTTTTACGGATATCATTGCGGTTATTTTGCGGTAATATTTGCGGTTATTTTTGCGGATATCATTGCGGTTATTTTGCGGTGATATTTGCGGTTAATTTTGCGGATATTATTGCGGTTATTTTTGCGGATATCATTGCGGTTATTTTGCGGTAATATTTGCGGTTATTTTTGCGGATATCATTGCGGTTATTTTGCGGATATTATTGCGGTTATTTTTGCGGATATCATTGCGGTTATTTTTGCGGATATCATTGCGGTTATTTTGCGGTAATATTTGCGGTTATTTTTGCGGATATCATTGCGGTTATTTTGCGGATATTATTGCGGTTATTTTTGCGGATATCATTGCGGTTATTTTTACGGATATCATTGCGGTTATTTTGCGGTAATATTTGCGGTTATTTTTGCGGATATCATTGCGGTTATTTTGCGGTGATATTTGCGGTTAATTTTGCGGATATTATTGCGGTTATTTTTGCGGATATCTTTGCGGTTATTTTGCTGTAATATTTGCGGTTAATTTTGCGGATATTATTGCGGTTATTTTTGCGGATATAATTGCGGTTATTTTTGCGGATATCATTGCGGTTATTTTGCTGTAATATTTGCGGTTATTTTTGCGGATATTATTGCGGTTATTTTTGCGGATATCATTGCGGTTATTTTGCGGTGATATTTGCGGTTAATTTTGCGGATATTATTGCGGTTATTTTTGCGGATATCTTTGCGGTTATTTTGCTGTAATATTTGCGGTTAATTTTGCGGATATTATTGCGGTTATTTTTGCGGATATAATTGCGGTTATTTTTGCGGATATCATTGCGGTTATTTTGCTGTAATATTTGCGGTTATTTTTGCGGATATTATTGCGGTAATTTTTGCGGATATCATTGCGGTTATTTTTGCGGATATCATTGCGGTTATTTTGTGGGGATATTAGCGGTTATTTTTGCGGATATCATTGCGGTTTTTTTGGCGGATATTATTGCGGTTATTTTTGCGGATATTATTGCGGTTATTTTTGCGGATATCATTGCGGTTATTTTGCGGTGATATTTGCGGTTATTTTTGCGGATATCATTGCGGTTATTTTTGCGGATATCATTGCGGTTATTTTTGCGGATATTATTGCGGTTATTTTTGCGGATATTATTGCGGTTATTTTTGCGGATATCATTGCGGTTATTTTGCGGTGATATTTGCGGTTATTTTTGCGGATATCATTGCGGTTATTTTGCGGTAATATTTGCGGTTATTTTTGCGGATATTATTGCGGTTTTTTTGGCGGATATCATTGCGGTTATTTTGCGGTGATATTTGCGGTTATTTTTGCGGATATCATTGCGGTTATTTTGCGGTGATATTTGCGGTTATTTTTGCGGATATCATTGCGGTTATTTTGCGGTAATATTTGCGGTTATTTTTGCGGATATCATTGCGGTTATTTTGCGGATATTATTGCGGTTATTTTTGCGGATATCATTGCGGTTATTTTTACGGATATCATTGCGGTTATTTTGCGGTAATATTTGCGGATATCATTGCGGTTATTTTGCGGTGATATTTGCGGTTAATTTTGCGGATATTATTGCGGTTATTTTTGCGGATATCTTTGCGGTTATTTTGCTGTAATATTTGCGGTTAATTTTGCGGATATTATTGCGGTTATTTTTGCGGATATCATTGCGGTTATTTTTGCGGATATCATTGCGGTTATTTTGCGGTAATATTTGCGGTTATTTTTGCGGATATCATTGCGGTTATTTTGCGGATATTATTGCGGTTATTTTTGCGGATATCATTGCGGTTATTTTTACGGATATCATTGCGGTTATTTTGCGGTAATATTTGCGGTTATTTTTGCGGATATCATTGCGGTTATTTTGCGGTGATATTTGCGGTTAATTTTGCGGATATTATTGCGGTTATTTTTGCGGATATCATTGCGGTTATTTTGCGGTAATATTTGCGGTTATTTTTGCGGATATCATTGCGGTTATTTTGCGGATATTATTGCGGTTATTTTGCGGTAATATTTGCGGTTATTTTTGCGGATATCATTGCGGTTATTTTGCGGATATTATTGCGGTTATTTTTGCGGATATCATTGCGGTTATTTTTACGGATATCATTGCGGTTATTTTGCGGTAATATTTGCGGTTATTTTTGCGGATATCATTGCGGTTATTTTGCGGTGATATTTGCGGTTAATTTTGCGGATATTATTGCGGTTATTTTTGCGGATATCATTGCGGTTATTTTGCGGTAATATTTGCGGTTATTTTTGCGGATATCATTGCGGTTATTTTGCGGATATTATTGCGGTTATTTTTGCGGATATCATTGCGGTTATTTTTGCGGATATCATTGCGGTTATTTTGCGGTAATATTTGCGGTTATTTTTGCGGATATCATTGCGGTTTTTTTGCGGTGATATTTGCGGTTATTTTTGCGGATATCATTGCGGTTATTTTGCGGGGATATTTGCGGTTATTTTTGCGGATATCATTGCGGTTTTTTTGGCGGATATTATTGCGGTTATTTTTGCGGATATTATTGCGGTTATTTTTGCGGATATCATTGCGGTTATTTTGCGGTGATATTTGCGGTTATTTTTGCGGATATCATTGCGGTTTTTTTGCGGTGATATTTGCGGTTATTTTTGCGGATATCATTGCGGTTTTTTTTGCGGATATTATTGCGGTTATTTTTGCGGATATTATTGCGGTTATTTTTGCGGATATCATTGCGGTTATTCTGCGGTGATATTTGCAGTTATTTTTGCGGATATCATTGCGGTTATTTTGCGGTAATATTTGCGGTTATTTTTGCGGATATCATTGCGGTTATTTTTGCGGATATCATTGCGGTTATTTTGCGGTGATATTTGCGGTTATTTTTGCGGATATCATTGCGGTTATTTTGCGGTAATATTTGCGGTTATTTTTGCGGATATCATTGCGTTTATTTTTGCGGATATCATTGCGGTTATTTTGCGGTAATATTTGCGGTTATTTTTGCGGATATCATTGCGGTTATTTTGCGGTGATATTTGCGGTTATTTTTGCGGATATCATTGCGGTTATTTGTCGGTGATATTTGCGGTTATTTTTGCGGATATCATTGCGGTTATTTTGCGGTAATATTTGCGGTTATTTTTGCGGATATTATTGCGGTTTTTTTGGCGGATATCATTGCGGTTATTTTGCGGTGATATTTGCGGTTATTTTTGCGGATATCATTGCGGTTATTTTGCGGTGATATTTGCGGTTATTTTTGCGGATATCATTGCGGTTATTTTGCGGTAATATTTGCGGTTATTTTTGCGGATATCATTGCGGTTATTTTGCGGATATTATTGCGGTTATTTTTGCGGATATCATTGCGGTTATTTTTACGGATATCATTGCGGTTATTTTGCGGTAATATTTGCGGTTATTTTTGCGGATATCATTGCGGTTATTTTGCGGTGATATTTGCGGTTAATTTTGCGGATATTATTGCGGTTATTTTTGCGGATATCTTTGCGGTTATTTTGCTGTAATATTTGCGGTTAATTTTGCGGATATTATTGCGGTTATTTTTGCGGATATCATTGCGGTTATTTTTGCGGATATCATTGCGGTTATTTTGCGGTAATATTTGCGGTTATTTTTGCGGATATCATTGCGGTTATTTTGCGGATATTATTGCGGTTATTTTTGCGGATATCATTGCGGTTATTTTTACGGATATCATTGCGGTTATTTTGCGGTAATATTTGCGGTTATTTTTGCGGATATCATTGCGGTTATTTTGCGGTGATATTTGCGGTTAATTTTGCGGATATTATTGCGGTTATTTTTGCGGATATCATTGCGGTTATTTTGCGGTAATATTTGCGGTTATTTTTGCGGATATCATTGCGGTTATTTTGCGGATATTATTGCGGTTATTTTGCGGTAATATTTGCGGTTATTTTTGCGGATATCATTGCGGTTATTTTGCGGATATTATTGCGGTTATTTTTGCGGATATCATTGCGGTTATTTTTACGGATATCATTGCGGTTATTTTGCGGTAATATTTGCGGTTATTTTTGCGGATATCATTGCGGTTATTTTGCGGTGATATTTGCGGTTAATTTTGCGGATATTATTGCGGTTATTTTTGCGGATATCATTGCGGTTATTTTGCGGTAATATTTGCGGTTATTTTTGCGGATATCATTGCGGTTATTTTGCGGATATTATTGCGGTTATTTTTGCGGATATCATTGCGGTTATTTTTGCGGATATCATTGCGGTTATTTTGCGGTAATATTTGCGGTTATTTTTGCGGATATCATTGCGGTTTTTTTGCGGTGATATTTGCGGTTATTTTTGCGGATATCATTGCGGTTATTTTGCGGGGATATTTGCGGTTATTTTTGCGGATATCATTGCGGTTTTTTTGGCGGATATTATTGCGGTTATTTTTGCGGATATTATTGCGGTTATTTTTGCGGATATCATTGCGGTTATTTTGCGGTGATATTTGCGGTTATTTTTGCGGATATCATTGCGGTTTTTTTGCGGTGATATTTGCGGTTATTTTTGCGGATATCATTGCGGTTTTTTTTGCGGATATTATTGCGGTTATTTTTGCGGATATTATTGCGGTTATTTTTGCGGATATCATTGCGGTTATTCTGCGGTGATATTTGCAGTTATTTTTGCGGATATCATTGCGGTTATTTTGCGGTAATATTTGCGGTTATTTTTGCGGATATCATTGCGGTTATTTTTGCGGATATCATTGCGGTATTTTTGCGGTGATATTTGCGGATATTTTTGCGGATATCATTGCGGTTATTTTGCGGTAATATTTGCGGTTATTTTTGCGGATATCATTGCGGTTATTTTTGCGGATATTATTGCGGTTATTTTTGCGGATATCATTGCGGTTATTTTGCTGTAATATTTGCGGTTAATTTTGCGGATATTATTGCGGTTATTTTTGCGGATATCATTGCGGTTATTTTTGCGGATATCATTGCGGTTATTTTTGCGGATATTATTGCGGTTATTTTTGCGGATATCATTGCGGTTATTTTGCGGTAACATTTGCGGTTATTTTTGGGGATATTATTGCGGTTATTTTTGCGGATATCATTGCGGTTATTTTGCGGTGATATTTGCGGTTATTTTTGCGGATATCATTGCGGTTATTTTGCGGTGATATTTGCGGTTATTTTTGCGGATATCATTGCGGTTATCTTGCGGTAATATTTGCGGTTATTTTACGGATATTATTGCGGTTATTTTTGCGGATATTATTGCGGTTATTTTTGCGGATATCATTGCGGTTATTTTGCTGTAATATTTGCGGTTAATTTTGCGGATATTATTGCGGGTATTTTTGCGGATATCATTGCGGTTATTTTTGCGGATATCATTGCGGTTATTTTTGCGGATATTATTGCGGTTATTTTTGCGGATATCATTGCGGTTATTTTGCGGTAACATTTGCGGTTATTTTTGGGGATATTATTGCGGTTATTTTTGCGGATATTATTGCGGTTATTTTGCGGTGATATTTGCGGTTATTTTTGCGGATATCATTGCGGTTATTTTGCGGTGATATTTGCGGTTATTTTTGCGGATATCATTGCGGTTATCTTGCGGTAATATTTGCGGTTATTTTACGGATATTATTGCGGTTATTTTTGCGGATATCATTGCGGTTATTTTGCGGTGATATTTGCGGTTATTTTTGCGGATATCATTGCGGTTATTTTGCGGTAATATTTGCGGTTATTTTTGCGGATATCATTGCGTTTATTTTTGCGGATATCATTGCGGTTATTTTGCGGTAATATTTGCGGTTATTTTTGCGGATATCATTGCGGTTATTTTGCGGTGATATTTGCGGTTATTTTTGCGGATATCATTGCGGTTATTTTGCGGTAATATTTGCGGTTATTTTTGCGGATATCATTGCGGTTATTTTTGCGGATATCATTGCGGTTATTTTGCGGTAATATTTGCGGTTATTTTTGCGGATATCATTGCGGTTATTTTGCGGATATTATTGCGGTTATTTTTGCGGATATCATTGCGGTTATTTTTACGGATATCATTGCGGTTATTTTGCGGTAATATTTGCGGTTATTTTTGCGGATATCATTGCGGTTATTTTGCGGTGATATTTGCGGTTAATTTTGCGGATATTATTGCGGTTATTTTTGCGGATATCATTGCGGTTATTTTGCGGTAATATTTGCGGTTATTTTTGCGGATATCATTGCGGTTATTTTGCGGATATTATTGCGGTTATTTTTGCGGATATCATTGCGGTTATTTTTGCGGATATCATTGCGGTTATTTTGCGGTAATATTTGCGGTTATTTTTGCGGATATCATTGCGGTTATTTTGCGGATATTATTGCGGTTATTTTTGCGGATATCATTGCGGTTATTTTTACGGATATCATTGCGGTTATTTTGCGGTAATATTTGCGGTTATTTTTGCGGATATCATTGCGGTTATTTTGCGGTGATATTTGCGGTTAATTTTGCGGATATTATTGCGGTTATTTTTGCGGATATCTTTGCGGTTATTTTGCTGTAATATTTGCGGTTAATTTTGCGGATATTATTGCGGTTATTTTTGCGGATATAATTGCGGTTATTTTTGCGGATATCATTGCGGTTATTTTGCTGTAATATTTGCGGTTATTTTTGCGGATATTATTGCGGTTATTTTTGCGGATATCATTGCGGTTATTTTGCGGTAACATTTGCGGTTATTTTTGCGGATATTATTTCGGTTATTTTTGCGGATATCTTTGCGGTTATTTTGCTGTAATATTTGCGGTTAATTTTGCGGATATTATTGCGGTAATTTTTGCGGATATCATTGCGGTTATTTTTGCGGATATCATTGCGGTTATTTTGCGGGGATATTTGCGGTTATTTTTGCGGATATCATTGCGGTTTTTTTGGCGGATATTATTGCGGTTATTTTTGCGGATATTATTGCGGTTATTTTTGCGGATATCATTGCGGTTATTTTGCGGTGATATTTGCGGTTATTTTTGCGGATATCATTGCGGTTTTTTTGCGGTGATATTTGCGGTTAGTTTTGCGGATATCATTGCGGTTTTTTTTGCGGAAATTATTGCGGTTATTTTTGCGGATATTATTGCGGTTATTTTTGCGGATATCATTGCGGTTATTCTGCGGTGATATTTGCAGTTATTTTTGCGGATATCATTGCGGTTATTTTGCGGTAATATTTGCGGTTATTTTTGCGGATATCATTGCGGTTATTTTTGCGGATATCATTGCGGTATTTTTGCGGTGATATTTGCGGATATTTTTGCGGATATCATTGCGGTTATTTTGCGGTAATATTTGCGGTTATTTTTGCGGATATCATTGCGGTTATTTTTGCGGATATTATTGCGGTTATTTTTGCGGATATCATTGCGGTTATTTTGCTGTAATATTTGCGGTTAATTTTGCGGATATTATTGCGGTTATTTTTGCGGATATCATTGCGGTTATTTTTGCGGATATCATTGCGGTTATTTTTGCGGATATTATTGCGGTTATTTTTGCGGATATCATTGCGGTTATTTTGCGGTAACATTTGCGGTTATTTTTGGGGATATTATTGCGGTTATTTTTGCGGATATCATTGCGGTTATTTTGCGGTGATATTTGCGGTTATTTTTGCGGATATCATTGCGGTTATTTTGCGGTGATATTTGCGGTTATTTTTGCGGATATCATTGCGGTTATCTTGCGGTAATATTTGCGGTTATTTTACGGATATTATTGCGGTTATTTTTGCGGATATCATTGCGGTTATTTTGCGGTGATATTTGCGGTTATTTTTGCGGATATCATTGCGGTTATTTTGCGGTAATATTTGCGGTTATTTTTGCGGATATCATTGCGTTTATTTTTGCGGATATCATTGCGGTTATTTTGCGGTAATATTTGCGGTTATTTTTGCGGATATCATTGCGGTTATTTTGCGGTGATATTTGCGGTTATTTTTGCGGATATCATTGCGGTTATTTTGCGGTGATATTTGCGGTTATTTTTGCGGATATGATTGCGGTTATTTTGCGGTAATATTTGCGGTTATTTTTGCGGATATTATTGCGGTTTTTTTGGCGGATATCATTGCGGTTATTTTGCGGTGATATTTGCGGTTATTTTTGCGGATATCATTGCGGTTATTTTGCGGTGATATTTGCGGTTATTTTTGCGGATATCATTGCGGTTATTTTGCGGTAATATTTGCGGTTATTTTTGCGGATATCATTGCGGTTATTTTGCTGTAATATTTGCGGTTATTTTTGCGGATATTATTGCGGTTATTTTTGCGGATATAATTGCGGTTATTTTGCGGTAACATTTGCGGTTATTTTTGCGGATATTATTTCGGTTATTTTTGCGGATATTTTTGCGGTTATTTTGCTGTAATATTTGCGGTTAATTTTGCGGATATTATTGCGGTAATTTTTGCGGATATCATTGCGGTTATTTTTGCGGATATCATTGCGGTTATTTTGTGGGGATATTAGCGGTTATTTTTGCGGATATCATTGCGGTTTTTTTGGCGGATATTATTGCGGTTATTTTTGCGGATATTATTGCGGTTATTTTTGCGGATATCATTGCGGTTATTTTGCGGTGATATTTGCGGTTATTTTTGCGGATATCATTGCGGTTATTTTTGCGGATATCATTGCGGTTATTTTTGCGGATATTATTGCGGTTATTTTTGCGGATATTATTGCGGTTATTTTTGCGGATATCATTGCGGTTATTTTGCGGTGATATTTGCGGTTATTTTTGCGGATATCATTGCGGTTATTTTGCGGTAATATTTGCGGTTATTTTTGCGGATATTATTGCGGTTTTTTTGGCGGATATCATTGCGGTTATTTTGCGGTGATATTTGCGGTTATTTTTGCGGATATCATTGCGGTTATTTTGCGGTGATATTTGCGGTTATTTTTGCGGATATCATTGCGGTTATTTTGCGGTAATATTTTCGGTTATTTTTGCGGATATCATTGCGGTTATTTTTGCGGATATCATTGCGGTTATTTTATCGGATATCATTGCGGTTATTTTGCTGTAATATTTGCGGTTATTTTTGCGGATATTATTGCGGTTATTTTTGCGGATATCATTGCGGTTATTTTGCGGTAACATTTGCGGTTATTTTTGCGGATATTATTTCGGTTATTTTTGCGGATATCTTTGCGGTTATTTTGCTGTAATATTTGCGGTTAATTTTGCGGATATTATTGCGGTAATTTTTGCGGATATCATTGCGGTTATTTTTGCGGATATCATTGCGGTTATTTTGCGGGGATATTTGCGGTTATTTTTGCGGATATCATTGCGGTTTTTTTGGCGGATATTATTGCGGTTATTTTTGCGGATATTATTGCGGTTATTTTTGCGGATATCATTGCGGTTATTTTGCGGTGATATTTGCGGTTATTTTTGCGGATATCATTGCGGTTTTTTTGCGGTGATATTTGCGGTTAGTTTTGCGGATATCATTGCGGTTTTTTTTGCGGAAATTATTGCGGTTATTTTTGCGGATATTATTGCGGTTATTTTTGCGGATATCATTGCGGTTATTCTGCGGTGATATTTGCAGTTATTTTTGCGGATATCATTGCGGTTATTTTGCGGTAATATTTGCGGTTATTTTTGCGGATATCATTGCGGTTATTTTTGCGGATATCATTGCGGTATTTTTGCGGTGATATTTGCGGATATTTTTGCGGATATCATTGCGGTTATTTTGCGGTAATATTTGCGGTTATTTTTGCGGATATCATTGCGGTTATTTTTGCGGATATTATTGCGGTTATTTTTGCGGATATCATTGCGGTTATTTTGCTGTAATATTTGCGGTTAATTTTGCGGATATTATTGCGGTTATTTTTGCGGATATCATTGCGGTTATTTTTGCGGATATCATTGCGGTTATTTTTGCGGATATTATTGCGGTTATTTTTGCGGATATCATTGCGGTTATTTTGCGGTAACATTTGCGGTTATTTTTGGGGATATTATTGCGGTTATTTTTGCGGATATCATTGCGGTTATTTTGCGGTGATATTTGCGGTTATTTTTGCGGATATCATTGCGGTTATTTTGCGGTGATATTTGCGGTTATTTTTGCGGATATCATTGCGGTTATCTTGCGGTAATATTTGCGGTTATTTTACGGATATTATTGCGGTTATTTTTGCGGATATCATTGCGGTTATTTTGCGGTGATATTTGCGGTTATTTTTGCGGATATCATTGCGGTTATTTTGCGGTAATATTTGCGGTTATTTTTGCGGATATCATTGCGTTTATTTTTGCGGATATCATTGCGGTTATTTTGCGGTAATATTTGCGGTTATTTTTGCGGATATCATTGCGGTTATTTTGCGGTGATATTTGCGGTTATTTTTGCGGATATCATTGCGGTTATTTTGCGGTGATATTTGCGGTTATTTTTGCGGATATGATTGCGGTTATTTTGCGGTAATATTTGCGGTTATTTTTGCGGATATTATTGCGGTTTTTTTGGCGGATATCATTGCGGTTATTTTGCGGTGATATTTGCGGTTATTTTTGCGGATATCATTGCGGTTATTTTGCGGTGATATTTGCGGTTATTTTTGCGGATATCATTGCGGTTATTTTGCGGTAATATTTGCGGTTATTTTTGCGGATATCATTGCGGTTATTTTGCTGTAATATTTGCGGTTATTTTTGCGGATATTATTGCGGTTATTTTTGCGGATATAATTGCGGTTATTTTGCGGTAACATTTGCGGTTATTTTTGCGGATATTATTTCGGTTATTTTTGCGGATATTTTTGCGGTTATTTTGCTGTAATATTTGCGGTTAATTTTGCGGATATTATTGCGGTAATTTTTGCGGATATCATTGCGGTTATTTTTGCGGATATCATTGCGGTTATTTTGTGGGGATATTAGCGGTTATTTTTGCGGATATCATTGCGGTTTTTTTGGCGGATATTATTGCGGTTATTTTTGCGGATATTATTGCGGTTATTTTTGCGGATATCATTGCGGTTATTTTGCGGTGATATTTGCGGTTATTTTTGCGGATATCATTGCGGTTATTTTTGCGGATATCATTGCGGTTATTTTTGCGGATATTATTGCGGTTATTTTTGCGGATATTATTGCGGTTATTTTTGCGGATATCATTGCGGTTATTTTGCGGTGATATTTGCGGTTATTTTTGCGGATATCATTGCGGTTATTTTGCGGTAATATTTGCGGTTATTTTTGCGGATATTATTGCGGTTTTTTTGGCGGATATCATTGCGGTTATTTTGCGGTGATATTTGCGGTTATTTTTGCGGATATCATTGCGGTTATTTTGCGGTGATATTTGCGGTTATTTTTGCGGATATCATTGCGGTTATTTTGCGGTAATATTTGCGGTTATTTTTGCGGATATCATTGCGGTTATTTTGCGGATATTATTGCGGTTATTTTTGCGGATATCATTGCGGTTATTTTTACGGATATCATTGCGGTTATTTTGCGGTAATATTTGCGGTTATTTTTGCGGATATCATTGCGGTAATTTTGCGGTGATATTTGCGGTTAATTTTGCGGATATTATTGCGGTTATTTTTGCGGATATCTTTGCGGTTATTTTGCTGTAATATTTGCGGTTAATTTTGCGGATATTATTGCGGTTATTTTTGCGGATATCATTGCGGTTATTTTTGCGGATATCATTGCGGTTATTTTGCGGTAATATTTGCGGTTATTTTTGCGGATATCATTGCGGTTATTTTGCGGATATTATTGCGGTTATTTTTGCGGATATCATTGCGGTTATTTTTACGGATATCATTGCGGTTATTTTGCGGTAATATTTGCGGTTATTTTTGCGGATATCATTGCGGTTATTTTGCGGTGATATTTGCGGTTAATTTTGCGGATATTATTGCGGTTATTTTTGCGGATATCATTGCGGTTATTTTGCGGTAATATTTGCGGTTATTTTTGCGGATATCATTGCGGTTATTTTGCGGTGATATTTGCGGTTATTTTTGCGGATATCATTGCGGTTATTTTGCGGTGATATTTGCGGTTATTTTTGCGGATATCATTGCGGTTATTTTGCGGTAATATTTGCGGTTATTTTTGCGGATATCATTGCGGTTATTTTTGCGGATATCATTGCGGTTATTTTGCGGTAATATTTGCGGTTATTTTTGCGGATATCATTGCGGTTATTTTGCGGATATTATTGCGGTTATTTTTGCGGATATCATTGCGGTTATTTTTACGGATATCATTGCGGTTATTTTGCGGTAATATTTGCGGTTATTTTTGCGGATATCATTGCGGTTATTTTGCGGTGATATTTGCGGTTAATTTTGCGGATATTATTGCGGTTATTTTTGCGGATATCATTGCGGTTATTTTGCGGTAATATTTGCGGTTATTTTTGCGGATATCATTGCGGTTATTTTGCGGATATTATTGCGGTTATTTTTGCGGATATCATTGCGGTTATTTTTGCGGATATCATTGCGGTTATTTTGCGGTAATATTTGCGGTTATTTTTGCGGATATCATTGCGGTTATTTTGCGGATATTATTGCGGTTATTTTTGCGGATATCATTGCGGTTATTTTTACGGATATCATTGCGGTTATTTTGCGGTAATATTTGCGGTTATTTTTGCGGATATCATTGCGGTTATTTTGCGGTGATATTTGCGGTTAATTTTGCGGATATTATTGCGGTTATTTTTGCGGATATCTTTGCGGTTATTTTGCTGTAATATTTGCGGTTAATTTTGCGGATATTATTGCGGTTATTTTTGCGGATATAATTGCGGTTATTTTTGCGGATATCATTGCGGTTATTTTGCTGTAATATTTGCGGTTATTTTTGCGGATATTATTGCGGTTATTTTTGCGGATATCATTGCGGTTATTTTGCGGTAACATTTGCGGTTATTTTTGCGGATATTATTTCGGTTATTTTTGCGGATATCTTTGCGGTTATTTTGCTGTAATATTTGCGGTTAATTTTGCGGATATTATTGCGGTAATTTTTGCGGATATCATTGCGGTTATTTTTGCGGATATCATTGCGGTTATTTTGCGGGGATATTTGCGGTTATTTTTGCGGATATCATTGCGGTTTTTTTGGCGGATATTATTGCGGTTATTTTTGCGGATATTATTGCGGTTATTTTTGCGGATATCATTGCGGTTATTTTGCGGTGATATTTGCGGTTATTTTTGCGGATATCATTGCGGTTTTTTTGCGGTGATATTTGCGGTTAGTTTTGCGGATATCATTGCGGTTTTTTTTGCGGAAATTATTGCGGTTATTTTTGCGGATATTATTGCGGTTATTTTTGCGGATATCATTGCGGTTATTCTGCGGTGATATTTGCAGTTATTTTTGCGGATATCATTGCGGTTATTTTGCGGTAATATTTGCGGTTATTTTTGCGGATATCATTGCGGTTATTTTTGCGGATATCATTGCGGTATTTTTGCGGTGATATTTGCGGATATTTTTGCGGATATCATTGCGGTTATTTTGCGGTAATATTTGCGGTTATTTTTGCGGATATCATTGCGGTTATTTTTGCGGATATTATTGCGGTTATTTTTGCGGATATCATTGCGGTTATTTTGCTGTAATATTTGCGGTTAATTTTGCGGATATTATTGCGGTTATTTTTGCGGATATCATTGCGGTTATTTTTGCGGATATCATTGCGGTTATTTTTGCGGATATTATTGCGGTTATTTTTGCGGATATCATTGCGGTTATTTTGCGGTAACATTTGCGGTTATTTTTGGGGATATTATTGCGGTTATTTTTGCGGATATCATTGCGGTTATTTTGCGGTGATATTTGCGGTTATTTTTGCGGATATCATTGCGGTTATTTTGCGGTGATATTTGCGGTTATTTTTGCGGATATCATTGCGGTTATCTTGCGGTAATATTTGCGGTTATTTTACGGATATTATTGCGGTTATTTTTGCGGATATCATTGCGGTTATTTTGCGGTGATATTTGCGGTTATTTTTGCGGATATCATTGCGGTTATTTTGCGGTAATATTTGCGGTTATTTTTGCGGATATCATTGCGTTTATTTTTGCGGATATCATTGCGGTTATTTTGCGGTAATATTTGCGGTTATTTTTGCGGATATCATTGCGGTTATTTTGCGGTGATATTTGCGGTTATTTTTGCGGATATCATTGCGGTTATTTTGCGGTGATATTTGCGGTTATTTTTGCGGATATGATTGCGGTTATTTTGCGGTAATATTTGCGGTTATTTTTGCGGATATTATTGCGGTTTTTTTGGCGGATATCATTGCGGTTATTTTGCGGTGATATTTGCGGTTATTTTTGCGGATATCATTGCGGTTATTTTGCGGTGATATTTGCGGTTATTTTTGCGGATATCATTGCGGTTATTTTGCGGTAATATTTGCGGTTATTTTTGCGGATATCATTGCGGTTATTTTGCTGTAATATTTGCGGTTATTTTTGCGGATATTATTGCGGTTATTTTTGCGGATATAATTGCGGTTATTTTGCGGTAACATTTGCGGTTATTTTTGCGGATATTATTTCGGTTATTTTTGCGGATATTTTTGCGGTTATTTTGCTGTAATATTTGCGGTTAATTTTGCGGATATTATTGCGGTAATTTTTGCGGATATCATTGCGGTTATTTTTGCGGATATCATTGCGGTTATTTTGTGGGGATATTAGCGGTTATTTTTGCGGATATCATTGCGGTTTTTTTGGCGGATATTATTGCGGTTATTTTTGCGGATATTATTGCGGTTATTTTTGCGGATATCATTGCGGTTATTTTGCGGTGATATTTGCGGTTATTTTTGCGGATATCATTGCGGTTATTTTTGCGGATATCATTGCGGTTATTTTTGCGGATATTATTGCGGTTATTTTTGCGGATATTATTGCGGTTATTTTTGCGGATATCATTGCGGTTATTTTGCGGTGATATTTGCGGTTATTTTTGCGGATATCATTGCGGTTATTTTGCGGTAATATTTGCGGTTATTTTTGCGGATATTATTGCGGTTTTTTTGGCGGATATCATTGCGGTTATTTTGCGGTGATATTTGCGGTTATTTTTGCGGATATCATTGCGGTTATTTTGCGGTGATATTTGCGGTTATTTTTGCGGATATCATTGCGGTTATTTTGCGGTAATATTTTCGGTTATTTTTGCGGATATCATTGCGGTTATTTTTGCGGATATCATTGCGGTTATTTTATCGGATATCATTGCGGTTATTTTGCTGTAATATTTGCGGTTATTTTTGCGGATATTATTGCGGTTATTTTTGCGGATATCATTGCGGTTATTTTGCGGTAACATTTGCGGTTATTTTTGCGGATATTATTTCGGTTATTTTTGCGGATATCTTTGCGGTTATTTTGCTGTAATATTTGCGGTTAATTTTGCGGATATTATTGCGGTAATTTTTGCGGATATCATTGCGGTTATTTTTGCGGATATCATTGCGGTTATTTTGCGGGGATATTTGCGGTTATTTTTGCGGATATCATTGCGGTTTTTTTGGCGGATATTATTGCGGTTATTTTTGCGGATATTATTGCGGTTATTTTTGCGGATATCATTGCGGTTATTTTGCGGTGATATTTGCGGTTATTTTTGCGGATATCATTGCGGTTTTTTTGCGGTGATATTTGCGGTTAGTTTTGCGGATATCATTGCGGTTTTTTTTGCGGAAATTATTGCGGTTATTTTTGCGGATATTATTGCGGTTATTTTTGCGGATATCATTGCGGTTATTCTGCGGTGATATTTGCAGTTATTTTTGCGGATATCATTGCGGTTATTTTGCGGTAATATTTGCGGTTATTTTTGCGGATATCATTGCGGTTATTTTTGCGGATATCATTGCGGTATTTTTGCGGTGATATTTGCGGATATTTTTGCGGATATCATTGCGGTTATTTTGCGGTAATATTTGCGGTTATTTTTGCGGATATCATTGCGGTTATTTTTGCGGATATTATTGCGGTTATTTTTGCGGATATCATTGCGGTTATTTTGCTGTAATATTTGCGGTTAATTTTGCGGATATTATTGCGGTTATTTTTGCGGATATCATTGCGGTTATTTTTGCGGATATCATTGCGGTTATTTTTGCGGATATTATTGCGGTTATTTTTGCGGATATCATTGCGGTTATTTTGCGGTAACATTTGCGGTTATTTTTGGGGATATTATTGCGGTTATTTTTGCGGATATCATTGCGGATATTTTGCGGTGATATTTGCGGTTATTTTTGCGGATATCATTGCGGTTATTTTGCGGTGATATTTGCGGTTATTTTTGCGGATATCATTGCGGTTATCTTGCGGTAATATTTGCGGTTATTTTACGGATATTATTGCGGTTATTTTTGCGGATATCATTGCGGTTATTTTGCGGTGATATTTGCGGTTATTTTTGCGGATATCATTGCGGTTATTTTGCGGTAATATTTGCGGTTATTTTTGCGGATATCATTGCGTTTATTTTTGCGGATATCATTGCGGTTATTTTGCGGTAATATTTGCGGTTATTTTTGCGGATATCATTGCGGTTATTTTGCGGTGATATTTGCGGTTATTTTTGCGGATATCATTGCGGTTATTTTGCGGTGATATTTGCGGTTATTTTTGCGGATATGATTGCGGTTATTTTGCGGTAATATTTGCGGTTATTTTTGCGGATATTATTGCGGTTTTTTTGGCGGATATCATTGCGGTTATTTTGCGGTGATATTTGCGGTTATTTTTGCGGATATCATTGCGGTTATTTTGCGGTGATATTTGCGGTTATTTTTGCGGATATCATTGCGGTTATTTTGCGGTAATATTTGCGGTTATTTTTGCGGATATCATTGCGGTTATTTTGCTGTAATATTTGCGGTTATTTTTGCGGATATTATTGCGGTTATTTTTGCGGATATAATTGCGGTTATTTTGCGGTAACATTTGCGGTTATTTTTGCGGATATTATTTCGGTTATTTTTGCGGATATTTTTGCGGTTATTTTGCTGTAATATTTGCGGTTAATTTTGCGGATATTATTGCGGTAATTTTTGCGGATATCATTGCGGTTATTTTTGCGGATATCATTGCGGTTATTTTGTGGGGATATTAGCGGTTATTTTTGCGGATATCATTGCGGTTATTTTGCGGTAATATTTGCGGTTATTTTTGCGGATATCATTGCGGTTATTTTGCGGATATTATTGCGGTTATTTTTGCGGATATCATTGCGGTTATTTTTACGGATATCATTGCGGTTATTTTGCGGTAATATTTGCGGTTATTTTTGCGGATATCATTGCGGTTATTTTGCGGTGATATTTGCGGTTAATTTTGCGGATATTATTGCGGTTATTTTTGCGGATATCATTGCGGTTATTTTGCGGTAATATTTGCGGTTATTTTTGCGGATATCATTGCGGTTATTTTGCGGTGATATTTGCGGTTATTTTTGCGGATATCATTGCGGTTATTTGTCGGTGATATTTGCGGTTATTTTTGCGGATATCATTGCGGTTATTTTGCGGTAATATTTGCGGTTATTTTTGCGGATATTATTGCGGTTTTTTTGGCGGATATCATTGCGGTTATTTTGCGGTGATATTTGCGGTTATTTTTGCGGATATCATTGCGGTTATTTTGCGGTGATATTTGCGGTTATTTTTGCGGATATCATTGCGGTTATTTTGCGGTAATATTTGCGGTTATTTTTGCGGATATCATTGCGGTTATTTTGCGGATATTATTGCGGTTATTTTTGCGGATATCATTGCGGTTATTTTTACGGATATCATTGCGGTTATTTTGCGGTAATATTTGCGGTTATTTTTGCGGATATCATTGCGGTTATTTTGCGGTGATATTTGCGGTTAATTTTGCGGATATTATTGCGGTTATTTTTGCGGATATCTTTGCGGTTATTTTGCTGTAATATTTGCGGTTAATTTTGCGGATATTATTGCGGTTATTTTTGCGGATATCATTGCGGTTATTTTTGCGGATATCATTGCGGTTATTTTGCGGTAATATTTGCGGTTATTTTTGCGGATATCATTGCGGTTATTTTGCGGATATTATTGCGGTTATTTTTGCGGATATCATTGCGGTTATTTTTACGGATATCATTGCGGTTATTTTGCGGTAATATTTGCGGTTATTTTTGCGGATATCATTGCGGTTATTTTGCGGTGATATTTGCGGTTAATTTTGCGGATATTATTGCGGTTATTTTTGCGGATATCATTGCGGTTATTTTGCGGTAATATTTGCGGTTATTTTTGCGGATATCATTGCGGTTATTTTGCGGATATTATTGCGGTTATTTTGCGGTAATATTTGCGGTTATTTTTGCGGATATCATTGCGGTTATTTTGCGGATATTATTGCGGTTATTTTTGCGGATATCATTGCGGTTATTTTTACGGATATCATTGCGGTTATTTTGCGGTAATATTTGCGGTTATTTTTGCGGATATCATTGCGGTTATTTTGCGGATATTATTGCGGTTATTTTTGCGGATATCATTGCGGTTATTTTTACGGATATCATTGCGGTTATTTTGCGGTAATATTTGCGGTTATTTTTGCGGATATCATTGCGGTTATTTTGCGGTGATATTTGCGGTTAATTTTGCGGATATTATTGCGGTTATTTTTGCGGATATCTTTGCGGTTATTTTGCTGTAATATTTGCGGTTAATTTTGCGGATATTATTGCGGTTAATTTTGCGGATATTATTGCGGTTATTTTTGCGGATATCATTGCGGTTATTTTGCGGTAATATTTGCGGTTATTTTTGCGGATATCATTGCGGTTATTTTGCGGATATTATTGCGGTTATTTTTGCGGATATCATTGCGGTTATTTTTGCGGATATCATTGCGGTTATTTTGCGGTAATATTTGCGGTTATTTTTGCGGATATCATTGCGGTTTTTTTGCGGTGATATTTGCGGTTATTTTTGCGGATATCATTGCGGTTATTTTGCGGGGATATTTGCGGTTATTTTTGCGGATATCATTGCGGTTTTTTTGGCGGATATTATTGCGGTTATTTTTGCGGATATTATTGCGGTTATTTTTGCGGATATCATTGCGGTTATTTTGCGGTGATATTTGCGGTTATTTTTGCGGATATCATTGCGGTTTTTTTGCGGTGATATTTGCGGTTATTTTTGCGGATATCATTGCGGTTTTTTTTGCGGATATTATTGCGGTTATTTTTGCGGATATTATTGCGGTTATTTTTGCGGATATCATTGCGGTTATTCTGCGGTGATATTTGCAGTTATTTTTGCGGATATCATTGCGGTTATTTTGCGGTAATATTTGCGGTTATTTTTGCGGATATCATTGCGGTTATTTTTGCGGATATCATTGCGGTATTTTTGCGGTGATATTTGCGGATATTTTTGCGGATATCATTGCGGTTATTTTGCGGTAATATTTGCGGTTATTTTTGCGGATATCATTGCGGTTATTTTTGCGGATATTATTGCGGTTATTTTTGCGGATATCATTGCGGTTATTTTGCTGTAATATTTGCGGTTAATTTTGCGAATATTATTGCGGTTATTTTTGCGGATATCATTGCGGTTATTTTTGCGGATATCATTGCGGTTATTTTTGCGGATATTATTGCGGTTATTTTTGCGGATATCATTGCGGTTATTTTGCGGTAACATTTGCGGTTATTTTTGGGGATATTATTGCGGTTATTTTTGCGGATATCATTGCGGTTATTTTGCGGTGATATTTGCGGTTATTTTTGCGGATATCATTGCGGTTATTTTGCGGTGATATTTGCGGTTATTTTTGCGGATATCATTGCGGTTATCTTGCGGTAATATTTGCGGTTATTTTACGGATATTATTGCGGTTATTTTTGCGGATATCATTGCGGTTATTTTGCGGTGATATTTGCGGTTATTTTTGCGGATATCATTGCGGTTATTTTGCGGTAATATTTGCGGTTATTTTTGCGGATATCATTGCGTTTATTTTTGCGGATATCATTGCGGTTATTTTGCGGTAATATTTGCGGTTATTTTTGCGGATATCATTGCGGTTATTTTGCGGTGATATTTGCGGTTATTTTTGCGGATATCATTGCGGTTATTTTGCGGTAATATTTGCGGTTATTTTTGCGGATATCATTGCGGTTATTTTTGCGGATATCATTGCGGTTATTTTGCGGTAATATTTGCGGTTATTTTTGCGGATATCATTGCGGTTATTTTGCGGATATTATTGCGGTTATTTTTGCGGATATCATTGCGGTTATTTTTACGGATATCATTGCGGTTATTTTGCGGTAATATTTGCGGTTATTTTTGGGGATATCATTGCGGTTATTTTGCGGTGATATTTGCGGTTAATTTTGCGGATATTATTGCGGTTATTTTTGCGGATATCATTGCGGTTATTTTGCGGTAATATTTGCGGTTATTTTTGCGGATATCATTGCGGTTATTTTGCGGATATTATTGCGGTTATTTTTGCGGATATCATTGCGGTTATTTTTACGGATATCATTGCGGTTATTTTGCGGTAATATTTGCGGTTATTTTTGCGGATATCATTGCGGTTATTTTGCGGTGATATTTGCGGTTAATTTTGCGGATATTATTGCGGTTATTTTTGCGGATATCATTGCGGTTATTCTGCGGTGATATTTGCAGTTATTTTTGCGGATATCATTGCGGTTATTTTGCGGTAATATTTGCGGTTATTTTTGCGGATATCATTGCGGTTATTTTTGCGGATATCATTGCGGTATTTTTGCGGTGATATTTGCGGATATTTTTGCGGATATCATTGCGGTTATTTTGCGGTAATATTTGCGGTTATTTTTGCGGATATCATTGCGGTTATTTTTGCGGATATTATTGCGGTTATTTTTGCGGATATCATTGCGGTTATTTTGCTGTAATATTTGCGGTTAATTTTGCGGATATTATTGCGGTTATTTTTGCGGATATCATTGCGGTTATTTTTGCGGATATCATTGCGGTTATTTTTGCGGATATTATTGCGGTTATTTTTGCGGATATCATTGCGGTTATTTTGCGGTAACATTTGCGGTTATTTTTGGGGATATTATTGCGGTTATTTTTGCGGATATCATTGCGGTTATTTTGCGGTGATATTTGCGGTTATTTTTGCGGATATCATTGCGGTTATTTTGCGGTGATATTTGCGGTTATTTTTGCGGATATCATTGCGGTTATCTTGCGGTAATATTTGCGGTTATTTTACGGATATTATTGCGGTTATTTTTGCGGATATCATTGCGGTTATTTTGCGGTGATATTTGCGGTTATTTTTGCGGATATCATTGCGGTTATTTTGCGGTAATATTTGCGGTTATTTTTGCGGATATCATTGCGTTTATTTTTGCGGATATCATTGCGGTTATTTTGCGGTAATATTTGCGGTTATTTTTGCGGATATCATTGCGGTTATTTTGCGGTGATATTTGCGGTTATTTTTGCGGATATCATTGCGGTTATTTTGCGGTAATATTTGCGGTTATTTTTGCGGATATCATTGCGGTTATTTTTGCGGATATCATTGCGGTTATTTTGCGGTAATATTTGCGGTTATTTTTGCGGATATCATTGCGGTTATTTTGCGGATATTATTGCGGTTATTTTTGCGGATATCATTGCGGTTATTTTTACGGATATCATTGCGGTTATTTTGCGGTAATATTTGCGGTTATTTTTGGGGATATCATTGCGGTTATTTTGCGGATATTATTGCGGTTATTTTTGCGGATATCATTGCGGTTATTTTTGCGGATATCATTGCGGTTATTTTGCGGTAATATTTGCGGTTATTTTTGCGGATATCATTGCGGTTATTTTGCGGATATTATTGCGGTTATTTTTGCGGATATCATTGCGGTTATTTTTACGGATATCATTGCGGTTATTTTGCGGTAATATTTGCGGTTATTTTTGCGGATATCATTGCGGTTATTTTGCGGTGATATTTGCGGTTAATTTTGCGGATATTATTGCGGTTATTTTTGCGGATATCTTTGCGGTTATTTTGCTGTAATATTTGCGGTTAATTTTGCGGATATTATTGCGGTTATTTTTGCGGATATAATTGCGGTTATTTTTGCGGATATCATTGCGGTTATTTTGCTGTAATATTTGCGGTTATTTTTGCGGATATTATTGCGGTTATTTTTGCGGATATCATTGCGGTTATTTTGCGGTAACATTTGCGGTTATTTTTGCGGATATTATTTCGGTTATTTTTGCGGATATCTTTGCGGTTATTTTGCTGTAATATTTGCGGTTAATTTTGCGGATATTATTGCGGTAATTTTTGCGGATATCATTGCGGTTATTTTTGCGGATATCATTGCGGTTATTTTGCGGGGATATTTGCGGTTATTTTTGCGGATATCATTGCGGTTTTTTTGGCGGATATTATTGCGGTTATTTTTGCGGATATTATTGCGGTTATTTTTGCGGATATCATTGCGGTTATTTTGCGGTGATATTTGCGGTTATTTTTGCGGATATCATTGCGGTTTTTTTGCGGTGATATTTGCGGTTAGTTTTGCGGATATCATTGCGGTTTTTTTTGCGGAAATTATTGCGGTTATTTTTGCGGATATTATTGCGGTTATTTTTGCGGATATCATTGCGGTTATTCTGCGGTGATATTTGCAGTTATTTTTGCGGATATCATTGCGGTTATTTTGCGGTAATATTTGCGGTTATTTTTGCGGATATCATTGCGGTTATTTTTGCGGATATCATTGCGGTATTTTTGCGGTGATATTTGCGGATATTTTTGCGGATATCATTGCGGTTATTTTGCGGTAATATTTGCGGTTATTTTTGCGGATATCATTGCGGTTATTTTTGCGGATATTATTGCGGTTATTTTTGCGGATATCATTGCGGTTATTTTGCTGTAATATTTGCGGTTAATTTTGCGGATATTATTGCGGTTATTTTTGCGGATATCATTGCGGTTATTTTTGCGGATATCATTGCGGTTATTTTTGCGGATATTATTGCGGTTATTTTTGCGGATATCATTGCGGTTATTTTGCGGTAACATTTGCGGTTATTTTTGGGGATATTATTGCGGTTATTTTTGCGGATATCATTGCGGTTATTTTGCGGTGATATTTGCGGTTATTTTTGCGGATATCATTGCGGTTATTTTGCGGTGATATTTGCGGTTATTTTTGCGGATATCATTGCGGTTATCTTGCGGTAATATTTGCGGTTATTTTACGGATATTATTGCGGTTATTTTTGCGGATATCATTGCGGTTATTTTGCGGTGATATTTGCGGTTATTTTTGCGGATATCATTGCGGTTATTTTGCGGTAATATTTGCGGTTATTTTTGCGGATATCATTGCGTTTATTTTTGCGGATATCATTGCGGTTATTTTGCGGTAATATTTGCGGTTATTTTTGCGGATATCATTGCGGTTATTTTGCGGTGATATTTGCGGTTATTTTTGCGGATATCATTGCGGTTATTTTGCGGTGATATTTGCGGTTATTTTTGCGGATATCATTGCGGTTATTTTGCGGTAATATTTGCGGTTATTTTTGCGGATATTATTGCGGTTTTTTTGGCGGATATCATTGCGGTTATTTTGCGGTGATATTTGCGGTTATTTTTGCGGATATCATTGCGGTTATTTTGCGGTGATATTTGCGGTTATTTTTGCGGATATCATTGCGGTTATTTTGCGGTAATATTTGCGGTTATTTTTGCGGATATCATTGCGGTTATTTTGCTGTAATATTTGCGGTTATTTTTGCGGATATTATTGCGGTTATTTTTGCGGATATAATTGCGGTTATTTTGCGGTAACATTTGCGGTTATTTTTGCGGATATTATTTCGGTTATTTTTGCGGATATTTTTGCGGTTATTTTGCTGTAATATTTGCGGTTAATTTTGCGGATATTATTGCGGTAATTTTTGCGGATATCATTGCGGTTATTTTTGCGGATATCATTGCGGTTATTTTGTGGGGATATTAGCGGTTATTTTTGCGGATATCATTGCGGTTTTTTTGGCGGATATTATTGCGGTTATTTTTGCGGATATTATTGCGGTTATTTTTGCGGATATCATTGCGGTTATTTTGCGGTGATATTTGCGGTTATTTTTGCGGATATCATTGCGGTTATTTTGCGGTGATATTTGCGGTTATTTTTGCGGATATCATTGCGGTTATTTTGCGGTAATATTTGCGGTTATTTTTGCGGATATCATTGCGGTTATTTTGCTGTAATATTTGCGGTTATTTTTGCGGATATTATTGCGGTTATTTTTGCGGATATAATTGCGGTTATTTTGCGGTAACATTTGCGGTTATTTTTGCGGATATTATTTCGGTTATTTTTGCGGATATTTTTGCGGTTATTTTGCTGTAATATTTGCGGTTAATTTTGCGGATATTATTGCGGTAATTTTTGCGGATATCATTGCGGTTATTTTTGCGGATATCATTGCGGTTATTTTGTGGGGATATTAGCGGTTATTTTTGCGGATATCATTGCGGTTTTTTTGGCGGATATTATTGCGGTTATTTTTGCGGATATTATTGCGGTTATTTTTGCGGATATCATTGCGGTTATTTTGCGGTGATATTTGCGGTTATTTTTGCGGATATCATTGCGGTTATTTTTGCGGATATCATTGCGGTTATTTTTGCGGATATTATTGCGGTTATTTTTGCGGATATTATTGCGGTTATTTTTGCGGATATCATTGCGGTTATTTTGCGGTAACATTTGCGGTTATTTTTGCGGATATTATTGCGGTTATTTTTGCGGATATCATTGCGGTTATTTTGCGGGGATATTTGCGGTTATTTTTGCGGATATCATTGCGGTTTTTTTGGCGGATATCATTGCGGTTATTTTGCGGGGATATTTGCGGTTATTTTTGCGGATATCATTGCGGTTTTTTTGGCGGATATTATTGCGGTTATTTTTGCGGATATTATTGCGGTTATTTTTGCGGATATCATTGCGGTTATTTTGCGGTGATATTTGCGGTTATTTTTGCGGATATCATTGCGGTTTTTTTGCGGTGATATTTGCGGTTAGTTTTGCGGATATCATTGCGGTTTTTTTTGCGGAAATTATTGCGGTTATTTTTGCGGATATTATTGCGGTTATTTTTGCGGATATCATTGCGGTTATTCTGCGGTGATATTTGCAGTTATTTTTGCGGATATCATTGCGGTTATTTTGCGGTAATATTTGCGGTTATTTTTGCGGATATCATTGCGGTTATTTTTGCGGATATCATTGCGGTATTTTTGCGGTGATATTTGCGGATATTTTTGCGGATATCATTGCGGTTATTTTGCGGTAATATTTGCGGTTATTTTTGCGGATATCATTGCGGTTATTTTTGCGGATATTATTGCGGTTATTTTTGCGGATATCATTGCGGTTATTTTGCTGTAATATTTGCGGTTAATTTTGCGGATATTATTGCGGTTATTTTTGCGGATATCATTGCGGTTATTTTTGCGGATATCATTGCGGTTATTTTTGCGGATATTATTGCGGTTATTTTTGCGGATATCATTGCGGTTATTTTGCGGTAACATTTGCGGTTATTTTTGGGGATATTATTGCGGTTATTTTTGCGGATATCATTGCGGTTATTTTGCGGTGATATTTGCGGTTATTTTTGCGGATATCATTGCGGTTATTTTGCGGTGATATTTGCGGTTATTTTTGCGGATATCATTGCGGTTATCTTGCGGTAATATTTGCGGTTATTTTACGGATATTATTGCGGTTATTTTTGCGGATATCATTGCGGTTATTTTGCGGTGATATTTGCGGTTATTTTTGCGGATATCATTGCGGTTATTTTGCGGTAATATTTGCGGTTATTTTTGCGGATATCATTGCGTTTATTTTTGCGGATATCATTGCGGTTATTTTGCGGTAATATTTGCGGTTATTTTTGCGGATATCATTGCGGTTATTTTGCGGTGATATTTGCGGTTATTTTTGCGGATATCATTGCGGTTATTTTGCGGTGATATTTGCGGTTATTTTTGCGGATATCATTGCGGTTATTTTGCGGTAATATTTGCGGTTATTTTTGCGGATATTATTGCGGTTTTTTTGGCGGATATCATTGCGGTTATTTTGCGGTGATATTTGCGGTTATTTTTGCGGATATCATTGCGGTTATTTTGCGGTGATATTTGCGGTTATTTTTGCGGATATCATTGCGGTTATTTTGCGGTAATATTTGCGGTTATTTTTGCGGATATCATTGCGGTTATTTTGCTGTAATATTTGCGGTTATTTTTGCGGATATTATTGCGGTTATTTTTGCGGATATAATTGCGGTTATTTTGCGGTAACATTTGCGGTTATTTTTGCGGATATTATTTCGGTTATTTTTGCGGATATTTTTGCGGTTATTTTGCTGTAATATTTGCGGTTAATTTTGCGGATATTATTGCGGTAATTTTTGCGGATATCATTGCGGTTATTTTTGCGGATATCATTGCGGTTATTTTGTGGGGATATTAGCGGTTATTTTTGCGGATATCATTGCGGTTTTTTTGGCGGATATTATTGCGGTTATTTTTGCGGATATTATTGCGGTTATTTTTGCGGATATCATTGCGGTTATTTTGCGGTGATATTTGCGGTTATTTTTGCGGATATCATTGCGGTTATTTTGCGGTGATATTTGCGGTTATTTTTGCGGATATCATTGCGGTTATTTTGCGGTAATATTTGCGGTTATTTTTGCGGATATCATTGCGGTTATTTTGCTGTAATATTTGCGGTTATTTTTGCGGATATTATTGCGGTTATTTTTGCGGATATAATTGCGGTTATTTTGCGGTAACATTTGCGGTTATTTTTGCGGATATTATTTCGGTTATTTTTGCGGATATTTTTGCGGTTATTTTGCTGTAATATTTGCGGTTAATTTTGCGGATATTATTGCGGTAATTTTTGCGGATATCATTGCGGTTATTTTTGCGGATATCATTGCGGTTATTTTGTGGGGATATTAGCGGTTATTTTTGCGGATATCATTGCGGTTTTTTTGGCGGATATTATTGCGGTTATTTTTGCGGATATTATTGCGGTTATTTTTGCGGATATCATTGCGGTTATTTTGCGGTGATATTTGCGGTTATTTTTGCGGATATCATTGCGGTTATTTTTGCGGATATCATTGCGGTTATTTTTGCGGATATTATTGCGGTTATTTTTGCGGATATTATTGCGGTTATTTTTGCGGATATCATTGCGGTTATTTTGCGGTAACATTTGCGGTTATTTTTGCGGATATTATTGCGGTTATTTTTGCGGATATCATTGCGGTTATTTTGCGGTAACATTTGCGGTTATTTTTGGGGATATTATTGCGGTTATTTTTGCGGATATCATTGCGGTTATTTTGCGGTGATATTTGCGGTTATTTTTGCGGATATCATTGCGGTTATTTTGCGGTGATATTTGCGGTTATTTTTGCGGATATCATTGCGGTTATCTTGCGGTAATATTTGCGGTTATTTTACGGATATTATTGCGGTTATTTTTGCGGATATCATTGCGGTTATTTTGCGGTGATATTTGCGGTTATTTTTGCGGATATCATTGCGGTTATTTTGCGGTAATATTTGCGGTTATTTTTGCGGATATCATTGCGTTTATTTTTGCGGATATCATTGCGGTTATTTTGCGGTAATATTTGCGGTTATTTTTGCGGATATCATTGCGGTTATTTTGCGGTGATATTTGCGGTTATTTTTGCGGATATCATTGCGGTTATTTTGCGGTGATATTTGCGGTTATTTTTGCGGATATCATTGCGGTTATTTTGCGGTAATATTTGCGGTTATTTTTGCGGATATTATTGCGGTTTTTTTGGCGGATATCATTGCGGTTATTTTGCGGTGATATTTGGGTTATTTTTGCGGATATCATTGCGGTTATTTTGCGGTGATATTTGCGGTTATTTTTGCGGATATCATTGCGGTTATTTTGCGGTAATATTTGCGGTTATTTTTGCGGATATCATTGCGGTTATTTTTGCGGATATCATTGCGGTTATTTTGCGGTAATATTTGCGGTTATTTTTGCGGATATCATTGCGGTTATTTTGCGGTAATATTTGCGGTTATTTTTGCGGATATCATTGCGGTTATTTTTGCGGATATTATTGCGGTTATTTTTGCGGATATCATTGCGGTTATTTTTACGGATATCATTGCGGTTATTTTGCGGTAATATTTGCGGTTATTTTTGCGGATATCATTGCGGTTATTTTGCGGAGATATTTGCGGTTAATTTTGCGGATATTATTGCGGTTATTTTTGCGGATATCTTTGCGGTTATTTTGCTGTAATATTTGCGGTTAATTTTGCGGATATTATTGCGGTTATTTTTGCGGATATAATTGCGGTTATTTTTGCGGATATCATTGCGGTTATTTTGCTGTAATATTTGCGGTTATTTTTGCGGATATTATTGCGGTTATTTTTGCGGATATCATTGCGGTTATTTTGCGGTAACATTTGCGGTTATTTTTGCGGATATTATTTCGGTTATTTTTGCGGATATCTTTGCGGTTATTTTGCTGTAATATTTGCGGTTAATTTTGCGGATATTATTGCGGTTATTTTTGCGGATATCTTTGCGGTTATTTTGCTGTAATATTTGCGGTTAATTTTGCGGATATTATTGCGGTTATTTTTGCGGATATAATTGCGGTTATTTTTGCGGATATCATTGCGGTTATTTTGCTGTAATATTTGCGGTTATTTTTGCGGATATTATTGCGGTTATTTTTGCGGATATCATTGCGGTTATTTTGCGGTAACATTTGCGGTTATTTTTGCGGATATTATTTCGGTTATTTTTGCGGATATCATTGCGGTTATCTTGCGGTAATATTTGCGGTTATTTTACGGATATTATTGCGGTTATTTTTGCGGATATCATTGCGGTTATTTTGCGGTGATATTTGCGGTTATTTTTGCGGATATCATTGCGGTTATTTTGCGGTAATATTTGCGGTTATTTTTGCGGATATCATTGCGTTTATTTTTGCGGATATCATTGCGGTTATTTTGCGGTAATATTTGCGGTTATTTTTGCGGATATCATTGCGGTTATTTTGCGGTGATATTTGCGGTTATTTTTGCGGATATCATTGCGGTTATTTTGCGGTGATATTTGCGGTTATTTTTGCGGATATCATTGCGGTTATTTTGCGGTAATATTTGCGGTTATTTTTGCGGATATTATTGCGGTTTTTTTGGCGGATATCATTGCGGTTATTTTGCGGTGATATTTGCGGTTATTTTTGCGGATATCATTGCGGTTATTTTGCGGTGATATTTGCGGTTATTTTTGCGGATATCATTGCGGTTATTTTGCGGTAATATTTGCGGTTATTTTTGCGGATATCATTGCGGTTATTTTGCGGTAATATTTGCGGTTATTTTTGCGGATATCATTGCGGTTATTTTGCGGTAATATTTGCGGTTATTTTTGCGGATATCATTGCGGTTATTTTGCGGTGATATTTGCGGTTATTTTTGCGGATATCATTGCGGTTATTTTGCGGTGATATTTGCGGTTATTTTTGCGGATATCATTGCGGTTATTTTGCGGTAATATTTGCGGTTATTTTTGCGGATATTATTGCGGTTTTTTTGGCGGATATCATTGCGGTTATTTTGCGGTGATATTTGCGGTTATTTTTGCGGATATCATTGCGGTTATTTTGCGGTAATATTTGCGGTTATTTTTGCGGATATCATTGCGGTTATTTTGCGGTAATATTTGCGGTTATTTTTGCGGATATCATTGCGGTTATTTTTGCGGATATTATTGCGGTTATTTTTGCGGATATCATTGCGGTTATTTTTACGGATATCATTGCGGTTATTTTGCGGTAATATTTGCGGTTATTTTTGCGGATATCATTGCGGTTATTTTGCGGTGATATTTGCGGTTAATTTTGCGGATATTATTGCGGTTATTTTTGCGGATATCTTTGCGGTTATTTTGCTGTAATATTTGCGGTTAATTTTGCGGATATTATTGCGGTTATTTTTGCGGATATAATTGCGGTTATTTTTGCGGATATCATTGCGGTTATTTTGCTGTAATATTTGCGGTTATTTTTGCGGATATTATTGCGGTTATTTTTGCGGATATCATTGCGGTTATTTTGCGGTAACATTTGCGGTTATTTTTGCGGATATTATTTCGGTTATTTTTGCGGATATCTTTGCGGTTATTTTGCTGTAATATTTGCGGTTAATTTTGCGGATATTATTGCGGTAATTTTTGCGGATATCATTGCGGTTATTTTTGCGGATATCATTGCGGTTATTTTGCAGGGATATTTGCGGTTATTTTTGCGGATATCATTGCGGTTTTTTTGGCGGATATTATTGCGGTTATTTTTGCGGATATTATTGCGGTTATTTTTGCGGATATCATTGCGGTTATTTTGCGGTGATATTTGCGGTTATTTTTGCGGATATCATTGCGGTTATTTTGCGGTAATATTTGCGGTTATTTTTGCGGATATCATTGCGGTTATTTTTGCGGATATCATTGCGGTTATTTTGCGGTAATATTTGCGGTTATTTTTGCGGATATCATTGCGGTTATTTTGCGGATATTATTGCGGTTATTTTTGCGGATATCATTGCGGTTATTTTTACGGATATCATTGCGGTTATTTTGCGGTAATATTTGCGGTTATTTTTGCGGATATCATTGCGGTTATTTTGCGGTGATATTTGCGGTTAATTTTGCGGATATTATTGCGGTTATTTTTGCGGATATCTTTGCGGTTATTTTGCTGTAATATTTGCGGTTAATTTTGCGGATATTATTGCGGTTATTTTTGCGGATATAATTGCGGTTATTTTTGCGGATATCATTGCGGTTATTTTGCTGTAATATTTGCGGTTATTTTTGCGGATATTATTGCGGTTATTTTTGCGGATATCATTGCGGTTATTTTGCGGTAACATTTGCGGTTATTTTTGCGGATATTATTTCGGTTATTTTTGCGGATATCTTTGCGGTTATTTTGCTGTAATATTTGCGGTTAATTTTGCGGATATTATTGCGGTAATTTTTGCGGATATCATTGCGGTTATTTTTGCGGATATCATTGCGGTTATTTTGCAGGGATATTTGCGGTTATTTTTGCGGATATCATTGCGGTTATCTTGCGGTAATATTTGCGGTTATTTTACGGATATTATTGCGGTTATTTTTGCGGATATCATTGCGGTTATTTTGCGGTGATATTTGCGGTTATTTTTGCGGATATCATTGCGGTTATTTTGCGGTAATATTTGCGGTTATTTTTGCGGATATCATTGCGTTTATTTTTGCGGATATCATTGCGGTTATTTTGCGGTAATATTTGCGGTTATTTTTGCGGATATCATTGCGGTTATTTTGCGGTGATATTTGCGGTTATTTTTGCGGATATCATTGCGGTTATTTTGCGGTGATATTTGCGGTTATTTTTGCGGATATCATTGCGGTTATTTTGCGGTAATATTTGCGGTTATTTTTGCGGATATTATTGCGGTTTTTTTGGCGGATATCATTGCGGTTATTTTGCGGTGATATTTGCGGTTATTTTTGCGGATATCATTGCGGTTATTTTGCGGTGATATTTGCGGTTATTTTTGCGGATATCATTGCGGTTATTTTGCGGTAATATTTGCGGTTATTTTTGCGGATATCATTGCGGTTATTTTTGCGGATATCATTGCGGTTATTTTGCGGTAATATTTGCGGTTATTTTTGCGGATATCATTGCGGTTATTTTGCGGATATTATTGCGGTTATTTTTGCGGATATCATTGCGGTTATTTTTACGGATATCATTGCGGTTATTTTGCGGTAATATTTGCGGTTATTTTTGCGGATATCATTGCGGTTATTTTGCGGTGATATTTGCGGTTAATTTTGCGGATATTATTGCGGTTATTTTTGCGGATATCTTTGCGGTTATTTTGCTGTAATATTTGCGGTTAATTTTGCGGATATTATTGCGGTTATTTTTGCGGATATAATTGCGGTTATTTTTGCGGATATCATTGCGGTTATTTTGCTGTAATATTTGCGGTTATTTTTGCGGATATTATTGCGGTTATTTTTGCGGATATCATTGCGGTTATTTTGCGGTAACATTTGCGGTTATTTTTGCGGATATTATTTCGGTTGTTTTTGCGGATATCTTTGCGGTTATTTTGCTGTAATATTTGCGGTTAATTTTGCGGATATTATTGCGGTAATTTTTGCGGATATCATTGCGGTTATTTTTGCGGATATCATTGCGGTTATTTTGCAGGGATATTTGCGGTTATTTTTGCGGATATCATTGCGGTTTTTTTGGCGGATATTATTGCGGTTATTTTTGCGGATATTATTGCGGTTATTTTTGCGGATATCATTGCGGTTATTTTGCGGTGATATTTGCGTTTATTTTTGCGGATATCATTGCGGTTATTTTTGCGGATATCATTGCGGTTATTTTTGCGGATATTATTGCGGTTATTTTTGCGGATATTATTGCGGTTATTTTTGCGGATATCATTGCGGTTATTTTGCGGTAACATTTGCGGTTATTTTTGCGGATATTATTGCGGTTATTTTTGCGGATATTATTGCGGTTATTTTTTCGGATATCATTGCGGTTATTTTGCGGTGATATTTGCGGTTATTTTTGCGGATATCATTGCGGTTATTTTGCGGTGATATTTGCGGTTATTTTTGCGGATATCATTGCGGTTATTTTGCGGTGATATTTGCGGTTATTTTTGCGGATATCATTGCGGTTATTTTGCGGTAATATTTGCGGTTATTTTTGCGGATATTATTGCGGTTATTTTTGCGGATATCATTGCGGTTATTTTGCGGTAATATTTGCGGTTATTTTTGCGCATATCATTGCGGTTATTTTGCGGTAATATTTGCGGTTATTTTTGCGGATATCATTGCGGTAATATTTGCGGTTATTTTTGCGGATATTATTGCGGTTATTTTGGCGGATATCATTGCGGTTATTTTGCGGTGATATTTGCGGTTATTTTTGCGGATATCATTGCGGTTATTTTGCGGTGATATTTGCTGTTATTTTTGCGGATATCATTGCGGTTATTTTGCGGTAATATTTGCGGTTAATTTTGCGGATATCATTGCGGTAATTTTTGCGGATATCATTGCGGTTATTTTGCGGTAATATTTGCGGTTATTTTTGCGGATATCTTTGCGGTTATTTTGCTGTAATATTTGCGGTTAATTTTGCGGATATCATTGCGGTAATTTTTGCGGATATCATTGCGGTTATTTTGCGGTAATATTTGCGGTTATTTTTGCGGATATCTTTGCGGTTATTTTGCTGTAATATTTGCGGTTAATTTTGCGGATATTATTGCGGTTATTTTTGCGGATATTATTGCGGTTATTTTTGCGGATATCATTGCGGTTATTTTGCTGTAATATTTGCGGTTATTTTTGCGGATATTATTGCGGTTATTTTGCGGAAATATTTGCGGTTATTTTTGCGGATATTATTGCGGTTATTTTGGCGGATATCATTGCGGTTATTTTGCGGTGATATTTGCGGTTATTTTTGCGGATATTATTGCGGTTATTTTGCGGTGATATTTGCGGTTATTTTTGCGGATATCATTGCGGTTATTTTGCGGTAATATTTGCGGTTATTTTAGCGGATATCAATGCGGTAATTTTTGCGGATATCATTGCGGTTATTTTGCGGTAATATTTGCGGTTATTTTTGCGCATATCATTGCGGTTATTTTGCGGTGATATTTGCGGTTATTTTTGCGGATATCATTGTGGTTATTTTGCGGTGATATTTGCTGTTAATTTTGCGGATATTATTGCGGTTATTTTTGCGGATATCTTTGCGGTAATTTTGCTGTAATATTTGCGGTTAATTTTGCGGATATTATTGCGGTTATTTTTGCGGATATCTTTGCGGTTATTTTGCTGTTATATTTGCGGTTAATTTTGCGGATATTATTGCGGTTATTTTTGCGGATATCATTGCGGTTATTTTGCTGTAATATTTGCGGTTATTTTTGCGGATATTATTGCGGTTATTTTGCGGAAATATTTGCGGTTATTTTTGCGGATATTATTGCGGTTATTTTGGCGGATATCATTGCGGTTATTTTGCGGTGATATTTGCGGTTATTTTTGCGGATATTATTGCGGTTATTTTGCGGTGATATTTGCGGTTATTTTTGCGGATATCATTGCGGTTATTTTGCGGTAATATTTGCGGTTATTTTAGCGGATATCAATGCGGTAATTTTTGCGGATATCATTGCGGTTATTTTGCGGTAATATTTGCGGTTATTTTTGCGCATATCATTGCGGTTATTTTGCGGTAATATTTGCGGTTATTTTAGCGGATATCATTGCGGTTATTTTTGCGGATAGCATTGCGGTTATTTTGCGGTGATATTTGCGGTTATTTTTGCGGATATCATTGTGGTTATTTTGCGGTGATATTTGCTGTTAATTTTGCGGATATTATTGCGGTTATTTTTGCGGATATCTTTGCGGTAATTTTGCTGTAATATTTGCGGTTAATTTTGCGGATATTATTGCGGTTATTTTTGCGGATATCTTTGCGGTTATTTTGCTGTTATATTTGCGGTTAATTTTGCGGATATTATTGCGGTTATTTTTGCGGATATCTTTGCGGTTATTTTGCTGTAATATTTGCGGTTAATTTTGCGGATATTATTGCGGTTATTTTTGCGGATATTATTGCGGTTATTTTTGCGGATATCATTGCGGTTATTTTGCTGTAATATTTGCGGTTATTTTTGCGGATATTATTGCGGTTATTTTTGCGGATATTATTTCGGTTATTTTTGCGGATATCTTTGCGGTTATTTTGCTGTAATATTTGCGGTTAATTTTGCGGATATTATTGCGGTTATTTTTGCGGATATCATTGCGGTTATTTTTGCGGATATCATTGCGGTTATTTTGCGGTGATATTTGCGGTTATTTTTGCGGATATCATTGCGGTTTTTTTTGCGGATATTATTGCGGTTATTTTTGCGGATATTATTGCGGTTATTTTTGCGGATATCATTGCGGTTATTCTGCGGTGATATTTGCGGTTATTTTTGCGGATATCATTGCGGTTATTTTGCGGTAATATTTGCGGTTATTTTTGCGGATATCATTGCGGTTATTTTTGCGGATATCATTGCGGTTTTTTTTGAGGATATTATTGCGGTTATTTTTGCGGATATTATTGCGGTTATTTTTGCGGATATCATTGCGGTTATTCTGCGGTGATATTTGCGGTTATTTTTGCGGATATCATTGCGGTTATTTTGCTGTAATATTTGCGGTTATTTTTGCGGATATTATTGCGGTTAATTTTGCGGATATCATTGCGGTTATTTTGCGGTAACATTTGCGGTTATTTTTGCGGATATTATTTCGGATATTTTTGCGGATATCTTTGCGGTTATTTTGCTGTAATATTTGCGGTTAATTTTGCGGATATTATTGCGGTTATTTTTGCGGATATCATTGCGGTTATTTTTGCGGATATCATTGCGGTTATTTTGCGGTGATATTTGCGGTTATTTTTGCGGATATCATTGCGGTTTTTTTTGCGGATATTATTGCGGTTATTTTTGCGGATATTATTGCGGTTATTTTTGCGGATATCATTGCGGTTATTCTGCGGTGATATTTGCGGTTATTTTTGCGGATATCATTGCGGTATTTTTGCGGTGATATTTGCGGTTATTTATGCGGATATCATTGCGGTTATTTTGCGGTAATATTTGCGGTTTTTTTTGCGGATATCATTGCAGTTATTTTTGCGGATATTATTGCGGTTATTTTTGCGGATATCATTGCGGTTATTTTTGCGGATATCATTGCGGTTATTTTTGCGGATATCATTGCGGTTATTTTTGCGGATATTATTGCGGTTATTTTTGCGGATATTATTGCGGTTATTTTTGCGGATATCATTGCGGTTATTTTGCGGTAACATTTGCGGTTATTTTTGCGGATATTATTGCGGTTATGTTTGCGGATATCATTGCGGTTATTTTGCGGTGATATTTGCGGTTATTTTTGCGGATATCATTGCGGTTATTTTGCGGTAACATTTGCGGTTAGTTTTGGGGATATTATTGCGGTTATTTTTGCGGATATCATTGCGGTTATTTTGCGGTGATATTTGCGGTTATTTTTGCGGATATCATTGCGGTTATTTTGCGGTGATATTTGCGGTTATTTTTGCGGATATCATTGCGGTTATCTTGCGGTAATATTTGCGGTTATTTTACGGATATTATTGCGGTTATTTTTGCGGATATCATTGCGGTTATTTTGCGGTGATATTTGCGGTTATTTTTGCGGATATCATTGCGGTTATTTTGCGGTAATATTTGCGGTTATTTTTGCGGATATCATTGCGTTTATTTTTGCGGATATCATTGCGGTTATTTTGCGGTAATATTTGCGGTTATTTTTGCGGATATCATTGCGGTTATTTTGCGGTGATATTTGCGGTTATTTTTGCGGATATCATTGCGGTTATTTTGCGGTGATATTTGCGGTTATTTTTGCGGATATCATTGCGGTTATTTTGCGGTAATATTTGCGGTTATTTTTGCGGATATTATTGCGGTTTTTTTGGCGGATATCATTGCGGTTATTTTGCGGTGATATTTGCGGTTATTTTTGCGGATATCATTGCGGTTATTTTGCGGTGATATTTGCGGTTATTTTTGCGGATATCATTGCGGTTATTTTGCGGTAATATTTGCGGTTATTTTTGCGGATATCATTGCGGTTATTTTTGCGGATATCATTGCGGTTATTTTGCGGTAATATTTGCGGTTATTTTTGCGGATATCATTGCGGTTATTTTGCGGATATTATTGCGGTTATTTTTGCGGATATCATTGCGGTTATTTTTACGGATATCATTGCATTTATTTTGCGGTAATATTTGCGGTTATTTTTGCGGATATCATTGCGGTTATTTTGCGGTGATATTTGCGGTTAATTTTGCGGATATTATTGCGGTTATTTTTGCGGATATCTTTGCGGTTATTTTGCTGTAATATTTGCGGTTAATTTTGCGGATATTATTGCGGTTATTTTTGCGGATATAATTGCGGTTATTTTTGCGGATATCATTGCGGTTATTTTGCTGTAATATTTGCGGTTATTTTTGCGGATATTATTGCGGTTATTTTTGCGGATATCATTGCGGTTATTTTGCGGTAACATTTGCGGTTATTTTTGCGGATATTATTTCGGTTATTTTTGCGGATATCTTTGCGGTTATTTTGCTGTAATATTTGCGGTTAATTTTGCGGATATTATTGCGGTAATTTTTGCGGATATCATTGCGGTTATTTTTGCGGATATCATTGCGGTTATTTTGCAGGGATATTTGCGGTTATTTTTGCGGATATCATTGCGGTTTTTTTGGCGGATATTATTGCGGTTATTTTTGCGGATATTATTGCGGTTATTTTTGCGGATATCATTGCGGTTATTTTGCGGTGATATTTGCGGTTATTTTTGCGGATATCATTGCGGTTATTTTTGCGGATATCATTGCGGTTATTTTTGCGGATATTATTGCGGTTATTTTTGCGGATATTATTGCGGTTATTTTTGCGGATATCATTGCGGTTATTTTGCGGTAACATTTGCGGTTATTTTTGCGGATATTATTGCGGTTATTTTTGCGGATATTATTGCGGTTATTTTTGCGGATATCATTGCGGTTATTTTGCGGTGATATTTGCGGTTATTTTTGCGGATATCATTGCGGTTATTTTGCGGTGATATTTGCGGTTATTTTTGCGGATATCATTGCGGTTATTTTGCGGTGATATTTGCGGTTATTTTTGCGGATATCATTGCGGTTATTTTGCGGTAATATTTGCGGTTATTTTTGCGGATATTATTGCGGTTATTTTTGCGGATATCATTGCGGTTATTTTGCGGTAATATTTGCGGTTATTTTTGCGCATATCATTGCGGTTATTTTGCGGTAATATTTGCGGTTATTTTTGCGGATATCATTGCGGTTATTTTGCGGTGATATTTGCGGATATTTTTGCGGATATCATTGCGGTTATTTTGCGGAAATATTTGCGGTTATTTTTGCGGATATTATTGCGGTTATTTTGGCGGATATCATTGCGGTTATTTTGCGGTGATATTTGCGGTTATTTTTGCGGATATCATTGCGGTTATTTTGCGGTAATATTTGCGGTTAATTTTGCATATATCATTGCGGTAATTTTTGCGGATATCATTGCGGTTATTTTGCGGTAATATTTGCGGTTATTTTTGCGGATATCATTGCGGTTATTTTTGCGGATATTATTGCGGTTATTTTTGCGGATATCATTGCGGTTATTTTTGCGGATAGCATTGCGGTTATTTTGCGGTAATATTTGCGGTTATTTTTGCGGATATCATTGTGGTTATTTTGCGGTGATATTTGCTGTTAATTTTGCGGATATTATTGCGGTTATTTTTGCGGATATCTTTGCGGTTATTTTGCTGTAATATTTGCGGTTAATTTTGCGGATATTATTGCGGTTATTTTTGCGGATATCTTTGCGGTTATATTGCTGTAATATTTGCGGTTAATTTTGCGGATATTATTGCGGTTATTTTTGCGGATATTATTGCGGTTATTTTTGCGGATATCATTGCGGTTATTTTGCTGTAATATTTGCGGTTATTTTTGCGGATATTATTGCGGTTATTTTGCGGAAATATTTGCGGTTATTTTTGCGGATATTATTGCGGTTATTTTGGCGGATATCATTGCGGTTATTTTGCGGTGATATTTGCGGTTATTTTTGCGGATATTATTGCGGTTATTTTGCGGTGATATTTGCGGTTATTTTTGCGGATATCATTGCGGTTATTTTGCGGTAATATTTGCGGTTATTTTAGCGGATATCAATGCGGTAATTTTTGCGGATATCATTGCGGTTATTTTGCGGTAATATTTGCGGTTATTTTTGCGCATATCATTGCGGTTATTTTTGCGGATATTATTGCGGTTATTTTTGCGGATATCATTGCGGTTATTTTTGCGGATAGCATTGCGGTTATTTTGCGGTGATATTTGCGGTTATTTTTGCGGATATCATTGTGGTTATTTTGCGGTGATATTTGCTGTTAATTTTGCGGATATTATTGCGGTTATTTTTGCGGATATCTTTGCGGTAATTTGGCTGTAATATTTGCGGTTAATTTTGCGGATATTATTGCGGTTATTTTGGCGGATATCTTTGCGGTTATTTTGCTGTAATATTTGCGGTTAATTTTGCGGATATTATTGCGGTTATTTTTGCGGATATCTTTGCGGTTATTTTGCTGTAATATTTGCGGTTAATTTTGCGGATATTATTGCGGTTATTTTTGGGGATATTATTGCGGTTATTTTTGCGGATATCATTGCGGTTATTTTGCTGTAATATTTGCGGTTATTTTTGCGGATATTATTGCGGTTATTTTTGCGGATATTATTTCGGTTATTTTTGCGGATATCTTTGCGGTTATTTTGCTGTAATATTTGCGGTTAATTTTGCGGATATTATTGCGGTTATTTTTGCGGATATCATTGCGGTTATTTTTGCGGATATCATTGCGGTTATTTTGCGGTGATATTTGCGGTTATTTTTGCGGATATCATTGCGGTTTTTTTTGCGGATATTATTGCGGTTATTTTTGCGGATATTATTGCGGTTATTTTTGCGGATATCATTGCGGTTATTCTGCGGTGATATTTGCGGTTATTTTTGCGGATATCATTGCGGTTATTTTGCGGTAATATTTGCGGTTATTTTTGCGGATATCATTGCGGTTATTTTTGCGGATATCATTGCGGTTTTTTTTGAGGATATTATTGCGGTTATTTTTGCGGATATTATTGCGGTTATTTTTGCGGATATCATTGCGGTTATTCTGCGGTGATATTTGCGGTTATTTTTGCGGATATCATTGCGGTTATTTTGCTGTAATATTTGCGGTTATTTTTGCGGATATTATTGCGGTTAATTTTGCGGATATCATTGCGGTTATTTTGCGGTAACATTTGCGGTTATTTTTGCGGATATTATTTCGGTTATTTTTGCGGATATCTTTGCGGTTATTTTGCTGTAATATTTGCGGTTAATTTTGCGGATATTATTGCGGTTATTTTTGCGGATATCATTGCGGTTATTTTTGCGGATATCATTGCGGTTATTTTGCGGTGATATTTGCGGTTATTTTTGCGGATATCATTGCGGTTTTTTTTGCGGATATTATTGCGGTTATTTTTGCGGATATTATTGCGGTTATTTTTGCGGATATCATTGCGGTTATTCTGCGGTGATATTTGCGGTTATTTTTGCGGATATCATTGCGGTATTTTTGCGGTGATATTTGCGGTTATTTATGCGGATATCATTGCGGTTATTTTGCGGTAATATTTGCGGTTTTTTTTGCGGATATCATTGCAGTTATTTTTGCGGATATTATTGCGGTTATTTTTGCGGATATCATTGCGGTTATTTTTGCGGATATCATTGCGGTTATTTTTCGGTGATATTTGCGGTTATTTTTGCGGATATCATTGCGGTTATTTTTGCGGATATTATTGCGGTTATTTTTGCGGATATCATTGCGGTTATTTTTGCGGATATCATTGCGGTTATTTTGCGGTGATATTTGCGGTTATTTTTGCGAATATCATTGCGGTTATTTTGGCGGATATTATTGCGGTTATTTTTGCGGATATCATTGCGGTTATTTTGCGGTAATATTTGCGGTTATTTTTGCGGATATTATTGCGGTTATTTTGCTGTAATATTTGCGGTTAATTTTGCGGATATCATTGCGGTTATTTTTGCGGATATTATTGCGGTTATTTTTGCGGATATCATTGCGGTAATTTTGCGGTTATTTTTGCGGATATCATTGCGGTTATTTTGGCGGATATTATTGCGGTTATTTTTGCGGATATTATTGCGGTTATTTTTGCGGATATCATTGCGGTTATTTTGCGGTAACATTTGCAGTTATTTTTGCGGATATTATTGCGGTTATTTTTGCGGATATCATTGCTGTTATTTTGCGGTGATATTTGCGGTTATTTTTGCGGATATCATTGCGGTTATTTTTGCGGATATCATTGCGGTTATTTTGCGGTGATATTTGCGGTTATTTTTGCGGATATCATTGCGGTTATTTTGCGGTGATATTTGCGGTTATTTTTGCGGATATCATTGCGGTTATTTTGCGGTAATATTTGCGGTTATTTTTGCGGATATCATTGCGTTTATTTTTTCGGATATCATTGCGGTTATTTTGCGGTAATATTTGCGGTTATTTTTGCGGATATCATTGCGGTTATTTTGCGGTGATATTTGCGGTTATTTTTGCGGATATCATTGCGGTTATTTTGCGGTGATATTTGCGGTTATTTTTGCGGATATTATTGCGGTTATTTTGCGGTAATATTTGCGGTTATTTTTGCGGATATTATTGCGGTTATTTTGGCGGATATCATTGCGGTTATTTTGCGGTGATATTTGCGGTTATTTATGCGGATATCATTGCGGTTATTTTGCGGTGATATTTGCGGTTATTTTTGCGGATATCATTGCGGTTATTTTGCGGTAATATTTGCGGTTATTTTTGCGGATATCATTGCGGTTATTTTGCGGTAATATTTGCGGTTATTTTTGCGGATATCATTGCGGTTATTTTGCGGATATTATTGCGGTTATTTTTGCGGATATCATTGCGGTTATTTTTACGGATATCATTGCGGTTATTTTGCGGTAATATTTGCGGTTATTTTTGCGGATATCATTGCGGTTATTTTGCGGTGATATTTGCGGTTAATTTTGCGGATATTATTGCGGTTATTTTTGCGGATATCTTTGCGGTTATTTTGCTGTAATATTTGCGGTTATTTTTGCGGATATTATTGCGGTTATTTTTGCGGATATCATTGCGGTTATTTTGCGGTAACATTTGCGGTTATTTTTGCGGATATTATTTCGGTTATTTTTGCGGATATCTTTGCGGTTATTTTGCTGTAATATTTGCGGTTAATTTTGCGGATATTATTGCGGTAATTTTTGCGGATATCATTGCGGTTATTTTTGCGGATATCTTTGCGGTTATTTTGCGGGGATATTTGCGGTTATTTTTGCGGATATCATTGCGGTTATTTTTGCGGATATTATTGCGGTTATTTTTGCGGATATTATTGCGGTTATTTTTGCGGATATCTTTGCGGTTATTTTGCTGTAATATTTGCGGTTAATTTTGCGGATATTATTGCGGTTATTTTTGCGGATATTATTGCGGTTATTTTTGCGGATATCATTGCGGTTATTTTGCTGTAATATTTGCGGTTATTTTTGCGGATATTATTGCGGTTATTTTTGCGGATATTATTGCGGTTATTTTTGCGGATATTATTGCGGTTATTTTTGCGGATATCATTGCGGTTATTCTGCGGTGATATTTGCGGTTATTTTTGCGGATATCATTGCGGTATTTTTGCGGTGATATTTGCGGTTATTTATGCGGATATCATTGCGGTTATTTTGCGGTAATATTTGCGGTTTTTTTTGCGGATATCATTGCAGTTATTTTTGCGGATATTATTGCGGTTATTTTTGCGGATATCATTGCGGTTATTTTTGCGGATATCATTGCGGTTATTTTTCGGTGATATTTGCGGTTATTTTTGCGGATATCATTGCGGTTATTTTTGCGGATATTATTGCGGTTATTTTTGCGGATATCATTGCGGTTATTTTGCGGTGATATTTGCGGTTATTTTTGCGAATATCATTGCGGTTATTTTGGCGGATATTATTGCGGTTATTTTTGCGGATATCATTGCGGTTATTTTGCGGTAATATTTGCGGTTATTTTTGCGGATATTATTGCGGTTATTTTGCTGTAATATTTGCGGTTAATTTTGCGGATATCATTGCGGTTATTTTTGCGGATATTATTGCGGTTATTTTTGCGGATATCATTGCGGTAATTTTGCGGTTATTTTTGCGGATATCATTGCGGTTATTTTGGCGGATATTATTGCGGTTATTTTTGCGGATATTATTGCGGTTATTTTTGCGGATATCATTGCGGTTATTTTGCGGTAACATTTGCAGTTATTTTTGCGGATATTATTGCGGTTATTTTTGCGGATATCATTGCTGTTATTTTGCGGTGATATTTGCGGTTATTTTTGCGGATATCATTGCGGTTATTTTGCGGTGATATTTGCGGTTATTTTTGCGGATATCATTGCGGTTATTTTGCGGTAATATTTGCGGTTATTTTTGCGGATATTATTGCGGTTATTTTTGCGGATATCATTGCGGTTATTTTTGCGGATATCATTGCGGTTATTTCGCGGTGATATTTGCGGTTATTTTTGCGGATATCATTGCGGTTATTTTGCGGTGATATTTGCGGTTATTTTTGCGGATATCATTGCGGTTATTTTGCGGTAATATTTGCGGTTATTTTTGCGGATATCATTGCGTTTATTTTTTCGGATATCATTGCGGTTATTTTGCGGTAATATTTGCGGTTATTTTTGCGGATATCATTGCGGTTATTTTGCGGTGATATTTGCGGTTATTTTTGCGGATATCATTGCGGTTATTTTGCGGTGATATTTGCGGTTATTTTTGCGGATATTATTGCGGTTATTTTGCGGTAATATTTGCGGTTATTTTTGCGGATATTATTGCGGTTATTTTGGCGGATATCATTGCGGTTATTTTGCGGTGATATTTGCGGTTATTTATGCGGATATCATTGCGGTTATTTTGCGGTGATATTTGCGGTTATTTTTGCGGATATCATTGCGGTTATTTTGCGGTAATATTTGCGGTTATTTTTGCGGATATCATTGCGGTTATTTTGCGGTAATATTTGCGGTTATTTTTGCGGATATCATTTCGGTTATTTTGCGGATATTATTGCGGTTATTTTTGCGGATATCATTGCGGTTATTTTTACGGATATCATTGCGGTTATTTTGCGGTAATATTTGCGGTTATTTTTGCGGATATCATTGCGGTTATTTTGCGGTGATATTTGCGGTTAATTTTGCGGATATTATTGCGGTTATTTTTGCGGATATCTTTGCGGTTATTTTGCTGTAATATTTGCGGTTAATTTTGCGGATATTATTGCGGTTATTTTTGCGGATATAATTGCGGTTATTTTTGCGGATATCATTGCGGTTATTTTGCGGTAACATTTGCGGTTATTTTTGCGGATATTATTTCGGTTATTTTTGCGGATATCCTTGCGGTTATTTTGCTGTAATATTTGCGGTTATTTTTGCGGATATTATTGCGGTTATTTTTGCGGATATCATTGCGGTTATTTTTGCGGATATCATTGCGGTTATTTTGCGGTGATATTTGCGGTTATTTTTGCGGATATCATTGCGGTTTTTTTTGCGGATATCATTGCGGTTATTCTGCGGTGATATTTGCGGTTATTTTTGCCGATATCATTGCGGTTAAATTGCGGTAATATTTGCGGTTATTTTTGCGGATATCATTGCGGTTATTTTTGCGGATATCATTGCGGTATTTTTGCGGTGATATTTGCGGTTATTTTTGCGGATATCATTGCGGTTATTTTGCGGTGATATTTGCGGTTAATTTTGCGGATATTATTGCGGTTATTTTTGCGGATAACTTTGCGGTTATTTTGCTGTAATATTTGCGGTTAATTTTGCGGATATTATTGCGGTTATTTTTGCGGATATAATTGCGGTTATTTTTGCGGATATCATTGCGGTTATTTTGCTGTAATATTTGCGGTTATTTTTGCGGATATTATTGCGGTTATTTTTGCGGATATCATTGCGGTTATTTTGCGGTAACATTTGCGCTTATTTTTGCGGATATTATTTCGGTTATTTTTGCGGATATCTTTGCGGTTATTTTGCTGTAATATTTGCGGTTAATTTTGCGGATATTATTGCGGTAATTTTTGCGGATATCATTGCGGTTATTTTTGCGGATATCATTGCGGTTATTTTGCGGGGATATTTGCGGTTATTTTTGCGGATATCATTGCGGTTTTTTTGGCGGATATTATTGCGGTTATTTTTGCGGATATTATTGCGGTTATTTTTGCGGATATCATTGCGGTTATTTTGCGGTGATATTTGCGGTTATTTTTGCGGATATCATTGCGGTTATTTATGCGGATATCATTGCGGTTTTTTTTGCGGATATTATTGCGGTTATTTTTGCGGATATTATTGCGGTTATTTTTGCGGATATCATTGCGGTTATTTTGCGGTAACATTTGCGGTTATTTTTGCGGATATTATTGCGGTTATTTTTGCGGATATTATTGCGGTTATTTTTGCGGATATCATTGCGGTTATTTTGCGGTGATATTTGCGGTTATTTTTGCGGATATCATGGCGGTTATTTTGCGGTGATATTTGCGGTTATTTTTGCGGATATCATTGCGGTTATTTTGCGGTGATATTTGCGGTTATTTTTGCGGATATCATTGCGGTTATTTTGCGGTAATATTTGCGGTTATTTTTGCGGATATCATTGCGTTTATTTTTGCGGATATCATTGCGGTTATTTTGCGGTAATATTTGCGGTTATTTTTGCGCATATCATTGCGGTTATTTTGCGGTAATATTTGCGGTTATTTTTGCGGATATCATTGCGGTTATTTTGCGGTGATATTTGCGGTTATTTTTGCGGATATCATTGCGGTTATTTTGCGGAAATATTTGCGGTTATTTTTGCGGATATTATTGCGGTTATTTTGGCGGATATCATTGCGGTAATTTTGCGGTGATATTTGCGGTTATTTTTGCGGATATCATTGCGGTTATTTTGCGGTGATATTTGCGGTTATTTTTGCGGATATCATTGCGGTTATTTTGCGGTAATATTTGCGGTTATTTTTGCGGATATCATTGCGGTAATTTTTGCGGATATCATTGCGGTTATTTTGCGGTAATATTTGCGGTTATTTTTGCGTATATCATTGCGGTTATTTTTGCGGATATTATTGCGGTTATTTTTGCGGATATCATTGCGGTTATTTTTGCGGATAGCATTGCGGTTATTTTGCGGTAATATTTGCGGTTATTTTTGCGGATATCATTGTGGTTATTTTGCGGTGATATTTGCTGTTAATTTTGCGGATATTATTGCGGTTATTTTTGCGGATATCTTTGCGGTTATTTTGCTGTAATATTTGCGGTTAATTTTGCGGATATTATTGCGGTTATTTTTGCGGATATCTTTGCGGATATATTGCTGTAATATTTGCGGTTAATTTTGCGGATATTATTGCGGTTATTTTTGCGGATATTATTGCGGTTATTTTTGCGGATATCATTGCGGTTATTTTGCTGTAATATTTGCGGTTATTTTTGCGGATATTATTGCGGTTATTTTGCGGAAATATTTGCGGTTATTTTTGCGGATATTATTGCGGTTATTTTGGCGGATATCATTGCGGTTATTTTGCGGTGATATTTGCGGTTATTTTTGCGGATATTATTGCGGTTATTTTGCGGTGATATTTGCGGTTATTTTTGCGGATATCATTGCAGTTATTTTGCGGTAATATTTGCGGTTATTTTAGCGGATATCAATGCGGTAATTTTTGCGGATATCATTGCGGTTATTTTGCGGTAATATTTGCGGTTATTTTTGCGCATATCATTGCGGTTATTTTTGCGGATATTATTGCGGTTATTTTTGCGGATATCATTGCGGTTATTTTTGCGGATAGCATTGCGGTTATTTTGCGGTAATATTTGCAGTTATTTTTGCGGATATCATTGTGGTTATTTTGCGGTGATATTTGCTGTTAATTTTGCGGATATTATTGCGGTTATTTTTGCGGATATCTTTGCGGTAATTTTGCTGTAATATTTGGGGTTAATTTTGCGGATATTATTGCGGTTATTTTTGCGGATATCTTTGCGGTTATTTTGCTGTAATATTTGCGGTTAATTTTGCGGATATTATTGCGGTTATTTTTGCGGATATTATTGCGGTTATTTTTGCGGATATCATTGCGGTTATTTTGCTGTAATATTTGCGGTTATTTTTGCGGATATTATTGCGGTTATTTTTGCGGATATTATTTCGGTTATTTTTGCGGATATCTTTGCGGTTATTTTGCTGTAATATTTGCGGTTAATTTTGCGGATATTATTGCGGTTATTTTTGCGGATATCATTGCGGTTATTTTTGCGGATATCATTGCGGTTATTTTGCGGTGATATTTGCGGTTATTTTTGCGGATATCATTGCGGTTTTTTTTGCGGATATTATTGCGGTTATTTTTGCGGATATTATTGCGGTTATTTTTGCGGATATCATTGCGGTTATTCTGCGGTGATATTTGCGGTTATTTTTGCGGATATCATTGCGGTTAGTTTGCGGTAATATTTGCGGTTATTTTTGCGGATATCATTGCGGTTATTTTTGCGGATATCATTGCGGTTTTTTTTGAGGATATTATTGCGGTTATTTTTGCGGATATTATTGCGGTTATTTTTGCGGATATCATTGCGGTTATTCTGCGGTGATATTTGCGGTTATTTTTGCGGATATCATTGCGGTTATTTTGCTGTAATATTTGCGGTTATTTTTGCGGATATTATTGCGGTTATTTTTGCGGATATCATTGCGGTTATTTTGCGGTAACATTTGCGGTTATTTTTGCGGATATTATTTCGGTTATTTTTGCGGATATCTTTGCGGTTATTTTGCTGTAATATTTGCGGTTAATTTTGCGGATATTATTGCGGTTATTTTTGCGGATATCATTGCGGTTATTTTTGCGGATATCATTGCGGTTATTTTGCGGTGATATTTGCGGTTATTTTTGCGGATATCATTGCGGTTTTTTTTGCGGATATTATTGCGGTTATTTTTGCGGATATTATTGCGGTTATTTTTGCGGATATCATTGCGGTTATTCTGCGGTGATATTTGCGGTTATTTTTGCGGATATCATTGCGGTATTTTTGCGGTGATATTTGCGGTTATTTTTGCGGATATCATTGCGGTTATTTTCCGGTAATATTTGCGGTTTTTTTTGCGGATATCATTGCAGTTATTTTTGCGGATATTATTGCGGTTATTTTTGCGGATATCATTGCGGTTATTTTTGCGGATATCATTGCGGTTATTTTTCGGTGATATTTGCGGTTATTTTTGCGGATATCATTGCGGTTATTTTTGCGGATATTATTGCGGTTATTTTTGCGGATATTATTGCGGTTATTTTTGCGGATATCATTGCGGTTATTTTGCGGTGATATTTGCGGTTATTTTTGCGGATATCATTGCGGTTATTTATGCGGATATCATTGCGGTTTTTTTTGCGGATATTATTGCGGTTATTTTTGCGGATATTATTGCGGTTATTTTTGCGGATATCATTGCGGTTATTTTGCGGTAACATTTGCGGTTATTTTTGCGGATATTATTGCGGTTATTTTTGCGGATATTATTGCGGTTATTTTTGCGGATATCATTGCGGTTATTTTGCGGTGATATTTGCGGTTATTTTTGCGGATATCATGGCGGTTATTTTGCGGTGATATTTGCGGTTATTTTTGCGGATATCATTGCGGTTATTTTGCGGTGATATTTGCGGTTATTTTTGCGGATATCATTGCGGTTATTTTGCGGTAATATTTGCGGTTATTTTTGCGGATATCATTGCGTTTATTTTTGCGGATATCATTGCGGTTATTTTGCGGTAATATTTGCGGTTATTTTTGCGCATATCATTGCGGTTATTTTGCGGTAATATTTGCGGTTATTTTTGCGGATATCATTGCGGTTATTTTGCGGTGATATTTGCGGTTATTTTTGCGGATATCATTGCGGTTATTTTGCGGAAATATTTGCGGTTATTTTTGCGGATATTATTGCGGTTATTTTTGCGGATATCATTGCGGTTATTTTGCGGTGATATTTGCGGTTATTTTTGCGGATATCATTGCGGTTATTTTGCGGTAATATTTGCGGTTATTTTTGCGGATATCATTGCGGTAATTTTTGCGGATATCATTGCGGTTATTTTGCGGTAATATTTGCGGTTATTTTTGCGTATATCATTGCGGTTATTTTTGCGGATATTATTGCGGTTATTTTTGCGGATATCATTGCGGTTATTTTTGCGGATAGCATTGCGGTTATTTTGCGGTAATATTTGCGGTTATTTTTGCGGATATCATTGTGGTTATTTTGCGGTGATATTTGCTGTTAATTTTGCGGATATTATTGCGGTTATTTTTGCGGATATCTTTGCGGTTATTTTGCTGTAATATTTGCGGTTAATTTTGCGGATATTATTGCGGTTATTTTTGCGGATATCTTTGCGGATATATTGCTGTAATATTTGCGGTTAATTTTGCGGATATTATTGCGGTTATTTTTGCGGATATTATTGCGGTTATTTTTGCGGATATCATTGCGGTTATTTTGCTGTAATATTTGCGGTTATTTTTGCGGATATTATTGCGGTTATTTTGCGGAAATATTTGCGGTTATTTTTGCGGATATTATTGCGGTTATTTTTGCGGATATCATTGCGGTTATTTTGCGGTAACATTTGCGGTTATTTTTGCGGATATTATTTCGGTTATTTTTGCGGATATCTTTGCGGTTATTTTGCTGTAATATTTGCGGTTAATTTTGCGGATATTATTGCGGTTATTTTTGCGGATATCATTGCGGTTATTTTTGCGGATATCATTGCGGTTATTTTGCGGTGATATTTGCGGTTATTTTTGCGGATATCATTGCGGTTTTTTTTGCGGATATTATTGCGGTTATTTTTGCGGATATTATTGCGGTTATTTTTGCGGATATCATTGCGGTTATTCTGCGGTGATATTTGCGGTTATTTTTGCGGATATCATTGCGGTATTTTTGCGGTGATATTTGCGGTTATTTTTGCGGATATCATTGCGGTTATTTTTGCGGATATCATTGCGGTTTTTTTTGAGGATATTATTGCGGTTATTTTTGCGGATATTATTGCGGTTATTTTTGCGGATATCATTGCGGTTATTCTGCGGTGATATTTGCGGTTATTTTTGCGGATATCATTGCGGTTATTTTGCTGTAATATTTGCGGTTATTTTTGCGGATATTATTGCGGTTATTTTTGCGGATATCATTGCGGTTATTTTGCGGTAACATTTGCGGTTATTTTTGCGGATATTATTTCGGTTATTTTTGCGGATATCTTTGCGGTTATTTTGCTGTAATATTTGCGGTTAATTTTGCGGATATTATTGCGGTTATTTTTGCGGATATCATTGCGGTTATTTTTGCGGATATCATTGCGGTTATTTTGCGGTGATATTTGCGGTTATTTTTGCGGATATCATTGCGGTTTTTTTTGCGGATATTATTGCGGTTATTTTTGCGGATATTATTGCGGTTATTTTTGCGGATATCATTGCGGTTATTCTGCGGTGATATTTGCGGTTATTTTTGCGGATATCATTGCGGTATTTTTGCGGTGATATTTGCGGTTATTTTTGCGGATATCATTGCGGTTATTTTCCGGTAATATTTGCGGTTTTTTTTGCGGATATCATTGCAGTTATTTTTGCGGATATTATTGCGGTTATTTTTGCGGATATCATTGCGGTTATTTTTGCGGATATCATTGCGGTTATTTTTCGGTGATATTTGCGGTTATTTTTGCGGATATCATTGCGGTTATTTTTGCGGATATTATTGCGGTTATTTTTGCGGATATCATTGCGGTTATTTTTGCGGATATCATTGCGGTTATTTTGCGGTGATATTTGCGGTTATTTTTGCGAATATCATTGCGGTTATTTTGGCGGATATTATTGCGGTTATTTTTGCGGATATCATTGCGGTTATTTTGCGGTAATATTTGCGGTTATTTTTGCGGATATTATTGCGGTTATTTTGCTGTAATATTTGCGGTTAATTTTGCGGATATCATTGCGGTTATTTTTGCGGATATTATTGCGGTTATTTTTGCGGATATCATTGCGGTAATTTTGCGGTTATTTTTGCGGATATCATTGCGGTTATTTTGGCGGATATTATTGCGGTTATTTTTGCGGATATTATTGCGGTTATTTTTGCGGATATCATTGCGGTTATTTTGCGGTAACATTTGCAGTTATTTTTGCGGATATTATTGCGGTTATTTTTGCGGATATCATTGCGGTTATTTTGCGGTGATATTTGCGGTTATTTTTGCGGATATCATTGCGGTTATTTTGCGGTGATATTTGCGGTTATTTTTGCGGATATCATTGCGGTTATTTTGCGGTAATATTTGCGGTTATTTTTGCGGATATTATTGCGGTTATTTTTGCGGATATCATTGCGGTTATTTTTGCGGATATCATTGCGGTTATTTTGCGGTGATATTTGCGGTTATTTTGGCGGATATCATTGCGGTTATCTTGCGGTGATATTTGCGGTTATTTTTGCGGATATCATTGCGGTTATTTTGCGGTAATATTTGCGGTTATTTTTGCGGATATCATTGCGTTTATTTTTTCGGATATCATTGCGGTTATTTTGCGGTAATATTTGCGGTTATTTTTGCGGATATCATTGCGGTTATTTTGCGGTGATATTTGCGGTTATTTTTGCGGATATCATTGCGGTTATTTTGCGGTGATATTTGCGGTTATTTTTGCGGATATTATTGCGGTTATTTTGCGGTAATATTTGCGGTTATTTTTGCGGATATTATTGCGGTTATTTTGGCGGATATCATTGCGGTTATTTTGCGGTGATATTTGCGGTTATTTTGCGGATATTATTGCGGTTATTTTTGCGGATATCATTGCGGTTATTTTTACGGATATCATTGCGGTTATTTTGCGGTAATATTTGCGGTTATTTTTGCGGATATCATTGCGGTTATTTTGCGGTGATATTTGCGGTTAATTTTGCGGATATTATTGCGGTTATTTTTGCGGATATCTTTGCGGTTATTTTGCTGTAATATTTGCGGTTAATTTTGCGGATATTATTGCGGTTATTTTTGCGGATATTATTGCGGTTATTTTTGCGGATATCATTGCGGTTATTTTGCTGTAATATTTGCGGTTATTTTTGCGGATATTATTGCGGTTATTTTTGCGGATATCATTGCGGTTATTTTGCGGTAACATTTGCGGTTATTTTTGCGGATATTATTTCGGTTATTTTTGCGGATATCTTTGCGGTTATTTTGCTGTAATATTTGCGGTTAATTTAGCGGATATTATTGCGGTAATTTTTGCGGATATCATTGCGGTTATTTTTGCGGATATCATTGCGGTTATTTTGCGGGGATATTTGCGGTTATTTTTGCGGATATCATTGCGGTTATTTTTGCGGATATTATTGCGGTTATTTTTGCGGATATTATTGCGGTTATTTTTGCGGATATCATTGCGGTTATTTTGCGGTGATATTTGCGGTTATTTTTGCGGATATCATTGCGGTTATTTTGGCGGATATCATTGCGGTTATTTTTGCGGATATTATTGCGGTTATTTTTGCGGATATTATTGCGGTTATTTTGCGGTAACATTTGCGGTTATTTTTGCGGATATTATTGCGGTTATTTTTGCGGATATTATTGCGGTTATTTTTGCGGATATTATTGCGGTTATTTTTGCGGATATCATTGCGGTTATTTTGCGGTGATATTTGCGGTTATTTTTGCGGATATCATTGCGGTTATTTTGCGGTGATATTTGCGGTTATTTTTGCGGATATCATTTCGGTTATTTTGCGGTGATATTTGCGGTTATTTTTGCGGATATCATTGCGGTTATTTTGCGGTAATATTTGCGGTTATTTTTGCGGATATCATTGCGTTTATTTTTGCGGATATCATTGCGGTTATTTTGCGGTAATATTTGCGGTTATTTTTGCGCATATCATTGCGGTTATTTTGCGGTAATATTTGCGGTTATTTTTGCGGATATCATTGCGGTTATTTTGCGGTGATATTTGCGGTTATTTTTGCGGATATCATTGCGGTTATTTTGCGGAAATATTTGCGGTTATTTTTGCGGATATTATTGCGGTTATTTTGGCGGATATCATTGCGGTTATTTTGCGGTGATATTTGCGGTTATTTTTGCGGATATCATTGCGGTTATTTTGCGGTGATATTTGCGGTTATTTTTGCGGATATCATTGCGGTTATTTTGCGGTAATATTTGCGGTTATTTTTGCGGATATCATTGCGGTAATTTTTGCGGATATCATTGCGGTTATTTTGCGGTAATATTTGCGGTTATTTTTGCGTATATCATTGCGGTTATTTTTGCGGATATTATTGCGGTTATTTTTGCGGATATCATTGCGGTTATTTTTGCGGATAGCATTGCGGTTATTTTGCGGTAATATTTGCGGTTATTTTTGCGGATATCATTGTGGTTATTTTGCGGTGATATTTGCTGTTAATTTTGCGGATATTATTGCGGTTATTTTTGCGGATATTATTGCGGTTATTTTTGCGGATATCATTGCGGTTATTTTTGCGGATATCATTGCGGTTATTTTGCGGTGATATTTGCGGTTATTTTTGCGGATATCATTGCGGTTATTCTGCGGTGATATTTGCGGTTATTTTTGCGGATATCATTGCGGTATTTTTGCGGTGATATTTGCGGTTATTTTTGCGGATATCATTGCGGTTATTTTGCGGTAATATTTGCGGTTTTTTTTGCGGATATCATTGCAGTTATTTTTGCGGATATTATAGCGGTTATTTTTGCGGATATCATTGCGGTTATTTTTGCGGATATCATTGCGGTTATTTTTCGGTGATATTTGCGGTTATTTTTGCGGATATCATTGCGGTTATTTTTGCGGATATCATTGCGGTTATTTTGCGGTGATATTTGCGGTTATTTTTGCGGATATCATTGCGGTTATTTTGCGGAAATATTTGCGGTTATTTTTGCGGATATTATTGCGGTTATTTTGGCGGATATCATTGCGGTTATTTTGCGGTGATATTTGCGGTTATTTTTGCGGATATCATTGCGGTTATTTTGCGGTAATATTTGCGGTTATTTTTGCGTATATCATTGCGGTTATTTTTGCGGATATTATTGCGGTTATTTTTGCGGATATCATTGCGGTTATTTTTGCGGATAGCATTGCGGTTATTTTGCGGTAATATTTGCGGTTATTTTTGCGGATATCATTGTGGTTATTTTGCGGTGATATTTGCTGTTAATTTTGCGGATATTATTGCGGTTATTTTTGCGGATATTATTGCGGTTATTTTTGCGGATATCATTGCGGTTATTTTTGCGGATATCATTGCGGTTATTTTGCGGTGATATTTGCGGTTATTTTTGCGGATATCATTGCGGTTATTCTGCGGTGATATTTGCGGTTATTTTTGCGGATATCATTGCGGTATTTTTGCGGTGATATTTGCGGTTATTTTTGCGGATATCATTGCGGTTATTTTGCGGTAATATTTGCGGTTTTTTTTGCGGATATCATTGCAGTTATTTTTGCGGATATTATAGCGGTTATTTTTGCGGATATCATTGCGGTTATTTTTGCGGATATCATTGCGGTTATTTTTCGGTGATATTTGCGGTTATTTTTGCGGATATCATTGCGGTTATTTTTGCGGATATTATTGCGGTTATTTTTGCGGATATCATTGCGGTTATTTTTGCGGATATCATTGCGGTTATTTTTCGGTGATATTTGCGGTAATTTTTGCGGATATCATTGCGGTTATTTTGCGGTAATATTTGCGGTTATTTTTGCGCATATCATTGCGGTTATTTTTGCGGATATTATTGCGGTTATTTTTGCGGATATCATTGCGGTTATTTTTGCGGATAGCATTGCGGTTATTTTGCGGTAATATTTGCAGTTATTTTTGCGGATATCATTGTGGTTATTTTGCGGTGATATTTGCTGTTAATTTTGCGGATATTATTGCGGTTATTTTTGCGGATATCTTTGCGGTAATTTTGCTGTAATATTTGGGGTTAATTTTGCGGATATTATTGCGGTTATTTTTGCGGATATCTTTGCGGTTATTTTGCTGTAATATTTGCGGTTAATTTTGCGGATATTATTGCGGTTATTTTTGCGGATATTATTGCGGTTATTTTTGCGGATATCATTGCGGTTATTTTGCTGTAATATTTGCGGTTATTTTTGCGGATATTATTGCGGTTATTTTTGCGGATATTATTTCGGTTATTTTTGCGGATATCTTTGCGGTTATTTTGCTGTAATATTTGCGGTTAATTTTGCGGATATTATTGCGGTTATTTTTGCGGATATCATTGCGGTTATTTTTGCGGATATCATTGCGGTTATTTTGCGGTGATATTTGCGGTTATTTTTGCGGATATCATTGCGGTTTTTTTTGCGGATATTATTGCGGTTATTTTTGCGGATATTATTGCGGTTATTTTTGCGGATATCATTGCGGTTATTCTGCGGTGATATTTGCGGTTATTTTTGCGGATATCATTGCGGTTAGTTTGCGGTAATATTTGCGGTTATTTTTGCGGATATCATTGCGGTTATTTTTGCGGATATCATTGCGGTTTTTTTTGAGGATATTATTGCGGTTATTTTTGCGGATATTATTGCGGTTATTTTTGCGGATATCATTGCGGTTATTCTGCGGTGATATTTGCGGTTATTTTTGCGGATATCATTGCGGTTATTTTGCTGTAATATTTGCGGTTATTTTTGCGGATATTATTGCGGTTATTTTTGCGGATATCATTGCGGTTATTTTGCGGTAACATTTGCGGTTATTTTTGCGGATATTATTTCGGTTATTTTTGCGGATATCTTTGCGGTTATTTTGCTGTAATATTTGCGGTTAATTTTGCGGATATTATTGCGGTTATTTTTGCGGATATCATTGCGGTTATTTTTGCGGATATCATTGCGGTTATTTTGCGGTGATATTTGCGGTTATTTTTGCGGATATCATTGCGGTTTTTTTTGCGGATATTATTGCGGTTATTTTTGCGGATATTATTGCGGTTATTTTTGCGGATATCATTGCGGTTATTCTGCGGTGATATTTGCGGTTATTTTTGCGGATATCATTGCGGTATTTTTGCGGTGATATTTGCGGTTATTTTTGCGGATATCATTGCGGTTATTTTCCGGTAATATTTGCGGTTTTTTTTGCGGATATCATTGCAGTTATTTTTGCGGATATTATTGCGGTTATTTTTGCGGATATCATTGCGGTTATTTTTGCGGATATCATTGCGGTTATTTTTCGGTGATATTTGCGGTTATTTTTGCGGATATCATTGCGGTTATTTTTGCGGATATTATTGCGGTTATTTTTGCGGATATTATTGCGGTTATTTTTGCGGATATCATTGCGGTTATTTTGCGGTGATATTTGCGGTTATTTTTGCGGATATCATTGCGGTTATTTATGCGGATATCATTGCGGTTTTTTTTGCGGATATTATTGCGGTTATTTTTGCGGATATTATTGCGGTTATTTTTGCGGATATCATTGCGGTTATTTTGCGGTAACATTTGCGGTTATTTTTGCGGATATTATTGCGGTTATTTTTGCGGATATTATTGCGGTTATTTTTGCGGATATCATTGCGGTTATTTTGCGGTGATATTTGCGGTTATTTTTGCGGATATCATGGCGGTTATTTTGCGGTGATATTTGCGGTTATTTTTGCGGATATCATTGCGGTTATTTTGCGGTGATATTTGCGGTTATTTTTGCGGATATCATTGCGGTTATTTTGCGGTAATATTTGCGGTTATTTTTGCGGATATCATTGCGTTTATTTTTGCGGATATCATTGCGGTTATTTTGCGGTAATATTTGCGGTTATTTTTGCGCATATCATTGCGGTTATTTTGCGGTAATATTTGCGGTTATTTTTGCGGATATCATTGCGGTTATTTTGCGGTGATATTTGCGGTTATTTTTGCGGATATCATTGCGGTTATTTTGCGGAAATATTTGCGGTTATTTTTGCGGATATTATTGCGGTTATTTTTGCGGATATCATTGCGGTTATTTTGCGGTGATATTTGCGGTTATTTTTGCGGATATCATTGCGGTTATTTTGCGGTAATATTTGCGGTTATTTTTGCGGATATCATTGCGGTAATTTTTGCGGATATCATTGCGGTTATTTTGCGGTAATATTTGCGGTTATTTTTGCGTATATCATTGCGGTTATTTTTGCGGATATTATTGCGGTTATTTTTGCGGATATCATTGCGGTTATTTTTGCGGATAGCATTGCGGTTATTTTGCGGTAATATTTGCGGTTATTTTTGCGGATATCATTGTGGTTATTTTGCGGTGATATTTGCTGTTAATTTTGCGGATATTATTGCGGTTATTTTTGCGGATATCTTTGCGGTTATTTTGCTGTAATATTTGCGGTTAATTTTGCGGATATTATTGCGGTTATTTTTGCGGATATCTTTGCGGATATATTGCTGTAATATTTGCGGTTAATTTTGCGGATATTATTGCGGTTATTTTTGCGGATATTATTGCGGTTATTTTTGCGGATATCATTGCGGTTATTTTGCTGTAATATTTGCGGTTATTTTTGCGGATATTATTGCGGTTATTTTGCGGAAATATTTGCGGTTATTTTTGCGGATATTATTGCGGTTATTTTTGCGGATATCATTGCGGTTATTTTGCGGTAACATTTGCGGTTATTTTTGCGGATATTATTTCGGTTATTTTTGCGGATATCTTTGCGGTTATTTTGCTGTAATATTTGCGGTTAATTTTGCGGATATTATTGCGGTTATTTTTGCGGATATCATTGCGGTTATTTTTGCGGATATCATTGCGGTTATTTTGCGGTGATATTTGCGGTTATTTTTGCGGATATCATTGCGGTTTTTTTTGCGGATATTATTGCGGTTATTTTTGCGGATATTATTGCGGTTATTTTTGCGGATATCATTGCGGTTATTCTGCGGTGATATTTGCGGTTATTTTTGCGGATATCATTGCGGTTAGTTTGCGGTAATATTTGCGGTTATTTTTGCGGATATCATTGCGGTTATTTTTGCGGATATCATTGCGGTTTTTTTTGAGGATATTATTGCGGTTATTTTTGCGGATATTATTGCGGTTATTTTTGCGGATATCATTGCGGTTATTCTGCGGTGATATTTGCGGTTATTTTTGCGGATATCATTGCGGTTATTTTGCTGTAATATTTGCGGTTATTTTTGCGGATATTATTGCGGTTATTTTTGCGGATATCATTGCGGTTATTTTGCGGTAACATTTGCGGTTATTTTTGCGGATATTATTTCGGTTATTTTTGCGGATATCTTTGCGGTTATTTTGCTGTAATATTTGCGGTTAATTTTGCGGATATTATTGCGGTTATTTTTGCGGATATCATTGCGGTTATTTTTGCGGATATCATTGCGGTTATTTTGCGGTGATATTTGCGGTTATTTTTGCGGATATCATTGCGGTTTTTTTTGCGGATATTATTGCGGTTATTTTTGCGGATATTATTGCGGTTATTTTTGCGGATATCATTGCGGTTATTCTGCGGTGATATTTGCGGTTATTTTTGCGGATATCATTGCGGTATTTTTGCGGTGATATTTGCGGTTATTTTTGCGGATATCATTGCGGTTATTTTCCGGTAATATTTGCGGTTTTTTTTGCGGATATCATTGCAGTTATTTTTGCGGATATTATTGCGGTTATTTTTGCGGATATCATTGCGGTTATTTTTGCGGATATCATTGCGGTTATTTTTCGGTGATATTTGCGGTTATTTTTGCGGATATCATTGCGGTTATTTTTGCGGATATTATTGCGGTTATTTTTGCGGATATCATTGCGGTTATTTTTGCGGATATCATTGCGGTTATTTTGCGGTGATATTTGCGGTTATTTTTGCGAATATCATTGCGGTTATTTTGGCGGATATTATTGCGGTTATTTTTGCGGATATCATTGCGGTTATTTTGCGGTAATATTTGCGGTTATTTTTGCGGATATTATTGCGGTTATTTTGCTGTAATATTTGCGGTTAATTTTGCGGATATCATTGCGGTTATTTTTGCGGATATTATTGCGGTTATTTTTGCGGATATCATTGCGGTAATTTTGCGGTTATTTTTGCGGATATCATTGCGGTTATTTTGGCGGATATTATTGCGGTTATTTTTGCGGATATTATTGCGGTTATTTTTGCGGATATCATTGCGGTTATTTTGCGGTAACATTTGCAGTTATTTTTGCGGATATTATTGCGGTTATTTTTGCGGATATCATTGCGGTTATTTTGCGGTGATATTTGCGGTTATTTTTGCGGATATCATTGCGGTTATTTTGCGGTGATATTTGCGGTTATTTTTGCGGATATCATTGCGGTTATTTTGCGGTAATATTTGCGGTTATTTTTGCGGATATTATTGCGGTTATTTTTGCGGATATCATTGCGGTTATTTTTGCGGATATCATTGCGGTTATTTTGCGGTGATATTTGCGGTTATTTTGGCGGATATCATTGCGGTTATCTTGCGGTGATATTTGCGGTTATTTTTGCGGATATCATTGCGGTTATTTTGCGGTAATATTTGCGGTTATTTTTGCGGATATCATTGCGTTTATTTTTTCGGATATCATTGCGGTTATTTTGCGGTAATATTTGCGGTTATTTTTGCGGATATCATTGCGGTTATTTTGCGGTGATATTTGCGGTTATTTTTGCGGATATCATTGCGGTTATTTTGCGGTGATATTTGCGGTTATTTTTGCGGATATTATTGCGGTTATTTTGCGGTAATATTTGCGGTTATTTTTGCGGATATTATTGCGGTTATTTTGGCGGATATCATTGCGGTTATTTTGCGGTGATATTTGCGGTTATTTTGCGGATATTATTGCGGTTATTTTTGCGGATATCATTGCGGTTATTTTTACGGATATCATTGCGGTTATTTTGCGGTAATATTTGCGGTTATTTTTGCGGATATCATTGCGGTTATTTTGCGGTGATATTTGCGGTTAATTTTGCGGATATTATTGCGGTTATTTTTGCGGATATCTTTGCGGTTATTTTGCTGTAATATTTGCGGTTAATTTTGCGGATATTATTGCGGTTATTTTTGCGGATATTATTGCGGTTATTTTTGCGGATATCATTGCGGTTATTTTGCTGTAATATTTGCGGTTATTTTTGCGGATATTATTGCGGTTATTTTTGCGGATATCATTGCGGTTATTTTGCGGTAACATTTGCGGTTATTTTTGCGGATATTATTTCGGTTATTTTTGCGGATATCTTTGCGGTTATTTTGCTGTAATATTTGCGGTTAATTTAGCGGATATTATTGCGGTAATTTTTGCGGATATCATTGCGGTTATTTTTGCGGATATCATTGCGGTTATTTTGCGGGGATATTTGCGGTTATTTTTGCGGATATCATTGCGGTTATTTTTGCGGATATTATTGCGGTTATTTTTGCGGATATTATTGCGGTTATTTTTGCGGATATCATTGCGGTTATTTTGCGGTGATATTTGCGGTTATTTTTGCGGATATCATTGCGGTTATTTTGGCGGATATCATTGCGGTTATTTTTGCGGATATTATTGCGGTTATTTTTGCGGATATTATTGCGGTTATTTTGCGGTAACATTTGCGGTTATTTTTGCGGATATTATTGCGGTTATTTTTGCGGATATTATTGCGGTTATTTTTGCGGATATTATTGCGGTTATTTTTGCGGATATCATTGCGGTTATTTTGCGGTGATATTTGCGGTTATTTTTGCGGATATCATTGCGGTTATTTTGCGGTGATATTTGCGGTTATTTTTGCGGATATCATTTCGGTTATTTTGCGGTGATATTTGCGGTTATTTTTGCGGATATCATTGCGGTTATTTTGCGGTAATATTTGCGGTTATTTTTGCGGATATCATTGCGTTTATTTTTGCGGATATCATTGCGGTTATTTTGCGGTAATATTTGCGGTTATTTTTGCGCATATCATTGCGGTTATTTTGCGGTAATATTTGCGGTTATTTTTGCGGATATCATTGCGGTTATTTTGCGGTGATATTTGCGGTTATTTTTGCGGATATCATTGCGGTTATTTTGCGGAAATATTTGCGGTTATTTTTGCGGATATTATTGCGGTTATTTTGGCGGATATCATTGCGGTTATTTTGCGGTGATATTTGCGGTTATTTTTGCGGATATCATTGCGGTTATTTTGCGGTGATATTTGCGGTTATTTTTGCGGATATCATTGCGGTTATTTTGCGGTAATATTTGCGGTTATTTTTGCGGATATCATTGCGGTAATTTTTGCGGATATCATTGCGGTTATTTTGCGGTAATATTTGCGGTTATTTTTGCGTATATCATTGCGGTTATTTTTGCGGATATTATTGCGGTTATTTTTGCGGATATCATTGCGGTTATTTTTGCGGATAGCATTGCGGTTATTTTGCGGTAATATTTGCGGTTATTTTTGCGGATATCATTGTGGTTATTTTGCGGTGATATTTGCTGTTAATTTTGCGGATATTATTGCGGTTATTTTTGCGGATATTATTGCGGTTATTTTTGCGGATATCATTGCGGTTATTTTTGCGGATATCATTGCGGTTATTTTGCGGTGATATTTGCGGTTATTTTTGCGGATATCATTGCGGTTATTCTGCGGTGATATTTGCGGTTATTTTTGCGGATATCATTGCGGTATTTTTGCGGTGATATTTGCGGTTATTTTTGCGGATATCATTGCGGTTATTTTTCGGTGATATTTGCGGTTATTTTTGCGGATATCATTGCGGTTATTTTTGCGGATATTATTGCGGTTATTTTTGCGGATATCATTGCGGTTATTTTTGCGGATATCATTGCGGTTATTTTGCGGTGATATTTGCGGTTATTTTTGCGGATATCATTGCGGTTATTTTGCGGTGATATTTGCGGTTATTTTTGCGGATATCATTGCGGTTATTTTGCGGTAATATTTGCGGTTATTTTTGCGGATATCATTGCGGTAATTTTTGCGGATATCATTGCGGTTATTTTGCGGTAATATTTGCGGTTATTTTTGCGTATATCATTGCGGTTATTTTTGCGGATATTATTGCGGTTATTTTTGCGGATATCATTGCGGTTATTTTTGCGGATAGCATTGCGGTTATTTTGCGGTAATATTTGCGGTTATTTTTGCGGATATCATTGTGGTTATTTTGCGGTGATATTTGCTGTTAATTTTGCGGATATTATTGCGGTTATTTTTGCGGATATTATTGCGGTTATTTTTGCGGATATCATTGCGGTTATTTTTGCGGATATCATTGCGGTTATTTTGCGGTGATATTTGCGGTTATTTTTGCGGATATCATTGCGGTTATTCTGCGGTGATATTTGCGGTTATTTTTGCGGATATCATTGCGGTATTTTTGCGGTGATATTTGCGGTTATTTTTGCGGATATCATTGCGGTTATTTTGCGGTAATATTTGCGGTTTTTTTTGCGGATATCATTGCAGTTATTTTTGCGGATATTATAGCGGTTATTTTTGCGGATATCATTGCGGTTATTTTTGCGGATATCATTGCGGTTATTTTTCGGTGATATTTGCGGTTATTTTTGCGGATATCATTGCGGTTATTTTTGCGGATATCATTGCGGTTATTTTGCGGTGATATTTGCGGTTATTTTTGCGGATATCATTGCGGTTATTTTGCGGAAATATTTGCGGTTATTTTTGCGGATATTATTGCGGTTATTTTGGCGGATATCATTGCGGTTATTTTGCGGTGATATTTGCGGTTATTTTTGCGGATATCATTGCGGTTATTTTGCGGTAATATTTGCGGTTATTTTTGCGTATATCATTGCGGTTATTTTTGCGGATATTATTGCGGTTATTTTTGCGGATATCATTGCGGTTATTTTTGCGGATAGCATTGCGGTTATTTTGCGGTAATATTTGCGGTTATTTTTGCGGATATCATTGTGGTTATTTTGCGGTGATATTTGCTGTTAATTTTGCGGATATTATTGCGGTTATTTTTGCGGATATTATTGCGGTTATTTTTGCGGATATCATTGCGGTTATTTTTGCGGATATCATTGCGGTTATTTTGCGGTGATATTTGCGGTTATTTTTGCGGATATCATTGCGGTTATTCTGCGGTGATATTTGCGGTTATTTTTGCGGATATCATTGCGGTATTTTTGCGGTGATATTTGCGGTTATTTTTGCGGATATCATTGCGGTTATTTTGCGGTAATATTTGCGGTTTTTTTTGCGGATATCATTGCAGTTATTTTTGCGGATATTATAGCGGTTATTTTTGCGGATATCATTGCGGTTATTTTTGCGGATATCATTGCGGTTATTTTTCGGTGATATTTGCGGTTATTTTTGCGGATATCATTGCGGTTATTTTTGCGGATATTATTGCGGTTATTTTTGCGGATATCATTGCGGTTATTTTTGCGGATATCATTGCGGTTATTTTGCGGTGATATTTGCGGTTATTTTTGCGAATATCATTGCGGTTATTTTTGCGGATATTATTGCGGTTATTTTTGCGGATATCATTGCGGTTATTTTGCGGTAATATTTGCGGTTATTTTTGCGGATATTATTGCGGTTATTTTGCTGTAATATTTGCGGTTAATTTTGCGGATATCATTGCGGTTATTTTTGCGGATATTATTGCGGTTATTTTTGCGGATATCATTGCGGTAATTTTGCGGTTATTTTTGCGGATATCATTGCGGTTATTTTTGCGGATATTATTGCGGTTATTTTTGCGGATATTATTGCGGTTATTTTTGCGGATATCATTGCGGTTATTTTGCGGTAACATTTGCGGTTATTTTTGCGGATATTATTGCGGTTATTTTTGCGGATATCATTGCGGTTATTTTGCGGTGATATTTGCGGTTATTTTTGCGGATATCATTGCGGTTATTTTGCGGTGATATTTGCGGTTATTTTTGCGGATATCATTGCGGTTATTTTGCGGTAATATTTGCGGTTATTTTTGCGGATATTATTGCGGTTATTTTTGCGGATATCATTGCGGTTATTTTTGCGGATATCATTGCGGTTATTTTGCGGTGATATTTGCGGTTATTTTTGCGGATATCATTGCGGTTATTTTGCGGTGATATTTGCGGTTATTTTTGCGGATATCATTGCGGTTATTTTGCGGTAATATTTGCGGTTTTTTTTGCGGATATCATTGCAGTTATTTTTGCGGATATTATAGCGGTTATTTTTGCGGATATCATTGCGGTTATTTTTGCGGATATCATTGCGGTTATTTTTCGGTGATATTTGCGGTTATTTTTGCGGATATCATTGCGGTTATTTTTGCGGATATTATTGCGGTTATTTTTGCGGATATCATTGCGGTTATTTTTGCGGATATCATTGCGGTTATTTTGCGGTGATATTTGCGGTTATTTTTGCGAATATCATTGCGGTTATTTTTGCGGATATTATTGCGGTTATTTTTGCGGATATCATTGCGGTTATTTTGCGGTAATATTTGCGGTTATTTTTGCGGATATTATTGCGGTTATTTTGCTGTAATATTTGCGGTTAATTTTGCGGATATCATTGCGGTTATTTTTGCGGATATTATTGCGGTTATTTTTGCGGATATCATTGCGGTAATTTTGCGGTTATTTTTGCGGATATCATTGCGGTTATTTTTGCGGATATTATTGCGGTTATTTTTGCGGATATTATTGCGGTTATTTTTGCGGATATCATTGCGGTTATTTTGCGGTAACATTTGCGGTTATTTTTGCGGATATTATTGCGGTTATTTTTGCGGATATCATTGCGGTTATTTTGCGGTGATATTTGCGGTTATTTTTGCGGATATCATTGCGGTTATTTTGCGGTGATATTTGCGGTTATTTTTGCGGATATCATTGCGGTTATTTTGCGGTAATATTTGCGGTTATTTTTGCGGATATTATTGCGGTTATTTTTGCGGATATCATTGCGGTTATTTTTGCGGATATCATTGCGGTTATTTTGCGGTGATATTTGCGGTTATTTTTGCGGATATCATTGCGGTTATTTTGCGGTGATATTTGCGGTTATTTTTGCGGATATCATTGCGGTTATTTTTGCGGATATCATTGTGGTTATTTTGCGGTGATATTTGCTGTTAATTTTGCGGATATTATTGCGGTTATTTTTGCGGATATCTTTGCGGTTATTTTGCTGTAATATTTGCGGTTAATTTTGCGGATATTATTGCGGTTATTTTTGCGGATATCTTCGCGGTTATATTGCTGTAATATTTGCGGTTAATTTTGCGGATATTATTGCGGTTATTTTTGCGGATATTATTGCGGTTATTTTTGCGGATATCATTGCGGTTATTTTGCTGTAATATTTGCGGTTATTTTTGCGGATATTATTGCGGTTATTTTGCGGAAATATTTGCGGTTATTTTTGCGGATATTATTGCGGTTATTTTGGCGGATATCATTGCGGTTATTTTGCGGTGATATTTGCGGTTATTTTTGCGGATATCATTGCGGTTATTTTGCGGTGATATTTGCGGTTATTTTTGCGGATATCATTGCGGTTATTTTGCGGTAATATTTGCGGTTATTTTTGCGGATATCATTGCGGTAATTTTTGCGGATATCATTGCGGTTATTTTGCGGTAATATTTGCGGTTATTTTTGCGTATATCATTGCGGTTATTTTTGCGGATATTATTGCGGTTATTTTTGCGGATATCAATGCGGTTATTTTTGCGGATAGCATTGCGGTTATTTTGCGGTAATATTTGCGGTTATTTTTGCGGATATCATTGTGGTTATTTTGCGGTGATATTTGCTGTTAATTTTGCGGATATTATTGCGGTTATTTTTGCGGATATCTTTGCGGTTATTTTGCTGTAATATTTGCGGTTAATTTTGCGGATATTATTGCGGTTATTTTTGCGGATATCTTTGCGGTTATATTGCTGTAATATTTGCGGTTAATTTTGCGGATATTATTGCGGTTATTTTTGCGGATATTATTGCGGTTATTTTTGCGGATATCATTGCGGTTATTTTGCTGTAATATTTGCGGTTATTTTTGCGGATATTATTGCGGTTATTTTGCGGAAATATTTGCGGTTATTTTTGCGGATATTATTGCGGTTATTTTGGCGGATATCATTGCGGTTATTTTGCGGTGATATTAGCGGTTATTTTTGCGGATATTATTGCGGTTATTTTGCGGTGATATTTGCGGTTATTTTTGCGGATATCATTGCGGTTATTTTGCGGTAATATTTGCGGTTATTTTTGCGGATATCAATGCGGTAATTTTTGCGGATATCATTGCGGTTATTTTGCGGAAATATTTGCGGTTATTTTTGCGCATATCATTGCGGTTATTTTTGCGGATATTATTGCGGTTATTTTTGCGGATATCATTGCGGTTATTTTTGCGGATAGCATTGCGGTTATTTTGCGGTAATATTTGCGGTTATTTTTGCGGATATCATTGTGGTTATTTTGCGGTGATATTTGCTGTTAATTTTGCGGATATTATTGCGTTTATTTTTGCGGATATCTTTGCGGTAATTTTGCTGTAATATTTGCGGTTATTTTTGCGGATATTATTGCGGTTATTTTTGCGGATATCATTGCGGTTATTTTTGCGGATAGCATTGCGGTTATTTTGCGGTAATATTTGCGGTTATTTTTGCGGATATCATTGCGGTTATTTTGCGGTGATATTTGCGGTTATTTTTGCGGATATCATTGCGGTTTTTTTTGCGGATATTATTGCGGTTATTTTTGCGCATATTATTTCGGTTATTTTTGCGGATATCATTGCGGTTATTCTGCGGTGATATTTGCGGTTATTTTTGCGGATATCATTGCGGTTATTTTGCGGTAATATTTGCGGTTATTTTTGCGGATATCATTGCGGTTATTTTTGCGGATATCATTGCGGTATTTTTGCGGTGATATTTGCGGTTATTTTTGCGGATATTATTGCGGTTATTTTTGCGGATATTATTGCGGTTATTTTTGCGGATATCATTGCGGTTATTTTGCTGTAATATTTGCGGTTTTTTTTGCGGATATTATTGCGGTTATTTTTGCGGATATTATTTCGGTTATTTTTGCGGATATCTTTGCGGTTATTTTGCTGTAATATTTGCGGTTAATTTTGCGGATATTATTGCGGTTATTTTTGCGGATATCATTGCGGTTATTTTTGCGGATATCATTGCGGTTATTTTGCGGTGATATTTGCGGTTATTTTTGCGGATATCATTGCGGTTTTTTTTGCGGATATTATTGCGGTTATTTTTGCGGATATTATTGCGGTTATTTTTGCGGATATCATTGCGGTTATTCTGCGGTGACATTTGCGGTTATTTTTGCGGATATCATTGCGGTTATTTTGCGGTAATATTTGCGGTTATTTTTGCGGATATCATTGCGGTTATTTTTGCGGATATCATTGCGGTTATTCTGCGGTGATATTTGCGGTTATTTTTGCGGATATCATTGCGGTTATTTTGCTGTAATATTTGCGGTTATTTTTGCGGATATTATTGCGGTTATTTTGCGGAAATATTTGCGGTTATTTTTGCGGATATTATTGCGGTTATTTTGGCGGATATCATTGCGGTTATTTTGCGGTGATAATTGCGGTTATTTTTGCGGATATCATTGCGGTTATTTTGCGGTGATATTTGCGGTTATTTTTGCGGATATCATTGCGGTTATTTTGCGGTAATATTTGCGGTTATTTTTGCGGATATCATTGCGGTAATTTTTGCGGATATCATTGCGGTTAAGTTGCGGTAATATTTGCGGTTATTTTTGCGTATATCATTGCGGTTATTTTTGCGGATATTATTGCGGTTATTTTTGCGGATATCATTGCGGTTATTTTTGCGGATAGCATTGCGGTTATTTTGCGGTAATATTTGCGGTTATTTTTGCGGATATCATTGTGGTTATTTTGCGGTGATATTTGCTGTTAATTTTGCGGATATTATTGCGGTTATTTTTGCGGATATCTTTGCGGTTATTTTGCTGTAATATTTGCGGTTAATTTTGCGGATATTATTGCGGTTATTTTTGCGGATATCTTTGCGGTTATATTGCTGTAATATTTGCGGTTAATTTTGCGGATATTATTGCGGTTATTTTTGCGGATATTATTGCGGTTATTTTTGCGGATATCATTGCGGTTATTTTGCTGTAATATTTGCGGTTATTTTTGCGGATATTATTGCGGTTATTTTGCGGAAATATTTGCGGTTATTTTTGCGGATATTATTGCGGTTATTTTGGCGGATATCATTGCGGTTATTTTGCGGTGATATTTGCGGTTATTTTTGCGGATATTATTGCGGTTATTTTGCGGTGATATTTGCGGTTATTTTTGCGGATATCATTGCGGTAATATTTGCGGTTATTTTTGCGGATATCAATGCGGTAATTTTTGCGGATATCATTGCGGTTATTTTGCGGTAATATTTGCGGTTATTTTTGCGCATATCATTGCGGTTATTTTTGCGGATATTATTGCGGTTATTTTTGCGGATATCATTGCGGTTATTTTTGCGGATAGCATTGCGGTTATTTTGCGGTAATATTTGCGGTTATTTTTGCGGATATCATTGTGGTTATTTTGCGGTGATATTTGCTGTTAATTTTGCGGATATTATTGCGGTTATTTTTGCGGATATCTTTGCGGTAATTTTGCTGTAATATTTGCGGTTAATTTTGCGGATATTATTGCGGTTATTTTTGCGGATATCTTTGCGGTTATTTTTGCGGATATCATTGCGGTTATTTTTGCAGATAGCATTGCGGTTATTTTGCGGTAATATTTGCGGTTATTTTTGCGGATATCATTGCGGTTATTTTGCGGTGATATTTGCGGTTATTTTTGCGGATATCATTGCGGTTTTTTTTGCGGATATTATTGCGGTTATTTTTGCGCATATTATTGCGGTTATTTTTGCGGATATCATTGCGGTTATTCTGCGGTGATATTTGCGGTTATTTTTGCGGATATCATTGCGGTTATTTTGCGGTAATATTTGCGGTTATTTTTGCGGATATCATTGCGGTTATTTTTGCGGATATCATTGCGGTATTTTTGCGGTGATATTTGCGGTTATTTTTGCGGATATTATTGCGGTTATTTTTGCGGATATTATTGCGGTTATTTTTGCGGATATCATTGCGGTTATTTTGCTGTAATATTTGCGGTTTTTTTTGCGGATATTATTGCGGTTATTTTTGCGGATATTATTTCGGTTATTTTTGCGGATATCTTTGCGGTTATTTTGCTGTAATATTTGCGGTTAATTTTGCGGATATTATTGCGGTTATTTTTGCGGATATCATTGCGGTTATTTTTGCGGATATCATTGCGGTTATTTTGCGGTGATATTTGCGGTTATTTTTGCGGATATCATTGCGGTTTTTTTTGCGGATATTATTGCGGTTATTTTTGCGGATATTATTACGGTTATTTTTGCGGATATCATTGCGGTTATTCTGCGGTGACATTTGCGGTTATTTTTGCGGATATCATTGCGGTTATTTTGCGGTAATATTTGCGGTTATTTTTGCGGATATCATTGCGGTTATTTTTGCGGATATCATTGCGGTTTTTTTTGAGGATATTATTGCGGTTATTTTTGCGGATATTATTGCGGTTATTTTTGCGGATATCATTGCGGTTATTCTGCGGTGATATTTGCGGTTATTTTTGCGGATATCATTGCGGTTATTTTGCTGTAATATTTGCGGTTATTTTTGCGGATATTATTGCGGTTATTTTGCGGAAATATTTGCGGTTATTTTTGCGGATATTTTTGCGGTTATTTTGGCGGATATCATTGCGGTTATTTTGCGGTGATATTTGCGGTTATTTTTGCGGATATCATTGCGGTTATTTTGCGGTGATATTTGCGGTTATTTTTGCGGATATCATTGCGGTTATTTTGCGGTAATATTTGCGGTTATTTTTGCGGATATCATTGCGGTAATTTTTGCGGATATCATTGCGGTTATTTTGCGGTAATATTTGCGGTTATTTTTGCGTATATCATTGCGGTTATTTTTGCGGATATTATTGCGGTTATTTTTGCGGATATCATTGCGGTTATTTTTGCGGATAGCATTGCGGTTATTTTGCGGTAATATTTGCGGTTATTTTTGCGGATATCATTGTGGTTATTTTGCGGTGATATTTGCTGTTAATTTTGCGGATATTATTGCGGTTATTTTTGCGGATATCTTTGCGGTTATTTTGCTGTAATATTTGCGGTTAATTTTGCGGATATTATTGCGGTTATTTTTGCGGATATCTTTGCGGTTATATTGCTGTAATATTTGCGGTTAATTTTGCGGATATTATTGCGGTTATTTTTGCGGATATTATTGCGGTTATTTTTGCGGATATCATTGCGGTTATTTTGCTGTAATATTTGCGGTTATTTTTGCGGATATTATTGCGGTTATTTTGCGGAAATATTTGCGGTTATTTTTGCGGATATTATTGCGGTTATTTTGGCGGATATCATTGCGGTTATTTTGCGGTGATATTTGCGGTTATTTTTGCGGATATTATTGCGGTTATTTTGCGGTGATATTTGCGGTTATTTTTGCGGATATCATTGCGGTTATTTTGCGGTAATATTTGCGGTTATTTTTGCGGATATCAATGCGGTAATTTTTGCGGATATCATTGCGGTTATTTTGCGGTAATATTTGCGGTTATTTTTGCGCATATCATTGCGGTTATTTTTACGGATATTATTGCGGTTATTTTTGCGGATATCATTGCGGTTATTTTTGCGGATAGCATTGCGGTTATTTTGCGGTAATATTTGCGGTTATTTTTGCGGATATCATTGTGGTTATTTTGCGGTGATATTTGCTGTTAATTTTGCGGATATTATTGCGGTTATTTTTGCGGATATCTTTGCAGTAATTTTGCTGTAATATTTGCGGTTAATTTTGCGGATATTATTGCGGTTATTTTTGCGGATATCTTTGCGGTTATTTTTGCGGATATCATTGCGGTTATTTTTGCGGATAGCATTGCGGTTATTTTGCGGTAATATTTGCGGTTATTTTTGCGGATATCATTGCGGTTATTTTGCGGTGATATTTGCGGTTATTTTTGCGGATATCATTGCGGTTTTTTTTGCGGATATTATTGCGGTTATTTTTGCGCATATTATTGCGGTTATTTTTGCGGATATCATTGCGGTTATTCTGCGGTGATATTTGCGGTAATTTTTGCGGATATCATTGCGGTTATTTTGCGGTAATATTTGCGGTTATTTTTGCGTATATCATTGCGGTTATTTTTGCGGATATTATTGCGGTTATTTTTGCGGATATCATTGCGGTTATTTTTGCGGATAGCATTGCGGTTATTTTGCGGTAATATTTGCGGTTATTTTTGCGGATATCATTGTGGTTATTTTGCGGTGATATTTGCTGTTAATTTTGCGGATATTATTGCGGTTATTTTTGCGGATATCTTTGCGGTTATTTTGCTGTAATATTTGCGGTTAATTTTGCGGATATTATTGCGGTTATTTTTGCGGATATCTTTGCGGTTATATTGCTGTAATATTTGCGGTTAATTTTGCGGATATTATTGCGGTTATTTTTGCGGATATTATTGCGGTTATTTTTGCGGATATCATTGCGGTTATTTTGCTGTAATATTTGCGGTTATTTTTGCGGATATTATTGCGGTTATTTTGCGGAAATATTTGCGGTTATTTTTGCGGATATTATTGCGGTTATTTTGGCGGATATCATTGCGGTTATTTTGCGGTGATATTTGCGGTTATTTTTGCGGATATTATTGCGGTTATTTTGCGGTGATATTTGCGGTTATTTTTGCGGATATCATTGCGGTAATATTTGCGGTTATTTTTGCGGATATCAATGCGGTAATTTTTGCGGATATCATTGCGGTTATTTTGCGGTAATATTTGCGGTTATTTTTGCGCATATCATTGCGGTTATTTTTGCGGATATTATTGCGGTTATTTTTGCGGATATCATTGCGGTTATTTTTGCGGATAGCATTGCGGTTATTTTGCGGTAATATTTGCGGTTATTTTTGCGGATATCATTGTGGTTATTTTGCGGTGATATTTGCTGTTAATTTTGCGGATATTATTGCGGTTATTTTTGCGGATATCTTTGCGGTAATTTTGCTGTAATATTTGCGGTTAATTTTGCGGATATTATTGCGGTTATTTTTGCGGATATCTTTGCGGTTATTTTTGCGGATATCATTGCGGTTATTTTTGCGGATAGCATTGCGGTTATTTTGCGGTAATATTTGCGGTTATTTTTGCGGATATCATTGCGGTTATTTTGCGGTGATATTTGCGGTTATTTTTGCGGATATCATTGCGGTTTTTTTTGCGGATATTATTGCGGTTATTTTTGCGCATATTATTGCGGTTATTTTTGCGGATATCATTGCGGTTATTCTGCGGTGATATTTGCGGTTATTTTTGCGGATATCATTGCGGTTATTTTGCGGTAATATTTGCGGTTATTTTTGCGGATATCATTGCGGTTATTTTTGCGGATATCATTGCGGTATTTTTGCGGTGATATTTGCGGTTATTTTTGCGGATATTATTGCGGTTATTTTTGCGGATATTATTGCGGTTATTTTTGCGGATATCATTGCGGTTATTTTGCTGTAATATTTGCGGTTTTTTTTGCGGATATTATTGCGGTTATTTTTGCGGATATTATTTCGGTTATTTTTGCGGATATCTTTGCGGTTATTTTGCTGTAATATTTGCGGTTAATTTTGCGGATATTATTGCGGTTATTTTTGCGGATATCATTGCGGTTATTTTTGCGGATATCATTGCGGTTTTTTTTGCGGATATTATTGCGGTTATTTTTGCGGATATTATTGCGGTTATTTTTGCGGATATCATTGCGGTTATTCTGCGGTGACATTTGCGGTTATTTTTGCGGATATCATTGCGGTTATTTTGCGGTAATATTTGCGGTTATTTTTGCGGATATCATTGCGGTTATTTTTGCGGATATCATTGCGGTTTTTTTTGAGGATATTATTGCGGTTATTTTTGCGGATATTATTGCGGTTATTTTTGCGGATATCATTGCGGTTATTCTGCGGTGATATTTGCGGTTATTTTTGCGGATATCATTGCGGTTATTTTGCTGTAATATTTGCGGTTATTTTTGCGGATATTATTGCGGTTATTTTGCGGAAATATTTGCGGTTATTTTTGCGGATATTATTGCGGTTATTTTGGCGGATATCATTGCGGTTATTTTGCGGTGATATTTGCGGTTATTTTTGCGGATATCATTGCGGTTATTTTGCGGTGATATTTGCGGTTATTTTTGCGGATATCATTGCGGTTATTTTGCGGTAATATTTGCGGTTATTTTTGCGAATATCATTGCGGTAATTTTTGCGGATATCATTGCGGTTATTTTGCGGTAATATTTGCGGTTATTTTTGCGTATATCATTGCGGTTATTTTTGCGGATATTATTGCGGTTATTTTTGCGGATATCATTGCGGTTATTTTTGCGGATAGCATTGCGGTTATTTTGCGGTAATATTTGCGGTTATTTTTGCGGATATCATTGTGGTTATTTTGCGGTGATATTTGCTGTTAATTTTGCGGATATTATTGCGGTTATTTTTGCGGATATCTTTGCGGTTATTTTGCTGTAATATTTGCGGTTAATTTTGCGGATATTATTGCGGTTATTTTTGCGGATATCTTTGCGGTTATATTGCTGTAATATTTGCGGTTAATTTTGCGGATATTATTGCGGTTATTTTTGCGGATATTATTGCGGTTATTTTTGCGGATATCATTGCGGTTATTTTGCTGTAATATTTGCGGTTATTTTTGCGGATATTATTGCGGTTATTTTGCGGAAATATTTGCGGTTATTTTTGCGGATATTATTGCGGTTATTTTGGCGGATATCATTGCGGTTATTTTGCGGTGATATTTGCGGTTATTTTTGCGGATATTATTGCGGTTATTTTGCGGTGATATTTGCGGTTATTTTTGCGGATATCATTGCGGTTATTTTGCGGTAATATTTGCGGTTATTTTTGCGGATATCAATGCGGTAATTTTTGCGGATATCATTGCGGTTATTTTGCGGTAATATTTGCGGTTATTTTTGCGCATATCATTGCGGTTATTTTTGCGGATATTATTGCGGTTATTTTTGCGGATATCATTGCGGTTATTTTTGCGGATAGCATTGCGGTTATTTTGCGGTAATATTTGCGGTTATTTTTGCGGATATCATTGTGGTTATTTTGCGGTGATATTTGCTGTTAATTTTGCGGATATTATTGCGGTTATTTTTGCGGATATCTTTGCAGTAATTTTGCTGTAATATTTGCGGTTAATTTTGCGGATATTATTGCGGTTATTTTTGCGGATATCTTTGCGGTTATTTTTGCGGATATCATTGCGGTTATTTTTGCGGATAGCATTGCGGTTATTTTGCGGTAATATTTGCGGTTATTTTTGCGGATATCATTGCGGTTATTTTGCGGTGATATTTGCGGTTATTTTTGCGGATATCATTGCGGTTTTTTTTGCGGATATTATTGCGGTTATTTTTGCGCATATTATTGCGGTTATTTTTGCGGATATCATTGCGGTTATTCTGCGGTGATATTTGCGGTTATTTTTGCGGATATCATTGCGGTTATTTTGCGGTAATATTTGCGGTTATTTTTGCGGATATCATTGCGGTTATTTTGCTGTAATATTTGCGGTTAATTTTGCGGATATTATTGCGGTTATTTTTGCGGATATCATTGCGGTTATTTTTGCGGATATCATTGCGGTTTTTTTTGCGGATATTATTGCGGTTATTTTTGCGGATATTATTTCGGTTATTTTTGCGGATATCTTTGCGGTTATTTTGCTGTAATATTTGCGGTTAATTTTGCGGATATTATTGCGGTTATTTTTGCGGATATCATTGCGGTTATTTTTGCGGATATCATTGCGGTTTTTTTTGCGGATATTATTGCGGTTATTTTTGCGGATATTATTGCGGTTATTTTTGCGGATATCATTGCGGTTATTCTGCGGTGACATTTGCGGTTATTTTTGCGGATATCATTGCGGTTATTTTGCGGTAATATTTGCGGTTATTTTTGCGGATATCATTGCGGTTATTTTTGCGGATATCATTGCGGTTTTTTTTGAGGATATTATTGCGGTTATTTTTGCGGATATTATTGCGGTTATTTTTGCGGATATCATTGCGGTTATTCTGCGGTGATATTTGCGGTTATTTTTGCGGATATCATTGCGGTTATTTTGCTGTAATATTTGCGGTTATTTTTGCGGATATTATTGCGGTTATTTTGCGGAAATATTTGCGGTTATTTTTGCGGATATTATTGCGGTTATTTTGGCGGATATCATTGCGGTTATTTTGCGGTGATATTTGCGGTTATTTTTGCGGATATCATTGCGGTTATTTTGCGGTGATATTTGCGGTTATTTTTGCGGATATCATTGCGGTTATTTTGCGGTAATATTTGCGGTTATTTTTGCGAATATCATTGCGGTAATTTTTGCGGATATCATTGCGGTTATTTTGCGGTAATATTTGCGGTTATTTTTGCGTATATCATTGCGGTTATTTTTGCGGATATTATTGCGGTTATTTTTGCGGATATCATTGCGGTTATTTTTGCGGATAGCATTGCGGTTATTTTGCGGTAATATTTGCGGTTATTTTTGCGGATATCATTGTGGTTATTTTGCGGTGATATTTGCTGTTAATTTTGCGGATATTATTGCGGTTATTTTTGCGGATATCTTTGCGGTTATTTTGCTGTAATATTTGCGGTTAATTTTGCGGATATTATTGCGGTTATTTTTGCGGATATCTTTGCGGTTATATTGCTGTAATATTTGCGGTTAATTTTGCGGATATTATTGCGGTTATTTTTGCGGATATTATTGCGGTTATTTTTGCGGATATCATTGCGGTTATTTTGCTGTAATATTTGCGGTTATTTTTGCGGATATTATTGCGGTTATTTTGCGGAAATATTTGCGGTTATTTTTGCGGATATTATTGCGGTTATTTTGGCGGATATCATTGCGGTTATTTTGCGGTGATATTTGCGGTTATTTTTGCGGATATTATTGCGGTTATTTTGCGGTGATATTTGCGGTTATTTTTGCGGATATCATTGCGGTTATTTTGCGGTAATATTTGCGGTTATTTTTGCGGATATCAATGCGGTAATTTTTGCGGATATCATTGCGGTTATTTTGCGGTAATATTTGCGGTTATTTTTGCGCATATCATTGCGGTTATTTTTGCGGATATTATTGCGGTTATTTTTGCGGATATCATTGCGGTTATTTTTGCGGATAGCATTGCGGTTATTTTGCGGTAATATTTGCGGTTATTTTTGCGGATATCATTGTGGTTATTTTGCGGTGATATTTGCTGTTAATTTTGCGGATATTATTGCGGTTATTTTTGCGGATATCTTTGCAGTAATTTTGCTGTAATATTTGCGGTTAATTTTGCGGATATTATTGCGGTTATTTTTGCGGATATCTTTGCGGTTATTTTTGCGGATATCATTGCGGTTATTTTTGCGGATAGCATTGCGGTTATTTTGCGGTAATATTTGCGGTTATTTTTGCGGATATCATTGCGGTTATTTTGCGGTGATATTTGCGGTTATTTTTGCGGATATCATTGCGGTTTTTTTTGCGGATATTATTGCGGTTATTTTTGCGCATATTATTGCGGTTATTTTTGCGGATATCATTGCGGTTATTCTGCGGTGATATTTGCGGTTATTTTTGCGGATATCATTGCGGTTATTTTGCGGTAATATTTGCGGTTATTTTTGCGGATATCATTGCGGTTATTTTTGCGGATATCATTGCGGTATTTTTGCGGTGATATTTGCGGTTATTTTTGCGGATATTATTGCGGTTATTTTTGCGGATATTATTGCGGTTATTTTTGCGGATATCATTGCGGTTATTTTGCTGTAATATTTGCGGTTTTTTTTGCGGATATTATTGCGGTTATTTTTGCGGATATTATTTCGGTTATTTTTGCGGATATCTTTGCGGTTATTTTGCTGTAATATTTGCGGTTAATTTTGCGGATATTATTGCGGTTATTTTTGCGGATATCATTGCGGTTATTTTTGCGGATATCATTGCGGTTATTTTGCGGTGATATTTGCGGTTATTTTTGCGGATATCATTGCGGTTTTTTTTGCGGATATTATTGCGGTTATTTTTGCGGATATTGATGCGGTTATTTTTGCGGATATCATTGCGGTTATTCTGCGGTGACATTTGCGGTTATTTTTGCGGATATCATTGCGGTTATTTTGCGGTAATATTTGCGGTTATTTTTGCGGATATCATTGCGGTTATTTTTGCGGATATCATTGCGGTTTTTTTTGAGGATATTATTGCGGTTATTTTTGCGGATATTATTGCGGTTATTTTTGCGGATATCATTGCGGTTATTCTGCGGTGATATTTGCGGTTATTTTTGCGGATATCATTGCGGTTATTTTGCGGTAAAATTTGCGGTTATTTTTGCGGATATCATTGCGTTTATTTTTGCGGATATCATTGCGGTTATTTTGCCGTAATATTTGCGGTTATTTTTGCGGATATCATTGCGGTTATTTTGCTGTAATATTTGCGGTTAATTTTGCGGATATTATTGCGGTTATTTTTGCGGATATCTTTGCGGTTATATTGCTGTAATATTTGCGGTTAATTTTGCGGATATTATTGCGGTTATTTTTGCGGATATTATTGCGGTTATTTTTGCGGATATCATTGCGGTTATTTTGCTGTAATATTTGCGGTTATTTTTGCGGATATTATTGCGGTTATTTTGCGGAAATATTTGCGGTTATTTTTGCGGATATTATTGCGGTTATTTTGGCGGATATCATTGCGGTTATTTTGCGGTGATATTTGCGGTTATTTTTGCGGATATTATTGCGGTTATTTTGCGGTGATATTTGCGGTTATTTTTGCGGATATCATTGCGGTTATTTTGCGGTAATATTTGCGGTTATTTTTGCGCATATCAATGCGGTAATTTTTGCGGATATCATTGCGGTTATTTTGCGGTAATATTTGCGGTTATTTTTGCGCATATCATTGCGGTTATTTTTGCGGATATTATTGCGGTTATTTTTGCGGATATCATTGCGGTTATTTTTGCGGATAGCATTGCGGTTATTTTGCGGTAATATTTGCGGTTATTTTTGCGGATATCATTGTGGTTATTTTGCGGTGATATTTGCTGTTAATTTTGCGGATATTATTGCGGTTATTTTTGCGGATATCTTTGCGGTAATTTTGCTGTAATATTTGCGGTTAATTTTGCGGATATTATTGCGGTTATTTTTGCGGATATCTTTGCGGTTATTTTGCTGTAATATTTGCGGTTAATTTTGCGGATATTATTGCGGTTATTTTTGCGGATATTATTGCGGTTATTTTTGCGGATATCATTGCGGTTATTTTGCAGTAATATTTGCGGTTATTTTTGCGGATATTATTGCGGTTATTTTTGCGGATATTATTTCGGTTATTTTTGCGGATATCTTTGCGGTTATTTTGCTGTAATATTTGCGGTTAATTTTGCGGATATTATTGCGGTTATTTTTGCGGATATCATTGCGGTTATTTTTGCGGATATCATTGCGGTTATTTTGCGGTGATATTTGCGGTTATTTTTGCGGATATCATTGCGGTTTTTTTTGCGGATATTATTGCGGTTATTTTTGCGGATATTATTGCGGTTATTTTTGCGGATATCATTGCGGTTATTCTGCGGTGATATTTGCGGTTATTTTTGCGGATATCATTGCGGTTATTTTGCGGTAATATTTGCGGTTATTTTTGCGGATATCATTGCGGTTATTTTTGCGGATATCATTGCGGTTTTTTTTGAGGATATTATTGCGGTTATTTTTGCAGATATTATTGCGGTTATTTTTGCGGATATCATTGCGGTTATTCTGCGGTGATATTTGCGGTTATTTTTGCGGATATCATTGCGGTTATTTTGCTGTAATATTTGCGGTTATTTTTGCGGATATTATTGCGGTTATTTTTGCGGATATCATTGCGGTTATTTTGCGGTAACATTTGCGGTTATTTTTGCGGATATTATTTCGGTTATTTTTGCGGATATCTTTGCGGTTATTTTGCTGTAATATTTGCGGTTAATTTTGCGGATATTATTGCGGTTATTTTTGCGGATATCATTGCGGTTATTTTTGCGGATATCATTGCGGTTATTTTGCGGTGATATTTGCGGTTATTTTTGCGGATATCATTGCGGTTTTTTTTGCGGATATTATTGCGGTTATTTTTGCGGATATTATTGCGGTTATTTTTGCGGATATCATTGCGGTTATTCTGCGGTGATATTTGCGGTTATTTTTGCGGATATCATTGCGGTATTTTTGCGGTGATATTTGCGGTTATTTTTGCGGATATCATTGCGGTTATTTTGCGGTAATATTTGCGGTTTTTTTTGCGGATATCATTGCAGTTATTTTTGCGGATATTATTGCGGTTATTTTTGCGGATATCATTGCGGTTATTTTTGCGGATATCATTGCGGTTATTTTTCGGTGATATTTGCGGTTATTTTTGCGGATATCATTGCGGTTATTTTTGCGGATATTATTGCGGTTATTTTTGCGGATATCATTGCGGTTATTCTGCGGTGATATTTGCGGTTATTTTTGCGGATATCATTACGGTTATTTTGCGGTAATATTTGCGGTTATTTTTGCGGATATTATTGCGGTTATTTTGCTGTAATATTTGCGGTTAATTTTGCGGATATCATTGCGGTTATTTTTGCGGATATTATTGCGGTTATTTTTGCGGATATCATTGCGGTAATTTTGCGGTTATTTTTGCGGATATCATTGCGGTTATTTTGGCGGATATTATTGCGGTTATTTTTGCGGATATTATTGCGGTTATTTTTGCGGATATCATTGCGGTTATTTTGCGGTAACATTTGCAGTTATTTTTGCGGATATTATTGCGGTTATTTTTGCGGATATCATTGCGGTTATTTTGCGGTGATATTTGCGGTTATTTTTGCGGATATCATTGCGGTTATTTTGCTGTGATATTTGCGGTTATTTTTGCGGATATCATTGCGGTTATTTTGCGGTAATATTTGCGGTTATTTTTGCGGATATTATTGCGGTTATTTTTGCGGATATCATTGCGGTTATTTTTGCGGATATCATTGCGGTTATTTTGCGGTGATATTTGCGGTTATTTTTGCGGATATCATTGCGGTTATTTTGCGGTAATATTTGCGGTTATTTTTGCGGATATCATTGCGGTTATTTTGCGGTGATATTTGCGGTTATTTTTGCGGATATCATTGCGGTTATTTTGCGGTGATATTTGCGGTAATTTTTGCGGATATTATTGCGGTTATTTTGCGGTAATATTTGCGGTTATTTTTGCGGATTTTATTGCGGTTATTTTGGCGGATATCATTGCGGTTATTTTGCGGTGATATTTGCGGTTATTTATGCGGATATCATTGCGGTTATTTTGCGGTGATATTTGCGGTTATTTTTGCGGATATCATTGCGGTTATTTAGCGGTAATATTTGCGGTTATTTTTGCGGATATCATTGCGGTTATTTTGCGGTAATATTTGCGGTTATTTTTGCGGATATCATTGCGGTTATTTTGCGGATATTATTGCGGTTATTTTTGCGGATATCATTGCGGTTATTTTTACGGATATCATTGCGGTTATTTTGCGGTAATATTTGCGGATATTTTTGCGGATATCATTGCGGTTATTTTGCGGTGATATTTGCGGTTAATTTTGCTGATATTATTGCGGTTATTTTTGCGGATATCTTTGCGGTTATTTTGCTGTAATATTTGCGGTTAATTTTGCGGATATTATTGCGGTTATTTTTGCGGATATTATTGCGGTTATTTTTGCGGATATCATTGCGGTTATTTTGCTGTAATATTTGCGGTTATTTTTGCGGATATTATTGCGGTTATTTTTGCGGATATCATTGCGGTTATTTTGCGGTAACATTTGCGGTTATTTTTGCGGATATTATGTCGGTTATTTTTGCGGATATCTTTGCGGTTATTTTGCTGTAATATTTGCGGTTAATTTTGCGGATATTATTGCGGTAATTTTTGCGGATATCATTGCGGTTATTTTTGCGGATATCATTGCGGTTATTTTGCGGGGATATTTGCGGTTATTTTTGCGGATATCATTGCGGTTATTTTTGCGGATATTATTGTGGTTATTTTTGCGGATATTATTGTGGTTATTTTTGCGGATATCATTGCGGTTATTTTGCGGTGATATTTGCGGTTATTTTTGCGGATATCATTGCCGTTATTTTTGCGGATATCATTGCGGTTATTTTTGCGGATATTATTGCGGTTATTTTTGCGGATATTATTGCGGTTATTTTTGCGGATATCATTGCGGTTATTTTGCGGTAACATTTGCGGTTATTTTTGCGGATATTATTGCGGTTATTTTTGCGGATATTATGGCGGTTATTTTTGCGGATATCATTGCGGTTATTTTGCGGTGATATTTGCGGTTATTTTTGCGGATATCATTGCGGTTATTTTGCGGTGATATTTGCGGTTATTTTTGCGGATATCATTGCGGTTATTTTGCGGTAATATTTGCGGTTATTTTTGCGGATATCATTGCGTTTATTTTTGCGGATATCATTGCGGTTATTTTGCGGTAATATTTGCGGTTATTTTTGCGCATATCATTGCGGTTATTTTGCGGTAATATTTGCGGTTATTTTTGCGGATATCATTGCGGTTATTTTGCGGTGATATTTGCGGTTATTTTTACGGATATCATTGCGGTTATTTTGCGGAAATATTTGCGGTTATTTTTGCGGATATTATTGCGGTTATTTTGGCGGATATCATTGCGGTTATTTTGCGGTGATATTTGCGGTTATTTTTGCGGATATCATTGCGGTTATTTTGCGGTGATATTTGCGGTTATTTTGCGGATATCATTGCGGTTATTTTGCGGTAATATTTGCGGTTATTTTTGCGGATATTATTGCGGTAATTTTTGCGGATATCATTGCGGTTATTTTGCGGTAATATTTGCGGTTATTTTTGCGTATATCATTGCGGTTATTTTTGCGGATATTATTGCGGTTATTTTTGCGGATATCATTGCGGTTATTTTTGCGGATAGCATTGCGGTTATTTTGCGGTAATATTTGCGGTTATTTTTGCGGATATCATTGTGGTTATTTTGCGGTGATATTTGCTGTTAATTTTGCGGAAATTATTGCGGTTATTTTTGCGGATATCTTTGCGGTTATTTTGCTGTAATATTTGCGGTTAATTTTGCGGATATTATTGCGGTTATTTTTGCGGATATTATTGCGGTTATTTTGGCGGATATCATTGCGGTTATTTTGCTGTAATATTTGCGGTTATTTTTGCGGATATTATTGCGGTTATTTTTGCGGATATCATTGCGGTTATTTTGCGGTAACATTTGCGGTTATTTTTGCGGATATTATTTCGGTTATTTTTGCGGATATCTTTGCGGTTATTTTGCTGTAATATTTGCGGTTATTTTTGCGGATATTATTGCGGTTATTTTTGCGGATATCATTGCGGTTATTTTTGCGGATATCATTGCGGTTATTTTGCGGTGATATTTGCGGTTATTTTTGCGGATATCATTGCGGTTTTTTTTGCGGATATTATTGCGGTTATTTTTGCGGATATTATTGCGGTTATTTTTGCGGATATCATTGCGGTTATTCTGCGGTGATATTTGCGGTTATTTTTGCGGATATCATTGCGGTTATTTTGCGGTAATATTTGCGGTTATTTTTGCGGATATCATTGCGGTTATTTTTGCGGATATCATTGCGGTTATTTTGCGGTAATATTTGCGGTTTTTTTTGCGGATATCATTGCAGTTATTTTTGCGGATATTATTGCGGTTATTTTTGCGGATATCATTGCGGTTATTTTTGCGGATATCATTGCGGTTATTTTTGCGGATAGCATTGCGGTTATTTTGCGGTAATATTTGCGGTTATTTTTGCGGATATCATTGTGGTTATTTTGCGGTGATATTTGCTGTTAATTTTGCGGAAATTGTTGCGGTTATTTTTGCGGATATCTTTGCGGTTATTTTGCTGTAATATTTGCGGTTAATTTTGCGGATATTATTGCGGTTATTTTTGCGGATATTATTGCGGTTATTTTGGCGGATATCATTGCGGTTATTTTGCTGTAATATTTGCGGTTATTTTTGCGGATATTATTGCGGTTATTTTTGCGGATATCATTGCGGTTATTTTGCGGTAACATTTGCGGTTATTTTTGCGGATATTATTTCGGTTATTTTTGCGGATATCTTTGCGGTTATTTTGCTGTAATATTTGCGGTTATTTTTGCGGATATTATTGCGGTTATTTTTGCGGATATCATTGCGGTTATTTTTGCGGATATCATTGCGGTTATTTTGCGGTGATATTTGCGGTTATTTTTGCGGATATCATTGCGGTTTTTTTTGCGGATATTATTGCGGTTATTTTTGCGGATATTATTGCGGTTATTTTTGCGGATATCATTGCGGTTATTCTGCGGTGATATTTGCGGTTATTTTTGCGGATATCATTGCGGTTATTTTGCGGTAATATTTGCGGTTATTTTTGCGGATATCATTGCGGTTATTTTTGCGGATATCATTGCGGTATTTTTGCGGTGATATTTGCGGTTATTTTTGCGGATATCATTGCTGTTATTTTGCGGTAATATTTGCGGTTTTTTTGCGGATATCATTGCAGTTATTTTTGCGGATATTATTGCGGTTATTTTTGCGGATATCATTGCGGTTATTTTTGCGGATATCATTGCGGTAATTTTTCGGTGATATTTGCGGTTATTTTTGCGGATATCATTGCGGTTATTTTTGCGGATATTATTGCGGTTATTTTTGCGGATATCATTGCGGTTATTTTTGCGGATATCATTGCGGTTATTTTGCGGTGATATTTGCGGTTATTTTTGCGAATATCATTGCGGTTATTTTTGCGGATATTATTGCGGTTATTTTTGCGGATATCATTGCGGTTATTTTGCGGTAATATTTGCGGTTATTTTTGCGGATATTATTGCGGTTATTTTGCTGTAATATTTGCGGTTAATTTTGCGGATATCATTGCGGTTATTTTTGCGGATATTATTGCGGTTATTTTTGCGGATATTATTGCGGTAATTTTGCGGTTATTTTTGCGGATATTATTGCGGTTATTTTTGCGGATATTATGGCGGTTATTTTTGCGGATATCATTGCGGTTATTTTGCGGTGATATTTGCGGTTATTTTTGCGGATATCATTGCGGTTATTTTGCGGTGATATTTGCGGTTATTTTTGCGGATATCATTGCGGTTATTTTGCGGTAATATTTGCGGTTATTTTTGCGGATATCATTGCGTTTATTTTTGCGGATATCATTGCGGTTATTTTGCGGTAATATTTGCGGTTATTTTTGCGCATATCATTGCGGTTATTTTGCGGTAATATTTGCGGTTATTTTTGCGGATATCATTGCGGTTATTTTGCGGTGATATTTGCGGTTATTTTTGCGGATATCATTGCGGTTATTTTGCGGAAATATTTGCGGTTATTTTTGCGGATATTATTGCGGTTATTTTGGCGGATATCATTGCGGTTATTTTGCGGTGATATTTGCGGTTATTTTTGCGGATATCATTGCGGTTATTTTGCGGTGATATTTGCGGTTATTTTGCGGATATCATTGCGGTTATTTTGCGGTAATATTTGCGGTTATTTTTGCGTATATCATTGCGGTTATTTTTGCGGATATTATTGCGGTTATTTTTGCGGATATCATTGCGGTTATTTTTGCGGATAGCATTGCGGTTATTTTGCGGTAATATTTGCGGTTATTTTTGCGGATATCATTGTGGTTATTTTGCGGTGATATTTGCTGTTAATTTTGCGGAAATTATTGCGGTTATTTTTGCGGATATCTTTGCGGTTATTTTGCTGTAATATTTGCGGTTAATTTTGCGGATATTATTGCGGTTATTTTTGCGGATATTATTGCGGTTATTTTGGCGGATATCATTGCGGTTATTTTGCTGTAATATTTGCGGTTATTTTTGCGGATATTATTGCGGTTATTTTTGCGGATATCATTGCGGTTATTTTGCGGTAACATTTGCGGTTATTTTTGCGGATATTATTTCGGTTATTTTTGCGGATATCTTTGCGGTTATTTTGCTGTAATATTTGCGGTTATTTTTGCGGATATTATTGCGGTTATTTTTGCGGATATCATTGCGGTTATTTTTGCGGATATCATTGCGGTTATTTTGCGGTGATATTTGCGGTTATTTTTGCGGATATCATTGCGGTTTTTTTTGCGGATATTATTGCGGTTATTTTTGCGGATATTATTGCGGTTATTTTTGCGGATATCATTGCGGTTATTCTGCGGTGATATTTGCGGTTATTTTTGCGGATATCATTGCGGTTATTTTGCGGTAATATTTGCGGTTATTTTTGCGGATATCATTGCGGTTATTTTTGCGGATATCATTGCGGTTATTTTGCGGTAATATTTGCGGTTTTTTTTGCGGATATCATTGCAGTTATTTTTGCGGATAATATTGCGGTTATTTTTGCGGATATCATTGCGGTTATTTTTGCGGATATCATTGCGGTTATTTTTGCGGATAGCATTGCGGTTATTTTGCGGTAATATTTGCGGTTATTTTTGCGGATATCATTGTGGTTATTTTGCGGTGATATTTGCTGTTAATTTTGCGGAAATTGTTGCGGTTATTTTTGCGGATATCTTTGCGGTTATTTTGCTGTAATATTTGCGGTTAATTTTGCGGATATTATTGCGGTTATTTTTGCGGATATTATTGCGGTTATTTTGGCGGATATCATTGCGGTTATTTTGCTGTAATATTTGCGGTTATTTTTGCGGATATTATTGCGGTTATTTTTGCGGATATCATTGCGGTTATTTTGCGGTAACATTTGCGGTTATTTTTGCGGATATTATTTCGGTTATTTTTGCGGATATCTTTGCGGTTATTTTGCTGTAATATTTGCGGTTATTTTTGCGGATATTATTGCGGTTATTTTTGCGGATATCATTGCGGTTATTTTTGCGGATATCATTGCGGTTATTTTGCGGTGATATTTGCGGTTATTTTTGCGGATATCATTGCGGTTTTTTTTGCGGATATTATTGCGGTTATTTTTGCGGATATTATTGCGGTTATTTTTGCGGATATCATTGCGGTTATTCTGCGGTGATATTTGCGGTTATTTTTGCGGATATCATTGCGGTTATTTTGCGGTAATATTTGCGGTTATTTTTGCGGATATCATTGCGGTTATTTTTGCGGATATCATTGCGGTATTTTTGCGGTGATATTTGCGGTTATTTTTGCGGATATCATTGCTGTTATTTTGCGGTAATATTTGCGGTTTTTTTGCGGATATCATTGCAGTTATTTTTGCGGATATTATTGCGGTTATTTTTGCGGATATCATTGCGGTTATTTTTGCGGATATCATTGCGGTAATTTTTCGGTGATATTTGCGGTTATTTTTGCGGATATCATTGCGGTTATTTTTGCGGATATTATTGCGGTTATTTTTGCGGATATCATTGCGGTTATTTTTGCGGATATCATTGCGGTTATTTTGCGGTGATATTTGCGGTTATTTTTGCGAATATCATTGCGGTTATTTTTGCGGATATTATTGCGGTTATTTTTGCGGATATCATTGCGGTTATTTTGCGGTAATATTTGCGGTTATTTTTGCGGATATTATTGCGGTTATTTTGCTGTAATATTTGCGGTTAATTTTGCGGATATCATTGCGGTTATTTTTGCGGATATTATTGCGGTTATTTTTGCGGATATTATTGCGGTAATTTTGCGGTTATTTTTGCGGATATTATTGCGGTTATTTTTGCGGATATTATGGCGGTTATTTTTGCGGATATCATTGCGGTTATTTTGCGGTGATATTTGCGGTTATTTTTGCGGATATCATTGCGGTTATTTTGCGGTGATATTTGCGGTTATTTTTGCGGATATCATTGCGGTTATTTTGCGGTAATATTTGCGGTTATTTTTGCGGATATCATTGCGTTTATTTTTGCGGATATCATTGCGGTTATTTTGCGGTAATATTTGCGGTTATTTTTGCGCATATCATTGCGGTTATTTTGCGGTAATATTTGCGGTTATTTTTGCGGATATCATTGCGGTTATTTTGCGGTGATATTTGCGGTTATTTTTGCGGATATCATTGCGGTTATTTTGCGGAAATATTTGCGGTTATTTTTGCGGATATTATTGCGGTTATTTTGGCGGATATCATTGCGGTTATTTTGCGGTGATATTTGCGGTTATTTTTGCGGATATCATTGCGGTTATTTTGCGGTGATATTTGCGGTTATTTTGCGGATATCATTGCGGTTATTTTGCGGTAATATTTGCGGTTATTTTTGCGTATATCATTGCGGTTATTTTTGCGGATATTATTGCGGTTATTTTTGCGGATATCATTGCGGTTATTTTTGCGGATAGCATTGCGGTTATTTTGCGGTAATATTTGCGGTTATTTTTGCGGATATCATTGTGGTTATTTTGCGGTGATATTTGCTGTTAATTTTGCGGAAATTATTGCGGTTATTTTTGCGGATATCTTTGCGGTTATTTTGCTGTAATATTTGCGGTTAATTTTGCGGATATTATTGCGGTTATTTTTGCGGATATTATTGCGGTTATTTTGGCGGATATCATTGCGGTTATTTTGCTGTAATATTTGCGGTTATTTTTGCGGATATTATTGCGGTTATTTTTGCGGATATCATTGCGGTTATTTTGCGGTAACATTTGCGGTTATTTTTGCGGATATTATTTCGGTTATTTTTGCGGATATCTTTGCGGTTATTTTGCTGTAATATTTGCGGTTATTTTTGCGGATATTATTGCGGTTATTTTTGCGGATATCATTGCGGTTATTTTTGCGGATATCATTGCGGTTATTTTGCGGTGATATTTGCGGTTATTTTTGCGGATATCATTGCGGTTTTTTTTGCGGATATTATTGCGGTTATTTTTGCGGATATTATTGCGGTTATTTTTGCGGATATCATTGCGGTTATTCTGCGGTGATATTATTTTGCTGTAATATTTGCGGTTATTTTTGCGGATATTATTGCGGTTATTTTTGCGGATATTATTGCGGTTATTTTGGCGGATATCATTGCGGTTATTTTGCTGTAATATTTGCGGTTATTTTTGCGGATATTATTGCGGTTATTTTTGCGGATATCATTGCGGTTATTTTGCGGTAACATTTGCGGTTATTTTTGCGGATATTATTTCGGTTATTTTTGCGGATATCTTTGCGGTTATTTTGCTGTAATATTTGCGGTTATTTTTGCGGATATTATTGCGGTTATTTTTGCGGATATCATTGCGGTTATTTTTGCGGATAGCATTGCGGTTATTTTGCGGTAATATTTGCGGTTATTTTTGCGGATATCATTGTGGTTATTTTGCGGTGATATTTGCTGTTAATTTTGCGGAAATTGTTGCGGTTATTTTTGCGGATATCTTTGCGGTTATTTTGCTGTAATATTTGCGGTTAATTTTGCGGATATTATTGCGGTTATTTTTGCGGATATTATTGCGGTTATTTTGGCGGATATCATTGCGGTTATTTTGCTGTAATATTTGCGGTTATTTTTGCGGATATTATTGCGGTTATTTTTGCGGATATCATTGCGGTTATTTTGCGGTAACATTTGCGGTTATTTTTGCGGATATTATTTCGGTTATTTTTGCGGATATCTTTGCGGTTATTTTGCTGTAATATTTGCGGTTATTTTTGCGGATATTATTGCGGTTATTTTTGCGGATATCATTGCGGTTATTTTTGCGGATATCATTGCGGTTATTTTGCGGTGATATTTGCGGTTATTTTTGCGGATATCATTGCGGTTTTTTTTGCGGATATTATTGCGGTTATTTTTGCGGATATTATTGCGGTTATTTTTGCGGATATCATTGCGGTTATTCTGCGGTGATATTTGCGGTTATTTTTGCGGATATCATTGCGGTTATTTTGCGGTAATATTTGCGGTTATTTTTGCGGATATCATTGCGGTTATTTTTGCGGATATCATTGCGGTATTTTTGCGGTGATATTTGCGGTTATTTTTGCGGATATCATTGCTGTTATTTTGCGGTAATATTTGCGGTTTTTTTGCGGATATCATTGCAGTTATTTTTGCGGATATTATTGCGGTTATTTTTGCGGATATCATTGCGGTTATTTTTGCGGATATCATTGCGGTAATTTTTCGGTGATATTTGCGGTTATTTTTGCGGATATCATTGCGGTTATTTTTGCGGATATTATTGCGGTTATTTTTGCGGATATCATTGCGGTTATTTTTGCGGATATCATTGCGGTTATTTTGCGGTGATATTTGCGGTTATTTTTGCGAATATCATTGCGGTTATTTTTGCGGATATTATTGCGGTTATTTTTGCGGATATCATTGCGGTTATTTTGCGGTATTATTTGCGGTTATTTTTGCGGATATTATTGCGGTTATTTTGCTGTAATATTTGCGGTTAATTTTGCGGATATCATTGCGGTTATTTTTGCGGATATTATTGCGGTTATTTTTGCGGATATTATTGCGGTAATTTTGCGGTTATTTTTGCGGATATTATTGCGGTTATTTTTGCGGATATTATGGCGGTTATTTTTGCGGATATCATTGCGGTTATTTTGCGGTGATATTTGCGGTTATTTTTGCGGATATCATTGCGGTTATTTTGCGGTGATATTTGCGGTTATTTTTGCGGATATCATTGCGGTTATTTTGCGGTAATATTTGCGGTTATTTTTGCGGATATCATTGCGGTATTTTTGCGGTGATATTTGCGGTTCTTTTTGCGGATATCATTGCGGTTATTTTGCGGTAATATTTGCGGTTATTTTTGCGGATATCATTGCGGTTATTTTTGCGGATATCATTGCGGTATTTTTGCGGTTATTTTTGCGGATATCATTGCGGTTATTTTGCGGTAATATTTGCGGTTATTTTTGCGGATATCATTGCGGTTATTTTTGCGGATATTATTGCGGTTATTTTTGCGGATATCATTGCGGTTATTTTTGCGGATATCATTGCGGTTATTTTTCGGTGATATATGCGGTTATTTTTGCGGACATCATAGCGGTTATTTTTGCGGATATTATTGCGGTTATTTTTGCGGATATCATTGCGGTTATTTTTGCGGATATCATTGCGGTTATTTTTGCGGATATTATGGCGGTTATTTTTGCGGATATCATTGCGTTTATTTTGCGGTAATATTTGCGGTTATTTTTGCGGATATTATAGCGGTTATTTTGCTGTAATATTTGCGGTTAATTTTGCGGATATCATTGCGGTTATTTTTGCGGATATTATTGCGGTTATTTTTGCGGATATCATTGCGGTTATTTTGCGGTGATATTTGCGGTTATTTTTGCGGATATCATTGCGGTTATTTGGCGGTAACATTTGCGGTTATTTTTGCGGATATTATTGCGGTTATTTTTGCGGATGTCATTGCGGTTATTTTGCGGTGATATTTGCGGTTATTTTTGCGGATATCATTGCGGTTATTTTGCGGTGATATTTGCGGTTATTTTTGCGGATATCATTGCGGTTATTTTGCGGTAATATTTGCGGTTATTTTTGCGGATATTATTGCGGTTATTTTTGCGGATATCATTGCGGTTATTTTTGCGGATATCATTGCGGTTATTTTGCGGTGATATTTGCGGTTATTTTTGCGGATATCATTGCGGTTATTTTGCGGTAATATTTGCGGTTATTTTTGCGGATATCATTGCGGTTATTTTTGCGGATATCATTGCGGTTATTTTTGCGGATATCATTGCGGTTATTTTGCGGTAACATTTGCGGTCATTTTTGCGGATATTATTGCGGTTATTTTTGCGGATATCATTGCGGTTATTTTGCTGTAATATTTGCGGTTAATTTTGCGGATATTAATGCGGTTATTTTTGCGGATATCATTGCGGTTATTTTTGCGGATATCATTGCGGTTATTTTTGCGGATATTATTGCGGTTATTTTTGCGGATATCATTGCGGTTATTTTGCGGTAACATTTGCGGTTATTTTTGGGGTTATTATTGCGGTTATTTTTGCGGATATCATTGCGGTTATTTTGCGGTGATATTTGCGGTTATTTTTGCGGATATCATTGCGGTTATTTTGCGGTGATATTTGCGGTTATTTTTGCGGATATCATTGCGGTTATCTTGCGGTAATATTTGCGGTTATTTTACGGATATTATTGCGGTTATTTTATCGGATATCATTGCGGTTATTTTGCGGTGATATTTGCGGTTATTTTTGCGGATATCATTGCGGTTATTTTGCGGTAATATTTGCGGTTATTTTTGCGGATATCATTGCGTTTATTTTTGCGGATATCATTGCGGTTATTTTGCGGTAATATTTGCGGTTATTTTTGCGGATATCATTGCGGTTATTTTGCGGTGATATTTGCGGTTATTTTTGCGGATATCATTGCGGTTATTTTGCGGTGATATTTGCGGTTATTTTTGCGGATATCATTGCGGTTATTTTGCGGTGATATTTGCGGTTATTTTTGCGGATATCATTGCGGTTATTTTTGCGGATATTATTGCGGTTATTTTTGCGGATATCATTGCGGTTATTTTGCGGTGATATTTGCGGTTATTTTTGCGGATATCATTGCGGTTATTTTGCGGTGATATTTGCGGTTATTTTTGCGGATATCATTGCGGTTATTTTGCGGTGATATTTGCGGTTATTTTTGCGGATATCATTGCGGTTATTTTTGCGGATATTATTGCGGTTATTTTTGCGGATATCATTGCGGTTATTTTGCGGTAATATTTGCGGTTATTTTTGCGGATATTATTGCGGTTTTTTTGGCGGATATCATTGCGGTTATTTTGCGGTGATATTTGCGGTTATTTTTGCGGATATCATTGCGGTTATTTTGCGGTGATATTTGCGGTTATTTTTGCGGATATCATTGCGGTTATTTTGCGGTAATATTTGCGGTTATTTTTGCGGATATCATTGCGGTTATTTTTGCGGATATCATTGCGGTTATTTTGCGGTAATATTTGCGGTTATTTTTGCGGATATCATTGCGGTTATTTTGCGGATATTATTGCGGTTATTTTTGCGGATATCATTGCGGTTATTTTTACGGATATCATAGCGGTTATTTTGCGGTAATATTTGCGGTTATTTTTGCGGAGGTCATTGCGGTTATTTTGCGGTGATATTTGCGGTTAATTTTGCGGATATTATTGCGGTTATTTTTGCGGATATCTTTGCGGTTATTTTGCTGTAATATTTGCGTTTAATTTTGCGGATATTATTGCGGTTATTTTTGCGGATATTATTGCGGTTATTTTTGCGGATATCATTGCGGTTATTTTGCTGTAATATTTGCGGTTATTTTTGCGGATATTATTGCGGTTATTTTTGCGGATATCATTGCGGTTATTTTGCGGTAACATTTGCGGTTATTTTTGCGGATATTATTTCGGTTATTTTTGCGGATATCTTTGCGGTTATTTTGCTGTAATATTTGCGGTTAATTTTGCGGATATTATTGCGGTAATTTTTGCGGATATCATTGCGGTTATTTTTGCGGATATCATTGCGGTTATTTTGCGGGGATATTTGTGGTTATTTTTGCGGATATCATTGCGGTTTTTTTGGCGGATATTATTGCGGTTATTTTTGCGGATATTATTGCGGTTATTTTTGCGGATATCATTGCGGTTATTTTGCGGTGATATTTGCGGTTATTTTTGCGGATATCATTGCGGTTATTTTTGCGGATATCATTGCGGTTATTTTTGCGGATATTATTGCGGTTATTTTTGCGGATATAATTGCGGTTATTTTTGCGGATATCATTGCGGTTATTTTGCGGTAACATTTGCGGTTATTTTTGCGGATAATATTGCGGTTATTTTTGCGGATATTATTGCGGTTATTTTTGCGGATATCATTGCGGTTATTTTGCGGTGATATTTGCGGTTATTTTTGCGGATATCATTGCGGTTATTTTGCGGTGATATTTGCGGTTATTTTTGCGGATATCATTGCGGTTATTTTGCGGTGATATTTGCGGTTATTTTTGCGGATATCATTGCGGTTATTTTGCGGTAATATTTGCGGTTATTTTTGCGGATATCATTGCGTTTATTTTTGCGGATATCATTGCGGTTATTTTGCGGTAATATTTGCGGTTATTTTTGCGCATATCATTGCGGTTATTTTGCGGTAATATTTGCGGTTATTTTTGCGGATATCATTGCGGTTATTTTGCGGTGATATTTGCGGTTATTTTTGCGGATATCATTGCGGTTATTTTGCAAAAATATTTGCGGTTATTTTTGCGGATATTATTGCGGTTATTTTGGCGGATATCATTGCGGTTATTTTGCGGTGATATTTGCGGTTATTTTTGCGGATATCATTGCGGTTATTTTGCGGTGATATTTGCGGTTATTTTGCGGTAATATTTGCGGTTATTTTTGCGGATATCATTGCGGTAATTTTTGCGGATATCATTGCGGTTATTTTGCGGTAATATTTGCGGTTATTTTTGCGTATATCATTGCGGTTATTTTTGCGGATATTATTGCGGTTATTTTTGCGGATATCATTGCGGTTATTTTTGCGGATAGCATTGCGGTTATTTTGCGGTAATATTTGCGGTTATTTTTGCGGATATCATTGCGGTTATTTTGCTGTAATATTTGCGGTTATTTTTGCGGATATTATTGCGGTTATTTTTGCGGATATCATTGCGGTTATTTTGCGGTAACATTTGCGGTTATTTTTGCGGATATTATTTCGGTTATTTTTGCGGATATCTTTGCGGTTATTTTGCTGTAATATTTGCGGTTAATTTTGCGGATATTATTGCGGTAATTTTGGCGGATATCATTGCGGTTATTTTTGCGGATATCATTGCGGTTATTTTGCGGTAACATTTGCGGTTATTTTTGCGGATATTATTTCGGTTATTTTTGCGGATATCTTTGCGGTTATTTTGCTGTAATATTTGCGGTTATTTTTGCGTTTATCATTGCGGTTATTTTTGCGGATATTATTGCGGTTATTTTTGCGGATATCATTGCGGTTATTTTTGCGGATAGCAATGCGGTTATTTTGCGGTAATATTTGCGGTTATTTTTGCGGATATCATTGCGGTTATTTTGCGGTGATATTTGCTGTTAATTTTGCGGATATTATTGCGGTTATTTTTGCGGATATCTTTGCGGTTATTTTGCTGTAATATTTGCGGTTAATTTTGCGGATATTATTGCGGTTATTTTTGCGGATATCATTGCGGTTATTTTTGCGGATATCATTGCGGTTTTTTTTGCGGATATTATTGCGGTTATTTTAGCGGATATCATTGTGGTTATTTTGCGGTGATATTTGCGGTTATTTTTGCGGATATCATTGCGGTTATTTTGCGGTAATATTTGCGGTTATTTTTGCGGATATCATTGCGGTTATTTTGCGGTGATATTTGCGGTTATTTTTGCGGATATCATTGCGGTTATTTTGCGGTGATATTTGCGGTTATTTTTGCGGATATCATTGCGGTTATTTTGCGGTAATATTTGCGGTTATTTTTGCGGATATTATTGCGGTTTTTTTGGCGGATATCATTGCGGTTATTTTGCGGTGATATTTGCGGTTATTTTTGCGGATATCATTGCGGTTATTTTGCGGTGATATTTGCGGTTATTTTTGCGGATATCAATGCGGTTATTTTGCGGTAATATTTGCGGTTATTTTTGCGGATATCATTGCGGTTATTTTTGCGGATATCATGGCGGTTATTTTGCGGTAATATTTGCGGTTATTTTTGCGGATATCATTGCGGTTATTTTGCGGATATTATTGCGGTTATTTTTGCGGATATCATTGCGGTTATTTTTACGGATATCATAGCGGTTATTTTGCGGTAATATTTGCGGTTATTTTTGCGGAGGTCATTGCGGTTATTTTGCGGTGATATTTGCGGTTAATTTTGCGGATATTATTGCGGTTATTTTTGCGGATATCTTTGCGGTTATTTTGCTCTAATATTTGCGTTTAATTTTGCGGATATTATTGCGGTTATTTTTGCGGATATTATTGCGGTTATTTTTGCGGATATCATTGCGGTTATTTTGCTGTAATATTTGCGGTTATTTTTGCGGATATTATTGCGGTTATTTTTGCGGATATCATTGCGGTTATTTTGCGGTAACATTTGCGGTTATTTTTGCGGATATTATTTCGGTTATTTTTGCGGATATCTTTGCGGTTATTTTTGCGGATATCATTGCGGTTATTTTGCGGTGATATTTGCGGTTATTTTTGCGGATATCATTGCGGTTATTTTTGCGGATATCATTGCGGTTATTTTTGCGGATATTATTGCGGTTATTTTTGCGGATATAATTGCGGTTATTTTTGCGGATATCATTGCGGTTATTTTGCGGTAACATTTGCGGTTATTTTTGCGGATATTATTGCGGTTATTTTTGCGGATATTATTGCGGTTATTTTTGCGGATATCATTGCGGTTATTTTGCGGTGATATTTGCGGTTATTTTTGCGGATATCATTGCGGTTATTTTGCGGTGATATTTGCGGTTATTTTTGCGGATATCATTGCGGTTATTTTGCGGTGATATTTGCGGTTATTTTTGCGGATATCATTGCGGTTATTTTGCGGTAATATTTGCGGTTATTTTTGCGCATATCATTGCGGTTATTTTGCGGTAATATTTGCGGTTATTTTTGCGGATATCATTGCGGTTATTTTGCGGTGATATTTGCGGTTATTTTTGCGGATATCATTGCGGTTATTTTGCAAAAATATTTGCGGTTATTTTTGCGGATATTATTGCGGTTATTTTGGCGGATATCATTGCGGTTATTTTGCGGTGATATTTGCGGTTATTTTTGCGGATATCATTGCGGTTATTTTGCGGTGATATTTGCGGTTATTTTTGCGGATATCATTGCGGTTATTTTGCGGTAATATTTGCGGTTATTTTTGCGGATATCATTGCGGTAATTTTGGCGGATATCATTGCGGTTATTTTGCGGTAATATTTGCGGTTATTTTTGCGTATATCATTGCGGTTATTTTTGCGGATATTATTGCGGTTATTTTTGCGGATATCATTGCGGTTATTTTTGCGGATAGCATTGCGGTTATTTTGCGGTAATATTTGCGGTTATTTTTGCGGATATCATTGTGGTTATTTTGCGGTGATATTTGCTGTTAATTTTGCGGATATTATTGCGGTTATTTTTGCGGATATCTTTGCGGTTATTTTGCTGTAATATTTGCGGTTAATTTTGCGGATATTATTGCGGTTATTTTTGCGGATATCTTTGCGGTTATTTTGCTGTAATATTTGCGGTTAATTTTGCGGATATTATTGCGGTTATTTTTGCGGATATCATTGCGGTTATTTTGCGGTAACATTTGCGGTTATTTTTGCGGATATTATTTCGGTTATTTTTGCGGATATCTTTGCGGTTATTTTGCTGTAATATTTGCGGTTAATTTTGCGGATATTATTGCGGTTATTTTTGCGGATATCATTGCGGTTATTTTTGCGGATATCATTGCGGTATTTTTGCGGTGATATTTGCGGTTATTTTTGCGGATATCATTGCTGTTATTTTGCGGTAATATTTGCGGTTTTTTTGCGGATATCATTGCAGTTATTTTTGCGGATATTATTGCGGTTATTTTTGCGGATATCATTGCGGTTATTTTTGCGGATATCATTGCGGTAATTTTTCGGTGATATTTGCGGTTATTTTTGCGGATATCATTGCGGTTATTTTTGCGGATATTATTGCGGTTATTTTTGCGGATATCATTGCGGTTATTTTTGCGGATATCATTGCGGTTATTTTGCGGTGATATTTGCGGTCATTTTTGCGAATATCATTGCGGTTATTTTTGCGGATATTATTGCGGTTATTTTTGCGGATATCATTGCGGTTATTTTGCGGTATTATTTGCGGTTATTTTTGCGGATATTATTGCGGTTATTTTGCTGTAATATTTGCGGTTAATTTTGCGGATATCATTGCGGTTATTTTTGCGGATATTATTGCGGTTATTTTTGCGGATATTATTGCGGTAATTTTGCGGTTATTTTTGCGGATATTATTGCGGTTATTTTTGCGGATATTATGGCGGTTATTTTTGCGGATATCATTGCGGTTATTTTGCGGTGATATTTGCGGTTATTTTTGCGGATATCATTGCGGTTATTTTGCGGTGATATTTGCGGTTATTTTTGCGGATATCATTGCGGTTATTTTGCGGTAATATTTGCGGTTATTTTTGCGGATATCATTGCGGTATTTTTGCGGTGATATTTGCGGTTCTTTTTGCGGATATCATTGCGGTTATTTTGCGGTAATATTTGCGGTTATTTTTGCGGATATCATTGCGGTTATTTTTGCGGATATCATTGCGGTATTTTTGCGGTTTTTTTTGCGGATATCATTGCGGTTATTTTGCGGTAATATTTGCGGTTATTTTTGCGGATATCATTGCGGTTATTTTTGCGGATATTATTGCGGTTATTTTTGCGGATATCATTGCGGTTATTTTTGCGGATATCATTGCGGTTATTTTTCGGTGATATATGCGGTTATTTTTGCGGACATCATAGCGGTTATTTTTGCGGATATTATTGCGGTTATTTTTGCGGATATCATTGCGGTTATTTTTGCGGATATCATTGCGGTTATTTTTGCGGATATTATGGCGGTTATTTTTGCGGATATCATTGCGTTTATTTTGCGGTAATATTTGCGGTTATTTTTGCGGATATTATAGCGGTTATTTTGCTGTAATATTTGCGGTTAATTTTGCGGATATCATTGCGGTTATTTTTGCGGATATTATTGCGGTTATTTTTGCGGATATCATTGCGGTTATTTTGCGGTGATATTTGCGGTTATTTTTGCGGATATCATTGCGGTTATTTGGCGGTAACATTTGCGGTTATTTTTGCGGATATTATTGCGGTTATTTTTGCGGATGTCATTGCGGTTATTTTGCGGTGATATTTGCGGTTATTTTTGCGGATATCATTGCGGTTATTTTGCGGTGATATTTGCGGTTATTTTTGCGGATATCATTGCGGTTATTTTGCGGTAATATTTGCGGTTATTTTTGCGGATATTATTGCGGTTATTTTTGCGGATATCATTGCGGTTATTTTTGCGGATATCATTGCGGTTATTTTGCGGTGATATTTGCGGTTATTTTTGCGGATATCATTGCGGTTATTTTGCGGTAATATTTGCGGTTATTTTTGCGGATATCATTGCGGTTATTTTTGCGGATATCATTGCGGTTATTTTTGCGGATATCATTGCGGTTATTTTGCGGTAACATTTGCGGTCATTTTTGCGGATATTATTGCGGTTATTTTTGCGGATATCATTGCGGTTATTTTGCTGTAATATTTGCGGTTAATTTTGCGGATATTAATGCGGTTATTTTTGCGGATATCATTGCGGTTATTTTTGCGGATATCATTGCGGTTATTTTTGCGGATATTATTGCGGTTATTTTTGCGGATATCATTGCGGTTATTTTGCGGTAACATTTGCGGTTATTTTTGGGGTTATTATTGCGGTTATTTTTGCGGATATCATTGCGGTTATTTTGCGGTGATATTTGCGGTTATTTTTGCGGATATCATTGCGGTTATTTTGCGGTGATATTTGCGGTTATTTTTGCGGATATCATTGCGGTTATCTTGCGGTAATATTTGCGGTTATTTTACGGATATTATTGCGGTTATTTTATCGGATATCATTGCGGTTATTTTGCGGTGATATTTGCGGTTATTTTTGCGGATATCATTGCGGTTATTTTGCGGTAATATTTGCGGTTATTTTTGCGGATATCATTGCGTTTATTTTTGCGGATATCATTGCGGTTATTTTGCGGTAATATTTGCGGTTATTTTTGCGGATATCATTGCGGTTATTTTGCGGTGATATTTGCGGTTATTTTTGCGGATATCATTGCGGTTATTTTGCGGTGATATTTGCGGTTATTTTTGCGGATATCATTGCGGTTATTTTGCGGTGATATTTGCGGTTATTTTTGCGGATATCATTGCGGTTATTTTTGCGGATATTATTGCGGTTATTTTTGCGGATATCATTGCGGTTATTTTGCGGTGATATTTGCGGTTATTTTTGCGGATATCATTGCGGTTATTTTGCGGTGATATTTGCGGTTATTTTTGCGGATATCATTGCGGTTATTTTGCGGTGATATTTGCGGTTATTTTTGCGGATATCATTGCGGTTATTTTTGCGGATATTATTGCGGTTATTTTTGCGGATATCATTGCGGTTATTTTGCGGTAATATTTGCGGTTATTTTTGCGGATATTATTGCGGTTTTTTTGGCGGATATCATTGCGGTTATTTTGCGGTGATATTTGCGGTTATTTTTGCGGATATCATTGCGGTTATTTTGCGGTGATATTTGCGGTTATTTTTGCGGATATCATTGCGGTTATTTTGCGGTAATATTTGCGGTTATTTTTGCGGATATCATTGCGGTTATTTTTGCGGATATCATTGCGGTTATTTTGCGGTAATATTTGCGGTTATTTTTGCGGATATCATTGCGGTTATTTTGCGGATATTATTGCGGTTATTTTTGCGGATATCATTGCGGTTATTTTTACGGATATCATAGCGGTTATTTTGCGGTAATATTTGCGGTTATTTTTGCGGAGGTCATTGCGGTTATTTTGCGGTGATATTTGCGGTTAATTTTGCGGATATTATTGCGGTTATTTTTGCGGATATCTTTGCGGTTATTTTGCTGTAATATTTGCGTTTAATTTTGCGGATATTATTGCGGTTATTTTTGCGGATATTATTGCGGTTATTTTTGCGGATATCATTGCGGTTATTTTGCTGTAATATTTGCGGTTATTTTTGCGGATATTATTGCGGTTATTTTTGCGGATATCATTGCGGTTATTTTGCGGTAACATTTGCGGTTATTTTTGCGGATATTATTTCGGTTATTTTTGCGGATATCTTTGCGGTTATTTTGCTGTAATATTTGCGGTTAATTTTGCGGATATTATTGCGGTAATTTTTGCGGATATCATTGCGGTTATTTTTGCGGATATCATTGCGGTTATTTTGCGGGGATATTTGTGGTTATTTTTGCGGATATCATTGCGGTTTTTTTGGCGGATATTATTGCGGTTATTTTTGCGGATATTATTGCGGTTATTTTTGCGGATATCATTGCGGTTATTTTGCGGTGATATTTGCGGTTATTTTTGCGGATATCATTGCGGTTATTTTTGCGGATATCATTGCGGTTATTTTTGCGGATATTATTGCGGTTATTTTTGCGGATATAATTGCGGTTATTTTTGCGGATATCATTGCGGTTATTTTGCGGTAACATTTGCGGTTATTTTTGCGGATAATATTGCGGTTATTTTTGCGGATATTATTGCGGTTATTTTTGCGGATATCATTGCGGTTATTTTGCGGTGATATTTGCGGTTATTTTTGCGGATATCATTGCGGTTATTTTGCGGTGATATTTGCGGTTATTTTTGCGGATATCATTGCGGTTATTTTGCGGTGATATTTGCGGTTATTTTTGCGGATATCATTGCGGTTATTTTGCGGTAATATTTGCGGTTATTTTTGCGGATATCATTGCGTTTATTTTTGCGGATATCATTGCGGTTATTTTGCGGTAATATTTGCGGTTATTTTTGCGCATATCATTGCGGTTATTTTGCGGTAATATTTGCGGTTATTTTTGCGGATATCATTGCGGTTATTTTGCGGTGATATTTGCGGTTATTTTTGCGGATATCATTGCGGTTATTTTGCAAAAATATTTGCGGTTATTTTTGCGGATATTATTGCGGTTATTTTGGCGGATATCATTGCGGTTATTTTGCGGTGATATTTGCGGTTATTTTTGCGGATATCATTGCGGTTATTTTGCGGTGATATTTGCGGTTATTTTGCGGTAATATTTGCGGTTATTTTTGCGGATATCATTGCGGTAATTTTTGCGGATATCATTGCGGTTATTTTGCGGTAATATTTGCGGTTATTTTTGCGTATATCATTGCGGTTATTTTTGCGGATATTATTGCGGTTATTTTTGCGGATATCATTGCGGTTATTTTTGCGGATAGCATTGCGGTTATTTTGCGGTAATATTTGCGGTTATTTTTGCGGATATCATTGCGGTTATTTTGCTGTAATATTTGCGGTTATTTTTGCGGATATTATTGCGGTTATTTTTGCGGATATCATTGCGGTTATTTTGCGGTAACATTTGCGGTTATTTTTGCGGATATTATTTCGGTTATTTTTGCGGATATCTTTGCGGTTATTTTGCTGTAATATTTGCGGTTAATTTTGCGGATATTATTGCGGTAATTTTGGCGGATATCATTGCGGTTATTTTTGCGGATATCATTGCGGTTATTTTGCGGTAACATTTGCGGTTATTTTTGCGGATATTATTTCGGTTATTTTTGCGGATATCTTTGCGGTTATTTTGCTGTAATATTTGCGGTTATTTTTGCGTTTATCATTGCGGTTATTTTTGCGGATATTATTGCGGTTATTTTTGCGGATATCATTGCGGTTATTTTTGCGGATAGCAATGCGGTTATTTTGCGGTAATATTTGCGGTTATTTTTGCGGATATCATTGCGGTTATTTTGCGGTGATATTTGCTGTTAATTTTGCGGATATTATTGCGGTTATTTTTGCGGATATCTTTGCGGTTATTTTGCTGTAATATTTGCGGTTAATTTTGCGGATATTATTGCGGTTATTTTTGCGGATATCATTGCGGTTATTTTTGCGGATATCATTGCGGTTTTTTTTGCGGATATTATTGCGGTTATTTTAGCGGATATCATTGTGGTTATTTTGCGGTGATATTTGCGGTTATTTTTGCGGATATCATTGCGGTTATTTTGCGGTAATATTTGCGGTTATTTTTGCGGATATCATTGCGGTTATTTTGCGGTGATATTTGCGGTTATTTTTGCGGATATCATTGCGGTTATTTTGCGGTGATATTTGCGGTTATTTTTGCGGATATCATTGCGGTTATTTTGCGGTAATATTTGCGGTTATTTTTGCGGATATTATTGCGGTTTTTTTGGCGGATATCATTGCGGTTATTTTGCGGTGATATTTGCGGTTATTTTTGCGGATATCATTGCGGTTATTTTGCGGTGATATTTGCGGTTATTTTTGCGGATATCAATGCGGTTATTTTGCGGTAATATTTGCGGTTATTTTTGCGGATATCATTGCGGTTATTTTTGCGGATATCATGGCGGTTATTTTGCGGTAATATTTGCGGTTATTTTTGCGGATATCATTGCGGTTATTTTGCGGATATTATTGCGGTTATTTTTGCGGATATCATTGCGGTTATTTTTACGGATATCATAGCGGTTATTTTGCGGTAATATTTGCGGTTATTTTTGCGGAGGTCATTGCGGTTATTTTGCGGTGATATTTGCGGTTAATTTTGCGGATATTATTGCGGTTATTTTTGCGGATATCTTTGCGGTTATTTTGCTCTAATATTTGCGTTTAATTTTGCGGATATTATTGCGGTTATTTTTGCGGATATTATTGCGGTTATTTTTGCGGATATCATTGCGGTTATTTTGCTGTAATATTTGCGGTTATTTTTGCGGATATTATTGCGGTTATTTTTGCGGATATCATTGCGGTTATTTTGCGGTAACATTTGCGGTTATTTTTGCGGATATTATTTCGGTTATTTTTGCGGATATCTTTGCGGTTATTTTTGCGGATATCATTGCGGTTATTTTGCGGTGATATTTGCGGTTATTTTTGCGGATATCATTGCGGTTATTTTTGCGGATATCATTGCGGTTATTTTTGCGGATATTATTGCGGTTATTTTTGCGGATATAATTGCGGTTATTTTTGCGGATATCATTGCGGTTATTTTGCGGTAACATTTGCGGTTATTTTTGCGGATATTATTGCGGTTATTTTTGCGGATATTATTGCGGTTATTTTTGCGGATATCATTGCGGTTATTTTGCGGTGATATTTGCGGTTATTTTTGCGGATATCATTGCGGTTATTTTGCGGTGATATTTGCGGTTATTTTTGCGGATATCATTGCGGTTATTTTGCGGTGATATTTGCGGTTATTTTTGCGGATATCATTGCGGTTATTTTGCGGTAATATTTGCGGTTATTTTTGCGCATATCATTGCGGTTATTTTGCGGTAATATTTGCGGTTATTTTTGCGGATATCATTGCGGTTATTTTGCGGTGATATTTGCGGTTATTTTTGCGGATATCATTGCGGTTATTTTGCAAAAATATTTGCGGTTATTTTTGCGGATATTATTGCGGTTATTTTGGCGGATATCATTGCGGTTATTTTGCGGTGATATTTGCGGTTATTTTTGCGGATATCATTGCGGTTATTTTGCGGTGATATTTGCGGTTATTTTTGCGGATATCATTGCGGTTATTTTGCGGTAATATTTGCGGTTATTTTTGCGGATATCATTGCGGTAATTTTGGCGGATATCATTGCGGTTATTTTGCGGTAATATTTGCGGTTATTTTTGCGTATATCATTGCGGTTATTTTTGCGGATATTATTGCGGTTATTTTTGCGGATATCATTGCGGTTATTTTTGCGGATAGCATTGCGGTTATTTTGCGGTAATATTTGCGGTTATTTTTGCGGATATCATTGTGGTTATTTTGCGGTGATATTTGCTGTTAATTTTGCGGATATTATTGCGGTTATTTTTGCGGATATCTTTGCGGTTATTTTGCTGTAATATTTGCGGTTAATTTTGCGGATATTATTGCGGTTATTTTTGCGGATATCTTTGCGGTTATTTTGCTGTAATATTTGCGGTTAATTTTGCGGATATTATTGCGGTTATTTTTGCGGATATTATTGCGGTTATTTTTGCGGATATCATTGCGGTTATTTTGCTGTAATATTTGCGGTTATTTTTGCGGATATTATTGCGGTTATTTTTGCGGATATCATTGCGGTTATTTTGCGGTAACATTTGCGGTTATTTTTGCGGATATTATTTCGGTTATTTTTGCGGATATCTTTGCGGTTATTTTGCTGTAATATTTGCGGTTAATTTTGCGGATATTATTGCGGTTATTTTTGCGGATATCATTGCGGTTATTTTTGCGGATATCATTGCGGTTATTTTGCGGTGATATTTGCGGTTATTTTTGCGGATATCATTGCGGTTTTTTTTGCGGATATTATTGCGGTTATTTTTGCGGATATTAATGCGGTTATTTTTGCGGATATCATTGCGTTTATTCCGCGGTGATATTTGCGGTTATTTTTGCGGATATCATTGCGGTTATTTTGCGGTAATATTTGCGGTTATTTTTGCGGATATCATTGCGGTTATTTTGCGGATATTATTGCGGTTATTTTTGCGGATATCATTGCGGTTATTTTTACGGATATCATTGCGGTTATTTTGCGGTTATATTTGCGGTTATTTTTGCGGATATCATTGCGGTTATTTTGCGGTGATATTTGCGGTTAATTTTGCGGATATTATTGCGGTTATTTTTGCGGATATCTTTGCGGTTATTTTGCTGTAATATTTGCGGTTAATTTTGCGGATATTATTGCGGTTATTTTTGCGGATATTATTGCGGTTATTTTTGCGGATATCATTGCGGTTATTTTGCTGTAATATTTGCGGTTATTTTTGCGGATATTATTGCGGTTATTTTTGCGGATATCATTGCGGTTATTTTGCGGTGATATTTGCGGTTAATTTTGCGGATATTATTGCGGTTATTTTTGCGGATATCTTTGCGGTTATTTTGCTGTAATATTTGCGGTTAATTTTGCGGATATTATTGCGGTAATTTTTGCGGATATCATTGCAGTTATTTTTGCGGATATCATTGCGGTTATTTTGCGGGGATATTTGCGGTTATTTTTGCGGATATCATTGCGGTTATTTTTGCGGATATTATTGCGGTTATTTTTGCGGATATTATTGCGGTTATTTTTGCGGATATCATTGCGGTTATTTTGCGGTGATATTTGCGGTTATTTTTGCGGATATCATTGCGGTTATTTTTGCGGATATCATTGCGGTTATTTTTGCGGATATTATTGCGGTTATTTTTGCGGAAATTATTGCGGTTATTTTTGCGGATATCATTGCGGTTATTTTGCGGTAACATTTGCGGTTATTTTTGCGGATATTATTGCGGTTATTTTTGCGGATATTATTGCGGTTATTTTTGCGGATATCATTGCGGTTATTTTGCGGTGATATTTGCGGTTATTTTTGCGGATATTATTGCGGTTATTTTGCGGTGATATTTGCGGTTATTTTTGCGGATATTATTGCGGTTATTTTGCGGGGATATTTGCGGTTATTTTTGCGGATATCATTGCGGTTATTTTTGCGGATATTATTGCGGTTATTTTTGCGGATATTATTGCGGTTATTTTTGCGGATATCATTGCGGTTATTTTGCGGTGATATTTGCGGTTATTTTTGCGGATATCATTGCGGTTATTTTTGCGGATATCATTGCGGTTATTTTTGCGGATATTATTGCGGTTATTTTTGCGGATATTATTGCGGTTATTTTTGCGGATATCATTGCGGTTATTTTGCGGGGATATTTGCGGTTATTTTTGCGGATATCATTGCGGTTATTTTTGCGGATATTATTGCGGTTATTTTTGCGGATATTATTGCGGTTATTTTTGCGGATATCATTGCGGTTATTTTTGCGGATATCATTGCGGTTATTTTGCGGGGATATTTGCGGTTATTTTTGCGGATATCATTGCGGTTATTTTTGCGGATATTATTGCGGTTATTTTTGCGGATATTATTGCGGTTATTTTTGCGGATATCATTGCGGTTATTTTGCGGTGATATTTGCGGTTATTTTTGCGGATATCATTGCGGTTATTTTTGCGGATATCATTGCGGTTATTTTTGCGGATATAATTGCGGTTATTTTTGCGGATATTATTGCGGTTATTTTTGCGGATATCATTGCGGTTATTTTGCGGTAACATTTGCGGTTATTTTTGCGGATATTATAGCGGTTATTTTTGCGGATATTATTGCGGATATTTTTGCGGATATCATTGCGGTTATTTTGCGGTAACATTTGCGGTTATTTTTGCGGATATTATTGCGGTTATTTTTGCGGATATTATTGCGGTTATTTTTGCGGATATCATTGCGGTTATTTTGCGGTGATATTTGCGGTTATTTTTGCGGATATCATTGCGGTTATTTTGCGGTGATATTTGCGGTTATTTTTGCGGATATCATTGCGGTTATTTTGCGGTGATATTTGCGGTTATTTTTGCGGATATCATTGCGGTTATTTTTGCGGATATCATTGCGGTTATTTTGCGGTAATATTTGCGGTTATTTTTGCGCATATCATTGCGGTTATTTTGCGGTAATATTTGCGGTTATTTTTGCGGATATCATTGCGGTTATTTTGCGGTGATATTTGCGGTTATTTTTGCGGATATCATTGCGGTTATTTTGCGGATGTATTTGCGGTTATTTTTGCGGATAATATTGCGGTTATTTTGGCGGATATCATTGCGGTTATTTTGCGGTGATATTTGCCGTTATTTATGCGGATATCATTGCGGTTATTTTGCGGTGATATTTGCGGTTATTTTTGCGGATATCATTGCGGTTATTTTGCGGTTATTTTGCGGTAATATTTGCGGTTATTTTTGCGGATATCATTGCGGTAATTTTTGCGGATATCATTGCGGTTATTTTGCGGTAATATTTGCGGTTATTTTTGCGTATATCATTGCGGTTATTTTTGCGGATATTATTGCGGTTATTTTTGCGGATATCATTGCGGTTATTTTTGCGGATATCATTGCGGTTATTTTGCGGGGATATTTGCGGTTATTTTTGCGGATATCATTGCGGTTATTTTTGCGGATATTATTGCGGTTATTTTTGCGGATATTATTGCGGTTATTTTTGCGGATATCATTGCGGTTATTTTGCGGTGATATTTGCGGTTATTTTTGCGGATATCATTGCGGTTATTTTTGCGGATATCATTGCGGTTATTTTTGCGGATATTATTGCGGTTATTTTTGCGGATATTATTGCGGTTATTTTTGCGGATATCATTGCGGTTATTTTGCGGGGATATTTGCGGTTATTTTTGCGGATATCATTGCGGTTATTTTTGCGGATATTATTGCGGTTATTTTTGCGGATATTATTGCGGTTATTTTTGCGGATATCATTGCGGTTATTTTTGCGGATATCATTGCGGTTATTTTGCGGGGATATTTGCGGTTATTTTTGCGGATATCATTGCGGTTATTTTTGCGGATATTATTGCGGTTATTTTTGCGGATATTATTGCGGTTATTTTTGCGGATATCATTGCGGTTATTTTGCGGTGATATTTGCGGTTATTTTTGCGGTGATATTTGCGGTTATTTTTGCGGATATCATTGCGGTTATTTTTGCGGATATCATTGCGGTTATTTTTGCGGATATAATTGCGGTTATTTTTGCGGATATTATTGCGGTTATTTTTGCGGATATCATTGCGGTTATTTTGCGGTAACATTTGCGGTTATTTTTGCGGATATTATAGCGGTTATTTTTGCGGATATTATTGCGGATATTTTTGCGGATATCATTGCGGTTATTTTGCGGTAACATTTGCGGTTATTTTTGCGGATATTATTGCGGTTATTTTTGCGGATATTATTGCGGTTATTTTTGCGGATATCATTGCGGTTATTTTGCGGTGATATTTGCGGTTATTTTTGCGGATATCATTGCGGTTATTTTGCGGTGATATTTGCGGTTATTTTTGCGGATATCATTGCGGTTATTTTGCGGTGATATTTGCGGTTATTTTTGCGGATATCATTGCGGTTATTTTTGCGGATATCATTGCGGTTATTTTGCGGTAATATTTGCGGTTATTTTTGCGCATATCATTGCGGTTATTTTGCGGTAATATTTGCGGTTATTTTTGCGGATATCATTGCGGTTATTTTGCGGTGATATTTGCGGTTATTTTTGCGGATATCATTGCGGTTATTTTGCGGAAGTATTTGCGGTTATTTTTGCGGATAATATTGCGGTTATTTTGGCGGATATCATTGCGGTTATTTTGCGGTAATATTTGCGGTTATATTTGCGGATATCATTGTGGTTATTTTGCGGTGATATTTGCTGTTAATTTTGCGGATATTATTGCGGTTATTTTTGCGGATATCTTTGCGGTTATTTTGCTGTAATATTTGCGGTTAATTTTGCGGATATTATTGCGGTTATTTTTGCGGATATTATTGCGGTTATTTTTGCGGATATCATTGCGGTTATTTTGCTGTAATATTTGCGGTTATTTTTGCGGATATTATTGCGGTTATTTTTGCGGATATCATTGCGGTTATTTTGCGGTAACATTTGCGGTTATTTTTGCGGATATTATTTCGGTTATTTTTGCGGATATCTTTGCGGTTATTTTGCTGTAATATTTGCGGTTAATTTTGCGGATATTATTGCGGTTATTTTTGCGGATATCATTGCGGTTATTTTTGCGGATATCATTGCGGTTATTTTGCGGTGATATTTGCGGTTATTTTTGCGGATATCATTGCGGTTTTTTTTGCGGATATTATTGCGGTTATTTTTGCGCATATTATTGCGGTTATTTTTGCGGATATCATTGCGGTTATTCTGCGGTGATATTTGCGGTTATTTTTGCGGATATCATTGCGGTTATTTTGCGGTAATATTTGCGGTTATTTTTGCGGATATCATTGCGGTTATTTTTGCGGATATCATTGCGGTATTTTTGCGGTGATATTTGCGGTTATTTTTGCGGATATCATTGCGGTTATTTTGCGGTAATATTTGCGGTTTTTTTTGCGGATATCATTGCAGTTATTTTTGCGGATATTATTGCGGTTATTTTTGCGGATATCATTGCGGTTATTTTTGCGGATATCATTGCGGTTATTTTTCGGTGATATTTGCGGTTATTTTTGCGGATATCATTGCGGTTATTTTTGCGGATATTATTGCGGTTATTTTTGCGGATATCATTGCGGTTATTTTTGCGGATATCATTGCGTTTATTTTGCGGTGATATTTGCGGTTATTTTTGCGAATATCATTGCGGTTATTTTGCGGTAATATTTGCGGTTATTTTTGCGGATATTATTGCGGTTATTTTGCTGTAATATTTGCGGTTAATTTTGCGGATATCATTGCGGTTATTTTTGCGGATATTATTGCGGTTATTTTTGCGGATATCATTGCGGTAATTTTGCGGTTATTTTTGCGGATATCATTGCGGTTATTTTTGCGGATATTATTGCGGTTATTTTTGCGGATATTATTGCGGTTATTTTTGCGGTTATTTTGCGGTAACATTTGCGGTTATTTTTGCGGATATTATTGCGGTTATTTTTGCGGATATCATTGCGGTTATTTTGCGGTGATATTTGCGGTTATTTTAGCGGATATTATTGCGGTTATTTTGCGGTGATATTTGCGGTTATTTTTGCGGATATCATTGCGGTTATTTTGCGGTAATATTTGCGGTTATTTTTGCGGATATTATTGCGGTTATTTTTGCGGATATCATTGCGGTTATTTTTGCGGATATCATTGCGGTTATTTTGCGGTGATATTTGCGGTTATTTTTGCGGATATCATTGCGGTTATTTTGCGGTGATATTTGCGGTTATTTTTGCGGATATCATTGCGGTTATTTTGCGGTAATATTTGCGGTTATTTTTGCGGATATCATTGCGTTTATTTTTGCGGATATCATTGCGGTTATTTTGCGGTAATATTTGCGGTTATTTTTGCGGATATCATTGCGGTTATTTTGCGGTGATATTTGCGGTTATTTTTGCGGATATCATTGCGGTTATTTTGCGGTGATTTTTGCGGTTATTTTTGCGGATATCATTGCGGTTATTTTGCGGTAATATTTGCGGTTATTTTTGCGGATATTATTGCGGTTATTTTGGCGGATATCATTGCGGTTATTTTGCGGTGATATTTGCGGTTATTTTTGCGGATATCATTGCGGTTATTTTGCGGTGATATTTGCGGTTATTTTTGCGGATATCATTGCAGTTATTTTGCGGTAATATTTGCGGTTATTTTTGCGGATATCATTGCGGTAATTTTTGCGGATATCATTGCGGTTATTTTGCGGTAAATTTTGCGGTTATTTTTGCGTATATCATTGCGGTTATTTTTGCGGATATTATTGCGGTTATTTTTGCGGATATCATTGCGGTTATTTTTGCGGATATCATTGCGGTTATTTTGCGGTAACATTTGCGGTCATTTTTGCGGATATTATTGCGGTTATTTTTGCGGATATCATTGCGGTTATTTTGCTGTAATATTTGCGGTTAATTTTGCGGATATTAATGCGGTTATTTTTGCGGATATCATTGCGGTTATTTTTGCGGATATCATTGCGGTTATTTTTGCGGATATTATTGCGGTTATTTTTGCGGATATCATTGCGGTTATTTTGCGGTAACATTTGCGGTTATTTTTGGGGATATTATTGCGGTTTTTTTTGCGGATATCATTGCGGTTATTTTGCGGTGATATTTGCGGTTATTTTTGCGGATATCATTGCGGTTATTTTGCGGTGATATTTGCGGTTATTTTTGCGGATATCATTGCGGTTATCTTGCGGTAATATTTGCGGTTATTTTACGGATATTATTGCGGTTATTTTTGCGGATATCATTGCGGTTATTTTGCGGTGATATTTGCGGTTATTTTTGCGGATATCATTGCGGTTATTTTGCGGTAAAATTTGCGGTTATTTTTGCGGATATCATTGCGTTTATTTTTGCGGATATCATTGCGGTTATTTTGCGGTAATATTTGCGGTTATTTTTGCGGATATCATTGCGGTTATTTTGCGGTGATATTTGCGGTTATTTTTGCGGATATCATTGCGGTTATTTTGCGGTGATATTTGCGGTTATTTTTGCGGATATCATTGCGGTTATTTTGCGGTAATATTTGCGGTTATTTTTGCGGATATTATTGCGGTTTTTTTGGCGGATATCATTGCGGTTATTTTGCGGTGATATTTGCGGTTATTTTTGCGGATATCATTGCGGTTATTTTGCGGTGATATTTGCGGTTATTTTTGCGGATATCATTGCGGTTATTTTGCGGTAATATTTGCGGTTATTTTTGCGGATATCATTGCGGTTATTTTTGCGGATATCATGGCGGTTATTTTGCGGTAATATTTGCGGTTATTTTTGCGGATATCATTGCGGTTATTTTGCGGATATTATTGCGGTTATTTTTGCGGATATCATTGCGGTTATTTTTACGGATATCATAGCGGTTATTTTGCGGTAATATTTGCGGTTATTTTTGCGGAGGTCATTGCGGTTATTTTGCGGTGATATTTGCGGTTAATTTTGCGGATATTATTGCGGTTATTTTTGCGGATATCTTTGCGGTTATTTTGCTGTAATATTTGCGTTTAATTTTGCGGATATTATTGCGGTTATTTTTGCGGATATTATTGCGGTTATTTTTGCGGATATCATTGCGGTTATTTTGCTGTAATATTTGCGGTTATTTTTGCGGATATTATTGCGGTTATTTTTGCGGATATCATTGCGGTTATTTTGCGGTAACATTTGCGGTTATTTTTGCGGATATTATTTCGGTTATTTTTGCGGATATCTTTGCGGTTATTTTGCTGTAATATTTGCGGTTAATTTTGCGGATATTATTGCGGTAATTTTTGCGGATATCATTGCGGTTATTTTTGCGGATATCATTGCGGTTATTTTGCGGGGATATTTGCGGTTATTTTTGCGGATATCATTGCGGTTTTTTTGGCGGATATTATTGCGGTTATTTTTGCGGATATTATTGCGGTTATTTTTGCGGATATCATTGCGGTTATTTTGCGGTGATATTTGCGGTTATTTTTGCGGATATCATTGCGGTTATTTTTGCGGATATCATTGCGGTTATTTTTGCGGATATTATTGCGGTTATTTTTGCGGATATAATTGCGGTTATTTTTGCGGATATCATTGCGGTTATTTTGCGGTAACATTTGCGGTTATTTTTGCGGATATTATTGCGGTTATTTTTGCGGATATTATTGCGGTTATTTTTGCGGATATCATTGCGGTTATTTTGCGGTGATATTTGCGGTTATTTTTGCGGATATCATTGCGGTTATTTTGCGGTGATATTTGCGGTTATTTTTGCGGATATCATTGCGGTTATTTTGCGGTGATATTTGCGGTTATTTTTGCGGATATCATTGCGGTTATTTTGCGGTAATATTTGCGGTTATTTTTGCGGATATCATTGCGTTTATTTTTGCGGATATCATTGCGGTTATTTTGCGGTAATATTTGCGGTTATTTTTGCGCATATCATTGCGGTTATTTTGCGGTAATATTTGCGGTTATTTTTGCGGATATCATTGCGGTTATTTTGCGGTGATATTTGCGGTTATTTTTGCGGATATCATTGCGGTTATTTTGCAAAAATATTTGCGGTTATTTTTGCGGATATTATTGCGGTTATTTTGGCGGATATCATTGCGGTTATTTTGCGGTGATATTTGCGGTTATTTTTGCGGATATCATTGCGGTTATTTTGCGGTGATATTTGCGGTTATTTTTGCGGATATCATTGCGGTTATTTTGCGGTAATATTTGCGGTTATTTTTGCGGATATCATTGCGGTAATTTTTGCGGATATCATTGCGGTTATTTTGCGGTAATATTTGCGGTTATTTTTGCGTATATCATTGCGGTTATTTTTGCGGATATTATTGCGGTTATTTTTGCGGATATCATTGCGGTTATTTTTGCGGATAGCATTGCGGTTATTTTGCGGTAATATTTGCGGTTATTTTTGCGGATATCATTGTGGTTATTTTGCGGTGATATTTGCTGTTAATTTTGCGGATATTATTGCGGTTATTTTTGCGGATATCTTTGCGGTTATTTTGCTGTAATATTTGCGGTTAAATTTGCGGATATTATTGCGGTTATTTTTGCGGATATCTTTGCGGTTATTTTGCTGTAATATTTGCGGTTAATTTTGCGGATATTATTGCGGTTAATTTTGCGGATATTATTGCGGTTATTTTTGCGGATATCATTGCGGTTATTTTGCGGTGATATTTGCGGTTATTTTTGCGGATATCATTGCGGTTTTTTTTGCGGATATTATTGCGGTTATTTTTGCGGATATTAATGCGGTTATTTTTGCGGATATCATTGCGTTTATTCCGCGGTGATATTTGCGGTTATTTTTGCGGATATCATTGCGGTTATTTTGCGGTAATATTTGCGGTTATTTTTGCGGATATCATTGCGGTTATTTTGCGGATATTATTGCGGTTATTTTTGCGGATATCATTGCGGTTATTTTTACGGATATCATTGCGGTTATTTTGCGGTTATATTTGCGGTTATTTTTGCGGATATCATTGCGGTTATTTTGCGGTGATATTTGCGGTTAATTTTGCGGATATTATTGCGGTTATTTTTGCGGATATCTTTGCGGTTATTTTGCTGTAATATTTGCGGTTAATTTTGCGGATATTATTGCGGTTATTTTTGCGGATATTATTGCGGTTATTTTTGCGGATATCATTGCGGTTATTTTGCTGTAATATTTGCGGTTATTTTTGCGGATATTATTGCGGTTATTTTTGCGGATATCATTGCGGTTATTTTGCGGTGATATTTGCGGTTAATTTTGCGGATATTATTGCGGTTATTTTTGCGGATATCTTTGCGGTTATTTTGCTGTAATATTTGCGGTTAATTTTGCGGATATTATTGCGGTAATTTTTGCGGATATCATTGCGGTTATTTTTGCGGATATCATTGCGGTTATTTTGCGGAGATATTTGCGGTTATTTTTGCGGATATCATTGCGGTTATTTTTGCGGATATTATTGCGGTTATTTTTGCGGATATTATTGCGGTTATTTTTGCGGATATCATTGCGGTTATTTTGCGGTGATATTTGCGGTTATTTTTGCGGATATCATTGCGGTTATTTTTGCGGATATCATTGCGGTTATTTTTGCGGATATTATTGCGGTTATTTTTGCGGATATTATTGCGGTTATTTTTGCGGATATCATTGCGGTTATTTTGCGGTAACATTTGCGGTTATTTTTGCGGATATTATTGCGGTTATTTTTGCGGATATTATTGCGGTTATTTTTGCGGATATCATTGCGGTTATTTTGCGGTGATATTTGCGGTTATTTTTGCGGATATTATTGCGGTTATTTTGCGGTGATATTTGCGGTTATTTTTGCGGATATTATTGCGGTTATTTTGCGGGGATATTTGCGGTTATTTTTGCGGATATCATTGCGGTTATTTTTGCGGATATTATTGCGGTTATTTTTGCGGATATTATTGCGGTTATTTTTGCGGATATCATTGCGGTTATTTTTGCGGATATCATTGCTGTTATTTTGCGGTGATATTTGCGGTTAATTTTGCGGATATTATTGCGGTTATTTTTGCGGATATCTTTGCGGTTATTTTGCTGTAATATTTGCGGTTAATTTTGCGGATATTATTGCGGTTATTTTTGCGGATACTATTGCGGTTATTTTTGCGGATATCATTGCGGTTATTTTGCTGTAATATTTGCGGTTATTTTTGCGGATATTATTGCGGTTATTTTTGCGGATATCATTGCGGTTATTTTGCGGTAACATTTGCGGTTATTTTTGCGGATATTATTTCGGTTATTTTTGCGGATATCTTTGCGGTTATTTTTGCGGATATCATTGCGGTTATTTTTGCGGATATCATTGCGGTTATTTTTGCGGATATTATTGCGGTTATTTTTGCGGATATTATTGCGGTTATTTTTGCGGATATCATTGCGGTTATTTTGCGGTAACATTTGCGGTTATTTTTGCGGATATTATTGCGGTTATTTTTGCGGATATTATTGCGGTTATTTTTGCGGATATCATTGCGGTTATTTTGCGGTGATATTTGCGGTTATTTTTGCGGATATTATTGCGGTTATTTTGCGGTGATATTTGCGGTTATTTTTGCGGATATTATTGCGGTTATTTTGCGGGGATATTTGCGGTTATTTTTGCGGATATCATTGCGGTTATTTTTGCGGATATTATTGCGGTTATTTTTGCGGATATTATTGCGGTTATTTTTGCGGATATCATTGCGGTTATTTTGCGGTGATATTTGCGGTTATTTTTGCGGATATCATTGCGGTTATTTTTGCGGATATCATTGCGGTTATTTTTGCGGATATTATTGCGGTTATTTTTGCGGATATTATTGCGGTTATTTTTGCGGATATCATTGCGGTTATTTTGCGGGGATATTTGCGGTTATTTTTGCGGATATCATTGCGGTTATTTTTGCGGATATTATTGCGGTTATTTTTGCGGATATTATTGCGGTTATTTTTGCGGATATCTTTGCGGTTATTTTTGCGGATATCATTGCGGTTATTTTGCGGGGATATTTGCGGTTATTTTTGCGGATATCATTGCGGTTATTTTTGCGGATATTATTGCGGTTATTTTTGCGGATATTATTGCGGTTATTTTTGCGGATATCATTGCGGTTATTTTGCGGTGATATTTGCGGTTATTTTTGCGGATATCATTGCGGTTATTTTTGCGGATATCATTGCGGTTATTTTTGCGGATATTATTGCGGTTATTTTTGCGGATATTATTGCGGTTATTTTTGCGGATATCATTGCGGTTATTTTGCGGTAACATTTGCGGTTATTTTTGCGGATATTATTGCGGTTATTTTTGCGGATATTATTGCGGTTATTTTTGCGGATATCATTGCGGTTATTTTGCGGTAACATTTGCGGTTATTTTTGCGGATATTATTGCGGTTATTTTTGCGGATATTATTGCGGTTATTTTTGCGGATATCATTGCGGTTATTTTGCGGTGATATTTGCGGTTATTTTTGCGGATATCATTGCGGTTATTTTGCGGTGATATTTGCGGTTATTTTTGCGGATATCATTGCGGTTATTTTGCGGTGATATTTGCGGTTATTTTTGCGGATATCATTGCGGTTATTTTGCGGTAATATTTGCGGTTATTTTTGCGGATATCATTGCGTTTAATTTTGCGGATATCATTGCGGTTATTTTGCGGTAATATTTGCGGTTATTTTTGCGCATATCATTGCGGTTATTTTGCGGTAATATTTGCGGTTATTTTTGCGGATATCATTGCGGTTATTTTGCGGTGATATTTGCGGTTATTTTTGCGGATATCATTGCGGTTATTTTGCGGAAGTATTTGCGGTTATTTTTGCGGATAATATTGCGGTTATTTTGGCGGATATCATTGCGGTTATTTTGCGGTGATATTTGCGGTTATTTTTGCGGATATCATTGCGGTTATTTTGCGGTGATATTTGCGGTTATTTTTGCGGATATCATTGCTATTATTTTGCGGTAATATTTGCGGTTATTTTTGCGGATATCATTGCGGTAATTTTTGCGGATATCATTGCGGTTATTTTGCGGTAATATTTGCGGTTATTTTTGCGTATATCATTGCGGTTATTTTTGCGGATATTATTGCGGTTATTTTTGCGGATATCATTGCGGTTATTTCTGCGGATAGCATTGCGGTTATTTTGCGGTAATATTTGCGGTTATATTTGCGGATATCATTGTGGTTATTTTGCGGTGATATTTGCTGTTAATTTTGCGGATATTATTGCGGTTATTTTTGCGGATATCTTTGCGGTTATTTTGCTGTAATATTTGCGGTTAATTTTGCGGATATTATTGCGGTTATTTTTGCGGATATTATTGCGGTTATTTTTGCGGATATCATTGCGGTTATTTTGCTGTAATATTTGCGGTTATTTTTGCGGATATTATTGCGGTTATTTTTGCGGATATCATTGCGGTTATTTTGCGGTAACATTTGCGGTTATTTTTGCGGATATTATTTCGGTTATTTTTGCGGATATCTTTGCGGTTATTTTGCTGTAATATTTGCGGTTAATTTTGCGGATATTATTGCGGTTATTTTTGCGGATATCATTGCGGTTATTTTTGCGGATATCATTGCGGTTATTTTGCGGTGATATTTGCGGTTATTTTTGTGGATATCATTGCGGTTTTTTTTGCGGATATTATTGCGGTTATTTTTGCGCATATTATTGCGGTTATTTTTGCGGATATCATTGCGGTTATTCTGCGGTGATATTTGCGGTTATTTTTGCGGATATCATTGCGGTTATTTTGCGGTAATATTTGCGGTTATTTTTGCGGATATCATTGCGGTTATTTTTGCGGATATCATTGCGGTATTTTTGCGGTGATATTTGCGGTTATTTTTGCGGATATCATTGCGGTTATTTTGCGGTAATATTTGCGGTTTTTTTTGCGGATATCATTGCAGTTATTTTTGCGGATATTATTGCGGTTATTTTTGCGGATATCATTGCGGTTATTTTTGCGGATATCATTGCGGTTATTTTTCGGTGATATTTGCGGTTATTTTTGCGGATATCATTGCGGTTATTTTTGCGGATATTATTGCGGTTATTTTTGCGGATATCATTGCGGTTATTTTTGCGGATATCATTGCGTTTATTTTGCGGTGATATTTGCGGTTATTTTTGCGAATATCATTGCGGTTATTTTGCGGTAATATTTGCGGTTATTTTTGCGGATATTATTGCGGTTATTTTGCTGTAATATTTGCGGTTAATTTTGCGGATATCATTGCGGTTATTTTTGCGGATATTATTGCGGTTATTTTTGCGGATATCATTGCGGTAATTTTGCGGTTATTTTTGCGGATATCATTGCGGTTATTTTTGCGGATATTATTGCGGTTATTTTTGCGGATATTATTGCGGTTATTTTTGCGGATATCATTGCGGTTATTTTGCGGTAACATTTGCGGTTATTTTTGCGGATATTATTGCGGTTATTTTTGCGGATATCATTGCGGTTATTTTGCGGTGATATTTGCGGTTATTTTAGCGGATATCATTGCGGTTATTTTGCGGTGATATTTGCGGTTATTTTTGCGGATATCATTGCGGTTATTTTGCGGTAATATTTGCGGTTATTTTTGCGGATATTATTGCGGTTATTTTTGCGGATATCATTGCGGTTATTTTTGCGGATATCATTGCGGTTATTTTGCGGTGATATTTGCGGTTATTTTTGCGGATATCATTGCGGTTATTTTGCGGTGATATTTGCGGTTATTTTTGCGGATATCATTGCGGTTATTTTGCGGTAATATTTGCGGTTATTTTTGCGGATATCATTGCGTTTATTTTTGCGGATATCATTGCGGTTATTTTGCGGTAATATTTGCGGTTATTTTTGCGGATATCATTGCGGTTATTTTGCGGTGATATTTGCGGTTATTTTTGCGGATATCATTGCGGTTATTTTGCGGTGATTTTTGCGGTTATTTTTGCGGATATCATTGCGGTTATTTGGCGGTAATATTTGCGGTTATTTTTGCGGATATTATTGCGGTTATTTTGGCGGATATCATTGCGGTTATTTTGCGGTGATATTTGCGGTTATTTTTGCGGATATCATTGCGGTTATTTTGCGGTGATATTTGCGGTTATTTTTGCGGATATCATTGCGGTTATTTTGCGGTAATATTTGCGGTTATTTTTGCGGATATCATTGCGGTAATTTTTGCGGATATCATTGCGGTTATTTTGCGGTAATATTTGCGGTTATTTTTGCGTATATCATTGCGGTTATTTTTGCGGATATTATTGCGGTTATTTTTGCGGATATCATTGCGGTTATTTTTGCGGATAGCATTGCGGTTATTTTGCGGTAATATTTGCGGTTATTTTTGCGGATATCATTGCGGTTATTTTGCGGTGATATTTGCTGTTAATTTTGCGGATATTATTGCGGTTATTTTTGCGGATATCTTTGTGGTTATTTTGCTGTAATATTTGCGGTTAATTTTGCGGATATTATTGCGGTTATTTTTGCGGATATTATTGCGGTTATTTTTGCGGATATCATTGCGGTTATTTTGCTGTAATATTTGCGGTTATTTTTGCGGATATTATTGCGGTTATTTTTGCGGATATCATTGCGGTTATTTTGCGGTAAAATTTGCGGTTATTTTTGCGGATATTATTTCGGTTATTTTTGCGGATATCTTTGCGGTTATTTTGCTGTAATATTTGCGGTTATTTTTGCGTTTATCATTGCGGTTATTTTTGCGGATATTATTGCGGTTATTTTTGCGGATATCATTGCGGTTATTTTTGCGGATAGCAATGCGGTTATTTTGCGGTAATATTTGCGGTTATTTTTGCGGATATCATTGCGGTTATTTTGCGGTGATATTTGCTGTTAATTTTGCGGATATTATTGCGGTTATTTTTGCGGATATCTTTGCGGTTATTTTGCTGTAATATTTGCGGTTAATTTTGCGGATATTATTGCGGTTATTTTTGCGGATATCATTGCGGTTATTTTTGCGGATATCATTGCGGTTTTTTTTGCGGATATTATTGCTGTTATTTTTGCGGATATCATTGTGGTTATTTTGCGGTGATATTTGCGGTTATTTTTGCGGATATCATTGCGGTTATTTTGCGGTAATATTTGCGGTTATTTTTGCGGATATCATTGCGGTTATTTTTGCGGATATCATTGCGGTATTTTTGCGGTGATATTTGCGGTTATTTTTGCGGATATCATTGCGGTTATTTTGCGGTAATATTTGCGGTTATTTTTGCGGATATCATTGCGGTTATTTTTGCGGATATCATTGCGGTATTTTTGAGGTTATTTTTGCGGATATCATTGCGGTTATTTTGCGGTAATATTTGCGGTTATTTTTGCGGATATCATTGCGGTTATTTTTGCGGATATTATTGCGGTTATTTTTGCGGATATCATTGCGGTTATTTTTGCGGATATCATTGCGGTTATTTTTCGGTGATATTTGCGGTTATTTTTGCGGACATCATTGCGGTTATTTTTGCGGATATTATTGCGGTTATTTTTGCGGATATCATTGCGGTTATTTTTGCGGATATCATTGCGGTTATTTTGCGGTGATATTTGCGGTTATTTTTGCGGATATCATTGCGGTTATTTTTGCGGATATTATGGCGGTTATTTTTGCGGATATCATTGCGTTTATTTTGCGGTAATATTTGCGGTTATTTTTGCGGATATTATAGCGGTTATTTTGCTGTAATATTTGCGGTTAATTTTGCGGATATCATTGCGGTTATTTTTGCGGATATTATTGCGGTTATTTTGCGGTGATATTTGCGGTTATTTTGCGGTAACATTTGCGGTTATTTTTGCGGATATTATTGCGGTTATTTTTGCGGATATCATTGCGGTTATTTTGCGGTGATATTAGCGGTTATTTTTGCGGATATCATTGCGGTTATTTTGCGGTGATATTTGCGGTTATTTTTGCGGATATCATTGCGGTTATTTTGCGGTAATATTTGCGGTTATTTTTGCGGATATTATTGCGGTTATTTTTGCGGATATCATTGCGGTTATTTTTGCGGATATCATTGCGGTTATTTTGCGGTGATATTTGCGGTTATTTTTGCGGATATCATTGCGGTTATTTTGCGGTAATATTTGCGGTTATTTTTGCGGATATCATTGCGGTTATTTTTGCGGATTTTATTGCGGTTATTTTTGCGGATATCATTGCGGTTATTTTGCGGTGATATTTGCGGTTATTTTTGCGGATATCATTGGGGTTATTTTTGCGGATATTATTGCGGTTATTTTTGCGGATATCATTGCGGTTATTTTGCGGTGATATTTGCGGTTATTTTTGCGGATATCATTGCGGTTATTTTTGCGGATAGCAATGCGGTTATTTTGCGGTAATATTTGCGGTTATTTTTGCGGATATCATTGCGGTTATTTTGCGGTGATATTTGCTGTTAATTTTGCGGATATTATTGCGGTTATTTTTGCGGATATCTTTGTGGTTATTTTGCTGTAATATTTGCGGTTAATTTTGCGGATATTATTGCGGTTATTTTTGCGGATATTATTGCGGTTATTTTTGCGGATATCATTGCGGTTATTTTGCTGTAATATTTGCGGTTATTTTTGCGGATATTATTGCGGTTATTTTTGCGGATATCATTGCGGTTATTTTGCGGTAAAATTTGCGGTTATTTTTGCGGATATTATTTCGGTTATTTTTGCGGATATCATTGCGGTTATTTTGCGGTGATATTTGCGGTTATTTTTGCGGATATCATTGCGGTTATTTTGCGGTAATATTTGCGGTTATTTTTGCGGATATCATTGCGGTTATTTTTGCGGATTTTATTGCGGTTATTTTTGCGGATATCATTGCGGTTATTTTGCGGTGATATTTGCGGTTATTTTGCGGTAATATTTGCGGTTATTTTTGCGGATATCATCGCGGTTATTTTTGCGGATATCATTGCGGTTATTTTGCGGTGATATTTGCGGTTATTTTTGCGGATATCATTGCGGTTATTTTGCGGTAATATTTGCGGTTATTTTTGCGGATATCATTGCGGTTATTTTTGCGGATTTTATTGCGGTTATTTTTGCGGATATCTTTGTGGTTATTTTGCTGTAATATTTGCGGTTAATTTTGCGGATATTATTGCGGTTATTTTTGCGGATATTATTGCGGTTATTTTTGCGGATATCATTGCGGTTATTTTGCTGTAATATTTGCGGTTATTTTTGCGGATATTATTGCGGTTATTTTTGCGGATATCATTGCGGTTATTTTGCGGTAAAATTTGCGGTTATTTTTGCGGATATTATTTCGGTTATTTTTGCGGATATCATTGCGGTTATTTTGCGGTGATATTTGCGGTTATTTTTGCGGATATCATTGCGGTTATTTTGCGGTAATATTTGCGGTTATTTTTGCGGATATCATTGCGGTTATTTTTGCGGATTTTATTGCGGTTATTTTTGCGGATATCATTGCGGTTATTTTGCGGTGATATTTGCGGTTATTTTGCGGTAACATTTGCGGTTATTTTTGCGGATATTATTGCGGTTATTTTTGCGGATATCATTGCGGTTATTTTGCGGTGATATTAGCGGTTATTTTTGCGGATATCATTGCGGTTATTTTGCGGTGATATTTGCGGTTATTTTTGCGGATATCATTGCGGTTATTTTGCGGTAATATTTGCGGTTATTTTTGCGGATATTATTGCGGTTATTTTTGCGGATATCATTGCGGTTATTTTTGCGGATATCATTGCGGTTATTTTGCGGTGATATTTGCGGTTATTTTTGCGGATATCATTGCGGTTATTTTGCGGTAATATTTGCGGTTATTTTTGCGGATATCATTGCGGTTATTTTTGCGGATTTTATTGCGGTTATTTTTGCGGATATCATTGCGGTTATTTTGCGGTGATATTTGCGGTTATTTTGCGGTAATATTTGCGGTTATTTTTGCGGATATCATCGCGGTTATTTTTGCGGATATCATTGCGGTTATTTTGCGGTGATATTTGCGGTTATTTTTGCGGATATCATTGCGGTTATTTTTGCGGATAGCAATGCGGTTATTTTGCGGTAATATTTGCGGTTATTTTTGCGGATATCATTGCGGTTATTTTGCGGTGATATTTGCTGTTAATTTTGCGGATATTATTGCGGTTATTTTTGCGGATATCTTTGTGGTTATTTTGCTGTAATATTTGCGGTTAATTTTGCGGATATTATTGCGGTTATTTTTGCGGATATTATTGCGGTTATTTTTGCGGATATCATTGCGGTTATTTTGCTGTAATATTTGCGGTTATTTTTGCGGATATTATTGCGGTTATTTTTGCGGATATCATTGCGGTTATTTTGCGGTAAAATTTGCGGTTATTTTTGCGGATATTATTTCGGTTATTTTTGCGGATATCTTTGCGGTTATTTTGCTGTAATATTTGCGGTTATTTTTGCGTTTATCATTGCGGTTATTTTTGCGGATATTATTGCGGTTATTTTTGCGGATATCATTGCGGTTATTTTTGCGGATAGCAATGCGGTTATTTTGCGGTAATATTTGCGGTTATTTTTGCGGATATCATTGCGGTTATTTTGCGGTGATATTTGCTGTTAATTTTGCGGATATTATTGCGGTTATTTTTGCGGATATCTTTGCGGTTATTTTGCTGTAATATTTGCGGTTAATTTTGCGGATATTATTGCGGTTATTTTTGCGGATATCATTGCGGTTATTTTTGCGGATATCATTGCGGTTTTTTTTGCGGATATTATTGCTGTTATTTTTGCGGATATCATTGTGGTTATTTTGCGGTGATATTTGCGGTTATTTTTGCGGATATCATTGCGGTTATTTTGCGGTAATATTTGCGGTTATTTTTGCGGATATCATTGCGGTTATTTTTGCGGATATCATTGCGGTATTTTTGCGGTGATATTTGCGGTTATTTTTGCGGATATCATTGCGGTTATTTTGCGGTAATATTTGCGGTTATTTTTGCGGATATCATTGCGGTTATTTTTGCGGATATCATTGCGGTATTTTTGAGGTTATTTTTGCGGATATCATTGCGGTTATTTTGCGGTAATATTTGCGGTTATTTTTGCGGATATCATTGCGGTTATTTTTGCGGATATTATTGCGGTTATTTTTGCGGATATCATTGCGGTTATTTTTGCGGATATCATTGCGGTTATTTTTCGGTGATATTTGCGGTTATTTTTGCGGACATCATTGCGGTTATTTTTGCGGATATTATTGCGGTTATTTTTGCGGATATCATTGCGGTTATTTTTGCGGATATCATTGCGGTTATTTTGCGGTGATATTTGCGGTTATTTTTGCGGATATCATTGCGGTTATTTTTGCGGATATTATGGCGGTTATTTTTGCGGATATCATTGCGTTTATTTTGCGGTAATATTTGCGGTTATTTTTGCGGATATTATAGCGGTTATTTTGCTGTAATATTTGCGGTTAATTTTGCGGATATCATTGCGGTTATTTTTGCGGATATTATTGCGGTTATTTTGCGGTGATATTTGCGGTTATTTTGCGGTAACATTTGCGGTTATTTTTGCGGATATTATTGCGGTTATTTTTGCGGATATCATTGCGGTTATTTTGCGGTGATATTAGCGGTTATTTTTGCGGATATCATTGCGGTTATTTTGCGGTGATATTTGCGGTTATTTTTGCGGATATCATTGCGGTTATTTTGCGGTAATATTTGCGGTTATTTTTGCGGATATTATTGCGGTTATTTTTGCGGATATCATTGCGGTTATTTTTGCGGATATCATTGCGGTTATTTTGCGGTGATATTTGCGGTTATTTTTGCGGATATCATTGCGGTTATTTTGCGGTAATATTTGCGGTTATTTTTGCGGATATCATTGCGGTTATTTTTGCGGATTTTATTGCGGTTATTTTTGCGGATATCATTGCGGTTATTTTGCGGTGATATTTGCGGTTATTTTTGCGGATATCATTGGGGTTATTTTTGCGGATATTATTGCGGTTATTTTTGCGGATATCATCGCGGTTATTTTTGCGGATATCATTGCGGTTATTTTGCGGTGATATTTGCGGTTATTTTTGCGGATATCATTGCGGTTATTTTTGCGGATATTATTGCGGTTATTTTTGCGGATATCATTGCGGTTATTTTTGCGGATATCATTGCGGTTATTTTGCGGTGATATTTGCGGTTATTTTTGCGGATATCATTGCGGTTATTTTGCGGTAATATTTGCGGTTATTTTTGCGGATATCATTGCGGTTATTTTTGCGGATATCATTGCGGTTATTTTTGCGGATATCATTGCGGTTATTTTGCGGTAACATTTGCGGTTATTTTTGCGGATATCATTGCGGTTATTTTTGCGGATATCATTGCGGTATTTTTGCGGTGATATTTGCGGTTATTTTTGCGGATATCATTGCGGTTATTTTGCGGTAATATTTGCGGTTATTTTTGCGGATATCATTGCGGTTATTTTTGCGGATATCATTGCGGTATTTTTGAGGTTATTTTTGCGGATATCATTGCGGTTATTTTGCGGTAATATTTGCGGTTATTTTTGCGGATATCATTGCGGTTATTTTGCGGTAATATTTGCGGTTATTTTTGCGGATATCATTGCGGTTATTTTTGCGGATATCATTGCGGTATTTTTGAGGTTATTTTTGCGGATATCATTGCGGTTATTTTGCGGTAATATTTGCGGTTATTTTTGCGGATATCATTGCGGTTATTTTTGCGGATATTATTGCGGTTATTTTTGCGGATATCATTGCGGTTATTTTTGCGGATATCATTGCGGTTATTTTTCGGTGATATTTGCGGTTATTTTTGCGGACATCATTGCGGTTATTTTTGCGGATATTATTGCGGTTATTTTTGCGGATATCATTGCGGTTATTTTTGCGGATATCATTGCGGTTATTTTGCGGTGATATTTGCGGTTATTTTTGCGGATATCATTGCGGTTATTTTTGCGGATATTATGGCGGTTATTTTTGCGGATATCATTGCGTTTATTTTGCGGTAATATTTGCGGTTATTTTTGCGGATATTATAGCGGTTATTTTGCTGTAATATTTGCGGTTAATTTTGCGGATATCATTGCGGTTATTTTTGCGGATATTATTGCGGTTATTTTGCGGTGATATTTGCGGTTATTTTGCGGTAACATTTGCGGTTATTTTTGCGGATATTATTGCGGTTATTTTTGCGGATATCATTGCGGTTATTTTGCGGTGATATTAGCGGTTATTTTTGCGGATATCATTGCGGTTATTTTGCGGTGATATTTGCGGTTATTTTTGCGGATATCATTGCGGTTATTTTGCGGTAATATTTGCGGTTATTTTTGCGGATATTATTGCGGTTATTTTTGCGGATATCATTGCGGTTATTTTTGCGGATATCATTGCGGTTATTTTGCGGTGATATTTGCGGTTATTTTTGCGGATATCATTGCGGTTATTTTGCGGTAATATTTGCGGTTATTTTTGCGGATATCATTGCGGTTATTTTTGCGGATTTTATTGCGGTTATTTTTGCGGATATCATTGCGGTTATTTTGCGGTGATATTTGCGGTTATTTTTGCGGATATCATTGGGGTTATTTTTGCGGATATTATTGCGGTTATTTTTGCGGATATCATCGCGGTTATTTTTGCGGATATCATTGCGGTTATTTTGCGGTGATATTTGCGGTTATTTTTGCGGATATCATTGCGGTTATTTTTGCGGATATTATTGCGGTTATTTTTGCGGATATCATTGCGGTTATTTTTGCGGATATCATTGCGGTTATTTTGCGGTGATATTTGCGGTTATTTTTGCGGATATCATTGCGGTTATTTTGCGGTAATATTTGCGGTTATTTTTGCGGATATCATTGCGGTTATTTTTGCGGATATCATTGCGGTTATTTTTGCGGATATCATTGCGGTTATTTTGCGGTAACATTTGCGGTTATTTTTGCGGATATCATTGCGGTTATTTTTGCGGATATCATTGCGGTATTTTTGCGGTGATATTTGCGGTTATTTTTGCGGATATCATTGCGGTTATTTTGCGGTAATATTTGCGGTTATTTTTGCGGATATCATTGCGGTTATTTTTGCGGATATCATTGCGGTATTTTTGAGGTTATTTTTGCGGATATCATTGCGGTTATTTTGCGGTAATATTTGCGGTTATTTTTGCGGATATCATTGCGGTTATTTTGCGGTAATATTTGCGGTTATTTTTGCGGATATCATTGCGGTTATTTTTGCGGATATCATTGCGGTATTTTTGAGGTTATTTTTGCGGATATCATTGCGGTTATTTTGCGGTAATATTTGCGGTTATTTTTGCGGATATCATTGCGGTTATTTTTGCGGATATTATTGCGGTTATTTTTGCGGATATCATTGCGGTTATTTTTGCGGATATCATTGCGGTTATTTTTCGGTGATATTTGCGGTTATTTTTGCGGACATCATTGCGGTTATTTTTGCGGATATTATTGCGGTTATTTTTGCGGATATCATTGCGGTTATTTTTGCGGATATCATTGCGGTTATTTTGCGGTGATATTTGCGGTTATTTTTGCGGATATCATTGCGGTTATTTTTGCGGATATTATGGCGGTTATTTTTGCGGATATCATTGCGTTTATTTTGCGGTAATATTTGCGGTTATTTTTGCGGATATTATAGCGGTTATTTTGCTGTAATATTTGCGGTTAATTTTGCGGATATCATTGCGGTTATTTTTGCGGATATTATTGCGGTTATTTTGCGGTGATATTTGCGGTTATTTTGCGGTAACATTTGCGGTTATTTTTGCGGATATTATTGCGGTTATTTTTGCGGATATCATTGCGGTTATTTTGCGGTGATATTAGCGGTTATTTTTGCGGATATCATTGCGGTTATTTTGCGGTGATATTTGCGGTTATTTTTGCGGATATCATTGCGGTTATTTTGCGGTAATATTTGCGGTTATTTTTGCGGATATTATTGCGGTTATTTTTGCGGATATCATTGCGGTTATTTTTGCGGATATCATTGCGGTTATTTTGCGGTGATATTTGCGGTTATTTTTGCGGATATCATTGCGGTTATTTTGCGGTAATATTTGCGGTTATTTTTGCGGATATCATTGCGGTTATTTTTGCGGATTTTATTGCGGTTATTTTTGCGGATATCATTGCGGTTATTTTGCGGTGATATTTGCGGTTATTTTTGCGGATATCATTGGGGTTATTTTTGCGGATATTATTGCGGTTATTTTTGCGGATATCATCGCGGTTATTTTTGCGGATATCATTGCGGTTATTTTGCGGTGATATTTGCGGTTATTTTTGCGGATATCATTGCGGTTATTTTTGCGGATATTATTGCGGTTATTTTTGCGGATATCATTGCGGTTATTTTGCGGTGATATTTGCGGTTATTTTTGCGGATATCATTGCGGTTATTTTTGCGGATATTATTGCGGTTATTTTTGCGGATATCATTGCGGTTATTTTTGCGGATATCATTGCGGTTATTTTGCGGTGATATTTGCGGTTATTTTTGCGGATATCATTGCGGTTATTTTGCGGTAATATTTGCGGTTATTTTTGCGGATATCATTGCGGTTATTTTTGCGGATATTATTGCGGTTATTTTTGCGGATATCATTGCGGTTATTTTGCTGTAATATTTGCGGTTAATTTTGCGGATATTAATGCGGTTATTTTTGCGGATATCATTGCGGTTATTTTTGCGGATATCATTGCGGTTATTTTTGCGGATATTATTGCGGTTATTTTTGCGGATATCATTGCGGTTATTTTGCGGGAACATTTGCGGTTATTTTTGGGGATATTATTGCGGTTATTTTTGCGGATATCATTGCGGTTATTTTGCGGTGATATTTGCGGTTATTTTTGCGGATATCATTGCGGTTATTTTGCGGTGATATTTGCGGTTATTTTTGCGGATATCATTGCGGTTATCTTGCGGTAATATTTGCGGTTATTTTACGGATATTATTGCGGTTATTTTTGCGGATATCATTGCGGTTATTTTGCGGTGATATTTGCGGTTATTTTTGCGGATATCATTGCGGTTATTTTGCGGTAATATTTGCGGTTATTTTTGCGGATATCATTGCGTTTATTTTTGCGGATATCATTGCGGTTATTTTGCGGTAATATTTGCGGTTATTTTTGCGGATATCATTGCGGTTATTTTGCGGTGATATTTGCGGTTATTTTTGCGGATATCATTGCGGTTATTTTGCGGTGATATTTGCGGTTATTTTTGCGGATATCATTGCGGTTATTTTGCGGTAATATTTGCGGTTATTTTTGCGGATATTATTGCGGTTTTTTTGGCGGATATCATTGCGGTTATTTTGCGGTGATATTTGCGATTATTTTTGCGGATATCATTGCGGTTATTTTGCGGTGATATTTGCGGTTATTTTTGCGGATATCATTGCGGTTATTTTGCGGTAATATTTGCGGTTATTTTTGCGGATATCAATGCGGTTATTTTTGCGGATATCATTGCGGTTATTTTGCGGTAATATTTGCGGTTATTTTTGCGGATATCATTGCGGTTATTTTGCGTATATTATTGCGGTTATTTTTGCGGATATCATTGCGGTTATTTTTACGGATATCATTGCGGTTATTTTGCGGTAATATTTGCGGTTATTTTTGCGGAGGTCATTGCGGTTATTTTGCGGTGATATTTGCGGTTAATTTTGCGGATATTATTGCGGTTATTTTTGCGGATATCTTTGCGGTTATTTTGCTGTAATATTTGCGTTTAATTTTGCGGATATTATTGCGGTTATTTTTGCGGATATTATTGCGGTTATTTTTGCGGATATCATTGCGGTTATTTTGCGGTGATATTTGCGGTTATTTTTGCGGATATCATTGCGGTTATTTTTGCGGATATCATTGCGGTTATTTTTGCGGATATTATTGCGGTTATTTTTGCGGATATAATTGCGGTTATTTTTGCGGATATCATTGCGGTTATTTTGCGGTAACATTTGCGGTTATTTTTGCGGATATTATTGCGGTTATTTTTGCGGATATTATTGCGGTTATTTTTGCGGATATCATTGCGGTTATTTTGCGGTGATATTTGCGGTTATTTTTGCGGATATCATTGCGGTTATTTTGCGGTGATATTTGCGGTTATTTTTGCGGATATCATTGCGGTTATTTTGCGGTGATATTTGCGGTTATTTTTGCGGATATCATTGCGGTTATTTTGCGGTAATATTTGCGGTTATTTTTGCGGATATCATTGCGTTTATTTTTGCGGATATCATTGCGGTTATTTTGCGGTAATATTTGCGGTTATTTTTGCGCATATCATTGCGGTTATTTTGCGGTAATATTTGCGGTTATTTTTGCGGATATCATTGCGGTTTTTTTGCGGTGATATTTGCGGTTATTTTTGCGGATATCATTGCGGTTATTTTGCAAAAATATTTGCGGTTATTTTTGCGGATATTATTGCGGTTATTTTGGCGGATATCATTGCGGTTATTTTGCGGTGATATTTGCGGTTATTTTTGCGGATATCATTGCGGTTATTTTGCGGTGATATTTGCGGTTATTTTTGCGGATATCATTGCGGTTATTTTGCGGTAATATTTGCGGTTATTTTTGCGGATATCATTGCGGTAATTTTTGCGGATATCATTGCGGTTATTTTGCGGTAATATTTGCGGTTATTTTTGCGTATATCATTGCGGTTATTTTTGCGGATATTATTGCGGTTATTTTTGCGGATATCATTGCGTTTATTTTTGCGGATAGCATTGCGGTTATTTTGCGGTAATATTTGCGGTTATTTTTGCGGATATCATTGTGGTTATTTTGCGGTGATATTTGCTGTTAATTTTGCGGATATTATTGCGGTTATTTTTGCGGATATCTTTGCGGTTATTTTGCTGTAATATTTGCGGTTAATTTTGCGGATATTATTGCGGTTATTTTTGCGGATATCTTTGCGGTTATTTTGCTGTAATATTTGCGGTTAATTTTGCGGATATTAATGCGGTTATTTTTGCGGATATTATTGCGGTTATTTTTGCGGATATCATTGCGGTTATTTTGCTGTAATATTTGCGGTTATTTTTGCGGATATTATTGCGGTTATTTTTGCGGATATCATTGCGGTTATTTTGCGGTAACATTTGCGGTTATTTTTGCGGATATTATTTCGGTTATTTTTGCGGATATCTTTGCGGTTATTTTGCTGTAATATTTGCGGTTAATTTTGCGGATATTATTGCGGTTATTTTTGCGGATATCATTGCGGTTATTTTTGCGGATATCATTGCTGTTATTTTGCGGTGATATTTGCGGTTAATTTTGCGGATATTATTGCGGTTATTTTTGCGGATATCTTTGCGGTTATTTTGCTGTAATATTTGCGGTTAATTTTGCGGATATTATTGCGGTTATTTTGCTGTAATATTTGCGGTTATTTTTGCGGATATTATTGCGGTTATTTTTGCGGATATCATTGCGATTTTTTTGCGGTAACATTTGCGGTTATTTTTGCGGATATTATTTCGGTTATTTTTGCGGATATCTTTGCGGTTATTTTGCTGTAATATTTGCGGTTAATTTTGCGGAAATTATTGCGGTAATTTTTGCGGATATCATTGCGGTTATTTTTGCGGATATCATTGCGGTTATTTTGCGGGGATATTTGCGGTTATTTTTGCGGATATTATTGCGGTTATTTTTGCGGATATCATTGCGGTTATTTTGCGGTAACATTTGCGGTTATTTTTGCGGATATTATTTCGGTTATTTTTGCGGATATCTTTGCGGTTATTTTGCTGTAATATTTGCGGTTAATTTTGCGGATATTATTGCGGTTATTTTGCTGTAATATTTGCGGTTATTTTTGCGGATATTATTGCGGTTATTTTTGCGGATATCATTGCGATTTTTTTGCGGTAACATTTGCGGTTATTTTTGCGGATATTATTTCGGTTATTTTTGCGGATATCTTTGCGGTTATTTTGCTGTAATATTTGCGGTTAATTTTGCGGATATTATTGCGGTAATTTTTGCGGATATCATTGCGGTTATTTTTGCGGATATCATTGCGGTTATTTTGCGGTGATATTTGCGGTTATTTTTGCGGATATCATTGCGGTTATTTTTGCGGATATCATTGCGGTTATTTTTGCGGATATTATTGCGGTTATTTTTGCGGATATTATTGCGGTTATTTTTGCGGATATCATTGCGGTTATTTTGCGGTGATATTTGCGGTTATTTTTGCGCATATCATTGCGGTTATTTTTCGGTGATATTTGCGGTTATTTTTGCGTATATCATTGCGGTTATTTTTGCGGATATTATTGCGGTTATTTTGCGGTGATATTTGCGGTTATTTTTGCGGATATCATTGCGGTTATTTTTGCGGATATCATTGCGGTTATTTTGCGGTAACATTTGCGGTTATTTTTGCGGATATCATTGCGGTTATTTTTGCGGATATCATTGCGGTATTTTTGCGGTGATATTTGCGGTTATTTTTGCGGATATTATTGCGGTTATTTTGGCGGATATCATTGCGGTTATTTTTCGGTGATATTTGCGGTTATTTTTGCGGATATCATTGCGGTTATTTTTGCGGATATTATTGCGGTTATTTTTGCGGATATCATTGCGGTTATTTTTGCGGATATCATTGCGGTTATTTTGCGGTGATATTTGCGGTTATTTTTGCGAATATCATTGCGGTTATTTTTGCGGATATTATTGCGGTTATTTTTGCGGATATCATTGCGGTTATTTTGCGGTAATATTTGCGGTTATTTTTGCGGATATTATTGCGGTTATTTTGCTGTAATATTTGCGGTTAATTTTGCGGATATCATTGCGGTTATTTTTGCGGATATTATTGCGGTTATTTTTGCGGATATCATTGCGGTAATTTTGCGGTTATTTTTGCGGATATCATTGCGGTTATTTTTGCGGATATTATTGCGGTTATTTTTGCGGATATTATTGCGGTTATTTTTGCGGATATCATTGCGGTTATTTTGCGGTAACATTTGCGGTTATTTTTGCGGATATTATTGCGGTTATTTTTGCGGATATCATTGCGGTTATTTTGCGGTGATATTTGCGGTTATTTTTGCGGATATTATTGCGGTTATTTTTGCGGATATCATTGCGGTTATTTTGCGGTGATATTTGCGGTTATTTTTGCGGATATCATTGCGGTTATTTTGCGGTAATATTTGCGGTTATTTTTGCGGATATCATTGCGGTTATTTTTGCGGATATCATTGCGGTTATTTTTGCGGATATCATTGCGGTTATTTTGCGGTAACATTTGCGGTTATTTTTGCGGATATCATTGCGGTTATTTTTGCGGATATCATTGCGGTATTTTTGCGGTGATATTTGCGGTTATTTTTGCGGATATCATTGCGGTTATTTTGCGGTAATATTTGCGGTTATTTTTGCGGATATCATTGCGGTTATTTTTGCGGATATCATTGCGGTATTTTTGAGGTTATTTTTGCGGATATCATTGCGGTTATTTTGCGGTAATATTTGCGGTTATTTTTGCGGATATCATTGCGGTTATTTTGCGGTAATATTTGCGGTTATTTTTGCGGATATCATTGCGGTTATTTTTGCGGATATCATTGCGGTATTTTTGAGGTTATTTTTGCGGATATCATTGCGGTTATTTTGCGGTAATATTTGCGGTTATTTTTGCGGATATCATTGCGGTTATTTTTGCGGATATTATTGCGGTTATTTTTGCGGATATCATTGCGGTTATTTTTGCGGATATCATTGCGGTTATTTTTCGGTGATATTTGCGGTTATTTTTGCGGACATCATTGCGGTTATTTTTGCGGATATTATTGCGGTTATTTTTGCGGATATCATTGCGGTTATTTTTGCGGATATCATTGCGGTTATTTTGCGGTGATATTTGCGGTTATTTTTGCGGATATCATTGCGGTTATTTTTGCGGATATTATGGCGGTTATTTTTGCGGATATCATTGCGTTTATTTTGCGGTAATATTTGCGGTTATTTTTGCGGATATTATAGCGGTTATTTTGCTGTAATATTTGCGGTTAATTTTGCGGATATCATTGCGGTTATTTTTGCGGATATTATTGCGGTTATTTTGCGGTGATATTTGCGGTTATTTTGCGGTAACATTTGCGGTTATTTTTGCGGATATTATTGCGGTTATTTTTGCGGATATCATTGCGGTTATTTTGCGGTGATATTAGCGGTTATTTTTGCGGATATCATTGCGGTTATTTTGCGGTGATATTTGCGGTTATTTTTGCGGATATCATTGCGGTTATTTTGCGGTAATATTTGCGGTTATTTTTGCGGATATTATTGCGGTTATTTTTGCGGATATCATTGCGGTTATTTTTGCGGATATCATTGCGGTTATTTTGCGGTGATATTTGCGGTTATTTTTGCGGATATCATTGCGGTTATTTTGCGGTAATATTTGCGGTTATTTTTGCGGATATCATTGCGGTTATTTTTGCGGATTTTATTGCGGTTATTTTTGCGGATATCATTGCGGTTATTTTGCGGTGATATTTGCGGTTATTTTTGCGGATATCATTGGGGTTATTTTTGCGGATATTATTGCGGTTATTTTTGCGGATATCATCGCGGTTATTTTTGCGGATATCATTGCGGTTATTTTGCGGTGATATTTGCGGTTATTTTTGCGGATATCATTGCGGTTATTTTTGCGGATATTATTGCGGTTATTTTTGCGGATATCATTGCGGTTATTTTGCGGTGATATTTGCGGTTATTTTTGCGGATATCATTGCGGTTATTTTTGCGGATATTATTGCGGTTATTTTTGCGGATATCATTGCGGTTATTTTTGCGGATATCATTGCGGTTATTTTGCGGTGATATTTGCGGTTATTTTTGCGGATATCATTGCGGTTATTTTTGCGGATATTATTGCGGTTATTTTTGCGGATATCATTGCGGTTATTTTTGCGGATATTATTGCGGTTATTTTTGCGGATATCATTGCGGTTATTTTGCTGTAATATTTGCGGTTAATTTTGCGGATATTAATGCGGTTATTTTTGCGGATATCATTGCGGTTATTTTTGCGGATATCATTGCGGTTATTTTTGCGGATATTATTGCGGTTATTTTTGCGGATATCATTGCGGTTATTTTGCGGTAAGATTTGCGGTTATTTTTGGGGATATTATTGCGGTTATTTTTGCGGATATCATTGCGGTTATTTTGCGGTGATATTTGCGGTTATTTTTGCGGATATCATTGCGGTTATTTTGCGGTGATATTTGCGGTTATTTTTGCGGATATCATTGCGGTTATCTTGCGGTAATATTTGCGGTTATTTTACGGATATTATTGCGGTTATTTTTGCGGATATCATTGCGGTTATTTTGCGGTGATATTTGCGGTTATTTTTGCGGATATCATTGCGGTTATTTTGCGGTAATATTTGCGGTTATTTTTGCGGATATCATTGCGTTTATTTTTGCGGATATCATTGCGGTTATTTTGCGGTAATATTTGCGGTTATTTTTGCGGATATCATTGCGGTTATTTTGCGGTGATATTTGCGGTTATTTTTGCGGATATCATTGCGGTTATTTTGCGGTGATATTTGCGGTTATTTTTGCGGATATCATTGCGGTTATTTTGCGGTAATATTTGCGGTTATTTTTGCGGATATTATTGCGGTTTTTTTGGCGGATATCATTGCGGTTATTTTGCGGTGATATTTGCGATTATTTTTGCGGATATCATTGCGGTTATTTTGCGGTGATATTTGCGGTTATTTTTGCGGATATCATTGCGGTTATTTTGCGGTAATATTTGCGGTTATTTTTGCGGATATCAATGCGGTTATTTTTGCGGATATCATTGCGGTTATTTTGCGGTAATATTTGCGGTTATTTTTGCGGATATCATTGCGGTTATTTTGCGGATATTATTGCGGTTATTTTTGCGGATATCATTGCGGTTATTTTTACGGATATCATTGCGGTTATTTTGCGGTAATATTTGCGGTTATTTTTGCGGAGGTCATTGCGGTTATTTTGCGGTGATATTTGCGGTTAATTTTGCGGATATTATTGCAGTTATTTTTGCGGATATCTTTGCGGTTATTTTGCTGTAATATTTGCGTTTAATTTTGCGGATATTATTGCGGTTATTTTTGCGGATATTATTGCGGTTATTTTTGCGGATATCATTGCGGTTATTTTGCTGTAATATTTGCGGTTATTTTTGCGGATATTATTGCGGTTATTTTTGCGGATATCATTGCGGTTATTTTGCGGTAACATTTGCGGTTATTTTTGCGGATATTATTTCGGTTATTTTTGCGGATATCTTTGCGGTTATTTTGCTGTAATATTTGCGGTTAATTTTGCGGATATTATTGCGGTAATTTTTGCGGATATCATTGCGGTTATTTTTGCGGATATCATTGCGGTTATTTTGCGGGGATATTTGCGGTTATTTTTGCGGATATCATTGCGGTTTTTTTGGCGGATATTATTGCGGTTATTTTTGCGGATATTATTGCGGTTATTTTTGCGGATATCATTGCGGTTATTTTGCGGTGATATTTGCGGTTATTTTTGCGGATATCATTGCGGTTATTTTTGCGGATATCATTGCGGTTATTTTTGCGGATATTATTGCGGTTATTTTTGCGGATATAATTGCGGTTATTTTTGCGGATATCATTGCGGTTATTTTGCGGTAACATTTGCGGTTATTTTTGCGGATATTATTGCGGTTATTTTTGCGGATATCATTGCGGTTATTTTGCGGTGATATTTGCGGTTATTTTTGCGGATATCATTGCGGTTATTTTGCGGTAATATTTGCGGTTATTTTTGCGGATATCATTGCGTTTATTTTTGCGGATATCATTGCGGTTATTTTGCGGTAATATTTGCGGTTATTTTTGCGCATATCATTGCGGTTATTTTGCGGTAATATTTGCGGTTATTTTTGCGGATATCATTGCGGTTTTTTTGCGGTGATATTTGCGGTTATTTTTGCGGATATCATTGCGGTTATTTTGCAAAAATATTTGCGGTTATTTTTGCGGATATTATTGCGGTTATTTTGGCGGATATCATTGCGGTTATTTTGCGGTGATATTTGCGGTTATTTTTGCGGATATCATTGCGGTTATTTTGCGGTGATATTTGCGGTTATTTTTGCGGATATCATTGCGGTTATTTTGCGGTAATATTTGCGGTTATTTTTGCGGATATCATTGCGGTAATTTTTGCGGATATCATTGCGGTTATTTTGCGGTAATATTTGCGGTTATTTTTGCGTATATCATTGCGGTTATTTTTGCGGATATTATTGCGGTTATTTTTGCGGATATCATTGCGTTTATTTTTGCGGATAGCATTGCGGTTATTTTGCGGTAATATTTGCGGTTATTTTTGCGGATATCATTGTGGTTATTTTGCGGTGATATTTGCTGTTAATTTTGCGGATATTATTGCGGTTATTTTTGCGGATATCTTTGCGGTTATTTTGCTGTAATATTTGCGGTTAATTTTGCGGATATTATTGCGGTTATTTTTGCGGATATCTTTGCGGTTATTTTGCTGTAATATTTGCGGTTAATTTTGCGGATATTAATGCGGTTATTTTTGCGGATATTATTGCGGTTATTTTTGCGGATATCATTGCGGTTATTTTGCTGTAATATTTGCGGTTATTTTTGCGGATATTATTGCGGTTATTTTTGCGGATATCATTGCGGTTATTTTGCGGTAACATTTGCGGTTATTTTTGCGGATATTATTTCGGTTATTTTTGCGGATATCTTTGCGGTTATTTTGCTGTAATATTTGCGGTTAATTTTGCGGATATTATTGCGGTTATTTTTGCGGATATCATTGCGGTTATTTTTGCGGATATCATTGCTGTTATTTTGCGGTGATATTTGCGGTTAATTTTGCGGATATTATTGCGGTTATTTTTGCGGATATCTTTGCGGTTATTTTGCGGTGATATTTGCGGTAATTTTTGCGGATATCATTGCGGTTATTTTTGCGGATATCATTGCGGTTATTTTTGCGGATATTATTGCGGTTATTTTTGCGGATATTATTGCGGTTATTTTTGCGGATATCATTGCGGTTATTTTGCGGTAACATTTGCGGTTATTTTTGCGGATATTATTGCGGTTATTTTTGCGGATATCATTGCGGTTATTTTTGCGGATATTATTGCGGTTATTTTTGCGGATATTATTGCGGTTATTTTTGCGGATATCATTGCGGTTATTTTGCGGTAACATTTGCGGTTATTTTTGCGGATATTATTGCGGTTATTTTTGCGGATATCATTGCGGTTATTTTGCGGTGATATTTGCGGTTATTTTTGCGGATATCATTGCGGTTATTTTGCGGTAATATTTGCGGTTATTTTTGCGGATATCATTGCGTTTATTTTTGCGGATATCATTGCGGTTATTTTGCGGTAATATTTGCGGTTAATTTTGCGGATATTATTGCGGTTATTTTTGCGGATATCATTGCGGTTATTTTTGCGGATATCATTGCTGTTATTTTGCGGTGATATTTGCGGTTAATTTTGCGGATATTATTGCGGTTATTTTTGCGGATATCTTTGCGGTTATTTTGCGGTGATATTTGCGGTTATTTTTGCGGATATCATTGCGGTTATTTTTGCGGATATCATTGCGGTTATTTTTGCGGATATTATTGCGGTTAATTTTGCGGATATTATTGCGGTTATTTTGCTGTAATATTTGCGGTTATTTTTGCGGATATTATTGCGGTTATTTTTGCGGATATCATTGCGATTTTTTTGCGGTAACATTTGCGGTTATTTTTGCGGATATTATTTCGGTTATTTTTGCGGATATCTTTGCGGTTATTTTGCTGTAATATTTGCGGTTAATTTTGCGGATATTATTGCGGTAATTTTTGCGGATATCATTGCGGTTATTTTTGCGGATATCATTGCGGTTATTTTGCGGGGATATTTGCGGTTATTTTTGCGGATATTATTGCGGTTATTTTTGCGGATATCATTGCGGTTATTTTGCGGTAACATTTGCGGTTATTTTTGCGGATATTATTTCGGTTATTTTTGCGGATATCTTTGCGGTTATTTTGCTGTAATATTTGCGGTTAATTTTGCGGATATTATTGCGGTAATTTTTGCGGATATCATTGCGGTTATTTTTGCGGATATCATTGCGGTTATTTTGCGGGGATATTTGCGGTTATTTTTGCGGATATCATTGCGGTAATTTTTGCGGATATTATTGCGGTTATTTTTGCGGATATTATTGCGGTTATTTTTGCGGATATCATTGCGGTTATTTTGCGGTGATATTTGCGGTTATTTTTGCGGATATCATTGCGGTTATTTTTGCGGATATCATTGCGGTTATTTTTGCGGATATTATTGCGGTTATTTTTGCGGATATTATTGCGGTTATTTTTGCGGATATCATTGCGGTTATTTTGCGGTGATATTTGCGGTTATTTTTGCGGATATCATTGCGGTTATTTTGCGGTAATATTTGCGGTTATTTTTGTGGATATCATTGCGTTTATTTTTGCGGATATCATTGCGGTTATTTTGCGGTAATATTTGCGGTTATTTTTGCGCATATCATTGCGGTTATTTTGCGGTGATATTTGCGGTTATTTTTGCGGATATCATTGCGGTTATTTTGCGGTGATATTTGCGGTTATTTTTGCGGATATCATTGCGGTTATTTTGCGGTGATATTTGCGGTTATTTTTGCGGATATCATTGCGGTTATTTTGCGGTAATATTTGCGGTTATTTTTGCGGATATCATTGCGTTTATTTTTGCGGATATCATTGCGGTTATTTTGCGGTAATATTTGCGGTTATTTTTGCGCATATCATTGCGGTTATTTTGCGGTAATATTTGCGGTTATTTTTGCGGATATCATTGCGGTTATTTTGCGGTGATATTTGCGGTTATTTTTGCGGATATCATTGCGGTTATTTTGCGGTAATATTTGCGGTTATTTTTGTGGATATCATTGCGTTTATTTTTGCGGATATCATTGCGGTTATTTTGCGGAAATATTTGCGGTTATTTTTGCGGATATTATTGCGGTTATTTTGGCGGATATCATTGCGGTTATTTTGCGGTGATATTTGCGGTTATTTTTGCGGATATCATTGCGGTTATTTTGCGGTGATATTTGCGGTTATTTTTGTGGATATCATTGCGTTTATTTTTGCGGATATCATTGCGGTTATTTTGCGGAAATATTTGCGGTTATTTTTGCGGATATTATTGCGGTTATTTTGGCGGATATCATTGCGGTTATTTTGCGGTGATATTTGCGGTTATTTTTGCGGATATCATTGCGGTTATTTTGCGGTGATATTTGCGGTTATTTTTGCGGATATCATTGCGGTTATTTTGCGGTAATATTTGCGGTTATTTTTGTGGATATCATTGCGTTTATTTTTGCGGATATCATTGCGGTTATTTTGCGGAAATATTTGCGGTTATTTTTGCGGATATTATTGCGGTTATTTTGGCGGATATCATTGCGGTTATTTTGCGGTGATATTTGCGGTTATTTTTGCGGATATCATTGCGGTTATTTTGCGGTGATATTTGCGGTTATTTTTGCGGATATCATTGCGGTTATTTTGCGGTAATATTTGCGGTTATTTTTGCGGATATCATTGCGGTAATTTTTGCGGATATCATTGCGGTTATTTTGCGGTAATATTTGCGGTTATTTTTGCGGATATTATTGCGGTTATTTTGCGGTGATATTTGCGGTTATTTTGCGGTAACATTTGCGGTTATTTTTGCGGATATTATTGCGGTTATTTTTGCGGATATCATTGCGGTTATTTTGCGGTGATATTAGCGGTTATTTTTGCGGATATCATTGCGGTTATTTTGCGGTGATATTTGCGGTTATTTTTGCGGATATCATTGCGGTTATTTTGCGGTAATATTTGCGGTTATTTTTGCGGATATCATTGCGTTTATTTTTGCGGATATCATTGCGGTTATTTTGCGGAAATATTTGCGGTTATTTTTGCGGATATTATTGCGGTTATTTTTGCGGATATCATTGCGGTTATTTTTGCGGATATTATTGCGGTTATTTTTGCGGATATTATTGCGGTTATTTTTGCGGATATCATTGCGGTTATTTTGCGGTGATATTTGCGGTTATTTTTGCGGATATCATTGCGGTTATTTTGCGGTAATATTTGCGGTTATTTTTGTGGATATCATTGCGTTTATTTTTGCGGATATCATTGCGGTTATTTTGCGGAAATATTTGCGGTTATTTTTGCGGATATTATTGCGGTTATTTTGGCGGATATCATTGCGGTTATTTTGCGGTGATATTTGCGGTTATTTTTGCGGATATCATTGCGGTTATTTTGCGGTGATATTTGCGGTTATTTTTGCGGATATCATTGCGGTTATTTTGCGGTAATATTTGCGGTTATTTTTGCGGATATCATTGCGGTAATTTTTGCGGATATCATTGCGGTTATTTTGCGGTAATATTTGCGGTTATTTTTGCGGATATTATTGCGGTTATTTTGCGGTGATATTTGCGGTTATTTTGCGGTAACATTTGCGGTTATTTTTGCGGATATTATTGCGGTTATTTTTGCGGATATCATTGCGGTTATTTTGCGGTGATATTAGCGGTTATTTTTGCGGATATCATTGCGGTTATTTTGCGGTGATATTTGCGGTTATTTTTGCGGATATCATTGCGGTTATTTTGCGGTAATATTTGCGGTTATTTTTGCGGATATTATTGCGGTTATTTTTGCGGATATCATTGCGGTTATTTTTGCGGATATCATTGCGGTTATTTTGCGGTGATATTTGCGGTTATTTTTGCGGATATCATTGCGGTTATTTTGCGGTAATATTTGCGGTTATTTTTGCGGATATCATTGCGGTTATTTTTGCGGATTTTATTGCGGTTATTTTTGCGGATATCATTGCGGTTATTTTGCGGTGATATTTGCGGTTATTTTTGCGGATATCATTGGGGTTATTTTTGCGGATATTATTGCGGTTATTTTTGCGGATATCATCGCGGTTATTTTTGCGGATATCATTGCGGTTATTTTGCGGTGATATTTGCGGTTATTTTTGCGGATATCATTGCGGTTATTTTTGCGGATATTATTGCGGTTATTTTTGCGGATATCATTGCGGTTATTTTGCGGTGATATTTGCGGTTATTTTTGCGGATATCATTGCGGTTATTTTTGCGGATATTATTGCGGTTATTTTTGCGGATATCATTGCGGTTATTTTTGCGGATATCATTGCGGTTATTTTGCGGTGATATTTGCGGTTATTTTTGCGGATATCATTGCGGTTATTTTGCGGTAATATTTGCGGTTATTTTTGCGGATATCATTGCGGTTATTTTTGCGGATATTATTGCGGTTATTTTTGCGGATATCATTGCGGTTATTTTGCTGTAATATTTGCGGTTAATTTTGCGGATATTAATGCGGTTATTTTTGCGGATATCATTGCGGTTATTTTTGCGGATATCATTGCGGTTATTTTTGCGGATATTATTGCGGTTATTTTTGCGGATATCATTGCGGTTATTTTGCGGTAACATTTGCGGTTATTTTTGGGGATATTATTGCGGTTATTTTTGCGGATATCATTGCGGTTATTTTGCGGTGATATTTGCGGTTATTTTTGCGGATATCATTGCGATTATTTTTGCGGATATCATTGCGGTTATTTTGCGGTGATATTTGCGGTTATTTTTGCGGATATCATTGCGGTTATTTTGCGGTAATATTTGCGGTTATTTTTGCGGATATCAATGCGGTTATTTTTGCGGATATCATTGCGGTTATTTTGCGGTAATATTTGCGGTTATTTTTGCGGATATCATTGCGGTTATTTTGCGGATATTATTGCGGTTATTTTTGCGGATATCATTGCGGTTATTTTTACGGATATCATTGCGGTTATTTTGCGGTAATATTTGCGGTTATTTTTGCGGAGGTCATTGCGGTTATTTTGCGGTGATATTTGCGGTTAATTTTGCGGATATTATTGCGGTTATTTTTGCGGATATCTTTGCGGTTATTTTGCTGTAATATTTGCGTTTAATTTTGCGGATATTATTGCGGTTATTTTTGCGGATATTATTGCGGTTATTTTTGCGGATATCATTGCGGTTATTTTGCTGTAATATTTGCGGTTATTTTTGCGGATATTATTGCGGTTATTTTTGCGGATATCATTGCGGTTATTTTGCGGTAACATTTGCGGTTATTTTTGCGGATATTATTTCGGTTATTTTTGCGGATATCTTTGCGGTTATTTTGCTGTAATATTTGCGGTTAATTTTGCGGATATTATTGCGGTAATTTTTGCGGATATCATTGCGGTTATTTTTGCGGATATCATTGCGGTTATTTTGCGGGGATATTTGCGGTTATTTTTGCGGATATCATTGCGGTTTTTTTGGCGGATATTATTGCGGTTATTTTTGCGGATATTATTGCGGTTATTTTTGCGGATATCATTGCGGTTATTTTGCGGTGATATTTGCGGTTATTTTTGCGGATATCATTGCGGTTATTTTTGCGGATATCATTGCGGTTATTTTTGCGGATATTATTGCGGTTATTTTTGCGGATATAATTGCGGTTATTTTTGCGGATATCATTGCGGTTATTTTGCGGTAACATTTGCGGTTATTTTTGCGGATATTATTGCGGTTATTTTTGCGGATATTATTGCGGTTATTTTTGCGGATATCATTGCGGTTATTTTGCGGTGATATTTGCGGTTATTTTTGCGGATATCATTGCGGTTATTTTGCGGTGATATTTGCGGTTATTTTTGCGGATATCATTGCGGTTATTTTGCGGTGATATTTGCGGTTATTTTTGCGGATATCATTGCGGTTATTTTGCGGTAATATTTGCGGTTATTTTTGCGGATATCATTGCGTTTATTTTTGCGGATATCATTGCGGTTATTTTGCGGTAATATTTGCGGTTATTTTTGCGCATATCATTGCGGTTATTTTGCGGTAATATTTGCGGTTATTTTTGCGGATATCATTGCGGTTTTTTTGCGGTGATATTTGCGGTTATTTTTGCGGATATCATTGCGGTTATTTTGCAAAAATATTTGCGGTTATTTTTGCGGATATTATTGCGGTTATTTTGGCGGATATCATTGCGGTTATTTTGCGGTGATATTTGCGGTTATTTTTGCGGATATCATTGCGGTTATTTTGCGGTAATATTTGCGGTTATTTTTGCGTATATCATTGCGGTTATTTTTGCGGATATTATTGCGGTTATTTTGCGGTGATATTTGCGGTTATTTTTGCGGATATCATTGCGGTTATTTTTCGGTGATATTTGCGGTTATTTTTGCGGATATCATTGCGGTTATTTTTGCGGATATTATTGCGGTTATTTTTGCGGATATCATTGCGGTTATTTTTGCGGATATCATTGCGGTTATTTTGCGGTGATATTTGCGGTTATTTTTGCGAATATCATTGCGGTTATTTTTGCGGATATTATTGCGGTTATTTTTGCGGATATCATTGCGGTTATTTTGCGGTAATATTTGCGGTTATTTTTGCGGATATTATTGCGGTTATTTTGCTGTAATATTTGCGGTTAATTTTGCGGATATCATTGCGGTTATTTTTGCGGATATTATTGCGGTTATTTTTGCGGATATCATTGCGGTAATTTTGCGGTTATTTTTGCGGATATCATTGCGGTTATTTTTGCGGATATTATTGCGGTTATTTTTGCGGATATTATTGCGGTTATTTTTGCGGATATCATTGCGGTTATTTTGCGGTAACATTTGCGGTTATTTTTGCGGATATTATTGCGGTTATTTTTGCGGATATCATTGCGGTTATTTTGCGGTGATATTTGCGGTTATTTTTGCGGATATTATTGCGGTTATTTTTGCGGATATCATTGCGGTTATTTTTGCGGATATCATTGCGGTTATTTTGCGGTGATATTTGCGGTTATTTTTGCGGATATCATTGCGGTTATTTTGCGGTGATATTTGCGGTTATTTTTGCGGATATCATTGCGGTTATTTTGCGGTAATATTTGCGGTTATTTTTGCGGATATCATTGCGTTTATTTTTGCGGATATCATTGCGGTTATTTTGCGGTAATATTTGCGGTTATTTTTGCGGATATCATTGCGGTTATTTTGCGGTGATATTTGCGGTTATTTTTGCGGATATCATTGCGGTTATTTTGCGGTGATATTTGCGGTTATTTTTGCGGATATCATTGCGGTTATTTTGCGGTAATATTTGCGGTTATTTTTGCGGATATTATTGCGGTTATTTTGGCGGATATCATTGCGGTTATTTTGCGGTGATATTTGCGGTTATTTTTGCGGATATCATTGCGGTTTTTTTGCGGTGATATTTGCGGTTATTTTTGCGGATATCATTGCGGTTATTTTGCGGTAATATTTGCGGTTATTTTTGCGGATATCATTGCGGTAATTTTTGCGGATATCATTGCGGTTATTTTGCGGTAATATTTGCGGTTATTTTTGCGTATATCATTGCGGTTATTTTTGCGGATATTATTGCGGTTATTTTTGCGGATATCATTGCGGTTATTTTTGCGGATAGCATTGCGGTTATTTTGTGGTAATATTTGCGGTTATTTTTGCGGATATCATTGCGGTTATTTTGCGGTGATATTTGCTGTTAATTTTGCGGATATTATTGCGGTTATTTTTGCGGATATTTTTGTGGTTATTTTGCTGTAATATTTGCGGTTAATTTTGCGGATATTATTGCGGTTATTTTTGCGGATATTATTGCGGTTATTTTTGCGGATATCATTGCGGTTATTTTGCTGTAATATTTGCGGTTATTTTTGCGGATATTATTGCGGTTATTTTTGCGGATATCATTGCGGTTATTTTGCGGTAACATTTGCGGTTATTTTTGCGGATATTATTTCGGTTATTTTTGCGGATATCTTTGCGGTTATTTTGCTGTAATATTTGCGGTTATTTTTGCGTTTATCATTGCGGTTATTTTTGCGGATATTATTGCGGTTATTTTTGCGGATATCATTGCGGTTATTTTTGCGGATAGCATTGCGGTTATTTTGCGGTAATATTTGCGGTTATTTTTGCGGATATCATTGCGGTTATTTTGCGGTGATATTTGCTGTTAATTTTGCGGATATTATTGCGGTTATTTTTGCGGATATCTTTGCGGTTATTTTGCTGTAATATTTGCGGTTAATTTTGCGGATATTATTGCGGTTATTTTTGCGGATATCATTGCGGTTATTTTTGCGGATATCATTGCGGTTTTTTTTGCGGATATTATTGCGGTTATTTTTGCGGATATCATTGTGGTTATTTTGCGGTGATATTTGCGGTTATTTTTGCGGATATCATTGCGGTTATTTTGCGGTAATATTTGCGGTTATTTTTGCGGATATCATTGCGGTTATTTTTGCGGATATCATTGCGGTATTTTTGCGGTGATATTTGCGGTTATTTTTGCGGATATCATTGCGGTTATTTTGCGGTAATATTTGCGTTTATTTTTGCGGATATCATTGCGGTTATTTTTGCGGATATCATTGCGGTTATTTTTGCGGATATCATTGCGGTATTTTTGCGGTTATTTTTGCGGATATCATTGCGGTTATTTTGCGGTAATATTTGCGGTTATTTTTGCGGATATCATTGCGGTTATTTTTGCGGATATTATTGCGGTTATTTTTGCGGATATCATTGCGGTTATTTTTGCGGATATCATTGCGGTTATTTTTCGGTGATATTTGCGGTTATTTTTGCGGATATCATTGCGGTTATTTTTGCGGATATTATTGCGGTTATTTTTGCGGATATCATTGCGGTTATTTTTGCGGATATCATTGCGGTTATTTTGCGGTGATATTTGCGGTTATTTTTGCGGATATCATTGCGGTTATTTTTGCGGATATTATGGCGGTTATTTTTGCGGATATCATTGCGTTTATTTTGCGGTAATATTTGCGGTTATTTTTGCGGATATTATAGCGGTTATTTTGCTGTAATATTTGCGGTTAATTTTGCGGATATCATTGCGGTTATTTTTGCGGATATTATTGCGGTTATTTTTGCGGATATCATTGCGGTTATTTTGCGGTGATATTTGCGGTTATTTTTGCGGATATCATTGCGGTTATTTTTGCGGATATTATTGCGGTTATTTTTGCGGATATTATTGCGGTTATTATTGCGGATATCATTGCGGTTATTTTGCGGTAACATTTGCGGTTATTTTTGCGGATATTATTGCGGTTATTTTTGCGGATGTCATTGCGGTTATTTTGCGGTGATATTTGCGGTTATTTTTGCGGATATCATTGCGGTTATTTTGCGGTGATATTTGCGGTTATTTTTGCGGATATCATTGCGGTTATTTTGCGGTAATATTTGCGGTTATTTTTGCGGATATTATTGCGGTTATTTTAGCGGATATCATTGCGGTTATTTTTGCGGATTTTATTGCGGTTATTTTTGCGGATATCATTGCGGTTATTTTGCGGTGATATTTGCGGTTATTATTGCGGATATCATTGGGGTTATTTTTGCGGATATTATTGCGGTTATTTTTGCGGATATCATTGCGGTTATTTTTGCGGATATCATTGCGGTTATTTTGCGGTGATATTTGCGGTTATTTTTGCGGATATCATTGCGGTTATTTTTGCGGATATTATTGCGGTTATTTTTGCGGATATTATTGCGGTTATTTTTGCGGATATCATTGCGGTTATTTTGCTGTAATATTTGCGGTTATTTTTGCGGATATTATTGCGGTTATTTTTGCGGATATCATTGCGGTTATTTTGCGGTAACATTTGCGGTTATTTTTGCGGATATTATTTCGGTTATTTTTGCGGATATCTTTGCGGTTATTTTGCTGTAATATTTGCGGTTATTTTTGCGTTTATCATTGCGGTTATTTTTGCGGATATTATTGCGGTTATTTTTGCGGATATCATTGCGGTTATTTTTGCGGATAGCATTGCGGTTATTTTGCGGTAATATTTGCGGTTATTTTTGCGGATATCATTGCGGTTATTTTGCGGTGATATTTGCTGTTAATTTTGCGGATATAATTGCGGTTATTTTTGCGGATATCTTTGCGGTTATTTTGCTGTAATATTTGCGGTTAATTTTGCGGATATTATTGCGGTTATTTTTGCGGATATCATTGCGGTTATTTTTGCGGATATCATTGCGGTTTTTTTTGCGGATATTATTGCGGTTATTTTTGCGGATATCATTGTGGTTATTTTGCGGTGATATTTGCGGTTATTTTTGCGGATATCATTGCGGTTATTTTGCGGTAATATTTGCGGTTATTTTTGCGGATATCATTGCGGTTATTTTTGCGGATATCATTGCGGTATTTTTGCGGTGATATTTGCGGTTATTTTTGCGGATATCATTGCGGTTATTTTGCGGTAATATTTGCGGTTATTTTTGCGGATATCATTGCGGTTATTTTTGCGGATATCATTGCGGTTATTTTTGCGGATATCATTGCGGTATTTTTGCGGTTATTTTTGCGGATATCATTGCGGTTATTTTGCGGTAATATTTGCGGTTATTTTTGCGGATATCATTGCGGTTATTTTTGCGGATATTATTGCGGTTATTTTTGCGGATATCATTGCGGTTATTTTTGCGGATATCATTGCGGTTATTTTTCGGTGATATTTGCGGTTATTTTTGCGGATATCATTGCGGTTATTTTTGCGGATATTATTGCGGTTATTTTTGCGGATATCATTGCGGTTATTTTTGCGGATATCATTGCGGTTATTTTTCGGTGATATTTGCGGTTATTTTTGCGGATATCATTGCGGTTATTTTTGCGGATATCATTGCGGTATTTTTGCGGTTATTTTTGCGGATATCATTGCGGTTATTTTGCGGTAATATTTGCGGTTATTTTTGCGTTTATCATTGCGGTTATTTTTGCGGATATTATTGCGGTTATTTTTGCGGATATCATTGCGGTTATTTTTGCGGATAGCATTGCGGTTATTTTGCGGTAATATTTGCGGTTATTTTTGCGGATATCATTGCGGTTATTTTGCGGTGATATTTGCTGTTAATTTTGCGGATATAATTGCGGTTATTTTTGCGGATATCTTTGCGGTTATTTTGCTGTAATATTTGCGGTTAATTTTGAGGATATTATTGCGGTTATTTTTGCGGATATCATTGCGGTTATTTTTGCGGATATCATTGCGGTTTTTTTTGCGGATATTATTGCGGTTATTTTTGCGGATATCATTGTGGTTATTTTGCGGTGATATTTGCGGTTATTTTTGCGGATATCATTGCGGTTATTTTGCGGTAATATTTGCGGTTATTTTTGCGGATATCATTGCGGTTATTTTTGCGGATATCATTGCGGTATTTTTGCGGTGATATTTGCGGTTATTTTTGCGGATATCATTGCGGTTATTTTGCGGTAATATTTGCGGTTATTTTTGCGGATATCATTGCGGTTATTTTTGCGGATATCATTGCGGTTATTTTTGCGGATATCATTGCGGTATTTTTGCGGTTATTTTTGCGGATATCATTGCGGTTATTTTGCGGTAATATTTGCGGTTATTTTTGCGGATATCATTGCGGTTATTTTTGCGGATATTATTGCGGTTATTTTTGCGGATATCATTGCGGTTATTTTTGCGGATATCATTGCGGTTATTTTTCGGTGATATTTGCGGTTATTTTTGCGGATATCATTGCGGTTATTTTTGCGGATATTATTGCGGTTATTTTTGCGGATATCATTGCGGTTATTTTTGCGGATATCATTGCGGTTATTTTGCGGTGATATTTGCGGTTATTTTTGCGGATATCATTGCGGTTATTTTTGCGGATATTATGGCGGTTATTTTTGCGGATATCATTGCGTTTATTTTGCGGTAATATTTGCGGTTATTTTTGCGGATATTATAGCGGTTATTTTGCTGTAATATTTGCGGTTAATTTTGCGGATATCATTGCGGTTATTTTTGCGGATATTATTGCGGTTATTTTTGCGGATATCATTGCGGTTATTTTGCGGTGATATTTGCGGTTATTTTTGCGGATATCATTGCGGTTATTTTGCGGTAACATTTGCGGTTATTTTTGCGGATATTATTGCGGTTATTTTTGCGGATGTCATTGCGGTTATTTTGCGGTGATATTTGCGGTTATTTTTGCGGATATCATTGCGGTTATTTTGCGGTGATATTTGCGGTTATTTTTGCGGATATCATTGCGGTTATTTTGCGGTAATATTTGCGGTTATTTTTGCGGATATTATTGCGGTTATTTTAGCGGATATCATTGCGGTTATTTTTGCGGATATCATTGCGGTTATTTTGCGGTGATATTTGCGGTTATTTTTGCGGATATCATTGCGGTTATTTTGCGGTAATATTTGCGGTTATTTTTGCGGATATCATTGCGGTTATTTTTGCGGATTTTATTGCGGTTATTTTTGCGGATATCATTGCGGTTATTTTGCGGTGATATTTGCGGTTATTATTGCGGATATCATTGGGGTTATTTTTGCGGATATTATTGCGGTTATTTTTGCGGATATCATTGCGGTTATTTTTGCGGATATCATTGCGGTTATTTTGCGGTGATATTTGCGGTTATTTTTGCGGATATCATTGCGGTTATTTTTGCGGATATTATTGCGGTTATTTTTGCGGATATCATTGCGGTTATTTTTGCGGATATCATTGCGGTTATTTTGCGGTGATATTTGCGGTTATTTTTGCGGATATCATTGCGGTTATTTTGCGGTAATATTTGCGGTTATTTTTGCGGATATCATTGCGGTTATTTTTGCGGATATCATTGCGGTTAATTTTGCGGATATCATTGCGGTTATTTTGCGGTAACATTTGCGGTCATTTTTGCGGATATCATTGCGGTTATTTTGCGGTGATATTTGCGGTTATTTTTGCGGATATCATTGCGGTTATTATGCGGTGATATTTGCGGTTATTTTTGCGGATATCATTGCGGTTATTTTGCGGTGATATTTGCGGTTTTTTTTGCGGATATCAATGCGGTTATTTTGCGGTAATATTTGCGGTTATTTTTGCGGATATCATTGCGGTTATTTTGCGGTGATATTTGCGGTTATTTTTGCGGATATTATTGCGGTTATTTTTGCGGATATCATTGCGGTTATTTTGCGGTGATATTTGCGGTTATTTTTGCGGATATCATTGCGGTTATTTTTGCGGATATTATTGCGGTTATTTTGCGGTAACATTTGCGGTTATTTTTGCGGATATTATTGCGGTTATTTTTGCGGATATCATTGCGGTTATTTTGCGGTGATATTTGCGGTTATTTTTGCGGATATCATTGCGGTTATTATGCGGTGATATTTGCGGTTATTTTTGCGGATATCATTGCGGTTATTTTGCGGTGATATTTGCGGTTTTTTTTGCGGATATCATTGCGGTTATTTTTGCGGATATCATTGCGGTTATTTTGCGGTAATATTTGCGGTTATTTTTGCGGATATCATTGCGGTTATTTTGCGGTAATATTTGCGGTTATTTTTGCGGATATCATTGCGGTTATTTTGCGGTGATATTTGCGGTTATTTTTGCGGATATTATTGCGGTTATTTTTGCGGATATCATTGCGGTTATTTTTGCGGATATTATTGCGGTTATTTTTGCGGATATCATTGCGGTTATTTTGCGGTGATATTTGCGGTTATTTTTGCGGATATAATTGCGGTTATTTTTGCGGATATCTTTGCGGTTATTTTGCTGTAATATTTGCGGTTAATTTTGAGGATATTATTGCGGTTATTTTTGCGGATATCATTGCGGTTATTTTTGCGGATATCATTGCGGTTTTTTTTGCGGATATTATTGCGGTTATTTTTGCGGATATCATTGTGGTTATTTTGCGGTGATATTTGCGGTTATTTTTGCGGATATCATTGCGGTTATTTTGCGGTAATATTTGCGGTTATTTTTGCGGATATCATTGCGGTTATTTTTGCGGATATCATTGCGGTATTTTTGCGGTGATATTTGCGGTTATTTTTGCGGATATCATTGCGGTTATTTTGCGGTAATATTTGCGGTTATTTTTGCGGATATCATTGCGGTTATTTTTGCGGATATCATTGCGGTTATTTTTGCGGATATCATTGCGGTATTTTTGCGGTTATTTTTGCGGATATCATTGCGGTTATTTTGCGGTAATATTTGCGGTTATTTTTGCGGATATCATTGCGGTTATTTTTGCGGATATTATTGCGGTTATTTTTGCGGATATCATTGCGGTTATTTTTGCGGATATCATTGCGGTTATTTTTCGGTGATATTTGCGGTTATTTTTGCGGATATCATTGCGGTTATTTTTGCGGATATTATTGCGGTTATTTTTGCGGATATCATTGCGGTTATTTTTGCGGATATCATTGCGGTTATTTTGCGGTGATATTTGCGGTTATTTTTGCGGATATCATTGCGGTTATTTTTGCGGATATTATGGCGGTTATTTTTGCGGATATCATTGCGTTTATTTTGCGGTAATATTTGCGGTTATTTTTGCGGATATTATAGCGGTTATTTTGCTGTAATATTTGCGGTTAATTTTGCGGATATCATTGCGGTTATTTTTGCGGATATTATTGCGGTTATTTTTGCGGATATCATTGCGGTTATTTTGCGGTGATATTTGCGGTTATTTTTGCGGATATCATTGCGGTTATTTTGCGGTAACATTTGCGGTTATTTTTGCGGATAATATTGCGGTTATTTTTGCGGATGTCATTGCGGTTATTTTGCGGTGATATTTGCGGTTATTTTTGCGGATATCATTGCGGTTATTTTGCGGTGATATTTGCGGTTATTTTTGCGGATATCATTGCGGTTATTTTGCGGTAATATTTGCGGTTATTTTTGCGGATATTATTGCGGTTATTTTAGCGGATATCATTGCGGTTATTTTTGCGGATATCATTGCGGTTATTTTGCGGTGATATTTGCGGTTATTTTTGCGGATATCATTGCGGTTATTTTGCGGTAATATTTGCGGTTATTTTTGCGGATATCATTGCGGTTATTTTTGCGGATTTTATTGCGGTTATTTTTGCGGATATCATTGCGGTTATTTTGCGGTGATATTTGCGGTTATTATTGCGGATATCATTGGGGTTATTTTTGCGGATATTATTGCGGTTATTTTTGCGGATATCATTGCGGTTATTTTTGCGGATATCATTGCGGTTATTTTGCGGTGATATTTGCGGTTATTTTTGCGGATATCATTGCGGTTATTTTTGCGGATATTATTGCGGTTATTTTTGCGGATATCATTGCGGTTATTTTGCTGTAATATTTGCGGTTATTTTTGCGGATATCATTGCGGTTATTTTGCGGTAATATTTGCGGTTATTTTTGCGGATATCATTGCGGTTATTTTTGCGGATATCATTGCGGTTATTTTGCGGTAATATTTGCGGTTATTTTTGCGGATATTATTGCGGTTATTTTTGCGGATATCATTGCGGTTATTTTGCGGTAATATTTGCGGTTATTTTTGCGGATATCATTGCGGTTATTTTTGCGGATATCATTGCGGTTATTTTTACGGATATCATTGCGGTTATTTGGCGGTAACATTTGCGGTTATTTTTGCGGATATTATTGCGGTTATTTTTGCGGATATCATTGCGGTTATTTTGCGGTGATATTTGCGGTTATTTTTGCGGATATCATTGCGGTTATTATGCGGTGATATTTGCGGTTATTTTTGCGGATATCATTGCGGTTATTTTGCGGTGATATTTGCGGTTTTTTTGCGGATATCAATGCGGTTATTTTGCGGTAATATTTGCGGTTTTTTTTGCGAATATCAATGCGGTTATTTTGCGGTGATATTTGCGGTTATTTTGGCGGATATCATTGCGGTTATTTTTGCGGATATTATTGCGGTTATTTTAGCGGATATTATTGCGGTTATTTTTGCGGATATCATTGCGGTTATTTTGCGGTGATATTTGTGGTTATTTTTGCGGATATCATTGCGGTTATTTTGCGGTAATATTTGCGGTTATTTTTGCGGATATCATTGCGGTTATTTTAGCGGATATCATTGCGGTTATTTTGCGGTAATATTTGCGGTTATTTTTGCGGATATCATTGCGGTTATTTTGCGGTAATATTGGCGGTTATTTTTGCGGATATCATTGCGGTTATTTTTGCGGATATCATTGCGGTTATTTTTCGGATATCATTGCGGTTATTTTGCGGTAACATTTGCGGTTATTTTTGCGGATATTATTGCGGTTATTTTTGCGGATATCATTGCGGTTATTATGCGGTGATATTTGCGGTTATTTTTGCGGATATCATTGCGGTTATTATGCGGTGATATTTGCGGTTATTTTTGCGGATATCATTGCGGTTATTTTGCGGTGATATTTGCGGTTTTTTTTGCGGATATCAATGCGGTTATTTTGCGGTAATATTTGCGGTTTTTTTTGCGAATATCAATGCGGTTATTTTGCGGTGATATTTGCGGTTATTTTTGCGGATATCATTGCGGTTATTTTTGCGGATATTATTGCGGTTATTTTTGCGGATATTATTGCGGTTATTTTTGCGGATATCATTGCGGTTATTTTGCGGTGATATTTGCGGTTATTTTTGCGGATATCATTGCGGTTATTTTGCGGTAATATTTGCGGTTATTTTTGCGGATATCATTTTGGTGTTATTTTGCGGTAATATTTGCGGTTATTTTTGCGGATATCATTGCGGTTATTTTGCGGTAATATTTGCGGTTATTTTTGCGGATATTATTGCGGTTATTTTTGCGGATATCATTGCGGTTATTTTTGCGGATATTATTGCGGTTATTTTTGCGGGTATCATTGCGGTTATTTTGCGGTGATATTTGCGGTTATTTTTGCGGATATCATTGCGGTTATTTTGCGGTAATATTTGCGGTTATTTTTGCGGATATCCTTGCGGTTATTTTTGCGGATATTATTGCGGTTATTTTTGCGGATAACATTGCGGTTATTTTGCGGCGATATTTGCGGTTATTTTGCGGTGATATTTGCGGTTTTTTTTGCGGATATCAATGCGGTTATTTTGCGGTAATATTTGCGGTTTTTTTGGCGAATATCAATGCGGTTATTTTGCGGTGATATTTGCGGTTATTTTTCGGATATCATTGCGGTTATTTTTGCGGATATTATTGCGGTTATTTTTGCAGATATTATTGCGGTTATTTTTGCGGATATCATTGCGGTTATTTTGCGGTGATATTTGCGGTTATTTTAGCGGATATCATTGCGGTTATTTTTGCGGATATCATTGCGGTTATTTTGCGGTGATAAATTGCGGTTATTTTGGCGGATATCATTGCGGTTATTTTGCGGTAATATTTGCGGTTATTTTTGCGGATATCATTGCGGTTATTTTTGCGGATATTATTGCGGTTATTTTTGCGGATATCATTGCGGTTATTTTGCGGTGATATTTGCGGTTATTTTTGCGGATATCATTGCGGTTATTTTTGCGGATATTATTGCGGTTATTTTTGCGGATATCATTGCGGTTATTTTGCGGTGATATTTGCGGTTATTTTTGCGGATATCATTGCGGTTATTATGCGGTGATATTTGCGGTTATTTTTGCGGATATCATTGCGGTTATTTTGCGGTGATATTTGCGGTTTTTTTTGCGGATATCAATGCGGTTATTTTGCGGTAATATTTGCGGTTTTTTTTTTTATATCAATGCGGTTATTTGGCGGTGATATTTGCGGTTTTTTTTGCGGATATCATTGCGGTTATTTTGCGGTAATATTTGCGGTTATTTTTGCGGATATCATTGCGGTTATTTTGCGGTGATATTTGCGGTTATTTTTGCGGATATTATTGCGGTTATTTTTGCGGATATTATTGCGGTTATTTTTGCGGATATCATTGCGGTTATTTTGCGGTGATATTTGCGGTTATTTTAGCGGATATCATTGCGGTTATTTTTTCGGATATCATTGCGGTTATTTTGCGGTGATAAATTGCGGTTATTTTGGCGGATATCATTGCGGTTATTTTGCGGTAATATTTGCGGTTATTTTTGCGGATATCATTGCGGTTATTTTTGCGGATATTATTGCGGTTATTTTTGCGGATATCATTGCGGTTATTTTGCGGTGATATTTGCGGTTATTTTTGCGGATATCATTGCGGTTATTTTTGCGGATATTATTGCGGTTATTTTTGCGGATATTATTGCGGTTATTTTTGCGGTTATTTTGCGGTAATACTTGCGGTTATTTTGCGGTGATATTTGCGGTTATTTTTGCGGATATCATTGCGGTTATTTTGCGGTAATATTTGCGGTTATTTTTGCGGATATCATTGCGGTTATTTTTGCGGATATCATTGCGGTTTTTTGCGGTGATATTTGCGGTTATTTTTGCGGATATCATTGCGTTTGTTTTGCGGTAATATTTGCGGTTATTTTTGCGGATATCATTGCGGTTATTTTTCGGATATTATTGCGGTTATTTTTGCGGATATTATTGCGGTTATTTTTGCGGATATCATTGCGGTTATTTTGCGGTAACATTTGCGGTTATTTTTGCGGATATTATTGCGGTTATTTTTGCGGATATCATTGCGGTTATTTTGCGGTAATATTTGCGGTTATTTTTGCGGATATTATTGCGGTTATTTTGCGGTAATATTTGCGGTTATTTTTGCGGATATCATTGCGGTTATTTTTGCGGATATTATTGCGGTTATTTTTGCGGATATCATTGCGGTTATTTTGCTATAATATTTTGTGTTATTTTTGCGGATATTATTGCGGTTATTTTTGCGGATATCATTGCGGTTATTTTGCTGTAATATTTGCGGTTATTTTTGCGGATATCATTGCGGTTATTTTGCGGTAATATTTGCGGTTATTTTTGCGGATATCATTGCGGTTATTTTTGCGGATATCATTGCGGTTATTTTGCGGTAATATTTGCGGTTATTTTTGCGGATATTATTGCGGTTATTTTTGCGGATATCATTGCGGTTATTTTGCGGTAATATTTGCGGTTATTTTTGCGGATATCATTGCGGTTATTTTTGCGGATATCATTGCGGTTATTTTTACGGATATCATTGCGGTTATTTGGCGGTAACATTTGCGGTTATTTTAGCGGATATCATTGCGGTTATTTTTGCGGATATCATTGCGGTTATTTTGCGGTGATATTTGCGGTTATTTTTGCGGATATCATTGCGGTTATTTTGCGGTAATATTTGCGGTTATTTTTGCGGATATCATTGCGGTTATTTTTGCGGATTTTATTGCGGTTATTTTTGCGGATATCATTGCGGTTATTTTGCGGTGATATTTGCGGTTATTATTGCGGATATCATTGGGGTTATTTTTGCGGATATTATTGCGGTTATTTTTGCGGATATCATTGCGGTTATTTTTGCGGATATCATTGCGGTTATTTTGCGGTGATATTTGCGGTTATTTTTGCGGATATCATTGCGGTTATTTTTGCGGATATTATTGCGGTTATTTTTGCGGATATCATTGCGGTTATTTTGCTGTAATATTTGCGGTTATTTTTGCGGATATCATTGCGGTTATTTTGCGGTAATATTTGCGGTTATTTTTGCGGATATCATTGCGGTTATTTTTGCGGATATCATTGCGGTTATTTTGCGGTAATATTTGCGGTTATTTTTGCGGATATTATTGCGGTTATTTTTGCGGATATCATTGCGGTTATTTTGCGGTAATATTTGCGGTTATTTTTGCGGATATCATTGCGGTTATTTTTGCGGATATCATTGCGGTTATTTTTACGGATATCATTGCGGTTATTTGGCGGTAACATTTGCGGTTATTTTTGCGGATATTATTGCGGTTATTTTTGCGGATATCATTGCGGTTATTTTGCGGTGATATTTGCGGTTATTTTTGCGGATATCATTGCGGTTATTATGCGGTGATATTTGCGGTTATTTTTGCGGATATCATTGCGGTTATTTTGCGGTGATATTTGCGGTTTTTTTGCGGATATCAATGCGGTTATTTTGCGGTAATATTTGCGGTTTTTTTTGCGAATATCAATGCGGTTATTTTGCGGTGATATTTGCGGTTATTTTGGCGGATATCATTGCGGTTATTTTTGCGGATATTATTGCGGTTATTTTAGCGGATATTATTGCGGTTATTTTTGCGGATATCATTGCGGTTATTTTGCGGTGATATTTGTGGTTATTTTTGCGGATATCATTGCGGTTATTTTGCGGTAATATTTGCGGTTATTTTTGCGGATATCATTGCGGTTATTTTAGCGGATATCATTGCGGTTATTTTGCGGTAATATTTGCGGTTATTTTTGCGGATATCATTGCGGTTATTTTGCGGTAATATTTGCGGTTATTTTTGCGGATATCATTGCGGTTATTTTTGCGGATATCATTGCGGTTATTTTTCGGATATCATTGCGGTTATTTTGCGGTAACATTTGCGGTTATTTTTGCGGATATTATTGCGGTTATTTTTGCGGATATCATTGCGGTTATTATGCGGTGATATTTGCGGTTATTTTTGCGGATATCATTGCGGTTATTATGCGGTGATATTTGCGGTTATTTTTGCGGATATCATTGCGGTTATTTTGCGGTGATATTTGCGGTTTTTTTTGCGGATATCAATGCGGTTATTTTGCGGTAATATTTGCGGTTTTTTTTGCGAATATCAATGCGGTTATTTTGCGGTGATATTTGCGGTTATTTTTGCGGATATCATTGCGGTTATTTTTGCGGATATTATTGCGGTTATTTTTGCGGATATTATTGCGGTTATTTTTGCGGATATCATTGCGGTTATTTTGCGGTGATATTTGCGGTTATTTTTGCGGATATCATTGCGGTTATTTTGCGGTAATATTTGCGGTTATTTTTGCGGATATCATTTTGGTGTTATTTTGCGGTAATATTTGCGGTTATTTTTGCGGATATCATTGCGGTTATTTTGCGGTAATATTTGCGGTTATTTTTGCGGATATTATTGCGGTTATTTTTGCGGATATCATTGCGGTTATTTTTGCGGATATTATTGCGGTTATTTTTGCGGGTATCATTGCGGTTATTTTGCGGTGATATTTGCGGTTATTTTTGCGGATATCATTGCGGTTATTTTGCGGTAATATTTGCGGTTATTTTTGCGGATATCCTTGCGGTTATTTTTGCGGATATTATTGCGGTTATTTTTGCGGATAACATTGCGGTTATTTTGCGGCGATATTTGCGGTTATTTTGCGGTGATATTTGCGGTTTTTTTTGCGGATATCAATGCGGTTATTTTGCGGTAATATTTGCGGTTTTTTTGGCGAATATCAATGCGGTTATTTTGCGGTGATATTTGCGGTTATTTTTCGGATATCATTGCGGTTATTTTTGCGGATATTATTGCGGTTATTTTTGCAGATATTATTGCGGTTATTTTTGCGGATATCATTGCGGTTATTTTGCGGTGATATTTGCGGTTATTTTAGCGGATATCATTGCGGTTATTTTTGCGGATATCATTGCGGTTATTTTGCGGTGATAAATTGCGGTTATTTTGGCGGATATCATTGCGGTTATTTTGCGGTAATATTTGCGGTTATTTTTGCGGATATCATTGCGGTTATTTTTGCGGATATTATTGCGGTTATTTTTGCGGATATCATTGCGGTTATTTTGCGGTGATATTTGCGGTTATTTTTGCGGATATCATTGCGGTTATTTTTGCGGATATTATTGCGGTTATTTTTGCGGATATCATTGCGGTTATTTTGCGGTGATATTTGCGGTTATTTTTGCGGATATCATTGCGGTTATTATGCGGTGATATTTGCGGTTATTTTTGCGGATATCATTGCGGTTATTTTGCGGTGATATTTGCGGTTTTTTTTGCGGATATCAATGCGGTTATTTTGCGGTAATATTTGCGGTTTTTTTTTTTATATCAATGCGGTTATTTGGCGGTGATATTTGCGGTTTTTTTTGCGGATATCATTGCGGTTATTTTGCGGTAATATTTGCGGTTATTTTTGCGGATATCATTGCGGTTATTTTGCGGTGATATTTGCGGTTATTTTTGCGGATATTATTGCGGTTATTTTTGCGGATATTATTGCGGTTATTTTTGCGGATATCATTGCGGTTATTTTGCGGTGATATTTGCGGTTATTTTAGCGGATATCATTGCGGTTATTTTTTCGGATATCATTGCGGTTATTTTGCGGTGATAAATTGCGGTTATTTTGGCGGATATCATTGCGGTTATTTTGCGGTAATATTTGCGGTTATTTTTGCGGATATCATTGCGGTTATTTTTGCGGATATTATTGCGGTTATTTTTGCGGATATCATTGCGGTTATTTTGCGGTGATATTTGCGGTTATTTTTGCGGATATCATTGCGGTTATTTTTGCGGATATTATTGCGGTTATTTTTGCGGATATTATTGCGGTTATTTTTGCGGTTATTTTGCGGTAATACTTGCGGTTATTTTGCGGTGATATTTGCGGTTATTTTTGCGGATATCATTGCGGTTATTTTGCGGTAATATTTGCGGTTATTTTTGCGGATATCATTGCGGTTATTTTTGCGGATATCATTGCGGTTTTTTGCGGTGATATTTGCGGTTATTTTTGCGGATATCATTGCGTTTGTTTTGCGGTAATATTTGCGGTTATTTTTGCGGATATCATTGCGGTTATTTTTCGGATATTATTGCGGTTATTTTTGCGGATATTATTGCGGTTATTTTTGCGGATATCATTGCGGTTATTTTGCGGTAACATTTGCGGTTATTTTTGCGGATATTATTGCGGTTATTTTTGCGGATATCATTGCGGTTATTTTGCGGTAATATTTGCGGTTATTTTTGCGGATATTATTGCGGTTATTTTGCGGTAATATTTGCGGTTATTTTTGCGGATATCATTGCGGTTATTTTTGCGGATATTATTGCGGTTATTTTTGCGGATATCATTGCGGTTATTTTGCTATAATATTTTGTGTTATTTTTGCGGATATTATTGCGGTTATTTTTGCGGATATCATTGCGGTTATTTTGCTGTAATATTTGCGGTTATTTTTGCGGATATCATTGCGGTTATTTTGCGGTAATATTTGCGGTTATTTTTGCGGATATCATTGCGGTTATTTTTGCGGATATCATTGCGGTTATTTTGCGGTAATATTTGCGGTTATTTTTGCGGATATTATTGCGGTTATTTTTGCGGATATCATTGCGGTTATTTTGCGGTAATATTTGCGGTTATTTTTGCGGATATCATTGCGGTTATTTTTGCGGATATCATTGCGGTTATTTTTACGGATATCATTGCGGTTATTTGGCGGTAACATTTGCGGTTATTTTTGCGGATATTATTGCGGTTATTTTTGCGGATATCATTGCGGTTATTTTGCGGTGATATTTGCGGTTATTTTTGCGGATATCATTGCGGTTATTATGCGGTGATATTTGCGGTTATTTTTGCGGATATCATTGCGGTTATTTTGCGGTGATATTTGCGGTTTTTTTGCGGATATCAATGCGGTTATTTTGCGGTAATATTTGCGGTTTTTTTTGCGAATATCAATGCGGTTATTTTGCGGTGATATTTGCGGTTATTTTTGCGGATATCATTGCGGTTATTTTTGCGGATATTATTGCGGTTATTTTAGCGGATATTATTGCGGTTATTTTTGCGGATATCATTGCGGTTATTTTGCGGTGATATTTGTGGTTATTTTTGCGGATATCATTGCGGTTATTTTGCGGTAATATTTGCGGTTATTTTTGCGGATATCATTTTGGTGTTATTTTGCGGTAATATTTGCGGTTATTTTTGCGGATATCATTGCGGTTATTTTGCGGAAATATTTGCGGTTATTTTTGCGGATATTATTGCGGTTATTTTTGCGGTTATTTTTGCGGATATTATTGCGGTTATTTTTGCGGATATCATTGCAGTTATTTTGCGGTGATATTTGCGGTTATTTTTGCGGATATCATTGCGGTTATTTTGCGGTAATATTTGCGGTTATTTTTGCGGATATCATTGCGGTTATTTTTGCGGATATTATTGCGGTTATTTTTGCGGATATTATTGCGGTTTTTTTTGCGGATATTATTGCGGTTATTTTTGCGGATATTATTGCGGTTTTTTTTGCGGATATCATTGCGGTTATTTTGCGGTGATATTTGTGGTTATTTTTGCGGATATCATTGCGGTTATTTTGCGGTAATATTTGCGGTTATTTTTGCGGATATCATTTTGGTGTTATTTTGCGGTAATATTTGCGGTTATTTTTGCGGATATCATTGCGGTTATTTTGCGGAAATATTTGCGGTTATTTTTGCGGATATTATTGCGGTTATTTTTGCGGTTATTTTTGCGGATATTATTGCGGTTATTTTTGCGGATATCATTGCAGTTATTTTGCGGTGATATTTGCGGTTATTTTTGCGGATATCATTGCGGTTATTCTGCGGTGATATTTGCGGTTATTTTTGCGGAAATCAATGCGGTTATTTTGCGGTTATATTTGCGGTTATTTTTGCGGTTATTTTTGCGGATATCATTGCGGTTTTTTTTGAGGATATCATTGCGGTTATTTTTGCGGATATTATGGCGGTTATTTTTGCGGATATCATTGCGGTTATTTTTGCGGATATCATTTTGGTGTTATTTTGCGGTAATATTTGCGGTTATTTTTGCGGATATCATTGCGGTTATTTTGCGGAAATATTTGCGGTTATTTTTGCGGATATTATTGCGGTTATTTTTGCGGTTATTTTTGCGGATATTATTGCGGTTATTTTTGCGGATATCATTGCAGTTATTTTGCGGTGATATTTGCGGTTATTTTTGCGGATATCATTGCGGTTATTCTGCGGTGATATTTGCGGTTATTTTTGCGGAAATCAATGCGGTTATTTTGCGGTAATATTTGCGGTTATTTTTGCGGATATCATTGCGGTTATTTTTGCGGATATCATTGCGGTTTTTTTTGAGGATATCATTGCGGTTATTTTTGCGGATATTATGGCGGTTATTTTTGCGGATATCATTGCGGTTATTTTTGCGGATATCATTGCGGTTATTTTGCGGAGATATTTGCGGTTATTTTTGCGGATATCATTGCGGTTATTTTTGCGGATATTATTGCGGTTATTTTTGCGGATATTATTGCGGTTATTTTTGCGGATATCATTGCGGATATTTTGCGGTGATATTTGCGGTTATTTTTGCGGATATCATTGCGGTTATTTTGCGGTAATATTTGCGGTTATTTTTGCGGAAATCATTGCGGTTATTTTTGCGGATATCATTGCGGTTATTTTTGCGGATATCATTGCGGTTATTTTGCGGTAACATTTGCGGTCATTTTTGCGGATATTATTGCGGTTATTTTTGCGTATATCATTGCGGTTATTTTGCGGTGATATTTGCGGTTATTTTTGCGGATATCATTGCGGTTATTTTGCGGTGGTATTTGCGGTTTTTTTTGCGGATGTCAATGCGGTTATTTTGCGGTAATATTTGCGGTTATTTTTGCGGATATCATTGCGGTTATTTTGCGGTGATATTTGCGGTTATTTTTGCGGATATTATTGCGGTTATTTTTGCGGATATCATTGCGGTTATTTTGCGGTGATATTTGCGGTTATTTTTGCGGATATCATTGCGGTTATTTTTGCGGATATTATTGCGGTTATTTTGCGGTAACATTTGCGGTTATTTTTGCGGATATTATTGCGGTTATTTTTGCGGATATCATTGCGGTTATTTTGCGGTGATATTTGCGGTTATTTTTGCGGATATCATTGCGGTTATTATGCGGTGATATTTGCGGTTTTTTTTGCGGATATCATTGCGGTTATTTTGCGGTGATATTTGCGGTTTTTTTTGCGGATATCATTGCGGTTATTTTTGCGGATATCATTGCGGTTATTTTGCGGTAATATTTGCGGTTATTTTTGCGGATATCATTGCGGTTATTTTTGCGGATATCATTGCGGTTATTTTGCGGTAATATTTGCGGTTATTTTTGCGGATATTATTGCGGTTTTTTTTGCGGATATCATTGCGGTTATTTTGCGGTAATATTTGCGGTTATTTTTGCGGATATCATTGCGGTTATTTTTGCGGATATCATTGCGGTTATTTTTGCGGATATCATTGCGGTTATTTTGCGGTAACATTTGCGGTTATTTTTGCGGATATTATTGCGGTTATTTTTGCGGATATCATTGCGGTTATTTTGCGGTGATATTTGCGGATATTTTTGCGGATATCATTGCGGTTATTATGCGGTGATATTTGCGGTTATTTTTGCGGATATCATTGCGGTTATTTTGCGGTGATATTTGCGGTTTTTTTGCGGATATCAATGCGGTTATTTTGCGGTAATATTTGCGGTTTTTTTTGCGAATATCAATGCGGTTATTTTGCGGTGATATTTGCGGTTATTTTTGCGGATATAATTGCGGTTATTTTTGCGGATATTATTGCGGTTATTTTAGCGGATATTATTGCGGTTATTTTTGCGGATATCATTGCGGTTATTTTGCGGTGATATTTGTGGTTATTTTTGCGGATATCATTGCGGTTATTTTGCGGTAATATTTGCGGTTATTTTTGCGGATATCATTTTGGTGTTATTTTGCGGTAATATTTGCGGTTATTTTTGCGGATATCATTGCGGTTATTTTGCGGAAATATTTGCGGTTATTTTTGCGGATATTATTGCGGTTATTTTTGCGGTTATTTTTGCGGATATTATTGCGGTTATTTTTGCGGATATCATTGCAGTTATTTTGCGGTGATATTTGCGGTTATTTTTGCGGATATCATTGCGGTTATTTTGCGGTAATATTTGCGGTTATTTTTGCGGATATCATTGCGGTTATTTTTGCGGATATTATTGCGGTTATTTTTGCGGATATTATTGCGGTTTTTTTTGCGGATATTATTGCGGTTATTTTTGCGGATATTATTGCGGTTATTTTTGCGGATATCATTGCGGTTATTTTGCGGTGATATTTGTGGTTATTTTTGCGGATATCATTGCGGTTATTTTGCGGTAATATTTGCGGTTATTTTTGCGGATATCATTTTGGTGTTATTTTGCGGTAATATTTGCGGTTATTTTTGCGGATATCATTGCGGTTATTTTGCGGAAATATTTGCGGTTATTTTTGCGGATATTATTGCGGTTATTTTTGCGGTTATTTTTGCGGATATTATTGCGGTTATTTTTGCGGATATCATTGCAGTTATTTTGCGGTGATATTTGCGGTTATTTTTGCGGATATCATTGCGGTTATTCTGCGGTGATATTTGCGGTTATTTTTGCGGAAATCAATGCGGTTATTTTGCGGTTATATTTGCGGTTATTTTTGCGGATATCATTGCGGTTATTTTTGCGGATATCATTGCGGTTTTTTTTGAGGATATCATTGCGGTTATTTTTGCGGATATTATGGCGGTTATTTTTGCGGATATCATTGCGGTTATTTTTGCGGATATCATTGCGGTTATTTTGCGGTAACATTTGCGGTCATTTTTGCGGATATTATTGCGGTTATTTTTGCGTATATCATTGCGGTTATTTTGCGGTGATATTTGGGGTTATTTTTGCGGATATCATTGCGGTTATTTTGCGGTGATATTTGCGGTTTTTTTTGCGGATGTCAATGCGGTTATTTTGCGGTAATATTTGCGGTTATTTTTGCGGATATCATTGCGGTTATTTTGCGGTGATATTTGCGGTTATTTTTGCGGATATTATTGCGGTTATTTTTGCGGATATCATTGCGGTTATTTTGCGGAGATATTTGCGGTTATTTTTGCGGATATCATTGCGGTTATTTTTGCGGATGATATTGCGGTTATTTTTGCGGATATTATTGCGGTTATTTTTGCGGATATCATTGCGGATATTTTGCGGTGATATTTGCGGTTATTTTTGCGGATATCATTGCGGTTATTTTGCGGTAATATTTGCGGTTATTTTTGCGGAAATCATTGCGGTTATTTTTGCGGATATCATTGCGGTTATTTTTGCGGATATCATTGCGGTTATTTTGCGGTAACATTTGCGGTCATTTTTGCGGATATTATTGCGGTTATTTTTGCGTATATCATTGCGGTTATTTTGCGGTGATATTTGCGGTTATTTTTGCGGATATCATTGCGGTTATTTTGCGGTGATATTTGCGGTTTTTTTTGCGGATGTCAATGCGGTTATTTTGCGGTAATATTTGCGGTTATTTTTGCGGATATCATTGCAATTATTTTGCGGTGATATTTGCGGTTATTTTTGCGGATATTATTGCGGTTATTTTTGCGGATATCATTGCGGTTATTTTGCGGTGATATTTGCGGTTATTTTTGCGGATATCATTGCGGTTATTTTTGCGGATATTATTGCGGTTATTTTGCGGTAACATTTGCGGTTATTTTTGCGGATATTATTGCGGTTATTTTTGCGGATATCATTGCGGTTATTTTGCGGTGATATTTGCGGTTATTTTTGCGGATATCATTGCGGTTATTATGCGGTGATATTTGCGGTTATTTTTGCGGATATCATTGCGGTTATTTTGCGGTGATATTTGCGGTTTTTTTTGCGGATATCATTGCGGTTATTTTTGCGGATATCATTGCGGTTATTTTGCGGTAATATTTGCGGTTATTTTTGCGGATATCATTGCGGTTATTTTTGCGGATATCATTGCGGTTATTTTGCGGTAATATTTGCGGTTATTTTTGCGGATATTATTGCGGTTTTTTTTGCGGATATCATTGCGGTTATTTTGCGGTAATATTTGCGGTTATTTTTGCGGATATCACTGCGGTTATTTTTGCGGATATCATTGCGGTTATTTTTGCGGATATCATTGCGGTTATTTTGCGGTAACATTTGCGGTTATTTTTGCGGATATTATTGCGGTTATTTTTGCGGATATCATTGCGGTTATTTTGCGGTGATATTTGCGGATATTTTTGCGGATATTATTGCGGTTATTTTGCGGTGATATTTGCGGTTTTTTTTGCGGATATCAATGCGGTTATTTTGCGGTAATATTTGCGGTTTTTTTGCGAATATCAATGCGGTTATTTTGCGGTGATATTTGCGGTTATTTTTGCGGATATCATTGCGGTTATTATTGCGGATATTATTGCGGTTATTTTTGCGGATATAATTGCGGTTATTTTTGCGGATATCATTGCGGTTATTTTGCAGTGATATTTGCGGTTATTTTTGCGGATATCATTGCGGTTATTTTGCGGTAATATTTGCGGTTATTTTTGCGGATATAATTGCGGTTATTTTGCGGTAATATTTGCGGTTATTTTTGCGGATATTATTGCGGTTATTTTTGCGGATATCATTGCGGTTATTTTTGCGGATATTATTGCGGTTATTTTTGCGGATATCATTGCGGTTATTTTGCGGTGATATTTGCGGTTATTTTTGCGGATATCATTGCGGTTATTTTGCGGTAATATTTGCGGTTATTTTTGCGGATATCATTGCGGTTATTTTTGCGGATATTATTGCGGTTATTTTTGCGGATATCATTGCGGTTATTTTGCGGTGATATTTGCGGTTTTTTTTGCGGATGTCAATGCGGTTATTTTGCGGTAATATTTGCGGTTATTTTTGCGGATATCATTGCGGTTATTTTGCGGTGATATTTGCGGTTATTTTTGCGGATATTATTGCGGTTATTTTTGCGGATATCATTGCGGTTATTTTGCGGTGATATTTGCGGTTATTTTTGCGGATATCATTGCGGTTATTTTTGCGGATATTATTGCGGTTATTTTGCGGTAACATTTGCGGTTATTTTTGCGGATATTATTGCGGTTATTTTTGCGGATATCATTGCGGTTATTTTGCGGTGATATTTGCGGTTATTTTTGCGGATATCATTGCGGTTATTATGCGGTGATATTTGCGGTTTTTTTTGCGGATATCATTGCGGTTATTTTGCGGTGATATTTGCGGTTTTTTTTGCGGATATCATTGCGGTTATTTTTGCGGATATCATTGCGGTTATTTTGCGGTAATATTTGCGGTTATTTTTGCGGATATCATTGCGGTTATTTTTGCGGATATCATTGCGGTTATTTTGCGGTAATATTTGCGGTTATTTTTGCGGATATTATTGCGGTTTTTTTTGCGGATATCATTGCGGTTATTTTGCGGTAATATTTGCGGTTATTTTTGCGGATATCATTGCGGTTATTTTTGCGGATATCATTGCGGTTATTTTGCGGTAACATTTGCGGTTATTTTTGCGGATATTATTGCGGTTATTTTTGCGGATATCATTGCGGTTATTTTGCGGTGATATTTGCGGATATTTTTGCGGATATCATTGCGGTTATTATGCGGTGATATTTGCGGTTATTTTTGCGGATATCATTGCGGTTATTTTGCGGTGATATTTGCGGTTTTTTTGCGGATATCAATGCGGTTATTTTGCGGTAATATTTGCGGTTTTTTTTGCGAATATCAATGCGGTTATTTTGCGGTGATATTTGCGGTTATTTTTGCGGATATCATTGCGGTTATTTTTGCGGATATTATTGCGGTTATTTTAGCGGATATTATTGCGGTTATTTTTGCGGATATCATTGCGGTTATTTTGCGGTGATATTTGTGGTTATTTTTGCGGATATCATTGCGGTTATTTTGCGGTAATATTTGCGGTTATTTTTGCGGATATCATTTTGGTGTTATTTTGCGGTAATATTTGCGGTTATTTGTGCGGATATCATTGCGGTTATTTTGCGGAAATATTTGCGGTTATTTTTGCGGATATTATTGCGGTTATTTTTGCGGTTATTTTTGCGGATATTATTGCGGTTATTTTTGCGGATATCATTGCAGTTATTTTGCGGTGATATTTGCGGTTATTTTTGCGGATATCATTGCGGTTATTTTGCGGTAATATTTGCGGTTATTTTTGCGGATATCATTGCGGTTATTTTTGCGGATATTATTGCGGTTATTTTTGCGGATATTATTGCGGTTTTTTTTGCGGATATTATTGCGGTTATTTTTGCGGATATTATTGCGGTTATTTTTGCGGATATCATTGCGGTTATTTTGCGGTGATATTTGTGGTTATTTTTGCGGATATCATTGCGGTTATTTTGCGGTAATATTTGCGGTTATTTTTGCGGATATCATTTTGGTGTTATTTTGCGGTAATATTTGCGGTTATTTTTGCGGATATCATTGCGGTTATTTTGCGGAAATATTTGCGGTTATTTTTGCGGATATTATTGCGGTTATTTTTGCGGTTATTTTTGCGGATATTATTGCGGTTATTTTTGCGGATATCATTGCAGTTATTTTGCGGTGATATTTGCGGTTATTTTTGCGGATATCATTGCGGTTATTCTGCGGTGATATTTGCGGTTATTTTTGCGGAAATCAATGCGGTTATTTTGCGGTTATATTTGCGGTTATTTTTGCGGATATCATTGCGGTTATTTTTGCGGATATCATTGCGGTTTTTTTTGAGGATATCATTGCGGTTATTTTTGCGGATATTATGGCGGTTATTTTTGCGGATATCATTGCGGTTATTTTTGCGGATATCATTGCGGTTATTTTGCGGTAACATTTGCGGTCATTTTTGCGGATATTATTGCGGTTATTTTTGCGTATATCATTGCGGTTATTTTGCGGTGATATTTGGGGTTATTTTTGCGGATATCATTGCGGTTATTTTGCGGTGATATTTGCGGTTTTTTTTGCGGATGTCAATGCGGTTATTTTGCGGTAATATTTGCGGTTATTTTTGCGGATATCATTGCGGTTATTTTGCGGTGATATTTGCGGTTATTTTTGCGGATATTATTGCGGTTATTTTTGCGGATATCATTGCGGTTATTTTGCGGAGATATTTGCGGTTATTTTTGCGGATATCATTGCGGTTATTTTTGCGGATGATATTGCGGTTATTTTTGCGGATATTATTGCGGTTATTTTTGCGGATATCATTGCGGATATTTTGCGGTGATATTTGCGGTTATTTTTGCGGATATCATTGCGGTTATTTTGCGGTAATATTTGCGGTTATTTTTGCGGAAATCATTGCGGTTATTTTTGCGGATATCATTGCGGTTATTTTTGCGGATATCATTGCGGTTATTTTGCGGTAACATTTGCGGTCATTTTTGCGGATATTATTGCGGTTATTTTTGCGTATATCATTGCGGTTATTTTGCGGTGATATTTGCGGTTATTTTTGCGGATATCATTGCGGTTATTTTGCGGTGATATTTGCGGTTTTTTTTGCGGATGTCAATGCGGTTATTTTGCGGTAATATTTGCGGTTATTTTTGCGGATATCATTGCAATTATTTTGCGGTGATATTTGCGGTTATTTTTGCGGATATTATTGCGGTTATTTTTGCGGATATCATTGCGGTTATTTTGCGGTGATATTTGCGGTTATTTTTGCGGATATCATTGCGGTTATTTTTGCGGATATTATTGCGGTTATTTTGCGGTAACATTTGCGGTTATTTTTGCGGATATTATTGCGGTTATTTTTGCGGATATCATTGCGGTTATTTTGCGGTGATATTTGCGGTTATTTTTGCGGATATCATTGCGGTTATTATGCGGTGATATTTGCGGTTATTTTTGCGGATATCATTGCGGTTATTTTGCGGTGATATTTGCGGTTTTTTTTGCGGATATCATTGCGGTTATTTTTGCGGATATCATTGCGGTTATTTTGCGGTAATATTTGCGGTTATTTTTGCGGATATCATTGCGGTTATTTTTGCGGATATCATTGCGGTTATTTTGCGGTAATATTTGCGGTTATTTTTGCGGATATTATTGCGGTTTTTTTTGCGGATATCATTGCGGTTATTTTGCGGTAATATTTGCGGTTATTTTTGCGGATATCACTGCGGTTATTTTTGCGGATATCATTGCGGTTATTTTTGCGGATATCATTGCGGTTATTTTGCGGTAACATTTGCGGTTATTTTTGCGGATATTATTGCGGTTATTTTTGCGGATATCATTGCGGTTATTTTGCGGTGATATTTGCGGATATTTTTGCGGATATTATTGCGGTTATTTTGCGGTGATATTTGCGGTTTTTTTTGCGGATATCAATGCGGTTATTTTGCGGTAATATTTGCGGTTTTTTTGCGAATATCAATGCGGTTATTTTGCGGTGATATTTGCGGTTATTTTTGCGGATATCATTGCGGTTATTATTGCGGATATTATTGCGGTTATTTTTGCGGATATTATTGCGGTTATTTTTGCGGATATCATTGCGGTTATTTTGCAGTGATATTTGCGGTTATTTTTGCGGATATCATTGCGGTTATTTTGCGGTAATATTTGCGGTTATTTTTGCGGATATAATTGCGGTTATTTTGCGGTAATATTTGCGGTTATTTTTGCGGATATTATTGCGGTTATTTTTGCGGATATCATTGCGGTTATTTTTGCGGATATTATTGCGGTTATTTTTGCGGATATCATTGCGGTTATTTTGCGGTGATATTTGCGGTTATTTTTGCGGATATCATTGCGGTTATTTTGCGGTAATATTTGCGGTTATTTTTGCGGATATCATTGCGGTTATTTTTGCGGATATTATTGCGGTTATTTTTGCGGATATCATTGCGGTTATTTTGCGGTGATATTTGCGGTTATTTTGCGGTGATATTTGCGGTTTTTTTTGCGGATATCAATGCGGTTATTTTGCGGTAATATTTGCGGTTTTTTTTGCGAATATCAATGCGGTTATTTTGCGGTGATATTTGCGGTTATTTTTGCGGATATCATTGCGGTTATTTTTGCGGATATTATTGCGGTTATTTTTGCGGATATTATTGCGGTTATTTTTGCGGATATCATTGCGGTTATTTTGCGGTGATATTTGCGGTTATTTTTGCGGATATTATTGCGGTTATTTTTGCGGATATCATTGCGGTTGTTTTGCGGTGATATTTGCGGTTATTTTTGCGGATATCATTGCGGTTATTTTTGCGGATATTATTGCGGTTATTTTGCGGTAACATTTGCGGTTATTTTTGCGGAAATTATTGCGGTTATTTTTGCGGATATCATTGCGGTTATTTTGCGGTGATATTTGCGGTTATTTTTGCGGATATCATTGCGGTTATTATGCGGTGATATTTGCGGTTTTTTTTGCGGATATCATTGCGGTTATTTTGCGGTGATATTTGCGGTTTTTTTTGCGGATATCATTGCGGTTATTTTGCGGTGATATTTGCGGTTTTTTTTGCGGATATCATTGCGGTTATTTTTGCGGATATCATTGCGGTTATTTTGCGGTAATATTTGCGGTTATTTTTGCGGATATCATTGCGGTTATTTTTGCGGATATCATTGCGGTTATTTTGCGGTAATATTTGCGGTTATTTTTGCGGATATTATTGCGGTTTTTTTTGCGGATATCATTGCGGTTATTTTGCGGTAATATTTGCGGTTATTTTTGCGGCTATCATTGCGGTTATTTTTGCGGATATCATTGCGGTTATTTTTGCGGATATCATTGCGGTTATTTTGCGGTAACATTTGCGGTTATTTTTGCGGATATTATTGCGGTTATTTTTGCGGATATCATTGCGGTTATTTTGCGGTGATATTTGCGGATATTTTTGCGGATATCATTGCGGTTATTATGCGGTGATATTTGCGGTTATTTTTGCGGATATCATTGCGGTTATTTTGCGGTGATATTTGCGGTTTTTTTGCGGATATCAATGCGGTTATTTTGCGGTAATATTTGCGATTTTTTTTGCGAATATCAATGCGGTTATTTTGCGGTGATATTTGCGGTTATTTTTGCGGATATCATTGCGGTTATTTTTGCGGATATTATTGCGGTTATTTTAGCGGATATTATTGCGGTTATTTTTGCGGATATCATTGCGGTTATTTTGCGGTGATATTTGTGGTTATTTTTGCGGATATCATTGCGGTTATTTTGCGGTAATATTTGCGGTTATTTTTGCGGATATCATTTTGGTGTTATTTTGCGGTAATATTTGCGGTTATTTGTGCGGATATCATTGCGGTTATTTTGCGGAAATATTTGCGGTTATTTTTGCGGATATTATTGCGGTTATTTTTGCGGTTATTTTTGCGGATATTATTGCGGTTATTTTTGCGGATATCATTGCAGTTATTTTGCGGTGATATTTGCGGTTATTTTTGCGGATATCATTGCGGTTATTTTGCGGTAATATTTGCGGTTATTTTTGCGGATATCATTGCGGTTATTTTGCGGAAATATTTGCGGTTATTTTTGCGGATATTATTGCGGTTATTTTTGCGGTTATTTTTGCGGATATTATTGCGGTTATTTTTGCGGATATCATTGCAGTTATTTTGCGGTGATATTTGCGGTTATTTTTGCGGATATCATTGCGGTTATTCTGCGGTGATATTTGCGGTTATTTTTGCGGAAATCAATGCGGTTATTTTGCGGTTATATTTGCGGTTATTTTTGCGGATATCATTGCGGTTATTTTTGCGGATATCATTGCGGTTTTTTTTGAGGATATCATTGCGGTTATTTTTGCGGATATTATGGCGGTTATTTTTGCGGATATCATTGCGGTTATTTTTGCGGATATCATTGCGGTTATTTTGCGGTAACATTTGCGGTCATTTTTGCGGATATTATTGCGGTTATTTTTGCGTATATCATTGCCGTTATTTTGCGGTGATATTTGCGGTTATTTTTGCGGATATCATTGCGGTTATTTTGCGGTGATATTTGCGGTTTTTTTTGCGGATGTCAATGCGGTTATTTTGCGGTAATATTTGCGGTTATTTTTGCGGATATCATTGCGGTTATTTTGCGGTGATATTTGCGGTTATTTTTGCGGATATTATTGCGGTTATTTTTGCGGATATCATTGCGGTTATTTTGCGGAGATATTTGCGGTTATTTTTGCGGATATCATTGCGGTTATTTTTGCGGATGATATTGCGGTTATTTTTGCGGATATTATTGCGGTTATTTTTGCGGATATCATTGCGGTTATTTTGCGGTAACATTTGCGGTCATTTTTGCGGATATTATTGCGGTTATTTTTGCGTATATCATTGCGGTTATTTTGCGGTGATATTTGCGGTTATTTTTGCGGATATCATTGCGGTTATTTTGCGGTGATATTTGCGGTTTTTTTTGCGGATGTCAATGCGGTTATTTTGCGGTAATATTTGCGGTTATTTTTGCGGATATCATTGCGGTTATTTTGCGGTGATATTTGCGGTTATTTTTGCGGATATTATTGCGGTTATTTTTGCGGATATCATTGCGGTTATTTTGCGGAGATATTTGCGGTTATTTTTGCGGATATCATTGCGGTTATTTTTGCGGATGATATTGCGGTTATTTTTGCGGATATTATTGCGGTTATTTTTGCGGATATCATTGCGGTTATTTTGCGGTAACATTTGCGGTCATTTTTGCGGATATTATTGCGGTTATTTTTGCGGATATCATTGCGGTTATTTTGCGGAGATATTTGCGGTTATTTTTGCGGATATCATTGCGGTTATTTTTGCGGATATCATTGCAATTATTTTGCGGTGATATTTGCGGTTATTTTTGCGGATATTATTGCGGTTATTTTGCGGTAACATTTGCGGTCATTTTTGCGGATATTATTGCGGTTATTTTTGCGTATATCATTGCGGTTATTTTGCGGTGATATTTGCGGTTATTTTTGCGGATATCATTGCGGTTATTTTGCGGTGATATTTGCGGTTATTTTTGCGGATATCATTGCGGTTATTTTGCGGTGATATTTGCGGTTTTTTTTGCGGATGTCAATGCGGTTATTTTGCGGTAATATTTGCGGTTATTTTTGCGGATATCATTTTGGTGTTATTTTGCGGTAATATTTGCGGTTATTTTTGCGGATATCATTGCGGTTATTTTGCGGAAATATTTGCGGTTATTTTTGCGGATATTATTGCGGTTATTTTTGCGGTTATTTTTGCGGATATTATTGCGGTTATTTTTGCGGATATCATTGCGGTTATTTTGCGGAAATATTTGCGGTTTTTTTTGCGGATATTATTGCGGTTATTTTTGCGGATATTATTGCGGTTATTTTTGCGGATATCATTGCGGTTATTTTGCGGTGATATTTGTGGTTATTTTTGCGGATATCATTGCGGTTATTTTGCGGTAATATTTGCGGTTATTTTTGCGGATATCATTTTGGTGTTATTTTGCGGTAATATTTGCGGTTATTTTTGCGGATATCATTGCGGTTATTTTGCGGAAATATTTGCGGTTATTTTTGCGGATATTATTGCGGTTATTTTTGCGGTTATTTTTGCGGATATTATTGCGGTTATTTTTGCGGATATCATTGCAGTTATTTTGCGGTGATATTTGCGGTTATTTTTGCGGATATCATTGCGGTTATTCTGCGGTGATATTTGCGGTTATTTTTGCGGAAATCAATGCGGTTATTTTGCGGTTATATTTGCGGTTATTTTTGCGGATATCATTGCGGTTATTTTTGCGGATATCATTGCGGTTTTTTTTGAGGATATCATTGCGGTTATTTTTGCGGATATTATGGCGGTTATTTTTGCGGATATCATTGCGGTTATTTTTGCGGATATCATTGCGGTTATTTTGCGGTAACATTTGCGGTCATTTTTGCGGATATTATTGCGGTTATTTTTGCGGATATCATTGCGGTTATTTTGCGGTGATATTTGCGGTTTTTTTTGCGGATGTCAATGCGGTTATTTTGCGGTAATATTTGCGGTTATTTTTGCGGATATCATTGCGGTTATTTTGCGGTGATATTTGCGGTTATTTTTGCGGATATTATTGCGGTTATTTTTGCGGATATCATTGCGGTTATTTTGCGGAGATATTTGCGGTTATTTTTGCGGATATCATTGCGGTTATTTTTGCGGATGATATTGCGGTTATTTTTGCGGATATTATTGCGGTTATTTTTGCGGATATCATTGCGGATATTTTGCGGTGATATTTGCGGTTTTTTTTGCGGATGTCAATGCGGTTATTTTGCGGTAATATTTGCGGTTATTTTTGCGGATATCATTGCAATTATTTTGCGGTGATATTTGCGGTTATTTTTGCGGATATTATTGCGGTTATTTTGCGGTAACATTTGCGGTCATTTTTGCGGATATTATTGCGGTTATTTTTGCGTATATCATTGCGGTTATTTTGCGGTGATATTTGCGGTTATTTTTGCGGATATCATTGCGGTTATTTTGCGGTGATATTTGCGGTTTTTTTTGCGGATGTCAATGCGGTTATTTTGCGGTAATATTTGCGGTTATTTTTGCGGATATCATTGCAATTATTTTGCGGTGATATTTGCGGTTATTTTTGCGGATATTATTGCGGTTATTTTTGCGGATATCATTGCGGTTATTTTGCGGTAACATTTGCGGTCATTTTTGCGGATATTATTGCGGTTATTTTTGCGTATATCATTGCGGTTATTTTGCGGTGATATTTGCGGTTATTTTTGCGGATATCATTGCGGTTATTTTGCGGTGATATTTGCGGTTTTTTTTGCGGATGTCAATGCGGTTATTTTGCGGTAATATTTGCGGTTATTTTTGCGGATATCATTGCAATTATTTTGCGGTGATATTTGCGGTTATTTTTGCGGATATTATTGCGGTTATTTTTGCGGATATCATTGCGGTTATTTTGCGGTGATATTTGCGGTTATTTTTGCGGATATCATTGCGGTTATTTTTGCGGATATTATTGCGGTTATTTTGCGGTAACATTTGCGGTTATTTTTGCGGATATTATTGCGGTTATTTTTGCGGATATCATTGCGGTTATTATGCGGTGATATTTGCGGTTATTTTTGCGGATATCATTGCGGTTATTTTGCGGTGATATTTGCGGTTTTTTTTGCGGATATCATTGCGGTTATTTTTGCGGATATCATTGCGGTTATTTTGCGGTAATATTTGCGGTTATTTTTGCGGATATCATTGCGGTTATTTTTGCGGATATCATTGCGGTTATTTTGCGGTAATATTTGCGGTTATTTTTGCGGATATTATTGCGGTTTTTTTTGCGGATATCATTGCGGTTATTTTGCGGTAATATTTGCGGTTATTTTTGCGGATATCACTGCGGTTATTTTTGCGGATATCATTGCGGTTATTTTTGCGGATATCATTGCGGTTATTTTGCGGTAACATTTGCGGTTATTTTTGCGGATATTATTGCGGTTATTTTTGCGGATATCATTGCGGTTATTTTGCGGTGATATTTGCGGATATTTTTGCGGATATCATTGCGGTTATTTTGCGGTGATATTTGCGGTTTTTTTTGCGGATATCAATGCGGTTATTTTGCGGTAATATTTGCGGTTTTTTTGCGAATATCAATGCGGTTATTTTGCGGTGATATTTGCGGTTATTTTTGCGGATATCATTGCGGTTATTATTGCGGATATTATTGCGGTTATTTTTGCGGATATTATTGCGGTTATTTTTGCGGATATCATTGCGGTTATTTTGCAGTGATATTTGCGGTTATTTTTGCGGATATCATTGCGGTTATTTTGCGGTAATATTTGCGGTTATTTTTGCGGATATAATTGCGGTTATTTTGCGGTAATATTTGCGGTTATTTTTGCGGATATTATTGCGGTTATTTTTGCGGATATCATTGCGGTTATTTTTGCGGATATTATTGCGGTTATTTTTGCGGATATCATTGCGGTTATTTTGCGGTGATATTTGCGGTTATTTTTGCGGATATCATTGCGGTTATTTTGCGGTAATATTTGCGGTTATTTTTGCGGATATCATTGCGGTTATTTTTGCGGATATTATTGCGGTTATTTTTGCGGATATCATTGCGGTTATTTTGCGGTGATATTTGCGGTTATTTTGCGGTGATATTTGCGGTTTTTTTTGCGGATATCAATGCGGTTATTTTGCGGTAATATTTGCGGTTTTTTTTGCGAATATCAATGCGGTTATTTTGCGGTGATATTTGCGGTTATTTTTGCGGATATCATTGCGGTTATTTTTGCGGATATTATTGCGGTTATTTTTGCGGATATTATTGCGGTTATTTTTGCGGATATCATTGCGGTTATTTTGCGGTGATATTTGCGGTTATTTTTGCGGATATCATTGCGGTTATTTTGCGGTAATATTTGCGGTTATTTTTGCGGATATCATTTTGGTGTTATTTTGCGGTAATATTTGCGGTTATTTTTGCGGATATCATTGCGGTTATTTTGCGGTAATATTTGCGGTTATTTTTGCGGATATTATTGCGGTTATTTTTGCGGATATCATTGCGGTTATTTTGCGGTGATATTTGCGGTTATTTTAGCGGATATCATTGCGGTTATTTTTGCGGATATCATTGCGGTTATTTTGCGGTGATATTTGCGGTTATTTTTGCGGATATCATTGCGGTTATTATGCGGTGATATTTGCGGTTATTTTTGCGGATATCATTGCGGTTATTTTGCGGTGATATTTGCGGTTTTTTTGCGGATATCAATGCGGTTATTTTGCGGTAATATTTGCGGTTTTTTTTGCGAATATCAATGCGGTTATTTTGCGGTGATATTTGCGGTTATTTTTGCGGATATCATTGCGGTTATTTTTGCGGATATTATTGCGGTTATTTTTGCGGATATTATTGCGGTTATTTTTGCGGATATCATTGCGGTTATTTTGCGGTGATATTTGCGGTTATTTTTGCGGATATCATTTTGGTGTTATTTTGCGGTAATATTTGCGGTTATTTTTGCGGATATCATTGCGGTTATTTTGCGGTAATATTTGCGGTTATTTTTGCGGATATTATTGCGGTTATTTTTGCGGATATCATTGCGGTTATTTTTGCGGATATTATTGCGGTTATTTTTGCGGATATCATTGCTGTTATTTTGCGGTGATATTTGCGGTTATTTTTGCGGATATCATTGCGGTTATTTTGCGGTAATATTTGCGGTTATTTTTGCGGATATCATTGCGGTTATTTTTGCGGATATTATTGCGGTTATTTTTGCGGATATTATTGCGGTTTTTTTTGCGGATATTATTGCGGTAATTTTTGCGGATATCATTGCGGTTATTTTGCGGTGATATTTGCGGTTATTTTTGCGGATATCATTGCGGTTATTTTGCGGTAATATTTGCGGTTATTTTTGCGGATATCATTGCGGTTATTTTTGCGGATATTATTGCGGTTATTTTTGCGGATATCATTGCGGTTATTTTGCGGTGATATTTGCGGTTATTTTGCGGTAATATTTGCGGTTTTTTTTGCGAATATCAATGCGGTTATTTTGCGGTGATATTTGCGGTTATTTTTGCGGATATCATTGCGGTTATTTTTGCGGATATTATTGCGGTTATTTTTGCGGATATTATTGCGGTTATTTTTGCGGATATCATTGCGGTTATTTTGCGGTGATATTTGCGGTTATTTTTGCGGATATCATTGCGGTTATTTTGCGGTAATATTTGCGGTTATTTTTGCGGATATCATTTTGGTGTTATTTTGCGGTAATATTTGCGGTTATTTTTGCGGATATCATTGCGGTTATTTTGCGGTAATATTTGCGGTTATTTTTGCGGATATTATTGCGGTTATTTTTGCGGATATCATTGCGGTTATTTTGCGGTGATATTTGCGGTTATTTTAGCGGATATCATTGCGGTTATTTTTGCGGATATCATTGCGGTTATTTTGCGGTGATATTTGCGGTTATTTTTGCGGATATCATTGCGGTTATTATGCGGTGATATTTGCGGTTATTTTTGCGGATATCATTGCGGTTATTTTGCGGTGATATTTGCGGTTTTTTTGCGGATATCAATGCGGTTATTTTGCGGTAATATTTGCGGTTTTTTTTGCGAATATCAATGCGGTTATTTTGCGGTGATATTTGCGGTTATTTTTGCGGATATCATTGCGATTATTTTTGCGGATATTATTGCGGTTATTTTTGCGGATATTATTGCGGTTATTTTTGCGGATATCATTGCGGTTATTTTGTGGTGATATTTGCGGTTATTTTTGCGGATATCATTTTGGTGTTATTTTGCGGTAATATTTGCGGTTATTTTTGCGGATATCATTGCGGTTATTTTGCGGTAATATTTGCGGTTATTTTTGCGGATATCATTGCGGTTATTTTTGCGGATATTATTGCGGTTATTTTTGCGGATATCATTGCTGTTATTTTGCGGTGATATTTGCGGTTATTTTTGCGGATATCATTGCGGTTATTTTGCGGTAATATTTGCGGTTATTTTTGCGGATATCATTGCGGTTATTTTTGCGGATATTATTGCGGTTATTTTTGCGGATATTATTGCGGTTTTTTTTGCGGATATTATTGCGGTAATTTTTGCGGATATCATTGCGGTTATTCTGCGGTGATATTTGCGGTTATTTTTGCGGATATCATTGCGGTTATTTTGCGGTAATATTTGCGGTTATTTTTGCGGATATCATTGCGGTTATTTATGCGGATATCATTGCGGTTTTTTTTGAGGATATCATTGCGGTTATTTTTGCGGATATTATGGCGGTTATTTTTGCGGATATCATTGCGGTTATTTTTGCGGATATCAATGCGGTTATTTTGCGGAGATATTTGCGGTTATTTTTGCGGATATCATTGCGGTTATTTTTGCGGATATTATTGCGGTTATTTTTGCGGATATTATTGCGGTTATTTTTGCGGATATCATTGCGGTTATTTTGCGGTGATATTTGCGGTTATTTTTGCGGATATCATTGCGGTTATTTTGCGGTAATATTTGCGGTTATTTTTGCGGATATCATTGCGGTTATTTTTGCGGATATTATTGCGGTTATTTTTGCGGATATTATTGCGGTTTTTTTTGCGGATATTATTGCGGTAATTTTTGCGGATATCATTGCGGTTATTCTGCGGTGATATTTGCGGTTATTTTTGCGGATATCATTGCGGTTATTTTGCGGTAATATTTGCGGTTATTTTTGCGGATATCATTGCGGTTATTTATGCGGATATCATTGCGGTTTTTTTTGAGGATATCATTGCGGTTATTTTTGCGGATATTATGGCGGTTATTTTTGCGGATATCATTGCGGTTATTTTTGCGGATATCAATGCGGTTATTTTGCGGAGATATTTGCGGTTATTTTTGCGGATATCATTGCGGTTATTTTTGCGGATATTATTGCGGTTATTTTTGCGGATATTATTGCGGTTATTTTTGCGGATATCATTGCGGTTATTTTGCGGTGATATTTGCGGTTATTTTTGCGGATATCATTGCGGTTATTTTGCGGTAATATTTGCGGTTATTTTTGCGGATATCATTGCGGTTATTTTTGCGGATATCATTGCGGTTATTTTTGCGGATATCATTGCGGTTATTTTGCGGTAACATTTGCGGTCATTTTTGCGGATATTATTGCGGTTATTTTTGCGGATATCATTGCGGTTATTTTGCGGTGATATTTGCGGTTATTTTTGCGGATATCATTGCGGTTATTTTGCGGTGATATTTGCGGTTTTTTTTGCGGATATCAATGCGGTTATTTTGCGGTAATATTTGCGGTTATTTTTGCGGATATCATTGCGGTTATTTTGCGGTGATATTTGCGGTTATTTTTGCGAATATTATTGCGGTTATTTTTGCGGATATCATTGCGGTTATTTTGCGGTGATATTTGCGGTTATTTTTGCGGATATCATTGCGGTTATTTTTGCGGATATTATTGCGGTTATTTTGCGGTAACATTTGCGGTTATTTTTGCGGATATTATTGCGGTTATTTTTGCGGATATCATTGCGGTTATTTTGCGGTGATATTTGCGGTTATTTTTACGGATATCATTGCGGTTATTATGCGGTGATATTTGCGGTTATTTTTGCGGATATCATTGCGGTTATTTTGCGGTGATATTTGCGGATATCATTGCGGTTATTTTTGCGGATATCATTGCGGTTATTTTGCGGTAATATTTGCGGTTATTTTTGCGGATATCATTGCGGTTATTTTTGCGGATATCATTGCGGTTATTTTTGCGGATATCATTGCGGTTATTTTGCGGTAATATTTGCGGTTATTTTTGCGGATATTATTGCGGTTATTTTTGCGGATATCATTGCGGTTATTTTGCGGTGATATTTGCGGTTATTTTGGCGGATATCATTGCGGTTATTTTGCGGTGATAATTGCGGTTTTTTTTGCGGATATCAATGCGGTTATTTTGCGGTAATATTTGCGGTTTTTTTTGCGAATATCAATGCGGTTATTTTGCGGTGATATTTGCGGTTATTTTTGCGGATATCATTGCGGTTATTATTGCGGATATTATTGCGGTTATTTTTGCGGATATTATTGCGGTTATTTTTGCGGATATCATTGCGGTTATTTTGCGGTGATATTTGCGGTTATTTTTGCGGATATCATTGCGGTTATTTTGCGGTAATATTTGCGGTTATTTTTGCGGATATCATTGCGGTTATTTTGCGGTAATATTAGCGGTTATTTTTGCGGATATTATTGCGGTTATTTTTGCGGATATCATTGCGGTTATTTTTGCGGATATTATTGCGGTTATTTTTGCGGATATCATTGCGGTTATTTTGCGGTGATATTTGCGGTTATTTTTGCGGATATCATTGCGGTTATTTTGCGGTAATATTTGCGGTTATTTTTGCGGATATCATTGCGGTTATTTTTGCGGATATTATTGCGGTTATTTTTGCGGATATCATTGCGGTTATTTTGCGGTGATATTTGCGGTTATTTTGCGGTGATATTTGCGGTTTTTTTTTGCGGATATCAATGCGGTTATTTTGCGGTAATATTTGCGGTTTTTTTTGCGAATATCAATGCGGTTATTTTGCGGTGATATTTGCGGTTATTTTTGCGGATATCATTGCGGTTATTTTTGCGGATATTATTTCGGTTATTTTTGCGGATATTATTGCGGTTATTTTTGCGGATATCATTGCGGTTATTTTGCGGTGATATTTGCGGTTATTTTTGCGGATATCATTGCGGTTATTTTTGCGGATATCATTTTGGTGTTATTTTGCGGTAATATTTGCGGTTATTTTTGCGGATATCATTGCGGTTATTTTGCGGTAATATTTGCGGTTATTTTTGCGGATATTATTGCGGTTATTTTTGCGGATATCATTGCGGTTATTTTGCGGTGATATTTGCGGTTATTTTAGCGGATATCATTGCGGTTATTTTTGCGGTGATAAATTGCGGTTATTTTGGCGGATATCATTGCGGTTATTTTGCGGTATTATTTGCGGCTATTTTTGCGGATATCATTGCGGTTATTTTTGCGGATATTATTGCGGTTATTTTTGCGGATATCATTGCGGTTATTTTGCGGTGATATTTGCGGTTATTTTTGCGGATATCATTGCGGTTATTTTTGCGGATATTATTGCGGTTATTTTGCTGTAATATTTGCGGTTAATTTTGCGGATATCATTGCGGTTATTTTTGCGGATATTATTGCGGTTATTTTGCTGTAATATTTGCGGTTAATTTTGCGGATATAATTGCGGTTATTTTTGCGGATATTATTGCGGTTATTTTTGCGGATATCATTGCGGTTATTTTGCGGTGATATTTGCGGTTATTTTTGCGGATATCATTGTGGTTATTTTTGCGGATATTATTGCGGTTATTTTTGCGGATATTATTAAGATTATTTTTGCGGATATCATTGCGGTTATTTTGCGGTTATTTTGCGGTAATATTTGCGGTTATTTTGGCGGATATTATTGCGGATATTTTTGCGGATATCATTGCGGTTATTTTGCGGTGATATTTGCGGTTATTTTTGCGGATATCATTGCGGTTATTTTGCGGTAATATTTGCGGTTATTTTTGCGGATATCATTGCGGTAATTTTGGCGGATATAATTGCGGTTATTTTTGCGGATATCATTGCGGTTATTTTGCGGTGATATTAGCGGTTATTTATGCGGATATCATTGCGGTTGTTTTGCTGTAATATTTGCGGTTAATTTTGCGGATATTATTGCGGTTATTTTTGCGGATATCATTGCGGTTAAATTGCGGTAATATTTGCGGTTATTTTTGCGGATATCATTGCGGTTATTTTGCTGTAATATTTGCGGTAATTTTTGCGGATATTATTGCGGTTATTTTTGCGGATATTATTAAGATTATTTTTGCGGATATCATTGCGGTTATTTTGCGGAAATATTTGCGGTTATTTTTGCGGATATTATTGCGGATATTTTTGCGGATATCATTGCGGTTATTTTGCGGTAATATTTGCGGTTAATTTTGCGGATATTATTGCGGTTATTTTTGCGGATATCATTGCGGTTATTTTTGCGGATATCATTGCGGTTATTTTGCGGTGATATTAGCGGTTATTTTTGCGGATATCATTGCGGTTATTTTGCTGTAATATTTGCGGTTAATTTTGCGGATATTATTGCGGTTATTTTTGCGGATATTATTGCGGTTATTTTTGCGGATATTAAGGCGGTTATTTTTGCGGATATCATTGCGGTTATTTTGCGGTAACATTTGCGGTTATTTTTGCGGATATTATTGCGGTTATTTTTGCGGATATCATTGCGGTTATTTTGCGGTAATATTTGCGGTTATTTTTGCGGATATAATTGCGGTTATTTTGCTGTAATATTTGCGGTTAATTTTGCGGATATCATTGCTGTTATTTTTGCGGATATCATTGCGGTTATTTTGCGGTGATATTAGTGGTTATTTTTGCGGATATCATTGCGGTTATTTTGCGGTAATATTTGCGGTTATTTTTGCGGATATTATTGCGGTTATTTTTGCGGATATCATTGCGGTTATTTTGCGGTGATATTTGCGTTTATTTTTGCTGATATCATTGCGGTTATTTTGCGCAAATATTTGCGGTTATTTTTGCGGATATCATTGCGGTAATTTTTGCGGATATTATTGCGGTTATTTTTGCGGATATCATTGCGGTTATTTTGCTGTAATATTTGCGGTTAATTTTGCGGATATTATTGCGGTTATTTTTGCGGATATCATTGCGGTTATTTTTGCGGATATTATTGCGGTTATTTTTGCGGATATCATTGCGGGTATTTTGCGGTGATATTTGCGGTTATTTTTGCGCATATCATTGCGGTTATTTTTGCGGATATTATTGCGGTTATTTTTGCGGTAATATTTGCGGTTATTTTTGCGGATATTATTGCGGTTATTTTGCTGTAATATTTGCGGTTAATTTTGCGGATATCATTGCGGTTATTTTTGCGGATATTATTGCGGTTATTTTGCTGTAATATTTGCGGTTAATTTTGCGGATATCATTGCGGTTATTTTTGCGGATATTATTGCGGTTATTTTTGCGGATATCATTGCGGTTATTTTGCGGTGATATTTGCGGTTATTTTTGCGGATATCATTGCGGTTATTTTTGCGGATATTATTGCAGTTATTTTTGCGGATATCATTGCGGTTATTTTTGTGGATATTATTGCGGTTATTTTTGCGGATATTATTGCGGTTATTTTTGCGGATATCATTGCGGTTATTTTGCGGATATCATTGCGGTTATTTTTGCGGATATTATTGCGGTTATTTTTGCGGATATCATTGCGGTTATTTTGCGGTAATATTAGCGGTTATTTTTGCGGATATCATTGCTGTTATTTTTGCGGATATCATTGCGGTTATTTTGCGGTGATATTTGCGGTTATTTTTGCGGATATCATTGCGGTTATTTTGCGGTAATATTTGCGGTTATTTTAGCGGATATCCTTGCGGTTATTTTGCGGTAATATTTGCGGTTATTTTTGCGGATATCATTGCGGTTTTTTTGCGGTAATATTTGCGGTTATTTTTGCGGATATCATTGCGGTTTTTTTTGCGGATATTATTGCGGTTATTTTTGCGGATATTATTGCGGTTATTTTTGCGGATATCATTGCGGTTAATTTGCGGTAACATTTGCGGTTATTTTTGCGGATATTATTGCGGTTATTTTTGCGGATATCAGTGCGGTTATTTTGCGGTAATATTTGCGGTTATTTTTGCGGATATTATTGCGGTTATTTTGCTGTAATATTTGCGGTTAATTTTGCGGATATCATTGCGGTTATTTTAGCGGATATTATTGCGGTTATTTTGCTGTAATATTTGCGGTTAATTTTGCGGATATAATTGCGGTTATTTTTGCGGATATTATTGCGGTTATTTTTGCGGATATCATTGCGGTTATTTTGCGGTGATATTTGCGGTTATTTTTGCGGATATCATTGCGGTTATTTTGCGGATATTATTGCGGTTATTTTTTCGGATATTATTAAGATTATTTTTGCGGATATCATTGCGGTTATTTTGCGGTAATATTTGCGGTTATTTTTGCGGATATTATTGCGGATATTTTTGCGGATATCATTGTGGTTATTTTGCGGTGATATTTGCGGTTATTTTTGCGGATATCATTGCGGTTATTTTGCGGTAATATTTGCGGTTATTTGTGCGGATATCATTGCGGTTATTTTTGCGGATATTATTGCGGTTATTTTTGCGGATATCATTGCGGTTATTTTGCTGTAATATTTGCGGTTAATTTTGCGGATATTATTGCGGTTATTTTTGCGGATATTATTGCGGTTATTTTTGCGGATATTAATGCGGCTATTTTTGCGGATATCATTGCGGTTATTTTGCGGTAACATTTGCGGTTATTTTTGCGGATATTATTGCGGTTATTTTTGCGGATATCATTGCGGTTATTTTGCGGTTATATTTGCGGTTATTTTTGCGGATATAATTGCGGTTATTTTTCTGTAATATTTGCGGTTAATTTTGCGGATATCATTGCGGTTATTTTTGCGGATATTATTGCGGTTATTTTTGCGGATATCATTGCGGTTATTTTGCGGTGATATTAGTGGTTATTTTTGCGGATATCATTGCGGTTATTTTGCGGTAATATTTGCGGTTATTTTTGCGGATATTATTGCGGTTATTTTTGCGGATATCATTGCGGTTATTTTGCGGTGATATTTGCGGTTATTTTTGCTGATATCATTGCGGTTATTTTGCGCAAATATTTGCGGTTATATTTGCGGATATCATTGCGGTAATTTTTGCGGATATTATTGCGGTTATTTTTGCGGATATCATTGCGGTTATTTTGCTGTAATATTTGCGGTTAATTTTGAGGATATTATTGCGGTTATTTTTGCGGATATCATTGCGGTTATTTTTGCGGATATTATTGCGGTTATTTTTGCGGATATCATTGCGGTTATTTTGCGGTAACATTTGCGGTTATTTTTGCGGATATCATTGCGGTTATTTTGCGGTAATATTTGCGGTTATTTTTGCGGATATTATTGCGGTTATTTTGCGGTAATATTTGCGGTTATTTTTGCGGATATCATTGCGGTTATTTTTGCGGATATTATTGCGGTTATTTTTGCGGATATCATTGCGGTTATTTTGCTGTAATATTTGCGGTTATTTTTGCGGATATTATTGCGGTTATTTTGCTGTAATATTTGCGGTTATTTTTGCGGATATTATTGCGGTTATTTTTGCGGATATCATTGCGGTTATTTTGCGGTGATATTTGCGGTTATTTTTCGGATATTATTGCAGTTATTTTGCTGTAATATTGGCGGTTAATTTTGCGGATATCATTGCGGTTATTTTTGCGGATATTATTGCGGTTATTTTTGCGGATATCATTGCGGTTATTTTGCGGTGATATTTGCGGTTATTTTTGCGGATATCATTGCGGTTATTTTGCGGTAATATTTGCGGTTATTTTTGCGGATATTATTGCGGTTATTTTTGCGGATATCATTGCGGTTATTTTGCGGTGATAAATGCGGTTATTTTTGCGGATATCATTGCGGTTATTTTGCGGTGATATTTGCGGTTATTTTTGCGGATATCATTGCGGTTATTTTTGCGGATATCATTGCGGTTATTTTTGCGGATATTATTGCGGTTATTTTTGCGGATATTATTGCGGTTATTTTTGCGGATATTATTGCGGTTATTTTTGCGGTTATTTTGCGGTAATATTTGCGGTTATTTTGCGGTGATATTTGCGGTTATTTTGCGGATATCATTGCGATTATTTTGCGGTAATATTTGCGTTTATTTTTGCGGATATCATTGCGGTTATTTTTGCGGATATCATTGCGGTTATTTTTGCGGATATTATTGCGGTTATTTTTGCGGATATCATTGCGGTTATTTTGCGGTGATATTTGCGGTTATTTTTGCGGATATCATTGCGGTTATTTTTGCGGATATTATTGCGGTTATTTTTGCGGATATTATTGCGGTTATTTTTGCGGTTATTTTGCGGTAATATTTGCGGTTATTTTGCGGTAATATTTGCGGTTATTTTTGCGGATATCATTGCGGTTATTTTTGCGGATATTATTGCGGTTATTTTGCGGTGATATTCGCGGTTATTTTGGTAGATATCATTGCGGTTTTTTGCGGTAATATTTGCGGTTATTTTTGCGGATATCAATGCGGTTATTTTTGCGGATATTATTGCGGTTATTTTTGCGGATATTATTGCGGTTATTTTGCGGTAATATTTGCGGTTATTTTTGCGGATATCATTGCGGTTATTTTTGCGGATATTATTGCGGTTATTTTTGCGGATATCATTGCGGTTATTTTGCGGTAATATTTGCGGTTATTTTTGCGGATATCATTGCGATTATTTTTGCGGATATTATTGCGGTTATTTTTGCGGATATTATTGCGGTTATTTTTGCGGATATCATTGCGGTTATTTTGCGGTAATATTTGCGGTTATTTTTGCGGATATTATTGCGGTTATTTTTGCGGATATCATTGCGGTTATTTTGCGGTGATATTTGCGGTTATTTTTGCGGATATCATTGCGGTTATTTTTGCGGATATCATTGCGGTTATTTTGCGGTGATATTTGCGGTTATTTTTGCGGATATCATTGCGGTTATTTTGCGGTAATATTTGCGGTTATTTTTGCGGATATTATTGCGGTTATTTTGCTGTCATATTTGCGGTTAATTTTGCGGATATCATTGCGGTTATTTTTGCGGATATTATTGCGGTTATTTTTGCGGATATCATTGCGGTTATTTTGCGGTGATATTTGCGGTTATTTTTGCGGATATCATTGCGGTTATTTTTGCGGATATTATTGCGGTTATTTTGCGGTAATATTAGCGGGTTATTTTTGCGGATATTATTGCGGTTATTTTTGCGGATATCATTGCGGTTATTTTGCGGTGATATTTGCGGTTATTTTTGCGGATATCATTGCTGTTATTTTGGCGGATATCATTGCGGTTATTTTTGCGGATATTAATAAGATTATTTTTGCGGATATCATTGCGGTTATTTTGCGGTAATATTAGCGGGTTATTTTTGCGGATATTATTGCGGTTATTTTTGCGGATATCATTGCGGTTATTTTGCGGTGATATTTGCGGTTATTTTTGCGGATATCATTGCTGTTATTTTGGCGGATATCATTGCGGTTATTTTGCGGTGATATTTGCGGTTATTTTTGCGGATATCATTGCGGTTATTTTGCGGTAATATTTGCGGTTATTTTTGCGGATATCATTGCGGTTATTTTGCGGTAATATTTGCGGTTATTTTTGCGGATATCATTGCGGTTATTTTGCGGTAATATTTGCGGTTATTTTTGCGGATATCATTGCGGTTATTTTGCGGTAATATTTGCGGTTATTTTTGCGGATATCATTGCGGTTATTTTTGCGGATATTATTGCGGTTATTTTTGCGGATATTATTGCGGTTATTTTGCGGTAACATTTGCGGTTATTTTTGCGGATATTAATGCGGTTATTTTTGCGGATATCAGTGCGGTTATTTTGCGGATATCATTGCGGTTATTTTATCGGTGATATTTGCGGTTATTTTTGCGGATATTAATGCGGTTATTTTTGCGGATATCAGTGCGGTTATTTTGCGGATATCATTGCGGTTATTTTTGCGGATATTATTGCGGTTATTTTGCTGTAATATTTGCGGTTAATTTTGCGGATATCATTGCGGTTATTTTTGCGGATATTATTGCGGTTATTTTTGCGGATATCATTGCGGTTATTTTGCGGTGATATTTGCGGTTATTTTTGCGGATACCATTGCGGTTATTTTTGCGGATATTATTGCGGTTATTTTTGCGGTTATTTTTGCGGATATCATTGCGGCTATTTTGCTGTAATATTTGCTGTTAATTTTGCGGATATCATTGCGGTTATTTTTGCGGATATTATTGTGGTTATTTTGCTGTAATATTTGCGGTTAATTTTGCGGATATCATTGCGGTTATTTTTGCGGATATTATTGCGGTTATTTTTGCGGATATCATTGCGGTTATTTTGCGGTGATATTTGCGGTTATTTTTGCGGATATCATTGCGGTTATTTTGCGGTGATATTTGCGGTTTTTTTTGCGGATGTCAATGCGGTTATTTTGCGGTAATATTTGCGGTTATTTTTGCGGATATCATTGCGGTTATTTTGCGGTGATATTTGCGGTTATTTTTGCGGATATTATTGCGGTTATTTTTGCGGATATCATTGCGGTTATTTTGCGGAGATATTTGCGGTTATTTTTGCGGATATCATTGCGGTTATTTTTGCGGATGATATTGCGGTTATTTTTGCGGATATTATTGCGGTTATTTTTGCGGATATCATTGCGGATATTTTGCGGTGATATTTGCGGTTATTTTTGCGGATATCATTGCGGTTATTTTGCGGTAATATTTGCGGTTATTTTTGCGGAAATCATTGCGGTTATTTTTGCGGATATCATTGCGGTTATTTTTGCGGATATCATTACGGTTATTTTGCGGTAACATTTGCGGTCATTTTTGCGGATATTATTGCGGTTATTTTTGCGTATATCATTGCGGTTATTTTGCGGTGATATTTGCGGTTATTTTTGCGGATATCATTGCGGTTATTTTGCGGTGATATTTGCGGTTTTTTTTGCGGATGTCAATGCGGTTATTTTGCGGTAATATTTGCGGTTATTTTTGCGGATATCATTGCAATTATTTTGCGGTGATATTTGCGGTTATTTTTGCGGATATTATTGCGGTTATTTTTGCGGATATCATTGCGGTTATTTTGCGGTGATATTTGCGGTTATTTTTGCGGATATCATTGCGGTTATTTTTGCGGATATTATTGCGGTTATTTTGCGGTAACATTTGCGGTTATTTTTGCGGATATTATTGCGGTTATTTTTGCGGATATCATTGCGGTTATTTTGCGGTGATATTTGCGGTTATTTTTGCGGATATCATTGCGGTTATTATGCGGTGATATTTGCGGTTATTTTTGCGGATATCATTGCGGTTATTTTGCGGTGATATTTGCGGTTTTTTTTGCGGATATCATTGCGGTTATTTTTGCGGATATCATTGCGGTTATTTTGCGGTAATATTTGCGGTTATTTTTGCGGATATCATTGCGGTTATTTTTGCGGATATCATTGCAGTTATTTTGCGGTAATATTTGCGGTTATTTTTGCGGATATTATTGCGGTTTTTTTTGCGGATATCATTGCGGTTATTTTGCGGTAATATTTGCGGTTATTTTTGCGGATATCACTGCGGTTATTTTTGCGGATATCATTGCGGTTATTTTTGCGGATATCATTGCGGTTATTTTGCGGTAACATTTGCGGTTATTTTTGCGGATATTATTGCGGTTATTTTTGCGGATATCATTGCGGTTATTTTGCGGTGATATTTGCGGATATTTTTGCGGATATCATTGCGGTTATTTTGCGGTGATATTTGCGGTTTTTTTTGCGGATATCAATGCGGTTATTTTGCGGTAATATTTGCGGTTTTTTTGCGAATATCAATGCGGTTATTTTGCGGTGATATTTGCGGTTATTTTTGCGGATATCATTGCGGTTATTATTGCGGATATTATTGCGGTTATTTTTGCGGATATTATTGCGGTTATTTTTGCGGATATCATTGCGGTTATTTTGCAGTGATATTTGCGGTTATTTTTGCGGATATCATTGCGGTTATTTTGCGGTAATATTTGCGGTTATTTTTGCGGATATAATTGCGGTTATTTTGCGGTAATATTTGCGGTTATTTTTGCGGATATTATTGCGGTTATTTTTGCGGATATCATTGCGGTTATTTTTGCGGATATTATTGCGGTTATTTTTGCGGATATCATTGCGGTTATTTTGCGGTGATATTTGCGGTTATTTTTGCGGATATCATTGCGGTTATTTTGCGGTAATATTTGCGGTTATTTTTGCGGATATCATTGCGGTTATTTTTGCGGATATTATTGCGGTTATTTTTGCGGATATCATTGCGGTTATTTTGCGGTGATATTTGCGGTTATTTTGCGGTGATATTTGCGGTTTTTTTTGCGGATATCAATGCGGTTATTTTGCGGTAATATTTGCGGTTTTTTTTGCGAATATCAATGCGGTTATTTTGCGGTGATATTTGCGGTTATTTTTGCGGATATCATTGCGGTTATTTTTGCGGATATTATTGCGGTTATTTTTGCGGATATTATTGCGGTTATTTTTGCGGATATCATTGCGGTTATTTTGCGGTGATATTTGCGGTTATTTTTGCGGATATCATTGCGGTTATTTTGCGGTAATATTTGCGGTTATTTTTGCGGATATCATTTTGGTGTTATTTTGCGGTAATATTTGCGGTTATTTTTGCGGATATCATTGCGGTTATTTTGCGGTAATATTTGCGGTTATTTTTGCGGATATTATTGCGGTTATTTTTGCGGATATCATTGCGGTTATTTTGCGGTGATATTTGCGGTTATTTTAGCGGATATCATTGCGGTTATTTTTGCGGATATCATTGCGGTTATTTTGCGGTGATATTTGCGGTTATTTTTGCGGATATCATTGCGGTTATTATGCGGTGATATTTGCGGTTATTTTTGCGGATATCATTGCGGTTATTTTGCGGTGATATTTGCGGTTTTTTTGCGGATATCAATGCGGTTATTTTGCGGTAATATTTGCGGTTTTTTTTGCGAATATCAATGCGGTTATTTTGCGGTGATATTTGCGGTTATTTTTGCGGATATCATTGCGGTTATTTTTGCGGATATTATTGCGGTTATTTTTGCGGATATTATTGCGGTTATTTTTGCGGATATCATTGCGGTTATTTTGCGGTGATATTTGCGGTTATTTTTGCGGATATCATTTTGGTGTTATTTTGCGGTAATATTTGCGGTTATTTTTGCGGATATCATTGCGGTTATTTTGCGGTAATATTTGCGGTTATTTTTGCGGATATTATTGCGGTTATTTTTGCGGATATCATTGCGGTTATTTTTGCGGATATTATTGCGGTTATTTTTGCGGATATCATTGCTGTTATTTTGCGGTGATATTTGCGGTTATTTTTGCGGATATCATTGCGGTTATTTTGCGGTAATATTTGCGGTTATTTTTGCGGATATCATTGCGGTTATTTTTGCGGATATTATTGCGGTTATTTTTGCGGATATTATTGCGGTTTTTTTTGCGGATATTATTGCGGTAATTTTTGCGGATATCATTGCGGTTATTCTGCGGTGATATTTGCGGTTATTTTTGCGGATATCATTGCGGTTATTTTGCGGTAATATTTGCGGTTATTTTTGCGGATATCATTGCGGTTATTTATGCGGATATCATTGCGGTTTTTTTTGAGGATATCATTGCGGTTATTTTTGCGGATATTATGGCGGTTATTTTTGCGGATATCATTGCGGTTATTTTTGCGGATATCAATGCGGTTATTTTGCGGAGATATTTGCGGTTATTTTTGCGGATATCATTGCGGTTATTTTTGCGGATATTATTGCGGTTATTTTTGCGGATATTATTGCGGTTATTTTTGCGGATATCATTGCGGTTATTTTGCGGTGATATTTGCGGTTATTTTTGCGGATATCATTGCGGTTATTTTGCGGTAATATTTGCGGTTATTTTTGCGGATATCATTGCGGTTATTTTTGCGGATATCATTGCGGTTATTTTTGCGGATATTATTGCGGTTATTTTTGCGGATATTATTGCGGTTTTTTTTGCGGATATTATTGCGGTAATTTTTGCGGATATCATTGCGGTTATTCTGCGGTGATATTTGCGGTTATTTTTGCGGATATCATTGCGGTTATTTTGCGGTAATATTTGCGGTTATTTTTGCGGATATCATTGCGGTTATTTATGCGGATATCATTGCGGTTTTTTTTGAGGATATCATTGCGGTTATTTTTGCGGATATTATGGCGGTTATTTTTGCGGATATCATTGCGGTTATTTTTGCGGATATCAATGCGGTTATTTTGCGGAGATATTTGCGGTTATTTTTGCGGATATCATTGCGGTTATTTTTGCGGATATTATTGCGGTTATTTTTGCGGATATTATTGCGGTTATTTTTGCGGATATCATTGCGGTTATTTTGCGGTGATATTTGCGGTTATTTTTGCGGATATCATTGCGGTTATTTTGCGGTAATATTTGCGGTTATTTTTGCGGATATCATTGCGGTTATTTTTGCGGATATCATTGCGGTTATTTTTGCGGATATCATTGCGGTTATTTTGCGGTAACATTTGCGGTCATTTTTGCGGATATTATTGCGGTTATTTTTGCGGATATCATTGCGGTTATTTTGCGGTGATATTTGCGGTTATTTTTGCGGATATCATTGCGGTTATTTTGCGGTGATATTTGCGGTTTTTTTTGCGGATATCAATGCGGTTATTTTGCGGTAATATTTGCGGTTATTTTTGCGGATATCATTGCGGTTATTTTGCGGTGATATTTGCGGTTATTTTTGCGAATATTATTGCGGTTATTTTTGCGGATATCATTGCGGTTATTTTGCGGTGATATTTGCGGTTATTTTTGCGGATATCATTGCGGTTATTTTTGCGGATATTATTGCGGTTATTTTGCGGTAACATTTGCGGTTATTTTTGCGGATATTATTGCGGTTATTTTTGCGGATATCATTGCGGTTATTTTGCGGTGATATTTGCGGTTATTTTTACGGATATCATTGCGGTTATTATGCGGTGATATTTGCGGTTATTTTTGCGGATATCATTGCGGTTATTTTGCGGTGATATTTGCGGATATCATTGCGGTTATTTTTGCGGATATCATTGCGGTTATTTTGCGGTAATATTTGCGGTTATTTTTGCGGATATCATTGCGGTTATTTTGCGGTAATATTTGCGGTTATTTTTGCGGATATCATTGCGGTTATTTTTGCGGATATCATTGCGGTTATTTTGCGGTAATATTTGCGGTTATTTTTGCGGATATTATTGCGGTTATTTTTGCGGATATCATTGCGGTTATTTTGCGGTGATATTTGCGGTTATTTTGGCGGATATCATTGCGGTTATTTTGCGGTGATAATTGCGGTTTTTTTTGCGGATATCAATGCGGTTATTTTGCGGTAATATTTGCGGTTTTTTTTGCGAATATCAATGCGGTTATTTTGCGGTGATATTTGCGGTTATTTTTGCGGATATCATTGCGGTTATTATTGCGGATATTATTGCGGTTATTTTTGCGGATATTATTGCGGTTATTTTTGCGGATATCATTGCGGTTATTTTGCGGTGATATTTGCGGTTATTTTTGCGGATATCATTGCGGTTATTTTGCGGTAATATTTGCGGTTATTTTTGCGGATATCATTGCGGTTATTTTGCGGTAATATTAGCGGTTATTTTTGCGGATATTATTGCGGTTATTTTTGCGGATATCATTGCGGTTATTTTTGCGGATATTATTGCGGTTATTTTTGCGGATATCATTGCGGTTATTTTGCGGTGATATTTGCGGTTATTTTTGCGGATATCATTGCGGTTATTTTGCGGTAATATTTGCGGTTATTTTTGCGGATATCATTGCGGTTATTTTTGCGGATATTATTGCGGTTATTTTTGCGGATATCATTGCGGTTATTTTGCGGTGATATTTGCGGTTATTTTGCGGTGATATTTGCGGTTTTTTTTTGCGGATATCAATGCGGTTATTTTGCGGTAATATTTGCGGTTTTTTTTGCGAATATCAATGCGGTTATTTTGCGGTGATATTTGCGGTTATTTTTGCGGATATCATTGCGGTTATTTTTGCGGATATTATTTCGGTTATTTTTGCGGATATTATTGCGGTTATTTTTGCGGATATCATTGCGGTTATTTTGCGGTGATATTTGCGGTTATTTTTGCGGATATCATTGCGGTTATTTTTGCGGATATCATTTTGGTGTTATTTTGCGGTAATATTTGCGGTTATTTTTGCGGATATCATTGCGGTTATTTTGCGGTAATATTTGCGGTTATTTTTGCGGATATTATTGCGGTTATTTTTGCGGATATCATTGCGGTTATTTTGCGGTGATATTTGCGGTTATTTTAGCGGATATCATTGCGGTTATTTTTGCGGATATCATTGCGGTTATTTTGCGGTGATAAATTGCGGTTATTTTGGCGGATATCATTGCGGTTATTTTGCGGTATTATTTGCGGCTATTTTTGCGGATATCATTGCGGTTATTTTTGCGGATATTATTGCGGTTATTTTTGCGGATATCATTGCGGTTATTTTGCGGTGATATTTGCGGTTATTTTTGCGGATATCATTGCGGTTATTTTTGCGGATATTATTGCGGTTATTTTGCTGTAATATTTGCGGTTAATTTTGCGGATATCATTGCGGTTATTTTTGCGGATATTATTGCGGTTATTTTGCTGTAATATTTGCGGTTAATTTTGCGGATATAATTGCGGTTATTTTTGCGGATATTATTGCGGTTATTTTTGCGGATATCATTGCGGTTATTTTGCGGTGATATTTGCGGTTATTTTTGCGGATATCATTGTGGTTATTTTTGCGGATATTATTGCGGTTATTTTTGCGGATATTATTAAGATTATTTTTGCGGATATCATTGCGGTTATTTTGCGGTTATTTTGCGGTAATATTTGCGGTTATTTTGGCGGATATTATTGCGGATATTTTTGCGGATATCATTGCGGTTATTTTGCGGTGATATTTGCGGTTATTTTTGCGGATATCATTGCGGTTATTTTGCGGTAATATTTGCGGTTATTTTTGCGGATATCATTGCGGTAATTTTGGCGGATATAATTGCGGTTATTTTTGCGGATATCATTGCGGTTATTTTGCGGTGATATTAGCGGTTATTTATGCGGATATCATTGCGGTTGTTTTGCTGTAATATTTGCGGTTAATTTTGCGGATATTATTGCGGTTATTTTTGCGGATATCATTGCGGTTAAATTGCGGTAATATTTGCGGTTATTTTTGCGGATATCATTGCGGTTATTTTGCTGTAATATTTGCGGTAATTTTTGCGGATATTATTGCGGTTATTTTTGCGGATATTATTAAGATTATTTTTGCGGATATCATTGCGGTTATTTTGCGGAAATATTTGCGGTTATTTTTGCGGATATTATTGCGGATATTTTTGCGGATATCATTGCGGTTATTTTGCGGTAATATTTGCGGTTAATTTTGCGGATATTATTGCGGTTATTTTTGCGGATATCATTGCGGTTATTTTTGCGGATATCATTGCGGTTATTTTGCGGTGATATTAGCGGTTATTTTTGCGGATATCATTGCGGTTATTTTGCTGTAATATTTGCGGTTAATTTTGCGGATATTATTGCGGTTATTTTTGCGGATATTATTGCGGTTATTTTTGCGGATATTAAGGCGGTTATTTTTGCGGATATCATTGCGGTTATTTTGCGGTAACATTTGCGGTTATTTTTGCGGATATTATTGCGGTTATTTTTGCGGATATCATTGCGGTTATTTTGCGGTAATATTTGCGGTTATTTTTGCGGATATAATTGCGGTTATTTTGCTGTAATATTTGCGGTTAATTTTGCGGATATCATTGCGGTTATTTTTGCGGATATCATTGCGGTTATTTTGCGGTGATATTAGTGGTTATTTTTGCGGATATCATTGCGGTTATTTTGCGGTAATATTTGCGGTTATTTTTGCGGATATTATTGCGGTTATTTTTGCGGATATCATTGCGGTTATTTTGCGGTGATATTTGCGTTTATTTTTGCTGATATCATTGCGGTTATTTTGCGCAAATATTTGCGGTTATTTTTGCGGATATCATTGCGGTAATTTTTGCGGATATTATTGCGGTTATTTTTGCGGATATCATTGCGGTTATTTTGCTGTAATATTTGCGGTTAATTTTGCGGATATTATTGCGGTTATTTTTGCGGATATCATTGCGGTTATTTTTGCGGATATTATTGCGGTTATTTTTGCGGATATCATTGCGGGTATTTTGCGGTGATATTTGCGGTTATTTTTGCGCATATCATTGCGGTTATTTTTGCGGATATTATTGCGGTTATTTTTGCGGTAATATTTGCGGTTATTTTTGCGGATATTATTGCGGTTATTTTGCTGTAATATTTGCGGTTAATTTTGCGGATATCATTGCGGTTATTTTTGCGGATATTATTGCGGTTATTTTGCTGTAATATTTGCGGTTAATTTTGCGGATATCATTGCGGTTATTTTTGCGGATATTATTGCGGTTATTTTTGCGGATATCATTGCGGTTATTTTGCGGTGATATTTGCGGTTATTTTTGCGGATATCATTGCGGTTATTTTTGCGGATATTATTGCAGTTATTTTGCGGTAATATTTGCGGTTATTTTTGCGGATATCATTGCGGTTATTTTGCGGTAATATTTGCGGTTATTTTTGCGGATATTATTGCGGTTATTTTGCGGTAATATTTGCGGTTATTTTTGCGGATATCATTGCGGTTATTTTTGCGGATATTATTGCGGTTATTTTTGCGGATATTATTGCGGTTATTTTTGCGGTAATATTTGCGGTTATTTTTGCGGATATAATTGCGGTTATTTTGCTGTAATATTTGCGGTTAATTTTGCGGATATCATTGCGGTTATTTTTGCGGATATCATTGCGGTTATTTTGCGGTGATATTAGTGGTTATTTTTGCGGATATCATTGCGGTTATTTTGCGGTAATATTTGCGGTTATTTTTGCGGATATTATTGCGGTTATTTTTGCGGATATCATTGCGGTTATTTTGCGGTGATATTTGCGTTTATTTTTGCTGATATCATTGCGGTTATTTTGCGCAAATATTTGCGGTTATTTTTGCGGATATCATTGCGGTAATTTTTGCGGATATTATTGCGGTTATTTTTGCGCATATCATTGCGGTAATTTTTGCGGATATTATTGCGGTTATTTTTGCGGATATCATTGCGGTTATTTTGCTGTAATATTTGCGGTTAATTTTGCGGATATTATTGCGGTTATTTTTGCGGATATCATTGCGGTTATTTTTGCGGATATTATTGCGGTTATTTTTGCGGATATCATTGCGGGTATTTTGCGGTGATATTTGCGGTTATTTTTGCGCATATCATTGCGGTTATTTTTGCGGATATTATTGCGGTTATTTTTGCGGTAATATTTGCGGTTATTTTTGCGGATATTATTGCGGTTATTTTGCTGTAATATTTGCGGTTAATTTTGCGGATATCATTGCGGTTATTTTTGCGGATATTATTGCGGTTATTTTGCTGTAATATTTGCGGTTAATTTTGCGGATATCATTGCGGTTATTTTTGCGGATATTATTGCGGTTATTTTTGCGGATATCATTGCGGTTATTTTGCGGAAATATTTGCGGTTATTTTTGCGGATATTATTGCGGATATTTTTGCGGATATCATTGCGGTTATTTTGCGGTAATATTTGCGGTTAATTTTGCGGATATTATTGCGGTTATTTTTGCGGATATCATTGCGGTTATTTTTGCGGATATCATTGCGGTTATTTTGCGGTGATATTAGCGGTTATTTTTGCGGATATCATTGCGGTTATTTTGCTGTAATATTTGCGGTTAATTTTGCGGATATTATTGCGGTTATTTTTGCGGATATTATTGCGGTTATTTTTGCGGATATTAAGGCGGTTATTTTTGCGGATATCATTGCGGTTATTTTGCGGTAACATTTGCGGTTATTTTTGCGGATATTATTGCGGTTATTTTTGCGGATATCATTGCGGTTATTTTGCGGTAATATTTGCGGTTATTTTTGCGGATATAATTGCGGTTATTTTGCTGTAATATTTGCGGTTAATTTTGCGGATATCATTGCGGTTATTTTTGCGGATATCATTGCGGTTATTTTGCGGTGATATTAGTGGTTATTTTTGCGGATATCATTGCGGTTATTTTGCGGTAATATTTGCGGTTATTTTTGCGGATATTATTGCGGTTATTTTTGCGGATATCATTGCGGTTATTTTGCGGTGATATTTGCGTTTATTTTTGCTGATATCATTGCGGTTATTTTGCGCAAATATTTGCGGTTATTTTTGCGGATATCATTGCGGTAATTTTTGCGGATATTATTGCGGTTATTTTTGCGGATATCATTGCGGTTATTTTGCTGTAATATTTGCGGTTAATTTTGCGGATATTATTGCGGTTATTTTTGCGGATATCATTGCGGTTATTTTTGCGGATATTATTGCGGTTATTTTTGCGGATATCATTGCGGGTATTTTGCGGTGATATTTGCGGTTATTTTTGCGCATATCATTGCGGTTATTTTTGCGGATATTATTGCGGTTATTTTTGCGGTAATATTTGCGGTTATTTTTGCGGATATTATTGCGGTTATTTTGCTGTAATATTTGCGGTTAATTTTGCGGATATCATTGCGGTTATTTTTGCGGATATTATTGCGGTTATTTTGCTGTAATATTTGCGGTTAATTTTGCGGATATCATTGCGGTTATTTTTGCGGATATTATTGCGGTTATTTTTGCGGATATCATTGCGGTTATTTTGCGGTGATATTTGCGGTTATTTTTGCGGATATCATTGCGGTTATTTTTGCGGATATTATTGCAGTTATTTTTGCGGATATCATTGCGGTTATTTTTGTGGATATTATTGCGGTTATTTTTGCGGATATTATTGCGGTTATTTTTGCGGATATCATTGCGGTTATTTTGCGGATATCATTGCGGTTATTTTTGCGGATATTATTGCGGTTATTTTTGCGGATATCATTGCGGTTATTTTGCGGTAATATTAGCGGTTATTTTTGCGGATATCATTGCTGTTATTTTTGCGGATATCATTGCGGTTATTTTGCGGTGATATTTGCGGTTATTTTTGCGGATATCATTGCGGTTATTTTGCGGTAATATTTGCGGTTATTTTAGCGGATATCCTTGCGGTTATTTTGCGGTAATATTTGCGGTTATTTTTGCGGATATCATTGCGGTTTTTTTGCGGTAATATTTGCGGTTATTTTTGCGGATATCATTGCGGTTTTTTTTGCGGATATTATTGCGGTTATTTTTGCGGATATTATTACGGTTATTTTTGCGGATATCATTGCGGTTAATTTGCGGTAACATTTGCGGTTATTTTTGCGGATATTATTGCGGTTATTTTTGCGGATATCAGTGCGGTTATTTTGCGGTAATATTTGCGGTTATTTTTGCGGATATTATTGCGGTTATTTTGCTGTAATATTTGCGGTTAATTTTGCGGATATCATTGCGGTTATTTTAGCGGATATTATTGCGGTTATTTTGCTGTAATATTTACGGTTAATTTTGCGGATATAATTGCGGTTATTTTTGCGGATATTATTGCGGTTATTTTTGCGGATATCATTGCGGTTATTTTGCGGTGATATTTGCGGTTATTTTTGCGGATATCATTGCGGTTATTTTGCGGATATTATTGCGGTTATTTTTTCGGATATTATTAAGATTATTTTTGCGGATATCATTGCGGTTATTTTGCGGTAATATTTGCGGTTATTTTTGCGGATATTATTGCGGATATTTTTGCGGATATCATTGTGGTTATTTTGCGGTGATATTTGCGGTTATTTTTGCAAATATCATTGCGGTTATTTTGCGGTAATATTTGCGGTTATTTTTGCGGATATCATTGCGGTTATTTTTGCGGATATTATTGCGGTTATTTTTGCGGATATCATTGCGGTTATTTTGCTGTAATATTTGCGGTTAATTTTGCGGATATTATTGCGGTTATTTTTGCGGATATTATTGCGGTTATTTTTGCGGATATTAATGCGGCTATTTTTGCGGATATCATTGCGGTTATTTTGCGGTAACATTTGCGGTTATTTTTGCGGATATTATTGCGGTTATTTTTGCGGATATCATTGCGGTTATTTTGCGGTTATATTTGCGGTTATTTTTGCGGATATAATTGCGGTTATTTTTCTGTAATATTTGCGGTTAATTTTGCGGATATCATTGCGGTTATTTTTGCGGATATTATTGCGGTTATTTTTGCGGATATCATTGCGGTTATTTTGCGGTGATATTAGTGGTTATTTTTGCGGATATCATTGCGGTTATTTTGCGGTAATATTTGCGGTTATTTTTGCGGATATTATTGCGGTTATTTTTGCGGATATCATTGCGGTTATTTTGCGGTGATATTTGCGGTTATTTTTGCTGATATCATTGCGGTTATTTTGCGCAAATATTTGCGGTTATATTTGCGGATATCATTGCGGTAATTTTTGCGGATATTATTGCGGTTATTTTTGCGGATATCATTGCGGTTATTTTGCTGTAATATTTGCGGTTAATTTTGAGGATATTATTGCGGTTATTTTTGCGGATATCATTGCGGTTATTTTTGCGGATATTATTGCGGTTATTTTTGCGGATATCATTGCGGTTATTTTGCGGTAACATTTGCGGTTATTTTTGCGGATATCATTGCGGTTATTTTGCGGTAATATTTGCGGTTATTTTTGCGGATATTATTGCGGTTATTTTGCGGTAATATTTGCGGTTATTTTTGCGGATATCATTGCGGTTATTTTTGCGGATATTATTGCGGTTATTTTTGCGGATACCATTGCGGTTATTTTGCTGTAATATTTGCGGTTATTTTTGCGGATATTATTGCGGTTATTTTGCTGTAATATTTGCGGTTATTTTTGCGGATATTATTGCGGTTATTTTTGCGGATATCATTGCGGTTATTTTGCGGTGATATTTGCGGTTATTTTTCGGATATTATTGCAGTTATTTTGCTGTAATATTGGCGGTTAATTTTGCGGATATCATTGCGGTTATTTTTGCGGATATTATTGCGGTTATTTTTGCGGATATCATTGCGGTTATTTTGCGGTGATATTTGCGGTTATTTTTGCGGATATCATTGCGGTTATTTTGCGGTAATATTTTCGGTTATTTTTGCGGATATTATTGCGGTTATTTTTGCGGATATCATTGCGGTTATTTTGCGGTGATAAATGCGGTTATTTTTGCGGATATCATTGCGGTTATTTTGCGGTGATATTTGCGGTTATTTTTGCGGATATCATTGCGGTTATTTTTGCGGATATCATTGCGGTTATTTTTGCGGATATTATTGCGGTTATTTTTGCGGATATTATTGCGGTTATTTTTGCGGATATTATTGCGGTTATTTTTGCGGTTATTTTGCGGTAATATTTGCGGTTATTTTGCGGTGATATTTGCGGTTATTTTGCGGATATCATTGCGATTATTTTGCGGTAATATTTGCGTTTATTTTTGCGGATATCATTGCGGTTATTTTTGCGGATATCATTGCGGTTATTTTTGCGGATATTATTGCGTTTATTTTTGCGGATATCATTGCGGTTATTTTGCGGTGATATTTGCGGTTATTTTTGCGGATATCATTGCGGTTATTTTTGCGGATATTATTGCGGTTATTTTTGCGGATATTATTGCGGTTATTTTTGCGGTTATTTTGCGGTAATATTTGCGGTTATTTTGCGGTAATATTTGCGGTTATTTTTGCGGATATCATTGCGGTTATTTTTGCGGATATTATTGCGGTTATTTTGCGGTGATATTCGCGGTTATTTTGGCGGATATCATTGCGGTTTTTTGCGGTAATATTTGCGGTTATTTTTGCGGATATCAATGCGGTTATTTTTGCGGATATTATTGCGGTTATTTTTGCGGATATTATTGCGGTTATTTTGCGGTAATATTTGCGGTTATTTTTGCGGATATCATTGCGGTTATTTTTGCGGATATTATTGCGGTTATTTTTGCGGATATCATTGCGGTTATTTTGCGGTAATATTTGCGGTTATTTTTGCGGATATCATTGCGGTTATTTTTGCGGATATTATTGCGGTTATTTTTGCGGATATTATTGCGGTTATTTTTGCGGATATCATTGCGGTTATTTTGCGGTAATATTTGCGGTTATTTTTGCGGATATTATTGCGGTTATTTTTGCGGATATCATTGCGGTTATTTTGCGGTGATATTTGCGGTTATTTTTGCGGATATCATTGCGGTTATTTTTGCGGATATCATTGCGGTTATTTTGCGGTGATATTTGCGGTTATTTTTGCGGATATCATTGCGGTTATTTTGCGGTAATATTTGCGGTTATTTTTGCGGATATTATTGCGGTTATTTTGCTGTCATATTTGCGGTTAATTTTGCGGATATCATTGCGGTTATTTTTGCGGATATTATTGCGGTTATTTTTGCGGATATCATTGCGGTTATTTTGCGGTGATATTTGCGGTTATTTTTGCGGATATCATTGCGGTTATTTTTGCGGATATTATTGCGGTTATTTTGCGGTAATATTAGCGGGTTATTTTTGCGGATATTATTGCGGTTATTTTTGCGGATATCATTGCGGTTATTTTGCGGTGATATTTGCGGTTATTTTTGCGGATATCATTGCGGTTATTTTTGCGGATATTATTGCGGTTATTTTTGCGGATATTAATAAGATTATTTTTGCGGATATCATTGCGGTTATTTTGCGGTAATATTAGCGGGTTATTTTTGCGGATATTATTGCGGTTATTTTTGCGGATATCATTGCGGTTATTTTGCGGTGATATTTGCGGTTATTTTTGCGGATATCATTGCTGTTATTTTGGCGGATATCATTGCGGTTATTTTGCGGTGATATTTGCGGTTATTTTTGCGGATATCATTGCGGTTATTTTGCGGTAATATTTGCGGTTATTTTTGCGGATATCATTGCGGTTATTTTGCGGTAATATTTGCGGTTATTTTTGCGGATATCATTGCGGTTATTTTGCGGTAATATTTGCGGTTATTTTTGCGGATATCATTGCGGTTATTTTGCGGTAATATTTGCGGTTATTTTTGCGGATATCATTGCGGTTATTTTTGCGGATATTATTGCGGTTATTTTTGCGGATATTATTGCGGTTATTTTGCGGTAACATTTGCGGTTATTTTTGCGGATATTAATGCGGTTATTTTTGCGGATATCAGTGCGGTTATTTTGCGGATATCATTGCGGTTATTTTATCGGTGATATTTGCGGTTATTTTTGCGGATATTAATGCGGTTATTTTTGCGGATATCAGTGCGGTTATTTTGCGGATATCATTGCGGTTATTTTTGCGGATATTATTGCGGTTATTTTGCTGTAATATTTGCGGTTAATTTTGCGGATATCATTGCGGTTATTTTTGCGGATATTATTGCGGTTATTTTTGCGGATATCATTGCGGTTATTTTGCGGTGATATTTGCGGTTATTTTTGCGGATACCATTGCGGTTATTTTTGCGGATATTATTGCGGTTATTTTGCGGTAATATTTGCGGTTAATTTTGCGGATATCATTGCGGTTATTTTTGCGGATATTTTTGCGGTTATTTTGCGGTTATATTTGCGGTTATTTTTGCGGATATCATTGCGGTTATTTTGCGGTAATATTAGCGGTTATTTTTGCGGTAATATTTGCGGTTATTTTTGCGGATATAATTGCGGTTATTTTTGCGGATATTATTGCGGTTATTTTTGCGGATATCATTGCGGTTATTTTTGCGGTTATCATTGCGGTTATTTTGCGGTGATATTTGCGGTTATTTTTGCGGATATCATTGCGGTTATTTTGCGGTAATATTTGCGGTTATTTTTGCGGATATTATTGCGGTTATTTTGCTGTAATATTTGCGGTTAATTTTGCGGATATCATTGCGGTTATTTTGCGGTGATATTTGCGGTTATTTTTGCGGATATCATTGCGGTTTTTTTGCGGTAATATTTGCGGTTTTTTTTGCGGATATCATTGCGGTTATTTTTGCGGATATCATTGCGGTTATTTTGCGGTAATATTTGCGGTTATTTTTGCGGATATCATTGCGGTTATTTTGCGGTAATATTTGCGGTTATTTTTGCGGATATCATTGCGGTTATTTTGCGGTAATATTTGCGGTTATTTTTGCGGATATCATTGCGGTTATTTTGCGGTGATATTTGCGGTTATTTTTGCGGATATCATTGCGGTTATTTTGCGGTAATATTTGCGGTTATTTTTGCGGATATTATTGCGGTTATTTTGCTGTCATATTTGCGGTTAATTTTGCGGATATCATTGCGGTTATTTTTGCGGATATTATTGCGGTTATTTTTGCGGATATCATTGCGGTTATTTTGCGGTGATATTTGCGGTTATTTTTGCGGATATCATTGCGGTTATTTTTGCGGATATTATTGCGGTTATTTTTGCGGATATTAATAAGATTATTTTTGCGGATATCATTGCGGTTATTTTGCGGTAATATTAGCGGGTTATTTTTGCGGATATTATTGCGGTTATTTTTGCGGATATCATTGCGGTTATTTTGCGGTGATATTTGCGGTTATTTTTGCGGATATCATTGCTGTTATTTTGGCGGATATCATTGCGGTTATTTTGCGGTGATATTTGCGGTTATTTTTGCGGATATCATTGCGGTTATTTTGCGGTAATATTTGCGGTTATTTTTGCGGATATCATTGCGGTTATTTTGCGGTAATATTTGCGGTTATTTTTGCGGATATCATTGCGGTTATTTTGCGGTAATATTTGCGGTTATTTTTGCGGATATCATTGCGGTTATTTTGCGGTAATATTTGCGGTTATTTTTGCGGATATCATTGCGGTTATTTTTGCGGATATTATTGCGGTTATTTTTGCGGATATTATTGCGGTTATTTTGCGGTAACATTTGCGGTTATTTTTGCGGATATTAATGCGGTTATTTTTGCGGATATCAGTGCGGTTATTTTGCGGATATCATTGCGGTTATTTTATCGGTGATATTTGCGGTTATTTTTGCGGATATTAATGCGGTTATTTTTGCGGATATCATTGCGGTTATTTTTGCGGATATTATTGCGGTTATTTTTGCGGATATCATTGCGGTTATTTTGCGGTGATATTTGCGGTTATTTTTGCGGATATCATTGCGGTTATTTTTGCGGATATTATTGCGGTTATTTTTGCGGATATTAATAAGATTATTTTTGCGGATATCATTGCGGTTATTTTGCGGTAATATTAGCGGGTTATTTTTGCGGATATTATTGCGGTTATTTTTGCGGATATCATTGCGGTTATTTTGCGGTGATATTTGCGGTTATTTTTGCGGATATCATTGCGGTTATTTTTGCGGATATTATTGTGGTTATTTTGCTGTAATATTTGCGGTTAATTTTGCGGATATCATTGCGGTTATTTTTGCGGATATTATTGCGGTTATTTTTGCGGATATCATTGCGGTTATTTTGCGGTGATATTTGCGGTTATTTTTGCGGATATCATTGCGGTTATTTTGCGGTATTATTTGCGGTTATTTTTGCGGATATTATTGCGGTTATTTTGCTGTAATATTTGCGGTTAATTTAGCGGATATCATTGCGGTTATTTTTGCGGATATTATTGCGGTTATTTTTGCGGATATCATTGCGGTTATTTTGCGGTAATATTTGCGGTTATTTTTGCGGATATTATTGCGGTTATTTTGCGGTAATATTTGCGGTTAATTTTGCGGATATCATTGCGGTTATTTTTGCGGATATTATTGCGGTTATTTTGCGGTTATATTTGCGGTTATTTTTGCGGATATCATTGCGGTTATTTTGCGGTAATATTTGCGGTTATTTTTGCGGTAATATTTGCTGTTATTTTTGCGGATATAATTGCGGTTATTTTTGCGGATATTATTGCGGTTATTTTTGCGGATATCATTGCGGTTATTTTTGCGGTTATCATTGCGGTTATTTTGCGGTGATATTTGCGGTTATTTTTGCGGATATCATTGCGGTTATTTTGCGGTAATATTTGCGGTTATTTTTGCGGATATTATTGCGGTTATTTTGCTGTAATATTTGCGGTTAATTTTGCGGATATCATTGCGGTTATTTTGCGGTGATATTTGCGGTTATTTTTGCGGATATCATTGCGGTTTTTTTGCGGTAATATTTGCGGTTTTTTTTGCGGATATCATTGCGGTTATTTTTGCGGATATCATTGCGGTTATTTTGCGGTAATATTTGCGGTTATTTTTGCGGATATCATTGCGGTTATTTTGCGGTAATATTTGCGGTTATTTTTGCGGATATCATTGCGGTTATTTTGCGGTAATATTTGCGGTTATTTTTGCGGATATCATTGCGGTTATTTTGCGGTGATATTTGCGGTTATTTTTGCGGATATCATTGCGGTTATTTTGCGGTAATATTTGCGGTTATTTTTGCGGATATTATTGCGGTTATTTTGCTGTCATATTTGCGGTTAATTTTGCGGATATCATTGCGGTTATTTTTGCGGATATTATTGCGGTTATTTTTGCGGATATCATTGCGGTTATTTTGCGGTGATATTTGCGGTTATTTTTGCGGATATCATTGCGGTTATTTTTGCGGATATTATTGCGGTTATTTTTGCGGATATTAATAAGATTATTTTTGCGGATATCATTGCGGTTATTTTGCGTTAATATTAGCGGGTTATTTTTGCGGATATTATTGCGGTTATTTTTGCGGATATCATTGCGGTTATTTTGCGGTGATATTTGCGGTTATTTTTGCGGATATCATTGCTGTTATTTTGGCGGATATCATTGCGGTTATTTTGCGGTGATATTTGCGGTTATTTTTGCGGATATCATTGCGGTTATTTTGCGGTAATATTTGCGGTTATTTTTGCGGATATCATTGCGGTTATTTTGCGGTAATATTTGCGGTTATTTTTGCGGATATCATTGCGGTTATTTTGCGGTAATATTTGCGGTTATTTTTGCGGATATCATTGCGGTTATTTTGCGGTAATATTTGCGGTTATTTTTGCGGATATCATTGCGGTTATTTTTGCGGATATTATTGCGGTTATTTTTGCGGATATTATTGCGGTTATTTTGCGGTAACATTTGCGGTTATTTTTGCGGATATTAATGCGGTTATTTTTGCGGATATCAGTGCGGTTATTTTGCGGATATCATTGCGGTTATTTTATCGGTGATATTTGCGGTTATTTTTGCGGATATTAATGCGGTTATTTTTGCGGATATCAGTGCGGTTATTTTGCGGATATCATTGCGGTTATTTTTGCGGATATTATTGCGGTTATTTTGCTGTAATATTTGCGGTTAATTTTGCGGATATCATTGCGGTTATTTTTGCGGATATTATTGCGGTTATTTTTGCGGATATCATTGCGGTTATTTTGCGGTGATATTTGCGGTTATTTTTGCGGATATCATTGCGGTTATTTTTGCGGATATTATTGCGGTTATTTTTGCGGATATTTTTGCGGTTATTTTTGCGGATATCATTGCGGCTATTTTGCTGTAATATTTGCGGTTAATTTTGCGGATATCATTGCGGTTATTTTTGCGGATATTATTGTGGTTATTTTGCTGTAATATTTGCGGTTAATTTTGCGGATATCATTGCGGTTATTTTTGCGGATATTATTGCGGTTATTTTTGCGGATATCATTGCGGTTATTTTGCGGTGATATTTGCGGTTATTTTTGCGGATATCATTGCGGTTATTTTTGCGGATATTATTGCGGTTATTTTTGCGGATATTAATAAGATTATTTTTGCGAATATCATTGCGGTTATTTTGCGGTAATATTAGCGGGTTATTTTTGCGGATATTATTGCGGTTATTTTTGCGGATATCATTGCGGTTATTTTGCGGTGATATTTGCGGTTATTTTTGCGGATATCATTGCTGTTATTTTGGCGGATATCATTGCGGTTATTTTGCGGTGATATTTGCGGTTATTTTTGCGGATATCATTGCGGTTATTTTGCGGTAATATTTGCGGTTATTTTTGCGGATATCATTGCGGTTATTTTGCGGTAATATTTGCGGTTATTTTTGCGGATATCATTGCGGTTATTTTGCGGTAATATTTGCGGTTATTTTTGCGGATATCATTGCGGTTATTTTTGCGGATATTATTGCGGTTATTTTTGCGGATATTATTGCGGTTATTTTGCGGTAACATTTGCGGTTATTTTTGCGGATATTAATGCGGTTATTTTTGCGGATATCAGTGCGGTTATTTTGCGGATATCATTGCGGTTATTTTGCGGATATCATTGCGGTTATTTTTGCGGATATTATTGCGGTTATTTTGCTGTAATATTTGCGGTTAATTTTGCGGATATCATTGCGGTTATTTTTGCGGATATTATTGCGGTTATTTTTGCGGATATCATTGCGGTTATTTTGCGGTGATATTTGCGGTTATTTTTGCGGATATCATTGCGGTTATTTTTGCGGATATTATTGCGGTTATTTTTGCGGATATTTTTGCGGTTATTTTTGCGGATATCATTGCGGCTATTTTGCTGTAATATTTGCGGTTAATTTTGCGGATATCATTGCGGTTATTTTTGCGGATATTATTGTGGTTATTTTGCTGTAATATTTGCGGTTAATTTTGCGGATATCATTGCGGTTATTTTTGCGGATATTATTGCGGTTATTTTTGCGGATATCATTGCGGTTATATTGCTGTAATATTTGCGGTTAATTTTGCGGATATTATTGCGGTTATTTTGCGGTGATATTTGCGGTTATTTTTGCGGATATCATTGCTGTTATTTTGGCGGATATCATTGCGGTTATTTTGCGGTGATATTTGCGGTTATTTTTGCGGATATCATTGCGGTTATTTTGCGGTAATATTTGCGGTTATTTTTGCGGATATCATTGCGGTTATTTTGCGGTAATATTTGCGGTTATTTTTGCGGATATCATTGCGGTTATTTTGCGGTAATATTTGCGGTTATTTTTGCGGATATCATTGCGGTTATTTTTGCGGATATTATTGCGGTTATTTTTGCGGATATTATTGCGGTTATTTTGCGGTAACATTTGCGGTTATTTTTGCGGATATTAATGCGGTTATTTTTGCGGATATCAGTGCGGTTATTTTGCGGATATCATTGCGGTTATTTTATCGGTGATATTTGCGGTTATTTTTGCGGATATTAATGCGGTTATTTTTGCGGATATCAGTGCGGTTATTTTGCGGATATCATTGCGGTTATTTTTGCGGATATTATTGCGGTTATTTTGCTGTAATATTTGCGGTTAATTTTGCGGATATCATTGCGGTTATTTTTGCGGATATTATTGCGGTTATTTTTGCGGATATCATTGCGGTTATTTTGCGGTGATATTTGCGGTTATTTTTGCAGATATCATTGCGGTTATTTTTGCGGATATTATTGCGGTTATTTTTGCGGATATTTTTGCGGTTATTTTTGCGGATATCATTGCGGCTATTTTGCTGTAATATTTGCGGTTAATTTTGCGGATATCATTGCGGTTATTTTTGCGGACATTATTGTGGTTATTTTGCTGTAATATTTGCGGTTAATTTTGCGGATATCATTGCGGTTATTTTTGCGGATATTATTGCGGTTATTTTTGCGGATATCATTGCGGTTATTTTGCGGTGATATTTGCGGTTATTTTTGCGGATATCATTGCGGTTATTTTTGCGGATATTATTGCGGTTATTTTTGCGGATATTTTTGCGGTTATTTTTGCGGATATCATTGCGGCTATTTTGCTGTAATATTTGCGGTTAATTTTGCGGATATCATTGCGGTTATTTTTGCGGATATTATTGTGGTTATTTTGCTGTAATATTTGCGGTTAATTTTGCGGATATCATTGCGGTTATTTTTGCGGATATCATTGCGGTTATTTTGCGGTGATATTTGCGGTTATTTTTGCGGATATCATTGCGGTTATTTTTGCGGATATTATTGCGGTTATTTTTGCGGATATTTTTGCGGTTATTTTTGCGGATATCATTGCGGCTATTTTGCTGTAATATTTGCGGTTAATTTTGCGGATATCATTGCGGTTATTTTTGCGGATATTATTGTGGTTATTTTGCTGTAATATTTGCGGTTAATTTTGCGGATATCATTGCGGTTATTTTTGCGGATATTATTGCGGTTATTTTTGCGGATATCATTGCGGTTATTTTTGCGGTGATATTTGCGGTTATTTTTGCGGATATTAATGCGGTTATTTTTGCGGATATCAGTGCGGTTATTTTGCGGATATCATTGCGGTTATTTTTGCGGATATTATTGCGGTTATTTTGCTGTAATATTTGCGGTTAATTTTGCGGATATCATTGCGGTTATTTTTGCGGATATTATTGCGGTTATTTTTGCGGATATCATTGCGGTTATTTTGCGGTGATATTTGCGGTTATTTTTGCGGATATCATTGCGGTTATTTTTGCGGATATTTTTGCGGTTATTTTTGCGGATATTATTGCGGTTATTTGTGCGGATATCATTGCGGTTATTTTGCTGTAATATTTGCGGTTAATTTTGCGGATATCATTGCGGTTATTTTTGCGGATATTATTGCGGTTATTTTGCTGTAATATTTGCGGTTAATTTTGCGGTAATATTTGCGGTTATTTTTGCGGATATTATTGCGGTTATTTTTGCGGATATCATTGCGGTTATTTTGCGGTGATATTTGCGGTTATTTTTGCGGATATCATTGCGGTTATTTTGCGGTAATATTTGCGGTTATTTTTGCGGATATTATTGCGGTTATTTTGCTGTAATATTTGCGGATAATTTTGCGGATATCATTGCGGTTATTTTTGCGGATATTATTGCGGTTATTTTTGCGGATATCATTGCGGTTATTTTGCGGTAATATTTGCGGTTATTTTTGCGGATATTATTGCGGTTATTTTGCGGTAATATTTGCGGTTAATTTTGCGGATATCATTGCGGTTATTTTTGCGGATATTATTGCGGTTTTTTTTGCGGATATCATTGCGGTTATTTTGCGGTGATATTTGCGGTTATTTTTGCGGATATCATTGCGGTTATTTTGCGGTAATATTTGCGGTTATTTTTGCGGATATCATTGCGGTTATTTTTGCGGATATTATTGCGGTTATTTTTGCGGATATCATTGCGGATATTTTTGCGGATATCATTGCGGTTATTTTGCGGTGATATTTGCGGTTTTTTTTAGCGGATATCATTGCGGTTATTTTTGCGGATATCATTGCTGTTATTTTTGCGGATATCATTGCGGTTATTTTGCGGTGATATTTGCGGTTATTTTTGCGGATATCATTGCGGTTATTTTTGCGGATATTATTGCGGTTATTTTTGCGGATATCATTGCGGTTATTTTTGCGGATATCATTGCGGTTTTTTTTGCGGATATCATTGCGGTTATTTTTGCGGATATTATTGCGGTTATTTTGCGGTAATATTTGCGGTTATTTTTGCGGATATCATTGCGGTTATTTTTGCGGATATTATTGCGGTTATTTTTGCGGATATTATTGCGGTTATTTTTGCGGATATCACTGCGGTTATTTTGCGGTAACATTTGCGGTTATTTTTGCGGATATTATTGCGGTTATTTTTGCGGATATCATTGCGGTTATTTTGCTGTATTATTTGCGGTTATTTTTGCGGATATCATAGCGGTTGTTTTGCGGTGATATTTGCGGTTATTTTAGCGGATATCATTGCGGTTATTTTGCGGTGATATTTGCGGTTATTTTTGCGGATATCATTGCGGTTATTTTACGGTAATATTTGCGGTTATTTTTGCGGATATCATTGCGGTTATTTTTGCGGATATTATTGCGGTTATTTTTGCGGATATCATTGCGGTTATTTTGCTGTAATATTTGCGGTTAATTTTGCGGAAATTATTGCGGTTATTTTTGCGGATATCATTGCGGTTATTTTTGCGGATATCATTGCGGTTATTTTGCGGTGATATTTGCGGTTATTTTTGCGGATATCATTGCGGTTATTTTGCGGTAATATTTGCGGTTATTTTTGCGGATATCATTGCGGTTATTTTTGCGGATATTATTGCGGTTATTTTTGCGGATATTATGGCAGTTATTTTTGCGGATATCATTGCGGTTATTTTGCGGTAACATTTGCGGTTATTTTTGCGGATATTATTGCGGTTATTTTTGCGGATATCATTGCGGTTATTTTGCGGTAATGTTTGCGGTTATTTTTGCGGATATTATTGCGGTTATTTTGCTGTAATATTTGCGGTTAATTTTGCGGATATCATTGCGGTTATTTTTGCGGATATTATTGCGGTTATTTTGCGGTGATATTTGCGGTTATTTTTGCGGATATCATTGCGGTTATTTTTGCGGATACTATTGCGGTTATTTTTGCGGATATTATTGCGGTTATTTTTGCGGATATCATTGCGGTTATTTTTGCGGATATCATTGCGGTTATTTTGCGGTGATATTTGCGGTTATTTTTGCGGATATCATTGCGGTTATTTTGCGGTAATATTTGCGGTTATTTTTGCGGATATCATTGCGGTTATTTTTGCGGATATTAATGCGGTTATTTTTGCGGATATTATTGCGGTTATTTTTGCGGATATCATTGCGGTTATTTTGCGGTAACATTTGCGGTTATTTTTGCGGATATTATTGCGGTTATTTTTGCGGATATCATTGCGGTTATTTTGCGGTAATATTTGCGGTTATTTTTGCGGATATTATTGCGGTTATTTTGCTGTAATATTTGCGGTTAATTTTGCGGATATCATTGCGGTTATTTTTGCGGATATTATTGCGGTTATTTTTGCGGATATCATTGCGGTTATTTTGCGGTGATATTTGCGGTTATTTTTGCGGATATCATTGCGGTTAATTTGCGGTAATATTTGCGGTTATTTTTGCGGATATTATTGCGGTTATTTTTGCGGATATCATTGCGGTTATTTTGCGGTGATATTTGCGGTTTTTTTGCGGCTATCATTGCGGTTATTTTGCGGTAATATTTGCGGTTATTTTTGCGGATATCATTGCGGCTATTTTTGCGGATATTATTGCGGTTATTTTTGCGGATATCATTGCGGTTATTTTGCTGTAATATTTGCCGTTAATTTTGCGGATATTATTGCGGTTTTTTTTGCGGATATCATTGCGGTTTTTTTGCGGTGATATTTGCGGTTATTTTTGCGGATATCATTGCGGTTATTTTGCGGTAATATTTGCGGTTATTTTTGCGGATATCATTGCGGTTATTTTTGCGGATATTATTGTGGTTATTTTTGCGGATATCATTGCGGTTATTTTTGCGGATATCATTGCGGTTATTTTGCGGTGATATTTGCGGTTATTTTTGCGGATATCATTGCGGTTATTTTGCGGTAATATTTGCGGTTATTTTTGCGGATATTATTGCGGTTATTTTGCTGTAATATTTGCGGTTAATTTTGCGGATATCATTGCGGTTATTTTGCGGTGATATTTGCGGATATCATTGCGGTTTTTTTGCGGTAATATTTGCGGTTTTTTTTGCGGATATCATTGCGGTTATTTTTGCGGATATCATTGCTGTTATTTTTGCGGATATCATTGCGGTTATTTTGCGGTAACATTTGCGGTTATTTTTGCGGATATTATGCGGTTATTTTTGCGGATATCATTGCGGTTATTTTGCGGTAATGTTTGCGGTTATTTTTGCGGATATTATTGCGGTTATTTTGCTGTAATATTTGCGGTTAATTTTGCGGATATCATTGCGGTTATTTTTGCGGATATTATTGCGGTTATTTTGCGGTGATATTTGCGGTTATTTTTGCGGATATCATTGCGGTTATTTTTGCGGATACTATTGCGGTTATTTTTGCGGATATTATTGCGGTTATTTTTGCGGATATCATTGCGGTTATTTTTGCGGATATCATTGCGGTTATTTTGCGGTGATATTTGCGGTTATTTTTGCGGATATCATTGCGGTTATTTTGCGGTAATATTTGCGGTTATTTTTGCGGATATCATTGCGGTTATTTTTGCGGATATTAATGCGGTTATTTTTGCGGATATTATTGCGGTTATTTTTGCGGATATCATTGCGGTTATTTTGCGGTAACATTTGCGGTTATTTTTGCGGATATTATTGCGGTTATTTTTGCGGATATCATTGCGGTTATTTTGCGGTAATATTTGCGGTTATTTTTGCGGATATTATTGCGGTTATTTTGCTGTAATATTTGCGGTTAATTTTGCGGATATCATTGCGGTTATTTTTGCGGATATTATTGCGGTTATTTTTGCGGATATCATTGCGGTTATTTTGCGGTGATATTTGCGGTTATTTTTGCGGATATCATTGCGGTTATTTTGCGGTAATATTTGCGGTTATTTTTGCGGATATTATTGCGGTTATTTTTGCGGATATCATTGCGGTTATTTTGCGGTGATATTTGCGGTTTTTTTGCGGCTATCATTGCGGTTATTTTGCGGTAATATTTGCGGTTATTTTTGCGGATATCATTGCGGCTATTTTTGCGGATATTATTGCGGTTATTTTTGCGGATATCATTGCGGTTATTTTGCTGTAATATTTGCCGTTAATTTTGCGGATATTATTGCGGTTTTTTTTGCGGATATCATTGCGGTTTTTTTGCGGTGATATTTGCGGTTATTTTTGCGGATATCATTGCGGTTATTTTGCGGTAATATTTGCGGTTATTTTTGCGGATATCATTGCGGTTATTTTTGCGGATATTATTGTGGTTATTTTTGCAGATATCATTGCGGTTATTTTTGCGGATATCATTGCGGTTATTTTGCGGTGATATTTGCGGTTATTTTTGCGGATATCATTGCGGTTATTTTGCGGTAATATTTGCGGTTATTTTTGCGGATATTATTGCGGTTATTTTGCTGTAATATTTGCGGTTAATTTTGCGGATATCATTGCGGTTATTTTGCGGTGATATTTGCGGTTATTTTTGCGGATATCATTGCGGTTTTTTTGCGGTAATATTTGCGGTTTTTTTTGCGGATATCATTGCGGTTATTTTTGCGGATATCATTGCTGTTATTTTTGCGGATATCATTGCGGTTATTTTGCGGTGATATTTGCGGTTATTTTTGCGGATATTATTGCGGTTATTTTGCGGTAATATTTGCGGTTATTTTTGCGGATATCATTGCGGTTATTTTTGCGGATATTATTGCGGTTATTTTTGCGGATATTATTGCGGTTATTTTTGCGGATATCACTGCGGTTATTTTGCGGTAACATTTGCGGTTATTTTTGCGGATATTATTGCGGTTATTTTTGCGGATATCATTGCGGTTATTTTGCTGTAATATTTGCGGTTATTTTTGCGGATATCATTGCGGTTGTTTTGCGGTGATATTTGCGGTTATTTTAGCGGATATCATTGCGGTTATTTTGCGGTGATATTTGCGGTTATTTTTGCGGATATCATTGCGGTTATTTTACGGTAATATTTGCGGTTATTTTTGCGGATATCATTGCGGTTATTTTTGCGGATATTATTGCGGTTATTTTTGCGGATATCATTGCGGTTATTTTGCTGTAATATTTGCGGTTAATTTTGCGGATATTATTGCGGTAATTTTTGCGGATATCATTGCGGTTATTTTTGCGTATATCATTGCGGTTATTTTGCGGTGATATTTGCGGTTATTTTTGCGGATATCATTGCGGTTATTTTGCGGAAATATTTGCGGTTATTTTTGCGGATATCATTGCGGTTATTTTTGCGGATATTATTGCGGATATTATTGCGGTTATTTTTGCGGATATCATTGCGGTTATTTTGCGGTAATGTTTGCGGTTATTTTTGCGGATATTATTGCGGTTATTTTGCTGTAATATTTGCGGTTAATTTTGCGGATATCATTGCGGTTATTTTTGCGGATATTATTGCGGTTATTTTGCGGTGATATTTGCGGTTATTTTTGCGGATATCATTGCGGTTATTTTTGCGGATATTATTGCGGTTATTTTTGCGGATATTATTGCGGTTATTATTGCGGATATCATTGCGGTTATTTTGCGGTAACATTTGCGGTTATTTTTGCGGATATTATTGCGGTTATTTTTGCGGATATCATTGCGGTTATTTTGCGGTAATGATTGCGGTTATTTTTGCGGATATTATTGCGGTTATTTTGCTGTAATATTTGCGGTTAATTTTGCGGATATCATTGCGGTTATTTTTGCGGATATTATTGCGGTTATTTTGCGGTGATATTTGCGGTTATTTTTGCGGATATCATTGCGGTTATTTTTGCGGATATTATTGCGGTTATTTTTGCGGATATTATTGCGGTTATTTTTGCGGATATCATTGCGGTTATTTTTGCGGATATCATTGCGGTTATTTTGCGGTGATATTTGCGGTTATTTTTGCGGATATCATTGCGGTTATTTTGCGGTAATATTTGCGGTTATTTTTGCGGATATCATTGCGGTTATTTTTGCGGATATTAATGCGGTTATTTTTGCGGATATTATTGCGGTTATTTTTGCGGATATCATTGCGGTTATTTTGCGGTAACATTTGCGGTTATTTTTGCGGATATTATTGCGGTTATTTTTGCGGATATCATTGCGGTTATTTTGCGGTAATATTTGCGGTTATTTTTGCGGATATTATTGCGGTTATTTTTGCGGATATCATTGCGGTTATTTTGCGGTGATATTTGCGGTTATTTTTGCGGATATCATTGCGGTTATTTTGCGGTAATATTTGCGGTTATTTTTGCGGATATTATTGCGGTTATTTTTGCGGATATCATTGCGGTTATTTTGCGGTGATATTTGCGGTTTTTTTGCGGCTATCATTGCGGTTATTTTGCGGTAATATTTGCGGTTATTTTTGCGGATATCATTGCGGCTATTTTTGCGGATATTATTGCGGTTATTTTTGCGGATATCATTGCGGTTATTTTGCTGTAATATTTGCCGTTAATTTTGCGGATATTATTGCGGTTATTTTTGCGGATATCATTGCGGTTATTTTGCGGTAATATTTGCGGTTATTTTTGCGGATATCATTGCGGTTATTTTTGCGGATATCATTGCGGTTATTTTTGCGGATATTATTGCGGTTATTTTTGCGGATATCATTGCGGTTATTTTGCGGTGATATTTGCGGTTATTTTTGCGGATATCATTGCGGTTATTTTTGCGGATATCATTGCGGTTATTTTGCGGTGTTATTTGCGGTTATTTTTGCGGATATCATTGCGGTTATTTTTGCGGATATTATTGCGGTTATTTTTGCGGATATTATTGCGGTTATTTTTGCGGATATCATTGCGGTTATTTTGCGGTAACATTTGCGGTTATTTTTGCGGATATTATTGCGGTTATTTTTGCGGATATTATTGCGGTTATTTTTGCGGATATCATTGCGGTTATTTTGCGGTAATATTTGCGGTTATTTTTGCGGATATTATTGCGGTTATTTTGCTGTAATATTTGCGGTTAATTTTGCGGATATCATTGCGGTTATTTTGCTGTAATATTTGCGGTTAATTTTGCGGATATTATTGCGGTTATTTTTGCGGATATCATTGCGGTTATTTTTGCTAATATCATTGCGGTTATTTTGCGGTGATATTTGCGGTTATTTTTGCGGATATCATTGCGGTTATTTTGCTGTAATATTTGCGGTTATTTTTGCGGATATCATTGCGGTTATTTTTGCGGATATTATTGCGGTTATTTTTGCGGATATTATTGCGGTTATTTTTGCGGATATCATTGCGGTTATTTTGCGGTAACATTTGCGGTTATTTTTGCGGATATTATTGCGGTTATTTTTGCGGATATCATTGCGGTTATTTTGCTGTAATATTTGCGGTTATTTTTGCGGATATTATAGCGGTTATTTTGCTGTAATATTTGCGGTTAATTTTGCGGATATTATTGCGGTTATTTTGCTGTAATATTTGCGGTTAATTTTGCGGATATTATTGCGGTTATTTTTGCGGATATCATTGCGGTTATTTTTTCGGATATCATTGCGGTTATTTTGCGGTAATATTTGCGGTTATTTTTGCAGATATTATTGCGATTATTTTGCTGTAATATTTGCGGTTAATTTTGCGGATATCATTGCGGTTATTTTTGCGGATATTATTGCGGTTATTTTTGCGGATATCATTGTGGTTATTTTGCGGTGATATTTGCGGTTATTTTTGCGGATATCATTGCGGTTATTTTGCGGTAATATTTTCGGTTATTTTTGCGGATATTATTGCGGTTATTTTGCTGTAATATTTGCGGTTAATTTTGCGGATATCATTGCGGTTATTTTGCTGTAATATTTGCGGTTAATTTTGCGGATATTATTGCGGTTATTTTTGCGGATATCATTGCGGTTATATTGCTGTAATATTTGCGGTTAATTTTGCGGATATTATTGCGGTTATTTTTGCGGATATCATTGCGGTTATTTTGCGGTGATATTTGCGGTTATTTTTGCGGATATCATTGCGGTTATTTTGCGGTAATATTTGCGGTTATTTTTGCGGATATCATTGCGGTTATTTTTGCGGATATTATTGCGGTTATTTTTGCGGATATCATTGCGGTTATTTTGCTGTAATATTTGCGGTTAATTTTGCGGATATTATTGCGGTTATTTTTGCGGATATCAATGCGGTTATTTTTGCGGATATCATTGCGGTTATTTTTGCGGATATCATTGCGGTTATTTTGCGGTGATATTTGCGGTTATTTTTGCGGATATCATTGCGGTTATTTTGCGGTAATATTTACGGTTATTTTTGCGGATATCATTGCGGTTATTTTTGCGGATATTATTGCGGTTATTTTTGCGGATATTATTGCGGTTATTTTTGCGGATATCATTGCGGTTATTTTGCGGTAACATTTGCGGTTATTTTTGCGGATATTATTGCGGTTATTTTTGCGGATATCATTGCGGTTATATTGCTGTAATATTTGCGGTTAATTTTGCGGATATTATTGCGGTTATTTTTGCGGATATCATTGCGGTTATTTTGCGGTGATATTTGCGGTTATTTTTGCGGATATCATTGCGGTTATTTTGCGGTAATATTTGCGGTTATTTTTGCGGATATCATTGCGGTTATTTTTGCGGATATTATTGCGGTTATTTTTGCGGATATCATTGCGGTTATTTTGCTGTAATATTTGCGGTTAATTTTGCGGATATTATTGCGGTTATTTTTGCGGATATCAATGCGGTTATTTTTGCGGATATCATTGCGGTTATTTTGCGGTAATATTTGCGGTTATTTTTGCGGATATCATTGCGGTTATTTTTGCGGATATTATTGCGGTTATTTTTGCGGATATTATTGCGGTTATTTTTGCGGATATCATTGCGGTTATTTTGCGGTAACATTTGCGGTTATTTTTGCGGATATTATTGCGGTTATTTTTGCGGATATCATTGCGGTTATTTTGCTGTAATATTTGCGGTTAATTTTGCGGATATTATTGCGGTTATTTTTGCGGATATCATTGCGGTTATTTTTGCGGATATCATTGCGGTTATTTTGCGGTGATATTTGCGGTTATTTTTGCGGATATCATTGCGGTTATTTTGCGGTAATATTTGCGGTTATTTTTGCGGATATCATTGCGGTTATTTTTGCGGATATTATTGCGGTTATTTTTGCGGATATTATTGCGGTTATTTTTGCGGATATCATTGCGGTTGTTTTGCGGTAACATATGCGGTTATTTTTGCGGATATTATTGCGGTTATTTTTGCGGATATCATTGCGGTTTTTTGCGGTAATATTTGCGGTTATTTTTGCGGATATTATTGCGGTTATTTTTGCGGATATCATAGCGGTTATTTTGCTGTAATATTTGCGGTTAATTTTGCGGATATTATTGCGGTTATTTTTGCGGATATCATTGCGGTTATTATTGCGGATATCATTGCGGTTATTTTGCGGTAATATTTGCGGTTATTTTTGCGGATATTATTGCGGTTATTTGGCAGTAATATTTGCGGTTAATTTTGCGGATATCATTGCGGTTATTTTTGCGGATATTATTGCGGTTATTTTTGCGGATATCATTGCGGTTATTTTGCGGTGATATTTGCGGTTATTTTTGCGGATATCATTGCGGTTATTTTGCGGTAATATTTTCGGTTATTTTTGCGGATATTATTGCGGTTATTTTGCTGTAATATTTGCGGTTAATTTTGCGGATATCATTGCGGTTATTTTGCTGTAATATTTGAAGTTAATTTTGCGGATATTATTGCGGTTATTTTTGCGGATATCATTGCGGTTATTTTTGCGGATATCATTGCGGTTATTTTGCGGTGATATTTGCGGTTATTTTTGCGGATATCATTGCGGTAATTTTGCGGTAATATTTGCGGTTATTTTTGCGGATATCATTGCGGTTATTTTTGCGGATATTATTGCGGTAATTTTTGCGGATATTATTGCGGTTATTTTTGCGGATATCATTGCGGTTATTTTGAGGTAACATTTGCGGTTATTTTTGCGGATATTATTGCGGTTATTTTTGCGGATATCATTGCGGTTATATTGCTGTAATATTTGCGGTTAATTTTGCGGATATTATTGCGGTTATTTTTGCGGATATCATTGCGGTTATTTTGCGGTGATATTTGCGGTTATTTTTGCGGATATCATTGCGGTTATTTTGCGGTAATATTTGCGGTTATTTTTGCGGATATCATTGCGGTTATTTTTGCGGATATTATTGCGGTTATTTTTGCGGATATCATTGCGGTTATTTTGCTGTAATATTTGCGGTTAATTTTGCGGATATTATTGCGGTTATTTTTGCGGATATCATTGCGGTTATTTTTGCGGATATCATTGCGGTTATTTTGCGGTGATATTTGCGGTTATTTTTGCGGATATCATTGCGGTTATTTTTGCGGATATTATTGCGGTTATTTTTGCGGATATTATTGCGGTTATTTTTGCGGATATCATTGCGGTTATTTTGCGGTAATATTTGCGGTTATTTTTGCGGATATCATTGCGGTTATTTTTGCGGATATTATTGCGGTTATTTTTGCGGATATTATTGCGGTTATTTTTGCGGATATCATTGCGGTTATTTTGCGGTATTATTTGCGGTTATTTTTGCGGATATTATTGCGGTTATTTTTGCGGATATCATTGCGGTTATTTTGCTGTAATATTTGCGGTTAATTTTGCGGATATTATTGCGGTTATTTTTGCGGATATCATTGCGGTTATTTTTGCGGATATCATTGCGGTTATTTTGCGGTGATATTTGCGGTTATTTTTGCGGATATCATTGCGGTTATTTTTGCGGTAATATTTGCGGTTATTTTTGCGGATATCATTGCGGTTATTTTTGCGGATATTATTGCGGTTATTTTTGCGGATATTATTGCGGTTATTTTTGCGGATATCATTGCGGTTGTTTTACGTTAACATATGCGGTTATTTTTGCGGATATTATTGCGGTTATTTTTGCGGATATCATTGCGGTTTTTTGCGGTAATATTTGCGGTTATTTTTGCGGATATTATTGCGGTTATTTTTGCGGATATCATTGCGGTTGTTTTGCGGTTATTTTTGCGGATATTTTTGCGGTTATTTTTGCGGATATCATTGCGGTTATTTTGCGGTAATATTTGCGGTTATTTTTGCGGATATTATTGCGGTTATTTTTGCGGATATCATTGCGGTTATTTTGCTGTAATATTTGCGGTTAATTTTGCGGATATTATTGCGGTTATTTTTGCGGATATCATTGCGGTTGTTTTGCGGTTATTTTTGCGGATATTTTTGCGGTTATTTTTGCGGATATCATTGCGGTTATTTTGCGGTAATATTTGCGGTTATTTTTGCGGATATTATTGCGGTTATTTTTGCGGATATCATTGCGGTTATTTTTGCGGATATTATTGCGGTTATTTTTGCGGATATCATTGCGGTTATTTTGCTGTAATATTTGCGGTTAATATTGCGGATATTATTGCGGTTATTTTTGCGGATATCATTGCGGTTATTTTTGCGGATATTATTGCGGATATTTTTGCGGATATCATTGCGGTTATTTTGCGGTGATATTTGCGGTTATTTTTGCGGATATCATTGCGGTTATTTTTGCGGATATCATTGCGGTTATTTTGCGGTGATATTTGCGGTTATTTTTGCGGATATCATTGCGGTTATTTTTGCGGATATTATATCGGTTATTTTTGCGGATATTATTGCGGTTATTTTTGCGGATATCATTGCGGTTATTTTGCGGTAACATTTGCGGTTATTTTTGCGGATATTATTGCGGTTATTTTTGCGGATATCATTGCGGTTATTTGGCGGTAATATTTGCGGTTATTTTTGCGGATATTATTGCGGTTATTTTGCTGTAATATTTGCGGTTACTTTTGCGGATATCATTGCGGTTATTTTGCTGTAATATTTGCGGTTAATTTTGCGGATATTATTGCGGTTATTTATGCGGATATCATTGCGGTTATTTTTGCTAATATCATTGCGGTTATTTTGCGGTGATATTTGCGGTTATTTTTGCGGATATCATTGCGGTTATTTTGCTGTAATATTTGCGGTTATTTTTGCGGATATCATTGCGGTTATTTTTGCGGATATTATTGCGGTTATTTTTGCGGATATCATTGCGGTTATTTTGCGGTCACATTTGCGGTTATTTTTGCGGATATTATTGCGGTTATTTTTGCGGATATCATTGCGGTTATTTTGCGGTAATATTTGCGGTTATTTTTGCGGATATTATTGCGGTTATTTTGCTGTAATATTTGCGGTTAATTTTGCGGATATTATTGCGGTTATTTTGCTGTAATATTTGCGGTTAATTTTGCGGATATTATTGCGGTTAATTTTGCGGATATTATTGCGGTTATTTTTGCGGATATCATTGCGGTTATTTTGCGGTAATATTTGCGGTTATTTTTGCGGATATTATTGCGGTTATTTTGCTGTAATATTTGCGGTTAATTTTGCGGATATCATTGCGGTTATTTTTGCGGATATTATTGCGGTTATTTTGCTGTAATATTTGCGGTTAATTTTGCGGATATCATTGCGGTTATTTTGCTGTAATATTTGCGGTTAATTTTGCGGATATTATTGCGGTTATTTTTGCGGATATCATTGCGGTTATTTTGCGGTAATATTTGCGGTTATTTTTGCGGATATTATTGCGGTTATTTTTGCGGATATCATTGCGGTTATTTTGCTGTAATATTTGCGGTTAATTTTGCGGATATTATTGCGGTTATTTTTGCGGATATCATTGCGGTTATTTTGCGGTGATATTTGCGGTTATTTTTGCGGATATCATTGCGGTTATTTTGCGGTAATATTTGCGGTTATTTTTGCGGATATCATTGCGGTTATTTTTGCGGATATTATTGCGGTTATTTTTGCGGATATCATTGCGGTTATATTGCTGTAATATTTGCGGTTAATTTTGCGGATATTATTGCGGTTATTTTTGCGGATATCATTGCGGTTATTTTGCGGTGATATTTGCGGTTATTTTTGCGGATATCATTGCGGTTATTTTGCGGTAATATTTGCGGTTATTTTTGCGGATATCATTGCGGTTATTTTTGCGGATATTATTGCGGTTATTTTTGCGGATATCATTGCGGTTATTTTGCTGTAATATTTGCGGTTAATTTTGCGGATATTATTGCGGTTATTTTTGCGGATATCAATGCGGTTATTTTTGCGGATATCATTGCGGTTATTTTTGCGGATATCATTGCGGTTATTTTGCGGTGATATTTGCGGTTATTTTTGCGGATATCATTGCGGTTATTTTGCGGTAATATTTGCGGTTATTTTTGCGGATATCATTGCGGTTATTTTTGCGGATATTATTGCGGTTATTTTTGCGGATATTATTGCGGTTATTTTTGCGGATATCATTGCGGTTATTTTGCGGTAACATTTGCGGTTATTTTTGCGGATATTATTGCGGTTATTTTTGCGGATATCATTGCGGTTATATTGCTGTAATATTTGCGGTTAATTTTGCGGATATTATTGCGGTTATTTTTGCGGATATCATTGCGGTTATTTTGCGGTGATATTTGCGGTTATTTTTGCGGATATCATTGCGGTTATTTTGCGGTAATATTTGCGGTTATTTTTGCGGATATCATTGCGGTTATTTTTGCGGATATTATTGCGGTTATTTTTGCGGATATCAATGCGGTTATTTTTGCGGATATCATTGCGGTTATTTTGCGGTAATATTTGCGGTTATTTTTGCGGATATCATTGCGGTTATTTTTGCGGATATTATTGCGGTTATTTTTGCGGATATTATTGCGGTTATTTTTGCGGATATCATTGCGGTTATTTTGCGGTAACATTTGCGGTTATTTTTGCGGATATTATTGCGGTTATTTTTGCGGATATCATTGCGGTTATTTTGCTGTAATATTTGCGGTTAATTTTGCGGATATTATTGCGGTTATTTTTGCGGATATCATTGCGGTTATTTTTGCGGATATCATTGCGGTTATTTTGCGGTGATATTTGCGGTTATTTTTGCGGATATCATTGCGGTTATTTTGCGGTAATATTTGCGGTTATTTTTGCGGATATCATTGCGGTTATTTTTGCGGATATTATTGCGGTTATTTTTGCGGATATTATTGCGGTTATTTTTGCGGATATCATTGCGGTTGTTTTGCGGTAACATATGCGGTTATTTTTGCGGATATTATTGCGGTTATTTTTGCGGATATCATTGCGGTTTTTTGCGGTAATATTTGCGGTTATTTTTGCGGATATTATTGCGGTTATTTTTGCGGATATCATAGCGGTTATTTTGCTGTAATATTTGCGGTTAATTTTGCGGATATTATTGCGGTTATTTTTGCGGATATCATTGCGGTTATTTTTGCGGATATCATTGCGGTTATTTTGCGGTAATATTTGCGGTTATTTTTGCGGATATTATTGCGGTTATTTGGCAGTAATATTTGCGGTTAATTTTGCGGATATCATTGCGGTTATTTTTGCGGATATTATTGCGGTTATTTTTGCGGATATCATTGCGGTTATTTTGCGGTGATATTTGCGGTTATTTTTGCGGATATCATTGCGGTTATTTTGCGGTAATATTTTCGGTTATTTTTGCGGATATTATTGCGGTTATTTTGCTGTAATATTTGCGGTTAATTTTGCGGATATCATTGCGGTTATTTTGCTGTAATATTTGCGGTTAATTTTGCGGATATTATTGCGGTTATTTTTGCGGATATCATTGCGGTTATTTTGCGGTGATATTTGCGGTTATTTTTGCGGATATCATTGCGGTTATTTTGCGGTAATATTTGCGGTTATTTTTGCGGATATCATTGCGGTTATTTTTGCGGATATTATTGCGGTTATTTTTGCGGATATTATTGCGGTTATTTTGCTGTAATATTTGCGGTTAATTTTGCGGATATTATTGCGGTTATTTTTGCGGATATCAATGCGGTTATTTTTGCGGATATCATTGCGGTTATTTTTGCGGATATCATTGCGGTTATTTTGCGGTGATATTTGCGGTTATTTTTGCGGATATCATTGCGGTTATTTTGCGGTAATATTTGCGGTTATTTTTGCGGATATCATTGCGGTTATTTTTGCGGATATTATTGCGGTTATTTTTGCGGATATTATTGCGGTTATTTTTGCGGATATCATTGCGGTTATTTTGCGGTAACATTTGCGGTTATTTTTGCGGATATTATTGCGGTTATTTTTGCGGATATCATTGCGGTTATATTGCTGTAATATTTGCGGTTAATTTTGCGGATATTATTGCGGTTATTTTTGCGGATATCATTGCGGTTATTTTGCGGTGATATTTGCGGTTATTTTTGCGGATATCATTGCGGTTATTTTGCGGTAATATTTGCGGTTATTTTTGCGGATATCATTGCGGTTATTTTTGCGGATATTATTGCGGTTATTTTTGCGGATATCAATGCGGTTATTTTTGCGGATATCATTGCGGTTATTTTGCGGTAATATTTGCGGTTATTTTTGCGGATATCATTGCGGTTATTTTTGCGGATATTATTGCGGTTATTTTTGCGGATATTATTGCGGTTATTTTTGCGGATATCATTGCGGTTATTTTGCGGTAACATTTGCGGTTATTTTTGCGGATATTATTGCGGTTATTTTTGCGGATATCATTGCGGTTATTTTGCTGTAATATTTGCGGTTAATTTTGCGGATATTATTGCGGTTATTTTTGCGGATATCATTGCGGTTATTTTTGCGGATATCATTGCGGTTATTTTGCGGTGATATTTGCGGTTATTTTTGCGGATATCATTGCGGTTATTTTGCGGTAATATTTGCGGTTATTTTTGCGGATATCATTGCGGTTATTTTTGCGGATATTATTGCGGTTATTTTTGCGGATATTATTGCGGTTATTTTTGCGGATATCATTGCGGTTGTTTTGCGGTAACATATGCGGTTATTTTTGCGGATATTATTGCGGTTATTTTTGCGGATATCATTGCGGTTTTTTGCGGTAATATTTGCGGTTATTTTTGCGGATATTATTGCGGTTATTTTTGCGGATATCATAGCGGTTATTTTGCTGTAATATTTGCGGTTAATTTTGCGGATATTATTGCGGTTATTTTTGCGGATATCATTGCGGTTATTTTTGCGGATATCATTGCGGTTATTTTGCGGTAATATTTGCGGTTATTTTTGCGGATATTATTGCGGTTATTTGGCAGTAATATTTGCGGTTAATTTTGCGGATATCATTGCGGTTATTTTTGCGGATATTATTGCTGTTATTTTTGCGGATATCATTGCGGTTATTTTGCGGTGATATTTGCGGTTATTTTTGCGGATATCATTGCGGTTATTTTGCGGTAATATTTTCGGTTATTTTTGCGGATATTATTGCGGTTATTTTGCTGTAATATTTGCGGTTAATTTTGCGGATATCATTGCGGTTATTTTGCTGTAATATTTGCGGTTAATTTTGCGGATATTATTGCGGTTATTTTTGCGGATATCATTGCGGTTATTTTTGCGGATATCATTGCGGTTATTTTGCGGTGATATTTGCGGTTATTTTTGTGGATATCATTGCGGTAATTTTGCGGTAATATTTGCGGTTATTTTTGCGGATATCATTGCGGTTATTTTTGCGGATATTATTGCGGTAATTTTTGCGGATATTATTGCGGTTTTTTTTGCGGATATCATTGCGGTTATTTTGCGGTAACATTTGCGGTTATTTTTGCGGATATTATTGCGGTTATTTTTGCGGATATCATTGCGGTTATATTGCTGTAATATTTGCGGTTAATTTTGCGGATATTATTGCGGTTATTTTTGCGGATATCATTGCGGTTATTTTGCGGTGATATTTGCGGTTATTTTTGCGGATATCATTGCGGTTATTTTGCGGTAATATTTGCGGTTATTTTTGCGGATATCATTGCGGTTATTTTTGCGGATATTATTGCGGTTATTTTTGCGGATATCATTGCGGTTATTTTGCTGTAATATTTGCGGTTAATTTTGCGGATATTATTGCGGTTATTTTTGCGGATATCATTGCGGTTATTTTTGCGGATATCATTGCGGTTATTTTGCGGTAATATTTGCGGTTATTTTTGCGGATATCATTGCGGTTATTTTTGCGGATATTATTGCGGTTATTTTTGCGGATATTATTGCGGTTATTTTTGCGGATATCATTGCGGTTATTTTGCGGTATTATTTGCGGTTATTTTTGCGGATATTATTGCGGTTATTTTTGCGGATATCATTGCGGTTATTTTGCTGTAATATTTGCGGTTAATTTTGCGGATATTATTGCGGTTATTTTTGCGGATATCATTGCGGTTATTTTTGCGGATATCATTGCGGTTATTTTGCGGTGATATTTGCGGTTATTTTTGCGGATATCATTGCGGTTATTTTTGCGGTAATATTTGCGGTTATTTTTGCGGATATCATTGCGGTTATTTTTGCGGATATTATTGCGGTTATTTTTGCGGATATTATTGCGGTTATTTTTGCGGATATCATTGCGGTTGTTTTACGGTAACATATGCGGTTATTTTTGCGGATATTATTGCGGTTATTTTTGCGGATATCATTGCGGTTTTTTGCGGTAATATTTGCGGTTATTTTTGCGGATATTATTGCGGTTATTTTTGCGGATATCATTGCGGTTATTTTGCTGTAATATTTGCGGTTAATTTTGCGGATATTATTGCGGTTATTTTTGCGGATATCATTGCGGTTGTTTTGCGGTTATTTTTGCGGATATTATTGCGGTTATTTTTGCGGATATCATTGCGGTTATTTTGCTGTAATATTTGCGGTTAATTTTGCGGATATTATTGCGGTTATTTTTGCGGATATCATTGCGGTTATTTTGCGGTGATATTTGCGGTTATTTTTGCGGATATCATTGCGGTTATTTTGCGGTAATATTTGCGGTTATTTTTGCGGATATCATTGCGGTTATTTTTGCGGATATCATTGCGGTTATTTTGCGGTGATATTTGCGGTTATTTTTGCGGATATCATTGCGGTTATTTTGCGGTAATATTTGCGGTTATTTTTGCGGATATCATTGCGGTTATTTTGCGGTAACATTTGCGGTTATTTTTGCGGATATTATTGCGGTTATTTTTGCGGATATCATTGCGGTTATATTGCTGTAATATTTGCGGTTAATTTTGCGGATATTATTGCGGTTATTTTTGCGGATATCAGTGCGGTTATTTTGCGGTGATATTTGCGGTTATTTTTGCGGATATCATTGCGGTTATTTTGCGGTAATATTTGCGGTTATTTTTGCGGATATCATTGCGGTTATTTTTGCGGATATTATTGCGGTTATTTTTGCGGATATTATTGCGGTTATTTTTGCGGATATCATTGCGGTTATTTTGCGGTAACATTTGCGGATATTTTTGCGGATATTATTGCGGTTATTTTTGCGGATATCATTGCGGTTATTTTGCTGTAATATTTGCGGTTAATTTTGCGGATATTATTGCGGTTATTTTTGCGGATATCATTGCGGTTATTTTTGCGGATATCATTGCGGTTATTTTGCGGTGATATTTGCGGTTATTTTTGCGGATATCATTGCGGTTATTTTGCGGTAATATTTGCGGTTATTTTTGCGGATATCATTGCGGATATTTTTGCGGATATTATTGCGGTTATTTTTGCGGATATTATTGCGGTTATTTTTGCGGATATTATTGCGGTTATTTTTGCGGATATTATTGCGGTTATTTTTGCGGATATCATTGCGGTTATTTTGCGGTAACATTTGCGGTTATTTTTGCTGATATTATTGCGGTTATTTTTGCGGATATCATTGCGGTTATTTTGCTGACATATTTGCGGTTTATTTTGCGGATATTATGGCGGATATTTTTGCGGATATCATTGCGGTTATTTTGCGGTAATATTTGCGGTTATTTTTGCGGATATCATTGCGGTTATTTTTGCGGATATTATTGCGGTTATTTTTGCGGATATCATTGCGGTTATTTTGCTGTAATATTTGCGGTTAATTTTGCGGATATTATTGCGGTTATTTTTGCGGATATCATTGCGGTTATTTTTGCGGATATTATTGCGGATATTTTTGCGGATATCATTGCGGTTATTTTGCGGTGATATTTGCGGTTATTTTTGCGGATATCATTGCGGTTATTTTTGCGGATATCATTGCGGTTATTTTGCGGTGATATTTGCGGTTATTTTTGCGGATATCATTGCGGTTATTTTTGCGGATATTATTGCGGTTATTTTTGCGGATATTATTGCGGTTATTTTTGCGGATATCATTGCGGTTATTTTGCGGTAACATTTGCGGTTATTTTTGCGGATATTATTGCGGTTATTTTTGCGGATATCATTGCGGTTATTTTGCGGTAATATTTGCGGTTATTTTTGCGGATATTATTGCGGTTATTTTGCTGTAATATTTGCGGTTACTTTTGCGGATATCATTGCGGTTATTTTGCTGTACTATTTGCGGTTAATTTTGCGGATATTATTGCGGTTATTTAGGCGGATATCATTGCGGTTATTTTTGCTAATATCATTGCGGTTATTTTGCGGTTATATTTGCGGTTATTTTTGCGGATATCATTGCGGTTATTTTGCTGTAATATTTGCGGTTATTTTTGCGGATATCATTGCGGTTATTTTTGCGGATATTATTGCGGTTATTTTTGCGGATATCATTGCGGTTATTTTGCGGTCACATTTGCGGTTATTTTTGCGGATATTATTGCGGTTATTTTTGCGGATATCATTGCGGTTATTTTGCGGTAATATTTGCGGTTATTTTTGCGGATATTATTGCGGTTATTTTGCTGTAATATTTGCGGTTAATTTTGCGGATATTATTGCGGTTATTTTGCTGTAATATTTGCGGTTAATTTGGCGGATATTATTGCGGTTATTTTTGCGGATATCATTGCGGTTATTTTTGCGGATATCATTGCGGTTATTTTGCGGTAATATTTGCGGTTATTTTTGCGGATATTATTGCGGTTATTTTGCTGTAATATTTGCGGTTAATTTTGCGGATATCATTGCGGTTATTTTTGCGGATATTATTGCGGTTATTTTGCTGTAATATTTGCGGTTAATTTTGCGGATATCATTGCGGTTATTTTGCTGTAATATTTGCGGATATTATTGCGGTTATTTTTGCGGATATCATTGCGGTTATTTTTGCGGATATCATTGCGGTTATTTTGCGGTAACATTTGCGGTTATTTTTGGGGATATTATTGCGGTTATTTTTGCGGATATCATTGCGGTTATATTGCTGTAATATTTGCGGTTAATTTTGCGGATATTATTGCGGTTATTTTTGCGGATATCATTGCGGTTATTTTGCGGTGATATTTGCGGTTATTTTTGCGGATATCATTGCGGTTATTTTGCGGTAATATTTGCGGTTATTTTTGCGGATATCATTGCGGTTATTTTTGCGGATATCATTGCGGTTATTTTGCGGTGATATTTGCGGTTATTTTTGCGGATATCATTGCGGTTATTTTGCGGTAATATTTGCGGTTATTTTTGCGGATATCATTGCGGTTATTTTGCGGTAACATTTGCGGTTATTTTTGCGGATATTATTGCGGTTATTTTTGCGGATATCATTGCGGTTATTTTGCTGTAATATTTGCGGTTAATTTTGCGGATATTATTGCGGTTATTTTTGCGGATATCATTGCGGTTATTTTTGCGGATATTATTGCGGATATTTTTGCGGATATCATTGCGGTTATTTTGCGGTGATATTTGCGGTTATTTTTGCGGATATCATTGCGGTTATTTTTGCGGATATCATTGCGGTTATTTTGCGGTGATATTTGCGGTTATTTTTGCGGATATCATTGCGGTTATTTTTGCGGATATTATTGCGGTTATTTTTGCGGATATTATTGCGGTTATTTTTGCGGATATCATTGCGGTTATTTTGCGGTAACATTTGCGGTTATTTTTGCGGATATTATTGCGGTTATTTTTGCGGATATCATTGCGGTTATTTTGCGGTAATATTTGCGGTTATTTTTGCGGATATTATTGCGGTTATTTTGCTGTAATATTTGCGGTTACTTTTGCGGATATCATTGCGGTTATTTTGCTGTACTATTTGCGGTTAATTTTGCGGATATTATTGCGGTTATTTAGGCGGATATCATTGCGGTTATTTTTGCTAATATCATTGCGGTTATTTTGCGGTTATATTTGCGGTTATTTTTGCGGATATCATTGCGGTTATTTTGCTGTAATATTTGCGGTTATTTTTGCGGATATCATTGCGGTTATTTTTGCGGATATTATTGCGGTTATTTTTGCGGATATCATTGCGGTTATTTTGCGGTCACATTTGCGGTTATTTTTGCGGATATTATTGCGGTTATTTTTGCGGATATCATTGCGGTTATTTTGCGGTAATATTTGCGGTTATTTTTGCGGATATTATTGCGGTTATTTTGCTGTAATATTTGCGGTTAATTTTGCGGATATTATTGCGGTTATTTTGCTGTAATATTTGCGGTTAATTTGGCGGATATTATTGCGGTTATTTTTGCGGATATCATTGCGGTTATTTTTGCGGATATCATTGCGGTTATTTTGCGGTAATATTTGCGGTTATTTTTGCGGATATTATTGCGGTTAATTTGCTGTAATATTTGCGGTTAATTTTGCGGATATCATTGCGGTTATTTTTGCGGATATTATTGCGGTTATTTTGCTGTAATATTTGCGGTTAATTTTGCGGATATCATTGCGGTTATTTTGCTGTAATATTTGCGGATATTATTGCGGTTATTTTTGCGGATATCATTGCGGTTATTTTTGCGGATATCATTGCGGTTATTTTGCGGTAACATTTGCGGTTATTTTTGGGGATATTATTGCGGTTATTTTTGCGGATATCATTGCGGTTATATTGCTGTAATATTTGCGGTTAATTTTGCGGATATTATTGCGGTTATTTTTGCGGATATCATTGCGGTTATTTTGCGGTGATATTTGCGGTTATTTTTGCGGATATCATTGCGGTTATTTTGCGGTAATATTTGCGGTTATTTTTGCGGATATCATTGCGGTTATTTTTGCGGATATCATTGCGGTTATTTTGCGGTGATATTTGCGGTTATTTTTGCGGATATCATTGCGGTTATTTTGCGGTAATATTTGCGGTTATTTTTGCGGATATCATTGCGGTTATTTTGCGGTAACATTTGCGGTTATTTTTGCGGATATTATTGCGGTTATTTTTGCGGATATCATTGCGGTTATATTGCTGTAATATTTGCGGTTAATTTTGCGGATATTATTGCGGTTATTTTTGCGGATATCAGTGCGGTTATTTTGCGGTGATATTTGCGGTTATTTTTGCGGATATCATTGCGGTTATTTTGCGGTAATATTTACGGTTATTTTTGCGGATATCATTGCGGTTATTTTTGCGGATATTATTGCGGTTATTTTTGCGGATATCATTGCGGTTATTTTGCGGTAACATTTGCGGTTATTTTTGCGGATATTATTGCGGTTATTTTTGCGGATATCATTGCGGTTATATTGCTGTAATATTTGCGGTTAATTTTGCGGATATTATTGCGGTTATTTTTGCGGATATCATTGCGGTTATTTTGCGGTAATATTTGCGGTTATTTTTGCGGATATTATTGCGGTTATTTTGCTGACATATTTGCGGTTTATTTTGCGGATATTATGGCGGATATTTTTGCGGATATCATTGCGGTTATTTTGCGGTAATATTTGCGGTTATTTTTGCGGATATCATTGCGGTTATTTTTGCGGATATTATTGCGGTTATTTTTGCGGATATCATTGCGGTTATTTTGCTGTAATATTTGCGGTTAATTTTGCGGATATTATTGCGGTTATTTTTGCGGATATCATTGCGGTTATTTTTGCGGATATTATTGCGGATATTTTTGCGGATATCATTGCGGTTATTTTGCGGTGATATTTGCGGTTATTTTTGCGGATATCATTGCGGTTATTTTTGCGGATATCATTGCGGTTATTTTGCGGTGATATTTGCGGTTATTTTTGCGGATATCATTGCGGTTATTTTTGCGGATATTATTGCGGTTATTTTTGCGGATATTATTGCGGTTATTTTTGCGGATATCATTGCGGTTATTTTGCGGTAACATTTGCGGTTATTTTTGCGGATATTATTGCGGTTATTTTTGCGGATATCATTGCGGTTATTTTGCGGTAATATTTGCGGTTATTTTTGCGGATATTATTGCGGTTATTTTGCTGTAATATTTGCGGTTACTTTTGCGGATATCATTGCGGTTATTTTGCTGTACTATTTGCGGTTAATTTTGCGGATATTATTGCGGTTATTTAGGCGGATATCATTGCGGTTATTTTTGCTAATATCATTGCGGTTATTTTGCGGTTATATTTGCGGTTATTTTTGCGGATATCATTGCGGTTATTTTGCTGTAATATTTGCGGTTATTTTTGCGGATATCATTGCGGTTATTTTTGCGGATATTATTGCGGTTATTTTTGCGGATATCATTGCGGTTATTTTGCGGTCACATTTGCGGTTATTTTTGCGGATATTATTGCGGTTATTTTTGCGGATATCATTGCGGTTATTTTGCGGTAATATTTGCGGTTATTTTTGCGGATATTATTGCGGTTATTTTGCTGTAATATTTGCGGTTAATTTTGCGGATATTATTGCGGTTATTTTGCTGTAATATTTGCGGTTAATTTGGCGGATATTATTGCGGTTATTTTTGCGGATATCATTGCGGTTATTTTTGCGGATATCATTGCGGTTATTTTGCGGTAATATTTGCGGTTATTTTTGCGGATATTATTGCGGTTATTTTGCTGTAATATTTGCGGTTAATTTTGCGGATATCATTGCGGTTATTTTTGCGGATATTATTGCGGTTATTTTGCTGTAATATTTGCGGTTAATTTTGCGGATATCATTGCGGTTATTTTGCTGTAATATTTGCGGATATTATTGCGGTTATTTTTGCGGATATCATTGCGGTTATTTTTGCGGATATCATTGCGGTTATTTTGCGGTAACATTTGCGGTTATTTTTGGGGATATTATTGCGGTTATTTTTGCGGATATCATTGCGGTTATATTGCTGTAATATTTGCGGTTAATTTTGCGGATATTATTGCGGTTATTTTTGCGGATATCATTGCGGTTATTTTGCGGTGATATTTGCGGTTATTTTTGCGGATATCATTGCGGTTATTTTGCGGTAATATTTGCGGTTATTTTTGCGGATATCATTGCGGTTATTTTTGCGGATATCATTGCGGTTATTTTGCGGTGATATTTGCGGTTATTTTTGCGGATATCATTGCGGTTATTTTGCGGTAATATTTGCGGTTATTTTTGCGGATATCATTGCGGTTATTTTGCGGTAACATTTGCGGTTATTTTTGCGGATATTATTGCGGTTATTTTTGCGGATATCATTGCGGTTATATTGCTGTAATATTTGCGGTTAATTTTGCGGATATTATTGCGGTTATTTTTGCGGATATCAGTGCGGTTATTTTGCGGTGATATTTGCGGTTATTTTTGCGGATATCATTGCGGTTATTTTGCGGTAATATTTACGGTTATTTTTGCGGATATCATTGCGGTTATTTTTGCGGATATTATTGCGGTTATTTTTGCGGATATCATTGCGGTTGTTTTGCTGTAATATTTGCGGTTAATTTTGCGGATATTATTGCGGTTATTTTTGCGGATATCATTGCGGTTATTTTTGCGGATATCATTGCGGTTATTTTGCTGATATAATTGCGGTTATTTTTGCGGATATCATTGCGGTTATTTTTGCGGATATTATTACGGTTATTTTTGCGGATATTATTGCGGTTATTTTTGCGGATATCATTGCGGTTATTTTGCGGTAACATTTGCGGTTATTTTTGCGGATATCATTGCGGTTATTTTGCGGTAACATTTGCGGTTATTTTTGCGGATATTATTGCGGTTATTTTTGCGGATATCATTGCGGTTATTTTGCTGTAATATTTGCGGTTAATTTTGCGGATATTATTGCGGTTATTTTTGCGGATATCATTGCGGTTATTTTTGCGGATATCATTGCGGTTATTTTGCGGTGATATTTGCGGTTATTTTTGCGGATATCATTGCGGTTATTTTGCGGTAATATTTGCGGTTATTTTTGCGGATATCATTGCGGATATTTTTGCGGATATTATTGCGGTTATTTTTGCGGATATTATTGCGGTTATTTTTGCGGATATCATTGCGGTTGTTTTGCGGTAACATATGCGGTTATTTTTGCGGATATTATTGCGGTTATTTTTGCGGATATCATTGCGGTTTTTTGCGGTAATATTTGCGGTTATTTTGGCGGATATTATTGCGGTTATTTTTGCGGATATCATTGCGGTTATTTTGCTGTAATATTTGCGGTTAATTTTGCGGATATTATTGCGGTTATTTTTGCGGATATCATTGCGGTTATTTTTGCGGATATTATTGCGGTTATTTTTGCGGATATTATTGCGGTTATTTTTGCGGATATCATTGCGGTTATTTTGCGGTAACATTTGCGGTTATTTTTGCGGATATTATTGCGGTTTTTTGCGGTTATATTTGCGGTTATTTTTGCGGATATTATTGCGGTTATTTTTGCGGATATCATTGCGGTTATTTTGCAGTAATATTTGCGGTTAATTTTGCGGATATTATTGCGGTTATTTTTGCGGATATCATTGCGGTTGTTTTGCGGTAACATTTGCGGTTATTTTGCGGATATTATTGCGGTTATTTTTGCGGATATCATTGCGGTTATTTTGCGGTAATATTTGCGGTTATTTTTGCGGATATTATTGCGGTTATTTTTGCGGATATCATTGCGGTTATTTTTGCGGATATTATTGCGGTTATTTTTGCGGATATTATTGCGGTTATTTTTGCGGATATCATTGCGGTTATTTAGCGGTAACATTTGCGGTTATTTTTGCTGATATTATTGCGGTTATTTTTGCGGATATCATTGCGGTTATTTTGCTGACATATTTTCGGTTTATTTTGCGGATATTATTGCGGATATTTTTGCGGATATCATTGCGGTTATTTTTGCGAATATCATTGCGGTTAATTTGCGGTGATATTTGCGGTTATTTTAGCGGATATCATTGCGGTTATTTTGCGGTAATATTTGCGGTTATTTTTGCGGATAATATTACGGTTATTTTTGCGGATATTATTGCGGTTATTTTTGCGGATATTATTGCGGTTATTTTTGCGGATATCATTGCGGTTATTTTGCGGTAATATTTGCGGTTATTTTTGCGGATATTATTGCGGTTATTTTGCTGTAATATTTGCGGTTAATTTTGCGGATATTATTGCGGTTATTTTGCTGTAATATTTGCGGTTAATTTTGCGGATATTATTGCGGTTATTTTTGCGGATATCATTGCGGTTATTTTTGCGGATATTATTGCGGATATTTTTGCGGATATCATTGCGGTTATTTTGCGGTGATATTTGCGGTTATTTTTGCGGATATCATTGCGGTTATTTTTGCGGATATCATTGCGGTTATTTTGCGGTAATATTTGCGGTTATTTTTGCGGATATCATTGCGGTTATTTTTGCGGATATTATTGCGGTTATTTTTGCGGATATCATTGCGGTTATTTTGCTGTAATATTTGCGGTTAATTTTGCGGATATTATTGCGGTTATTTTTGCGGATATCATTGCGGTTATTTTTGCGGATATTATTGCGGATATTTTTGCGGATATCATTGCGGTTATTTTGCGGTGATATTTGCGGTTATTTTTGCGGATATCATTGCGGTTATTTTTGCGGATATCATTGCGGTTATTTTGCGGTGATATTTGCGGTTATTTTTGCGGATATCATTGCGGTTATTTTTGCGGATATTATTGCGGTTATTTTTGCGGATATTATTGCGGTTATTTTTGCGGATATCATTGCGGTTATTTTGCGGTAACATTTGCGGTTATTTTTGCGGATATTATTGCGGTTATTTTTGCGGATATCATTGCGGTTATTTTGCGGTAATATTTGCGGTTATTTTTGCGGATATTATTGCGGTTATTTTGCTGTAATATTTGCGGTTACTTTTGCGGATATCATTGCGGTTATTTTGCTGTACTATTTGCGGTTAATTTTGCGGATATTATTGCGGTTATTTAGGCGGATATCATTGCGGTTATTTTTGCTAATATCATTGCGGTTATTTTGCGGTGATATTTGCGGTTATTTTTGCGGATATCATTGCGGTTATTTTGCTGTAATATTTGCGGTTATTTTTGCGGATATCATTGCGGTTATTTTTGCGGATATTATTGCGGTTATTTTTGCGGATATCATTGCGGTTATTTTTGCGGATATCATTGCGGTTATTTTGCGGTGATATTTGCGGTTATTTTTGCGGATATCATTGCGGTTATTTTGCGGTAATATTTGCGGTTATTTTTGCGGATATCATTGCGGTTATTTTGCGGTAACATTTGCGGTTATTTTTGCGGATATTATTGCGGTTATTTTTGCGGATATCATTGCGGTTATATTGCTGTAATATTTGCGGTTAATTTTGCGGATATTATTGCGGTTATTTTTGCGGATATCAGTGCGGTTATTTTGCGGTGATATTTGCGGTTATTTTTGCGGATATCATTGCGGTTATTTTGCGGTAATATTTACGGTTATTTTTGCGGATATCATTGCGGTTATTTTTGCGGATATTATTGCGGTTATTTTTGCGGATATCATTGCGGTTGTTTTGCTGTAATATTTGCGGTTAATTTTGCGGATATTATTGCGGTTATTTTTGCGGATATCATTGCGGTTATTTTTGCGGATATCATTGCGGTTATTTTGCTGATATAATTGCGGTTATTTTTGCGGATATCATTGCGGTTATTTTTGCGGATATTATTGCGGTTATTTTTGCGGATATTATTGCGGTTATTTTTGCGGATATCATTGCGGTTATTTTGCGGTAACATTTGCGGTTATTTTTGCGGATATCATTGCGGTTATTTTGCGGTAACATTTGCGGTTATTTTTGCGGATATTATTGCGGTTATTTTTGCGGATATCATTGCGGTTATTTTGCTGTAATATTTGCGGTTAATTTTGCGGATATTATTGCGGTTATTTTTGCGGATATCATTGCGGTTATTTTTGCGGATATCATTGCGGTTATTTTGCGGTGATATTTGCGGTTATTTTTGCGGATATCATTGCGGTTATTTTGCGGTAATATTTGCGGTTATTTTTGCGGATATCATTGCGGATATTTTTGCGGATATTATTGCGGTTATTTTTGCGGATATTATTGCGGTTATTTTTGCGGATATCATTGCGGTTGTTTTGCGGTAACATATGCGGTTATTTTTGCGGATATTATTGCGGTTATTTTTGCGGATATCATTGCGGTTTTTTGCGGTAATATTTGCGGTTATTTTGGCGGATATTATTGCGGTTATTTTTGCGGATATCATTGCGGTTATTTTGCTGTAATATTTGCGGTTAATTTTGCGGATATTATTGCGGTTATTTTTGCGGATATCATTGCGGTTATTTTTGCGGATATTATTGCGGTTATTTTTGCGGATATTATTGCGGTTATTTTTGCGGATATCATTGCGGTTATTTTGCGGTAACATTTGCGGTTATTTTTGCGGATATTATTGCGGTTTTTTGCGGTTATATTTGCGGTTATTTTTGCGGATATTATTGCGGTTATTTTTGCGGATATCATTGCGGTTATTTTGCAGTAATATTTGCGGTTAATTTTGCGGATATTATTGCGGTTATTTTTGCGGATATCATTGCGGTTGTTTTGCGGTAACATTTGCGGTTATTTTGCGGATATTATTGCGGTTATTTTTGCGGATATCATTGCGGTTATTTTGCGGTAATATTTGCGGTTATTTTTGCGGATATTATTGCGGTTATTTTTGCGGATATCATTGCGGTTATTTTTGCGGATATTATTGCGGTTATTTTTGCGGATATTATTGCGGTTATTTTTGCGGATATCATTGCGGTTATTTAGCGGTAACATTTGCGGTTATTTTTGCTGATATTATTGCGGTTATTTTTGCGGATATCATTGCGGTTATTTTGCTGACATATTTTCGGTTTATTTTGCGGATATTATTGCGGATATTTTTGCGGATATCATTGCGGTTATTTTTGCGAATATCATTGCGGTTAATTTGCGGTGATATTTGCGGTTATTTTAGCGGATATCATTGCGGTTATTTTGCGGTAATATTTGCGGTTATTTTTGCGGATAATATTACGGTTATTTTTGCGGATATTATTGCGGTTATTTTTGCGGATATTATTGCGGTTATTTTTGCGGATATCATTGCGGTTATTTTGCGGTAATATTTGCGGTTATTTTTGCGGATATTATTGCGGTTATTTTGCTGTAATATTTGCGGTTAATTTTGCGGATATTATTGCGGTTATTTTGCTGTAATATTTGCGGTTAATTTTGCGGATATTATTGCGGTTATTTTTGCGGATATCATTGCGGTTATTTTTGCGGATATTATTGCGGATATTTTTGCGGATATCATTGCGGTTATTTTGCGGTGATATTTGCGGTTATTTTTGCGGATATCATTGCGGTTATTTTTGCGGATATCATTGCGGTTATTTTGCGGTAATATTTGCGGTTATTTTTGCGGATATCATTGCGGTTATTTTTGCGGATATTATTGCGGTTATTTTTGCGGATATCATTGCGGTTATTTTGCTGTAATATTTGCGGTTAATTTTGCGGATATTATTGCGGTTATTTTTGCGGATATCATTGCGGTTATTTTTGCGGATATTATTGCGGATATTTTTGCGGATATCATTGCGGTTATTTTGCGGTGATATTTGCGGTTATTTTTGCGGATATCATTGCGGTTATTTTTGCGGATATCATTGCGGTTATTTTGCGGTGATATTTGCGGTTATTTTTGCGGATATCATTGCGGTTATTTTTGCGGATATTATTGCGGTTATTTTTGCGGATATTATTGCGGTTATTTTTGCGGATATCATTGCGGTTATTTTGCGGTAACATTTGCGGTTATTTTTGCGGATATTATTGCGGTTATTTTTGCGGATATCATTGCGGTTATTTTGCGGTAATATTTGCGGTTATTTTTGCGGATATTATTGCGGTTATTTTGCTGTAATATTTGCGGTTACTTTTGCGGATATCATTGCGGTTATTTTGCTGTACTATTTGCGGTTAATTTTGCGGATATTATTGCGGTTATTTAGGCGGATATCATTGCGGTTATTTTTGCTAATATCATTGCGGTTATTTTGCGGTGATATTTGCGGTTATTTTTGCGGATATCATTGCGGTTATTTTGCTGTAATATTTGCGGTTATTTTTGCGGATATCATTGCGGTTATTTTTGCGGATATTATTGCGGTTATTTTTGCGGATATCATTGCGGTTATTTTGCGGTCACATTTGCGGTTATTTTTGCGGATATTATTGCGGTTATTTTTGCGGATATCATTGCGGTTATTTTGCGGTAATATTTGCGGTTATTTTTGCGGATATTATTGCGGTTATTTTGCTGTAATATTTGCGGTTAATTTTGCGGATATTATTGCGGTTATTTTGCTGTAATATTTGCGGTTAATTTGGCGGATATTATTGCGGTTATTTTTGCGGATATCATTGCGGTTATTTTTGCGGATATCATTGCGGTAATATTTGCGGTTATTTTTGCGGATATTATTGCGGTTATTTTGCTGTAATATTTGCGGTTAATTTTGCGGATATCATTGCGGTTATTTTTGCGGATATTATTGCGGTTATTTTGCTGTAATATTTGCGGTTAATTTTGCGGATATCATTGCGGTTATTTTGCTGTAATATTTGCGGTTAATTTTGCGGATATTATTGCGGTTATTTTTGCGGATATCATTGCGGTTATTTTTGCGGATATCATTGCGGTTATTTTGCGGTAACATTTGCGGTTATTTTTGGGGATATTATTGCGGTTATTTTTGCGGATATCATTGCGGTTATATTGCTGTAATATTTGCGGTTAATTTTGCGGATATTATTGCGGTTATTTTTGCGGATATCATTGCGGTTATTTTGCGGTGATATTTGCGGTTATTTTTGCGGATATCATTGCGGTTATTTTGCGGTAATATTTGCGGTTATTTTTGCGGATATCATTGCGGTTATTTTTGCGGATATCATTGCGGTTATTTTGCGGTGATATTTGCGGTTATTTTTGCGGATATCATTGCGGTTATTTTGCGGTAATATTTGCGGTTATTTTTGCGGATATCATTGCGGTTATTTTGCGGTAACATTTGCGGTTATTTTTGCGGATATTATTGCGGTTATTTTTGCGGATATCATTGCGGTTATATTGCTGTAATATTTGCGGTTAATTTTGCGGATATTATTGCGGTTATTTTTGCGGATATCAGTGCGGTTATTTTGCGGTGATATTTGCGGTTATTTTTGCGGATATCATTGCGGTTATTTTGCGGTAATATTTGCGGTTATTTTTGCGGATATCATTGCGGTTATTTTTGCGGATATTATTGCGGTTATTTTTGCGGATATCATTGCGGTTGTTTTGCTGTAATATTTGCGGTTAATTTTGCGGATATTATTGCGGTTATTTTTGCGGATATCATTGCGGTTATTTTTGCGGATATCATTGCGGTTATTTTGCTGATATAATTGCGGTTATTTTTGCGGATATCATTGCGGTTATTTTTGCGGATATTATTGCGGTTATTTTTGCGGATATTATTGCGGTTATTTTTGCGGATATCATTGCGGTTATTTTGCGGTAACATTTGCGGTTATTTTTGCGGATATCATTGCGGTTATTTTGCGGTAACATTTGCGGTTATTTTTGCGGATATTATTGCGGTTATTTTTGCGGATATCATTGCGGTTATTTTGCTGTAATATTTGCGGTTAATTTTGCGGATATTATTGCGGTTATTTTTGCGGATATCATTGCGGTTATTTTTGCGGATATCATTGCGGTTATTTTGCGGTGATATTTGCGGTTATTTTTGCGGATATCATTGCGGTTATTTTGCGGTAATATTTGCGGTTATTTTTGCGGATATCATTGCGGTTATTTTTGCGGATATCATTGCGGTTATTTTTGCGGATATCATTGCGGTTATTTTGCGGTGATATTTGCGGTTATTTTAGCGGATATCATTGCGGTTATTTTGCGGTAATATTTGCGGTTATTTTTGCGGATATTATTGCGGTTATTTTTGCGGATATTATTGCGGTTATTTTTGCGGATATTATTCCGGTTATTTTTGCAGATATCATTGCGGTTGCTTTGCGGTAACATTTGCGGTTATTTTTGCGGATATTATTGCGGTTATTTTTGCGGATATCATTGCGGTTATTTTGCGGTAACATTTGCGGTTATTTTTGCGGATATTATTGCGGTTATTTTTGCGGATATTATTGCGGTTATTTTTGTGGATATCATTGCGGTTATTTTGCTGTAATATTTGCGGTTAATTTTGCGGATATTATTGCGGTTATTTTTGCGGATATCATTGCGGTTATTTTTGCGGATATCATTGCGGTTATTTTGCGGTGATATTTGCGTTTATTTTTGCGGATATCATTGCGGTTATTTTGCGGTAATATTTGCGGTTATTTTTGCGGATATCATTGCGGTTATTTTTGCGGATATTATTGCGGTTATTTTTGCGGATATCATTGCGGTTATTTTTGCGGATATCATTGCGGTTATTTTTGCGGATATCATTGCGGTTATTTTTGCGGATATTATTGCGGTTCTTTTGCGGCAATATTTGCGGTTATTTTTGCGGATATCATTGCGGTTATTTTTGCGGATATTATTGCGGTTATTTTTGCGGATATTATTGCGGTTATTTTTGCGGATATCACTGCGGTTATTTTGCGGTAACATTTGCGGTTATTTTTGCGGATATTATTGCGGTTATTTTTGCGGATATCATTGCGGTTATTTTGCTGTAATATTTGCGGTTATTTTTGCGGATATCATTGCGGTTGTTTTGCGGTGATATTTGCGGTTATTTTAGCGGATATCATTGCGGTTATTTTGCGGTGATATTTGCGGTTATTTTGCGGATATCATTGCGGTTATTTTGCGGTAATATTTGCTGTTATTTTTGCGGATATCATTGCGGTTATTTTTGCGGATATTATTGCGGTTATTTTTGCGGATATCATTGCGGTTATTTTGCTGTAATATTTGCGGTTAATTTTGCGGATATTATTGCGGTTATTTTTGCGGATATCATTGCGGTTATTTTTGCGGATATCATTGCGGTTATTTTGCGGTGATATTTGCGGTTATTTTTGCGGATATCATTGCGGTTATTTTGCGGTAATATTTGCGGTTATTTTTGCGTATATCATTGCGGTTATTTTTGCGGATATTATTGCGGTTATTTTTGCGGATATTATTGCGGTTATTTTTGCGGATATCATTGCGGTTATTTTGCGGTAACATTTGCGGTTATTTTTGCGGATATTATTGCGGTTATTTTTGCGGATATCATTGCGGTTATTTTGCGGTAATGTTTGCGGTTATTTTTGCGGATATTATTGCGGTTATTTTGCTGTAATTATTGCGGTTAATTTTGCGGATATCATTGCGGTTATTTTTGCGGGTATTATTGCGGTTATTTTAGCGGATATCATTGCGGTTATTTTTGCAGATATCATTGCGGTTATTTTGCGGTGATATTTGCGATTATTTTTGCGGATATCATTGCGGTTATTTTGCGGTAATATTTGCGGTTATTTTTGCGGATATCAATGCGGTTATTTTTGCGGATATTATTGCGGTTATTTTTGCGGATATTATTGCGGTTATTTTTGCGGATATCATTGCGGTTATTTTGCGGTAACATTTGCGGTTATTTTTGCGGTTATTATTGCGGTTATTTTTGCGGATATCATTGCGGTTATTTTGCGGTAATATTTGCGGTTATTTTTGCGGATATTATTGCGGTTATTTTGCTGTAATATTTGCGGTTAATTTTGCGGATATCATTGCGGTTATTTTTGCGGAAATTATTGCGGTTATTTTTGCGGATATCATTGCGGTTATTTTTGCGGATATAATTGCGGTTATTTTTGCGGATATTATTGCGGTTATTTTTGCGGATATCATTGCGGTTATTTTGCGGTAATATTCGCGGTTATTTTTGCGGATATCATTGCGGTTATTTTTGCAGATATTATTGCGGTTATTTTTGCGGATATTATTGCGGTTATTTATGCGGATATCATTGCGGATATTTTGCGGTAACATTTGCGGTTATTTTTGCGGATATTATTGCGGTTATTTTTGCGGATATCATTGCGGTTATTTTGCGGAAATATTTGCGGTTATTTTTGCGGATATTATTGCGGTTATTTTGCGGATATTATTGCGGTTATTTTGCGGTAATATTTGCGGTTATTTTTGCGGATATCATTGCGGTTATTTTTGCGGATATTATTGCGGTTATTTTTGCGGATATTATTGCGGTTATTTTTGCGGATATCACTGCGGTTATTTTGCGGTAACATTTGCGGTTATTTTTGCGGATATCATTGCGGTTATTTTGCAGTAATATTTGCGGTTAATTTTGCGGATATTATTGCGGTTATTTTTGCGGATATCATTGCGGTTGTTTTGCGGTGATATTTGCGGTTATTTTAGCGGATATCATTGCGGTTATTTTGCGGTGATATTTGCGGTTATTTTTGCGGATATCATTGCGGTTATTTTGCGGTAATATTTGCTGTTATTTTTGCGGATATCATTGCGGTTATTTTTGCGGATATTATTGCGGTTATTTTTGCGGATATCATTGCGGTTTTTTGCGGTAATATTTGCGGTTATTTTTGCGGATATTATTGCGGTTATTTTTGCGGATATCATTGCGGTTATTTTGCTGTAATATTTGCGATTAATTTTGCGGATATTATTGCGGTTATTTTTGCGGATATCATTGCGGTTGTTTTGCGGTAACATTTGCGGTTATTTTTGCGGTTTTTTTTAGCGGTTATTTTTGCGGATATCATTGCGGTTATTTTGCGGTAATATTTGCGGTTATTTTTGCGGATATTATTGCGGTTATTTTTGCGGATATCATTGCGGTTATTTTTGCGGATATTATTGCGGATATTATTGCGGTTATTTTTGCGGATATTATTGCGGTTATTTTTGCGGATATCATTGCGGTTATTTTGCGGTAACATTAGCGGTTATTTTTGCGGATATTATTGCGGTTTTTTGCGGTTATATTTGCGGTTATTTTTGCGGATATTATTGCGGTTATTTTTGCGGATATCATTGCGGTTATTTTGCAGTAATATTTGCGGTTAATTTTGCGGATATTATTGCGGTTATTTTTGCGGATATCATTGCGGTTGTTTTGCGGTAATATTTGCGGTTATTTTTGCGGATATTATTGCGGTTATTTTTGCGGATATCATTGCGGTTATTTTGCGGTAATATTTGCGGTTATTTTTGCGGATATTATTGCGGTTATTTTTGCGGATATCATTGCGGTTATTTTTGCGGATATTATTGCGGTTATTTTTGCGGATATTATTGCGGTTATTTTTGCGGACATCATTGCGGTTATTTAGCGGTAACATTTGCGGTTATTTTTGCTGATATTATTGCGGTTATTTTTGCGGATATCATTGCGGTTATTTTGCTGACATATTTGCGGTTTATTTTGCGGATATTATTGCGGATATTTTTGCGGATATCATTGCGGTTATTTTTGCGGATATCATTGCGGTTAATTTGCGGTGATATTTGCGGTTATTTTAGCGGATATCATTGCGGTTATTTTGCGGTAATATTTGCGGTTATTTTTGCGGATATTATTGCGGTTATTTTTGCGGATATTATTGCGGTTATTTTTGCGGATATTATTGCGGTTATTTTTGCGGATATCATTGCGGTTATTTTGCGGTAATATTTGCGGTTATTTTTGCGGATATTATTGCGGTTATTTTGCTGTAATATTTGCGGTTAATTTGGCCGATATTATTGCGGTTATTTTGCTGTAATATTTGCGGTTAATTTTGCGGATATTATTGCGGTTATTTTTGCGGATATCATTGCGGTTATTTTTGCGGATATCATTGCGGTTATTTTGCGGAAATATTTGCGGTTATTTTTGCGGATATTATTGCGGTTATTTTTGCGGACATCATTGCGGTTATTTAGCGGTAACATTTGCGGTTATTTTTGCTGATATTATTGCGGTTATTTTTGCGGATATCATTGCGGTTATTTTGCTGACATATTTGCGGTTTATTTTGCGGATATTATTGCGGATATTTTTGCGGATATCATTGCGGTTATTTTTGCGGATATCATTGCGGTTAATTTGCGGTGATATTTGCGGTTATTTTAGCGGATATCATTGCGGTTATTTTGCGGTAATATTTGCGGTTATTTTTGCGGATATTATTGCGGTTATTTTTGCGGATATTATTGCGGTTATTTTTGCGGATATTATTGCGGTTATTTTTGCGGATATCATTGCGGTTATTTTGCGGTAATATTTGCGGTTATTTTTGCGGATATTATTGCGGTTATTTTGCTGTAATATTTGCGGTTAATTTGGCCGATATTATTGCGGTTATTTTGCTGTAATATTTGCGGTTAATTTTGCGGATATTATTGCGGTTATTTTTGCGGATATCATTGCGGTTATTTTTGCGGATATCATTGCGGTTATTTTGCGGAAATATTTGCGGTTATTTTTGCGGATATTATTGCGGTTATTTTGCTGTAATATTTGCGGTTAATTTTGCGGATATCATTGCGGTTATTTTTGCGGATATTATTGCGGTTATTTTTGCGGATATCATTGCGGTTATTTTGCGGTGATATTTGCGGTTATTTTTGCGGATATCATTGCGGTTATTTTGCGGTAATATTTTCGGTTATTTTTGCGGATATTATTGCGGTTATTTTGCTGTAATATTTGCGGTTAATTTTGCGGATATCATTGCGGTTATTTTGCTGTAATATTTGCGGTTAATTTTGTGGATATTATTGCGGTTATTTTTGCGGATATCATTGCGGTTATTTTTGCGGATATCATTGCGGTTATTTTGCGGTGATATTTGCGGTTATTTTTGCGGATATCATTGCGGTTATTTTGCGGTAATATTTGCGGTTATTTTTGCGGATATCATTGCGGTTATTTTTGCGGATATTATTGCGGTTATTTTTGCGGATATTATTGCGGTTATTTTTGCGGATATCATTGCGGTTATTTAGCGGTAACATTTGCGGTTATTTTTGCTGATATTATTGCGGTTATTTTTGCGGATATCATTGCGGTTATTTTGCTGACATATTTGCGGTTTATTTTGCGGATATTATTGCGGATATTTTTGCGGATATCATTGCGGTTATTTTTGCGGATATCATTGCGGTTAATTTGCGGTGATATTTGCGGTTATTTTAGCGGATATCATTGCGGTTATTTTGCGGTAATATTTGCGGTTATTTTTGCGGATATTATTGCGGTTATTTTTGCGGATATTAATGCGGTTATTTTTGCGGATATTATTGCGGTTATTTTTGCGGATATCATTGCGGTTATTTTGCGGTAATATTTGCGGTTATTTTTGCGGATATTATTGCGGTTATTTTGCTGTAATATTTGCGGTTAATTTGGCGGATATTATTGCGGTTATTTTGCTGTAATATTTGCGGTTAATTTTGCGGATATTATTGCGGTTATTTTTGCGGATATCATTGCGGTTATTTTTGCGGATATCATTGCGGTTATTTTGCGGAAATATTTGCGGTTATTTTTGCGGATATTATTGCGGTTATTTTGCTGTAATATTTGCGGTTAATTTTGCGGATATCATTGCGGTTATTTTTGCGGATATTATTGCGGTTATTTTTGCGGATATCATTGCGGTTATTTTGCGGTGATATTTGCGGTTATTTTTGCGGATATCATTGCGGTTATTTTGCGGTAATATTTTCGGTTATTTTTGCGGATATTATTGCGGTTATTTTGCTGTAATATTTGCGGTTAATTTTGCGGATATCATTGCGGTTATTTTGCTGTAATATTTGCGGTTAATTTTGTGGATATTATTGCGGTTATTTTTGCGGATATCATTGCGGTTATTTTTGCGGATATCATTGCGGTTATTTTGCGGTGATATTTGCGGTTATTTTTGCGGATATCATTGCGGTTATTTTGCGGTAATATTTGCGGTTATTTTTGCGGATATCATTGCGGTTATTTTTGCGGATATTATTGCGGTTATTTTTGCGGATATTATTGCGGTTATTTTTGCGGATATCATTGCGGTTATTTTGCGGTAACATTTGCGGTTATTTTTGCGGATATTATTGCGGTTATTTTTGCGGATATCATTGCGGTTATATTGCTGTAATATTTGCGGTTAATTTTGCGGATATTATTGCGGTTATTTTTGCGGATATCATTGCGGTTATTTTGCGGTGATATTTGCGGTTATTTTTGCGGATATCATTGCGGTTATTTTGCGGTAATATTTGCGGTTATTTTTGCGGATATCATTGCGGTTATTTTTGCGGATATTATTGCGGTTATTTTTGCGGATATCATTGCGGTTATTTTGCTGTAATATTTGCGGTTAATTTTGCGGATATTATTGCGGTTATTTTTGCGGATATCATTGCGGTTATTTTTGCGGATATCATTGCGGTTATTTTGCGGTAATATTTGCGGTTATTTTTGCGGATATCAATGCGGTTATTTTTGCGGATATTATTGCGGTTATTTTTGCGGATATTATTGCGGTTATTTTTGCGGATATCATTGCGGTTATTTTGCGGTAACATTTGCGGTTATTTTTGCGGATATTATTGCGGTTATTTTTGCGGATATCATTGCGGTTATTTTGCTGTAATATTTGCGGTTAATTTTGCGGATATTATTGCGGTTATTTTTGCGGATATCATTGCGGTTATTTTGCGGTGATATTTGCGGTTATTTTTGCGGATATCATTGCGGTTATTTTGCGGTAATATTTGCGGTTATTTTTGCGGATATCATTGCGGTTATTTTTGCGGATATTATTGCGGTTATTTTTGCGGATATTATTGCGGTTATTTTTGCGGATATCATTGCGGTTATTTAGCGGTAACATTTGCGGTTATTTTTGCTGATATTATTGCGGTTATTTTTGCGGATATCATTGCGGTTATTTTGCTGACATATTTGCGGTTTGTTTTGCGGATATTATTGCGGATATTTTTGCGGATATCATTGCGGTTATTTTGCTGTAATATTTGCGGTTAATTTTGCGGATATTATTGCGGTTATTTTAGCGGATATCATTGCGGTTGTTTTGCGGTAACATTTGCGGTTATTTTTGCGGATATTATTGCGGTTTTTTGCGGTTATATTTGCGGTTATTTTTGCGGATATTATTGCGGTTATTTTTGCGGATATCATTGCGGTTATTTTGCAGTAATATTTGCGGTTAATTTTGCGGATATTATTGCGGTTATTTTTGCGGATATCATTGCGGTTATTTTTGCGGATATCATTGCGGTTATTTTGCTGTAATATTTGCGGTTAATTTTGCGGATATTATTGCGGTTATTTTTGCGGATATCATTGCGGTTGTTTTGCGGTAACATTTGCGGTTATTTTTGCGGATATTATTGCGGTTTTTTGCGGTAATATTTGCGGTTATTTTTGCGGATATCATTGCGGTTATTTTTGCGGATATTATTGCGGTTATTTTTGCGGATATCATTGCGGTTATTTTGCTGTAATATTTGCGGTTAATTTTGCGGATATTATTGCGGTTAATTTTGCGGATATCATTGCGGTTATTTTTGCGGATATCATTGCGGTTATTTTGCGGTAATATTTGCGGTTATTTTTGCGGATATCATTGCGGTTATTTTTGCGGATATTATTGCGGTTATTTTTGCGGATATTATTGCGGTTACTTTTGCGGATATCATTGCGGTTATTTTGCGGTAACATTTGCGGTTATTTTTGCGGATATTATTGCGGTTATTTTTGCGGATATCATTGCGGTTATTTTGCGGTAACATTTGCGGTTATTTTTGCGGATATTATTGCGGTTATTTTTGCGGATATCATTGCGGTTATTTTGCTGTAATATTTGCGGTTAATTTTGCGGATATTATTGCGGTTATTTTTGCGGATATCATTGCGGTTATATTTGCGGATATCATTGCGGTTATTTTGCGGTGATATTTGCGGTTATTTTTGCGGATATCATTGCGGTTATTTTGCGGTAATATTTGCGGTTATTTTTGCGGATATCATTGCGGTTATTTTTGCGGATATTATTGCGGTTATTTTTGCGGATATTATTGCGGTTATTTTTGCGGATATCATTGCGGTTATTTAGCGGTAACATTTGCGGTTATTTTTGCTCATATTAATTTGCGGTTATTTTTGCGGATATCATTGCGGTTATTTTTGCGGATATTATTGCGGTTATTTTTGCGGATATTATTGCGGTTATTTTTGCGGATATCATTGCGGTTATTTAGCGGTAACATTTGCGGTTATTTTTGCTGATATTATTGCGGTTATTTTTGCGGATATCATTGCGGTTATTTTGCTGACATATTTGCGGTTTATTTTGCGGATATTATTGCGGATATTTTTGCGGATATCATTGCGGTTATTTTTGCGGATATCATTGCGGTTAATTTGCGGTGATATTTGCGGTTATTTTAGCGGATATCATTGCGGTTATTTTGCGGTAATATTTGCGGTTATTTTTGCGGATATTATTGCGGTTATTTTTGCGGATATTATTGCGGTTATTTTTGCTGATATTATTGCGGTTATTTTTGCGGATATCATTGCGGTTATTTTGCGGTAATATTTGCGGTTATTTTTGCGGATATTATTGCGGTTATTTTTGCGGATATCATTGCGGTTATTTTGCGGTAACATTTGCGGTTATTTTTGCGGATATTATTGCGGTTTTTTGCGGTTATATTTGCGGTTATTTTTGCGGATATTATTGCGGTTATTTTTGCGGATATCATTGCGGTTATTTTGCAGTAATATTTGCGGTTAATTTTGCGGATATTATTGCGGTTATTTTTGCGGATATCATTGCGGTTGTTTTGCGGTAACATTTGCGGTTATTTTTGCGGATATTATTGCGGTTATTTATGCGGATATCATTGCGGTTATTTGGCGGTAATATTTGCGGTTATTTTTGCGGATATTATTGCGGTTATTTTTGCGGATATCATTGCGGTTATTTTTGCGGATATTATTGCGGTTATTTTTGCGGATAATATTGCGGTTATTTTTGCGGATATCATTGCGGTTATTTAGCGGTAACATTTGCGGTTATTTTTGCTGATATTATTGCGGTTATTTTTGCGGATATCATTGCGGTTATTTTGCTGACATATTTGCGGTTTATTTTGCGGATATTATTGCGGATATTTTTGCGGATATCATTGCGGTTATTTTTGCGGATATCATTGCGGTTATTTTGCGGTGATATTTGCGGTTATTTTAGCGGATATCATTGCGGTTATTTTGCGGTAATATTTGCGGTTATTTTTGCGGATATTATTGCGGTTATTTTTGCGGATATTATTGCGGTTATTTTTGCGGATATTATTGCGGTTATTTTTGCAGATATCATTGCGGTTGCTTTGCGGTAACATTTGCGGTTATTTTTGCGGATATTATTGCGGTTATTTTTGCGGATATCATTGCGGTTATTTTGCGGTAACATTTGCGGTTATTTTTGCGGATATTATTGCGGTTATTTTTGTGGATATCATTGCGGTTATTTTGCTGTAATATTTGCGGTTAATTTTGCGGATATTATTGCGGTTATTTTTGCGGATATCATTGCGGTTATTTTTGCGGATATCATTGCGGTTATTTTGCGGTGATATTTGCGTTTATTTTTGCGGATATCATTGCGGTTATTTTGCGGTAATATTTGCGGTTATTTTTGCGGATATCATTGCGGTTATTTTTGCGGATATTATTGCGGTTATTTTTGCGGATATCATTGCGGTTATTTTTGCGGATATCATTGCGGTTATTTTTGCGGATATCATTGCGGTTATTTTTGCGGATATTATTGCGGTTCTTTTGCGGTAATATTTGCGGTTATTTTTGCGGATATCATTGCGGTTATTTTTGCGGATATTATTGCGGTTATTTTTGCGGATATTATTGCGGTTATTTTTGCGGATATCACTGCGGTTATTTTGCGGTAACATTTGCGGTTATTTTTGCGGATATCATTGCGGTTATTTTTGCGGATATCATTGCGGTTATTTTGCGGTGATATTTGCGGTTATTTTTGCGGATATCATTGCGGTTGTTTTGCGGTGATATTTGCGGTTATTTTAGCGGATATCATTGCGGTTATTTTGCGGTGATATTTGCGGTTATTTTTGCGGATATCATTGCGGTTATTTTGCGGTAATATTTGCTGTTATTTTTGCGGATATCATTGCGGTTATTTTTCGGTAATATTTGCGGTTATTTTTGCGGATATCATTGCGGTTATTTTGCTGTAATATTTGCGGTTAATTTTGCGGATATTATTGCGGTTATTTTTGCGGATATCATTGCGGTTATTTTTGCGGATATCATTGCGGTTATTTTGCGGTGATATTTGCGGTTATTTTTGCGGATATCATTGCGGTTATTTTGCGGTAATATTTGCGGTTATTTTTGCGGATATCATTGCGGTTATTTTTGCGGATATTATTGCGGTTATTTTTGCGGATATTATTGCGGTTATTTTTGCGGATATCATTGCGGTTATTTTGCGGTAACATTTGCGGTTATTTTTGCGGATATCATTGCGGTTATATTTGCGGATATCATTGCGGTTATTTTGCGGTGATATTTGCGGTTATTTTTGCGGATATCATTGCGGTTATTTTGCGGTAATATTTGCGGTTATTTTTGCGGATATCATTGCGGTTATTTTTGCGGATATTATTGCGGTTATTTTTGCGGATATTATTGCGGTTATTTTTGCGGATATCATTGCGGTTATTTAGCGGTAACATTTGCGGTTATTTTTGCTGATATTATTGCGGTTATTTTTGCGGATATCATTGCGGTTATTTTGCTGACATATTTGCGGTTTGTTTTGCGGATATTATTGCGGATATTTTTGCGGATATCATTGCGGTTATTTTGCTGTAATATTTGCGGTTAATTTTGCGGATATTATTGCGGTTATTTTTGCGGATATCATTGCGGTTATTTTTGCGGATATCATTGCGGTTATTTTTGCGGATATCATTGCGGTTATTTTTGCGGATATTATTGCGGTTCTTTTGCGGTAATATTTGCGGTTATTTTTGCGGATATCATTGCGGTTATTTTTGCGGATATTATTGCGGTTATTTTTGCGGATATTATTGCGGTTATTTTTGCGGATATCACTGCGGTTATTTTGCGGTAACATTTGCGGTTATTTTTGCGGATATTATTGCGGTTATTTTTGCGGATATCATTGCGGTTATTTTGCTGTAATATTTGCGGTTATTTTTGCGGATATCATTGCGGTTGTTTTGCGGTGATATTTGCGGTTATTTTAGCGGATATCATTGCGGTTATTTTGCGGTGATATTTGCGGTTATTTTTGCGGATATCATTGCGGTTATTTTGCGGTAATATTTGCTGTTATTTTTGCGGATATCATTGCGGTTATTTTTCGGTAATATTTGCGGTTATTTTTGCGGATATCATTGCGGTTATTTTGCTGTAATATTTGCGGTTAATTTTGCGGATATTATTGCGGTTATTTTTGCGGATATCATTGCGGTTATTTTTGCGGATATCATTGCGGTTATTTTGCGGTGATATTTGCGGTTATTTTTGCGGATATCATTGCGGTTATTTAGCGGTAACATTTGCGGTTATTTTTGCGGATATTATTGCGGTTATTTTTGCGGATATCATTGCGGTTATTTTGCGGTAACATTTGCGGTTATTTTTGCGGATATTATTGCGGTTATTTTTGTGGATATCATTGCGGTTATTTTGCTGTAATATTTGCGGTTAATTTTGCGGATATTATTGCGGTTATTTTTGCGGATATCATTGCGGTTATTTTTGCGGATATCATTGCGGTTATTTTGCGGTGATATTTGCGTTTATTTTTGCGGATATCATTGCGGTTATTTTGCGGTAATATTTGCGGTTATTTTTGCGGATATCATTGCGGTTATTTTTGCGGATATTATTGCGGTTATTTTTGCGGATATCATTGCGGTTATTTTTGCGGATATCATTGCGGTTATTTTTGCGGATATCATTGCGGTTATTTTTGCGGATATTATTGCGGTTCTTTTGCGGTAATATTTGCGGTTATTTTTGCGGATATCATTGCGGTTATTTTTGCGGATATTATTGCGGTTATTTTTGCGGATATTATTGCGGTTATTTTTGCGGATATCACTGCGGTTATTTTGCGGTAACATTTGCGGTTATTTTTGCGGATATTATTGCGGTTATTTTTGCGGATATCATTGCGGTTATTTTGCTGTAATATTTGCGGTTATTTTTGCGGATATCATTGCGGTTGTTTTGCGGTGATATTTGCGGTTATTTTAGCGGATATCATTGCGGTTATTTTGCGGTGATATTTGCGGTTATTTTTGCGGATATCATTGCGGTTATTTTGCGGTAATATTTGCTGTTATTTTTGCGGATATCATTGCGGTTATTTTTCGGTAATATTTGCGGTTATTTTTGCGGATATCATTGCGGTTATTTTGCTGTAATATTTGCGGTTAATTTTGCGGATATTATTGCGGTTATTTTTGCGGATATCATTGCGGTTATTTTTGCGGATATCATTGCGGTTATTTTGCGGTGATATTTGCGGTTATTTTTGCGGATATCATTGCGGTTATTTTGCGGTAATATTTGCGGATATTTTTGCGGATATCATTGCGGTTATTTTTGCGGATATTATTGCGGTTATTTTTGCGGATATTATTGCGGTTATTTTTGCGGATATCATTGCGGTTATTTTGCGGTAACATTTGCGGTTATTTTTGCGGATATCATTGCGGTTATATTTGCGGATATCATTGCGGTTATTTTGCGGTGATATTTGCGGTTATTTTTGCGGATATCATTGCGGTTATTTTGCGGTAATATTTGCGGTTATTTTTGCGGATATCATTGCGGTTATTTTTGCGGATATTATTGCGGTTATTTTTGCGGATATTATTGCGGTTATTTTTGCGGATATCATTGCGGTTATTTAGCGGTAACATTTGCGGTTATTTTTGCTGATATTATTGCGGTTATTTTTGCGGATATCATTGCGGTTATTTTGCTGACATATTTGCGGTTTGTTTTGCGGATATTATTGCGGATATTTTTGCGGATATCATTGCGGTTATTTTGCTGTAATATTTGCGGTTAATTTTGCGGATATTATTGCGGTTATTTTTGCGGATATCATTGCGGTTGTTTTGCGGTAACATTTGCGGTTATTTTTGCGGATATTATTGCGGTTTTTTGCGGTTATATTTGCGGTTATTTTTGCGGATATTATTGCGGTTATTTTTGCGGATATCATTGCGGTTATTTTGCAGTAATATTTGCGGTTAATTTTGCGGATATTATTGCGGTTATTTTTGCGGATATCATTGCGGTTATTTTTGCGGATATTATTGCGGTTCTTTTGCGGTAATATTTGCGGTTATTTTTGCGGATATCATTGCGGTTATTTTTGCGGATATTATTGCGGTTATTTTTGCGGATATTATTGCGGTTATTTTTGCGGATATCACTGCGGTTATTTTGCGGTAACATTTGCGGTTATTTTTGCGGATATTATTGCGGTTATTTTTGCGGATATCATTGCGGTTATTTTGCTGTAATATTTGCGGTTATTTTTGCGGATATCATTGCGGTTGTTTTGCGGTGATATTTGCGGTTATTTTAGCGGATATCATTGCGGTTATTTTGCGGTGATATTTGCGGTTATTTTGCGGATATCATTGCGGTTATTTTGCGGTAATATTTGCTGTTATTTTTGCGGATATCATTGCGGTTATTTTTGCGGATATTATTGCGGTTATTTTTGCGGATATCATTGCGGTTATTTTGCTGTAATATTTGCGGTTAATTTTGCGGATATTATTGCGGTTATTTTTGCGGATATCATTGCGGTTATTTTTGCGGATATCATTGCGGTTATTTTGCGGTGATATTTGCGGTTATTTTTGCGGATATCATTGCGGTTATTTTGCGGTAATATTTGCGGTTATTTTTGCGTATATCATTGCGGTTATTTTTGCGGATATTATTGCGGTTATTTTTGCGGATATTATTGCGGTTATTTTTGCGGATATCATTGCGGTTATTTTGCGGTAACATTTGCGGTTATTTTTGCGGATATTATTGCGGTTATTTTTGCGGATATCATTGCGGTTATTTTGCGGTAATGTTTGCGGTTATTTTTGCGGATATTATTGCGGTTATTTTGCTGTAATTATTGCGGTTAATTTTGCGGATATCATTGCGGTTATTTTTGCGGGTATTATTGCGGTTATTTTAGCGGATATCATTGCGGTTATTTTTGCAGATATCATTGCGGTTATTTTGCGGTGATATTTGCGATTATTTTTGCGGATATCATTGCGGTTATTTTGCGGTAATATTTGCGGTTATTTTTGCGGATATCAATGCGGTTATTTTTGCGGATATTATTGCGGTTATTTTTGCGGATATTATTGCGGTTATTTTTGCGGATATCATTGCGGTTATTTTGCGGTAACATTTGCGGTTATTTTTGCGGTTATTATTGCGGTTATTTTTGCGGATATCATTGCGGTTATTTTGCGGTAATATTTGCGGTTATTTTTGCGGATATTATTGCGGTTATTTTGCTGTAATATTTGCGGTTAATTTTGCGGATATCATTGCGGTTATTTTTGCGGAAATTATTGCGGTTATTTTTGCGGATATCATTGCGGTTATTTTTGCGGATATAATTGCGGTTATTTTTGCGGATATTATTGCGGTTATTTTTGCGGATATCATTGCGGTTATTTTGCGGTAATATTCGCGGTTATTTTTGCGGATATCATTGCGGTTATTTTTGCAGATATTATTGCGGTTATTTTTGCGGATATTATTGCGGTTATTTATGCGGATATCATTGCGGATATTTTGCGGTAACATTTGCGGTTATTTTTGCGGATATTATTGCGGTTATTTTTGCGGATATCATTGCGGTTATTTTGCGGAAATATTTGCGGTTATTTTTGCGGATATTATTGCGGTTATTTTGCGGATATTATTGCGGTTATTTTGCGGTAATATTTGCGGTTATTTTTGCGGATATCATTGCGGTTATTTTTGCGGATATTATTGCGGTTATTTTTGCGGATATTATTGCGGTTATTTTTGCGGATATCACTGCGGTTATTTTGCGGTAACATTTGCGGTTATTTTTGCGGATATCATTGCGGTTATTTTGCAGTAATATTTGCGGTTAATTTTGCGGATATTATTGCGGTTATTTTTGCGGATATCATTGCGGTTGTTTTGCGGTGATATTTGCGGTTATTTTAGCGGATATCATTGCGGTTATTTTGCGGTGATATTTGCGGTTATTTTTGCGGATATCATTGCGGTTATTTTGCGGTAATATTTGCTGTTATTTTTGCGGATATCATTGCGGTTATTTTTGCGGATATTATTGCGGTTATTTTTGCGGATATCATTGCGGTTTTTTGCGGTAATATTTGCGGTTATTTTTGCGGATATTATTGCGGTTATTTTTGCGGATATCATTGCGGTTATTTTGCTGTAATATTTGCGATTAATTTTGCGGATATTATTGCGGTTATTTTTGCGGATATCATTGCGGTTGTTTTGCGGTAACATTTGCGGTTATTTTTGCGGATATTTTTGCGGTTATTTTTGCGGATATCATTGCGGTTATTTTGCGGTAATATTTGCGGTTATTTTTGCGGATATTATTGCGGTTATTTTTGCGGATATCATTGCGGTTATTTTTGCGGATATTATTGCGGATATTATTGCGGTTATTTTTGCGGATATTATTGCGGTTATTTTTGCGGATATCATTGCGGTTATTTTGCGGTAACATTAGCGGTTATTTTTGCGGATATTATTGCGGTTTTTTGCGGTTATATTTGCGGTTATTTTTGCGGATATTATTGCGGTTATTTTTGCGGATATCATTGCGGTTATTTTGCAGTAATATTTGCGGTTAATTTTGCGGATATTATTGCGGTTATTTTTGCGGATATCATTGCGGTTGTTTTGCGGTAATATTTGCGGTTATTTTTGCGGATATTATTGCGGTTATTTTTGCGGATATCATTGCGGTTATTTTGCGGTAATATTTGCGGTTATTTTTGCGGATATTATTGCGGTTATTTTTGCGGATATCATTGCGGTTATTTTTGCGGATATTATTGCGGTTATTTTTGCGGATATTATTGCGGTTATTTTTGCGGACATCATTGCGGTTATTTAGCGGTAACATTTGCGGTTATTTTTGCTGATATTATTGCGGTTATTTTTGCGGATATCATTGCGGTTATTTTGCTGACATATTTGCGGTTTATTTTGCGGATATTATTGCGGATATTTTTGCGGATATCATTGCGGTTATTTTTGCGGATATCATTGCGGTTAATTTGCGGTGATATTTGCGGTTATTTTAGCGGATATCATTGCGGTTATTTTGCGGTAATATTTGCGGTTATTTTTGCGGATATTATTGCGGTTATTTTTGCGGATATTATTGCGGTTATTTTTGCGGATATTATTGCGGTTATTTTTGCGGATATCATTGCGGTTATTTTGCGGTAATATTTGCGGTTATTTTTGCGGATATTATTGCGGTTATTTTGCTGTAATATTTGCGGTTAATTTGGCCGATATTATTGCGGTTATTTTGCTGTAATATTTGCGGTTAATTTTGCGGATATTATTGCGGTTATTTTTGCGGATATCATTGCGGTTATTTTTGCGGATATCATTGCGGTTATTTTGCGGAAATATTTGCGGTTATTTTTGCGGATATTATTGCGGTTATTTTGCTGTAATATTTGCGGTTAATTTTGCGGATATCATTGCGGTTATTTTTGCGGATATTATTGCGGTTATTTTTGCGGATATCATTGCGGTTATTTTGCGGTGATATTTGCGGTTATTTTTGCGGATACCATTGCGGTTATTTTGCGGTAATATTTTCGGTTATTTTTGCGGATATTATTGCGGTTATTTTGCTGTAATATTTGCGGTTAATTTTGCGGATATCATTGCGGTTATTTTGCTGTAATATTTGCGGTTAATTTTGTGGATATTATTGCGGTTATTTTTGCGGATATCATTGCGGTTATTTTTGCGGATATCATTGCGGTTATTTTGCGGTGATATTTGCGGTTATTTTTGCGGATATCATTGCGGTTATTTTGCGGTAATATTTGCGGTTATTTTTGCGGATATCATTGCGGTTATTTTTGCGGATATTATTGCGGTTATTTTTGCGGATATTATTGCGGTTATTTTTGCGGATATCATTGCGGTTATTTAGCGGTAACATTTGCGGTTATTTTTGCTGATATTATTGCGGTTATTTTTGCGGATATCATTGCGGTTATTTTGCTGACATATTTGCGGTTTATTTTGCGGATATTATTGCGGATATTTTTGCGGATATCATTGCGGTTATTTTTGCGGATATCATTGCGGTTAATTTGCGGTGATATTTGCGGTTATTTTAGCGGATATCATTGCGGTTATTTTGCGGTAATATTTGCGGTTATTTTTGCGGATATTATTGCGGTTATTTTTGCGGATATTAATGCGGTTATTTTTGCGGATATTATTGCGGTTATTTTTGCGGATATCATTGCGGTTATTTTGCGGTAATATTTGCGGTTATTTTTGCGGATATTATTGCGGTTATTTTGCTGTAATATTTGCGGTTAATTTGGCGGATATTATTGCGGTTATTTTGCTGTAATATTTGCGGTTAATTTTGCGGATATTATTGCGGTTATTTTTGCGGATATCATTGCGGTTATTTTTGCGGATATCATTGCGGTTATTTTGCGGAAATATTTGCGGTTATTTTTGCGGATATTATTGCGGTTATTTTGCTGTAATATTTGCGGTTAATTTTGCGGATATCATTGCGGTTATTTTTGCGGATATTATTGCGGTTATTTTTGCGGATATCATTGCGGTTATTTTGCGGTGATATTTGCGGTTATTTTTGCGGATATCATTGCGGTTATTTTGCGGTAATATTTTCGGTTATTTTTGCGGATATTATTGCGGTTATTTTGCTGTAATATTTGCGGTTAATTTTGCGGATATCATTGCGGTTATTTTGCTGTAATATTTGCGGTTAATTTTGTGGATATTATTGCGGTTATTTTTGCGGATATCATTGCGGTTATTTTTGCGGATATCATTGCGGTTATTTTGCGGTGATATTTGCGGTTATTTTTGCGGATATCATTGCGGTTATTTTGCGGTAATATTTGCGGTTATTTTTGCGGATATCATTGCGGTTATTTTTGCGGATATTATTGCGGTTATTTTTGCGGATATTATTGCGGTTATTTTTGCGGATATCATTGCGGTTATTTTGCGGTAACATTTGCGGTTATTTTTGCGGATATTATTGCGGTTATTTTTGCGGATATCATTGCGGTTATATTGCTGTAATATTTGCGGTTAATTTTGCGGATATTATTGCGGTTATTTTTGCGGATATCATTGCGGTTATTTTGCGGTGATATTTGCGGTTATTTTTGCGGATATCATTGCGGTTATTTTGCGGTAATATTTGCGGTTATTTTTGCGGATATCATTGCGGTTATTTTTGCGGATATTATTGCGGTTATTTTTGCGGATATCATTGCGGTTATTTTGCTGTAATATTTGCGGTTAATTTTGCGGATATTATTGCGGTTATTTTTGCGGATATCATTGCGGTTATTTTTGCGGATATCATTGCGGTTATTTTGCGGTAATATTTGCGGTTATTTTTGCGGATATCAATGCGGTTATTTTTGCGGATATTATTGCGGTTATTTTTGCGGATATTATTGCGGTTATTTTTGCGGATATCATTGCGGTTATTTTGCGGTAACATTTGCGGTTATTTTTGCGGATATTATTGCGGTTATTTTTGCGGATATCATTGCGGTTATTTTGCTGTAATATTTGCGGTTAATTTTGCGGATATTATTGCGGTTATTTTTGCGGATATCATTGCGGTTATATTTGCGGATATCATTGCGGTTATTTTGCGGTGATATTTGCGGTTATTTTTGCGGATATCATTGCGGTTATTTTGCGGTAATATTTGCGGTTATTTTTGCGGATATCATTGCGGTTATTTTTGCGGATATTATTGCGGTTATTTTTGCGGATATTATTGCGGTTATTTTTGCGGATATCATTGCGGTTATTTAGCGGTAACATTTGCGGTTATTTTTGCTGATATTATTGCGGTTATTTTTGCGGATATCATTGCGGTTATTTTGCTGACATATTTGCGGTTTGTTTTGCGGATATTATTGCGGATATTTTTGCGGATATCATTGCGGTTATTTTGCTGTAATATTTGCGGTTAATTTTGCGGATATTATTGCGGTTATTTTAGCGGATATCATTGCGGTTGTTTTGCGGTAACATTTGCGGTTATTTTTGCGGATATTATTGCGGTTTTTTGCGGTTATATTTGCGGTTATTTTTGCGGATATTATTGCGGTTATTTTTGCGGATATCATTGCGGTTATTTTGCAGTAATATTTGCGGTTAATTTTGCGGATATTATTGCGGTTATTTTTGCGGATATCATTGCGGTTGTTTTGCGGTAACATTTGCGGTTATTTTTGCGGATATTATTGCGGTTTTTTGCGGTAATATTTGCGGTTATTTTTGCGGATATTATTGCGGTTATTTTTGCGGATATTATTGCGGTTACTTTTGCGGATATCATTGCGGTTATTTTGCGGTAACATTTGCGGTTATTTTTGCGGATATTATTGCGGTTATTTTTGCGGATATCATTGCGGTTATTTTGCGGTAACATTTGCGGTTATTTTTGCGGATATTATTGCGGTTATTTTTGCGGATATCATTGCGGTTATTTTGCTGTAATATTTGCGGTTAATTTTGCGGATATTATTGCGGTTATTTTTGCGGATATCATTGCGGTTATATTTGCGGATATCATTGCGGTTATTTTGCGGTGATATTTGCGGTTATTTTTGCGGATATCATTGCGGTTATTTTGCGGTAATATTTGCGGTTATTTTTGCGGATATCATTGCGGTTATTTTTGCGGATATTATTGCGGTTATTTTTGCGGATATTATTGCGGTTATTTTTGCGGATATCATTGCGGTTATTTAGCGGTAACATTTGCGGTTATTTTTGCTCATATTAATTTGCGGTTATTTTTGCGGATATCATTGCGGTTATTTTTGCGGATATTATTGCGGTTATTTTTGCGGATATTATTGCGGTTATTTTTGCGGATATCATTGCGGTTATTTAGCGGTAACATTTGCGGTTATTTTTGCTGATATTATTGCGGTTATTTTTGCGGATATCATTGCGGTTATTTTGCTGACATATTTGCGGTTTATTTTGCGGATATTATTGCGGATATTTTTGCGGATATCATTGCGGTTATTTTTGCGGATATCATTGCGGTTAATTTGCGGTGATATTTGCGGTTATTTTAGCGGATATCATTGCGGTTATTTTGCGGTAATATTTGCGGTTATTTTTGCGGATATTATTGCGGTTATTTTTGCGGATATTATTGCGGTTATTTTTGCTGATATTATTGCGGTTATTTTTGCGGATATCATTGCGGTTATTTTGCGGTAATATTTGCGGTTATTTTTGCGGATATTATTGCGGTTATTTTTGCGGATATCATTGCGGTTATTTTGCGGTAACATTTGCGGTTATTTTTGCGGATATTATTGCGGTTTTTTGCGGTTATATTTGCGGTTATTTTTGCGGATATTATTGCGGTTATTTTTGCGGATATCATTGCGGTTATTTTGCAGTAATATTTGCGGTTAATTTTGCGGATATTATTGCGGTTATTTTTGCGGATATCATTGCGGTTGTTTTGCGGTAACATTTGCGGTTATTTTTGCGGATATTATTGCGGTTATTTATGCGGATATCATTGCGGTTATTTGGCGGTAATATTTGCGGTTATTTTTGCGGATATTATTGCGGTTATTTTTGCGGATATCATTGCGGTTATTTTTGCGGATATTATTGCGGTTATTTTTGCGGATAATATTGCGGTTATTTTTGCGGATATCATTGCGGTTATTTAGCGGTAACATTTGCGGTTATTTTTGCTGATATTATTGCGGTTATTTTTGCGGATATCATTGCGGTTATTTTGCTGACATATTTGCGGTTTATTTTGCGGATATTATTGCGGATATTTTTGCGGATATCATTGCGGTTATTTTTGCGGATATCATTGCGGTTATTTTGCGGTGATATTTGCGGTTATTTTAGCGGATATCATTGCGGTTATTTTGCGGTAATATTTGCGGTTATTTTTGCGGATATTATTGCGGTTATTTTTGCGGATATTATTGCGGTTATTTTTGCGGATATTATTGCGGTTATTTTTGCAGATATCATTGCGGTTGCTTTGCGGTAACATTTGCGGTTATTTTTGCGGATATTATTGCGGTTATTTTTGCGGATATCATTGCGGTTATTTTGCGGTAACATTTGCGGTTATTTTTGCGGATATTATTGCGGTTATTTTTGTGGATATCATTGCGGTTATTTTGCTGTAATATTTGCGGTTAATTTTGCGGATATTATTGCGGTTATTTTTGCGGATATCATTGCGGTTATTTTTGCGGATATCATTGCGGTTATTTTGCGGTGATATTTGCGTTTATTTTTGCGGATATCATTGCGGTTATTTTGCGGTAATATTTGCGGTTATTTTTGCGGATATCATTGCGGTTATTTTTGCGGATATTATTGCGGTTATTTTTGCGGATATCATTGCGGTTATTTTTGCGGATATCATTGCGGTTATTTTTGCGGATATCATTGCGGTTATTTTTGCGGATATTATTGCGGTTCTTTTGCGGTAATATTTGCGGTTATTTTTGCGGATATCATTGCGGTTATTTTTGCGGATATCACTGCGGTTATTTTGCGGTAACATTTGCGGTTATTTTTGCGGATATTATTGCGGTTATTTTTGCGGATATCATTGCGGTTATTTTGCTGTAATATTTGCGGTTATTTTTGCGGATATCATTGCGGTTGTTTTGCGGTGATATTTGCGGTTATTTTAGCGGATATCATTGCGGTTATTTTGCGGTGATATTTGCGGTTATTTTTGCGGATATCATTGCGGTTATTTTGCGGTAATATTTGCTGTTATTTTTGCGGATATCATTGCGGTTATTTTTCGGTAATATTTGCGGTTATTTTTGCGGATATCATTGCGGTTATTTTGCTGTAATATTTGCGGTTAATTTTGCGGATATTATTGCGGTTATTTTTGCGGATATCATTGCGGTTATTTTTGCGGATATCATTGCGGTTATTTTGCGGTGATATTTGCGGTTATTTTTGCGGATATCATTGCGGTTATTTTGCGGTAATATTTGCGGTTATTTTTGCGGATATCATTGCGGTTATTTTTGCGGATATTATTGCGGTTATTTTTGCGGATATTATTGCGGTTATTTTTGCGGATATCATTGCGGTTATTTTGCGGTAACATTTGCGGTTATTTTTGCGGATATCATTGCGGTTATATTTGCGGATATCATTGCGGTTATTTTGCGGTGATATTTGCGGTTATTTTTGCGGATATCATTGCGGTTATTTTGCGGTAATATTTGCGGTTATTTTTGCGGATATCATTGCGGTTATTTTTGCGGATATTATTGCGGTTATTTTTGCGGATATTATTGCGGTTATTTTTGCGGATATCATTGCGGTTATTTAGCGGTAACATTTGCGGTTATTTTTGCTGATATTATTGCGGTTATTTTTGCGGATATCATTGCGGTTATTTTGCTGACATATTTGCGGTTTGTTTTGCGGATATTATTGCGGATATTTTTGCGGATATCATTGCGGTTATTTTGCTGTAATATTTGCGGTTAATTTTGCGGATATTATTGCGGTTATTTTTGCGGATATCATTGCGGTTATTTTTGCGGATATCATTGCGGTTATTTTTGCGGATATCATTGCGGTTATTTTTGCGGATATTATTGCGGTTCTTTTGCGGTAATATTTGCGGTTATTTTTGCGGATATCATTGCGGTTATTTTTGCGGATATTATTGCGGTTATTTTTGCGGATATTATTGCGGTTATTTTTGCGGATATCACTGCGGTTATTTTGCGGTAACATTTGCGGTTATTTTTGCGGATATTATTGCGGTTATTTTTGCGGATATCATTGCGGTTATTTTGCTGTAATATTTGCGGTTATTTTTGCGGATATCATTGCGGTTGTTTTGCGGTGATATTTGCGGTTATTTTAGCGGATATCATTGCGGTTATTTTGCGGTGATATTTGCGGTTATTTTTGCGGATATCATTGCGGTTATTTTGCGGTAATATTTGCTGTTATTTTTGCGGATATCATTGCGGTTATTTTTCGGTAATATTTGCGGTTATTTTTGCGGATATCATTGCGGTTATTTTGCTGTAATATTTGCGGTTAATTTTGCGGATATTATTGCGGTTATTTTTGCGGATATCATTGCGGTTATTTTTGCGGATATCATTGCGGTTATTTTGCGGTGATATTTGCGGTTATTTTTGCGGATATCATTGCGGTTATTTAGCGGTAACATTTGCGGTTATTTTTGCGGATATTATTGCGGTTATTTTTGCGGATATCATTGCGGTTATTTTGCGGTAACATTTGCGGTTATTTTTGCGGATATTATTGCGGTTATTTTTGTGGATATCATTGCGGTTATTTTGCTGTAATATTTGCGGTTAATTTTGCGGATATTATTGCGGTTATTTTTGCGGATATCATTGCGGTTATTTTTGCGGATATCATTGCGGTTATTTTGCGGTGATATTTGCGTTTATTTTTGCGGATATCATTGCGGTTATTTTGCGGTAATATTTGCGGTTATTTTTGCGGATATCATTGCGGTTATTTTTGCGGATATTATTGCGGTTATTTTTGCGGATATCATTGCGGTTATTTTTGCGGATATCATTGCGGTTATTTTTGCGGATATCATTGCGGTTATTTTTGCGGATATTATTGCGGTTCTTTTGCGGTAATATTTGCGGTTATTTTTGCGGATATCATTGCGGTTATTTTTGCGGATATTATTGCGGTTATTTTTGCGGATATTATTGCGGTTATTTTTGCGGATATCACTGCGGTTATTTTGCGGTAACATTTGCGGTTATTTTTGCGGATATTATTGCGGTTATTTTTGCGGATATCATTGCGGTTATTTTGCTGTAATATTTGCGGTTATTTTTGCGGATATCATTGCGGTTGTTTTGCGGTGATATTTGCGGTTATTTTAGCGGATATCATTGCGGTTATTTTGCGGTGATATTTGCGGTTATTTTTGCGGATATCATTGCGGTTATTTTGCGGTAATATTTGCTGTTATTTTTGCGGATATCATTGCGGTTATTTTTCGGTAATATTTGCGGTTATTTTTGCGGATATCATTGCGGTTATTTTGCTGTAATATTTGCGGTTAATTTTGCGGATATTATTGCGGTTATTTTTGCGGATATCATTGCGGTTATTTTTGCGGATATCATTGCGGTTATTTTGCGGTGATATTTGCGGTTATTTTTGCGGATATCATTGCGGTTATTTTGCGGTAATATTTGCGGATATTTTTGCGGATATCATTGCGGTTATTTTTGCGGATATTATTGCGGTTATTTTTGCGGATATTATTGCGGTTATTTTTGCGGATATCATTGCGGTTATTTTGCGGTAACATTTGCGGTTATTTTTGCGGATATCATTGCGGTTATATTTGCGGATATCATTGCGGTTATTTTGCGGTGATATTTGCGGTTATTTTTGCGGATATCATTGCGGTTATTTTGCGGTAATATTTGCGGTTATTTTTGCGGATATCATTGCGGTTATTTTTGCGGATATTATTGCGGTTATTTTTGCGGATATTATTGCGGTTATTTTTGCGGATATCATTGCGGTTATTTAGCGGTAACATTTGCGGTTATTTTTGCTGATATTATTGCGGTTATTTTTGCGGATATCATTGCGGTTATTTTGCTGACATATTTGCGGTTTGTTTTGCGGATATTATTGCGGATATTTTTGCGGATATCATTGCGGTTATTTTGCTGTAATATTTGCGGTTAATTTTGCGGATATTATTGCGGTTATTTTTGCGGATATCATTGCGGTTGTTTTGCGGTAACATTTGCGGTTATTTTTGCGGATATTATTGCGGTTTTTTGCGGTTATATTTGCGGTTATTTTTGCGGATATTATTGCGGTTATTTTTGCGGATATCATTGCGGTTATTTTGCAGTAATATTTGCGGTTAATTTTGCGGATATTATTGCGGTTATTTTTGCGGATATCATTGCGGTTATTTTTGCGGATATCATTGCGGTTATTTTGCTGTAATATTTGCGGTTAATTTTGCGGATATTATTGCGGTTATTTTTGCGGATATCATTGCGGTTGTTTTGCGGTTATTTTTGCGGATATTATTGCGGTTTTTTGCGGTAATATTTGCGGTTATTTTTGCGGATATCATTGCGGTTATTTTTGCGGATATTATTGCGGTTATTTTTGCGGATATCATTGCGGTTATTTTGCTGTAATATTTGCGGTTAATTTTGCGGATATTATTGTGGTTAATTTTGCGGATATCATTGCGGTTATTTTTGCGGATATCATTGCGGTTATTTTGCGGTAATATTTGCGGTTAATTTTGCGGATATTATTGCGGTTATTTTTGCGGATATCATTGCGGTTGTTTTGCGGTTATTTTTGCGGATATTATTGCGGTTTTTTGCGGTAATATTTGCGGTTATTTTTGCGGATATCATTGCGGTTATTTTTGCGGATATTATTGCGGTTATTTTTGCGGATATTATTGCGGTTATTTTTGCGGATATCATTGCGGTTATTTAGCGGTAACATTTGCGGTTATTTTTGCTGATATTATTGCGGTTATTTTTGCGGATATCATTGCGGTTATTTTGCTGACATATTTGCGGTTTGTTTTGCGGATATTATTGCGGATATTTTTGCGGATATCATTGCGGTTATTTTGCTGTAATATTTGCGGTTAATTTTGCGGATATTATTGCGGTTATTTTTGCGGATATCATTGCGGTTGTTTTGCGGTAACATTTGCGGTTATTTTTGCGGATATTATTGCGGTTTTTTGCGGTTATATTTGCGGTTATTTTTGCGGATATTATTGCGGTTATTTTTGCGGATATCATTGCGGTTATTTTGCAGTAATATTTGCGGTTAATTTTGCGGATATTATTGCGGTTATTTTTGCGGATATCATTGCGGTTATTTTTGCGGATATCATTGCGGTTATTTTGCTGTAATATTTGCGGTTAATTTTGCGGATATTATTGCGGTTATTTTTGCGGATATCATTGCGGTTGTTTTGCGGTTATTTTTGCGGATATTATTGCGGTTTTTTGCGGTAATATTTGCGGTTATTTTTGCGGATATCATTGCGGTTATTTTTGCGGATATTATTGCGGTTATTTTTGCGGATATCATTGCGGTTATTTTGCTGTAATATTTGCGGTTAATTTTGCGGATATTATTGTGGTTAATTTTGCGGATATCATTGCGGTTATTTTTGCGGATATCATTGCGGTTATTTTGCGGTAATATTTGCGGTTATTTTTGCGGATATCATTGCGGTTATTTTTGCGGATATTATTGCGGTTATTTTTCGGATATTATTGCGGTTACTTTTGCGGATATCATTGCGGTTATTTTGCGGTAACATTTGCGGTTATTTTTGCGGATATTATTGCGGTTATTTTTGCGGATATCATTGCGGTTATTTTGCGGTAACATTTGCGGTTATTTTTGCGGATATTATTGCGGTTATTTTTGCGGATATCATTGCGGTTATTTTGCTGTAATATTTGCGGTTAATTTTGCGGATATTATTGCGGTTATTATTGCGGATATCATTGCGGTTATATTTGCGGATATCATTGCGGTTATTTTGCGGTGATATTTGCGGTTATTTTTGCGGATATCATTGCGGTTATTTTGCGGTAATATTTGCGGTTATTTTTGCGGATATCATTGCGGTTATTTTTGCGGATATTATTGCGGTTATTTTTGCGGATATTATTGCGGTTATTTTTGCGGATATCATTGCGGTTATTTAGCGGTAACATTTGCGGTTATTTTTGCTGATATTATTGCGGTTATTTTTGCGGATATCATTGCGGTTATTTTTGCGGATATTATTGCGGTTATTTTTGCGGATATTATTGCGGTTATTTTTGCGGATATCATTGCGGTTATTTAGCGGTAACATTTGCGGTTATTTTTGCTGATATTATTGCGGTTATTTTTGCGGATATCATTGCGGTTATTTTGCTGACATATTTGCGGTTTATTTTGCGGATATTATTGCGGATATTTTTGCGGATATCATTGCGGTTATTTTTGCGGATATCATTGCGGTTAATTTGCGTTGATATTTGCGGTTATTTTAGCGGATATCATTGCGGTTATTTTGCGGTAATATTTGCGGTTATTTTTGCGGATATTATTGCGGTTATTTTTGCGGATATTATTGCGGTTATTTTTGCGGATATTATTGCGGTTATTTTTGCGGATATCATTGCGGTTATTTTGCGGTAATATTAGGGTTATTTTTGCGGATATTATTGCGGTTATTTTTGCGGATATCATTGCGGTTATTTTGCGGTAACATTTGCGGTTATTTTTGCGGATATTATTGCGGTTTTTTGCGGTTATATTTGCGGTTATTTTTGCGGATATTATTGCGGTTATTTTTGCGGATATCATTGCGGTTATTTTGCAGTAATATTTGCGGTTAATTTTGCGGATATTATTGCGGTTATTTTTGCGGATATCATTGCGGTTGTTTTGCGGTAACATTTGCGGTTATTTTTGCGGATATTATTGCGGTTATTTATGCGGATATCATTGCGGTTATTTGGCGGTAATATTTGCGGTTATTTTTGCGGATATTATTGCGGTTATTTTTGCGGATATCATTGCGGTTATTTTTGCGGATATTATTGCGGTTATTTTTGCGGATAATATTGCGGTTATTTTTGCGGATATCATTGCGGTTATTTAGCGGTAACATTTGCGGTTATTTTTGCTGATATTATTGCGGTTATTTTTGCGGATATCATTGCGGTTATTTTGCTGACATATTTGCGGTTTATTTTGCGGATATTATTGCGGATATTTTTGCGGATATCATTGCGGTTATTTTTGCGGATATCATTGCGGTTATTTTGCGGTGATATTTGCGGTTATTTTAGCGGATATCATTGCGGTTATTTTGCGGTAATATTTGCGGTTATTTTTGCGGATATTATTGCGGTTATTTTTGCGGATATTATTGCGGTTATTTTTGCGGATATTATTGCGGTTATTTTTGCAGATATCATTGCGGTTGCTTTGCGGTAACATTTGCGGTTATTTTTGCGGATATTATTGCGGTTATTTTTGCGGATATCATTGCGGTTATTTTGCGGTAACATTTGCGGTTATTTTTGCGGATATTATTGCGGTTATTTTTGTGGATATCATTGCGGTTATTTTGCTGTAATATTTGCGGTTAATTTTGCGGATATTATTGCGGTTATTTTTGCGGATATCATTGCGGTTATTTTTGCGGATATCATTGCGGTTATTTTGCGGTGATATTTGCGTTTATTTTTGCGGATATCATTGCGGTTATTTTGCGGTAATATTTGCGGTTATTTTTGCGGATATCATTGCGGTTATTTTTGCGGATATTATTGCGGTTATTTTTGCGGATATCATTGCGGTTATTTTTGCGGATATCATTGCGGTTATTTTTGCGGATATCATTGCGGTTATTTTTGCGGATATTATTGCGGTTCTTTTGCGGTAATATTTGCGGTTATTTTTGCGGATATCATTGCGGTTATTTTTGCGGATATTATTGCGGTTATTTTTGCGGATATTATTGCGGTTATTTTTGCGGATATCACTGCGGTTATTTTGCGGTAACATTTGCGGTTATTTTTGCGGATATTATTGCGGTTATTTTTGCGGATATCATTGCGGTTATTTTGCTGTAATATTTGCGGTTATTTTTGCGGATATCATTGCGGTTGTTTTGCGGTGATATTTGCGGTTATTTTAGCGGATATCATTGCGGTTATTTTGCGGTAACATTTGCGGTTATTTTTGCGGATATTATTGCGGTTATTTTGGCGGATATCATTGCGGTTATTTTGCTGTAATATTTGCGTTTTTTTTTGCGGATATTATTGCGGTTATTTTTGCGGATATTATTGCGGTTATTTTTGCGGATATCACTGCGGTTATTTTGCGGTAACATTTGCGGTTATTTTTGCGGATATTATTGCGGTTATTTTTGCGGATATCATTGCGGTTATTTTGCTGTAATATTTGCGGTTATTTTTGCGGATATCATTGCGGTTGTTTTGCGGTGATATTTGCGGTTATTTTAGCGGATATCATTGCGGTTATTTTGCGGTAACATTTGCGGTTATTTTTGCGGATATTATTGCGGTTATTTTGGCGGATATCATTGCGGTTATTTTGCGGTAATATTTGCGGTTATTATTGCGGTTATTTTGTGGTAATATTTGCGGATATTTTTGCGGATATCATTGCGGTTATTTTGCGGTATAATTTGCGGTTATTTTTGCGGATATCATTGCGGTTATTTTGCGGTAACATTTGCGGTTATTTTTGCGGATATCATTGCGGTTATTTTGCTGTAATATTTGCGGTTAATTTTGCGGATATTATTGCGGTTATTTTTGCGGATATCATTGCGGTTATTTTTGCGGATATCATTGCGGTTATTTTGCGGTGATATTTGCGGTTATTTTTGCGGATATTATTGCGGTTATTTTGCGGATATTATTGCGGTTATTTTGCGGTAATATTTGCGGTTATTTTTGCGGATATCATTGCGGTTATTTTTGCGGATATTATTGCGGTTATTTTTGCGGATATTATTGCGGTTATTTTTGCGGATATCACTGCGGTTATTTTGCGGTAACATTTGCGGTTATTTTTGCGGATATTATTGCGGTTATTTTGGCGGATATCATTGCGGTTATTTTGCTGTAATATTTGCGTTTTTTTTTGCGGATATCATTGCGGTTGTTTTGCGGTGATATTTGCGGTTATTTTAGCGGATATCATTGCGGTTATTTTGCGGTGATATTTGCGGTTATTTTTGCGGATATCATTGCGGTTATTTTGCGGTAATATTTGCGGTTATTTTTGCGGATATCATTGCGGTTATTTTTGCGGATATTATTGCGGTTATTTTTGCGGATATCATTGCGGTTATTTTGCTGTAATATTTGCGGTTAATTTTGCGGATATTATTGCGGTTATTTTTGCGGATATCATTGCGGTTATTTTTGCGGATATCATTGCGGTTATTTTGCGGTGATATTTGCGGTTATTTTTGCGGATATCATTGCGGTTATTTTGCGGTAATATTTGCGGTTATTTTTGCGGATATCATTGCGGTTATTTTTGCGGATATTATTGCGGTTATTTTTGCGGATATTATTGCGGTTATTTTTGCGGATATCATTGCGGTTATTTTGCGGTAACATTTGCGGTTATTTTTGCGGATATTATTGCGGTTATTTTTGCGGATATCATTGCGGTTATTTTTGCGGATATTATTGCGGTTATTTTGGCGGATATCATTGCGGTTATTTTGCTGTAATATTTGCGTTTTTTTTTGCGGATATTATTGCGGTTATTTTTGCGGATATTATTGCGGTTATTTTTGCGGATATCACTGCGGTTATTTTGCGGTAACATTTGCGGTTATTTTTGCGGATATTATTGCGGTTATTTTTGCGGATATCATTGCGGTTATTTTGCTGTAATATTTGCGGTTATTTTTGCGGATATCATTGCGGTTGTTTTGCGGTGATATTTGCGGTTATTTTAGCGGATATCATTGCGGTTATTTTGCGGTAACATTTGCGGTTATTTTTGCGGATATTATTGCGGTTATTTTGGCGGATATCATTGCGGTTATTTTGCGGTAATATTTGCGGTTATTATTGCGGTTATTTTGTGGTAATATTTGCGGATATTTTTGCGGATATCATTGCGGTTATTTTGCGGTATAATTTGCGGTTATTTTTGCGGATATCATTGCGGTTATTTTGCGGTAACATTTGCGGTTATTTTTGCGGATATCATTGCGGTTATTTTGCTGTAATATTTGCGGTTAATTTTGCGGATATTATTGCGGTTATTTTTGCGGATATCATTGCGGTTATTTTTGCGGATATCATTGCGGTTATTTTGCGGTGATATTTGCGGTTATTTTTGCGGATATTATTGCGGTTATTTTGCGGATATTATTGCGGTTATTTTGCGGTAATATTTGCGGTTATTTTTGCGGATATCATTGCGGTTATTTTTGCGGATATTATTGCGGTTATTTTTGCGGATATTATTGCGGTTATTTTTGCGGATATCACTGCGGTTATTTTGCGGTAACATTTGCGGTTATTTTTGCGGATATTATTGCGGTTATTTTGGCGGATATCATTGCGGTTATTTTGCTGTAATATTTGCGTTTTTTTTTGCGGATATCATTGCGGTTGTTTTGCGGTGATATTTGCGGTTATTTTAGCGGATATCATTGCGGTTATTTTGCGGTGATATTTGCGGTTATTTTTGCGGATATCATTGCGGTTATTTTGCGGTAATATTTGCGGTTATTTTTGCGGATATCATTGCGGTTATTTTTGCGGATATTATTGCGGTTATTTTTGCGGATATCATTGCGGTTATTTTGCTGTAATATTTGCGGTTAATTTTGCGGATATTATTGCGGTTATTTTTGCGGATATCATTGCGGTTATTTTTGCGGATATCATTGCGGTTATTTTGCGGTGATATTTGCGGTTATTTTTGCGGATATCATTGCGGTTATTTTGCGGTAATATTTGCGGTTATTTTTGCGGATATCATTGCGGTTATTTTTGCGGATATTATTGCGGTTATTTTTGCGGATATTATTGCGGTTATTTTTGCGGATATCATTGCGGTTATTTTGCGGTAACATTTGCGGTTATTTTTGCGGATATTATTGCGGTTATTTTGGCGGATATCATTGCGGTTATTTTGCTGTAATATTTGCGTTTTTTTTTGCGGATATTATTGCGGTTATTTTTGCGGATATTATTGCGGTTATTTTTGCGGATATCACTGCGGTTATTTTGCGGTAACATTTGCGGTTATTTTTGCGGATATTATTGCGGTTATTTTTGCGGATATCATTGCGGTTATTTTGCTGTAATATTTGCGGTTATTTTTGCGGATATCATTGCGGTTGTTTTGCGGTGATATTTGCGGTTATTTTAGCGGATATCATTGCGGTTATTTTGCGGTAACATTTGCGGTTATTTTTGCGGATATTATTGCGGTTATTTTGGCGGATATCATTGCGGTTATTTTGCGGTAATATTTGCGGTTATTATTGCGGTTATTTTGTGGTAATATTTGCGGATATTTTTGCGGATATCATTGCGGTTATTTTGCGGTATAATTTGCGGTTATTTTTGCGGATATCATTGCGGTTATTTTGCGGTAACATTTGCGGTTATTTTTGCGGATATCATTGCGGTTATTTTGCTGTAATATTTGCGGTTAATTTTGCGGATATTATTGCGGTTATTTTTGCGGATATCATTGCGGTTATTTTTGCGGATATCATTGCGGTTATTTTGCGGTGATATTTGCGGTTATTTTTGCGGATATTATTGCGGTTATTTTGCGGATATTATTGCGGTTATTTTGCGGTAATATTTGCGGTTATTTTTGCGGATATCATTGCGGTTATTTTTGCGGATATTATTGCGGTTATTTTTGCGGATATTATTGCGGTTATTTTTGCGGATATCACTGCGGTTATTTTGCGGTAACATTTGCGGTTATTTTTGCGGATATTATTGCGGTTATTTTGGCGGATATCATTGCGGTTATTTTGCTGTAATATTTGCGTTTTTTTTTGCGGATATCATTGCGGTTGTTTTGCGGTGATATTTGCGGTTATTTTAGCGGATATCATTGCGGTTATTTTGCGGTGATATTTGCGGTTATTTTTGCGGATATCATTGCGGTTATTTTGCGGTAATATTTGCGGTTATTTTTGCGGATATCATTGCGGTTATTTTTGCGGATATTATTGCGGTTATTTTTGCGGATATCATTGCGGTTATTTTGCGGTAATATTCGCGGTTATTTTTGCGGATATCATTGCGGTTATTTTTGCAGATATTATTGCGGTTATTTTTGCGGATATTATTGCGGTTATTTATGCGGATATCATTGCGGATATTTTGCGGTAACATTTGCGGTTATTTTTGCGGATATTATTGCGTTTTTTTTTGCGGATATCATTGCGGTTATTTTGCGGAAATATTTGCGGTTATTTTTGCGGATATTATTGCGGTTATTTTGCGGATATTATTGCGGTTATTTTGCGGTAATATTTGCGGTTATTTTTGCGGATATCATTGCGGTTATTTTTGCGGATATTATTGCGGTTATTTTTGCGGATATTATTGCGGTTATTTTTGCGGATATCACTGCGGTTATTTTGCGGTAACATTTGCGGTTATTTTTGCGGATATTATTGCGGTTATTTTGGCGGATATCATTGCGGTTATTTTGCTGTAATATTTGCGTTTTTTTTTGCGGATATCATTGCGGTTGTTTTGCGGTGATATTTGCGGTTATTTTAGCGGATATCATTGCGGTTATTTTGCGGTGATATTTGCGGTTATTTTTGCGGATATTATTGCGGTTATTTTTGCGGATATCATTGCGGTTATTTTGCTGTAATATTTGCGGTTAATTTTGCGGATATTATTGCGGTTATTTTTGCGGATATCATTGCGGTTATTTTTGCGGATATCATTGCGGTTATTTTGCGGTGATATTTGCGGTTATTTTTGCGGATATCATTGCGGTTATTTTGCGGTAATATTTGCGGTTATTTTTGCGGATATCATTGCGGTTATTTTTGCGGATATTATTGCGGTTATTTTTGCGGATATTATTGCGGTTATTTTTGCGGATATCATTGCGGTTATTTTGCGGTAACATTTGCGGTTATTTTTGCGGATATTATTGCGGTTATTTTTGCGGATATCATTGCGGTTATTTTGCGGTAATGTTTGCGGTTATTTTTGCGGATATTATTGCGGTTATTTTGCTGTAATATTTGCGGTTAATTTTGCGGATATCATTGCGGTTATTTTTGCGGGTATTATTGCGGTTATTTTAGCGGATATCATTGCGGTTATTTTTGCAGATATCATTGCGGTTATATTGCGGTGATATTTGCGATTATTTTTGCGGATATCATTGCGGTTATTTTGCGGTAATATTTGCGGTTATTTTTGCGGATATCAATGCGGTTATTTTTGCGGATATTATTGCGGTTATTTTTGCGGATATTATAGCGGTTATTTTTGCGGATATCATTGAGGTTATTTTGCGGTAACATTTGCGGTTATTTTTGCGGTTATTATTGCGGTTATTTTTGCGGATATCATTGCGGTTATTTTGCGGTAATATTTGCGGTTATTTTTGCGGATATTATTGCGGTTATTTTGCTGTAATATTTGCGGTTAATTTTGCGGATATCATTGCGGTTATTTTTGCGGAAATTATTGCGGTTATTTTTGCGGATATCATTGCGGTTATTTTGCGGTGATATTTGCGGTTATTGTTGCGGATATCATTGCGGTTATTTTTGCGGATATTATTGCGGTTATTTTTGCGGATATTATTGCGGTTATTTTTGCGGATATCATTGCGGTTATTTTGCGGTAATATTCGCGGTTATTTTTGCGGATATCATTGCGGTTATTTTTGCAGATATTATTGCGGTTATTTTTGCGGATATTATTGCGGTTATTTATGCGGATATCATTGCGGATATTTTGCGGTAACATTTGCGGTTATTTTTGCGGATATTATTGCGGTTATTTTTGCGGATATCATTGCGGTTATTTTGCGGAAATATTTGCGGTTATTTTTGCGGATATTATTGCGGTTATTTTGCGGATATTATTGCGGTTATTTTGCGGTAATATTTGCGGTTATTTTTGCGGATATCATTGCGGTTATTTTTGCGGATATTATTGCGGTTATTTTTGCGGATATTATTGCGGTTATTTTTGCGGATATCACTGCGGTTATTTTGCGGTAACATTTGCGGTTATTTTTGCGGATATTATTGCGGTTATTTTGGCGGATATCATTGCGGTTATTTTGCTGTAATATTTGTGTTTTTTTTTGCGGATATCATTGCGGTTGTTTTGCGGTGATATTTGCGGTTATTTTAGCGGATATCATTGCGGTTATTTTGCGGTGATATTTGCGGTTATTTTTGCGGATATCATTGCGGTTATTTTTGCGGATATTATTGCGGTTATTTTTGCGGATATCATTGCGGTTATTTTGCTGTAATATTTGCGGTTAATTTTGCGGATATTATTGCGGTTATTTTTGCGGATATCATTGCGGTTATTTTTGCGGATATCATTGCGGTTATTTTGCGGTGATATTTGCGGTTATTTTTGCGGATATCATTGCGGTTATTTTGCGGTAATATTTGCGGTTATTTTTGCGGATATCATTGCGGTTATTTTTGCGGATATTATTGCGGTTATTTTTGCGGATATTATTGCGGTTATTTTTGCGGATATCATTGCGGTTATTTTGCGGTAACATTTGCGGTTATTTTTGCGGTTATTATTGCGGTTATTTTTGCGGATATCATTGCGGTTATTTTGCGGTAATATTTGCGGTTATTTTTGCGGATATTATTGCGGTTATTTTGCTGTAATATTTGCGGTTAATTTTGCGGATATCATTGCGGTTATTTTTGCGGAAATTATTGCGGTTATTTTTGCGGATATCATTGCGGTTATTTTGCGGTGATATTTGCGGTTATTGTTGCGGATATCATTGCGGTTATTTTTGCGGATATTATTGCGGTTATTTTTGCGGATATTATTGCGGTTATTTTTGCGGATATCATTGCGGTTATTTTGCGGTAATATTCGCGGTTATTTTTGCGGATATCATTGCGGTTATTTTTGCAGATATTATTGCGGTTATTTTTGCGGATATTATTGCGGTTATTTATGCGGATATCATTGCGGATATTTTGCGGTAACATTTGCGGTTATTTTTGCGGATATTATTGCGGTTATTTTTGCGGATATCATTGCGGTTATTTTGCGGAAATATTTGCGGTTATTTTTGCGGATATTATTGCGGTTATTTTGCGGATATTATTGCGGTTATTTTGCGGTAATATTTGCGGTTATTTTTGCGGATATCATTGCGGTTATTTTTGCGGATATTATTGCGGTTATTTTTGCGGATATTATTGCGGTTATTTTTGCGGATATCACTGCGGTTATTTTGCGGTAACATTTGCGGTTATTTTTGCGGATATTATTGCGGTTATTTTGGCGGATATCATTGCGGTTATTTTGCTGTAATATTTGCGTTTTTTTTTGCGGATATCATTGCGGTTGTTTTGCGGTGATATTTGCGGTTATTTTAGCGGATATCATTGCGGTTATTTTGCGGTGATATTTGCGGTTATTTTTGCGGATATCATTGCGGTTATTTTTGCGGATATTATTGCGGTTATTTTTGCGGATATCATTGCGGTTATTTTGCTGTAATATTTGCGGTTAATTTTGCGGATATTATTGCGGTTATTTTTGCGGATATCATTGCGGTTATTTTTGCGGATATCATTGCGGTTATTTTGCGGTGATATTTGCGGTTATTTTTGCGGATATCATTGCGGTTATTTTGCGGTAATATTTGCGGTTATTTTTGCGGATATCATTGCGGTTATTTTTGCGGATATTATTGCGGTTATTTTTGCGGATATTATTGCGGTTATTTTTGCGGATATCATTGCGGTTATTTTGCGGTAACATTTGCGGTTATTTTTGCGGATATTATTGCGGTTATTTTTGCGGATATCATTGCGGTTATTTTGCGGTAATGTTTGCGGTTATTTTTGCGGATATTATTGCGGTTATTTTGCTGTAATATTTGCGGTTAATTTTGCGGATATCATTGCGGTTATTTTTGCGGGTATTATTGCGGTTATTTTAGCGGATATCATTGCGGTTATTTTTGCGGGTATTATTGCGGTTATTTTAGCGGATATCATTGCGGTTATTTTTGCAGATATTATTGCGGTTATTTTTGCAGATATTATTGCGGTTATTTTTGCGGATATTATTGCGGTTATTTTTGCAGATATTATTGCGGTTATTTTTGCAGATATTATTGTGGTTATTTTTGCGGATATTATTGCGGTTATTTATGCGGATATCATTGCGGATATTTTGCGGTAACATTTGCGGTTATTTTTGCGGATATTATTGCGGTTATTTTTGCGGATATCATTGCGGTTATTTTGCGGAAATATTTGCGGTTATTTTTGCGGATATTATTGCGGTTATTTTGCGGATATTATTGCGGTTATTTTGCGGTAATATTTGCGGTTATTTTTGCGGATATCATTGCGGTTATTTTTGCGGATATTATTGCGGTTATTTTTGCGGATATTATTGCGGTTATTTTTGCGGATATCACTGCGGTTATTTTGCGGTAACATTTGCGGTTATTTTTGCGGATATTATTGCGGTTATTTTGGCGGATATCATTGCGGTTATTTTGCTGTAATATTTGCGTTTTTTTTGCGGATATAATTGCGGTTGTTTTGCGGTGATATTTGCGGTTATTTTAGCGGATATCATTGCGGTTATTTTGCGGTGATATTTGCGGTTATTTTTGCGGATATCATTGCGGTTATTTTGCGGTAATATTTGCGGTTATTTTTGCGGATATCATTGCGGTTATTTTTGCGGATATTATTGCGGTTATTTTTGCGGATATCATTGCGGTTATTTTGCTGTAATATTTGCGGTTAATTTTGCGGATATTATTGCGGTAATTTTTGCGGATATCATTGCGGTTATTTTTGCGGATATCATTGCGGTTATTTTGCGGTGATATTTGCGGTTATTTTTGCGGATATCATTGCGGTTATTTTGCGGTAATATTTGCGGTTATTTTTGCGGATATCATTGCGGTTATTTTTGCGGATATTATTGCGGTTATTTTTGCGGATATTATTGCGGTTATTTTTGCGGATATCATTGCGGTTATTTTGCGGTAACATTTGCGGTTATTTTTGCGGATATTATTGCGGTTATTTTGGCGGATATCATTGCGGTTATTTTGCGGTAATGTTTGCGGTTATTTTTGCGGATATTATTGCGGTTATTTTGCTGTAATATTTGCGGTTAATTTTGCGGATATCATTGCGGTTATTTGTGCGGGTATTATTGCGGTTATTTTAGCGGATATCATTGCGGTTATTTTTGCAGATATCATTGCGGTTATTTTGCGGTGATATTTGCGATTATTTTTGCGGATATCATTGCGGTTATTTGGCGGTAATATTTGCGGTTATTTTTGCGGATATCAATGCGGTTATTTTTGCGGATATTATTGCGGTTATTTTTGCGGATATTATTGCGGTTATTTTTGCGGATATCATTGCGGTTATTTTGCGGTAACATTTGCGGTTATTTTTGCGGTTATTATTGCGGTTATTTTTGCGGATATCATTGCGGTTATTTTGCGGTAATATTTGCGGTTATTTTTGCGGATATTATTGCGGTTATTTTGCTGTAATATTTGCGGTTATTTTTGCGGATATCATTGCGGTTATTTTTGCGGAAATTATTGCGGTTATTTTTGCGGATATCATTGCGGTTATTTTTGCGGATATTATTGCGGTTATTTTTGCGGATATCATTGCGGTTATTTTTGCGGATATTATTGCGGTTATTTTTGCGGATATTATTGCGGTTATTTTTGCGGATATCATTGCGGTTATTTTGCGGTAATATTCGCGGTTATTTTTGCGGATATCATTGCGGTTATTTTTGCAGATATTATTGCGGTTATTTTTGCGGATATTATTGCGGTTATTTATGCGGATATCATTGCGGATATTTTGCGGTAACATTTGCGGTTATTTTTGCGGATATTATTGCGGTTATTTTTGCGGATATCATTGCGGTTATTTTGCGGAAATATTTGCGGTTATTTTTGCGGATATTATTGCGGTTATTTTGCGGATATTATTGCGGTTATTTAGCGGTAATATTTGCGGTTATTTTTGCGGATATCATTGCGGTTATTTTTGCGGATATTATTGCGGTTATTTTTGCGGATATTATTGCGGTTATTTTTGCGGATATCACTGCGGTTATTTTGCGGTAACATTTGCGGTTATTTTTGCGGATATTATTGCGGTTATTTTGGCGGATATCATTGCGGTTATTTTGCTGTAATATTTGCGTTTTTTTTTGCGGATATCATTGCGGTTGTTTTGCGGTGATATTTGCGGTTATTTTAGCGGATATCATTGCGGTTATTTTGCGGTGATATTTGCGGTTATTTTTGCGGATATCATTGCGGTTATTTTGCGGTAATATTTGCGGTTATTTTTGCGGATATCATTGCGGTTATTTTTGCGGATATTATTGCGGTTATTTTTGCGGATATCATTGCGGTTATTTTGCTGTAATATTTGCGGTTAATTTTGCGGATATTATTGCGGTTATTTTTGCGGATATCATTGCGGTTATTTTTGCGGATATCATTGCGGTTATTTTGCGGTGATATTTGCGGTTATTTTTGCGGATATCATTGCGGTTATTTTGCGGTAATATTTGCGGTTATTTTTGCGGATATCATTGCGGTTATTTTTGCGGATATTATTGCGGTTATTTTTGCGGATATTATTGCGGTTATTTTTGCGGATATCATTGCGGTTATTTTGCGGTAACATTTGCGGTTATTTTTGCGGATATTATTGCGGTTATTTTTGCGGATATCATTGCGGTTATTTTGCGGTAATGTTTGCGGTTATTTTTGCGGATATTATTGCGGTTATTTTGCTGTAATATTTGCGGTTAATTTTGCGGATATCATTGCGGTTATTTTTGCGGGTATTATTGCGGTTATTTTAGCGGATATCATTGCGGTTATTTTTGCAGATATCATTGCGGTTATTTTGCGGTGATATTTGCGATTATTTTTGCGGATATCATTGCGGTTATTTTGCGGTAATATTTGCGGTTATTTTTGCGGATATAATGCGGTTATTTTTGCGGATATTATTGCGGTTATTTTTGCGGATATTATTTCGGTTATTTTTGCGGATATCATTGCGGTTATTTTGCGGTAATATTTGCGGTAATTTTTGCGGATATCAATGCGGTTATTTTTGCGGATATTATTGCGGTTATTTTTGCGGATATTATTGCGGTTATTTTTGCGGATATCATTGCGGTTATTTTGCGGTAACATTTGCGGTTATTTTTGCGGTTATTATTGCGGTTATTTTTGCGGATATCATTGCGGTTATTTTGCGGTAATATTTGCGGTTATTTTTGCGGATATTATTGCGGTTATTTTGCAGTAATATTTGCGGTTAATTTTGCGGATATCATTGCGGTTATTTTTGCGGAAATTATTGCGGTTATTTTTGCGGATATCATTGCGGTTATTTTGCGGTGATATTTGCGGTTATTTTTGCGGATATCATTGCGGTTATTTTTGCGGATATTATTGCGGTTATTTTTGCGGATATTATTGCGGTTATTTTTGCGGATATCATTGCGGTTATTTTGCGGTAATATTCGCGGTTATTTTTGCGGATATCATTGCGGTTATTTTTGCAGATATTATTGCGGTTATTTTTGCGGATATTATTGCGGTTATTTATGCGGATATCATTGCGGATATTTTGCGGTAACATTTGCGGTTATTTTTGCGGATATTATTGCGGTTATTTTTGCGGATATCATTGCGGTTATTTTGCGGAAATATTTGCGGTTATTTTTGCGGATATTATTGCGGTTATTTTGCGGATATTATTGCGGTTATTTTGCGGTAATATTTGCGGTTATTTTTGCGGATATCATTGCGGTTATTTTTGCGGATATTATTGCGGTTATTTTTGCGGATATTATTGCGGTTATTTTTGCGGATATCACTGCGGTTATTTTGCGGTAACATTTGCGGTTATTTTTGCGGATATTGTTGCGGTTATTTTGGCGGATATCATTGCGGTTATTTTGCGGTGATATTTGCGGTTATTTTTGCGGATATCATTGCGGTTATTTTTGCGGATATTATTGCGGTTATTTTTGCGGATATTATTGCGGTTATTTTTGCGGATATCATTGCGGTTATTTTGCGGTAATATTTGCGTTTTTTTTTGCGGATATCATTGCGGTTGTTTTGCGGTGATATTTGCGGTTATTTTAGCGGATATCATTGCGGTTATTTTGCGGTGATATTTGCGGTTATTTTTGCGGATATCATTGCGGTTATTTTTGCGGATATTATTGCGGTTATTTTTGCGGATATCATTGCGGTTATTTTGCTGTAATATTTGCGGTTAATTTTGCGGATATTATTGCGGTTATTTTTGCGGATATCATTGCGGTTATTTTTGCGGATATCATTGCGGTTATTTTGCGGTGATATTTGCGGTTATTTTTGCGGATATCATTGCGGTTATTTTGCGGTAATATTTGCGGTTATTTTTGCGGATATCATTGCGGTTATTTTTGCGGATATTATTGCGGTTATTTTTGCGGATATTATTGCGGTTATTTTTGCGGATATCATTGCGGTTATTTTGCGGTAACATTTGCGGTTATTTTTGCGGATATTATTGCGGTTATTTTTGCGGATATCATTGCGGTTATTTTGCGGTAATGTTTGCGGTTATTTTTGCGGATATTATTGCGGTTATTTTGCTGTAATATTTGCGGTTAATTTTGCGGATATCATTGCGGTTATTTTTGCGGGTATTATTGCGGTTATTTTAGCGGATATCATTGCGGTTATTTTTGCGGGTATTATTGCGGTTATTTTAGCGGATATCATTGCGGTTATTTTTGCAGATATTATTGCGGTTATTTTTGCAGATATTATTGCGGTTATTTTTGCGGATATTATTGCGGTTATTTTTGCAGATATTATTGCGGTTATTTTTGCAGATATTATTGTGGTTATTTTTGCGGATATTATTGCGGTTATTTATGCGGATATCATTGCGGATATTTTGCGGTAACATTTGCGGTTATTTTTGCGGATATTATTGCGGTTATTTTTGCGGATATCATTGCGGTTATTTTGCGGAAATATTTGCGGTTATTTTTGCGGATATTATTGCGGTTATTTTGCGGATATTATTGCGGTTATTTTGCGGTAATATTTGCGGTTATTTTTGCGGATATCATTGCGGTTATTTTTGCGGATATTATTGCGGTTATTTTTGCGGATATTATTGCGGTTATTTTTGCGGATATCACTGCGGTTATTTTGCGGTAACATTTGCGGTTATTTTTGCGGATATTATTGCGGTTATTTTGGCGGATATCATTGCGGTTATTTTGCTGTAATATTTGCGTTTTTTTTTGCGGATATCATTGCGGTTGTTTTGCGGTGATATTTGCGGTTATTTTAGCGGATATCATTACGGTTATTTTGCGGTGATATTTGCGGTTATTTTTGCGGATATCATTGCGGTTATTTTGCGGTAATATTTGCGGTTATTTTTGCGGATATCATTGCGGTTATTTTGCGGTGATATTTGCGGTTATTTTTGCGGATATCATTGCGGTTATTTTGCGGTAATATTTGCGGTTATTTTTGCGGATATCATTGCGGTTATTTTTGCGGATATTATTGCGGTTATTTTTGCGGATATTATTGCGGTTATTTTTGCGGATATCATTGCGGTTATTTTGCGGTAACATTTGCGGTTATTTTTGCGGATATTATTGCGGTTATTTTTGCGGATATCATTGCGGTTATTTTGCGGTAATGTTTGCGGTTATTTTTGCGGATATTATTGCGGTTATTTTGCTGTAATATTTGCGGTTAATTTTGCGGATATCATTGCGGTTATTTGTGCGGGTATTATTGCGGTTATTTTAGCGGATATCATTGCGGTTATTTTTGCAGATATCATTGCGGTTATTTTGCGGTGATATTTGCGATTATTTTTGCGGATATCATTGCGGTTATTTGGCGGTAATATTTGCGGTTATTTTTGCGGATATCAATGCGGTTATTTTTGCGGATATTATTGCGGTTATTTTTGCGGATATTATTGCGGTTATTTTTGCGGATATCATTGCGGTTATTTTGCGGTAACATTTGCGGTTATTTTTGCGGTTATTATTGCGGTTATTTTTGCGGATATCATTGCGGTTATTTTGCGGTAATATTTGCGGTTATTTTTGCGGATATTATTGCGGTTATTTTGCTGTAATATTTGCGGTTATTTTTGCGGATATCATTGCGGTTATTTTTGCGGAAATTATTGCGGTTATTTTTGCGGATATCATTGCGGTTATTTTGCGGTGATATTTGCGGTTATTTTTGCGGATATCATTGCGGTTATTTTTGCGGATATTATTGCGGTTATTTTTGCGGATATTATTGCGGTTATTTTTGCGGATATCATTGCGGTTATTTTGCGGTAATATTCGCGGTTATTTTTGCGGATATCATTGCGGTTATTTTTGCAGATATTATTGCGGTTATTTTTGCGGATATTATTGCGGTTATTTATGCGGATATCATTGCGGATATTTTGCGGTAACATTTGCGGTTATTTTTGCGGATATTATTGCGGTTATTTTTGCGGATATCATTGCGGTTATTTTGCGGAAATATTTGCTGTTATTTTTGCGGATATTATTGCGGTTATTTTGCGGATATTATTGCGGTTATTTAGCGGTAATATTTGCGGTTATTTTGCGGTAACATTTGCGGTTATTTTTGCGGATATTATTGCGGTTATTTTGGCGGATATCATTGCGGTTATTTTGCTGTAATATTTGCGTTTTTTTTTGCGGATATCATTGCGGTTGTTTTGCGGTGATATTTGCGGTTATTTTAGCGGATATCATTGCGGTTATTTTGCGGTGATATTTGCGGTTATTTTTGCGGATATCATTGCGGTTATTTTGCGGTAATATTTGCGGTTATTTTTGCGGATATCATTGCGGTTATTTTTGCGGATATTATTGCGGTTATTTTTGCGGATATCATTGCGGTTATTTTGCTGTAATATTTGCGGTTAATTTTGCGGATATTATTGCGGTTATTTTTGCGGATATCATTGCGGTTATTTTTGCGGATATCATTGCGGTTATTTTGCGGTGATATTTGCGGTTATTTTTGCGGATATCATTGCGGTTATTTTGCGGTAATATTTGCGGTTATTTTTGCGGATATCATTGCGGTTATTTTTGCGGATATTATTGCGGTTATTTTTGCGGATATTATTGCGGTTATTTTTGCGGATATCATTGCGGTTATTTTGCGGTAACATTTGCGGTTATTTTTGCGGATATTATTGCGGTTATTTTTGCGGATATCATTGCGGTTATTTTGCGGTAATGTTTGCGGTTATTTTTGCGGATATTATTGCGGTTATTTTGCTGTAATATTTGCGGTTAATTTTGCGGATATCATTGCGGTTATTTTTGCGGGTATTATTGCGGTTATTTTAGCGGATATCATTGCGGTTATTTTTGCAGATATCATTGCGGTTATTTTGCGGTGATATTTGCGATTATTTTTGCGGATATCATTGCGGTTATTTTGCGGTAATATTTGCGGTTATTTTTGCGGATATCAATGCGGTTATTTTTGCGGATATTATTGCGGTTATTTTTGCGGATATTATTTCGGTTATTTTTGCGGATATCATTGCGGTTATTTTGCGGTAATATTTGCGGTAATTTTTGCGGATATCAATGCGGTTATTTTTGCGGATATCATTGCGGTTATTTTTGCGGATATTATTGCGGTTATTTTTGCGGATATTATTGCGGTTATTTTTGCGGATATCATTGCGGTTATTTTGCGGTAATATTCGCGGTTATTTTTGCGGATATCATTGCGGTTATTTTTGCAGATATTATTGCGGTTATTTTTGCGGATATTATTGCGGTTATTTATGCGGATATCATTGCGGATATTTTGCGGTAATATTTGCGGTAATTTTTGCGGATATCAATGCGGTTATTTTAGCGGATATCATTGCGGTTATTTTGCGGTGATATTTGCGGTTATTTTTGCGGATATCATTGCGGTTATTTTGCGGTAACATTTGCGGTTATTTTTGCGGATATTATTGCGGTTATTTTTGCGGATATCATTGCGGTTATTTTGCGGTAATGTTTGCGGTTATTTTTGCGGATATTATTGCGGTTATTTTGCTGTAATATTTGCGGTTAATTTTGCGGATATCATTGCGGTTATTTTTGCGGGTATTATTGCGGTTATTTTAGCGGATATCATTGCGGTTATTTTTGCAGATATCATTGCGGTTATTTTGCGGTAACATTTGCGGTTATTTTTGCGGATATTATTGCGGTTATTTTGGCGGATATCATTGCGGTTATTTTGCTGTAATATTTGCGTTTTTTTTTGCGGATATCATTGCGGTTGTTTTGCGGTGATATTTGCGGTTATTTTAGCGGATATCATTGCGGTTATTTTGCGGTGATATTTGCGGTTATTTTTGCGGATATCATTGCGGTTATTTTGCGGTAATATTTGCGGTTATTTTTGCGGATATCATTGCGGTTATTTTTGCGGATATTATTGCGGTTATTTTTGCGGATATCATTGCGGTTATTTTGCTGTAATATTTGCGGTTAATTTTGCGGATATTATTGCGGTAATTTTTGCGGATATCATTGCGGTTATTTTTGCGGATATCATTGCGGTTATTTTGCGGTGATATTTGCGGTTATTTTTGCGGATATCATTGCGGTTATTTTGCGGTAATATTTGCGGTTATTTTTGCGGATATCATTGCGGTTATTTTTGCGGATATTATTGCGGTTATTTTTGCGGATATTATTGCGGTTATTTTTGCGGATATCATTGCGGTTATTTTGCGGTAACATTTGCGGTTATTTTTGCGGATATTATTGCGGTTATTTTTGCGGATATCATTGCGGTTATTTTGCGGTAATGTTTGCGGTTATTTTTGCGGATATTATTGCGGTTATTTTGCTGTAATATTTGCGGTTAATTTTGCGGATATCATTGCGGTTATTTGTGCGGGTATTATTGCGGTTATTTTAGCGGATATCATTGCGGTTATTTTTGCAGATATCATTGCGGTTATTTTGCGGTGATATTTGCGATTATTTTTGCGGATATCATTGCGGTTATTTGGCGGTAATATTTGCGGTTATTTTTGCGGATATCAATGCGGTTATTTTTGCGGATATTATTGCGGTTATTTTTGCGGATATCATTGCGGTTATTTTGCGGTAACATTTGCGGTTATTTTTGCGGTTATTATTGCGGTTATTTTTGCGGATATCATTGCGGTTATTTTGCGGTAATATTTGCGGTTATTTTTGCGGATATTATTGCGGTTATTTTGCTGTAATATTTGCGGTTATTTTTGCGGATATCATTGCGGTTATTTTTGCGGAAATTATTGCGGTTATTTTTGCGGATATCATTGCGGATATTTTGCGGTGATATTTGCGGTTATTTTTGCGGATATCATTGCGGTTATTTTTGCGGATATTATTGCGGTTATTTTTGCGGATATTATTGCGGTTATTTTTGCGGATATCATTGCGGTTATTTTGCGGTAATATTCGCGGTTATTTTTGCGGATATCATTGCGGTTATTTTTGCAGATATTATTGCGGTTATTTTTGCGGATATTATTGCGGTTATTTATGCGGATATCATTGCGGATATTTTGCGGTAACATTTGCGGTTATTTTTGCGGATATTATTGCGGTTATTTTTGCGGATATCATTGCGGTTATTTTGCGGAAATATTTGCGGTTATTTTTGCGGATATTATTGCGGTTATTTTGCGGATATTATTGCGGTTATTTTGCGGTAATATTTGCGGTTATTTTTGCGGATATCATTGCGGTTATTTTTGCGGATATTATTGCGGTTATTTTTGCGGATATTATTGCGGTTATTTTTGCGGATATCACTGCGGTTATTTTGCGGTAACATTTGCGGTTATTTTTGCGGATATTATTGCGGTTATTTTGGCGGATATCATTGCGGTTATTTTGCTGTAATATTTGCGTTTTTTTTTGCGGATATCATTGCGGTTGTTTTGCGGTGATATTTGCGGTTATTTTAGCGGATATCATTGCGGTTATTTTGCGGTGATATTTGCGGTTATTTTTGCGGATATCATTGCGGTTATTTTGCGGTAATATTTGCGGTTATTTTTGCGGATATCATTGCGGTTATTTTTGCGGATATTATTGCGGTTATTTTTGCGGATATCATTGCGGTTATTTTGCTGTAATATTTGCGGTTAATTTTGCGGATATTATTGCGGTTATTTTTGCGGATATCATTGCGGTTATTTATGCGGATATCATTGCGGTTATTTTGCGGTGATATTTGCGGTTATTTTTGCGGATATCATTGCGGTTATTTTGCGGTAATATTTGCGGTTATTTTTGCGGATATCATTGCGGTTATTTTTGCGGATATTATTGCGGTTATTTTTGCGGATATTATTGCGGTTATTTTTGCGGATATCATTGCGGTTATTTTGCGGTAACATTTGCGGTTATTTTTGCGGATATTATTGCGGTTATTTTTGCGGATATCATTGCGGTTATTTTGCGGTAATGTTTGCGGTTATTTTTGCGGATATTATTGCGGTTATTTTGCTGTAATATTTGCGGTTAATTTTGCGGATATCATTGCGGTTATTTTTGCGGGTATTATTGCGGTTATTTTAGCGGATATCATTGCGGTTATTTTTGCAGATATCATTGCGGTTATTTTGCGGTGATATTTGCGATTATTTTTGCGGATATCATTGCGGTTATTTTGCGGTAATATTTGCGGTTATTTTTGCGGATATCAATGCGGTTATTTTTGCGGATATTATTGCGGTTATTTTTGCGGATATTATTTCGGTTATTTTTGCGGATATCATTGCGGTTATTTTGCGGTAATATTTGCGGTAATTTTTGCGGATATCAATGCGGTTATTTTTGCGGATATTATTGCGGTTATTTTTGCGGATATTATTGCGGTTATTTTTGCGGATATCATTGCGGTTATTTTGCGGTAACATTTGCGGTTATTTTTGCGGTTATTATTGCGGTTATTTTTGCGGATATCATTGCGGTTATTTTGCGGTAATATTTGCGGTTATTTTTGCGGATATTATTGCGGTTATTTTGCAGTAATATTTGCGGTTAATTTTGCGGATATCATTGCGGTTATTTTTGCGGAAATTATTGCGGTTATTTTTGCGGATATCATTGCGGTTATTTTGCGGTGATATTTGCGGTTATTTTTGCGGATATCATTGCGGTTATTTTTGCGGATATTATTGCGGTTATTTTTGCGGATATTATTGCGGTTATTTTTGCGGATATCATTGCGGTTATTTTGCGGTAATATTCGCGGTTATTTTTGCGGATATCATTGCGGTTATTTTTGCAGATATTATTGCGGTTATTTTTGCGGATATTATTGCGGTTATTTATGCGGATATCATTGCGGATATTTTGCGGTAACATTTGCGGTTATTTTTGCGGATATTATTGCGGTTATTTTTGCGGATATCATTGCGGTTATTTTGCGGAAATATTTGCGGTTATTTTTGCGGATATTATTGCGGTTATTTTGCGGATATTATTGCGGTTATTTTGCGGTAATATTTGCGGTTATTTTTGCGGATATCATTGCGGTTATTTTTGCGGATATTATTGCGGTTATTTTTGCGGATATTATTGCGGTTATTTTTGCGGATATCACTGCGGTTATTTTGCGGTAACATTTGCGGTTATTTTTGCGGATATTGTTGCGGTTATTTTGGCGGATATCATTGCGGTTATTTTGCTGTAATATTTGCGTTTTTTTTTGCGGATATCATTGCGGTTGTTTTGCGGTGATATTTGCGGTTATTTTAGCGGATATCATTGCGGTTATTTTGCGGTGATATTTGCGGTTATTTTTGCGGATATCATTGCGGTTATTTTGCGGTAATATTTGCGGTTATTTTTGCGGATATCATTGCGGTTATTTTTGCGGATATTATTGCGGTTATTTTTGCGGATATCATTGCGGTTATTTTGCTGTAATATTTGCGGTTAATTTTGCGGATATTATTGCGGTTATTTTTGCGGATATCATTGCGGTTATTTTTGCGGATATCATTGCGGTTATTTTGCGGTGATATTTGCGGTTATTTTTGCGGATATCATTGCGGTTATTTTGCGGTAATATTTGTGGTTATTTTTGCGGATATCATTGCGGTTATTTTTGCGGATATTATTGCGGTTATTTTTGCGGATATTATTGCGGTTATTTTTGCGGATATCATTGCGGTTATTTTGCGGTAACATTTGCGGTTATTTTTGCGGATATTATTGCGGTTATTTTTGCGGATATCATTGCGGTTATTTTGCGGTAATGTTTGCGGTTATTTTTGCGGATATTATTGCGGTTATTTTGCTGTAATATTTGCGGTTAATTTTGCGGATATCATTGCGGTTATTTTTGCGGGTATTATTGCGGTTATTTTAGCGGATATCATTGCGGTTATTTTTGCAGATATCATTGCGGTTATTTTGCGGTGATATTTGCGATTATTTTTGCGGATATCATTGCGGTTATTTTGCGGTAATATTTGCGGTTATTTTTGCGGATATCAATGCGGTTATTTTTGCGGATATTATTGCGGTTATTTTTGCGGATATTATTTCGGTTATTTTTGCGGATATCATTGCGGTTATTTTGCGGTAATATTTGCGGTAATTTTTGCGGATATCAATGCGGTTATTTTTGCGGATATTATTGCGGTTATTTTTGCGGATATTATTGCGGTTATTTTTGCGGATATCATTGCGGTTATTTTGCGGTAACATTTGCGGTTATTTTTGCGGTTATTATTGCGGTTATTTTTGCGGATATCATTGCGGTTATTTTGCGGTAATATTTGCGGTTATTTTTGCGGATATTATTGCGGTTATTTTGCGGATATTATTGCGGTTATTTTGCGGTAATATTTGCGGTTATTTTTGCGGATATCATTGCGGTTATTTTTGCGGATATTATTGCGGTTATTTTTGCGGATATTATTGCGGTTATTTTTGCTGATATCACTGCGGTTATTTTGCGGTAACATTTGCGGTTATTTTTGCGGATATTATTGCGGTTATTTTGGCGGATATCATTGCGGTTATTTTGCTGTAATATTTGCGGTTATTTTTGCGGATATCATTGCGGTTGTTTTACGGTGATATTTGCGGTTATTTTTGCGGATATCATTGCGGTTATTTTTGCGGATATTATTGCGGTTATTTTTGCGGATATTATTGCGGTTATTTTTGCGGATATCATTGCGGTTATTTTGCGGTAACATTTGCGGTTATTTTTGCGGTTATTATTGCGGTTATTTTTGCGGATATCATTGCGGTTATTTTGCGGTAACATTTGCGGTTATTTTTGCGGATATTATTGCGGTTATTTTTGCGGATATCATTGCGGTTATTTTGCGGAAATATTTGCGGTTATTTTTGCGGATATTATTGCGGTTATTTTGCTGTAATATTTGCGGTTAATTTTGCGGATATTATTGCGGTTATTTTTGCGGATATCATTGCGGTTATTTTGCTGTAATATTTGCGGTTAATTTTGCGGATATTATTGCGGTTATTTTGGCGGATATCATTGCGGTTATTTTGCTGTAATATTTGCGGTTATTTTTGCGGATATCATTGCGGTTGTTTTACGGTGATATTTGCGGTTATTTTTGCGGATATCATTGCGGTTATTTTTGCGGATATTATTGCGGTTATTTTTGCGGATATTATTGCGGTTATTTTTGCTGATATCACTGCGGTTATTTTGCGGTAACATTTGCGGTTATTTTTGCGGATATTATTGCGGTTATTTTGGCGGATATCATTGCGGTTATTTTGCTGTAATATTTGCGGTTAATTTTGCGGATATTATTGCGGTTATTTTTGCGGATATCATTGCGGTTATTTTTGCGGATATCATTGCGGTTATTTTGCGGTGATATTTGCGGTTATTTTTGCGGATATCATTGCGGTTATTTTGCGGATATTATTGCGGTTATTTATGCGGATATCATTGCGGATATTTTGCGGTAACATTTGCGGTTATTTTTGCGGATATTATTGCGGTTATTTTGGCGGATATCATTGCGGTTATTTTGCTGTAATATTTGCGTTTTTTTTTGCGGATATCATTGCGGTTGTTTTGCGGTGATATTTGCGGTTATTTTAGCGGATATCATTGCGGTTATTTTGCGGTGATATTTGCGGTTATTTTTGCGGATATCATTGCGGTTATTTTGCGGTAATATTTGCGGTTATTTTTGCGGATATCATTGCGGTTATTTTTGCGGATATTATTGCGGTTATTTTTGCGGATATCATTGCGGTTATTTTGCTGTAATATTTGCGGTTAATTTTGCGGATATTATTGCGGTTATTTTTGCGGATATCATTGCGGTTATTTTTGCGGATATCATTGCGGTTATTTTGCGGTGATATTTGCGGTTATTTTTGCGGATATCATTGCGGTTATTTTGCGGTAATATTTGCGGTTATTTTTGCGGATATCATTGCGGTTATTTTTGCGGTTATTATTGCGGTTATTTTTGCGGATATCATTGCGGTTATTTTGCGGTAATATTTGCGGTTATTTTTGCGGATATTATTGCGGTTATTTTGCTGTAATATTTGCGGTTAATTTTGCGGATATCATTGCGGTTATTTTTGCGGAAATTATTGCGGTTATTTTTGCGGATATCATTGCGGTTATTTTGCGGTGATATTTGCGGTGATATTTGCGGTTATTTTTGCGGATATCATTGCGGTTATTTTTGCGGATATTATTGCGGTTATTTTTGCGGATATTATTGCGGTTATTTTTGCGGATATCATTGCGGTTATTTTGCGGTAATATTCGCGGTTATTTTTGCGGATATCATTGCGGTTATTTTTGCAGATATTATTGCGGTTATTTTTGCGGATATTATTGCGGTTATTTATGCGGATATCATTGCGGATATTTTGCGGTAACATTTGCGGTTATTTTTGCGGATATTATTGCGGTTATTTTTGCGGATATCATTGCGGTTATTTTGCGGAAATATTTGCGGTTATTTTTGCGGATATTATTGCGGTTATTTTGCGGATATTATTGCGGTTATTTTGCGGTAATATTTGCGGTTATTTTTGCGGATATCATTGCGGTTATTTTTGCGGATATTATTGCGGTTATTTTTGCGGATATTATTGCGGTTATTTTTGCGGATATCACTGCGGTTATTTTGCGGTAACATTTGCGGTTATTTTTGCGGATATTATTGCGGTTATTTTGGCGGATATCATTGCGGTTATTTTGCTGTAATATTTGCGTTTTTTTTTGCGGATATCATTGCGGTTGTTTAGCGGTGATATTTGCGGTTATTTTAGCGGATATCATTGCGGTTATTTTGCGGTGATATTTGCGGTTATTTTTGCGGATATCATTGCGGTTATTTTGCGGTAATATTTGCGGTTATTTTTGCGGATATCATTGCGGTTATTTTTGCGGATATTATTGCGGTTATTTTTGCGGATATCATTGCGGTTATTTTGCTGTAATATTTGCGGTTAATTTTGCGGATATTATTGCGGTTATTTTTGCGGATATCATTGCGGTTATTTTTGCGGATATCATTGCGGTTATTTTGCGGTGATATTTGCGGTTATTTTTGCGGATATCATTGCGGTTATTTTGCGGTAATATTTGCGGTTATTTTTGCGGATATCATTGCGGTTATTTTTGCGGATATTATTGCGGTTATTTTTGCGGATATTATTGCGGTTATTTTTGCGGATATCATTACGGTTATTTTGCGGTAACATTTGCGGTTATTTTTGCGGATATTATTGCGGTTATTTTTGCGGATATCATTGCGGTTATTTTGCGGTAATGTTTGCGGTTATTTTTGCGGATATTATTGCGGTTATTTTGCTGTAATATTTGCGGTTAATTTTGCGGATATCATTGCGGTTATTTTTGCGGGTATTATTGCGGTTATTTTAGCGGATATCATTACGGTTATTTTTGCAGATATCATTGCGGTTATTTTGCGGTGATATTTGCGATTATTTTTGCGGATATCATTGCGGTTATTTTGCGGTAATATTTGCGGTTATTTTTGCGGATATCAATGCGGTTATTTTTGCGGATATTATTGCGGTTATTTTTGCGGATATTATTTCGGTTATTTTTGCGGATATCATTGCGGTTATTTTGCGGTAATATTTGCGGTTATTTTTGCGGATATCAATGCGGTTATTTTTGCGGATATTATTGCGGTTATTTTTGCGGATATTATTGCGGTTATTTTTGCGGATATCATTGCGGTTATTTTGCGGTAACATTTGCGGTTATTTTTGCGGTTATTATTGCGGTTATTTTTGCGGATATCATTGCGGTTATTTTGCGGTAATATTTGCGGTTATTTTTGCGGATATTATTGCGGTTATTTTGCTGTAATATTTGCGGTTAATTTTGCGGATATCATTGCGGTTATTTTTGCGGATATTATTGCGGTTATTTTTGCGGATATCATTGCGGTTATTTTGCGGTGATATTTGCGGTTATTTTTGCGGATATCATTGCGGTTATTTTTGCGGATATTATTGCGGTTATTTTTGCGGATATTATTGCGGTTATTTTTGCGGATATCATTGCGGTTATTTTGCGGTAATATTTGCGGTTATTTTTGCGGATATCATTGCGGTTATTTTTGCAGATATTATTGCGGTTATTTTTGCGGATATTATTGCGGTTATTTTGCGGTAATATTTGCGGTTATTTTTGCGGATATTATTGCGGTTATTTTGCTGTAATATTTGCGGTTAATTTTGCGGATATCATTGCGGTTATTTTTGCGGATATTATTGCGGTTATTTTTGCGGATATCATTGCGGTTATTTTGCGGTGATATTTGCGGTTATTTTTGCGGATATCATTGCGGTTATTTTTGCGGATATTATTGCGGTTATTTTTGCGGATATTATTGCGGTTATTTTTGCGGATATTATTGCGGTTATTTATGCGGATATCATTGCGGATATTTTGCGGTAACATTTGCGGTTATTTTTGCGGATATTATTGCGGTTATTTTTGCGGATATCATTGCGGTTATTTTGCGGAAATATTTGCGGTTATTTTTGCGGATATTATTGCGGTTATTTTGCTGTAATATTTGCGGTTAATTTTGCGGATATCATTGCGGTTATTTTTGCGGATATTATTGCGGTTATTTTTGCGGATATCATTGCGGTTATTTTGCGGTGATATTTGCGGTTATTTTTGCGGATATCATTGCGGTTATTTTTGCGGATATTATTGCGGTTATTTTTGCGGATATTATTGCGGTTATTTTTGCGGATATTATTGCGGTTATTTATGCGGATATCATTGCGGATATTTTGCGGTAACATTTGCGGTTATTTTTGCGGATATTATTGCGGTTATTTTTGCGGATATCATTGCGGTTATTTTGCGGAAATATTTGCGGTTATTTTTGCGGATATTATTGCGGTTATTTTGCGGATATTATTGCGGTTATTTTGCGGTAATATTTGCGGTTATTTTTGCGGATATCATTGCGGTTATTTTTGCGGATATTATTGCGGTTATTTTTGCGGATATTATTGCGGTTATTTTTGCGGATATTATTGTGGTTATTTTTGCAGATATCATTGCGGTTATTTTGCGGTGATATTTGCGATTATTTTTGCGGATATCATTGCGGTTATTTTGCGGTAATATTTGCGGTTATTTTTGCGGATATCAATGCGGTTATTTTTGCGGATATTATTGCGGTTATTTTTGCGGATATTATTGCGGTTATTTTTGCGGATATCATTGCGGTTATTTTGCGGTAATATTTGCGGTTATTTTTGCGGATATCAATGCGGTTATTTTTGCGGATATTATTGCGGTTATTTTTGCGGATATTATTGCGGTTATTTTTGCGGATATCATTGCGGTTATTTTGCGGTAACATTTGCGGTTATTTTTGCGGTTATTATTGCGGTTATTTTTGCGGATATCATTGCGGTTATTTTGCGGTAATATTTGCGGTTATTTTTGCGGATATTATTGCGGTTATTTTGCTGTAATATTTGCGGTTAATTTTGCGGATATCATTGCGGTTATTTTTGCGGATATTATTGCGGTTATTTTTGCGGATATCATTGCGGTTATTTTGCGGTGATATTTGCGGTTATTTTTGCGGATATCATTGCGGTTATTTTTGCGGATATTATTGCGGTTATTTTTGCGGATATTATTGCGGTTATTTTTGCGGATATCATTGCGGTTATTTTGCGGTAATATTTGCGGTTATTTTTGCGGATATCATTGCGGTTATTTTTGCAGATATTATTGCGGTTATTTTTGCGGATATTATTGCGGTTATTTATGCGGATATCATTGCGGATATTTTGCGGTAACATTTGCGGTTATTTTTGCGGATATTATTGCGGTTATTTTTGCGGATATCATTGCGGTTATTTTGCGGAAATATTTGCGGTTATTTTTGCGGATATTATTGCGGTTATTTTGCGGATATTATTGCGGTTATTTTGCGGTAATATTTGCGGTTATTTTTGCGGATATCATTGCGGTTATTTTTGCGGATATTATTGCGGTTATTTTTGCGGATATTATTGCGGTTATTTTTGCTGATATCACTGCGGTTATTTTGCGGTAACATTTGCGGTTATTTTTGCGGATATTATTGCGGTTATTTTGGCGGATATCATTGCGGTTATTTTGCTGTAATATTTGCGGTTATTTTTGCGGATATCATTGCGGTTGTTTTGCGGTGATATTTGCGGTTATTTTAGCGGATATCATTGCGGTTATTTTGCGGTGATATTTGCGGTTATTTTTGCGGATATCATTGCGGTTATTTTGCGGTAATATTTGCGGTTATTTTTGCGGATATCATTGCGGTTATTTTTGCGGATATTATTGCGGTTATTTTTGCGGATATCATTGCGGTTATTTTGCTGTAATATTTGCGGTTAATTTTGCGGATATTATTGCGGTTATTTTTGCGGATATTATTGCGGTTATTTTTGCGGATATCATTGCGGTTATTTTGCGGTAACATTTGCGGTTATTTTTGCGGATATTATTGCGGTTATTTTTGCGGATATCATTGCGGTTATTTTGCGGTAATATTTGCGGTTATTTTTGCGGATATTATTGCGGTTATTTTTGCGGATATCATTGCGGTTATTTTGCGGTGATATTTGCGGTTATTTTTGCGGATATCATTGCGGTTATTTTGCGGTAATATTTGCGGTTATTTTTGCGGATATCATTGCGGTTATTTTTGCGGATATTATTGCGGTTATTTTTGCGGATATTATTGCGGTTATTTTTGCGGATATCATTGCGGTTATTTTGCGGTAACATTTGCGGTTATTTTTGCGGATATTATTGCGGTTATTTTTGCGGATATCATTGCGGTTATTTTGCGGTAATGTTTGCGGTTATTTTTGCGGATATTATTGCGGTTATTTTGCTGTAATATTTGCGGTTAATTTTGCGGATATCATTGCGGTTATTTTGGCGGATATTATTGCGGTTATTTTAGCGGATATCATTGCGGTTATTTTTGCAGATATCATTGCGGTTATTTTGCGGTGATATTTGCGATTATTTTTGCGGATATCATTGCGGTTATTTTGCGGTAATATTTGCGGTTATTTTTGCGGATATCAATGCGGTTATTTTTGCGGATATTATTGCGGTTATTTTTGCGGATATTATTGCGGTTATTTTTGCGGATATCATTGCGGTTATTTTGCGGTAATGTTTGCGGTTATTTTTGCGGATATTATTGCGGTTATTTTGCTGTAATATTTGCGGTTAATTTTGCGGATATCATTGCGGTTATTTTTGCGGGTATTATTGCGGTTATTTTAGCGGATATCATTGCGGTTATTTTTGCGTATATCATTGCGGTTATTTTGCGGTAATATTTGCGGTTATTTTTGCGGATATCAATGCGGTTATTTTTGCGGATATTATTGCGGTTATTTTTGCGGATATTATTTCGGTTATTTTTGCGGATATCATTGCGGTTATTTTGCGGTAATATTTGCGGTTATTTTTGCGGATATCAATGCGGTTATTTTTGCGGATATTATTGCGGTTATTTTTGCGGATATTATTGCGGTTATTTTTGCGGATATCATTGCGGTTATTTTGCGGTAACATTTGCGGTTATTTTTGCGGTTATTATTGCGGTTATTTTTGCGGATATCATTGCGGTTATTTTGCGGTAATATTTGCGGTTATTTTTGCGGATATTATTGCGGTTATTTTGCTGTAATATTTGCGGTTAATTTTGCGGATATCATTGCGGTTATTTTTGCGGATATTATTGCGGTTATTTTTGCGGATATCATTGCGGTTATTTTGCGGTGATATTTGCGGTTATTTTTGCGGATATCATTGCGGTTATTTTTGCGGATATTATTGCGGTTATTTTTGCGGATATTATTGCGGTTATTTTTGCGGATATCATTGCGGTTATTTTGCGGTAATATTTGCGGTTATTTTTGCGGATATCATTGCGGTTATTTTTGCAGATATTATTGCGGTTATTTTTGCGGATATTATTGCGGTTATTTATGCGGATATCATTGCGGATATTTTGCGGTAACATTTGCGGTTATTTTTGCGGATATTATTGCGGTTATTTTTGCGGATATCATTGCGGTTATTTTGCGGAAATATTTGCGGTTATTTTTGCGGATATTATTGCGGTTATTTTGCGGATATTATTGCGGTTATTTTGCGGTAATATTTGCGGTTATTTTTGCGGATATCATTGCGGTTATTTTTGCGGATATTATTGCGGTTATTTTTGCGGATATTATTGCGGTTATTTTTGCGGATATTATTGTGGTTATTTTTGCAGATATCATTGCGGTTATTTTGCGGTGATATTTGCGATTATTTTTGCGGATATCATTGCGGTTATTTTGCGGTAATATTTGCGGTTATTTTTGCGGATATCAATGCGGTTATTTTTGCGGATATTATTGCGGTTATTTTTGCGGATATTATTGCGGTTATTTTTGCGGATATCATTGCGGTTATTTTTGCGGATATTATTGCGGTTATTTTTGCGGATATCATTGCGGTTATTTTGCTGTAATATTTGCGGTTAATTTTGCGGATATTATTGCGGTTATTTTTGCGGATATCATTGCGGTTATTTTTGCGGATATCATTGCGGTTATTTTGCGGTGATATTTGCGGTTATTTTTGCGGATATCATTGCGGTTATTTTGCGGTAATATTTGCGGTTATTTTTGCGGATATCATTGCGGTTATTTTTGCGGTTATTATTGCGGTTATTTTTGCGGATATCATTGCGGTTATTTTGCGGTAATATTTGCGGTTATTTTTGCGGATATTATTGCGGTTATTTTGCTGTAATATTTGCGGTTAATTTTGCGGATATCATTGCGGTTATTTTTGCGGAAATTATTGCGGTTATTTTTGCGGATATCATTGCGGTTATTTTGCGGTGATATTTGCGGTGATATTTGCGGTTATTTTTGCGGATATCATTGCGGTTATTTTTGCGGATATTATTGCGGTTATTTTTGCGGATATTATTGCGGTTATTTTTGCGGATATCATTGCGGTTATTTTGCGGTAATATTCGCGGTTATTTTTGCGGATATCATTGCGGTTATTTTTGCAGATATTATTGCGGTTATTTTTGCGGATATTATTGCGGTTATTTATGCGGATATCATTGCGGATATTTTGCGGTAACATTTGCGGTTATTTTTGCGGATATTATTGCGGTTATTTTTGCGGATATCATTGCGGTTATTTTGCGGAAATATTTGCGGTTATTTTTGCGGATATTATTGCGGTTATTTTGCGGATATTATTGCGGTTATTTTGCGGTAATATTTGCGGTTATTTTTGCGGATATCATTGCGGTTATTTTTGCGGATATTATTGCGGTTATTTTTGCGGATATTATTGCGGTTATTTTTGCGGATATCACTGCGGTTATTTTGCGGTAACATTTGCGGTTATTTTTGCGGATATTATTGCGGTTATTTTGGCGGATATCATTGCGGTTATTTTGCTGTAATATTTGCGTTTTTTTTTGCGGATATCATTGCGGTTGTTTAGCGGTGATATTTGCGGTTATTTTAGCGGATATCATTGCGGTTATTTTGCGGTGATATTTGCGGTTATTTTTGCGGATATCATTGCGGTTATTTTGCGGTAATATTTGCGGTTATTTTTGCGGATATCATTGCGGTTATTTTTGCGGATATTATTGCGGTTATTTTTGCGGATATCATTGCGGTTATTTTGCTGTAATATTTGCGGTTAATTTTGCGGATATTATTGCGGTTATTTTTGCGGATATCATTGCGGTTATTTTTGCGGATATCATTGCGGTTATTTTGCGGTGATATTTGCGGTTATTTTTGCGGATATCATTGCGGTTATTTTGCGGTAATATTTGCGGTTATTTTTGCGGATATCATTGCGGTTATTTTTGCGGATATTATTGCGGTTATTTTTGCGGATATTATTGCGGTTATTTTTGCGGATATCATTACGGTTATTTTGCGGTAACATTTGCGGTTATTTTTGCGGATATTATTGCGGTTATTTTTGCGGATATCATTGCGGTTATTTTGCGGTAATGTTTGCGGTTATTTTTGCGGATATTATTGCGGTTATTTTGCTGTAATATTTGCGGTTAATTTTGCGGATATCATTGCGGTTATTTTTGCGGGTATTATTGCGGTTATTTTAGCGGATATCATTACGGTTATTTTTGCAGATATCATTGCGGTTATTTTGCGGTGATATTTGCGATTATTTTTGCGGATATCATTGCGGTTATTTTGCGGTAATATTTGCGGTTATTTTTGCGGATATCAATGCGGTTATTTTTGCGGATATTATTGCGGTTATTTTTGCGGATATTATTTCGGTTATTTTTGCGGATATCATTGCGGTTATTTTGCGGTAATATTTGCGGTTATTTTTGCGGATATCAATGCGGTTATTTTTGCGGATATTATTGCGGTTATTTTTGCGGATATTATTGCGGTTATTTTTGCGGATATCATTGCGGTTATTTTGCGGTAACATTTGCGGTTATTTTTGCGGTTATTATTGCGGTTATTTTTGCGGATATCATTGCGGTTATTTTGCGGTAATATTTGCGGTTATTTTTGCGGATATTATTGCGGTTATTTTGCTGTAATATTTGCGGTTAATTTTGCGGATATCATTGCGGTTATTTTTGCGGATATTATTGCGGTTATTTTTGCGGATATCATTGCGGTTATTTTGCGGTGATATTTGCGGTTATTTTTGCGGATATCATTGCGGTTATTTTTGCGGATATTATTGCGGTTATTTTTGCGGATATTATTGCGGTTATTTTTGCGGATATCATTGCGGTTATTTTGCGGTAATATTTGCGGTTATTTTTGCGGATATCATTGCGGTTATTTTTGCAGATATTATTGCGGTTATTTTTGCGGATATTATTGCGGTTATTTTGCGGTAATATTTGCGGTTATTTTTGCGGATATTATTGCGGTTATTTTGCTGTAATATTTGCGGTTAATTTTGCGGATATCATTGCGGTTATTTTTGCGGATATTATTGCGGTTATTTTTGCGGATATCATTGCGGTTATTTTGCGGTGATATTTGCGGTTATTTTTGCGGATATCATTGCGGTTATTTTTGCGGATATTATTGCGGTTATTTTTGCGGATATTATTGCGGTTATTTTTGCGGATATTATTGCGGTTATTTATGCGGATATCATTGCGGATATTTTGCGGTAACATTTGCGGTTATTTTTGCGGATATTATTGCGGTTATTTTTGCGGATATCATTGCGGTTATTTTGCGGAAATATTTGCGGTTATTTTTGCGGATATTATTGCGGTTATTTTGCTGTAATATTTGCGGTTAATTTTGCGGATATCATTGCGGTTATTTTTGCGGATATTATTGCGGTTATTTTTGCGGATATCATTGCGGTTATTTTGCGGTGATATTTGCGGTTATTTTTGCGGATATCATTGCGGTTATTTTTGCGGATATTATTGCGGTTATTTTTGCGGATATTATTGCGGTTATTTTTGCGGATATTATTGCGGTTATTTATGCGGATATCATTGCGGATATTTTGCGGTAACATTTGCGGTTATTTTTGCGGATATTATTGCGGTTATTTTTGCGGATATCATTGCGGTTATTTTGCGGAAATATTTGCGGTTATTTTTGCGGATATTATTGCGGTTATTTTGCGGATATTATTGCGGTTATTTTGCGGTAATATTTGCGGTTATTTTTGCGGATATCATTGCGGTTATTTTTGCGGATATTATTGCGGTTATTTTTGCGGATATTATTGCGGTTATTTTTGCGGATATTATTGTGGTTATTTTTGCAGATATCATTGCGGTTATTTTGCGGTGATATTTGCGATTATTTTTGCGGATATCATTGCGGTTATTTTGCGGTAATATTTGCGGTTATTTTTGCGGATATCAATGCGGTTATTTTTGCGGATATTATTGCGGTTATTTTTGCGGATATTATTGCGGTTATTTTTGCGGATATCATTGCGGTTATTTTGCGGTAATATTTGCGGTTATTTTTGCGGATATCAATGCGGTTATTTTTGCGGATATTATTGCGGTTATTTTTGCGGATATTATTGCGGTTATTTTTGCGGATATCATTGCGGTTATTTTGCGGTAACATTTGCGGTTATTTTTGCGGTTATTATTGCGGTTATTTTTGCGGATATCATTGCGGTTATTTTGCGGTAATATTTGCGGTTATTTTTGCGGATATTATTGCGGTTATTTTGCTGTAATATTTGCGGTTAATTTTGCGGATATCATTGCGGTTATTTTTGCGGATATTATTGCGGTTATTTTTGCGGATATCATTGCGGTTATTTTGCGGTGATATTTGCGGTTATTTTTGCGGATATCATTGCGGTTATTTTTGCGGATATTATTGCGGTTATTTTTGCGGATATTATTGCGGTTATTTTTGCGGATATCATTGCGGTTATTTTGCGGTAATATTTGCGGTTATTTTTGCGGATATCATTGCGGTTATTTTTGCAGATATTATTGCGGTTATTTTTGCGGATATTATTGCGGTTATTTATGCGGATATCATTGCGGATATTTTGCGGTAACATTTGCGGTTATTTTTGCGGATATTATTGCGGTTATTTTTGCGGATATCATTGCGGTTATTTTGCGGAAATATTTGCGGTTATTTTTGCGGATATTATTGCGGTTATTTTGCGGATATTATTGCGGTTATTTTGCGGTAATATTTGCGGTTATTTTTGCGGATATCATTGCGGTTATTTTTGCGGATATTATTGCGGTTATTTTTGCGGATATTATTGCGGTTATTTTTGCTGATATCACTGCGGTTATTTTGCGGTAACATTTGCGGTTATTTTTGCGGATATTATTGCGGTTATTTTGGCGGATATCATTGCGGTTATTTTGCTGTAATATTTGCGGTTATTTTTGCGGATATCATTGCGGTTGTTTTGCGGTGATATTTGCGGTTATTTTAGCGGATATCATTGCGGTTATTTTGCGGTGATATTTGCGGTTATTTTTGCGGATATCATTGCGGTTATTTTGCGGTAATATTTGCGGTTATTTTTGCGGATATCATTGCGGTTATTTTTGCGGATATTATTGCGGTTATTTTTGCGGATATCATTGCGGTTATTTTGCTGTAATATTTGCGGTTAATTTTGCGGATATTATTGCGGTTATTTTTGCGGATATTATTGCGGTTATTTTTGCGGATATCATTGCGGTTATTTTGCGGTAACATTTGCGGTTATTTTTGCGGATATTATTGCGGTTATTTTTGCGGATATCATTGCGGTTATTTTGCGGTAATATTTGCGGTTATTTTTGCGGATATTATTGCGGTTATTTTTGCGGATATCATTGCGGTTATTTTGCGGTGATATTTGCGGTTATTTTTGCGGATATCATTGCGGTTATTTTGCGGTAATATTTGCGGTTATTTTTGCGGATATCATTGCGGTTATTTTTGCGGATATTATTGCGGTTATTTTTGCGGATATTATTGCGGTTATTTTTGCGGATATCATTGCGGTTATTTTGCGGTAACATTTGCGGTTATTTTTGCGGATATTATTGCGGTTATTTTTGCGGATATCATTGCGGTTATTTTGCGGTAATGTTTGCGGTTATTTTTGCGGATATTATTGCGGTTATTTTGCTGTAATATTTGCGGTTAATTTTGCGGATATCATTGCGGTTATTTTGGCGGATATTATTGCGGTTATTTTAGCGGATATCATTGCGGTTATTTTTGCAGATATCATTGCGGTTATTTTGCGGTGATATTTGCGATTATTTTTGCGGATATCATTGCGGTTATTTTGCGGTAATATTTGCGGTTATTTTTGCGGATATCAATGCGGTTATTTTTGCGGATATTATTGCGGTTATTTTTGCGGATATTATTGCGGTTATTTTTGCGGATATCATTGCGGTTATTTTGCGGTAATGTTTGCGGTTATTTTTGCGGATATTATTGCGGTTATTTTGCTGTAATATTTGCGGTTAATTTTGCGGATATCATTGCGGTTATTTTTGCGGGTATTATTGCGGTTATTTTAGCGGATATCATTGCGGTTATTTTTGCGTATATCATTGCGGTTATTTTGCGGTAATATTTGCGGTTATTTTTGCGGATATCAATGCGGTTATTTTTGCGGATATTATTGCGGTTATTTTTGCGGATATTATTTCGGTTATTTTTGCGGATATCATTGCGGTTATTTTGCGGTAATATTTGCGGTTATTTTTGCGGATATCAATGCGGTTATTTTTGCGGATATTATTGCGGTTATTTTTGCGGATATTATTGCGGTTATTTTTGCGGATATCATTGCGGTTATTTTGCGGTAACATTTGCGGTTATTTTTGCGGTTATTATTGCGGTTATTTTTGCGGATATCATTGCGGTTATTTTGCGGTAATATTTGCGGTTATTTTTGCGGATATTATTGCGGTTATTTTGCTGTAATATTTGCGGTTAATTTTGCGGATATCATTGCGGTTATTTTTGCGGATATTATTGCGGTTATTTTTGCGGATATCATTGCGGTTATTTTGCGGTGATATTTGCGGTTATTTTTGCGGATATCATTGCGGTTATTTTTGCGGATATTATTGCGGTTATTTTTGCGGATATTATTGCGGTTATTTTTGCGGATATCATTGCGGTTATTTTGCGGTAATATTTGCGGTTATTTTTGCGGATATCATTGCGGTTATTTTTGCAGATATTATTGCGGTTATTTTTGCGGATATTATTGCGGTTATTTATGCGGATATCATTGCGGATATTTTGCGGTAACATTTGCGGTTATTTTTGCGGATATTATTGCGGTTATTTTTGCGGATATCATTGCGGTTATTTTGCGGAAATATTTGCGGTTATTTTTGCGGATATTATTGCGGTTATTTTGCGGATATTATTGCGGTTATTTTGCGGTAATATTTGCGGTTATTTTTGCGGATATCATTGCGGTTATTTTTGCGGATATTATTGCGGTTATTTTTGCGGATATTATTGCGGTTATTTTTGCGGATATTATTGTGGTTATTTTTGCAGATATCATTGCGGTTATTTTGCGGTGATATTTGCGATTATTTTTGCGGATATCATTGCGGTTATTTTGCGGTAATATTTGCGGTTATTTTTGCGGATATCAATGCGGTTATTTTTGCGGATATTATTGCGGTTATTTTTGCGGATATTATTGCGGTTATTTTTGCGGATATCATTGCGGTTATTTTGCGGTAATATTTGCGGTTATTTTTGCGGATATCAATGCGGTTATTTTTGCGGATATTATTGCGGTTATTTTTGCGGATATTATTGCGGTTATTTTTGCGGATATCATTGCGGTTATTTTGCGGTAACATTTGCGGTTATTTTTGCGGTTATTATTGCGGTTATTTTTGCGGATATCATTGCGGTTATTTTGCGGTAATATTTGCGGTTATTTTTGCGGATATTATTGCGGTTATTTTGCTGTAATATTTGCGGTTAATTTTGCGGATATCATTGCGGTTATTTTTGCGGATATTATTGCGGTTATTTTTGCGGATATCATTGCGGTTATTTTGCGGTGATATTTGCGGTTATTTTTGCGGATATCATTGCGGTTATTTTTGCGGATATTATTGCGGTTATTTTTGCGGATATTATTGCGGTTATTTTTGCGGATATCATTGCGGTTATTTTGCGGTAATATTTGCGGTTATTTTTGCGGATATCATTGCGGTTATTTTTGCAGATATTATTGCGGTTATTTTTGCGGATATTATTGCGGTTATTTATGCGGATATCATTGCGGATATTTTGCGGTAACATTTGCGGTTATTTTTGCGGATATTATTGCGGTTATTTTTGCGGATATCATTGCGGTTATTTTGCGGAAATATTTGCGGTTATTTTTGCGGATATTATTGCGGTTATTTTGCGGATATTATTGCGGTTATTTTGCGGTAATATTTGCGGTTATTTTTGCGGATATCATTGCGGTTATTTTTGCGGATATTATTGCGGTTATTTTTGCGGATATTATTGCGGTTATTTTTGCTGATATCACTGCGGTTATTTTGCGGTAACATTTGCGGTTATTTTTGCGGATATTATTGCGGTTATTTTGGCGGATATCATTGCGGTTATTTTGCTGTAATATTTGCGGTTATTTTTGCGGATATCATTGCGGTTGTTTTGCGGTGATATTTGCGGTTATTTTAGCGGATATCATTGCGGTTATTTTGCGGTGATATTTGCGGTTATTTTTGCGGATATCATTGCGGTTATTTTGCGGTAATATTTGCGGTTATTTTTGCGGATATCATTGCGGTTATTTTTGCGGATATTATTGCGGTTATTTTTGCGGATATCATTGCGGTTATTTTGCTGTAATATTTGCGGTTAATTTTGCGGATATTATTGCGGTTATTTTTGCGGATATTATTGCGGTTATTTTTGCGGATATCATTGCGGTTATTTTGCGGTAACATTTGCGGTTATTTTTGCGGATATTATTGCGGTTATTTTTGCGGATATCATTGCGGTTATTTTGCGGTAATGTTTGCGGTTATTTTTGCGGATATTATTGCGGTTATTTTTGCGGATATCATTGCGGTTATTTTGCGGTGATATTTGCGGTTATTTTTGCGGATATCATTGCGGTTATTTTGCGGTAATATTTGCGGTTATTTTTGCGGATATCATTGCGGTTATTTTTGCGGATATTATTGCGGTTATTTTTGCGGATATTATTGCGGTTATTTTTGCGGATATCATTGCGGTTATTTTGCGGTAACATTTGCGGTTATTTTTGCGGATATTATTGCGGTTATTTTTGCGGATATCATTGCGGTTATTTTGCGGTAATGTTTGCGGTTATTTTTGCGGATATTATTGCGGTTATTTTGCTGTAATATTTGCGGTTAATTTTGCGGATATCATTGCGGTTATTTTGGCGGATATTATTGCGGTTATTTTAGCGGATATCATTGCGGTTATTTTTGCAGATATCATTGCGGTTATTTTGCGGTGATATTTGCGATTATTTTTGCGGATATCATTGCGGTTATTTTGCGGTAATATTTGCGGTTATTTTTGCGGATATCAATGCGGTTATTTTTGCGGATATTATTGCGGTTATTTTTGCGGATATTATTGCGGTTATTTTTGCGGATATCATTGCGGTTATTTTTGCGGATATCATGGCGGTTATTTTGCGGTAACATTTGCGGTTATTTTTGCGGTTATTATTGCGGTTATTTTTGCGGACAAATTGCGGTTATTTTTCGGTAATATTTGCGGTTATTTTTGCGGATATTATTGCGGTTATTTTGCTGTAATATTTGCGGTTAATTTTGCGGATATCATTGCAGTTATTTTTGCGGATATTATTGCGGTTATTTTTGCGGATATCATTGCGGTTATTTTGCGGTGATATTTGCGGTTATTTTTGCGGATATCATTGCGGTTATTTTTGCGGATATTATTGCGGTTATTTTTGCGGATATTATTGCGGTTATTTTTGCGGATATCATTGCGGTTATTTTGCGGTAATATTTGCGGTTATTTTTGCGGATATCATTGCGGTTATTTTTGCGGATATTATTGCGGTTATTTTTGCGGATATTATTGCGGTTATTTTTGCGGATATCATTGCGGTTATTTTGCGGTAACATTTGCGGTTATTTTTGCGGATATTATTGCGGTTTTTTGCGGTTATATTTGCGGTTATTTTTGCGGATATTATTGCGGTTATTTTTGCGGATATCATTGCGGTTATTTTGCAGTAATATTTGCGGTTAATTTTGCGGATATTATTGCGGTTATTTTTGCGGATATTATTGCGGTTGTTTTGCGGTAACATTTGCGGTTATTTTTGCGGATATTATTGCGGTTATTTTTGCGGATATCATTGCGGTTATTTTGCGGTAACATTTGCGGTTATTTTTGCGGATATTATTGCGGTTATTTTTGCGGATATCATTGCGGTTATTTTTGCGGACTTTATTGCGGTTATTTTTGCGGATATTATTGCGGTTATTTTTGCGGATATCATTGCGGTTATTTAGCGGTAACATTTGCGGTTATTTTTGCTGATATTATTGCGGTTATTTTTGCGGATATCATTGCGGTTATTTTGCTGACATATTTGCGGTTTATTTTGCGGATATTATTGCGGATATTTTTGCGGATATCATTGCGGTTATTTTTGCGGATATCATTGCGGTTATTTTGCGGTGATATTTGCGGTTATTTTAGCGGATATCATTGCGGTTATTTTGCGGTAATATTTGCATATTTTTGCGGATATTATTGCGGTTATTTTTGCGGATATTATTGCGGTTATTTTTGCGGATATTATTGCGGTTATTTTTGCGGATATCATTGCGGTTATTTTGCGGTAATATTTGCGGTTATTTTTGCGGATATTATTGCGATTATTTTGCTGTAATATTTGCGGTTAATTTTGCGGATATTATTGCGGTTATTTTGCTGTAATATTTGCGGTTAATTTTGCGGATATTATTGCGGTTATTTTTGCGGATATCATTGCGGTTATTTTTGCGGATATCATTGCGGTTATTTTGCGGTAATATTTGCGGTTATTTTTGCGGATATTATTGCGGTTATTTTGCTGTAATATTTGCGGTTAATTTTGCGGATATCATAGCGGTTATTTTTGCGGATATTATTGCGGTTATTTTTGCGGATATCATTGCGGTTATTTTGCGGTGATATTTGCGGTTATTTTTGCGGATATCATTGCGGTTATTTTTGCGGATATTATTGCGGTTATTTTTGCGGATATTATTGCGGTTATTTTTGCGGATATCATTGCGGTTATTTTGCGGTAATATTTGCGGTTATTTTTGCGGATATCATTGCGGTTATTTTTGCAGATATTATTGCGGTTATTTTTGCGGATATTATTGCGGTTATTTATGCGGATATCATTGCGGATATTTTGCGGTAACATTTGCGGTTATTTTTGCGGATATTATTGCGGTTATTTTTGCGGATATCATTGCGGTTATTTTGCGGAAATATTTGCGGTTATTTTTGCGGATATTATTGCGGTTATTTTGCGGATATTATTGCGGTTATTTTGCGGTAATATTTGCGGTTATTTTTGCGGATATCATTGCGGTTATTTTTGCGGATATTATTGCGGTTATTTTTGCGGATATTATTGCGGTTATTTTTGCGGATATTATTGTGGTTATTTTTGCAGATATCATTGCGGTTATTTTGCGGTGATATTTGCGATTATTTTTGCGGATATCATTGCGGTTATTTTGCGGTAATATTTGCGGTTATTTTTGCGGATATCAATGCGGTTATTTTTGCGGATATTATTGCGGTTATTTTTGCGGATATTATTGCGGTTATTTTTGCGGATATCATTGCGGTTATTTTGCGGTAATATTTGCGGTTATTTTTGCGGATATCAATGCGGTTATTTTTGCGGATATTATTGCGGTTATTTTTGCGGATATTATTGCGGTTATTTTTGCGGATATCATTGCGGTTATTTTGCGGTGATATTTGCGGTTATTTTTGCGGATATCATTGCGGTTATTTTTGCGGATATTATTGCGGTTATTTTTGCGGATATCATTGCGGTTATTTTGCGGTAATATTTGCGGTTATTTTTGCGGATATCAATGCGGTTATTTTTGCGGATATTATTGCGGTTATTTTTGCGGATATTATTGCGGTTATTTTTGCGGATATCATTGCGGTTATTTTTGCGGATATCATGGCGGTTATTTTGCGGTAACATTTGCGGTTATTTTTGCGGTTATTATTGCGGTTATTTTTGCGGACAAATTGCGGTTATTTTTCGGTAATATTTGCGGTTATTTTTGCGGATATTATTGCGGTTATTTTGCTGTAATATTTGCGGTTAATTTTGCGGATATCATTGCAGTTATTTTTGCGGATATTATTGCGGTTATTTTTGCGGATATCATTGCGGTTATTTTGCGGTGATATTTGCGGTTATTTTTGCGGATATCATTGCGGTTATTTTTGCGGATATTATTGCGGTTATTTTTGCGGATATTATTGCGGTTATTTTTGCGGATATCATTGCGGTTATTTTGCGGTAATATTTGCGGTTATTTTTGCGGATATCATTGCGGTTATTTTTGCGGATATTATTGCGGTTATTTTTGCGGATATTATTGCGGTTATTTTTGCGGATATCATTGCGGTTATTTTGCGGTAACATTTGCGGTTATTTTTGCGGATATTATTGCGGTTTTTTGCGGTTATATTTGCGGTTATTTTTGCGGATATTATTGCGGTTATTTTTGCGGATATCATTGCGGTTATTTTGCAGTAATATTTGCGGTTAATTTTGCGGATATTATTGCGGTTATTTTTGCGGATATTATTGCGGTTGTTTTGCGGTAACATTTGCGGTTATTTTTGCGGATATTATTGCGGTTATTTTTGCGGATATCATTGCGGTTATTTTGCGGTAACATTTGCGGTTATTTTTGCGGATATTATTGCGGTTATTTTTGCGGATATCATTGCGGTTATTTTTGCGGACTTTATTGCGGTTATTTTTGCGGATATTATTGCGGTTATTTTTGCGGATATCATTGCGGTTATTTAGCGGTAACATTTGCGGTTATTTTTGCTGATATTATTGCGGTTATTTTTGCGGATATCATTGCGGTTATTTTGCTGACATATTTGCGGTTTATTTTGCGGATATTATTGCGGATATTTTTGCGGATATCATTGCGGTTATTTTTGCGGATATCATTGCGGTTATTTTGCGGTGATATTTGCGGTTATTTTAGCGGATATCATTGCGGTTATTTTGCGGTAATATTTGCATATTTTTGCGGATATTATTGCGGTTATTTTTGCGGATATTATTGCGGTTATTTTTGCGGATATTATTGCGGTTATTTTTGCGGATATCATTGCGGTTATTTTGCGGTTATTTTTGCGGATATTATTGCGATTATTTTGCTGTAATATTTGCGGTTAATTTTGCGGATATTATTGCGGTTATTTTGCTGTAATATTTGCGGTTAATTTTGCGGATATTATTGCGGTTATTTTTGCGGATATCATTGCGGTTATTTTTGCGGATATCATTGCGGTTATTTTGCGGTAATATTTGCGGTTATTTTTGCGGATATTATTGCGGTTATTTTGCTGTAATATTTGCGGTTAATTTTGCGGATATCATAGCGGTTATTTTTGCGGATATTATTGCGGTTATTTTTGCGGATATCATTGCGGTTATTTTGCGGTGATATTTGCGGTTATTTTTGCGGATATCATTGCGGTTATTTTTGCGGATATTATTGCGGTTATTTTTGCGGATATTATTGCGGTTATTTTTGCGGATATCATTGCGGTTATTTTGCGGTAATATTTGCGGTTATTTTTGCGGATATCATTGCGGTTATTTTTGCAGATATTATTGCGGTTATTTTTGCGGATATTATTGCGGTTATTTATGCGGATATCATTGCGGATATTTTGCGGTAACATTTGCGGTTATTTTTGCGGATATTATTGCGGTTATTTTTGCGGATATCATTGCGGTTATTTTGCGGAAATATTTGCGGTTATTTTTGCGGATATTATTGCGGTTATTTTGCGGATATTATTGCGGTTATTTTGCGGTAATATTTGCGGTTATTTTTGCGGATATCATTGCGGTTATTTTTGCGGATATTATTGCGGTTATTTTTGCGGATATTATTGCGGTTATTTTTGCGGATATTATTGTGGTTATTTTTGCAGATATCATTGCGGTTATTTTGCGGTGATATTTGCGATTATTTTTGCGGATATCATTGCGGTTATTTTGCGGTAATATTTGCGGTTATTTTTGCGGATATCAATGCGGTTATTTTTGCGGATATTATTGCGGTTATTTTTGCGGATATTATTGCGGTTATTTTTGCGGATATCATTGCGGTTATTTTGCGGTAATATTTGCGGTTATTTTTGCGGATATCAATGCGGTTATTTTTGCGGATATTATTGCGGTTATTTTTGCGGATATTATTGCGGTTATTTTTGCGGATATCATTGCGGTTATTTTGCGGTAACATTTGCGGTTATTTTTGCGGTTATTATTGCGGTTATTTTTGCGGATATCATTGCGGTTATTTTGCGGTAATATTTGCGGTTATTTTTGCGGATATTATTGCGGTTATTTTGCTGTAATATTTGCGGTTAATTTTGCGGATATCATTGCGGTTATTTTTTCGGATATTATTGCGGTTATTTTTGCGGATATCATTGCGGTTATTTTGCGGTGATATTTGCGGTTATTTTTGCGGATATCATTGCGGTTATTTTTGCGGATATTATCGCGGTTATTTTTGCGGATATTATTGCGGTTATTTTTGCGGATATCATTGCGGTTATTTTGCGGTAATATTTGCGGTTATTTTTGCGGATATCATTGCGGTTATTTTTGCAGATATTATTGCGGTTATTTTTGCGGATATTATTGCGGTTATTTATGCGGATATCATTGCGGATATTTTGCGGTAACATTTGCGGTTATTTTTGCGGATATTATTGCGGTTATTTTTGCGGATATCATTGCGGTTATTTTGCGGAAATATTTGCGGTTATTTTTGCGGATATTATTGCGGTTATTTTGCGGATATTATTGCGGTTATTTTGCGGTAATATTTGCGGTTATTTTTGCGGATATCATTGCGGTTATTTTTGCGGATTTTATTGCGGTTATTTTTGCGGATATTATTGCGGTTATTTTTGCTGATATCACTGCGGTTATTTTGCGGTAACATTTGCGGTTATTTTTGCGGATATTATTGCGGTTATTTTGGCGGATATCATTGCGGTTATTTTGCTGTAATATTTGCGGTTATTTTTGCGGATATCATTGCGGTTGTTTTGCGGTGATATTTGCGGTTATTTTAGCGGATATCATTGCGGTTATTTTGCGGTGATATTTGCGGTTATTTTTGCGGATATCATTGCGGTTATTTTGCGGTAATATTTGCGGTTATTTTTGCGGATATCATTGCGGTTATTTTTGCGGATATTATTGCGGTTATTTTTGCGGATATCATTGCGGTTATTTTGCGGTAACATTTGCGGTTATTTTTGCGGATATTATTGCGGTTATTTTTGCGGATATCATTGCGGTTATTTTGCGGTAATGTTTGCGGTTATTTTTGCGGATATTATTGCGGTTATTTTTGCGGATATCATTGCGGTTATTTTGCGGTGATATTTGCGGTTATTTTTGCGGATATCATTGCGGTTATTTTGCGGTAATATTTGCGGTTATTTTTGCGGATATCATTGCGGTTATTTTTGCGGATATTATTGCGGTTATTTTTGCGGATATTATTGCGGTTATTTTTGCGGATATCATTGCGGTTATTTTGCGGTAACATTTGCGGTTATTTTTGCGGATATTATTGCGGTTATTTTTGCGGATATCATTGCGGTTATTTTTGCGGATATCATGGCGGTTATTTTGCGGTAACATTTGCGGTTATTTTTGCGGTTATTATTGCGGTTATTTTTGCGGACAAATTGCGGTTATTTTTCGGTAATATTTGCGGTTATTTTTGCGGATATTATTGCGGTTATTTTGCTGTAATATTTGCGGTTAATTTTGCGGATATCATTGCAGTTATTTTTGCGGATATTATTGCGGTTATTTTTGCGGATATCATTGCGGTTATTTTGCGGTGATATTTGCGGTTATTTTTGCGGATATCATTGCGGTTATTTTTGCGGATATTATTGCGGTTATTTTTGCGGATATTATTGCGGTTATTTTTGCGGATATCATTGCGGTTATTTTGCGGTAATATTTGCGGTTATTTTTGCGGATATCATTGCGGTTATTTTTGCGGATATTATTGCGGTTATTTTTGCGGATATTATTGCGGTTATTTTTGCGGATATCATTGCGGTTATTTTGCGGTAACATTTGCGGTTATTTTTGCGGATATTATTGCGGTTTTTTGCGGTTATATTTGCGGTTATTTTTGCGGATATTATTGCGGTTATTTTTGCGGATATCATTGCGGTTATTTTGCAGTAATATTTGCGGTTAATTTTGCGGATATTATTGCGGTTATTTTTGCGGATATTATTGCGGTTGTTTTGCGGTAACATTTGCGGTTATTTTTGCGGATATTATTGCGGTTATTTTTGCGGATATTATTGCGGTTATTTTTGCGGATATCATTGCGGTTATTTTGCGGTAACATTTGCGGTTATTTTTGCGGATATTATTGCGGTTATTTTTGCGGATATCATTGCGGTTATTTTTGCGGATATTATTGCGGTTATTTTTGCGGATATTATTGCGGTTATTTTTGCGGATATCATTGCGGTTATTTAGCGGTAACATTTGCGGTTATTTTTGCTGATATTATTGCGGTTATTTTTGCGGATATCATTGCGGTTATTTTGCTGACATATTTGCGGTTTATTTTGCGGATATTATTGCGGATATTTTTGCGGATATCATTGCGGTTATTTTTGCGGATATCATTGCGGTTATTTTGCGGTGATATTTGCGGTTATTTTAGCGGATATCATTGCGGTTATTTTGCGGTAATATTTGCGGTTATTTTTGCGGTTATTATTGCGGTTATTTTTGCGGATATTATTGCGGTTATTTTTGCGGATATCATTGCGGTTATTTTGCGGTAATATTTGCGGTTATTTTTGCGGATATCATTGCGGTTATTTTGCGGTAACATTTGCGGTTATTTTTGCGGATATTATTGCGGTTTTTTGCGGTTATATTTGCGGTTATTTTTGCGGATATTATTGCGGTTATTTTTGCGGATATCATTGCGGTTATATTGCTGTAATATTTGCGGTTAATTTTGCGGATATTATTGCGGTTATTTTTGCGGATATCATTGCGGTTATTTTGCGGTTATATTTGCGGTTATTTTTGCGGATATTATTGCGGTTATTTTTGCGGATATCATTGCGGTTATTTTGCAGTAATATTTGCGGTTAATTTTGCGGATATTATTGCGGTTATTTTTGCGGATATCATTGCGGTTGTTTTGCGGTAACAATTGCGGTTATTTTTGCGGATATTATTGCGGTTATTTTTGCGGATGTCATTGCGGTTATTTTGCGGTAATATTTGCGGTTATTTTTGCGGATATTATTGCGGTTATTTTTGCGGATATTATTGCGGTTATTTTTGCGGATATTATTGCGGTTATTTTTGCGGATATCATTGCGGTTATTTAGCGGTAACATTTGCGGTTATTTTTGCTGATATTTTTGCGGTTATTTTTGCGGATATCATTGCGGTTATTTTGCTGACATATTTGCGGTTTATTTTGCGGATATTATTGCGGATATTTTTGCGGATATCATTGCGGTTATTTTTGCGGATATCATTGCGGTTATTTTGCGGTGATATTTGCGGTTATTTTAGCGGATATCATTGCGGTTATTTTGCGGTAATATTTGCGGTTATTTTTGCGGATATCATTGCGGTTGTTTTGCGGTGATATTTGCGGTTATTTTAGCGGATATCATTGCGGTTATTTTGCGGTGATATTTGCGGTTATTTTTGCGGATATCATTGCGGTTATTTTGCGGTAATATTTGCGGTTATTTTTGCGGATATCATTGCGGTTATTTTTGCGGATATTATTGCGGTTATTTTTGCGGATATCATTGCGGTTATTTTGCGGTAACATTTGCGGTTATTTTTGCGGATATTATTGCGGTTATTTTTGCGGATATCATTGCGGTTATTTTGCGGTAATGTTTGCGGTTATTTTTGCGGATATTATTGCGGTTATTTTTGCGGATATCATTGCGGTTATTTTGCGGTAACATTTGCGGTTATTTTTGCGGATATTATTGCGGTTATTTTTGCGGATATCATTGCGGTTATTTTGCGGTAATGTTTGCGGTTATTTTTGCGGATATTATTGCGGTTATTTTTGCGGATATCATTGCGGTTATTTTGCGGTGATATTTGCGGTTATTTTTGCGGATATCATTGCGGTTATTTTGCGGTAATATTTGCGGTTATTTTTGCGGATATCATTGCGGTTATTTTTGCGGATATTATTGCGGTTATTTTTGCGGATATCATTGCGGTTTTTTTGCGGTAACATTTGCGGTTATTTTTGCGGATATTATTGCGGTTATTTTTGCGGATATCATTGCGGTTATTTTGCGGTAATGTTTGCGGTTATTTTTGCGGATATTATTGCGGTTATTTTTGCGGATATCATTGCGGTTATTTTGCGGTAACATTTGCGGTTATTTTTGCGGATATTATTGCGGTTATTTTTGCGGATATCATTGCGGTTATTTTGCGGTAACATTTGCGGTTATTTTTGCGGATATTATTGCGGTTATTTTGGCGGATATCATTGCGGTTATTTTTGCGGATTTTATTGCGGTTATTTTTGCGGATATTATTGCGGTTATTTTTGCTGATATCACTGCGGTTATTTTGCGGTAACATTTGCGGTTATTTTTGCGGATATTATTGCGGTTATTTTGGCGGATATCATTGCGGTTATTTTGCTGTAATATTTGCGGTTATTTTTGCGGATATCATTGCGGTTGTTTTGCGGTGATATTTGCGGTTATTTTAGCGGATATCATTGCGGTTATTTTGCGGTGATATTTGCGGTTATTTTTGCGGATATCATTGCGGTTATTTTGCGGTAATATTTGCGGTTATTTTTGCGGATATCATTGCGGTTATTTTTGCGGATATTATTGCGGTTATTTTTGCGGATATCATTGCGGTTATTTTGCGGTAACATTTGCGGTTATTTTTGCGGATATTATTGCGGTTATTTTTGCGGATATCATTGCGGTTATTTTGCGGTAATGTTTGCGGTTATTTTTGCGGATATTATTGCGGTTATTTTTGCGGATATCATTGCGGTTATTTTGCGGTGATATTTGCGGTTATTTTTGCGGATATCATTGCGGTTATTTTGCGGTAATATTTGCGGTTATTTTTGCGGATATCATTGCGGTTATTTTTGCGGATATTATTGCGGTTATTTTTGCGGATATTATTGCGGTTATTTTTGCGGATATCATTGCGGTTATTTTGCGGTAACATTTGCGGTTATTTTTGCGGATATTATTGCGGTTTTTTGCGGTTATATTTGCGGTTATTTTTGCGGATATTATTGCGGTTATTTTTGCGGATATCATTGCGGTTATTTTGCAGTAATATTTGCGGTTAATTTTGCGGATATTATTGCGGTTATTTTTGCGGATATTATTGCGGTTGTTTTGCGGTAACATTTGCGGTTATTTTTGCGGATATTATTGCGGTTATTTTTGCGGATATTATTGCGGTTATTTTTGCGGATATCATTGCGGTTATTTTGCGGTAACATTTGCGGTTATTTTTGCGGATATTATTGCGGTTATTTTTGCGGATATCATTGCGGTTATTTTTGCGGATATTATTGCGGTTATTTTTGCGGATATTATTGCGGTTATTTTTGCGGATATCATTGCGGTTATTTAGCGGTAACATTTGCGGTTATTTTTGCTGATATTATTGCGGTTATTTTTGCGGATATCATTGCGGTTATTTTGCTGACATATTTGCGGTTTATTTTGCGGATATTATTGCGGATATTTTTGCGGATATCATTGCGGTTATTTTTGCGGATATCATTGCGGTTATTTTGCGGTGATATTTGCGGTTATTTTAGCGGATATCATTGCGGTTATTTTGCGGTAATATTTGCGGTTATTTTTGCGGATATTATTGCGGTTATTTTTGCGGATATTATTGCGGTTATTTTTGCGGATATCATTGCGGTTATTTTGCGGTAATATTTGCGGTTATTTTTGCGGATATCATTGCGGTTATTTTGCGGTAACATTTGCGGTTATTTTTGCGGATATTATTGCGGTTTTTTGCGGTTATATTTGCGGTTATTTTTGCGGATATTATTGCGGTTATTTTTGCGGATATCATTGCGGTTATATTGCTGTAATATTTGCGGTTAATTTTGCGGATATTATTGCGGTTATTTTTGCGGATATCATTGCGGTTATTTTGCGGTTATATTTGCGGTTATTTTTGCGGATATTATTGCGGTTATTTTTGCGGATATCATTGCGGTTATTTTGCAGTAATATTTGCGGTTAATTTTGCGGATATTATTGCGGTTATTTTTGCGGATATCATTGCGGTTGTTTTGCGGTAACAATTGCGGTTATTTTTGCGGATATTATTGCGGTTATTTTTGCGGATGTCATTGCGGTTATTTTGCGGTAATATTTGCGGTTATTTTTGCGGATATTATTGCGGTTATTTTTGCGGATATTATTGCGGTTATTTTTGCGGATATTATTGCGGTTATTTTTGCGGATATCATTGCGGTTATTTAGCGGTAACATTTGCGGTTATTTTTGCTGATATTTTTGCGGTTATTTTTGCGGATATCATTGCGGTTATTTTGCTGACATATTTGCGGTTTATTTTGCGGATATTATTGCGGATATTTTTGCGGATATCATTGCGGTTATTTTTGCGGATATCATTGCGGTTATTTTGCGGTGATATTTGCGGTTATTTTAGCGGATATCATTGCGGTTATTTTGCGGTAATATTTGCGGTTATTTTTGCGGATATTATTGCGGTTATTTTTGCGGATATTATTGCGGTTATTTTTGCGGATATTATTGCGGTTATTTTTGCGGATATCATTGCGGTTATTTTGCGGTAATATTTGCGGTTATTTTTGCGGATATTATTGCGATTATTTTGCTGTAATATTTGCGGTTAATTTTGCGGATATTATTGCGGTTATTTTGCTGTAATATTTGCGGTTAATTTTGCGGATATTATTGCGGTTATTTTTGCGGATATCATTGCGGTTATTTTTGCGGATATCATTGCGGTTATTTTGCGGTAATATTTGCGGTTATTTTTGCGGATATTATTGCGGTTATTTTGCTGTAATATTTGCGGTTAATTTTGCGGATATCATAGCGGTTATTTTTGCGGATATTATTGCGGTTATTTTTGCGGATATCATTGCGGTTATTTTGCGGTGATATTTGCGGTTATTTTTGCGGATATCATTGCGGTTATTTTGCGGTAATATTTTCGGTTATTTTTGCGGATATTATTGCGGTTATTTTGCTGTAATATTTGCGGTTATTTTAGAGGATATCATTGCGGTTATTTTGCTGTAATATTTGCGGTTAATTTTGCGGATATTATTGCGGTTATTTTTGCGGATATCATTGCGGTTATTTTGCGGTGATATTTGCGGTTATTTTTGCGGATATCATTGCGGTTATTTTGCGGTAATATTTGCGGTTATTTTTGCGGATATCATTGCGGTTATTTTTGCGGATATTATTGCGGTTATTTTTGCGGATATCATTGCGGTTATTTTTGCGGATATTATTGCGGTTATTTTTGCGGATATCATTGCGGTTATTTTGCGGTAATATTTGCGGTTATTTTTGCGGATATTATTGCGGTTATTTTGCTGTAATATTTGCGGTTAATTTGGCTGATATTATTGCGGTTATTTTGCTGTAATATTTGCGGTTAATTTTGCGGATATTATTGCGGTTATTTTTGCGGATATCATTGCGGTTATTTTGCGGTGATATTTGCGGTTATTTTAGCGGATATCATTGCGGTTATTTTGCGGTAATATTTGCGGTTATTTTTGCGGATATTATTGCGGTTATTTTTGCGGATATTATTGCGGTTATTTTTGCGGATATTATTGCGGTTATTTTTGCGGATATCATTGCGGTTATTTTGCGGTAATATTTGCGGTTATTTTTGCGGATATTATTGCGGTTATTTTGCTGTAATATTTGCGGTTAATTTTGCGGATATTATTGCGGTTATTTTGCTGTAATATTTGCGGTTAATTTTGCGGATATTATTGCGGTTATTTTTGCGGATATCATTGCGGTTATTTTTGCGGATATCATTGCGGTTATTTTGCGGTAATATTTGCGGTTATTTTTGCGGATATTATTGCGGTTATTTTGCTGTAATATTTGCGGTTAATTTTGCGGATATCATTGCGGTTATTTTTGCGGATATTATTGCGGTTATTTTTGCGGATATCATTGCGGTTATTTTGCGGTGATATTTGCGGTTATTTTTGCGGATATCATTGCGGTTATTTTGCGGTAATATTTTCGGTTATTTTTGCGGATATTATTGCGGTTATTTTGCTGTAATATTTGCGGTTATTTTAGCGGATATCATTGCGGTTATTTTGCTGTAATATTTGCGGTTAATTTTGCGGATATTATTGCGGTTATTTTTGCGGATATCATTGCGGTTATTTTTGCGGATATCATTGCGGTTATTTTGCGGTGATATTTGCGGTTATTTTTGCGGATATCATTGCGGTTATTTTGCGGTAATATTTGCGGTTATTTTTGCGGATATCATTGCGGTTATTTTTGCGGATATTATTGCGGTTATTTTTGCGGATATTATTGCGGTTATTTTTGCGGATATCATTGCGGTTATTTTGCGGTGATATTTGCGGTTATTTTTGCGGATATTATTGCGGTTATTTTTGCGGATATCATTGCGGTTATTTTGCTGTAATATTTGCGGTTAATTTTGCGGATATTATTGCGGATATTTTTGCGGATATCATTGCGGTTATTTTTGCGGATATCATTGCGGTTATTTTGCGGTGATATTTGCGGTTATTTTTGCGGATATCATTGCGGTTATTTTGCGGTAATAATTGCGGTTATTTTTGCGGATATCATTGCGGTTATTTTTGCGGATATTATTGCGGTTATTTTTGCGTATATTATTGCGGTTATTTTTGCGGATATCATTGCGGTTATTTTGCGGTAACATTTGCGGTTATTTTTGCGGATATTATAGCGGTTATTTTTGCGGATATCATTGCGGTTATTTTGCGGTAATGTTTGCGGTTATTTTTGCGGATATTATTGCGGTTATTTTGCTGTAATATTTGCGGTTAATTTTGCGGATATCATTGCGGTTATTTTTGCGGATATTATTGCGGTTATTTTAGCGGATATCATTGCGGTTATTTTTGCAGATATCATTGCGGTTATTTTGCGGTGATATTTGCGATTATTTTTGCGGATATCATTGCGGTTATTTTGCGGTAATATTTGCGGTTATTTTTGCGGATATCAATGCGCTTATTTTTGCGGATATTATTGCGGTTATTTTTGCGGATATTATTGCGGTTATTTTTGCGGATATCATTGCGGTTATTTTTTCGGATATCATTGCGATTATTTTGCGGTAATATTTGCGGTTATTTTTGCGGATATTATTGCGGTTATTTTGCTATAATATTTGCGGTTAATTTTGCGGATATCATTGCGGTTATTTTTGCGGATATTATTGCGGTTATTTTTGCGGATATCACTGCGGTTATTTTGCGGTGATATTTGCGGTTATTTTTGCGGATATCATTGCGGCTATTTTTGCGGATATTATTGCGGTTATTTTTGCGGATATTATTGCGGTTATTTTTGCGGATATCATTGCGGTTATTTTGCGGTAATATTTGCGGTTATTTTTGCGGATATCATTGCGGTTATTTTTGCGGATATTATTGCGGTTATTTTTGCGGATATTATTGCGGTTATTTTTGCGGATATCATTGCGGTTATTTTGCGGTAACATTTGCGGTTATTTTTGCGGATATTATTGCGGTTTTTTGCGGTTATATTTGCGGTTATTTTTGCGGATATTATTGCGGTTATTTTTGCGGATATCATTGCGGTTATTTTGCAGTAATATTTGCGGTTAATTTTGCGGATATTATTGCGGTTATTTTTGCGGATATCATTGCGGTTGTTTTGCGGTAACATTTGCGGTTATTTTTGCGGATATTATTGCGGTTATTTTTGCGGATATCATTGCGGTTATTTTGCGGTAATATTTGCGGTTATTCTTGCGGATATTATTGCGGTTATTTTTGCGGATATTATTGCGGTTATTTTTGCGGATATTATTGCGGTTATTTTTGCGGATATCATTGCGGTTATTTAGCGGTAACATTTGCGGTTATTTTTGCTGATATTTTTGCGGTTATTTTTGCGGATATCATTGCGGTTATTTTGCTGACATATTTGCGGTTATTTTTGCGGATATTATTGCGGTTATTTTTGCGGATATTATTGCGGTTATTTTTGCGGATATCATTGCGGTTATTTTGCGGTGATATTTGCGGTTATTTTAGCGGATATCATTGCGGTTATTTTGCGGTAATATTTGCGGTTATTTTTGCGGATATTATTGCGGTTATTTTTGCGGATATTATTGCGGTTATTTTGCTGTAATATTTGCGGTTAATTTTGCGGATATCATTGCGGTTATTTTGCGGTAATATTTGCGGTTATTTTTGCGGATATTATTGCGGTTATTTTGCTGTAATATTTGCGGTTAATTTTGTGGATATTATTGCGTTTATTTTGCTGTAATATTTGCGGTTAATTTTGCGGATATTATTGCGGTTATTTTTGCGGATATCATTGCGGTTATTTTTGCGGATATCATTGCGGTTATTTCGCGGTAATATTTGCGGTTATTTTTGCGGATATTATTGCGGTTATTTTGCTGTAATATTTGCGGTTAATTTTGCGGATATCATTGCGGTTATTTTTGCGGATATTATTGCGGTTATTTTTGCGGATATCATTGCGGTTATTTTGCGGTGATATTTGTGGTTATTTTTGCGGATATCATTGCGGTTATTTGCGGTAATATTTTCGGTTATTTTTGCGGATATTATTGCGGTTATTTTGCTGTAATATTTGCGGTTAATTTTGCGGATATCATTGCGGTTATTTTGCTGTAATATTTGCGGTTAATTTTGCGGATATTATTGCGGTTATTTTTGCGGATATCATTGCGGTTATTTTTGCGGATATCATTGCGGTTATTTTGCGGTGATATTTGCGGTTATTTTTGCGGATATCATTGCGGTTATTTTGCGGTAATATTTGCGGTTATTTTTGCGGATATCATTGCGGTTATTTTTGCGGATTATATTGCGGTTATTTTTGCGGATATTATTGCGGTTATTTTTGCGGATATCATTGCGGTTATTTTGCGGTAACATTTGCGGTTATTTTTGCGGATATTATTGCGGTTATTTTTGCGGATATCATTGCGGTTATATTGCTGTAATATTTGCGGTTAATTTTGCGGATATTATTGCGGTTATTTTTGCGGATATCATTGCGGTTATTTTGCGGTTATATTTGCGGTTATTTTTGCGGATATTATTGCGGTTATTTTTGCGGATATCATTGCGGTTATTTTGCAGTAATATTTGCGGTTAATTTTGCGGATATTATTGCGGTTATTTTTGCGGATATCATTGCGGTTGTTTTGCGGTAACATTTGCGGTTATTTTTGCGGATATTATTGCGGTTATTTTTGCGGATATCATTGCGGTTATTTTGCGGTAATATTTGCGGTTATTTTTGCGGATATTATTGCGGTTATTTTTGCGGATATTATTGCGGTTATTTTTGCGGATATTATTGCGGTTATTTTTGCGGATATCATTGCGGTTATTTAGCGGTAACATTTGCGGTTATTTTTGCTGATATTTTTGCGGTTATTTTTGCGGATATCATTGCGGTTATTTTGCTGACATATTTGCGGTTTATTTTGCGGATATTATTGCGGATATTTTTGCGGATATCATTGCGGTTATTTTTGCGGATATCATTGCGGTTATTTTGCGGTGATATTTGCGGTTATTTTAGCGGATATCATTGCGGTTATTTTGCGGTAATATTTGCGGTTATTTTTGCGGATATTATTGCGGTTATTTTTGCGGATATTATTGCGGTTATTTTTGCGGATATCATTGCGGTTATTTTGCGGTGATATTTGCGGTTATTTTAGCGGATATCATTGCGGTTATTTTGCGGTAATATTTGCGGTTATTTTTGCGGATATTATTGCGGTTATTTTTGCGGATATTATTGCGGTTATTTTTGCGGATATTATTGCGGTTATTTTTGCGGATATCATTGCGGTTATTTTGCGGTAATATTTGCGGTTATTTTTGCGGATATTATTGCGGTTATTTTGCTGTAATATTTGCGGTTAATTTTGCGGATATTATTGCGTTTATTTTGCTGTAATATTTGCGGTTAATTTTGCGGATATTATTGCGGTTATTTTTGCGGATATCATTGCGGTTATTTTTGCGGATATCATTGCGGTTATTTCGCGGTAATATTTGCGGTTATTTTTGCGGATATTATTGCGGTTATTTTGCTGTAATATTTGCGGTTAATTTTGCGGATATCATTGCGGTTATTTTTGCGGATATTATTGCGGTTATTTTTGCGGATATCATTGCGGTTATTTTGCGGTGATATTTGCGGTTATTTTTGCGGATATCATTGCGGTTATTTTGCGGTAATATTTTCGGTTATTTTTGCGGATATTATTGCGGTTATTTTGCTGTAATATTTGCGGTTAATTTTGCGGATATCATTGCGGTTATTTTGCTGTAATATTTGCGGTTAATTTTGCGGATATTATTGCGGTTATTTTTGCGGATATCATTGCGGTTATTTTTGCGGATATCATTGCGGTTATTTTGCGGTGATATTTGCGGTTATTTTTGCGGATATCATTGCGGTTATTTTGCGGTAATATTTGCGGTTATTTTTGCGGATATCATTGCGGTTATTTTTGCGGATATTATTGCGGTTATTTTTGCGGATATTATTGCGGTTATTTTTGCGGATATCATTGCGGTTATTTTGCGGTAACATTTGCGGTTATTTTTGCGGATATTATTGCGGTTATTTTTGCGGATATCATTGCGGTTATATTGCTGTAATATTTGCGGTTAATTTTGCGGATATTATTGCGGTTATTTTTGCGGATATCATTGCGGTTATATTTGCGGTTATTTTTGCGGATATTATTGCGGTTATTTTTGCGGATATCATTGCGGTTATTTTGCAGTAATATTTGCGGTTAATTTTGCGGATATTATTGCGGTTATTTTTGCGGATATCATTGCGGTTGTTTTGCGGTAACATTTGCGGTTATTTTTGCGGATATTATTGCGGTTATTTTTGCGGATATCATTGCGGTTATTTTGCGGTAATATTTGCGGTTATTTTTGCGGATATTATTGCGGTTATTTTTGCGGATATTATTGCGGTTATTTTTGCGGATATTATTGCGGTTATTTTTGCGGATATCATTGCGGTTATTTAGCGGTAACATTTGCGGTTATTTTTGCTGATATTTTTGCGGTTATTTTTGCGGATATCATTGCGGTTATTTTGCTGACATATTTGCGGTTTATTTTGCGGATATTATTGCGGATATTTTTGCGGATATCATTGCGGTTATTTTTGCGGATATCATTGCGGTTATTTTGCGGTGATATTTGCGGTTATTTTAGCGGATATCATTGCGGTTATTTTGCGGTAATATTTGCGGTTATTTTTGCGGATATTATTGCGGTTATTTTTGCGGATATTATTGCGGTTATTTTTGCGGATATTATTGCGGTTATTTTTGCGGATATCATTGCGGTTATTTTGCGGTAATATTTGCGGTTATTTTTGCTGATATTATTGCGGTTATTTTGCTGTAATATTTGCGGTTAATTTTGCGGATATTATTGCGGTTATTTTTGCGGATATCATTGCGGTTATTTTTGCGGATATCATTGCGGTTATTTCGCGGTAATATTTGCGGTTATTTTTGCGGATATTATTGCGGTTATTTTGCTGTAATATTTGCGGTTAATTTAGCGGATATCATTGCGGTTATTTTTGCGGATATTATTGCGGTTATTTTTGCGGATATCATTGCGGTTATTTTGCGGTGATATTTGCGGTTATTTTTGCGGATATCATTGCGGTTATTTTGCGGTAATATTTTCGGTTATTTTTGCGGATATTATTGCGGTTATTTTGCTGTAATATTTGCGGTTTATTTTGCGGATATCATTGCGGTTATTTTGCTGTAATATTTGCGGTTAATTTTGCGGATATTATTGCGGTTATTTTTGCGGATATCATTGCGGTTATTTTTGCGGATATCATTGCGGTTATTTTGCGGTGATATTTGCGGTTATTTTTGCGGATATCATTGCGGTTATTTTGCGGTAATATTTGCGGTTATTTTTGCGGATATCATTGCGGTTATTTTTGCGGATATTATTGCGGTTATTTTTGCGGATATCATTGCGGTTATTTTGCGGTAACATTTGCGGTTATTTTTGCGGATATTATTGCGGTTATTTTTGCGGATATCATTGCGGTTATATTGCTGTAATATTTGCGGTTAATTTTGCGGATATTATTGCGGATATTTTTGCGGATATCATTGCGGTTATTTTGCGGTGATATTTGCGGTTATTTTTGCGGATATCATTGCGGTTATTTTGCGGTAATATTTGCGGTTATTTTTGCGGATATCATTGCGGTTATTTTTGCGGATATTATTGCGGTTATTTTTGCGGATATCATTGCGGTTATTTTGCTGTAATATTTGCGGTTAATTTTGCGGATATTATTGCGGTTATTTTTGCGGATATCATTGCGGTTATTTTTGCGGATATCATTGCGGTTATTTTGCGGTAATATTTGCGGTTATTTTGGCGGATATCATTGCGGTTATTTTTGCGGATATTATTGCGGTTATTTTTGCGGATATTATTGCGGTTATTTTTGCGGATATCATTGCGGTTATTTTGCGGTAACATTTGCGGTTATTTTTGCGGATATTATTGCGGTTATTTTTGCGGATATCATTGCGGTTATTTTGCTGTAATATTTGCGGTTAATTTTGCGGATATTATTGCGGTTATTTTTGCGGATATCATTGCGGTTATTTTTGCGGATATCATTGCGGTTATTTTGCGGTGATATTTGCGGTTATTTTTGCGGATATCATTGCGGTTATTTTGCGGTAATATTTGCGGTTATTTTTGCGGATATCATTGCGGTTATTTTTGCGGATATTATTGCGGTTATTTTTGCGGATATTATTGCGGTTATTTTTGCGGATATCATTGCGGTTATTTTGCTGTAATATTTGCGGTTAATTTTGCGGATATTATTGCGGTTATTTTTGCGCATATCATTGCGGTTGTTTTGCGGTAACATTTGCGGTTATTTTTGCGGATATTTTTGCGGTTATTTTTGCGGATATAATTGCGGTTATTTTGCGGTAATATTTGCGGTTATTTTTGCGGATATTATTGCGGTTATTTTTGCGGATATCATTGCGGTTATTTTTGCGGATATAATTGCGGTTATTTTTGCGGATATTATTGCGGTTATTTTCGCGGATATCATTGCGGTTATTTTGCGGTAACATTTGCGGTTATTTTTGCGGATATTATTGCGGTTTTTTGCGGTTATATTTGCGGTTATTTTTGCGGATATTATTGCGGTTATTTTTGCGGATATCATTGCGGTTATTTTGCAGTAATATTTGCGGTTAATTTTGCGGATATTATTGCGGTTATTTTTGCGGATATCATTGCGGTTGTTTTGCGGTAACATTTGCGGTTATTTTTGCGGATATTATTGCGGTTATTTTTGCGGATATCATTACGGTTATTTTGCGGTAATATTTGCGGTTATTTTTGCGGATATTATTGCGGTTATTTTTGCGGATATCATTGCGGTTATTTTTGCGGATATTATTGCGGTTATTTTTGCGGATATTATTGCGGTTATTTTTGCGGTTATTTAGCGGTAACATTTGCGGTTATTTTTGCTGATATTATTGCGGTTATTTTTGCGGATATCATTGCGGTTATTTTGCTGACATATTTGCGGTTTATTTTGCGGATATTATTGCGGATATTTTTGCGGATATCATTGCGGTTATTTTTGCGGATATCATTGCGGTTGTTTTGCGGTGATATTTGCGGTTATTTTAGCGGATATCATTGCGGTTATTTTGCGGTGATATTTGCGGTTATTTTTGCGGATATCATTGCGGTTATTTTGCGGTAATATTTGCGGTTATTTTTGCGGATATCATTGCGGTTATTTTTGCGGATATTATTGCGGTTATTTTTGCGGATATCATTGCGGTTATTTTTGCGGATATCATTGCGGTTATTTTGCGGTGATATTTGCGGTTATTTTTGCGGATATCATTGCGGTTATTTTGCGGTAATATTTGCGGTTATTTTTGCGGATATCATTGCGGTTATTTTTGCGGATATTATTGCGGTTATTTTTGCGGATATTATTGCGGTTATTTTTGCGGATATCATTGCGGTTATTTTGCGGTAACATTTGCGGTTATTTTTGCGGATATTATTGCGGTTATTTTTGCGGATATCATTGCGGTTATTTTGCGGTAATGTTTGCGGTTATTTTTGCGGATATTATTGCGGTTATTTTGCTGTAATATTTGCGGTTAATTTTGCGGATATCATTGCGGTTATTTTTGCGGGTATTATTGCGGTTATTTTAGCGGATATCATTGCGGTTATTTTTGCAGATATCATTGCGGTTATTTTGCGGTGATATTTGCGATTATTTTTGCGGATATCATTGCGGTTATTTTGCGGTAATATTTGCGGTTATTTTTGCGGATATCAATGCGGTTATTTTTGCGGATATTATTGCGGTTATTTTTGCGGATATTATTGCGGTTATTTTTGCGGATATCATTGCGGTTATTTTTGCGGATATCATTGCGGTTATTTTGCGGTGATATTTGCGGTTATTTTTGCGGATATTATTGCGGTTTTTTGCGGTTATATTTGCGGTTATTTTTGCGGATATTATTGCGGTTATTTTTGCGGATATCATTGCGGTTATTTTGCAGTAATATTTGCGGTTAATTTTGCGGATATTATTGCGGTTATTTTTGCGGATATCATTGCGGTTGTTTTGCGGTAACATTTGCGGTTATTTTTGCGGATATTATTGCGGTTATTTTTGCGGATATCATTACGGTTATTTTGCGGTAATATTTGCGGTTATTTTTGCGGATATTATTGCGGTTATTTTTGCGGATATCATTGCGGTTATTTTTGCGGATATCATTGCGGTTATTTTGCGGTGATATTTGCGGTTATTTTTGCGGATATTATTGCGGTTTTTTGCGGTTATATTTGCGGTTATTTTTGCGGATATTATTGCGGTTATTTTTGCGGATATCATTGCGGTTATTTTGCGGTAATATTTGCGGTTATTTTTGCGGATATCAATGCGGTTATTTTTGCGGATATTATTGCGGTTATTTTTGCGGATATTATTGCGGTTATTTTTGCGGATATCATTGCGGTTATTTTTGCGGATATCATTGCGGTTATTTTGCGGTGATATTTGCGGTTATTTTTGCGGATATTATTGCGGTTTTTTGCGGTTATATTTGCGGTTATTTTTGCGGATATTATTGCGGTTATTTTTGCGGATATCATTGCGGTTATTTTGCGGTAATATTTGCGGTTATTTTTGCGGATATCAATGCGGTTATTTTTGCGGATATTATTGCGGTTATTTTTGCGGATATTATTGCGGTTATTTTTGCGGATATCATTGCGGTTATTTTTGCGGATATCATTGCGGTTATTTTGCGGTGATATTTGCGGTTATTTTAGCGGATATCATTGCGGTTATTTTTGCAGATATCATTGCGGTTATTTTGCGGTGATATTTGCGATTATTTTTGCGGATATCATTGCGGTTATTTTGCGGTAATATTTGCGGTTATTTTTGCGGATATCAATGCGGTTATTTTTGCGGATATTATTGCGGTTATTTTTGCGGATATTATTGCGGTTATTTTTGCGGATATCATTGCGGTTATTTTTGCGGATATCATTGCGGTTATTTTGCGGTGATATTTGCGGTTATTTTTGCGGATATTATTGCGGTTATTTTTGCGGATATTATTGCGGTTATTTTTGCGGATATTATTGCGGTTATTTTTGCGGTTATTTAGCGGTAACATTTGCGGTTATTTTTGCTGATATTATTGCGGTTATTTTTGCGGATATCATTGCGGTTATTTTGCTGACATATTTGCGGTTTATTTTGCGGATATTATTGCGGATATTTTTGCGGATATCATTGCGGTTATTTTTGCGGATATCATTGCGGTTGTTTTGCGGTGATATTTGCGGTTATTTTAGCGGATATCATTGCGGTTATTTTGCGGTGATATTTGCGGTTATTTTTGCGGATATCATTGCGGTTATTTTGCGGTAATATTTGCGGTTATTTTTGCGGATATCATTGCGGTTATTTTTGCGGATATTATTGCGGTTATTTTTGCGGATATCATTGCGGTTATTTTTGCGGATATCATTGCGGTTATTTTGCGGTGATATTTGCGGTTATTTTTGCGGATATCATTGCGGTTATTTTGCGGTAATATTTGCGGTTATTTTTGCGGATATCATTGCGGTTATTTTTGCGGATATTATTGCGGTTATTTTTGCGGATATTATTGCGGTTATTTTTGCGGATATCATTGCGGTTATTTTGCGGTAACATTTGCGGTTATTTTTGCGGATATTATTGCGGTTATTTTTGCGGATATCATTGCGGTTATTTTGCGGTAATGTTTGCGGTTATTTTTGCGGATATTATTGCGGTTATTTTGCTGTAATATTTGCGGTTAATTTTGCGGATATCATTGCGGTTATTTTTGCGGGTATTATTGCGGTTATTTTAGCGGATATCATTGCGGTTATTTTTGCAGATATCATTGCGGTTATTTTGCGGTGATATTTGCGATTATTTTTGCGGATATCATTGCGGTTATTTTGCGGTAATATTTGCGGTTATTTTTGCGGATATCAATGCGGTTATTTTTGCGGATATTATTGCGGTTATTTTTGCGGATATTATTGCGGTTATTTTTGCGGATATCATTGCGGTTATTTTGCGGTAACATTTGCGGTTATTTTTGCGGTTATTATTGCGGTTATTTTTGCGGATATCATTGCGGTTATTTTGCGGTAATATTTGCGGTTATTTTTGCGGATATTATTGCGGTTATTTTGCTGTAATATTTGCGGTTAATTTTGCGGATATCATTGCGGTTATTTTGCCGGATATTATTGCGGTTATTTTGGCGGATATCATTGCGGTTATTTTGCGGTGATATTTGCGGTTATTTTTGCGGATATCATTGCGGTTATTTTTGCGGATATTATTGCGGTTATTTTTGCGGATATTATTGCGGTTATTTTTGCGGATATCATTGCGGTTATTTTGCGGTAATATTTGCGGTTATTTTTGCGGATATCATTGCGGTTATTTTTGCAGATATTATTGCGGTTATTTTTGCGGATATTATTGCGGTTATTTAAGCGGATATCATTGCGGATATTTTGCGGTAACATTTGCGGTTATTTTTGCGGATATTATTGCGGTTATTTTTGCGGATATCATTGCGGTTATTTTGCGGAAATATTTGCGGTTATTTTTGCGGATATTATTGCGGTTATTTTGCGGATATTATTGCGGTTATTTTGCGGTAATATTTGCGGTTAGTTTTGCGGATATCATTGCGGTTATTTTTGCGGATATTATTGCGGATATTTTTGCGGGTATTATTGCGGTTATTTTTGCGGATATCACTGCGGTTATTTTGCGGTAACATTTGCGGTTATTTTTGCGGATATTATTGCGGTTATTTTGGCGGATATCATTGCGGTTATTTTGCTGTAATATTTGCGGTTATTTTTGCGGATATCATTGCGGTTGTTTTGCGGTGATATTTGCGGTTATTTTAGCGGATATCATTGCGGTTATTTTGCGGTGATATTTGCGGTTATTTTTGCGGATATCATTGCGGTTATTTTGCGGTAATATTTGCGGTTATTTTTGCGGATATCATTGCGGTTATTTTTGCGGATATTATTGCGGTTATTTTTGCGGATATCATTGCGGTTATTTTGCTGTAATATTTGCGGTTAATTTTGCGGATATTATTGCGGTTATTTTTGCGGATATCATTGCGGTTATTTTGCGGTGATATTTGCGGTTATTTTTGCGGATATCATTGCGGTTATTTTGCGGTAATATTTGCGGTTATTTTTGCGGATATCATTGCGGTTATTTTTGCGGATATTATTGCGGTTATTTTTGCGGATATTATTGCGGTTATTTTGGCGGATATCATTGCGGTTATTTTGCTGTAACATTTGCGGTTATTTTTGCGGATATTATTGCGGTTATTTTTGCGGATATCATTGCGGTTAATTTGCGGTAATGTGGCGGTTATTTTTGCGGATATTATTGCGGTAATTTTGCTGTAATATTTGCGGTTAATTTTGCGGATATCATTGCGGTTATTTTTGCGGGTATTATTGCGGTTATTTTAGCGGATATCATTGCGGTTATTTTTGCAGATATCATTGCGGTTATTTTGCGGTGATATTTGCGATTATTTTTGCGGATATCATTGCGGTTATTTTGCGGTAATATTTGCGGTTATTTTTGCGGATATCAATGCGGTTATTTTTGCAGATATTATTGCGGTTATTTTTGCGGATATTATTGCGGTTATTTATGCGGATATCATTGCGGATATTTTGCGGTAACATTTGCGGTTATTTTTGCGGATATTATTGCGGTTATTTTTGCGGATATCATTGCGGTTATTTTGCGGAAATATTTGCGGTTATTTTTGCGGATATTATTGCGGTTATTTTGCGGATATTATTGCGGTTATTTTGCGGTAATATTTGCGGTTAGTTTTGCGGATATCATTGCGGTTATTTTTGCGGATATTATTGCGGTTATTTTTGCGGGTATTATTGCGGTTATATTTGCGGATATCACTGCGGTTATTTTGCGGTAACATTTGCGGTTATTTTTGCGGATATTATTGCGGTTATTTTGGCGGATATCATTGCGGATATTTTGCTGTAATATTTGCGGTTATTTTTGCGGATATCATTGCGGTTGTTTTGCGGTGATATTTGCGGTTATTTTAGCGGATATCATTGCGGTTATTTTGCGGTGATATTTGCGGTTATTTTTGCGGATATCATTGCGGTTATTTTGCGGTAATATTTGCGGTTATTTTTGCGGATATCATTGCGGTTATTTTTGCGGATATTATTGCGGTTATTTTTGCGGATATCATTGCGGTTATTTTGCTGTAATATTTGCGGTTAATTTTGCGGATATTATTGCGGTTATTTTTGCGGATATCATTGCGGTAATTTTTGCGGATATCATTGCGGTTATTTTGCGGTGATATTTGCGGTTATTTTTGCGGATATCATTGCGGTTATTTTGCGGTAATATTTGCGGTTATTTTTGCGGATATCATTGCGGTTATTTTTGCGGATATTATTGCGGTTATTTTTGCAGATATTATTGCGGTTATTTTTGCGGATATCATTGCGGTTATTTTGCGGTAACATTTGCGGTTATTTTTGCGGATATTATTGCGGTTATTTTGCGGATATTATTGCGGTTATTTTGCGGTAATATTTGCGGTTATTTTTGCGGATATCATTGCGGTTTTTTTGCGGTAATATTTGCGGTTATTTTTGCGGATATCATTGCGGTTATTTTTGCGGATATTATTGCGGTTATTTTTGCGGATATCATTGCGGTTATTTTGCTGTAATATTTGCGGTTAATTTTGCGGATATTATTGCGGTTATTTTTGCGGATATCATTGCGGTTATATTTGCGGATATCATTGCGGTTATTTTGCGGTAATATTTGCGGTTATTTTTGCGGATATCATTGCGGTTATTTTTGCGGATATTATTGCGGTTATTTTTGCGGAAATTATTGCGGTTATTTTTGCGGATATCATTGCGGTTATTTTGCGGTAACATTTGCGGTTATTTTTGCGGATATTATTGCGGTTATTTTTGCGGATATCATTGCGGTTATTTTGCTGTAATATTTGCGGTTAATTTTGCGGATATTATTGCGGTTATTTTTGCGGATATCATTGCGGTTATTTTTGCGGATATCATTGCGGTTATTTTGCGGTGATATTTGCGGTTATTTTTGCGGATATCATTGCGGTTATTTTGCGGTAATATTTGCGGTTATTTTTGCGGATATCATTGCGGTTATTTTTGCGGATATTATTGCGGTTATTTTTGCGGATATCATTGCGGTTATTTTGCTGTAATATTTGCGGTTAATTTTTCGGATATTATTGCGGTTATTTTTGCTGATATCATTGCGGTTATTTTTGCGGATATCATTGCGGTTATTTTGCGGTAATATTTGCGGTTATTTTTGCGGATATCATTGCGGTTATTTTTGCGGATATTATTGCGGTTAATTTTGCGGATATTATTGCGGTTATTTTTGCGGATATCATTGCGGTTATTTTTGCGGATATCATTGCGGTTATTTTGCGGTAATATTTGCGGTTATTTTTGCGGATATTATTGCGGTTATTTTTGCGGATATCATTGCGGTTATTATTGCGGATATTATTGCGGTTATTTCTGCGGATATTATTGCGGTTGTTTTGCGGTAACATTTGCGGTTATTTTTGCGGATATTATTGCGGTTATTTTTGCGGATATCATTGCGGTTATTTTGCGGTAACATTTGCGGTTATTTTTGCGGATATTATTGCGGTTATTTTTGCGGATATCATTGCGGTTATTTTGCTGTAATATTTGCGGTTAATTTTGCGGATATTATTGCGGTTATTTTTGCGGATATCATTGCGGTTATATTTGCGGATATCATTGCGGTTATTTTGCGGTAATATTTGCGGTTATTTTTGCGGATATCATTGCGGTTATTTTTGCGGATATTATTGCGGTTATTTTTGCGGATATTATTGCGGTTATTTTTGCGGATATCATTGCGGTTATTTTGCGGTAACATTTGCGGTTATTTTTGCGGATATTATTGCGGTTATTTCTGCGGATATTATTGCGGTTGTTTTGCGGTAACATTTGCGGTTATTTTTGCGGATATTATTGCGGTTATTTTTGCGGATATCATTGCGGTTATTTTGCGGTAACATTTGCGGTTATTTTTGCGGATATTATTGCGGTTATTTTGGCGGATATCATTGCGGTTATTTTGCTGTAATATTTGCGGTTATTTTTGCGGATATCATTGCGGTTGTTTTGCGGTGATATTTGCGGTTATTTTAGCGGATATCATTGCGGTTATTTTGCGGTGATATTTGCGGTTATTTTTGCGGATATCATTGCGGTTATTTTGCGGTAATATTTGCGGTTATTTTTGCGGATATCATTGCGGTTATTTTTGCGGATATTATTGCGGTTATTTTTGCGGATATCATTGCGGTTATTTTGCTGTAATATTTGCGGTTAATTTTGCGGATATTATTGCGGTTATTTTTGCGGATATCATTGCGGTTATTTTGCGGTGATATTTGCGGTTATTTTTGCGGATATCATTGCGGTTATTTTGCGGTAATATTTGCGGTTATTTTTGCGGATATCATTGCGGTTATTTTTGCGGATATTATTGCGGTTATTTTTGCGGATATTATTGCGGTTATTTTGGCGGATATCATTGCGGTTATTTTGCTGTAACATTTGCGGTTATTTTTGCGGATATTATTGCGGTTATTTTTGCGGATATCATTGCGGTTAATTTGCGGTAATGTGGCGGTTATTTTTGCGGATATTATTGCGGTAATTTTGCTGTAATATTTGCGGTTAATTTTGCGGATATCATTGCGGTTATTTTTGCGGGTATTATTGCGGTTATTTTAGCGGATATCATTGCGGTTATTTTTGCAGATATCATTGCGGTTATTTTGCGGTGATATTTGCGATTATTTTTGCGGATATCATTGCGGTTATTTTGCGGTAATATTTGCGGTTATTTTTGCGGATATCAATGCGGTTATTTTTGCAGATATTATTGCGGTTATTTTTGCGGATATTATTGCGGTTATTTATGCGGATATCATTGCGGATATTTTGCGGTAACATTTGCGGTTATTTTTGCGGATATTATTGCGGTTATTTTTGCGGATATCATTGCGGTTATTTTGCGGAAATATTTGCGGTTATTTTTGCGGATATTATTGCGGTTATTTTGCGGATATTATTGCGGTTATTTTGCGGTAATATTTGCGGTTAGTTTTGCGGATATCATTGCGGTTATTTTTGCGGATATTATTGCGGTTATTTTTGCGGGTATTATTGCGGTTATATTTGCGGATATCACTGCGGTTATTTTGCGGTAACATTTGCGGTTATTTTTGCGGATATTATTGCGGTTATTTTGGCGGATATCATTGCGGATATTTTGCTGTAATATTTGCGGTTATTTTTGCGGATATCATTGCGGTTGTTTTGCGGTGATATTTGCGGTTATTTTAGCGGATATCATTGCGGTTATTTTGCGGTGATATTTGCGGTTATTTTTGCGGATATCATTGCGGTTATTTTGCGGTAATATTTGCGGTTATTTTTGCGGATATCATTGCGGTTATTTTTGCGGATATTATTGCGGTTATTTTTGCGGATATCATTGCGGTTATTTTGCTGTAATATTTGCGGTTAATTTTGCGGATATTATTGCGGTTATTTTTGCGGATATCATTGCGGTAATTTTTGCGGATATCATTGCGGTTATTTTGCGGTGATATTTGCGGTTATTTTTGCGGATATCATTGCGGTTATTTTGCGGTAATATTTGCGGTTATTTTTGCGGATATCATTGCGGTTATTTTTGCGGATATTATTGCGGTTATTTTTGCGGATATCATTGCGGTTATTTTGCTGTAATATTTGCGGTTAATTTTGCGGATATTATTGCGGTTATTTTTGCGGATATCATTGCGGTAATTTTTGCGGATATCATTGCGGTTATTTTGCGGTGATATTTGCGGTTATTTTTGCGGATATCATTGCGGTTATTTTGCGGTAATATTTGCGGTTATTTTTGCGGATATCATTGCGGTTATTTTTGCGGATATTATTGCGGTTATTTTTGCAGATATTATTGCGGTTATTTTTGCGGATATCATTGCGGTTATTTTGCGGTAACATTTGCGGTTATTTTTGCGGATATTATTGCGGTTATTTTGCGGATATTATTGCGGTTATTTTGCGGTAATATTTGCGGTTATTTTTGCGGATATCATTGCGGTTTTTTTGCGGTAATATTTGCGGTTATTTTTGCGGATATCATTGCGGTTATTTTTGCGGATATTATTGCGGTTATTTTTGCGGATATCATTGCGGTTATTTTGCTGTAATATTTGCGGTTAATTTTGCGGATATTATTGCGGTTATTTTTGCGGATATCATTGCGGTTATATTTGCGGATATCATTGCGGTTATTTTGCGGTAATATTTGCGGTTATTTTTGCGGATATCATTGCGGTTATTTTTGCGGATATTATTGCGGTTATTTTTGCGGAAATTATTGCGGTTATTTTTGCGGATATCATTGCGGTTATTTTGCGGTAACATTTGCGGTTATTTTTGCGGATATTATTGCGGTTATTTTTGCGGATATCATTGCGGTTATTTTGCTGTAATATTTGCGGTTAATTTTGCGGATATTATTGCGGTTATTTTTGCGGATATCATTGCGGTTATTTTTGCGGATATCATTGCGGTTATTTTGCGGTGATATTTGCGGTTATTTTTGCGGATATCATTGCGGTTATTTTGCGGTAATATTTGCGGTTATTTTTGCGGATATCATTGCGGTTATTTTTGCGGATATTATTGCGGTTATTTTTGCGGATATCATTGCGGTTATTTTGCTGTAATATTTGCGGTTAATTTTTCGGATATTATTGCGGTTATTTTTGCTGATATCATTGCGGTTATTTTTGCGGATATCATTGCGGTTATTTTGCGGTAATATTTGCGGTTATTTTTGCGGATATCATTGCGGTTATTTTTGCGGATATTATTGCGGTTAATTTTGCGGATATTATTGCGGTTATTTTTGCGGATATCATTGCGGTTATTTTTGCGGATATCATTGCGGTTATTTTGCGGTAATATTTGCGGTTATTTTTGCGGATATTATTGCGGTTATTTTTGCGGATATCATTGCGGTTATTATTGCGGATATTATTGCGGTTATTTCTGCGGATATTATTGCGGTTGTTTTGCGGTAACATTTGCGGTTATTTTTGCGGATATTATTGCGGTTATTTTTGCGGATATCATTGCGGTTATTTTGCGGTAACATTTGCGGTTATTTTTGCGGATATTATTGCGGTTATTTTTGCGGATATCATTGCGGTTATTTTGCTGTAATATTTGCGGTTAATTTTGCGGATATTATTGCGGTTATTTTTGCGGATATCATTGCGGTTATATTTGCGGATATCATTGCGGTTATTTTGCGGTAATATTTGCGGTTATTTTTGCGGATATCATTGCGGTTATTTTTGCGGATATTATTGCGGTTATTTTTGCGGATATTATTGCGGTTATTTTTGCGGATATCATTGCGGTTATTTTGCGGTAACATTTGCGGTTATTTTTGCGGATATTATTGCGGTTATTTCTGCGGATATTATTGCGGTTGTTTTGCGGTAACATTTGCGGTTATTTTTGCGGATATTATTGCGGTTATTTTTGCGGATATCATTGCGGTTATTTTGCGGTAACATTTGCGGTTATTTTTGCGGATATTATTGCGGTTATTTTGGCGGATATCATTGCGGTTATTTTGCTGTAATATTTGCGGTTATTTTTGCGGATATCATTGCGGTTGTTTTGCGGTGATATTTGCGGTTATTTTAGCGGATATCATTGCGGTTATTTTGCGGTGATATTTGCGGTTATTTTTGCGGATATCATTGCGGTTATTTTGCGGTAATATTTGCGGTTATTTTTGCGGATATCATTGCGGTTATTTTTGCGGATATTATTGCGGTTATTTTTGCGGATATCATTGCGGTTATTTTGCTGTAATATTTGCGGTTAATTTTGCGGATATTATTGCGGTTATTTTTGCGGATATCATTGCGGTTATTTTGCGGTGATATTTGCGGTTATTTTTGCGGATATCATTGCGGTTATTTTGCGGTAATATTTGCGGTTATTTTTGCGGATATCATTGCGGTTATTTTTGCGGATATTATTGCGGTTATTTTTGCGGATATTATTGCGGTTATTTTGGCGGATATCATTGCGGTTATTTTGCTGTAACATTTGCGGTTATTTTTGCGGATATTATTGCGGTTATTTTTGCGGATATCATTGCGGTTAATTTGCGGTAATGTGGCGGTTATTTTTGCGGATATTATTGCGGTAATTTTGCTGTAATATTTGCGGTTAATTTTGCGGATATCATTGCGGTTATTTTTGCGGGTATTATTGCGGTTATTTTAGCGGATATCATTGCGGTTATTTTTGCAGATATCATTGCGGTTATTTTGCGGTGATATTTGCGATTATTTTTGCGGATATCATTGCGGTTATTTTGCGGTAATATTTGCGGTTATTTTTGCGGATATCAATGCGGTTATTTTTGCAGATATTATTGCGGTTATTTTTGCGGATATTATTGCGGTTATTTATGCGGATATCATTGCGGATATTTTGCGGTAACATTTGCGGTTATTTTTGCGGATATTATTGCGGTTATTTTTGCGGATATCATTGCGGTTATTTTGCGGAAATATTTGCGGTTATTTTTGCGGATATTATTGCGGTTATTTTGCGGATATTATTGCGGTTATTTTGCGGTAATATTTGCGGTTAGTTTTGCGGATATCATTGCGGTTATTTTTGCGGATATTATTGCGGTTATTTTTGCGGGTATTATTGCGGTTATATTTGCGGATATCACTGCGGTTATTTTGCGGTAACATTTGCGGTTATTTTTGCGGATATTATTGCGGTTATTTTGGCGGATATCATTGCGGATATTTTGCTGTAATATTTGCGGTTATTTTTGCGGATATCATTGCGGTTGTTTTGCGGTGATATTTGCGGTTATTTTAGCGGATATCATTGCGGTTATTTTGCGGTGATATTTGCGGTTATTTTTGCGGATATCATTGCGGTTATTTTGCGGTAATATTTGCGGTTATTTTTGCGGATATCATTGCGGTTATTTTTGCGGATATTATTGCGGTTATTTTTGCGGATATCATTGCGGTTATTTTGCTGTAATATTTGCGGTTAATTTTGCGGATATTATTGCGGTTATTTTTGCGGATATCATTGCGGTAATTTTTGCGGATATCATTGCGGTTATTTTGCGGTGATATTTGCGGTTATTTTTGCGGATATCATTGCGGTTATTTTGCGGTAATATTTGCGGTTATTTTTGCGGATATCATTGCGGTTATTTTTGCGGATATTATTGCGGTTATTTTTGCAGATATTATTGCGGTTATTTTTGCGGATATCATTGCGGTTATTTTGCGGTAACATTTGCGGTTATTTTTGCGGATATTATTGCGGTTATTTTGCGGATATTATTGCGGTTATTTTGCGGTAATATTTGCGGTTATTTTTGCGGATATCATTGCGGTTTTTTTGCGGTAATATTTGCGGTTATTTTTGCGGATATCATTGCGGTTATTTTTGCGGATATTATTGCGGTTATTTTTGCGGATATCATTGCGGTTATTTTGCTGTAATATTTGCGGTTAATTTTGCGGATATTATTGCGGTTATTTTTGCGGATATCATTGCGGTTATATTTGCGGATATCATTGCGGTTATTTTGCGGTAATATTTGCGGTTATTTTTGCGGATATCATTGCGGTTATTTTTGCGGATATTATTGCGGTTATTTTTGCGGAAATTATTGCGGTTATTTTTGCGGATATCATTGCGGTTATTTTGCGGTAACATTTGCGGTTATTTTTGCGGATATTATTGCGGTTATTTTTGCGGATATCATTGCGGTTATTTTGCTGTAATATTTGCGGTTAATTTTGCGGATATTATTGCGGTTATTTTTGCGGATATCATTGCGGTTATTTTTGCGGATATCATTGCGGTTATTTTGCGGTGATATTTGCGGTTATTTTTGCGGATATCATTGCGGTTATTTTGCGGTAATATTTGCGGTTATTTTTGCGGATATCATTGCGGTTATTTTTGCGGATATTATTGCGGTTATTTTTGCGGATATCATTGCGGTTATTTTGCTGTAATATTTGCGGTTAATTTTTCGGATATTATTGCGGTTATTTTTGCTGATATCATTGCGGTTATTTTTGCGGATATCATTGCGGTTATTTTGCGGTAATATTTGCGGTTATTTTTGCGGATATCATTGCGGTTATTTTTGCGGATATTATTGCGGTTAATTTTGCGGATATTATTGCGGTTATTTTTGCGGATATCATTGCGGTTATTTTTGCGGATATCATTGCGGTTATTTTGCGGTAATATTTGCGGTTATTTTTGCGGATATTATTGCGGTTATTTTTGCGGATATCATTGCGGTTATTATTGCGGATATTATTGCGGTTATTTCTGCGGATATTATTGCGGTTGTTTTGCGGTAACATTTGCGGTTATTTTTGCGGATATTATTGCGGTTATTTTTGCGGATATCATTGCGGTTATTTTGCGGTAACATTTGCGGTTATTTTTGCGGATATTATTGCGGTTATTTTTGCGGATATCATTGCGGTTATTTTGCTGTAATATTTGCGGTTAATTTTGCGGATATTATTGCGGTTATTTTTGCGGATATCATTGCGGTTATATTTGCGGATATCATTGCGGTTATTTTGCGGTAATATTTGCGGTTATTTTTGCGGATATCATTGCGGTTATTTTTGCGGATATTATTGCGGTTATTTTTGCGGATATTATTGCGGTTATTTTTGCGGATATCATTGCGGTTATTTTGCGGTAACATTTGCGGTTATTTTTGCGGATATTATTGCGGTTATTTCTGCGGATATTATTGCGGTTGTTTTGCGGTAACATTTGCGGTTATTTTTGCGGATATTATTGCGGTTATTTTTGCGGATATCATTGCGGTTATTTTGCGGTAACATTTGCGGTTATTTTTGCGGATATTATTGCGGTTATTTTTGCGGATATCATTGCGGTTATTTTGCTGTAATATTTGCGGTTAATTTTGCGGATATTATTGCGGTTATTTTTGCGGATATCATTGCGGTTATATTTGCGGATATCATTGCGGTTATTTTGCGGTAATATTTGCGGTTATTTTTGCGGATATCATTGCGGTTATTTTTGCGGATATTATTGCGGTTATTTTTGCGGATATTATTGCGGTTATTTTTGCGGATATCATTGCGGTTATTTTGCGGTAACATTTGCGGTTATTTTTGCGGATATTATTGCGGTTATTTTTGCGGATATCATTGCGGTTATTTTGCGGTAACATTTGCGGTTATTTTTGCGGATATTATTGCGGTTATTTTTGCGGATATCATTGCGGTTATTTTGCGGTAATGTTTGCGGTTATTTTTGCGGATATTATTGCGGTTATTTTGCTGTAATATTTGCGGTTAATTTTGCGGATATCATTGCGGTTATTTTTGCGGGTATTATTGCGGTTATTTTAGCGGATATCATTGCGGTTATTTTTGCGGATATTATTGCGGTTATTTTTGCGGATATTATTGCGGTTATTTTTGCGGATATCATTGCGGTTATTTTGCGGTATTATTTGCGGTTATTTTTGCGGATATTATTGCGGTTATTTTTGCGGATATCATTGCGGTTATTTTGCGGTAATGTTTGCGGTTATTTTTGCGGATATTATTGCGGTTATTTTGCTGTAATATTTGCGGTTAATTTTGCGGATATCATTGCGGTTATTTTTGCGGGTATTATTGCGGTTATTTTAGCGGATATCATTGCGGTTATTTTTGCAGATATCATTGCGGTTATTTTGCGGTGATATTTGCGATTATTTTTGCGGATATCATTGCGGTTATTTTGCGGTAATATTTGCGGTTATTTTTGCGGATATCAATGCGGTTATTTTTGCGGATATTATTGCGGTTATTTTTGCGGATATTATTGCGGTTATTTTTGCGGATATCATTGCGGTTATTTTGCGGTAACATTTGCGGTTATTTTTGCGGTTATTATTGCGGTTATTTTTGCGGATATCATTGCGGTTATTTTGCGGTAATATTTGCGGTTATTTTTGCGGATATTATTGCGGTTATTTTGCTGTAATATTTGCGGTTAATTTTGCGGATATCATTGCGGTTATTTTGCCGGATATTATTGCGGTTATTTTGGCGGATATCATTGCGGTTATTTTGCGGTGATATTTGCGGTTATTTTTGCGGATATCATTGCGGTTATTTTTGCGGATATTATTGCGGTTATTTTTGCGGATATTATTGCGGTTATTTTTGCGGATATCATTGCGGTTATTTTGCGGTAATATTTGCGGTTATTTTTGCGGATATCATTGCGGTTATTTTTGCAGATATTATTGCGGTTATTTTTGCGGATATTATTGCGGTTATTTAAGCGGATATCATTGCGGATATTTTGCGGTAACATTTGCGGTTATTTTTGCGGATATTATTGCGGTTATTTTTGCGGATATCATTGCGGTTATTTTGCGGAAATATTTGCGGTTATTTTTGCGGATATTATTGCGGTTATTTTGCGGATATTATTGCGGTTATTTTGCGGTAATATTTGCGGTTAGTTTTGCGGATATCATTGCGGTTATTTTTGCGGATATTATTGCGGATATTTTTGCGGGTATTATTGCGGTTATTTTTGCGGATATCACTGCGGTTATTTTGCGGTAACATTTGCGGTTATTTTTGCGGATATTATTGCGGTTATTTTGGCGGATATCATTGCGGTTATTTTGCTGTAATATTTGCGGTTATTTTTGCGGATATCATTGCGGTTGTTTTGCGGTGATATTTGCGGTTATTTTAGCGGATATCATTGCGGTTATTTTGCGGTGATATTTGCGGTTATTTTTGCGGATATCATTGCGGTTATTTTGCGGTGATATTTGCGGTTATTTTTGCGGATATCATTGCGGTTATTTTGCGGTAATATTTGCGGTTATTTTTGCGGATATCAATGCGGTTATTTTCGCGGATATTATTGCGGTTATTTTTGCGGATATTATTGCGGTTATTTTTGCGGATATCATTGCGGTTATATTTGCGGATATCATTGCGGTTATTTTGCGGTAATATTTGCGGTTATTTTTGCGGATATCATTGCGGTTATTTTTGCGGATATTATTGCGGTTATTTTTGCGGAAATTATTGCGGTTATTTTTGCGGATATCATTGCGGTTATTTTGCGGTAACATTTGCGGTTATTTTTGCGGATATTATTGCGGTTATTTTTGCGGATATCATTGCGGTTATTTTGCTGTAATATTTGCGGTTAATTTTGCGGATATTATTGCGGTTATTTTTGCGGATATCATTGCGGTTATTTTTGCGGATATCATTGCGGTTATTTTGCGGTGATATTTGCGGTTATTTTTGCGGATATCATTGCGGTTATTTTGCGGTAATATTTGCGGTTATTTTTGCGGATATCATTGCGGTTATTTTTGCGGATATTATTGCGGTTATTTTTGCGGATATCATTGCGGTTATTTTGCTGTAATATTTGCGGTTAATTTTTCGGATATTATTGCGGTTATTTTTGCTGATATCATTGCGGTTATTTTTGCGGATATCATTGCGGTTATTTTGCGGTAATATTTGCGGTTATTTTTGCGGATATCATTGCGGTTATTTTTGCGGATATTATTGATGTTAATTTTGCGGATATTATTGCGGTTATTTTTGCGGATATCATTGCGGTTATTTTTGCGGATATCATTGCGGTTATTTTGCGGTAATATTTGCGGTTATTTTTGCGGATATTATTGCGGTTATTTTTGCGGATATCATTGCGGTTATTATTGCGGATATTATTGCGGTTATTTCTGCGGATATTATTGCGGTTGTTTTGCGGTAACATTTGCGGTTATTTTTGCGGATATTATTGCGGTTATTTTTGCGGATATCATTGCGGTTATTTTGCGGTAGCATTTGCGGTTATTTTTGCGGATATTATTGCGGTTATTTTTGCGGATATCATTGCGGTTATTTTGCTGTAATATTTGCGGTTAATTTTGCGGATATTATTGCGGTTATTTTTGCGGATATCATTGCGGTTATTTTGCGGTAACATTTGCGGTTATTTTTGCGGATATTATTGCGGTTATTTTTGCGGATATCATTGCGGTTATTTTGCTGTAATATTTGCGGTTAATTTTGCGGATATTATTGCGGTTATTTTTGCGGATATCATTGCGGTTATTTTTGCGGATATCATTGCGGTTATTTTGCGGTGATATTTGCGGTTATTTTTGCGGATATTATTGCGGTTATTTCTGCGGATATTATTGCGGTTGTTTTGCGGTAACATTTGCGGTTATTTTTGCGGATATTATTGCGGTTATTTTTGCGGATATCATTGCGGTTATTTTGCGGTAACATTTGCGGTTATTTTTGCGGATATTATTGCGGTTATTTTTGCGGATATCATTGCGGTTATTTTGCTGTAATATTTGCGGTTAATTTTGCGGATATTATTGCGGTTATTTTTGCGGATATCATTGCGGTTATATTTGCGGATATCATTGCGGTTATTTTGCGGTAATATTTGCGGTTATTTTTGCGGATATCATTGCGGTTATTTTTGCGGATATTATTGCGGTTATTTTTGCGGATATTATTGCGGTTATTTTTGCGGATATCATTGCGGTTATTTTGCGGTAACATTTGCGGTTATTTTTGCGGATATTATTGCGGTTATTTTTGCGGATATCATTGCGGTTATTTTGCTGTAATATTTGCGGTTAATTTTGCGGTAATATTTGCGGTTATTTTTGCGGATATTATTGCGGTTATTTTTGCGGATATCATTGCGGTTATTTTGCTGTAACATTTGCGGTTATTTTTGCGGATATTATTGCGGTTATTTTTGCGGATATCATTGCCGTTATTTTGCGGTAATATTTGCGGTTATTTTTGCGGATATTATTGCGGTTATTTTTGTGGATATCATTGCGGTTATTTTGCGGTAATATTTGCGGTTATTTTTGCGGATATCATTGCGGTTATTTTTGCGGATATTATTGCGGTTATTTTTGCGGATATTATTGCGGTTATTTTTGCGGATATCATTGCGGTTGTTTTGTGGTAACATTTGCGGTTATTTTTGCGGATATTATTGCGGTTATTTTTGCGGATATCATTGCGGTTTTTTGCGGTAATATTTGCGGTTATTTTTGCGGATATTATTGCGGTTATTTTTGCGGATATCATTGCGGTTATTTTGCTGTAACATTTGCGGTTATTTTTGCGGATATTATTGCGGTTATTTTTGCGGATATCATTGCGGTTATTTTGCGGTAATATTTGCGGTTATTTTTGCGGATATTATTGCGGTTATTTTTGCAGATATCATTGCGGTTATTTTTGCGGATATTATTGCGGTTATTTCTGCGGATATTATTGCGGTTGTTTTGCGGTAACATTTGCGGATATTATTGCGGTTATTTTTGGGGATATCATTGCGGTTATTTTGCGGTAACATTTGCGGTTATTTTTGCGGATATTATTGCGGTTATTTTTGCGGATATCATTGCGGTTATTTTGCTGTAATATTTGCGGTTAATTTTGCGGATATTATTGCGGTTATTTTTGCGGATATCATTGCGGTTATTTTTGCGGATATCATTGCGGTTATTTTGCGGTGATAATTGCGGTTATTTTTGCGGATATCATTGCGGTTATTTTGCGGTAATATTTGCGGTTAATTTTGCGGATATCATTGCGGTTATTTTTGCGGATATTATTGCGGTTATTTTTGCGGATATCATTGCGGTTATTTTTGCGGATATCATTGCGGTTATTTTGCGGTGATATTTGCGGTTATTTTTGCGGATATCATTGCGGTTATTTTGCGGTAATATTTGCGGTTATTTTTGCGGATATCATTGCGGTTATTTTTCCGGATATTATTGCGGTTATTTTTGCGGATATTATTGCGGTTATTTTTGCGGATATCACTGCGGTTATTTTGCGGTAACATTTGCGGTTAATTTTGCGGATATTATTGCGGTTATTTTTGCGGATATCATTGCGGTTGTTTTGCGGTAACATTTGCGGTTATTTTTGCGGATATCATTGCGGTTATTTTGCGGTAATATTTGCGGTTATTTTTGCGGATATTATTGCGGTTATTTTTGCAGATATCATTGCGGTTATTTTTGCGGATATTATTGCGGTTATTTCTGCGGATATTATTGCGGTTGTTTTGCGGTAACATTTGCGGATATTATTGCGGTTATTTTTGCGGATATCATTGCGGTTATTTTGCGGTAACATTTGCGGTTATTTTTGCGGATATTATTGCGGTTATTTTTGCGGATATCATTGCGGTTATTTTGCTGTAATATTTGCGGTTAATTTTGCGGATATTATTGCGGTTATTTTTGCGGATATCATTGCGGTTATTTTTGCGGATATCATTGCGGTTATTTTGCGGTGATAATTGCGGTTATTTTTGCGGATATCATTGCGGTTATTTTGCGGTAATATTTGCGGTTAATTTTGCGGATATCATTGCGGTTATTTTTGCGGATATTATTGCGGTTATTTTTGCGGATATCATTGCGGTTATTTTTGCGGATATCATTGCGGTTATTTTGCGGTGATATTTGCGGTTATTTTTGCGGATATCACTGCGGTTATTTTGCGGTGATATTTGCGGTTATTTTTGCGGATATCATTGCGGTTATTTTTCCGGATATTATTGCGGTTATTTTTGCGGATATCATTGCGGTTATTTTTGCGGATATCATTGCGGTTATTTTGCGGTAACATTTGTGGTTTTTTTGCGGATATTATTGCGGTTATTTTTGCGGATATCATTGCGGTTATTTTGCTGTAATATTTGCGGTTAATTTTGCGGATATTATTGCGGTTATTTTTGCGGATATCATTGCGGTTATTTTTGCGGATATCATTGCGGTTATTTTGCGGTGATAATTGCGGTTATTTTTGCGGATATCATTGCGGTTATTTTGCGGTAATATTTGCGGTTAATTTTGCGGATATCATTGCGGTTATTTTGCGGTGATATTTGCGGTATTTTTGCGGATATCATTGCGGTTATTTTTGCGGATATTATTGCGGTTATTTTTGCGGATATTATTGCGGTTATTTTTGCGGATATCATTGCGGTTATTTTGCGGTAATATTTGCGGTTATTTTTGCGGATATCATTGCGGTTATTTTTGCGGATATTATTGCGGTTATTTTTGCGGATATTATTGCGGTTATTTTTGCGGATATCACTGCGGTTATTTTGCGGTAACATTTGCGGATATTTTTGCGGATATTATTGCGGTTATTTTTGCGGATATCATTGCGGTTATTTTGCTGTAATATTTGCGGTTATTTTTGCGGATATCATTGCGGTTATTTTGCGGTGATATTTGCGGTTATTTTTGCGGATATCATTGCGGTTTTTTTGCGGTGATATTTGCGGTTATTTTTGCGGATATCATTGCGGTTATTTTGCGGTAATATTTGCGGTTATTTTTGCGGATATCATTGCGGTTATTTTTGCGGATATTATTGCGGTTATTTTTGCGGATATCATTGCGGTTATTTTGCTGTAATATTTGCGGTTAATTTTGCGGATATTATTGCGGTTATTTTTGCGGATATCATTGCGGTTATTTTTGCGGATATCATTGCGGTTATTTTGCGGTGATATTTGCGGTTATTTTTGCGGATATCATGGCGGTTATTTTGCGGTAATATTTGCGGTTATTTTTGCGGATATCATTGCGGTTATTTTTGCGGATATTATTGCGGTTATTTTTGCGGATATTATTGCGGTTATTTTTGCGGATATCATTGCGGTTATTTTGCGGTAACATTTGCGGTTATTTTTGCGGATATTATTGCGGTTATTTTGCTGTAATATTTGCGGTTAATTTTGCGGATATCATTGCGGTTATTTTTGCGGATATTATTGCGGTTATTTTAGCGGATATCATTGCGGTTATTTTTGCTGATATCATTGCGGTTATTTTGCGGTGATATTTGCGATTATTTTTGCGGATATCATTGCGGTTATTTTGCGGTAATATTTGCGGTTGTTTTTGCGGATATCATTGCGGTTATTTTTGCGGATATTATTGCGGTTATTTTTGCGGATATTATTGCGGTTATTTTTGCTGATATCATTGCGGTTATTTTGCGGTAACATTTGCGGTTATTTTTGCGGTTATTATTGCGGTTATTTTTGCGGATATCATTGCGGTTATTTTGCGGTAATATTTGCGGTTAATTTTTGCGGATATTATTGCGGTTATTTTGCTGTAATATTAGCGGTTAATTTTGCGGATATCATTGCGGTTATTTTTGCGGATATTATTGCGGTTTTTTTTTGCGGATATCATTGCGGTTATTTTGCGGTGATATTTGCGGTATTTTTGCGGATATCATTGCGGTTATTTTTGCGGATATTATTGCGGTTATTTTTGCGGATATTATTGCGGTTATTTTTGCGGATATCATTGCGGTTATTTTGCGGTAATATTTGCGGTTATTTTTGCGGATATCATTGCGGTTATTTTTGCGGATATTATTGCGGTTATTTTTGCGGATATTATTGCGGTTATTTTTGCGGATATCATTGCGGTTATTTTGCGGTAACATTTGCGGTTATTTTTGCGTATATTATTGCGGTTATTTTTGCGGATATCATTGCGGTTATTTTGCGGTAATATTTGCGGTTATTTTTGCGGATATTATTGCGGTTATTTTGCTGTAATATTTGCGGTTAATTTTGCGGATATCATTGCGGTTATTTTTGCGGATATTATTGCGGTTATTTTTGCGGATATCATTGCGGTTATTTTGCGGTGATATTTGCGGTTATTTTGGCGGATATCATTGCGGTTATTTTTGCGGATATTATTGCGGTTATTTTTGCGGATATTATTGCGGTTATTTTTGCGGATATTATTGCGGTTATTTTGCTGTAATATTTGCGGTTAATTTTGCGGATATCATTGCGGTTATTTTTGCGGATATCATTGCGGTTATTTTGCGGTAATATTTCGGTTATTTTTGCGGATATCATTGCGGTTATTTTTGCGGATATTATTGCGGTTATTTTTGCGGATATCATTGCGGTTATTTTGCTGTAATATTTGCGGTAAATTTTGCGGATATTATTGCGGTTATTTTTGCGGATATCATTGCGGTTATTTTTGCGGATATCATTGCGGTTATTTTGCGGTGATATTTGCGGTTATTTTTGCGGATATCATTGCGGTTATTTTGCGGTAATATTTGCGGTTATTTTTGCGGATATCATTGCGGTTATTTTGCTGTAATATTTGCGGTTAATTTTGCGGATATTATTGCGGTTATTTTTGCGGATATCATTGCGGTTATTTTTGCGGATATCATTGCGGTTATTTTGCGGTAATATTTGCGGTTATTTTTGCGGATATCATTGCGGTTATTTTTGCGGATATTATTGCGGTTATTTTTGCGGATATTATTGCGGTTATTTTGCTGTAATATTTGCGGTTAATTTTGCGGATATCATTGCGGTTATTTTTGCGGATATTATTGCGGTTATTTTAGCGGATATCATTGCGGTTATTTTTGCAGATATCATTGCGGTTATTTTGCGGTGATATTTGCGATTATTTTTGCGGATATCATTGCGGTTATTTTGCGGTAATATTTGCGGTTGTTTTTGCGGATATCATTGCGGTTATTTTTGCGGATATTATTGCGGTTATTTTTGCGGATATTTTTGCGGTTATTTTTGCTGATATCATTGCGGTTATTTTGCGGTAACATTTGCGGTTATTTTTGCGGTTATTATTGCGGTTATTTTTGCGGATATCATTGCGGTTATTTTGCGGTAATATTTGCGGTTATTTTTGCGGATATTATTGCGGTTATTTTGCTGTAATATTAGCGGTTAATTTTGCGGATATCATTGCGGTTATTTTTGCGGATATTATTGCGGTTTTTTTTGCGGATATCATTGCGGTTATTTTGCGGTGATATTTGCGGTATTTTTGCGGATATCATTGCGGTTATTTTTGCGGATATTATTGCGGTTATTTTTGCGGATATTATTGCGGTTATTTTTGCGGATATCATTGCGGTTATTTTGCGGTAATATTTGCGGTTATTTTTGCGGATATCATTGCGGTTATTTTTGCGGATATTATTGCGGTTATTTTTGCGGATATTATTGCGGTTATTTTTGCGGATATCATTGCGGTTATTTTGCGGTAACATTTGCGGTTATTTTTGCGTATATTATTGCGGTTATTTTTGCGGATATCATTGCGGTTATTTTGCGGTAATATTTGCGGTTATTTTTGCGGATATTATTGCGGTTATTTTGCTGTAATATTTGCGGTTAATTTTGCGGATATCATTGCGGTTATTTTTGCGGATATTATTGCGGTTATTTTTGCGGATATCATTGCGGTTATTTTTGCGGATATTATTGCGGTTATTTTTGCGGATATCATTGCGGTTATTTTGCAGTGATATTTGCGGTTATTTTGGCGGATATCATTGCGGTTATTTTTGCGGATATTATTGCGGTTATTTTTGCGGATATTATTGCGGTTATTTTTGCGGATATTATTGCGGTTATTTTGCTGTAATATTTGCGGTTAATTTTGCGGATATCATTGCGGTTATTTTTGCGGATATCATTGCGGTTATTTTGCGGTAATATTTCGGTTATTTTTGCGGATATCATTGCGGTTATTTTTGCGGATATTATTGCGGTTATTTTTGCGGATATCATTGCGGTTATTTTGCTGTAATATTTGCGGTAAATTTTGCGGATATTATTGCGGTTATTTTTGCGGATATCATTGCGGTTATTTTTGCGGATATCATTGCGGTTATTTTGCGGTGATATTTGCGGTTATTTTTGCGGATATCATTGCGGTTATTTTGCGGTAATATTTGCGGTTATTTTTGCGGATATCATTGCGGTTATTTTGCTGTAATATTTGCGGTTAATTTTGCGGATATTATTGCGGTTATTTTTGCGGATATCATTGCGGTTATTTTTGCGGATATCATTGCGGTTATTTTGCGGTAATATTTGCGGTTATTTTTGCGGATATCATTGCGGTTATTTTTGCGGATATTATTGCGGTTATTTTTGCGGATATTATTGCGGTTATTTTTGCGGATATTATTGCGGTTATTTTTGCGGATATCATTGCGGATATTTTGCGGTAACATTTGCGGTTATTTTTGCGGATATTATTGCGGTTATTTTTGCGGATATCATTGCGGTTATTTTGCGGTGATATTTGCGGTTATTTTTGCGGATATCATTGCGGTTATTTTGCGGTAATATTTGCGGTTATTTTTGCGGATATCATTGCGGTTATTTTGCGGTAATATTTGCGGTTATTTTTGCGGATATTATTGCGGTTATTTTGCTGTAATTATTGCGGTTATTTTTGCGGATATTATTGCGGTTATTTTTGCGGATATTATTGCGGTTATTTTTGCGGATATCATTGCGGTTATTTTGCTGTAATATTTGCGGTTAATTTTGCGGATATTATTGCGGTTTTTTTGCGGATATCATTGCGGTTATTTTGCGGTGATATTTGCGGTTATTTTTGCGGATATCATTGCGGTTATTTTGCGGTAATATTTGCGGTTATTTTTGCGGATATCATTGCGGTTATTTTGCGGTAATATTTGCGGTTATTTTTGCGGATATTATTGCGGTTATTTTGCTGTAATATTTGCGGTTAATTTTGCGGATATCATTGCGGTTATTTTTGCGGATATTATTGCGGTTATTTTTGCGGATATCATTGCGGTTATTTTGCGGTAATATTTGCGGTTATTTTTGCGGATATCATTGCGGTTTTTTTTGCGGATATTATTGCGGTTATTTTTGCGGATATCATTGCGGTTATTTTGCGGTAACATTTGCGGTTATTTTTGCGGATATTATTGCGGTTATTTTTGCGGATATCATTGCGGTTATTTTGCGGTAATATTTGCGGTTATTTTTGCGGATATTATTGCGGTTATTTTGCTGTAATATTTGCGGTTAATTTTGCGGATATCATTGCGGTTATTTTTGCGGATATCATTGCGGTTATTTTGCGGTAATATTTGCGGTTATTTTTGCGGATATCATTGCGGTTTTTTTGCGGTAATATTTGCGGTTATTTTTGCGGATATTATTGCGGTTATTTTGCTGTAATTATTGCGGTTATTTTTGCGGATATTATTGCGGTTATTTTTGCGGATATTATTGCGGTTATTTTTGCGGATATCATTGCGGTTATTTTGCGGTAATATTTGCGGTTATTTTTGCGGATATTATTGCGGTTATTTTGCTGTAATATTTGCGGTTAATTTTGCGGATATCATTGCGGTTATTTTTGCGGATATTATTGCGGTTATTTTTGCGGATATCATTGCGGTTATTTTGCGGTAATATTTGCGGTTATTTTTGCGGATATCATTGCGGTTTTTTTTGCGGATATTATTGCGGTTATTTTTGCGGATATCATTGCGGTTATTTTGCGGTAACATTTGCGGTTATTTTTGCGGATATTATTGCGGTTATTTTTGCGGATATCATTGCGGTTATTTTGCGGTAATATTGGCGGTTATTTTTGCGGATATTATTGCGGTTATTTTGCTGTAATATTTGCGGTTAATTTTGCGGATATCATTGCGGTTATTTTTGCGGATATTATTGCGGTTATTTTTGCGGATATCATTGCGGTTATTTTGCGGTGATATTTGCGGTTATTTTTGCGGATATCAATGCGGTTATTTTGCGGTAATATTTGCGGTTATTTTTGCGGATATTAATGCGGTTATTTTTGCGGATATCATTGCGGTTATTTTGCGGTGATATTTGCGGATATCATTGCGGTTATTTTGCGGTGATATTTGCGGTTATTTTTGCGGATATCATTGCGGTTATTTTTGCGGATATTATTGCGGTTATTTTTGCGGATATCATTGCGGTTATTTTTGCGGATATCATTGCGGTTATTTTGCGGTGATATTTGCGGTTATTTTTGCGGATATCATTGCGGTTATTTTGCGGTAATATTTGCGGTTATTTTTGCGGATATCATTGCGGTTATTTTTGCGGATATTAATGCGGTTATTTTTGCGGATATTATTGCGGTTATTTTTGCGGATATCATTGCGGTTATTTTGCGGTAACATTTGCGGTAACATTTGCGGTTATTTTTGCGGATATTATTGCGGTTATTTTTGCGGGTATTATTGCGGTTATTTTTGCGGATATCATTGCGGTTATTTTGCGGTTATTTTTGCGGATATCATTGCGGTTATTTTGCAATAATATTTGCGGTTATTATTGCGGATATCATTTCGGTTATTTTGCGGTAATATTTGCGGTTATTTTTGCGGATATTATTGCGGTTATTTTGCTGTAATATTTGCGGTTAATTTTGCGGATATCATTGCGGTTATTTTTGCGGATATTATTGCGGTTATTTTTGCGGATATCATTGCGGTTATTTTGCGGTAATATTTGCGGTTATTTTTGCGGATATCATTGCGGTTATTTTGCTGTAATATTTGCGGTTAATTTTGCGGATATTATTGCGGTTATTTTTGCGGATATCATTGCGGTTATTTTGCGGTGATATTTGCGGTTATTTTTGCGTATATCATTGCGGTTATTTTGCGGTAATATTTGCGGTTATTTTTGCGGATATCATTGCGGTTATTTTGCGGTAATATTTGCGGTTATTTTTGCGGATATCATTGCGGTTATTTTTGCGGATATTATTGCGGTTATTTTTGCGGATATCATTGCGGTTATTTTTAGGTGATATTTGCGGTTAATTTTGCTGATATCAATGCGGTTATTTTGCGGTAATATTTGCGGTTATTTTTGCGGATATTATTGCGGTTATTTTTGCGGATATCGTTGCGGTTATTTTGCGGTGATATTTGCGGTTATTTTTGCGGATATCATTGCGGTTATTTTGCGGTAATATTTTCGGTTATTTTTGCGGATATTATTGCGGTTATTTTGCTGTAATATTTGCGGTTAATTTTGCGGATATTATTGCGGTTATTTTGCTGTAATATTTGCGGTTAATTTTGCGGATATCATTGCGGTTATTTTTGCGGATATTATTGCGGTTATTTTTGCGGATATCATTGCGGTTATTTTGCGGTGATATTTGCGGTTATTTTTGCGGATATCATTGCGGTTATTTTGCGGTTATTTTTGCGGATATCATTGCGGTTATTTTGCAATAATATTTGCGGTTATTATTGCGGATATCATTTCGGTTATTTTGCGGTAATATTTGCGGTTATTTTTGCGGATATTATTGCGGTTATTTTGCTGTAATATTTGCGGTTAATTTTGCGGATATCATTGCGGTTATTTTTGCGGATATTATTGCGGTTATTTTTGCGGATATCATTGCGGTTATTTTGCGGTAATATTTGCGGTTATTTTTGCGGATATCATTGCGGTTATTTTGCTGTAATATTTGCGGTTAATTTTGCGGATATTATTGCGGTTATTTTTGCGGATATCATTGCGGTTATTTTGCGGTGATATTTGCGGTTATTTTTGCGTATATCATTGCGGTTATTTTGCGGTAATATTTGCGGTTATTTTTGCGGATATCATTGCGGTTATTTTGCGGTAATATTTGCGGTTATTTTTGCGGATATTATTGCGGTTATTTTTGCGGATATTATTGCGGTTATTTTTGCGGATATCATTGCGGTTATTTTGCTGTAATATTTGCGGTTAATTTTGCGGATATTATTGCGGTTATTTTTGCGGATATCATTGCGGTTATTTTGCGGTGATATTTGCGGTTATTTTTGCGGATATCATTGCGGTTATTTTGCGGTAATATTTGCGGTTATTTTTGCGGATATCATTGCGGTTATTTTGCGGTAATATTTGCGGTTATTTTTGCGGATATTATTGCGGTTATTTTGCTGTAATATTTGCGGTTAATTTTGCGGATATCATTGGGGTTATTTTTGCGGATATTATTGCGGTTATTTTTGCGGATATCATTGCGGTTATTTTGCGGTAATATTTGCGGTTATTTTTGCGGATATCATTGCGGTTTTTTTTGCGGATATTATTGCGGTTATTTTTGCGGATATCATTGCGGTTATTTTGCGGTAACATTTGCGGTTATTTTTGCGGATATTATTGCGGTTATTTTTGCGGATATCATTGCGGTTATTTTGCGGTAATATTTGCGGTTATTTTTGCGGATATTATTGCGGTTATTTTGCTGTAATATTTGCGGTTAATTTTGCGGATATCATTGCGGTTATTTTTGCGGATATTATTGCGGTTATTTTTGCGGATATCATTGCGGTTATTTTGCGGTGATATTTGCGGTTATTTTTGCGGATATCAATGCGGTTATTTTGCGGTAATATTTGCGGTTATTTTTGCGGATATTAATGCGGTTATTTTTGGGATATCATTGCGGTTATTTTGCGGTGATATTTGCGGTTATTTTTGCGGATATCATTGCGGTTATTTTGCGGTGATATTTGCGGTTATTTTTGCGGATATCATTGCGGTTATTTTTGCGGATATTATTGCGGTTATTTTTGCGGATATCATTGCGGTTATTTTTGCGGATATCATTGCGGTTATTTTGCGGTGATATTTGCGGTTATTTTTGCGGATATCATTGCGGTTATTTTGCGGTAATATTTGCGGTTATTTTTGCGGATATCATTGCGGTTATTTTTGCGGATATTAATGCGGTTATTTTTGCGGATATTATTGCGGTTATTTTTGCGGATATCATTGCGGTTATTTTGCGGTAACAATTGCGGTTATTTTTGCGGATATTATTGCGGATATTTTTGCGGGTATTTTTGCGGTTATTTTTGCGGATATCATTGCGGTTATTTTGCGGTTATTTTTGCGGATATCATTGCGGTTATTTTGCAATAATATTTGCGGTTATTATTGCGGATATCATTTCGGTTATTTTGCGGTAATATTTGCGGTTATTTTTGCGGATATTATTGCGGTTATTTTGCTGTAATATTTGCGGTTAATTTTGCGGATATCATTGCGGTTATTTTTGCGGATATTATTGCGGTTATTTTTGCGGATATCATTGCGGTTATTTTGCGGTAATATTTGCGGTTATTTTTGCGGATATCATTGCGGTTATTTTGCTGTAATATTTGCGGTTAATTTTGCGGATATTATTGCGGTTATTTTTGCGGATATCATTGCGGTTATTTTGCGGTGATATTTGCGGTTATTTTTGCGTATATCATTGCGGTTATTTTGCGGTAATATTTGCGGTTATTTTTGCGGATATCATTGCGGTTATTTTGCGGTTATTTTTGCGGATATTATTGCGGTTATTTTGCTGTAATATTTGCGGTTAATTTAGCGGATATCATTGCGGTTATTTTTGCGGATATTATTGCGGTTATTTTTGCGGATATCATTGCGGTTATTTTGCGGTAATATTTGCGGTTATTTTTGCGGATATCATTGCGGTTATTTTTGCGGATATTATTGCGGTTATTTTTGCGGATATCATTGCGGTTATTTTTAGGTGATATTTGCGGTTAATTTTGCTGATATCAATGCGGTTATTTTGCGGTAATATTTGCGGTTATTTTTGCGGATATTATTGCGGTTATTTTTGCGGATATCGTTGCGGTTATTTTGCGGTGATATTTGCGGTTATTTTTGCGGATATCATTGCGGTTATTTTGCGGAAATATTTTCGGTTATTTTTGCGGATATTATTGCGGTTATTTTGCTGTAATATTTGCGGTTAATTTTGCGGATATTATTGCGGTTATTTTGCTGTAATATTTGCGGTTAATTTTGCGGATATAATTGCGGTTATTTTTGCGGATATTATTGCGGTTATTTTTGCGGATATCATTGCGGTTATTTTGCGGTGATATTTGCGGTTATTTTTGCGGATATCATTGCGGTTATTTTGCGGTTATTTTTGCGGATATCATTGCGGTTATTTTGCAATAATATTTGCGGTTATTATTGCGGATATCATTTCGGTTATTTTGCGGTAATATTTGCGGTTATTTTTGCGGATATTATTGCGGTTATTTTGCTGTAATATTTGCGGTTAATTTTGCGGATATCATTGCGGTTATTTTTGCGGATATTATTGCGGTTATTTTTGCGGATATCATTGCGGTTATTTTGCGGTAATATTTGCGGTTATTTTTGCGGATATCATTGCGGTTATTTTGCTGTAATATTTGCGGTTAATTTTGCGGATATTATTGCGGTTATTTTTGCGGATATCTTTGCGGTTATTTTGCGGTGATATTTGCGGTTATTTTTGCGTATATCATTGCGGTTATTTTGCGGTAATATTTGCGGTTATTTTTGCGGATATCATTGCGGTTATTTTGCGGTAATATTTGCGGTTATTTTTGCGGATATTATTGCGGTTATTTTGCTGTAATATTTGCGGTTAATTTAGCGGATATCATTGCGGTTATTTTTGCGGATATTATTGCGGTTATTTTTGCGGATATCATTGCGGTTATTTTGCGGTAATATTTGCGGTTATTTTTGCGGATATCATTGCGGTTATTTTTGCGGATATTATTGCGGTTATTTTTGCGGATATCATTGCGGTTATTTTGCGGTGATATTTGCGGTTATTTTTGCGGATATCAATGCGGTTATTTTGCGGTAATATTTGCGGTTATTTTTGCGGATATTATTGCGGTTATTTTTGCGGATATCGTTGCGGTTATTTTGCGGTGATATTTGCGGTTATTTTTGCGGATATCATTGCGGTTATTTTGCGGTAATATTTTCGGTTATTTTTGCGGATATTATTGCGGTTATTTTGCTGTAATATTTGCGGTTAATTTTGCGGATATTATTGCGGTTATTTTGCTGTAATATTTGCGGTTAATTTTGCGGATATCATTGCGGTTATTTTTGCGGATATTATTGCGGTTATTTTTGCGGATATCATTGCGGTTATTTTGCGGTGATATTTGCGGTTATTTTTGCGGATATCATTGCGGTTATTTTTGCGGATATCATTGCGGTTATTTTGCGGAGATATTTGCGGTTATTTTTGCGGATATCATTGCGGTTATTTTTGCGGATATTATTGCGGTTATTTTTGCGGATATTATTGCGGTTATTTTTGCGGATATCATTGCGGTTATTTTGCGGTAACATTTGCGGTTATTTTTGCGGATATTATTGCGGTTATTTTTGCGGATATCATTGCGGTTATTTTTGCGGATATTATTGCGGTTATTTTTGCGGATATCATTGCGGTTATTTTGCGGTAACATTTGCGGTTATTTTTGCGGATATTATTGCGGTTATTTTTGCGGGTATCATTGCGGTTATTTTGCGGTAATATTTGCGGTTATTTTTGCGGATATTATTGCGGTTATTTTGCTGTAATATTTGCGGTTAATTTTGCGGATATCATTGCGGTTATTTTTGCGGATATTATTGCGGTTATTTTTGCGGATATCATTGCGGTTATTTTGCGGTGATATTTGCGGTTATTTTTGCGTATATCATTGCGGTTATTTTGCGGTAATATTTGCGGTTATTTTTGCGGATATCATTGCGGTTATTTTGCGGTAATATTTGCGGTTATTTTTGCGGATATTATTGCGGTTATTTTGCTGTAATATTTGCGGTTAATTTAGCGGATATCATTGCGGTTATTTTTGCGGATATTATTGCGGTTATTTTTGCGGATATCATTGCGGTTATTTTGCGGTAATATTTGCGGTTATTTTTGCGGATATCATTGCGGTTATTTTTGCGGATATTATTGCGGTTATTTTTGCGGATATCATTGCGGTTATTTTTAGGTGATATTTGCGGTTAATTTTGCTGATATCAATGCGGTTATTTTGCGGTAATATTTGCGGTTATTTTTGCGGATATTATTGCGGTTATTTTTGCGGATATCGTTGCGGTTATTTTGCGGTGATATTTGCGGTTATTTTTGCGGATATCATTGCGGTTATTTTGCGGAAATATTTTCGGTTATTTTTGCGGATATTATTGCGGTTATTTTGCTGTAATATTTGCGGTTAATTTTGCGGATATTATTGCGGTTATTTTGCTGTAATATTTGCGGTTAATTTTGCGGATATCATTGCGGTTATTTTTGCGGATATTATTGCGGTTATTTTTGCGGATATCATTGCGGTTATTTTGCGGTGATATTTGCGGTTATTTTTGCGGATATCATTGCGGTTATTTTGCGGTTATTTTTGCGGATATCATTGCGGTTATTTTGCAATAATATTTGCGGTTATTATTGCGGATATCATTTCGGTTATTTTGCGGTAATATTTGCGGTTATTCTTGCGGATATTATTGCGGTTATTTTGCTGTAATATTTGCGGTTAATTTTGCGGATATCATTGCGGTTATTTTTGCGGATATTATTGCGGTTATTTTTGCGGATATCATTGCGGTTATTTTGCGGTAATATTTGCGGTTATTTTTGCGGATATCATTGCGGTTATTTTGCTGTAATATTTGCGGTTAATTTTGCGGATATTATTGCGGTTATTTTTGCGGATATCTTTGCGGTTATTTTGCGGTGATATTTGCGGTTATTTTTGCGTATATCATTGCGGTTATTTTGCGGTAATATTTGCGGTTATTTTTGCGGATATCATTGCGGTTATTTTGCGGTAATATTTGCGGTTATTTTTGCGGATATTATTGCGGTTATTTTGCTGTAATATTTGCGGTTAATTTAGCGGATATCATTGCGGTTATTTTTGCGGATATTATTGCGGTTATTTTTGCGGATATCATTGCGGTTATTTTGCGGTAATATTTGCGGTTATTTTTGCGGATATCATTGCGGTTATTTTTGCGGATATTATTGCGGTTATTTTTGCGGATATCATTGCGGTTATTTTGCGGTGATATTTGCGGTTATTTTTGCGGATATCAATGCGGTTATTTTGCGGTAATATTTGCGGTTATTTTTGCGGATATTATTGCGGTTATTTTGCTGTAATATTTGCGGTTAATTTTGCGGATATTATTGCGGTTATTTTGCTGTAATATTTGCGGTTAATTTTGCGGATATCATTGCGGTTATTTTTGCGGATATTATTGCGGTTATTTTTGCGGATATCATTGCGGTTATTTTGCGGTGATATTTGCGGTTATTTTTGCGGATATCATTGCGGTTATTTTTGCGGATATCATTGCGGTTATTTTGCGGAGATATTTGCGGTTATTTTTGCGGATATCATTGCGGTTATTTTTGCGGATATTATTGCGGTTATTTTTGCGGATATTATTGCGGTTATTTTTGCGGATATCATTGCGGTTATTTTGCGGTAACATTTGCGTTTATTTTTGCGGATATTATTGCGGTTATTTTTGCGGATATCATTGCGGTTATTTTTGCGGATATTATTGCGGTTATTTTTGCGGATATCATTGCGGTTATTTTGCGGTAACATTTGCGGTTATTTTTGCGGATATTATTGCGGTTATTTTTGCGGGTATCATTGCGGTTATTTTGCGGTAATATTTGCGGTTATTTTTGCGGATATTATTGCGGTTATTTTGCTGTAATATTTGCGGTTAATTTTGCGGATATCATTGCGGTTATTTTTGCGGATATTATTGCGGTTATTTTTGCGGATATCATTGCGGTTATTTTGCGGTGATTTTTGCGGTTATTTTTGCGGATATCATTGCGGTTATTTTGCGGTAATATTTGCGGTTATTTTTGCGGATATTATTGCGGTTATTTTTGCGGATATCATTGCGGTTATTTTGCGGTGATATTTGCGGTTTTTTTGCGGATATCATTGCGGTTATTTTGCGGTAATATTTGCGGTTATTTTTGCGGATATCATTGCGGCTATTTTTGCGGATATTATTGCGGTTATTTTTGCGGATATCATTGCGGTTATTTTGCTGTAATATTTGCGGTTAATTTTGCGGATATTATTGCGGTTATTTTGGCGGATATCATTGCGGTTATTTTTGCGGAAATTATTGCGGATATTTTTGCGGATATCATTGCGGTTATTTTGCGGTGATATTTGCGGTTATTTTTGCGGATATCATTGCGGTTATTTTGCGGGATTATTTGCGGTTATTTTTGCGGATATTATTGCGGTTATTTTTGCGGATATCATTGCGGTTATTTTGCGGTGATATTTGCGGTTATTTTTGCGGATATCATTGCGGTTATTTTTGCGGATATCATTGCGGTTATTTTGCGGTGATATTTGCGGTTATTTTTGCGGATATCATTGCGGTTATTTTTGCGGATATTATTGCGGTTATTTTTGCGGATATTATTGCAGTTATTTTTGCGGATATCATTGCGGTTATTTTGCGGTAACATTTGCGGTTATTTTTGCGGATATTATTGCGGTTATTTTTGCGGATATCATTGCGGTTATTTTTGCGGATATTATTGCGGTTATTTTTGCGGATATCAATGCGGTTATTTTGCGGTGATATTTGCGGTTATTTTTGCGGATATCATTGCGGTTATTTTTGCGGATATCATTGCGGTTATTTTGCGGTGATATTTGCGGTTATTTTTGCGGATATCATTGCGGTTATTTTTGCGGATATTATTGCGGTTATTTTTGCGGATATTATTGCGGTTATTTTTGCGGATATCATTGCGGTTATTTTGCGGTAACATTTGCGGTTATTTTTGCGGATGTCATTGCGGTTATTTTTGCGGATATCATTGCGGTTATTTTTGCGGATATTATTGCGGTTATTTTTGCGGATATCATTGCGGTTATTTTTCGGTGATATTTGCGGTTATTTTTGCGGATATCATTGCGGTTATTTTGCGGTAATATTTTCGGTTATTTTTGCGGATATTATTGCGGTTATTTTGCTGTAATATTTGCGGTTAATTTTGCGGATATCATTGCGGTTATTTTGCTGTAATATTTGCGGTTAATTTTGCGGATATTATTGCGGTTATTTTTGCGGATATCATTGCGGTTATTTTTGCGGATATTATTGCGGTTATTTTTGCGGATATCATTGCGGTTATTTTGCGGTAACATTTGCGGTTATTTTTGCGGATATTATTGCGGTTATTTTTGCGGGTATCATTGCGGTTATTTTGCGGTAATATTTGCGGTTATTTTTGCGGATATTATTGCGGTTATTTTGCTGTAATATTTGCGGTTAATTTTGCGGATATCATTGCGGTTATTTTTGCGGATATTATTGCGGTTATTTTTGCGGATATCATTGCGGTTATTTTGCGGTGATATTTGCGGTTATTTTTGCGGATATCATTGCGGTTATTTTGCGGTAATATTTGCGGTTATTTTTGCGGATATTATTGCGGTTATTTTTGCGGATATCATTGCGGTTATTTTGCGGTGATATTTGCGGTTTTTTTGCGGATATCATTGCGGTTATTTTGCGGTAATATTTGCGGTTATTTTTGCGGATATCATTGCGGCTATTTTTGCGGATATTATTGCGGTTATTTTTGCGGATATCATTGCGGTTATTTTGCTGTAATATTTGCGGTTAATTTTGCGGATATTATTGCGGTTATTTTGGCGGATATCATTGCGGTTATTTTTGCGGAAATTATTGCGGATATTTTTGCGGATATCATTGCGGTTATTTTGCGGTGATATTTGCGGTTATTTTTGCGGATATCATTGCGGTTATTTTGCGGGATTATTTGCGGTTATTTTTGCGGATATTATTGCGGTTATTTTTGCGGATATCATTGCGGTTATTTTGCGGTGATATTTGCGGTTATTTTTGCGGATATCATTGCGGTTATTTTTGCGGATATCATTGCGGTTATTTTGCGGTGATATTTGCGGTTATTTTTGCGGATATCATTGCGGTTATTTTTGCGGATATTATTGCGGTTATTTTTGCGGATATTATTGCAGTTATTTTTGCGGATATCATTGCGGTTATTTTGCGGTAACATTTGCGGTTATTTTTGCGGATATTATTGCGGTTATTTTTGCGGATATCATTGCGGTTATTTTTGCGGATATTATTGCGGTTATTTTTGCGGATATCAATGCGGTTATTTTGCGGTGATATTTGCGGTTATTTTTGCGGATATCATTGCGGTTATTTTTGCGGATATCATTGCGGTTATTTTGCGGTGATATTTGCGGTTATTTTTGCGGATATCATTGCGGTTATTTTTGCGGATATTATTGCGGTTATTTTTGCGGATATTATTGCGGTTATTTTTGCGGATATCATTGCGGTTATTTTGCGGTAACATTTGCGGTTATTTTTGCGGATGTCATTGCGGTTATTTTTGCGGATATCATTGCGGTTATTTTTGCGGATATTATTGCGGTTATTTTTGCGGATATCATTGCGGTTATTTTTCGGTGATATTTGCGGTTATTTTTGCGGATATCATTGCGGTTATTTTGCGGTAATATTTTCGGTTATTTTTGCGGATATTATTGCGGTTATTTTGCTGTAATATTTGCGGTTAATTTTGCGGATATCATTGCGGTTATTTTGCTGTAATATTTGCGGTTAATTTTGCGGATATTATTGCGGTTATTTTTGCGGATATCATTGCGGTTATTTTTGCGGATATAATTGCGGTTATTTTGCGGTGATATTTGCGGTTATTTTTGTGGATATCATTGCGGTTATTTTGCGGTAATATTTGCGGTTATTTTTGCGGATATCATTGCGGTTATTTTTGCGGATATTATTGCGGTAATTTTTGCGGATATTATTACGGTTATTTTTGCGGATATCATAGCGGTTATTTTGCGGTAACATTTGCGGTTATTTTTGCGGATATTATTGCGGTTATTTTTGCGGATATCATTGCGGTTATATTGCAGTAATATATGCGGTTAACTTTGCGGATATTATTGCGGTTATTTTTGCGGATATCATTGCGGTTATTTTGCGGTGATATTTGCGGTTATTTTTGCGGATATCATTGCGGTTATTTTGCGGTAATATTTGCGGTTATTTTTGCGGATATCATTGCGGTTATTTTTGCGGATATTATTGCGGTTATTTTTGCGGATATCATTGCGGTTATTTTGCTGTAATATTTGCGGTTAATTTTGCGGATATTATTGCGGTTATTTTTGCGGATATCATTGCGGTTATTTTTGCGGATATCATTGCGGTTATTTTGCGGTGATATTTGCGGTTATTTTTGCGGATATCATTGCGGTTATTTTTGCGGATATTATGGCGGTTATTTTTGCGGATATTATTGCGGTTATTTTTGCGGATATCATTGCGGTTATTTTGCGGTAACATTTGCGGTTATTTTTGCGGATATTATTGCGGTTATTTTTGCGGATATCATTGCGGTTATTTTGCTGTAATATTTGCGGTTAATTTTGCGGATATTATTGCGGTTATTTTTGCGGATATCATTGTGGTTTTTTGCGGTAATATTTGCGGTTATTTTTGCGGATATTATTGCGGTTATTTTTGCGGATATCATTGCGGTTATTTTGCTGTAATATTTGCGGTTAATTTTGCGGATATTATTGCGGTTATTTTTGCGGATATCATTGCGGTTGTTTTGCGGTAACATTTGCGGTTATTTTTGCGGATATTATTGCGGTTATTTTTGCGGATATCATTGCGGTTATTTTGCGGTAATATTTGCGGTTATTTTTGCGGATATCATTGCGGTTATTTTTGCGGATATTATTGCGGTAATTTATGCGGATATTATTGCGGTTATTTTTGCGGATATCATTGCGGTTGTTTTGCGGTAACATTTGCGGTTATTTTTGCTGATATTATTGCGGTTATTTTTGCGGATATCATTGCGGTTTTTTGCGGTAATATTTGCCGTTATTTTTGCGGATATTATTGCGGTTATTTTTGCGGATATCATTGCGGTTATTTTGCGGTAACATTTGCGGTTATTTTTGCGGATATCATTGCGGTTATTTTTGCGGATATTATTGCGGTAATTTATGCGGATATTATTGCGGTTATTTTTGCGGATATCATTGCGGTTGTTTTGCGGTAACATTTGCGGTTATTTTTGCTGATATTATTGCGGTTATTTTTGCGGATATCATTGCGGTTTTTTGCGGTAATATTTGCCGTTATTTTTGCGGATATTATTGCGGTTATTTTTGCGGATATCATTGCGGTTGTTTTGCGGTAACATTTGCGGTTATTTTTGCTGATATTATTGCGGTTATTTTTGCGGATATCATTGCGGTTTTTTTGCGGTAATATTTGCGGTTATTTTTGCGGATATTATTGCGGTTATTTTTGCGGATATCATTGCGGTTATTTTGCTGTAATATTTGCGGTTAATTTTGCGGATATTATTGCGGTTATTTTTGCGGATATCATTGCGGTTGTTTTGCGGTAACATTTGCGGTTATTTTTGCGGATATTATTGCGGTTATTTTTGCGGATATCATTGCGGTTATTTTGCGGTAATATTTGCGGTTATTTTTGCGGATATCATTGCGGTTATTTTTGCGGATATTATTTCGGTTATTTTTGCGGATATCATTGCGGTTATTTTGCTGTAATATTTGCGGTTAATTTTGCGGATATTATTGCGGTTATTTTTGCGGATATCATTGCGGTTATTTTTGCGGATATCATTGCGGTTATTTTGCGGTAATATTTGCGGTTATTTTTACGGATATCATTGCGGTTATTTTTGCGGATATAATTGCGGTTATTTTTGCGGATATTATTGCGGTTATTTTTGCGGATATCATTGCGGTTATTTTGCGGTAACATTTGCGGTTATTTTTGCGGATATTATTGCGGTTATTTTTGCGGATATCATTGCGGTTATTTTGCTGTAATATTTGCGGTTAATTTTGCGGATATTATTGCGGTTATTTTTGCGGATATCATTGCGGTTATTTTGCGGTGATATTTGCGGTTATTTTTGCGGATATCATTGCGGTTATTTTGCGGTAATATTTGCGGTTATTTTTGCGGATATCATTGCGGTTATTTTTGCGGATATTATTGCGGTTATTTTTGCGGATATTATTGCGGTTATTTTTGCGGATATCATTGCGGTTGTTATGCGGTAACATTTGCGGTTATTTTTGCGGATATTATTGCGGTTATTTTTGCGGATATCATTGCGGTTGTTTTGCGGTAACATTTGCGGTTATTTTTGCGGATATTATTGCGGTTATTTTTGCGGATATCATTGCGGTTTTTTGCGGTAATATTTGCGGTTATTTTTGCGGATATTATTGCAGTTATTTTTGCGGATATCATTGCGGTTGTTTTGCGGTAACATTTGCGGTTATTTTTGCGGATATTATTGCGGTTATTTTTGCGGATATCATTGCGGTTATTTTGCGGTAATATTTGCGGTTATTTTTGCGGATATTATTGCGGTTATTTTTGCGGATATCATTGCGGTTATTTTTGCGGATATTATTGCGGTTATTTTTGCGGATATTATTGCGGTTATTTTTGCGGATATCATTGCGGTTATTTTGCGGTAACATTTGCGGTTATTTTTGCTGATATTATTGCGGTTATTTTTGCGGATATCATTGCGGTTATTTTTGCGGATATCATTGCGGTTATTTTGCGGTGATATTTGCGGTTATTTTAGCGGATATCATTGCGGTTATTTTGCGGTAATATTTGCGGTTATTTTTGCGGATATTATTGCGGTTATTTTTGCGGATATTATTGCGGTTATTTTTGCGGATATTATTGCGGTTATTTTTGCAGATATCATTGCGGTTGTTTTGCGGTAACATTTGCGGTTATTTTTGCGGATATTATTGCGGTTATTTTTGCGGATATCATTGCGGTTATTTTGCTGTAATATTTGCGGTTAATTTTGCGGATATTATTGCGGTTATTTTTGCGGATATCATTGCGGTTGTTTTGCGGTAACATTTGCGGTTATTTTTGCGGATATTATTGCGGTTATTTTTGCGGATATCATTGCGGTTATTTTGCGGTAATATTTGCGGTTATTTTTGCGGATATCATTGCGGTTATTTTTGCGGATATAAGTGCGGTTATTTTTGCGGATATCATTGCGGTTATTTTTGCGGATATCATTGCGGTTATTTTGCGGTGATATTTGCGGTTATTTTTGCGGATATCATTGCGGTTATTTTGCGGTAATATTTGCGGTTATTTTTGCGGATATCATTGCGGTTTATTTTGCGGATATTATTGCGGTTATTTTTGCGGATATTATTGCGGTTATTTTTGCGGATATCACTGCGGTTATTTTGCGGTAACATTTGCGGTTATTTTTGCGGATATTATTGCGGTTATTTTTGCGGATATCATTGCGGTTATTTTGCTGTAATATTTGCGGTTATTTTTGCGGATATCATTGCGGTTGTTTTGCGGTGATATTTGCGGTTATTTTTGCGGATATCATTGCGGTTATTTTGCGGTGATATTTGCGGATATTTTTGCGGATATCATTGCGGTTATTTTGCGGTAATATTTGCGGTTATTTTTGCGGATATCATTGCGGTTATTTTTGCGGATATTATTGCGGTTATTTTTGCGGATATCATTGCGGTTATTTTGCTGTAATATTTGCGGTTAATTTTGCGAATATTATTGCGGTTATTTTTGCGGATATCATTGCGGTTATTTTTGCGGATATCATTGCGGTTATTTTGCGGTGATATTTGCGGTTTTTTTTGCGGATATCATTGCGGTTATTTTGCGGTAATATTTGCGGTTATTTTTGCGGATATCATTGCGGTTATTTTTGCGGATATTATTGCGGTTATTTTTGCGGATATTATTGCGGTTATTTTTGCGGATATCATTGCGGTAACATTTGCGGTTATTTTTGCGGATATTATTGCGGTTATTTTTGCGGATATCATTGCGGTTATTTTGCGGTAATGTTTGCGGTTATTTTTGTGGATATTATTGCGGTTATTTTGCTGTAATATTTGCGGTTAATTTTGCGGATATCATTGCGGTTATTTTGCGGATATTATTGCGGTTATTTTAGCGGATATCATTGCGGTTATTTTTGCAGATATCATTGCGGTTATTTTGCGGTGATATTTGCGATTATTTTTGCGGATATCATTGCGGTTATTTTGCGGTAATATTTGCGGTTATTTTAGCGGATATCATTGCGGTTATTTTTGCAGATATCAATGCGGTTATTTTGCGGTAATATTTGCGGTTATTTTTGCGGATATTATTGCGGTTATTTTTGCGGATATCATTGCGGTTATTTTAGCGGATATTATTGCGGTTATTTTTGCGGATATTATTGCGGTTATTTTTGCGGATATCATTGCGGTTATTTTGCGGTAACATTTGCGGTTATTTTTGCGGATATTATTGCGGTTATTTTTGCGGATATCATTGCGGTTGTTTTGCGGTAACATTTGCGGTTATTTTTGCGGATATTATTGCGGTTATTTTTGCGGATATCATTGCGGATATTTTGCGGTAATATTTGCGGATATTTTTGCGGATATTATTGCGGTTATTTTTGCGGATATCATTGCGGTTATTTTTGCGGATATTATTGCGGTTATTTTTGCGGATATTATTGCGGTTATTTTTGCGGATATCATTGCGGTTATTTTGCGGTAACATTTGCGGTTATTTTTGCTGATATTATTGCGGTTATTTTTGCGGATATCATTGCGGTTATTTTGCTGACATATTTGCGGTTAATTTTGCGGATATTATTGCGGATATTTTTGCGGATATCATTGCGGTTATTTTTGCGGATATCATTGCGGTTATTTTGCGGTGATATTTGCGGTTATTTTAGCGGATATCATTGCGGTTATTTTGCGGTAATATTTGCGGTTATTTTTGCGGATATTATTGCGGTTATTTTTGCGGATATTATTGCGGTTATTTTTGCGGATATTATTGCGGTTATTTTTGCAGATATCATTGCGGTTGTTTTGCGGTAACATTTGCGGTTATTTTTGCGGATATTATTGCGGTTATTTTTGCGGATATCATTGCGGTTATTTTGCTGTAATATTTGCGGTTAATTTTGCGGATATTATTGCGGTTATTTTTGCGGATATCATTGCGGTTGTTTTGCGGTAACATTTGCGGTTATTTTTGCGGATATTATTGCGGTTATTTTTGCGGATATCATTGCGGTTATTTTGCGGTAATATTTGCGGTTATTTTTGCGGATATCATTGCGGTTATTTTTGCGGATATAATTGCGGTTATTTTTGCGGATATCATTGCGGTTATTTTTGCGGATATCATTGCGGTTATTTTGCGGTGATATTTGCGGTTATTTTTGCGGATATCATTGCGGTTATTTTGCGGTAATATTTGCGGTTATTTTTGCGGATATCATTGCGGTTATTTTTGCGGATATTATTGCGGTTATTTTTGCGGATATTATTGCGGTTATTTTTGCGGATATCACTGCGGTTATTTTGCGGTAACATTTGCGGTTATTTTAGCGGATATTATTGCGGTTATTTTTGCGGATATCATTGCGGTTATTTTGCTGTAATATTTGCGGTTATTTTTGCGGATATCATTGCGGTTGTTTTGCGGTGATATTTGTGGTTATTTTTGCGGATATCATTGCGGTTATTTTGCGGTGATATTTGCGGTTATTTTTGCGGATATCATTGCGGTTATTTTGCGGTAATATTTGCGGTTATTTTTGCGGATATCATTGCGGTTATTTTTGCGGATATTATTGCGGTTATTTTTGCGGATATCATTGCGGTTATTTTGCTGTAATATTTGCGGTTAATTTTGCGAATATTATTGCGGTTATTTTTGCGGATATCATTGCGGTTATTTTTGCGGTGATATTTGCGGTTTTTTTTGCGGATATCATTGCGGTTATTTTGCGGTAATATTTGCGGTTATTTTTGCGGATATCATTGCGGTTATTTTTGCGGATATTATTGCGGTTATTTTTGCGGATATTATTGCGGTTATTTTTGCGGATATCATTGCGGTTATTTTGCGGTAACATTTGCGGTTATTTTTGCGGATATTATTGCGGTTATTTTTGCGGATATCATTGCGGTTATTTTGCGGTAATGTTTGCGGTTATTTTTGTGGATATTATTGCGGTTATTTTGCTGTAATATTTGCGGTTAATTTTGCGGATATCATTGCGGTTATTTTTGCGGATATTATTGCGGTTACTTTAGCGGATATCATTGCGGTTATTTTTGCAGATATCATTGCGGTTATTTTGCGGTGATATTTGCGATTATTTTTGCGGATATCATTGCGGTTATTTTGCGGTAATATTTGCGGTTATTTTAGCGGATATCATTGCGGTTATTTTTGCAGATATCAATGCGGTTATTTTGCGGTAATATTTGCGGTTATTTTTGCGGATATTATTGCGGTTATTTTTGCGGATATCATTGCGGTTATTTTTGCGGATATTATTGCGGTTATTTTTGCGGATATTATTGCGGTTATTTTTGCGGATATCATTGCGGTTATTTTGCGGTAACATTTGCGGTTATTTTTGCGGATATTATTGCGGTTATTTTTGCGGATATCATTGCGGTTATTTTGCTGTAATATTTGCGGTTAATTTTGCGGATATTATTGCGGTTATTTTTGCGGATATCATTGCGGTTGTTTTGCGGTAACATTTGCGGTTATTTTTGCGGATATTATTGCGGTTATTTTTGCGGATATCATTGCGGTTATTTTTGCGGATATTATTGCGGTTATTTTTGCGGATATTATTGCGGTTATTTTTGCGGATATCATTGCGGTTATTTTGCGGTAACATTTGCGGTTATTTTTGCGGATATTATTGCGGTTATTTTTGCGGATATCATTGCGGTTGTTTTGCGGTAACATTTGCGGTTATTTTTGCGGATATTATTGCGGTTATTTTTGCGGATATCATTGCGGTTATTTTGCGGTAATATTTGCGGATATTTTTGCGGATATTATTGCGGTTATTTTTGCGGATATTATTGCGGTTATTTTTGCGGATATTATTGCGGTTATTTTTGCGGATATTATTGCGGTTATTTTTGCGGATATCATTGCGGTTATTTTGCGGTAACATTTGCGGTTATTTTTGCTGATATTATTGCGGTTATTTTTGCGGATATCATTGCGGTTATTTTGCTGACATATTTGCGGTTAATTTTGCGGATATTATTGCGGATATTTTTGCGGATATCATTGCGGTTATTTTTGCGGATATCATTGCGGTTATTTTGCGGTGATATTTGCGGTTATTTTAGCGGATATCATTGCGGTTATTTTGCGGTAATATTTGCGGTTATTTTTGCGGATATTATTGCGGTTATTTTTGCGGATATTATTGCGGTTATTTTTGCGGATATTATTGCGGTTATTTTTGCAGATATCATTGCGGTTGTTTTGCGGTAACATTTGCGGTTATTTTTGCGGATATTATTGCGGTTATTTTTGCGGATATCATTGCGGTTATTTTGCTGTAATATTTGCGGTTAATTTTGCGGATATTATTGCGGTTATTTTTGCGGATATCATTGCGGTTGTTTTGCGGTAACATTTGCGGTTATTTTTGCGGATATTATTGCGGTTATTTTTGCGGATATCATTGCGGTTATTTTGCGGTAATATTTGCGGTTATTTTTGCGGATATCATTGCGGTTATTTTTGCGGATATAATTGCGGTTATTTTGGCGGATATCATTGCGGTTATTTTTGCGGATATCATTGCGGTTATTTTGCGGTGATATTTGCGGTTATTTTTGCGGATATCATTGCGGTTATTTTTGCGGATATTATTGCGGTTATTTTGCTGTAATATTTGCGGTTAATTTTGCGGATATCATTGCGGTTATTTTGCTGTAATATTTGCGGTTATTTTTGCGGATATCATTGCGGTTATTTTTGCGGATATTATTGCGGTTATTATTGCGGATAATATTGCGGTTATTTTGGCGGATATTATTGCGGTTATTTTGCTGTAATATTTGCGGTTAATTTTGCGGATATCATTGCGGTTATTTTGCTGTAATATTTGCGGTTATTTTTGCGGATATCATTGCGGTTGTTTTGCGGTGATATTTGCGGTTATTTTTGCGGATATCATTGCGGTTATTTTGCGGTGATATTTGCGGTTATTTTTGCGGATATCATTGCGGTTATTTTGCGGTAATATTTGCGGTTATTTTTGCGGATATCATTGCGGTTATTTTTGCGGATATTATTGCGGTTATTTTTGCGGATATCATTGCGGTTATTTTGCTGTAATATTTGCGGTTAATTTTGCGAATATTATTGCGGTTATTTTTGCGGATATCATTGCGGTTATTTTGCGGTGATATTTGCGGTTTTTTTTGCGGATATCATTGCGGTTATTTTGCGGTAATATTTGCGGTTATTTTTGCGGATATCATTGCGGTTATTTTAGCGGATATTATTGCGGTTATTTTTGCGGATATTATTGCGGTTATTTTTGCGGATATCATTGCGGTTATTTTGCGGTAACATTTGCGGTTATTTTTGCGGATATTATTGCGGTTATTTTTGCGGATATTATTGCGGTTATTTTGCGGTAATGTTTGCGGTTATTTTTGTGGATATTATTGCGGTTATTTTGCTGTAATATTTGCGGTTAATTTTGCGGATATCATTGCGGTTATTTTTGCGGATATTATTGCGGTTATTTTAGCGGATATCATTGCGGTTATTTTTGCAGATATCATTGCGGTTATTTTGCGGTGATATTTGCGATTATTTTTGCGGATATCATTGCGGTTATTTTGCGGTAATATTTGCGGTTATTTTTGCGGATATCTATGCGGTTATTTTTGCGGATATTAATGCGGTTATTTTTGCGGATATTATTGCGGTTATTTTTGCGGATATCATTGCGGTTATTTTGCGGTAACATTTGCGGTTATTTTTGCGTATATTATTGCGGATATTTTTGCGGAAATCATTGCGGTTATTTTGCGGTAATATTTGCGGTTATTTTTGCGGATATTATCGCGGTTATTTTGCAGTAATATTTGCGGTTAATTTTGCGGATATCATTGCGGTTATTTTTGCTGAAATTATTGCGGTTATTTTTGCGGATATCATTGCGGTTATTTTGCGGTGATATTTGCGAATATCATTGCGGTTATTTTTGCGGATATTATTGCGGTTATTTTTGCGGATATTATTGCGGTTATTTTTGCGGATATCATTGCGGTTATTTTGCGGTAATATTTGCGGTTATTATTGCGGATATCATTGCGGTTATTTTTGCGGATATTATTGCGGTTATTTTTGCGGATATTATTGCGGTTATTTTTGCGGATATCATTGCGGTTATTTTTGCGGATATTATTGCGGTTATTTTGCTGTAATATTTGCGGTTAATTTTGCGGATATCATTGCGGTTATTTTGCTGTAATATTTGCGGTTATTTTTGCGGATATCATTGCGGTTGTTTTGCGGTGATATTTGCGGTTATTTTTGCGGATATCATTGCGGTTATTTTGCGGTGATATTTGCGGTTATTTTTGCGGATATCATTGCGGTTATTTTGCGGTAATATTTGCGGTTATTTTTGCGGATATCATTGCGGTTATTTTTGCGGATATTATTGCTGTTATTTTTGCGGGTATCATTGCGGTTATTTTGCTGTAATACTTGCGGTTAATTTTGCGAATATTATTGCGGTTATTTTTGCGGATATCATTGCGGTTATTTTGCGGTAATATTTGCGGTTATTATTGCGGATATCATTGCGGTTAATTTTGCGGATATTATTGCGGTTATTTTTGCGGATATTATTGCGGTTATTTTTGCGGATATCATTGCGGTTATTTTGCGGTAACATTTGCGGTTATTTTTGCGGATATTATTGCGGTTATTTTGGCGGATATCATTGCGGTTATTTTGCGGTAATATTTGCGGTTATTGTTGCGGATATTATTGCGGTTATTTTGCTGTAATATTTGCGGTTAATTTTGCGGATATCATTGCGGTTATTTTTGCGGATATTATTGCGGTTATTTTTGCGGATATCATTGCGGTTATTTTGCGGTGATATTTGCGGTTATTTTTGCGGATATCATTGCGGTTATTTTTGCGGATATTATTGCGGTTATTTTGCTGTAATATTTGCGGTTAATTTTGCGGATATCATTGCGGTTATTTTGCTGTAATATTTGCGGTTATTTTTGCGGATATCATTGCGGTTATTTTTGCGGATATTATTGCGGTTATTATTGCGGATAATATTGCGGTTATTTTGGCGGATATTATTGCGGTTATTTTGCTGTAATATTTGCGGTTAATTTTGCGGATATCATTGCGGTTATTTTGCTGTAATATTTGCGGTTATTTTTGCGGATATCATTGCGGTTGTTTTGCGGTGATATTTGCGGTTATTTTTGCGGATATCATTGCGGTTATTTTGCGGTGATATTTGCGGTTATTTTTGCGGATATCATTGCGGTTATTTTGCGGTAATATTTGCGGTTATTTTTGCGGATATCATTGCGGTTATTTTTGCGGATATTATTGCGGTTATTTTTGCGGATATCATTGCGGTTATTTTGCTGTAATATTTGCGGTTAATTTTGCGAATATTATTGCGGTTATTTTTGCGGATATCATTGCGGTTATTTTTGCGGATATCATTGCGGTTATTTTGCGGTGATATTTGCGGTTTTTTTTGCGGATATCATTGCGGTTATTTTGCGGTAATATTTGCGGTTATTTTTGCGGATATCATTGCGGTTATTTTAGCGGATATTATTGCGGTTATTTTTGCGGATATTATTGCGGTTATTTTTGCGGATATCATTGCGGTTATTTTGCGGTAACATTTGCGGTTATTTTTGCGGATATTATTGCGGTTATTTTTGCGGATATCATTGCGGTTATTTTGCGGTAATGTTTGCGGTTATTTTTGTGGATATTATTGCGGTTATTTTGATGTAATATTTGCGGTTAATTTTGCGGATATCATTGCGGTTATTTTTGCGGATATTATTGCGGTTATTTTAGCGGATATCATTGCGGTTATTTTTGCAGATATCATTGCGGTTATTTTGCGGTGATATTTGCGATTATTTTTGCGGATATCATTGCGGTTATTTTGCGGTAATATTTGCGGTTATTTTTGCGGATATCAATGCGGTTATTTTTGCGGATATTAATGCGGTTATTTTTGCGGATATTATTGCGGTTATTTTTGCGGATATCATTGCGGTTATTTTGCGGTAACATTTGCGGTTATTTTTGCGTATATTATTGCGGATATTTTTGCGGAAATCATTGCGGTTATTTTGCGGTAATATTTGCGGTTATTTTTGCGGATATTATCGCGGTTATTTTGCAGTAATATTTGCGGTTAATTTTGCGGATATCATTGCGGTTATTTTTGCTGAAATTATTGCGGTTATTTTTGCGGATATCATTGCGGTTATTTTGCGGTGATATTTGCGGATATCATTGCGGTTATTTTTGCGGATATTATTGCGGTTATTTTTGCGGATATTATTGCGGTTATTTTTGCGGATATCATTGCGGTTATTTTGCGGTAATATTTGCGGTTATTATTGCGGATATCATTGCGGTTATTTTTGCGGATATTATTGCGGTTATTTTTGCGGATATTATTGCGGTTATTTTTGCGGATATCATTGCGGTTATTTTGCGGTATCATTTGCGGTTATTTTTGCGGATATTATTGCGGTTATTTTTGCGGATATCATTGCGGTTATTTTGCGGTAATATTTGCGGTTATTTTTGCGGATATTATTGCGGTTATTTTGCTGTAATATTTGCGGTTAATTTTGCGGATATCATTGCGGTTATTTTTGCGGATATTATTGCGGTTATTTTTGCGGATATCATTGCGGTAATTTTGCGGTGATATTTGCGGTTATTTTTGCGGATATCATTGCGGTTATTTTTGCGGATATTACTGCGGTTATTTTTGCGGATATTATTGCGGTTATTTTGGCGGATATTATTGCGGTTATTTTGCGGTAATATTTGTGGTTAATTTTGCGGATATCATTGCGGTTATTTTTGCGGATATCATTGCGGTTATTTTGCTGTAATATTTGCGGTTAATTTTGCGGATATCATTGCGGTTATTTTTGCTGATATTATTGCGGTTATTTTTGCGGATATCATTGCGGTTATTTTGCGGTGATATTTGCGGATATCTTTGCGGTTATTTTTGCGGATATTATTGCGGTTATTTTTGCGGATATTATTGCGGTTATTTTTGCGGATATCATTGCGGTTATTTTGCTGTAATATTTGCGGTTATAATTGCGGATATCATTGCGGTTATTTTTGCGGATATTATTGCGGTTATTTTTGCGGATATTATTGCGGTTATTTTTGCGGATATCATTGCGGTTATTTTGCGGTAACATTTGCGGTTATTTTTGCGGATATTATTGCGGTTATTTTTGCGGATATCATTGCGGTTATTTTGCGGTAATATTTGCGGTTATTTTTGCGGATATTATTGCGGTTATTTTGCTGTAATATTTGCGGTTAATTTTGCGGATATCATTGCGGTTATTTTTGCGGATATTATTGCGGTTATTTTCGCGGATATCATTGCGGTTATTTTGCGGTGATATTTGCGGTTATTTTTGCGGATATCATTGCGGTTATTTTTGCGGATATTATTGCGGTTATTTTGCTGTAATATTTGCGGTTAATTTTGCGGATATCATTGCGGTTATTTTGCTGTAATATTTGCGGTTATTTTTGCGGATATCATTGCGGTTGTTTTGCGGTGATATTTGCGGTTATTTTTGCGGATATCATTGCGGTTATTTTGCGGTGATATTTGCGGTTATTTTTGCGGATATCATTGCGGTTATTTTGCGGTAATATTTGCGGTTATTTTTGCGGATATCATTGCGGTTATTTTTGCGGATATTATTGCTGTTATTTTTGCGGGTATCATTGCGGTTATTTTGCTGTAATACTTGCGGTTAATTTTGCGAATATTATTGCGGTTATTTTTGCGGATATCATTGCGGTTATTTTGCGGTAATATTTGCGGTTATTATTGCGGATATCATTGCGGTTAATTTTGCGGATATTATTGCGGTTATTTTTGCGGATATTATTGCGGTTATTTTTGCGGATATCATTGCGGTTATTTTGCGGTAACATTTGCGGTTATTTTTGCGGATATTATTGCGGTTATTTTGGCGGATATCATTGCGGTTATTTTGCGGTAATATTTGCGGTTATTGTTGCGGATATTATTGCGGTTATTTTGCTGTAATATTTGCGGTTAATTTTGCGGATATCATTGCGGTTATTTTTGCGGATATTATTGCGGTTATTTTTGCGGATATCATTGCGGTTATTTTGCGGTGATATTTGCGGTTATTTTTGCGGATATCATTGCGGTTATTTTTGCGGATATTATTGCGGTTATTTTGCTGTAATATTTGCGGTTAATTTTGCGGATATCATTGCGGTTATTTTGCTGTAATATTTGCGGTTATTTTTGCGGATATCATTGCGGTTATTTTTGCGGATATTATTGCGGTTATTATTGCGGATAATATTGCGGTTATTTTGGCGGATATTATTGCGGTTATTTTGCTGTAATATTTGCGGTTAATTTTGCGGATATCATTGCGGTTATTTTGCTGTAATATTTGCGGTTATTTTTGCGGATATCATTGCGGTTGTTTTGCGGTGATATTTGCGGTTATTTTTGCGGATATCATTGCGGTTATTTTGCGGTGATATTTGCGGTTATTTTTGCGGATATCATTGCGGTTATTTTGCGGTAATATTTGCGGTTATTTTTGCGGATATCATTGCGGTTATTTTTGCGGATATTATTGCGGTTATTTTTGCGGATATCATTGCGGTTATTTTGCTGTAATATTTGCGGTTAATTTTGCGAATATTATTGCGGTTATTTTTGCGGATATCATTGCGGTTTTTTTGCGGATATCATTGCGGTTATTTTGCGGTAATATTTGCGGTTATTTTTGCGGATATCATTGCGGTTATTTTAGCGGATATTATTGCGGTTATTTTTGCGGATATTATTGCGGTTATTTTTGCGGATATCATTGCGGTTATTTTGCGGTAACATTTGCGGTTATTTTTGCGGATATTATTGCGGTTATTTTTGCGGATATCATTGCGGTTATTTTGCGGTAATGTTTGCGGTTATTTTTGTGGATATTATTGCGGTTATTTTGCTGTAATATTTGCGGTTAATTTTGCGGATATCATTGCGGTTATTTTTGCGGATATTATTGCGGTTATTTTAGCGGATATCATTGCGGTTATTTTTGCAGATATCATTGCGGTTATTTTGCGGTGATATTTGCGATTATTTTTGCGGATATCATTGCGGTTATTTTGCGGTAATATTTGCGGTTATTTTTGCGGATATCAATGCGGTTATTTTTGCGGATATTAATGCGGTTATTTTTGCGGATATTATTGCGGTTATTTTTGCGGATATCATTGCGGTTATTTTGCGGTAACATTTGCGGTTATTTTTGCGTATATTATTGCGGATATTTTTGCGGAAATCATTGCGGTTATTTTGCGGTAATATTTGCGGTTATTTTTGCGGATATTATCGCGGTTATTTTGCAGTAATATTTGCGGTTAATTTTGCGGATATCATTGCGGTTATTTTTGCTGAAATTATTGCGGTTATTTTTGCGGATATCATTGCGGTTATTTTGCGGTGATATTTGCGGATATCATTGCGGTTATTTTTGCGGATATTATTGCGGTTATTTTTGCGGATATTATTGCGGTTATTTTTGCGGATATCATTGCGGTTATTTTGCGGTAATATTTGCGGTTATTATTGCGGATATCATTGCGGTTATTTTTGCGGATATTATTGCGGTTATTTTTGCGGATATTATTGCGGTTATTTTTGCGGATATCATTGCGGTTATTTTGCGGTATCATTTGCGGTTATTTTTGCGGATATTATTGCGGTTATTTTTGCGGATATCATTGCGGTTATTTTGCGGTAATATTTGCGGTTATTTTTGCGGATATTATTGCGGTTATTTTGCTGTAATATTTGCGGTTAATTTTGCGGATATCATTGCGGTTATTTTTGCGGATATTATTGCGGTTATTTTTGCGGATATCATTGCGGTAATTTTGCGGTGATATTTGCGGTTATTTTTGCGGATATCATTGCGGTTATTTTTGCGGATATTACTGCGGTTATTTTTGCGGATATTATTGCGGTTATTTTGGCGGATATTATTGCGGTTATTTTGCGGTAATATTTGTGGTTAATTTTGCGGATATCATTGCGGTTATTTTTGCGGATATCATTGCGGTTATTTTGCGGTGATATTTGCGGTTATTTTTGCGGATATTATTGCGGTTATTTTTGCGGATATTATTGCGGTTATTTTTGCGGATATCATTGCGGTTATTTTGCGGTGGTATTTGCGGTTATTTTTGCGGATATCATTGCGGTTATTTTGCGGTGATATTTGCGGTTATTTTTGCGGATATCATTGCGGTTATTTTGCGGTGATATTTGCGGTTATTTTTGCGGATATCATTGCGGTTATTTTGCGGTGATATTTGCGGTTATTTTTGCGGGTATCATTGCGGTTATTTTGCTGTAATATTTGCGGTTAATTTTGCGGATATTATTGCGGTTATTTTTGCGGATATCATTGCGGTTGTTTTGCGGTAACATTTGCGGTTATTTTTGCGGATATTATTGCGGTTATTTTTGCGGATATCATTGCGGTTATTTTGCGGTAATATTTACGGTTATTTTTGCGGATATCATTGCGGTTATTTTTGCGGATATAATTGCGGTTATTTTTGCGGATATCATTGCGGTTATTTTTGCGGATATCATTGCGGTTATTTTGCGGTGGTATTTGCGGTTATTTTTGCGGATATCATTGCGGTTATTTTGCGGTGATATTTGCGGTTATTTTTGCGGATATCATTGCGGTTATTTTGCGGTGATATTTGCGGTTATTTTTGCGGATATCATTGCGGTTATTTTGCTGTAATATTTGCGGTTAATTTTGCGGATATTATTGCGGTTATTTTTGCGGATATCATTGCGGTTGTTTTGCGGTAACATTTGCGGTTATTTTTGCGGATATTATTGTGGTTATTTTTGCGGATATCATTGCGGTTATTTTGCGGTAATATTTGCGGTTATTTTTGCGGATATCATTGCGGTTATTTTTGCGGATATTATTGCGGTTATTTTTGCGGATATTATTGCGGTTATTTTTGCGGATATCATTGCGGTTATTTTGCGGCAATATTTGCGGTTATTTTTGCGGATATTATTGCGGTTATTTTTGCGGATATCATTGCGGTTATTTTGCGGTGATATTTGCGGTTATTTTTGCGGATATTATTGCGGTTATTTTTGCGGATATCATTGCGGTTATTTTGCGGTGATATTTGCGGTTATTTTTGCGGATATCATTGCGGTTATTTTGCGGTAATATTTGCGGTTATTTTTGCGGATATCATTGCGGTTATTTTGCTGTAATATTTGCGGTTAATTTTGCGGATATTATTGCGATTATTTTTGCGGATATCATTGCGGTTATTTTTGCGGATATCATTGCGGTTATTTTGCGGTGATATTTGCGGTTATTTTTGCGGATATCATTGCGGTTATTTTTCGGTATTATTTGCGGTTAATTTTGCGGATATTATAGCGGTTATTTTGGCGGATATCATTGCGGTTATTTTGCGGTGATATTTGCGGTTATTTTTGCGGTAATATTTGCGGTTATTTTTGCGGATATCATTGCGGTTATTTTTGCGGATATTATTGCGGTTATTTTTGCGGATATCATTGCGGTTATTTTGCTGTAATATTTGCGGTTAATTTTGCGGATATTATTGCGGTTATTTTTGCGGATATCATTGCGGTTATTTTTGCGGATATCATTGCGGTTATTTTGCGGTAATATTTGCGGTTATTTTTGCGGATATCATTGCGGTTATTTTTGCGGATATTATTGCGGTTATTTTTGCGGATACTATTGCGGTTATTTTTGCGGATATCATTGCGGTTATTTTGCGGTAACATTTGCGGTTATTTTTGCGGATATTATTGCGGTTATTTTTGCGGATATCATTGCGGTTGTTTTGCGGTAACATTTGCGGTTATTTTTGCGGATATTATTGTGGTTATTTTTGCGGATATCATTGCGGTTATTTTGCGGTAATATTTGCGGTTATTTTTGCGGATATCATTGCGGTTATTTTTGCGGATATTATTGCGGTTATTTTTGCGGATATTATTGCGGTTATTTTTGCGGATATCATTGCGGTTATTTTGCGGCAATATTTGCGGTTATTTTTGCGGATATTATTGCGGTTATTTTTGCGGATATCATTGCGGTTATTTTGCGGTGATATTTGCGGTTATTTTTGCGGATATTATTGCGGTTATTTTTGCGGATATCATTGCGGTTATTTTGCGGTGATATTTGCGGTTATTTTTGCGGATATCATTGCGGTTATTTTGCGGTAATATTTGCGGTTATTTTTGCGGATATCATTGCGGTTATTTTGCTGTAATATTTGCGGTTAATTTTGCGGATATTATTGCGATTATTTTTGCGGATATCATTGCGGTTATTTTTGCGGATATCATTGCGGTTATTTTGCGGTGATATTTGCGGTTATTTTTGCGGATATCATTGCGGTTATTTTTCGGTATTATTTGCGGTTAATTTTGCGGATATTATAGCGGTTATTTTGGCGGATATCATTGCGGTTATTTTGCGGTGATATTTGCGGTTATTTTTGCGGTAATATTTGCGGTTATTTTTGCGGATATCATTGCGGTTATTTTTGCGGATATTATTGCGGTTATTTTTGCGGATATCATTGCGGTTATTTTGCTGTAATATTTGCGGTTAATTTTGCGGATATTATTGCGGTTATTTTTGCGGATATCATTGCGGTTATTTTTGCGGATATCATTGCGGTTATTTTGCGGTAATATTTGCGGTTATTTTTGCGGATATCATTGCGGTTATTTTTGCGGATATTATTGCGGTTATTTTTGCGGATACTATTGCGGTTATTTTTGCGGATATCATTGCGGTTATTTTGCGGTAACATTTGCGGTTATTTTGCGGTAATATTTGCGGTTATTTTTGCGGATATCAATGCGGTTATTTTTGCGGATATTAATGCGGTTATTTTTGCGGATATTATTGCGGTTATTTTTGCGGATATCATTGCGGTTATTTTGCGGTAACATTTGCGGTTATTTTTGCGGTTATTATTGCGGTTATTTTTGCGGATATCATTGCGGTTATTTTGCGGTAATATTTGCGGTTATTTTTGCGGATATTATCGCGGTTATTTTGCTGTAATATTTGCGGTTAATTTTGCGGATATCATTGCGGTTATTTTTGCTGATATTATTGCGGTTATTTTTGCGGATATCATTGCGGTTATTTTGCGGTGATATTTGCGGATATCATTGCGGTTATTTTTGCGGATATTATTGCGGTTATTTTTGCGGATATTATTGCGGTTATTTTTGCGGATATCATTGCGGTTATTTTGCGGTAATATTTGCGGTTATTATTGCGGATATCATTGCGGTTATTTTGCGGTGATATTTGCGGTTTTTTTTGCGGATATCATTGCGGTTATTTTGCGGTAATATTTGCGGTTATTTTTGCGGATATCATTGCGGTTATTTTTGCGGATATTATTGCGGTTATTTTTGCGGATATCATTGCGGTTATTTTGCGGTAATGTTTGCGTTTATTTTTGCGGATATTATTGCGGTTATTTTGCTCTAATATATGCGGTTAATTTTGCGGATATCATTGCGGTTATTTTTGCTGATATTATTGCGGTTATTTTTGCGGATATCATTGCGGTTATTTTGCGGTGATATTTGCGGTTATTTTTGCGGATATCATTGCGGTTATTTTTGCGGAAATTATTGCGGTTATTTTAGCGAATATTATTGCGGTTATTTTGGCGGATATCATTGCGGTTATTTTGCGGTAATATTTGCGGTTATTTTTGCGGATATCAATGCGGTTATTTTTGCGGATATTATTGCGGATATTATTGCGGTTATTTTTGCGGATATCATTGCGGTTATTTTGCGGTAACATTTGCGGTTATTTTTGCGGATATTATTGCGGTTATTTTTGCGGATATCATTGCGGTTATTTTGCGGTAATATTTGCGGTTATTTTTGCGGATATTATTGCGGTTATTTTGCTGTAATATTTGCGGTTAATTTTGCGGATATCATTGCGGTTATTTTTGCGGATATTATTGCGGTTATTTTTGCGGATATCATTGCGGTTATTTTGCGGTGATATTTGCGGTTATTTTTGCGGATATCATTGCGGTTATTTTTGCGGATATTATTGCGGTTATTTTTGCGGATATTATTGCGGATATTTTGGCGGATATTTTGCGGTTATTTTGCTGTAATATTTGTGGTTAATTTTGCGGATATCATTGCGGTTATTTTTGCGGATATCATTGCGGTTATTTTGCGGTGATATTTGCGGTTATTTTTGCGGATATTATTGCGGTTATTTTTGCGGATATTATTGCGGTTATTTTGCGGTAACATTTGCGGTTATTTTTGCGGATATTATTGCGGTTATTTTTGCGGATATCATTGCGGTTATTTTGCGGTTATTTTTGAGGATATCATTGCGGTTATTTTGCGGTGATATTTGCGGTTATTTTTGCGGATATCATTGCGGTTATTTTGCGGTGATATTTGCGGTTATTTTTGCGGATATCATTGCGGTTATTTTGCGGTGATATTTGCGGTTATTTTTGCGGTTATCATTGCGGTTATTTTGCTGTAATATTTGCGGTTAATTTTGCGGATATCATTGCGGTTATTTTAGCAGATATTATTGCGGTTATTTTTGCGGATATTATTGCGGTTATTTTTGCGGATATTATTGCGGTTATTTTGCTGTAATATTTGCGGTTAATTTTGCGGATATCATTGCGGTTATTTTTGCGGATATTATTGCGGTTATTTTAGCGGATATCATTGCGGTTATTTTTGCAGATATCATTGCGGTTATTTTGCGGTGATATTTGCGATTATTTTTGCGGATATCATTGCGGTTATTTTGCGGTAATATTTGCGGTTATTTTTGCGGATATCAATGCGGTTATTTTTGCGGATATTATTGCGATTATTTTTGCGGATATTATTGCGGTTATTTTTGCGGTTATCATTGCGGTTATTTTGCGGTAACATTTGCTGTTATTATTGCGGTTATTTTTGCGGATATCATTGCGGTTATTTTGCGGTAATATTTCCGGTTATTTTTGCGGATATTATTGCGGTTATTTTGCTGTAATATTTGCGGTTAATTTTGCGGATATCATTGCGGTTATTTTTGCTGATATTATTGCGGTTATTTTTGCGGATATTATTGCGGTTATTTTTGCGGATATTATTGCGGTTATTTTTGCGGATATTATTGCGGTTATTTTTGCGGATATCATTGCGGTTAATTTGCGGTAACATTTGCGGTTATTTTTGCGGATATTATTGCGGTTATTTTTGCGGATATCATTGCGGTTATTTTGCGGTAATATTTGCCGTTATTTTTGCGGATATCATTGCGGTTATTTTTGCGGATATTATTGCGGTTATTTTTGCGGATATTATTGCGGTTATTTTTGTGGATATCATTGCGGTTAATTTGCGGTAACATTTGCGGTTATTTTTGCGGATATTATTGCGGTTATTTTTGCGGATATTATTGCGGTTATTTTTGCGGATATCATTGCGGTTATTTTGCGGTAATATTAGCGGTTATTTTTGCGGATATCATTGCGGTTATTTTTGCGGATATTATTGCGGTTATTTTTGCGGATATTATTGCGGTTATTTTTGCGGATATCAATGCGGTTAATTTGCGGTAACATTTGCGGTTATTTTTGCGGATGTTATTGCGGTTATTTTTGCGGATATCATTGCGGTTATTTTGCGGTAATATTTGCCGTTATTTTTGCGGATATCATTGCGGTTATTTTTGCGGATATTATTGCGGTTATTTTTGCGGATATTATTGCGGTTATTTTTGCGGATATCATTGCGGTTATTTTGCGGTAATATTTGCGGTTATTTTTGCGGATATCATTGCGGTTATTTTTGCGGATATTATTGCGGTTATTTTTGCGGATATTATTGCGGTTATTTTTGCGGATATCATTGCGGTTAATTTGCGGTAACATTTGCGGTTATTTTTGCGGATATTATTGCGGTTATTTTTGCGGATATCATTGCGGTTATTTTGCGGTAATATTTGCCGTTATTTTTGCGGATATTATTGCGGTTATTTTGCTGTAATATTTGCGGTTAATTTTGCGGATATCATTGCGGTTATTTTTGCGGATATTATTGCGGTTATTTTTGCGGATATCATTGCGGTTATTTTGCGGTGATATTTGCGGTTATTTTTGCGGTTATTTTTGCGGATATCATTGCGGTTATTTTTGCGGATATTATTGCGGTTATTTTTGCGGATATTATTGCGGTTATTTTGGCGGATATTATTGCGGTTATTTTGCTGTAATATTTGTGGTTAATTTTGCGGATATCATTGCGGTTATTTTTGCGGATATCATTGCGGTTATTTTGCGGTGATATTTGCGGTTATTTTTGCGGATATTATTGCGGTTATTTTTGCGGATATTATTGCGGTTATTTTGCGGTAACATTTGCGGTTATTTTTGCGGATATTATTGCGGTTATTTTTGCGGATATCATTGCGGTTATTTTGCGGTGGTATTTGCGGTTATTTTTGCGGATATCATTGCGGTTATTTTGCGTTGATATTTGCGGTTATTTTTGCGGATATCATTGCGGTTATTTTGCGGTGATATTTGCGGTTATTTTTGCGGATATCATTGCGGTTATTTTGCGGTGATATTTGCGGTTATTTTTGCGGATATCATTGCGGTTATTTTGCTGTAATATTTGCGGTTAATTTTGCGGATATCATTGCGGTTATTTTTGCAGATATTATTGCGGTTATTTTTGCGGATATTATTGCGGTTATTTTTGCGGATATCAATGCGGTTATTTTGCTGTAATATTTGCGGTTAATTTTGCGGATATTATTGCGGTTATTTTTGCGGATATCATTGCGGTTATTTTTGCGGATATCATTGCGGTTATTTTGCGGTGATATTGAGGTTATTTTTGCGGATATCATTGCGGTTATTTTGCGGTGATATTTGCGGTTATTTTTGCGGATATCATTGCGGTTATTTTTGCGGATATTATTGCGGTTAATTTTGCGGATATTATTGCGGTTATTTTTGCGGATATCATTGCGGTTATTTTGCTGTAATATTTGCGGTTATTTTTGCGGATATTATTGCGGTTAATTTTGCGGATATCATTGCGGTTATTTTGCTGTAATATTTGCGGTTAATTTTGCGGATATTATTGCGGTTATTTTTGCGGATATTATTGCGGTTATTTTTGCGGATATCATTGCGGTTATTTTGCGGTGATATTTGCGGTTATTTTTGCGGATATCATTGCGGTTATTTTGCGGTGATATTTGCGGTTATTTTTGCGGATATCATTGCGGTTATTTTGCGGTAATATTTGCGGTTATTTTTGCGGATATCATTGCGGTTATTTTGCTGTAATATTTGCGGTTAATTTTGCGGATATTATTGCGGTTATTTTTGCGGATATCATTGCGGTTATTTTTGCGGATATCATTGCGGTTATTTTGCGGTAATATTTGCGGTTATTTTTGCGGATATTATTGCGGTTATTTTGCTGTAATATTTGCGGTTATTTTTGCGGATATCATTGCGGTTATTTTTGCGGATATTATTGCGGTTATTTTTGCGGATATCATTGCGGTTATTTTGCGGTGATATTTGCGGTTAGTTTTGCGGATATCATTGCGGTTATTTTGCGGTAATATTTGCGGTTATTTTTGCGGATATCATTGCGGTTATTTTTGCGGATATTATTGCGGTTATTTTTGCGGATATCATTGCGGTTATTTTTGCGGATATTATTGCGGTTATTTTTGCGGATATTATTGCGGTTATTTTTGCGGATATCATTGCGGTTATTTTGCGGTAACATTTGCGGTTAATTTTGCGGATATTATTGCGGTTATTTTTGCGGATATCATTGCGGTTATTTTGCGGTAATGTTTGCGGTTATTTTTGTGGATATTATTGCGGTTATTTTGCTATAATATTTGCGGTTAATTTTGCGGATATCATTGCGGTTATTTTTGCGGATATTATTGCGGTTATTTTAGCGGATATCATTGCGGTTATTTTTGCAGATATCATTGCGGTTATTTTGCGGTGAAATTTGCGATTATTTTTGCGGATATCATTGCGGTTATTTTGCGGTAATATTTGCGGTTATTTTTGCGGATATCAATGCGGTTATTTTTGCGGATATTAATGCGGTTACTTTTGCGGATATTATTGCGGTTATTTTTGCGGATATCATTGCTTTTATTTTGCGGTAACATTTGCGGTTATTATTGCGGTTATTTTTGCGGATATCATTGCGGTTATTTTGCGGTAATATTTGCGGTTATTTTAGCGGATATTATTGCGGTTATTTTGCTGTAATATTTGCGGTTAATTTTGCGGATATCATTGCGGTTATTTTTGCTGATATTATTGCGGTTATTTTTGCGGATATCATTGCGGTTATTTTGCGGTGATATTTGCGGTTATTTTTGCGGATATCATTGCGGTTATTTTTGCGGATATTATAGCGGTTATTTTTGCGGATATTATTGCGGTTATTTTTGCGGATATCATTGCGGTTATTTTGCGGTAATATTTGCGGTTATTTTTGCGGATATCATTGCGGTTATTTTTGCGGATATTATTGCGGTTATTTTTGCGGATATCATTGCGGTTATTTTGCGGTAACATTTGCGGTTATTTTTGCGGATATTATTGCGGTTATTTTTGCGGATATCATTGCGGTTATTTTGCGGTAATATTTGCGGTTATTTTTGCGGATATTATTGCGGTTATTTTGCTGTAATATTTGCGGTTAATTTTGCGGATATCATTGCGGTTATTTTTGCGGATATTATTGCGGTTATTTTTGCGGATATCATTGCGGTTATTTTGCGGTGATATTTGCGGTTATTTTTGCGGATATCATTGCGGTTATTTTTGCGGATATTATTGCGGTTATTTTTGCGGATATTATTGCGGTTATTTTGGCGGATATTATTGCGGTTATTTTGCTGTAATATTTGTGGTTAATTTTGCGGATATCATTGCGGTTATTTTTGCGGATATCATTGCGGTTATTTTGCGGTGATATTTGCGGTTATTTTTGCGGATATTATTGCGGTTATTTTTGCGGATATTATTGCGGTTATTTTGCGGTAACATTTGCGGTTATTTTTGCGGATATTATTGCGGTTATTTTTGCGGATATCATTGCGGTTATTTTGCGGTGGTATTTGCGGTTATTTTTGTGGATATCATTGCGGTTATTTTGCGGTAATGTTTGCGTTTATTTTTGCGGATATTATTGCGGTTATTTTGCTCTAATATATGCGGTTAATTTTGCGGATATCATTGCGGTTATTTTTGCTGATATTATTGCGGTTATTTTTGCGGATATCATTGCGGTTATTTTGCGGTGATATTTGCGGTTATTTTTGCGGATATCATTGCGGTTATTTTTGCGGAAATTATTGCGGTTATTTTAGCGAATATTATTGCGGTTATTTTGGCGGATATCATTGCGGTTATTTTGCGGTAATATTTGCGGTTATTTTTGCGGATATCAATGCGGTTATTTTTGCGGATATTATTGCGGATATTATTGCGGTTATTTTTGCGGATATCATTGCGGTTATTTTGCGGTAACATTTGCGGTTATTTTTGCGGATATTATTGCGGTTATTTTTGCGGATATCATTGCGGTTATTTTGCGGTAATATTTGCGGTTATTTTTGCGGATATTATTGCGGTTATTTTGCTGTAATATTTGCGGTTAATTTTGCGGATATCATTGCGGTTATTTTTGCGGATATTATTGCGGTTATTTTTGCGGATATCATTGCGGTTATTTTGCGGTGATATTTGCGGTTATTTTTGCGGATATCATTGCGGTTATTTTTGCGGATATTATTGCGGTTATTTTTGCGGATATTATTGCGGATATTTTGGCGGATATTTTGCGGTTATTTTGCTGTAATATTTGTGGTTAATTTTGCGGATATCATTGCGGTTATTTTTGCGGATATCATTGCGGTTATTTTGCGGTGATATTTGCGGTTATTTTTGCGGATATTATTGCGGTTATTTTTGCGGATATTATTGCGGTTATTTTGCGGTAACATTTGCGGTTATTTTTGCGGATATTATTGCGGTTATTTTTGCGGTTATTTTTGAGGATATCATTGCGGTTATTTTGCGGTGATATTTGCGGTTATTTTTGCGGATATCATTGCGGTTATTTTGCGGTGATATTTGCGGTTATTTTTGCGGATATCATTGCGGTTATTTTGCGGTGATATTTGCGGTTATTTTTGCGGTTATCATTGCGGTTATTTTGCTGTAATATTTGCGGTTAATTTTGCGGATATCATTGCGGTTATTTTTGCGGATATTATTGCGGTTATTTTTGCGGATATTATTGCGGATATTTTGGCGGATATTTTGCGGTTATTTTGCTGTAATATTTGTGGTTAATTTTGCGGATATCATTGCGGTTATTTTTGCGGATATCATTGCGGTTATTTTGCGGTGATATTTGCGGTTATTTTTGCGGATATTATTGCGGTTATTTTTGCGGATATTATTGCGGTTATTTTGCGGTAACATTTGCGGTTATTTTTGCGGATATTATTGCGGTTATTTTGCGGTTATTTTTGAGGATATCATTGCGGTTATTTTGCGGTGATATTTGCGGTTATTTTTGCGGATATCATTGCGGTTATTTTGCGGTGATATTTGCGGTTATTTTTGCGGATATCATTGCGGTTATTTTGCGGTGATATTTGCGGTTATTTTTGCGGTTATCATTGCGGTTATTTTGCTGTAATATTTGCGGTTAATTTTGCGGATATCATTGCGGTTATTTTAGCAGATATTATTGCGGTTATTTTTGCGGATATTATTGCGGTTATTTTTGCGGATATTATTGCGGTTATTTTGCTGTAATATTTGCGGTTAATTTTGCGGATATCATTGCGGTTATTTTTGCGGATATTATTGCGGTTATTTTAGCGGATATCATTGCGGTTATTTTTGCAGATATCATTGCGGTTATTTTGCGGTGATATTTGCGATTATTTTTGCGGATATCATTGCGGTTATTTTGCGGTAATATTTGCGGTTATTTTTGCGGATATCAATGCGGTTATTTTTGCGGATATTATTGCGATTATTTTTGCGGATATTATTGCGGTTATTTTTGCGGTTATCATTGCGGTTATTTTGCGGTAACATTTGCTGTTATTATTGCGGTTATTTTTGCGGATATCATTGCGGTTATTTTGCGGTAATATTTCCGGTTATTTTTGCGGATATTATTGCGGTTATTTTGCTGTAATATTTGCGGTTAATTTTGCGGATATCATTGCGGTTATTTTTGCTGATATTATTGCGGTTATTTTTGCGGATATTATTGCGGTTATTTTTGCGGATATTATTGCGGTTATTTTTGCGGATATTATTGCGGTTATTTTTGCGGATATCATTGCGGTTAATTTGCGGTAACATTTGCGGTTATTTTTGCGGATATTATTGCGGTTATTTTTGCGGATATCATTGCGGTTATTTTGCGGTAATATTTGCCGTTATTTTTGCGGATATCATTGCGGTTATTTTTGCGGATATTATTGCGGTTATTTTTGCGGATATTATTGCGGTTATTTTTGTGGATATCATTGCGGTTAATTTGCGGTAACATTTGCGGTTATTTTTGCGGATATTATTGCGGTTATTTTTGCGGATATTATTGCGGTTATTTTTGCGGATATCATTGCGGTTATTTTGCGGTAATATTAGCGGTTATTTTTGCGGATATCATTGCGGTTATTTTTGCGGATATTATTGCGGTTATTTTTGCGGATATTATTGCGGTTATTTTTGCGGATATCAATGCGGTTAATTTGCGGTAACATTTGCGGTTATTTTTGCGGATGTTATTGCGGTTATTTTTGCGGATATCATTGCGGTTATTTTGCGGTAATATTTGCCGTTATTTTTGCGGATATCATTGCGGTTATTTTTGCGGATATTATTGCGGTTATTTTTGCGGATATTATTGCGGTTATTTTTGCGGATATCATTGCGGTTATTTTGCGGTAATATTTGCGGTTATTTTTGCGGATATCATTGCGGTTATTTTTGCGGATATTATTGCGGTTATTTTTGCGGATATTATTGCGGTTATTTTTGCGGATATCATTGCGGTTAATTTGCGGTAACATTTGCGGTTATTTTTGCGGATATTATTGCGGTTATTTTTGCGGATATCATTGCGGTTATTTTGCGGTAATATTTGCCGTTATTTTTGCGGATATTATTGCGGTTATTTTGCTGTAATATTTGCGGTTAATTTTGCGGATATCATTGCGGTTATTTTTGCGGATATTATTGCGGTTATTTTTGCGGATATCATTGCGGTTATTTTGCGGTGATATTTGCGGTTATTTTTGCGGTTATTTTTGCGGATATCATTGCGGTTATTTTTGCGGATATTATTGCGGTTATTTTTGCGGATATTATTGCGGTTATTTTGGCGGATATTATTGCGGTTATTTTGCTGTAATATTTGTGGTTAATTTTGCGGATATCATTGCGGTTATTTTTGCGGATATCATTGCGGTTATTTTGCGGTGATATTTGCGGTTATTTTTGCGGATATTATTGCGGTTATTTTTGCGGATATTATTGCGGTTATTTTGCGGTAACATTTGCGGTTATTTTTGCGGATATTATTGCGGTTATTTTTGCGGATATCATTGCGGTTATTTTGCGGTGGTATTTGCGGTTATTTTTGCGGATATCATTGCGGTTATTTTGCGTTGATATTTGCGGTTATTTTTGCGGATATCATTGCGGTTATTTTGCGGTGATATTTGCGGTTATTTTTGCGGATATCATTGCGGTTATTTTGCGGTGATATTTGCGGTTATTTTTGCGGATATCATTGCGGTTATTTTGCTGTAATATTTGCGGTTAATTTTGCGGATATCATTGCGGTTATTTTTGCAGATATTATTGCGGTTATTTTTGCGGATATTATTGCGGTTATTTTTGCGGATATCAATGCGGTTATTTTGCTGTAATATTTGCGGTTAATTTTGCGGATATTATTGCGGTTATTTTTGCGGATATCATTGCGGTTATTTTTGCGGTTATTTTGCGGTGATATTGAGGTTATTTTTGCGGATATCATTGCGGTTATTTTGCGGTGATATTTGCGGTTATTTTTGCGGATATCATTGCGGTTATTTTTGCGGATATTATTGCGGTTAATTTTGCGGATATTATTGCGGTTATTTTTGCGGATATCATTGCGGTTATTTTGCTGTAATATTTGCGGTTATTTTTGCGGATATTATTGCGGTTAATTTTGCGGATATCATTGCGGTTATTTTGCTGTAATATTTGCGGTTAATTTTGCGGATATTATTGCGGTTATTTTTGCGGATATTATTGCGGTTATTTTTGCGGATATCATTGCGGTTATTTTGCGGTGATATTTGCGGTTATTTTTGCGGATATCATTGCGGTTATTTTGCGGTGATATTTGCGGTTATTTTTGCGGATATCATTGCGGTTATTTTGCGGTAATATTTGCGGTTATTTTTGCGGATATCATTGCGGTTATTTTGCTGTAATATTTGCGGTTAATTTTGCGGATATTATTGCGGTTATTTTTGCGGATATCATTGCGGTTATTTTTGCGGATATCATTGCGGTTATTTTGCGGTAATATTTGCGGTTATTTTTGCGGATATTATTGCGGTTATTTTGCTGTAATATTTGCGGTTATTTTTGCGGATATCATTGCGGTTATTTTTGCGGATATTATTGCGGTTATTTTTGCGGATATCATTGCGGTTATTTTGCGGTGATATTTGCGGTTAGTTTTGCGGATATCATTGCGGTTATTTTGCGGTAATATTTGCGGTTATTTTTGCGGATATCATTGCGGTTATTTTTGCGGATATTATTGCGGTTATTTTTGCGGATATCATTGCGGTTATTTTTGCGGATATTATTGCGGTTATTTTTGCGGATATTATTGCGGTTATTTTTGCGGATATCATTGCGGTTATTTTGCGGTAACATTTGCGGTTAATTTTGCGGATATTATTGCGGTTATTTTTGCGGATATCATTGCGGTTATTTTGCGGTAATGTTTGCGGTTATTTTTGTGGATATTATTGCGGTTATTTTGCTATAATATTTGCGGTTAATTTTGCGGATATCATTGCGGTTATTTTTGCGGATATTATTGCGGTTATTTTAGCGGATATCATTGCGGTTATTTTTGCAGATATCATTGCGGTTATTTTGCGGTGAAATTTGCGATTATTTTTGCGGATATCATTGCGGTTATTTTGCGGTAATATTTGCGGTTATTTTTGCGGATATCAATGCGGTTATTTTTGCGGATATTAATGCGGTTACTTTTGCGGATATTATTGCGGTTATTTTTGCGGATATCATTGCTTTTATTTTGCGGTAACATTTGCGGTTATTATTGCGGTTATTTTTGCGGATATCATTGCGGTTATTTTGCGGTAATATTTGCGGTTATTTTAGCGGATATTATTGCGGTTATTTTGCTGTAATATTTGCGGTTAATTTTGCGGATATCATTGCGGTTATTTTTGCTGATATTATTGCGGTTATTTTTGCGGATATCATTGCGGTTATTTTGCGGTGATATTTGCGGTTATTTTTGCGGATATCATTGCGGTTATTTTTGCGGATATTATAGCGGTTATTTTTGCGGATATTATTGCGGTTATTTTTGCGGATATCATTGCGGTTATTTTGCGGTAATATTTGCGGTTATTTTTGCGGATATCATTGCGGTTATTTTTGCGGATATTATTGCGGTTATTTTTGCGGATATCATTGCGGTTATTTTGCGGTAACATTTGCGGTTATTTTTGCGGATATTATTGCGGTTATTTTTGCGGATATCATTGCGGTTATTTTGCGGTAATATTTGCGGTTATTTTTGCGGATATTATTGCGGTTATTTTGCTGTAATATTTGCGGTTAATTTTGCGGATATCATTGCGGTTATTTTTGCGGATATTATTGCGGTTATTTTTGCGGATATCATTGCGGTTATTTTGCGGTGATATTTGCGGTTATTTTTGCGGATATCATTGCGGTTATTTTTGCGGATATTATTGCGGTTATTTTTGCGGATATTATTGCGGTTATTTTGGCGGATATTATTGCGGTTATTTTGCTGTAATATTTGTGGTTAATTTTGCGGATATCATTGCGGTTATTTTTGCGGATATCATTGCGGTTATTTTGCGGTGATATTTGCGGTTATTTTTGCGGATATTATTGCGGTTATTTTTGCGGATATTATTGCGGTTATTTTGCGGTAACATTTGCGGTTATTTTTGCGGATATTATTGCGGTTATTTTTGCGGATATCATTGCGGTTATTTTGCGGTGGTATTTGCGGTTATTTTTGCGGATATCATTGCGGTTATTTTGCGGTGATATTTGCGGTTATTTTTGCGGATATCATTGCGGTTATTTTGCGGTGATATTTGCGGTTATTTTTGCGGATATCATTGCGGTTATTTTGCGGTGATATTTGCGGTTATTTTTGCGGATATCATTGCGGTTATTTTGCTGTAATATTTGCGGTTAATTTTGCGGATATCATTGCGGTTATTTTTGCAGATATTATTGCGGTTATTTTTGCGGATATTATTGCGGTTATTTTTGCGGATATCATTGCGGTTATTTTGCAGTAATATTAGCGGTTAATTTTGCGGATATTATTGCGGTTATTTTTGCGGATATCATTGCGGTTATTTTTGCGGATATCATTGCGGTTATTTTGCGGTGATATTGAGGTTATTTTTGCGGATATCATTGCGGTTATTTTGCGGTGATATTTGCGGTTATTTTTGCGAATATCATTGCGGTTATTTTTGCGGATATTATTGCGGTTATTTTTGCGGATATTATTGCGGTTATTTTTGCGGATATCATTGCGGTTATTTTGCTGTAATATTTGCGGTTATTTTTGCGGATATTATTGCGGTTATTTTTGCGGATATCATTGCGGTTATTTTGCTGTAATATTTGCGGTTAATTTTGCGGATATTATTGCGGTTATTTTTGCGGATATTATTGCGGTTATTTTTGCGGATATCATTGCGGTTATTTTGCGGTGATATTTGCGGTTATTTTTGCGGATATCATTGCGGTTATTTTGCGGTGATATTTGCGGTTATTTTTGCGGATATCATTGCGGTTATTTTGCGGTAATATTTGCGGTTATTTTTGCGGATATCATTGCGGTTATTTTGCTGTAATATTTGCGGTTAATTTTGCGGATATTATTGCGGTTATTTTTGCGGATATCATTGCGGTTATTTTTGCGGATATCATTGCGGTTATTTTGCGGTAATATTTGCGGTTATTTTTGCGGATATCATTGCGGTTATTTTTGCGGATATTATTGCGGTTATTTTTGCGGATATTATTGCGGTTATTTTTGCGGATATCATTGCGGTTATTTTGCGGTAACATTTGCGGTTATTTTTGCGGATATCATTGCGGTTATTTTTGCGGATATTATTGCGGTTATTTTTGCGGATATCATTGCGGTTATTTTGCTGTAATATTTGCGGTTAATTTTGCGAATATTATTGCGGTTATTTTTGCGGATATCATTGCGGTTATTTTGCGGTGATATTTGCGATTATTTTTGCGGATATCATTGCCGTTATTTTGCGGTAATATTTGCGGTTATTTTTGCGGATATCAATGCGGTTATTTTTGCGGATATTAATGCGGTTATTTTTGCGGATATTATTGCGGTTATTTTTGCGGATATCATTGCGGTTATTTTGCGGTAACATTTGCGGTTATTTTTGCGGTTATTATTGCGGTTATTTTTGCGGATATCATTGCGGTTATTTTGCGATAATATTGGCGGTTATTTTTGCGGATATTATTGCGGTTATTTTGCTGTAATATTTGCGGTTAATTTTGCGGATATCATTGCGGTTATTTTTGCTGATATTATTGCGGTTATTTTTGCGGATATCATTGCGGTTATTTTGCGGTGATATTTGCGGTTATTTTTGCGGATATCATTGCGGTTATTTTTGCGGATATTATTGCGGTTATTTTTGCGGATATTATTGCGGTTATTTTTGCGGCTATCATTGCGGTTATTTTGCGGTAATATTTGCGGTTATTTTTGCGGATATCATTGCGGTTATTTTTGCGGATATTATTGCGGTTATTTTTGCGGATATTTTTGCGGTTATTTTTGCGGATATCATTGCGGTTATTTTGCGGTAACATTTGCGGTTATTTTTGCGGATATTATTGCAGTTATTTTGCGGTAATATTTGCGGTTATTTTTGCGGATATTATTGCGGTTATTTTGCTGTAATATTTGCGGTTAATTTTGCGGATATCATTGCGGTTATTTTTGCGGATATTATTGCGGTTATTATTGCGGATATCATTGCGGTTATTTTGCGGTGATATTTGCGGTTATTTTTGCGGATATCATTGCGGTTATTTTTGCGGATATTATTGCGGTTATTTTTGCGGATATTATTGCGGTTATTTTGGCGGATATTATTGCGGTTATTTTGCTGTAATATTTGTGGTTAATTTTGCGGATATCATTGCGGTTATTTTTGCGGATATCATTGCGGTTATTTTGCGGTGATATTTGCGGTTATTTTTGCGGATATTATTGCGGTTATTTTTGCGGATATTATTGCGGTTATTTTGCGGTAACATTTGCGGTTATTTTTGCGGATATTATTGCGGTTATTTTTGCGGATATCATTGCGGTTATTTTGCGGTAATATTTGCGGTTATTTTTGCGGATATTATTGCGGTTATTTTGCTGTAATATTTGCGGTTAATTTTGCGGATATCATTGCGGTTATTTTTGCTGATATTATTGCGGTTATTTTTGCGGATATCATTGCGGTTATTTTGCGGTGATATTTGCGGTTATTTTTGCGGATATCATTGCGGTTATTTTTGCGGATATTATTGCGGTTATTTTTGCGGATATTATTGCGGTTATTTTTGCGGATATCATTGCGGTTATTTTGCGGTAATATTTGCGGTTATTTTTGCGGATATTATTGCGGTTATTTTGCTGTAATATTTGCGGTTAATTTTGCGGATATCATTGCGGTTATTTTTGCGGATATTATTGCGGTTATTTTTGCGGATATCATTGCGGTTATTTTGCGGTGATATTTGCGGTTATTTTTGCGGATATCATTGCGGTTATTTTTGCGGATATTATTGCGGTTATTTTTGCGGATATTATTGCGGTTATTTTGGCGGATATTATTGCGGTTATTTTGCTGTAATATTTGTGGTTAATTTTGCGGATATCATTGCGGTTATTTTTGCGGATATCATTGCGGTTATTTTGCGGTGATATTTGCGGTTATTTTTGCGGATATTATTGCGGTTATTTTTGCGGATATTATTGCGGTTATTTTGCGGTAACATTTGCGGTTATTTTTGCGGATATTATTGCGGTTATTTTTGCGGATATCATTGCGGTTATTTTGCGGTGGTATTTGCGGTTATTTTTGCGGATATCATTGCGGTTATTTTGCGGTGATATTTGCGGTTATTTTTGCGGATATCATTGCGGTTATTTTGCTGTAATATTTGCGGTTAATTTTGCCGATATCATTGCGGTTATTTTTGCAGATATTATTGCGGTTATTTTTGCGGATATTATTGCGGTTATTTTTGCGGATATCATTGCGGTTATTTTGCAGTAATATTTGCGGTTAATTTTGCGGATATTATTGCGGTTATTTTTACGGATATCATTGCGGTTATTTTGCGGTGATATTTGCGGTTATTTTTGCGGATATCATTGCGGTTATTTTTGCGGATATTATTGCGGTTATTTTTGCGGATATTATTGCGTTTATTTTGGCGGATATTATTGCGGTTATTTTGCTGTAATATTTGTGGTTAATTTTGCGGATATCATTGCGGTTATTTTTGCGGATATCATTGCGGTTATTTTGCGGTGATATTTGCGGTTATTTTTGCGGATATTATTGCGGTTATTTTTGCGGATATTATTGCGGTTATTTTGCGGTAACATTTGCGGTTATTTTTGCGGATATTATTGCGGTTATTTTGCTGTAATATTTGCGGTTAATTTTGCGGATATCATTGCGGTTATTTTTGCGGATATTATTGCGGTTATTTTTGCGGATATCATTGCGGTTATTTTGCGGTGATATTTGCGGTTATTTTTGCGGATATCATTGCGGTTATTTTTGCGGATATTATTGCGGTTATTTTTGCGGATATTATTGCGGTTATTTTGGCGGATATTATTGCGGTTATTTTGCTGTAATATTTGTGGTTAATTTTGCGGATATCATTGCGGTTATTTTTGCGGATATCATTGCGGTTATTTTGCGGTGATATTTGCGGTTATTTTTGCGGATATTATTGCGGTTATTTTTGCGGATATTATTGCGGTTATTTTGCGGTAACATTTGCGGTTATTATTGCGGATATTATTGCGGTTATTATTGCGGATATCATTGCGGTTATTTTGCGGTGGTATTTGCGGTTATTTTTGCGGATATCATTGCGGTTATTTTGCGCTGATATTTGCGGTTATTTTTGCGGATATCATTGCGGTTATTTTGCGGTGATATTTGCGGTTATTTTTGCGGATATCATTGCGGTTATTTTGCGGTGATATTTGCGGTTATTTTTGCGGATATCATTGCGGTTATTTTGCTGTAATATTTGCGGTTAATTTTGCGGATATCATTGCGGTTATTTTTGCAGATATTATTGCGGTTATTTTTGCGGATATTATTGCGGTTATTTTTGCGGATATCATTGCGGTTATTTTGCAGTAATATTTGCGGTTAATTTTGCGGATATTATTGCGGTTATTTTTGCGGATATCATTGCGGTTATTTTTGCGGATATCATTGCGGTTATTTTGCGGTGATATTGAGGTTATTTTTGCGGATATCATTGCGGTTATTTTGCGGTTATTTTTGCGGATATCATTGCGGTTATTTTTGCGGATATTATTGCGGTTATTTTTGCGGATATTATTGCGGTTATTTTTGCGGATATCATTGCGGTTATTTTGCTGTAATATTTGCGGTTATTTTTGCGGATATTATTGCGGTTATTTTTGCGGATATCATTGCGGTTATTTTGCTGTAATATTTGCGGTTAATTTTGCGGATATTATTGCGGTTATTTTTGCGGATATTATTGCGGTTATTTTTGCGGATATCATTGCGGTTATTTTGCGGTGATATTTGCGGTTATTTTTGCGGATATCATTGCGGTTATTTTGCGGTGATATTTGCGGTTATTTTTGCGGATATCATTGCGGTTATTTTGCGGTAATATTTGCGGTTATTTTTGCGGATATCATTGCGGTTATTTTGCTGTAATATTTGCGGTTAATTTTGCGGATATTATTGCGGTTATTTTTGCGGATATCATTGCGGTTATTTTTGCGGATATCATCGCGGTTATTTTGCGGTGATATTAAGGTTATTTTTGCGGATATCATTGCGGTTATTTTGCGGTTATTTTTGCGGATATCATTGCGGTTATTTTTGCGGATATTATTGCGGTTATTTTTGCGGATATTATTGCGGTTATTTTTGCGGATATCATTGCGGTTATTTTGCTGTAATATTTGCGGTTATTTTTGCGGATATTATTGCGGTTATTTTTGCGGATATCATTGCGGTTATTTTGCTGTAATATTTGCGGTTAATTTTGCGGATATTATTGCGGTTATTTTTGCGGATATTATTGCGGTTATTTTTGCGGATATCATTGCGGTTATTTTGCGGTGATATTTGCGGTTATTTTTGCGGATATCATTGCGGTTATTTTGCGGTGATATTTGCGGTTATTTTTGCGGATATCATTGCGGTTATTTTGCGGTAATATTTGCGGTTATTTTTGCGGATATCATTGCGGTTATTTTTGCGGATATTAATGCGGTTACTTTTGCGGATATTATTGCGGTTATTTTTGCGGATATCATTGCTTTTATTTTGCGGTAACATTTGCGGTTATTATTGCGGTTATTTTTGCGGATATCATTGCGGTTATTTTGCGGTAATATTTGCGGTTATTTTAGCGGATATTATTGCGGTTATTTTGCTGTAATATTTGCGGTTAATTTTGCGGATATCATTGCGGTTATTTTTGCTGATATTATTGCGGTTATTTTTGCGGATATCATTGCGGTTATTTTGCGGTGATATTTGCGGTTATTTTTGCGGATATCATTGCGGTTATTTTGCGGTGATATTTGCGGTTATTTTTGCGGATATCATTGCGGTTATTTTGCGGTAATATTTGCGGTTATTTTTGCGGATATTATTGCGGTTATTTTTGCGGATATCATTGCGGTTATTTTGCTGTAATATTTGCGGTTAATTTTGCGGATATTATTGCGGTTATTTTTGCGGATATTATTGCGGTTATTTTTGCGGATATCATTGCGGTTATTTTGCGGTGATATTTGCGGTTATTTTTGCGGATATCATTGCGGTTATTTTGCGGTGATATTTGCGGTTATTTTTGCGGATATCATTGCGGTTATTTTGCGGTAATATTTGCGGTTATTTTTGCGGATATCATTGCGGTTATTTTGCTGTAATATTTGCGGTTAATTTTGCGGATATCATTGCGGTTATTTTGCGGTGATATTGAGGTTATTTTTGCGGATATCATTGCGGTTATTTTGCGGTAATATTTGCGGTTATTTTTGCGGATATCATTGCGGTTATTTTTGCGGATATTATTGCGGTTATTTTTGCGGATATTATTGCGGTTATTTTTGCGGATATCATTGCGGTTATTTTGCGGTAACATTTGCGGTTATTTTTGCGGATATCATTGCGGTTATTTTTGCGGATATTATTGCGGTTATTTTTGCGGATATCATTGCGGTTATTTTGCTGTAATATTTGCGGTTAATTTTGCGAATATTATTGCGGTTATTTTTGCGGATATCATTGCGGTTATTTTGCGGTGATATTTGCGATTATTTTTGCGGATATCATTGCCGTTATTTTGCGGTAATATTTGCGGTTATTTTTGCGGATATCAATGCGGTTATTTTTGCGGATATTAATGCGGTTATTTTTGCGGATATTATTGCGGTTATTTTTGCGGATATCATTGCGGTTATTTTGCGGTAACATTTGCGGTTATTTTTGCGGTTATTATTGCGGTTATTTTTGCGGATATCATTGCGGTTATTTTGCGATAATATTGGCGGTTATTTTTGCGGATATTATTGCGGTTATTTTGCTGTAATATTTGCGGTTAATTTTGCGGATATCATTGCGGTTATTTTTGCTGATATTATTGCGGTTATTTTTGCGGATATCATTGCGGTTATTTTGCGGTGATATTTGCGGTTATTTTTGCGGATATCATTGCGGTTATTTTTGCGGATATTATTGCGGTTATTTTTGCGGATATCATTGCGGTTATTTTGCGGTAATATTTGCGGTTATTTTTGCGGATATCATTGCGGTTATTTTTGCGGATATTATTGCGGTTATTTTTGCGGATATTATTGCGGTTATTTTTGCGGATATCATTGCGGTTATTTTGCGGTAACATTTGCGGTTATTTTTGCGGTAATATTTGCGGTTATTTTTGCGGATATCAATGCGGTTATTTTTGCGGATATTAATGCGGTTATTTTTGCGGATATTATTGCGGTTATTTTTGCGGATATCATTGCGGTTATTTTGCGGTAACATTTGCGGTTATTTTTGCGGTTATTATTGCGGTTATTTTTGCGGATATCATTGCGGTTATTTTGCGATAATATTGGCGGTTATTTTTGCGGATATTATTGCGGTTATTTTGCTGTAATATTTGCGGTTAATTTTGCGGATATCATTGCGGTTATTTTTGCTGATATTATTGCGGTTATTTTTGCGGATATCATTGCGGTTATTTTGCGGTGATATTTGCGGTTATTTTTGCGGATATCATTGCGGTTATTTTTGCGGATATTATTGCGGTTATTTTTGCGGATATTATTGCGGTTATTTTTGCGGCTATCATTGCGGTTATTTTGCGGTAATATTTGCGGTTATTTTTGCGGATATCATTGCGGTTATTTTTGCGGATATTATTGCGGTTATTTTTGCGGATATTATTGCGGTTATTTTTGCGGATATCATTGCGGTTATTTTGCGGTAACATTTGCGGTTATTTTTGCGGATATTATTGCAGTTATTTTGCGGTAATATTTGCGGTTATTTTTGCGGATATTATTGCGGTTATTTTGCTGTAATATTTGCGGTTAATTTTGCGGATATCATTGCGGTTATTTTTGCGGATATTATTGCGGTTATTATTGCGGATATCATTGCGGTTATTTTGCGGTGATATTTGCGGTTATTTTTGCGGATATCATTGCGGTTATTTTTGCGGATATTATTGCGGTTATTTTTGCGGATATTATTGCGGTTATTTTGGCGGATATTATTGCGGTTATTTTGCTGTAATATTTGTGGTTAATTTTGCGGATATCATTGCGGTTATTTTTGCGGATATCATTGCGGTTATTTTGCGGTGATATTTGCGGTTATTTTTGCGGATATTATTGCGGTTATTTTTGCGGATATTATTGCGGTTATTTTGCGGTAACATTTGCGGTTATTTTTGCGGATATTATTGCGGTTATTTTTGCGGATATCATTGCGGTTATTTTGCGGTAATATTTGCGGTTATTTTTGCGGATATTATTGCGGTTATTTTGCTGTAATATTTGCGGTTAATTTTGCGGATATCATTGCGGTTATTTTTGCTGATATTATTGCGGTTATTTTTGCGGATATCATTGCGGTTATTTTGCGGTGATATTTGCGGTTATTTTTGCGGATATCATTGCGGTTATTTTTGCGGATATTATTGCGGTTATTTTTGCGGATATTATTGCGGTTATTTTTGCGGATATCATTGCGGTTATTTTGCGGTAATATTTGCGGTTATTTTTGCGGATATCATTGCGGTTATTTTTGCGGATATTATTGCGGTTATTTTTGCGGATATTATTGCGGTTATTTTTGCGGATATCATTGCGGTTATTTTGCGGTAACATTTGCGGTTATTTTTGCGGATATTATTGCGGTTATTTTTGCGGATATCATTGCGGTTATTTTGCGGTAATATTTGCGGTTATTTTTGCGGATATTATTGCGGTTATTTTGCTGTAATATTTGCGGTTAATTTTGCGGATATCATTGCGGTTATTTTTGCGGATATTATTGCGGTTATTTTTGCGGATATCATTGCGGTTATTTTGCGGTGATATTTGCGGTTATTTTTGCGGATATCATTGCGGTTATTTTTGCGGATATTATTGCGGTTATTTTTGCGGATATTATTGCGGTTATTTTGGCGGATATTATTGCGGTTATTTTGCTGTAATATTTGTGGTTAATTTTGCGGATATCATTGCGGTTATTTTTGCGGATATCATTGCGGTTATTTTGCGGTGATATTTGCGGTTATTTTTGCGGATATTATTGCGGTTATTTTTGCGGATATTATTGCGGTTATTTTGCGGTAACATTTGCGGTTATTTTTGCGGATATTATTGCGGTTATTTTTGCGGATATCATTGCGGTTATTTTGCGGTGGTATTTGCGGTTATTTTTGCGGATATCATTGCGGTTATTTTGCGGTGATATTTGCGGTTATTTTTGCGGATATCATTGCGGTTATTTTGCTGTAATATTTGCGGTTAATTTTGCCGATATCATTGCGGTTATTTTTGCAGATATTATTGCGGTTATTTTTGCGGATATTATTGCGGTTATTTTTGCGGATATCATTGCGGTTATTTTGCAGTAATATTTGCGGTTAATTTTGCGGATATTATTGCGGTTATTTTTACTGATATCATTGCGGTTATTTTGCGGTGATATTTGCGGTTATTTTTGCGGATATCATTGCGGTTATTTTTGCGGATATTATTGCGGTTATTTTTGCGGATATTATTGCGTTTATTTTGGCGGATATTATTGCGGTTATTTTGCTGTAATATTTGTGGTTAATTTTGCGGATATCATTGCGGTTATTTTTGCGGATATCATTGCGGTTATTTTGCGGTGATATTTGCGGTTATTTTTGCGGATATTATTGCGGTTATTTTTGCGGATATTATTGCGGTTATTTTGCGGTAACATTTGCGGTTATTTTTGCGGATATTATTGCGGTTATTTTGCTGTAATATTTGCGGTTAATTTTGCGGATATCATTGCGGTTATTTTTGCGGATATTATTGCGGTTATTTTTGCGGATATCATTGCGGTTATTTTGCGGTGATATTTGCGGTTATTTTTGCGGATATCATTGCGGTTATTTTTGCGGATATTATTGCGGTTATTTTTGCGGATATTATTGCGGTTATTTTGGCGGATATTATTGCGGTTATTTTGCTGTAATATTTGTGGTTAATTTTGCGGATATCATTGCGGTTATTTTTGCGGATATCATTGCGGTTATTTTGCGGTGATATTTGCGGTTATTTTTGCGGATATTATTGCGGTTATTTTTGCGGATATTATTGCGGTTATTTTGCGGTAACATTTGCGGTTATTTTTGCGGATATTATTGCGGTTATTTTTGCGGATATCATTGCGGTTATTTTGCGGTGGTATTTGCGGTTATTTTTGCGGATATCATTGCGGTTATTTTGCGCTGATATTTGCGGTTATTTTTGCGGATATCATTGCGGTTATTTTGCGGTGATATTTGCGGTTATTTTTGCGGATATCATTGCGGTTATTTTGCGGTGATATTTGCGGTTATTTTTGCGGATATCATTGCGGTTATTTTGCAGTAATATTTGCGGTTAATTTTGCGGATATTATTGCGGTTATTTTTGCGGATATCATTGCGGTTATTTTTGCGGATATCATTGCGGTTATTTTGCGGTGATATTGAGGTTATTTTTGCGGATATCATTGCGGTTATTTTGCGGTTATTTTTGCGGATATCATTGCGGTTATTTTTGCGGATATTATTGCGGTTATTTTTGCGGATATTATTGCGGTTATTTTTGCGGATATCATTGCGGTTATTTTGCTGTAATATTTGCGGTTATTTTTGCGGATATTATTGCGGTTATTTTTGCGGATATCATTGCGGTTATTTTGCTGTAATATTTGCGGTTAATTTTGCGGATATTATTGCGGTTATTTTTGCGGATATTATTGCGGTTATTTTTGCGGATATCATTGCGGTTATTTTGCGGTGATATTTGCGGTTATTTTTGCGGATATCATTGCGGTTATTTTGCGGTGATATTTGCGGTTATTTTTGCGGATATCATTGCGGTTATTTTGCGGTAATATTTGCGGTTATTTTTGCGGATATCATTGCGGTTATTTTGCTGTAATATTTGCGGTTAATTTTGCGGATATTATTGCGGTTATTTTTGCGGATATCATTGCGGTTATTTTTGCGGATATCATCGCGGTTATTTTGCGGTGATATTAAGGTTATTTTTGCGGATATCATTGCGGTTATTTTGCGGTTATTTTTGCGGATATCATTGCGGTTATTTTTGCGGATATTATTGCGGTTATTTTTGCGGATATTATTGCGGTTATTTTTGCGGATATCATTGCGGTTATTTTGCTGTAATATTTGCGGTTATTTTTGCGGATATTATTGCGGTTATTTTTGCGGATATCATTGCGGTTATTTTGCTGTAATATTTGCGGTTAATTTTGCGGATATTATTGCGGTTATTTTTGCGGATATTATTGCGGTTATTTTTGCGGATATCATTGCGGTTATTTTGCGGTGATATTTGCGGTTATTTTTGCGGATATCATTGCGGTTATTTTGCGGTGATATTTGCGGTTATTTTTGCGGATATCATTGCGGTTATTTTGCGGTAATATTTGCGGTTATTTTTGCGGATATCATTGCGGTTATTTTGCTGTAATATTTGCGGTTAATTTTGCGGATATTATTGCGGTTATTTTTGCGGATATCATTGCGGTTATTTTTGCGGATATCATTGCGGTTATTTTGCGGTAATATTTGCGGTTATTTTTGCGGATATCATTGCGGTTATTTTTGCGGATATTATTGCGGTTATTTTTGCGGATATTATTGCGGTTATTTTTGCGGATATCATTGCGGTTATTTTGCGGTAACATTTGCGGTTATTTTTGCGGATATCATTGCGGTTATTTTTGCGGATATTATTGCGGTTATTTTTTGCGGATATCATTGCGGTTATTTTGCAGTAATATTTGCGGTTAATTTTGCGAATATTATTGCGGTTATTTTTGCGGATATCATTGCGGTTATTTTTGCGGATATCATTGCGGTTATTTTGCGGTGATATTTGCGGTTTTTTTTGCGGATATCATTGCGGTTATTTTGCGGTTATATTTGCGGTTATTTTTGCGGATATCATTGCGGTTATTTTTGCGGATATTATTGCGGTTATTTTTGCGGATATTATTGCGGTTATTTTTGCGGATATCATTGCGGTTATTTTGCGGTAACATTTGCGGTTATTTTGGCGGATATTATTGCGGTTATTTTTGCGGATATCATTGCGGTTATTTCGCGGTAATGTTTGCGGTTATTTTTGTGGATATTATTGCGGTTATTTTGCTGTAATATTTGCGGTTAATTTTGCGGATATCATTGCGGTTATTTTTGCGGATATTATTGCGGTTATTTTAGCGGATATCAATGCGGTTATTTTTGCAGATATCATTGCGGTTATTTTGCGGTGATATTTGCGATTATTTTTGCGGATATCATTGCGGTTATTTTGCGGTAATATTTGCGGTTATTTTAGCGGATATCAATGCGGTTATTTTTGCGGATATTAATGCGGTTATTTTTGCGGATATTATTGCGGTTATTTTTGCGGATATCATTGCGGTTATTTTGCGGTAACATTTGCGGTTATTTTTGCGGTTATTATTGCGGTTATTTTTGCGGATATCATTGCGGTTATTTTGCGGTAATATTTGCGGTTATTTTTGCGGATATTATCGCGGTTATTTTGCTGTGATATTTGCGGTTAATTTTGCGGATATCATTGCGGTTATTTTTGCTGATATTATTGCGGTTATTTTTGCGGATATCATTGCGGTTATTTTGCGGTGATATTTGCGGTTATTTTTGCGGATATCATTGCGGTTATTTTTGCGGATATTATTGCGGTTATTTTTGCGGATATTATTGCGGTTATTTTTGCGGATATCATTGCGGTTATTTTGCGGTAATATTTGCGGTTATTTTTGCGGATATCATTGCGGTTATTTTTGCGGATATTATTGCGGTTATTTTTGCGGATATTATTGCGGTTATTTTTGCGGATATCATTGCGGTTATTTTGCGGTAACATTTGCGGTTATTTTTGCGGATATTATTGCGGTTATTTTTGCGGATATCATTGCAGTTATTTTGCGGTAATATTTGCGGTTATTTTTGCGGATATTATTGCGGTTATTTTGCTGTAATATTTGCGGTTAATTTTGCGGATATCATTGCGGTTATTTTTGCGGATATCATTGCGGTTATTTTGCGGTGATATTTGCGGTTATTTTTGCGGATATTATTGCGGTTATTTTTGCGGATATTATTGCGGTTATTTTGCGGTAACATTTGCGGTTATTTTTGCGGATATTATTGCGGTTATTTTGCTGTAATATTTGCGGTTAATTTTGCGGATATCATTGCGGTTATTTTTGCGGATATTATTGCGGTTATTTTTGCGGATATCATTGCGGTTATTTTGCGGTGATATTTGCGGTTATTTTTGCGGATATCATTGCGGTTATTTTTGCGGATATTATTGCGGTTATTTTTGCGGATATTATTGCGGTTATTTTGGCGGATATTATTGCGGTTATTTTGCTGTAATATTTGTGGTTAATTTTGCGGATATCATTGCGGTTATTTTTGCGGATATCATTGCGGTTATTTTGCGGTGATATTTGCGGTTATTTTTGCGGATATTATTGCGGTTATTTTTGCGGATATTATTGCGGTTATTTTGCGGTAACATTTGCGGTTATTTTTGCGGATATTATTGCGGTTATTTTTGCGGATATCATTGCGGTTATTTTGCGGTGGTATTTGCGGTTATTTTTGCGGATATCATTGCGGTTATTTTGCGGTGATATTTGCGGTTATTTTTGCGGATATCATTGCGGTTATTTTGCGGTGATATTTGCGGTTATTTTTGCGGATATCATTGCGGTTATTTTGCGGTGATATTTGCGGTTATTTTTGCGGATATCATTGCGGTTATTTTGCTGTAATATTTGCGGTTAATTTTGCGGATATCATTGCGGTTATTTTTGCAGATATTATTGCGGTTATTTTTGCGGATATTATTGCGGTTATTTTTGCGGATATCATTGCGGTTATTTTGCAGTAATATTTGCGGTTAATTTTGCGGATATTATTGCGGTTATTTTTGCGGATATCATTGCGGTTATTTTTGCGGATATCATTGCGGTTATTTTGCGGTGATATTGAGGTTATTTTTGCGGATATCATTGCGGTTATTTTGCGGTTATTTTTGCGGATATCATTGCGGTTATTTTTGCGGATATTATTGCGGTTATTTTTGCGGATATTATTGCGGTTATTTTTGCGGATATCATTGCGGTTATTTTGCTGTAATATTTGCGGTTATTTTTGCGGATATTATTGCGGTTATTTTTGCGGATATCATTGCGGTTATTTTGCTGTAATATTTGCGGTTAATTTTGCGGATATTATTGCGGTTATTTTTGCGGATATTATTGCGGTTATTTTTGCGGATATCATTGCGGTTATTTTGCGGTGATATTTGCGGTTATTTTTGCGGATATCATTGCGGTTATTTTGCGGTGATATTTGCGGTTATTTTTGCGGATATCATTGCGGTTATTTTGCGGTAATATTTGCGGTTATTTTTGCGGATATCATTGCGGTTATTTTGCTGTAATATTTGCGGTTAATTTTGCGGATATTATTGCGGTTATTTTTGCGGATATCATTGCGGTTATTTTTGCGGATATCATCGCGGTTATTTTGCGGTGATATTAAGGTTATTTTTGCGGATATCATTGCGGTTATTTTGCTGTAATATTTGCGGTTATTTTTGCGGATATTATTGCGGTTATTTTTGCGGATATCATTGCGGTTATTTTTGCGGATATCATTGCGGTTATTTTGCGGTGATATTTGCGGTTATTTTTGCGGATATCATTGCGGTTATTTTGCGGTAATATTTGCGGTTATTTTTGCGGATATCATTGCGGTTATTTTGCTGTAATATTTGCGGTTAATTTTGCGGATATTATTGCGGTTATTTTTGCGGATATCATTGCGGTTATTTTTGCGGATATCATTGCGGTTATTTTGCGGTAATATTTGCGGTTATTTTTGCGGATATCATTGCGGTTATTTTTGCGGATATTATTGCGGTTATTTTTGCGGATATTATTGCGGTTATTTTTGCGGATATCATTGCGGTTATTTTGCGGTAACATTTGCGGTTATTTTTGCGGATATCATTGCGGTTATTTTTGCGGATATTATTGCGGTTATTTTTGCGGATATCATTGCGGTTATTTTGCAGTAATATTTGCGGTTAATTTTGCGAATATTATTGCGGTTATTTTTGCGGATATCATTGCGGTTATTTTTGCGGATATCATTGCGGTTATTTTGCGGTGATATTTGCGGTTTTTTTTGCGGATATCATTGCGGTTATTTTGCGGTAATATTTGCGGTTATTTTTGCGGATATCATTGCGGTTATTTTTGCGGATATTATTGCGGTTATTTTTGCGGATATTATTGCGGTTATTTTTGCGGATATCATTGCGGTTATTTTGCGGTAACATTTGCGGTTATTTTGGCGGATATTATTGCGGTTATTTTTGCGGAAATCATTGCGGTTATTTCGCGGTAATGTTTGCGGTTATTTTTGTGGATATTATTGCGGTTATTTTGCTGTAATATTTGCGGTTAATTTTGCGGATATCATTGCGGTTATTTTTGCGGATATTATTGCGGTTATTTTAGCGGATATCAATGCGGTTATTTTTGCAGATATCATTGCGGTTATTTTGCGGTGATATTTGCGATTATTTTTGCGGATATCATTGCGGTTATTTTGCGGTAATATTTGCGGTTATTTTAGCGGATATCAATGCGGTTATTTTTGCGGATATTAATGCGGTTATTTTTGCGGATATTATTGCGGTTATTTTTGCGGATATCATTGCGGTTATTTTGCGGTAACATTTGCGGTTATTTTTGCGGTTATTATTGCGGTTATTTTTGCGGATATCATTGCGGTTATTTTGCGGTAATATTTGCGGTTATTTTTGCGGATATTATTGCGGTTATTTTGCTGTAATATTTGCGGTTAATTTTGCGGATATCATTGCGGTTATTTTTGCTGATATTATTGCGGTTATTTTTGCGGATATCATTGCGGTTATTTTGCGGTGATATTTGCGGTTATTTTTGCGGATATCATTGCGGTTATTTTTGCGGATATTATTGCGGTTATTTTTGCGGATATTATTGCGGTTATTTTTGCGGATATCATTGCGGTTATTTTGCGGTAATATTTGCGGTTATTTTTGCGGATATCATTGCGGTTATTTTTGCGGATATTATTGCGGTTATTTTTGCGGATATTATTGCGGTTATTTTTGCGGATATCATTGCGGTTATTTTGCGGTAACATTTGCGGTTAATTTGCGGATATTATTGCGGTTATTTTTGCGGATATCATTGCAGTTATTTTGCTGTAATATTTGCGGTTATTTTTGCGGATATTATTGCGGTTATTTTGCTGTAATATTTGCGGTTAATTTTGCGGATATCATTGCGGTTATTTTTGCGGATATTATTGCGGTTATTTTTGCGGATATCATTGCAGTTATTTTGCGGTGATATTTGCGGTTATTTTTGCGGATATCATTGCGGTTATTTTTGCGGATATTATTGCGGTTATTTTTGCGGATATTATTGCGGTTATTTTGGCGGATATTATTGCGGTTATTTTGCTGTAATATTTGTGGTTAATTTTGCGGATATCATTGCGGTTATTTTTGCGGATATCATTGCGGTTATTTTGCGGTGATATTTGCGGTTATTTTTGCGGATATTATTGCGGTTATTTTTGCGGATATTATTGCGGTTATTTTGCGGTAACATTTGCGGTTATTTTTGCGGATATTATTGCGGTTATTTTTGCGGATATCATTGCGGTTATTTTGCGGTGGTATTTGCGGTTATTTTTGCGGATATCATTGCGGTTATTTTGCGGTGATATTTGCGGTTATTTTTGCGGATATCATTGCGGTTTTTTTGCGGTGATATTTGCGGTTATTTTTGCGGATATCATTGCGGTTATTTTGCGGTGATATTTGCGGTTATTTTTGCGGATATCATTGCGGTTATTTTGCTGTAATATTTGCGGTTAATTTTGCGGATATCATTGCGGTTATTTTTGCAGATATTATTGCGGTTATTTTTGCGGATATTATTGCGGTTATTTTTGCGGATATCATTGCGGTTATTTTGCTGTAATATTTGCGGTTAATTTTGCGGATATTATTGCGGTTATTTTTGCGGATATCATTGCGGTTATTTTTGCGGATATTATTGCGGTTATTTTTGCGGATATTATTGCGGTTATTTTTGCGGATATCATTGCGGTTATTTTGCGGTAACATTTGCGGTTATTTTGGCGGATATTATTGCGGTTATTTTTGCGGATATCATTGCGGTTATTTCGCGGTAATGTTTGCGGTTATTTTTGTGGATATTATTGCGGTTATTTTGCTGTAATATTTGCGGTTAATTTTGCGGATATCATTGCGGTTATTTTTACGGATATTATTGCGGTTATTTTAGCGGATATCAATGCGGTTATTTTTGCAGATATCATTGCGGTTATTTTGCGGTGATATTTGCGATTATTTTTGCGGATATCATTGCGGTTATTTTGCGGTAATATTTGCGGTTATTTTAGCGGATATCAATGCGGTTATTTTTGCGGATATTAATGCGGTTATTTTTGCGGATATTATTGCGGTTATTTTTGCGGATATCATTGCGGTTATTTTGCGGTAACATTTGCGGTTATTTTTGCGGTTATTATTGCGGTTATTTTTGCGGATATCATTGCGGTTATTTTGCGGTAATATTTGCGGTTATTTTTGCGGATATTATTGCGGTTATTTTGCTGTAATATTTGCGGTTAATTTTGCGGATATCATTGCGGTTATTTTTGCTGATATTATTGCGGTTATTTTTGCGGATATCATTGCGGTTATTTTGCGGTGATATTTGCGGTTATTTTTGCGGATATCATTGCGGTTATTTTTGCGGATATTATTGCGGTTATTTTTGCGGATATTATTGCGGTTATTTTTGCGGATATCATTGCGGTTATTTTGCGGTAATATTTGCGGTTATTTTTGCGGATATCATTGCGGTTATTTTTGCGGATATTATTGCGGTTATTTTTGCGGATATTATTGCGGTTATTTTTGCGGATATCATTGCGGTTATTTTGCGGTAACATTTGCGGTTATTTTTGCGGATATTATTGCGGTTATTTTTGCGGATATCATTGCAGTTATTTTGCGGTAATATTTGCGGTTATTTTTGCGGATATTATTGCGGTTATTTTGCTGTAATATTTGCGGTTAATTTTGCGGATATCATTGCGGTTATTTTTGCGGATATTATTGCGGTTATTTTTGCGGATATCATTGCAGTTATTTTGCGGTGATATTTGCGGTTATTTTTGCGGATATCATTGCGGTTATTTTTGCGGATATTATTGCGGTTATTTTTGCGGATATTATTGCGGTTATTTTGGCGGATATTATTGCGGTTATTTTGCTGTAATATTTGTGGTTAATTTTGCGGATATCATTGCGGTTATTTTTGCGGATATCATTGCGGTTATTTTGCGGTGATATTTGCGGTTATTTTTGCGGATATTATTGCGGTTATTTTTGCGGATATTATTGCGGTTATTTTGCGGTAACATTTGCGGTTATTTTTGCGGATATTATTGCGGTTATTTTTGCGGATATCATTGCGGTTATTTTGCGGTGGTATTTGCGGTTATTTTTGCGGATATCATTGCGGTTATTTTGCGGTGATATTTGCGGTTATTTTTGCGGATATCATTGCGGTTATTTTGCGGTGATATTTGCGGTTATTTTTGCGGATATCATTGCGGTTATTTTGCGGTGATATTTGCGGTTATTTTTGCGGATATCATTGCGGTTATTTTGCTGTAATATTTGCGGTTAATTTTGCGGATATCATTGCGGTTATTTTTGCAGATATTATTGCGGTTATTTTTGCGGATATTATTGCGGTTATTTTTGCGGATATCATTGCGGTTATTTTGCTGTAATAATTGCGGTTAATTTTGCGGATATTATTGCGGTTATTTTTGCGGATATCATTGCGGTTATTTTTGCGGATATCATTGCGGTTATTTTTGCGGATATTATTGCGGTTATTTTTGCGGATATCATTGCGGTTATTTTGCTGTAATATTTGCGGTTATTTTTGCGGATATTATTGCGGTTATTTTTGCGGATATCATTGCGGTTATTTTGCTGTAATATTTGCGGTTAATTTTGCGGATATTATTGCGGTTATTTTTGCGGATATTATTGCGGTTATTTTTGCGGATATCATTGCGGTTATTTTGCGGTGATATTTGCGGTTATTTTTGCGGATATCATTGCGGTTATTTTGCGGTGATATTTGCGGTTATTTTTGCGGATATCATTGCGGTTATTTTGCGGTAATATTTGCGGTTATTTTTGCGGATATCATTGCGGTTATTTTGCTGTAATATTTGCGGTTAATTTTGCGGATATTATTGCGGTTATTTTTGCGGATATCATAGCGGTTATTTTTGCGGATATCATTGCGGTTATTTTGCGGTAATATTTGCGGTTATTTTTGCGGATATCATTGCGGTTATTTTTGCGGATATTATTGCGGTTAGTTTTTCCGGATATTATTGCGGTTATTTTTGCGGATATCATTGCGGTTATTTTGCGGTAACATTTGCGGTTATTTTTGCGGATATTATTGCGGTTATTTTTGCGGATATCATTGCGGTTATTTTGCTGTAATATTTGCGGTTAATTTTGCGGATATTATTGCGGTTATTTTTGCGGATATCAATGCGGTTATTTTGCGGTGATATTTGCGGTTATTTTTGCGGATATCATTGCGGTTATTTTGCGGTAATATTTGCGGTTATTTTTGCGGATATCATTGCGGTTATTTTGCGGTAATATTTGCGGTTATTTTTGCGGATATTATTGCGGTTATTTTGCTGTAATATTTGCGGTTAATTTTGCGGATATCATTGCGGTTATTTTTGCGGATATTATTGCGGTTATTTTTGCGGATATCATTGCGGTTATTTTGCGGTAATATTTGCGGTTATTTTTGCGGATATCATTGCGGTTATTTTTGCGGATATTATTGCGGTTATTTTTGCGGATATCATTGCGGTTATTTTGCGGTAACATTTGCGGTTATTTTTGCGGATATTATTGCGGTTATTTTGCGGATATTATTGCAGATATTTTGCTGTAATATTTGCGGTTAATTTTGCGGATATCATTGCGGTTATTTTTGCGGATATTATTGCGGTTATTTTTGCGGATATCATTGCGGTTATTTTGCGGTGATATTTGCGGTTATTTTTGCGGATATCAATGCGGTTATTTTGCGGTAATATTTGCGGTTATTTTTGCGGATATTATTGCGGTTATTTTTGCGGATATTATTGCGGTTATTTTTGCGGATATCATTGCGGTTATTTTGCGGTAATATTTGCGGTTATTTTTGCGGATATCATTGCGGTTATTTTTGCGGATATTATTGCGGTTATTTTTGCGGATATTATTGCGGTTATTTTGCTGTAATATTTGCGGTTAATTTTGCGGATATCATTGCGGTTATTTTTGCGGATATTATTGCGGTTATTTTTGCGGATATCATTGCAGTTATTTTGCGGTGATATTTGCGGTTATTTTTGCGGATATCATTGCGGTTATTTTTGCGGATATTATTGCGGTTATTTTTGCGGATATTATTGCGGTTATTTTGGCGGATATTATTGCGGTTATTTTGCTGTAATATTTGTGGTTAATTTTGCGGATATCATTGCGGTTATTTTTGCGGATATCATTGCGGTTATTTTGCGGTGATATTTGCGGTTATTTTTGCGGATATTATTGCGGTTATTTTTGCGGATATTATTGCGGTTATTTTGCGGTAACATTTGCGGTTATTTTTGCGGATATTATTGCGGTTATTTTTGCGGATATCATTGCGGTTATTTTGCGGTGGTATTTGCGGTTATTTTTGCGGATATCATTGCGGTTATTTTGCGGTGATATTTGCGGTTATTTTTGCGGATATCATTGCGGTTATTTTGCGGTGATATTTGCGGTTATTTTTGCGGATATCATTGCGGTTATTTTGCGGTGATATTTGCGGTTATTTTTGCGGATATCATTGCGGTTATTTTGCTGTAATATTTGCGGTTAATTTTGCGGATATCATTGCGGTTATTTTTGCAGATATTATTGCGGTTATTTTTGCGGATATTATTGCGGTTATTTTTGCGGATATCATTGCGGTTATTTTGCTGTAATATTTGTGGTTAATTTTGCGGATATTATTGCGGTTATTTTTGCGGATATCATTGCGGTTATTTTTGCGGATATCATTGCGGTTATTTTTGCGGATATTATTGCGGTTATTTTTGCGGATATCATTGCGGTTATTTTGCTGTAATATTTGCGGTTATTTTTGCGGATATTATTGCGGTTATTTTTGCGGATATCATTGCGGTTATTTTGCTGTAATATTTGCGGTTAATTTTGCGGATATTATTGCGGTTATTTTTGCGGATATTATTGCGGTTATTTTTGCGGATATCATTGCGGTTATTTTGCGGTGATATTTGCGGTTATTTTTGCGGATATCATTGCGGTTATTTTGCGGTGATATTTGCGGTTATTTTTGCGGATATCATTGCGGTTATTTTGCGGTAATATTTGCGGTTATTTTTGCGGATATCATTGCGGTTATTTTGCTGTAATATTTGCGGTTAATTTTGCGGATATTATTGCGGTTATTTTTGCGGATATCATAGCGGTTATTTTTGCGGATATCATTGCGGTTATTTTGCGGTAATATTTGCGGTTATTTTTGCGGATATCATTGCGGTTATTTTTGCGGATATTATTGCGGTTAGTTTTTCCGGATATTATTGCGGTTATTTTTGCGGATATCATTGCGGTTATTTTGCGGTAACATTTGCGGTTATTTTTGCGGATATTATTGCGGTTATTTTTGCGGATATCATTGCGGTTATTTTGCTGTAATATTTGCGGTTAATTTTGCGGATATTATTGCGGTTATTTTTGCGGATATCAATGCGGTTATTTTGCGGTGATATTTGCGGTTATTTTTGCGGATATCATTGCGGTTATTTTGCGGTAATATTTGCGGTTATTTTTGCGGATATCATTGCGGTTATTTTGCGGTAATATTTGCGGTTATTTTTGCGGATATTATTGCGGTTATTTTGCTGTAATATTTGCGGTTAATTTTGCGGATATCATTGCGGTTATTTTTGCGGATATTATTGCGGTTATTTTTGCGGATATCATTGCGGTTATTTTGCGGTAATATTTGCGGTTATTTTTGCGGATATCATTGCGGTTATTTTTGCGGATATTATTGCGGTTATTTTTGCGGATATCATTGCGGTTATTTTGCGGTAACATTTGCGGTTATTTTTGGGGATATTATTGCGGTTATTTTGCGGATATTATTGCAGATATTTTGCTGTAATATTTGCGGTTAATTTTGCGGATATCATTGCGGTTATTTTTGCGGATATTATTGCGGTTATTTTTGCGGATATCATTGCGGTTATTTTGCGGTGATATTTGCGGTTATTTTTGCGGATATCAATGCGGTTATTTTGCGGTAATATTTGCGGTTATTTTTGCGGATATTATTGCGGTTATTTTTGCGGATATCATTGCGGTTATTTTGCGGTGATATTTGCGGTTATTTTTGCGGATATCATTGCGGTTATTTTGCGGTGATATTTGCGGTTATTTTTGCGGATATCATTGCGGTTATTTTGCGGTCATATTTGCGGTAATTTTTGCGGATATCATTGCGGTTATTTTGCGGTAATATTTGCGGTTATTTTTGCGGATATCATTGCGGTTATTTTTGCGGATATTATTGCGGTTAATTTTGCGGATATCATTGCGGTTATTTTGCTGTAATATTTGCATTTAATTTTGCGGATATTATTGCGGTTATTTTTGCGGATATCATTGCGGTTATTTTGCGGTGATATTTGCGGTTATTTTTGCGGATATCATTGAGGTTATTTTGCGGTAATATTTGCGGTTATTTTTGCGGATATCATTGCGGTTATTTTTGCGGATATTATTGCGGTTATTTTTTCGGATATTATTGCGGTTATTTTGCGGTAATATTTGCGGTTATTTTTGCGGATATCATTGCGGTTATTTTTGCGGATATTATTGCGGTTATTATTGCGGATATCATTGCGGTTAATTTGCGGTGATATTTGCGGTTATTTTTGCGGATATCATTGAGGTTACTTTTGCGGATATTATTGCGGTTATTTTTGCGGATATTATTGCGGTTATTTTTGCGGATATCATTGCGGTTATTTTGCGGTAATATTTGCGGTTATTTTTGCGGATATTATTGCGGTTATTTTTGCGGATATCATTGCGGTTAATTTGCGGTGATATTTGCGGTTATTTTTTTCGGATATCATTGCGGTTATTTTTGCGGATATCATTGCGGTTATTTTGCGGTGATATTTGCGGTTATTTTTGCGGATATCATTGCGGTTATTTTGCGGTAATATTTGCGGTTATTTTTGCGGATATTATTGCGGTTATTTTTGCGGATATTATTGCGGTTATTTTTGCGGATATCATTGCGGATATTTTGCGGTAACATTTGCGGTTATTTTTGCGGATATTATTGCGGTTATTTTTGCGGATATCATTGCGGTTATTTTTGCGGATATTATTGCGGTTATTTTTGCGGATATCATTGCGGTTATTTTGCGGTAACATTTGCGGTTATTTTTGCGGATATTATTGCGGTTATTTTTGCGGATATCATTGCGGTTATTTGGCGGTAATATTTGCGGTTATTTTTGCGGATATTATTGCGGTTATTTTGCTGTAATATTTGCGGTTAATTTTGCGGATATCATTGCGGTTATTTTTGCGGATATTATTGCGGTTATTTTTGCGGATATCATTGCGGTTATTTTGCGGTAACATTAGCGGTTATTTTTGCGGATATCATTGCGGTTATTTTGCTGTAATATTTGCGGTTATTTTTGCGGATATTATTGCGGTTATTTTTGCGGATATCATTGCGGATATTTTGCGGTAACATTTGCGGTTATTTTTGCGGATATTATTGCGGTTATTTTTGCGGATATCATTGCGGTTATTTTTGCGGATATTATTGCGGTTATTTTTGCGGATATCATTGCGGTTATTTTGCGGTAACATTTGCGGTTATTTTTGCGGATATTATTGCGGTTATTTTTGCGGATATCATTGCGGTTATTTGGCGGTAATATTTGCGGTTATTTTTGCGGATATTATTGCGGTTATTTTGCTGTAATATTTGCGGTTAATTTTGCGGATATCATTGCGGTTATTTTTGCGGATATTATTGCGGTTATTTTTGCGGATATCATTGCGGTTATTTTGCGGTTATTTTTGCGGATATCATTGCGGTTACTTTTGCGGATATTATTGCGGTTATTTTTGCGGATATTATTGCGGTTATTTTTGCGGATATTATTGCGGTTATTTTGCTGTAATATTTGCGGTTAATTTTGCGGATATCATTGCGGTTATTTTTGCGGATATCATTGCGGTTATTTTGCGGTAATATTTGCGGTTATTTTTGCGGATATCATTGCGGTTATTTTTGCGGATATTATTGCTGTTATTTTTGCGCATATCATTGCGGTTATTTTGCTGTAATATTTGCGGTTAATTTTGTGTATATTATTGCGGTTATTTTTGCGGATATCATTGCGGTTATTTTTGCGGATATCATTGCGGTTATTTTGCTGTGATATTTGCGGTTATTTTTGCGGATATCATTGCGGTTATTTTGCGATAATATTTGCGTTTATTTTTGCGGATATCATTGCGGTTATTTTTGCGGATATTATTGCGGTTATTTTTGCGGATATCGTTGCGGTTATTTTGCGGTAACATTTGCGGTTATTTTTGCGGATATTATTGCGGTTATTTTTGCGGATATCATTGCGGTTATTTTGCGGTAATATTTGCGGTTATTTTGCTGTAATATTTGCGGTTAATTTTGCGGATATCATTGCGGTTATTTTTGCGGATATTATTGCGGTTATTTTTGCGGATATCATTGCGGTTATTTTGCGGTGATATTTGCGGTTATTTTTGCGGATATCATTGCGGTTATTTTGCGGTAATATTTGCGGTTATTTTTGCGGATATTATTGCGGTTATTTTTGCGGATATCATTGCGGTTATTTTGCGATGATATTTGCGGTTATATTTGCGGATATCAAAGCGGTTATTTTGCGGTAATATTTGCGGTTATTTTTGCGGATATCATTGCGGTTATTTTTGCGGATATAATTGCGTTTATTTTTGCGGATATCATTGCGGTTATTTTGCTGTAATATTTGCGGTTAATTTTGCGGATATTATTGCGGTTATTTTTGCGGATATCATTGCGGTTATTTTTGCGGATATCATTGCGGTTATTTTGCGGTGATATTTGCGGTTATTTTTGCGGATATTATTGCGGTTATTTTTGCGGATATTATTGCGTTTATTTTTGCGGATATCATTGCGGTTATTTTGCTGTAATATTTGCGGTTAATTTTGCGGATATTATTGCGATTATTTTTGCGGATATCATTGCGGTTATTTTTGCGGATATCATTGCGGTTATTTTGCGGTGATATTTGCGGTTATTTTTGCGGATATCATTGCGGTTATTTTTCGGTATTATTTGCGGTTATTTTTGCGGATATCATTGCGGTTATTTTTGCGGATTTTTTATGCGGTTATTTTTGCGGATATTATTGCGGTTATTTTTGCGGATATCATTGCGGTTATTTTGCGGTAACATTTGCGGTTATTTTTGCGGATATTATTGCGGTTATTTTTGCGGATATCATTGCGGTTATTTTGCTGTAATATTTGCGGTTAATTTTGCGGATATTATAGCGGTTATTTTGGCGGATATCATTGCGGTTATTTTGCGGTGATATTTGCGGTTATTTTTGCGGATATCATTGCGGTTATTTTTGCGGATATCATTGCGGTTATTTTTGCGGATATTATTGCGGTTATTTTTGCGGATATCATTGCGGTTATTTTGCTGTAATATTTGCGGTTATTTTTGCGGATATTATTGCGGTTATTTTTGCGGATATCATTGCGGTTATTTGGCGGTAATATTTGCGGTTATTTTTGCGGATATCATTGCGGTTATTTTTGCGGATATTATTGCGGTTATTTTTGCGGATATCATTGCGGTTATTTTGCGGTAACATTTGCGGTTATTTTTGCGGATATTATTGCGGTTATTTTTGCGGATATCATTGCGGTTATTTGGCGGTAATATTTGCGGTTATTTTTGCGGATATTATTGCGGTTATTTTGCTGTAATATTTGCGGTTAATTTTGCGGATATCATTGCGGTTATTTTTGCGGATATTATTGCGGTTATTTTTGCGGATATCATTGCGGTTATTTTGCGGTAATATTTGCGGTTATTTTTGCGGATATCATTGCGGTTATTTTTGCGGATATTATTGCTGTTATTTTTGCGCATATCATTGCGGTTATTTTGCTGTAATATTTGCGGTTAATTTTGTGTATATTATTGCGGTTATTTTTGCGGATATCATTGCGGTTATTTTTGCGGATATCATTGCGGTTATTTTGCTGTGATATTTGCGGTTATTTTTGCGGATATCATTGCGGTTAATTTTGCGGATATCATTGCGGTTATTTTTGCGGATATCATTGCGGTTATTTTGCGGTAATATTTGCGGTTATTTTTGCGGATATCATTGCGGTTATTTTTGCGGATATTATTGCTGTTATTTTTGCGCATATCATTGCGGTTATTTTGCTGTAATATTTGCGGTTAATTTTGTGTATATTATTGCGGTTATTTTTGCGGATATCATTGCGGTTATTTTTGCGGATATCATTGCGGTTATTTTGCTGTGATATTTGCGGTTATTTTTGCGGATATCATTGCGGTTATTTTGCGATAATATTTGCGTTTATTTTTGCGGATATCATTGCGGTTATTTTTGCGGATATTATTGCGGTTATTTTTGCGGATATTATTGCGGTTATTTTTGCGGATATCGTTGCGGTTATTTTGCGGTAACATTTGCGGTTATTTTTGCGGATATTATTGCGGTTATTTTTGCGGATATCATTGCGGTTATTTTGCGGTAATATTTGCGGTTATTTTGCTGTAATATTTGCGGTTAATTTTGCGGATATCATTGCGGTTATTTTTGCGGATATTATTGCGGTTATTTTTGCGGATATCATTGCGGTTATTTTGCGGTGATATTTGCGGTTATTTTTGCGGATATCATTGCGGTTATTTTGCGGTAATATTTGCGGTTATTTTTGCGGATATTATTGCGGTTATTTTTGCGGATATCATTGCGGTTATTTTGCGATGATATTTGCGGTTATATTTGCGGATATCAAAGCGGTTATTTTGCGGTAATATTTGCGGTTATTTTTGCGGATATCATTGCGGTTATTTTTGCGGATATAATTGCGTTTATTTTTGCGGATATCATTGCGGTTATTTTGCTGTAATATTTGCGGTTAATTTTGCGGATATTATTGCGGTTATTTTTGCGGATATCATTGCGGTTATTTTTGCGGATATCATTGCGGTTATTTTGCGGTGATATTTGCGGTTATTTTTGCGGATATTATTGCGGTTATTTTTGCGGATATTATTGCGGTTATTTTTGCGGATATCATTGCGGTTATTTTGCTGTAATATTTGCGGTTAATTTTGCGGATATTATTGCGATTATTTTTGCGGATATCATTGCGGTTATTTTTGCGGATATCATTGCGGTTATTTTGCGGTGATATTTGCGGTTATTTTTGCGGATATCATTGCGGTTATTTTTCGGTATTATTTGCGGTTATTTTTGCGGATATCATTGCGGTTATTTTTGCGGATTTTTTATGCGGTTATTTTTGCGGATATTATTGCGGTTATTTTTGCGGATATCATTGCGGTTATTTTGCGGTAACATTTGCGGTTATTTTTGCGGATATTATTGCGGTTATTTTTGCGGATATCATTGCGGTTATTTTGCTGTAATATTTGCGGTTAATTTTGCGGATATTATAGCGGTTATTTTGGCGGATATCATTGCGGTTATTTTGCGGTGATATTTGCGGTTATTTTTGCGGATATCATTGCGGTTATTTTTGCGGATATCATTGCGGTTATTTTTGCGGATTTTTTATGCGGTTATTTTTGCGGATATTATTGCGGTTATTTTTGCGGATATCATTGCGGTTATTTTGCTGTAATATTTGCGGTTAATTTTGCGGATATTATTGCGGTTTTTTTTGCGGATATCATTGCGGTTATTTTGCTGTAATATTTGCGGTTAATTTTGCGGATATTATTGCGATTATTTTTGCGGATATCATTGCGGTTATTTTTGCGGATATCATTGCGGTTATTTTGCGGTGATATTTGCGGTTATTTTTGCGGATATCATTGCGGTTATTTTTCGGTATTATTTGCGGTTATTTTTGCGGATATCATTGCGGTTATTTTTGCGGATTTTTTATGCGGTTATTTTTGCGGATATTATTGCGGTTATTTTTGCGGATATTATTGCGGTTATTTTTGCGGATATCATTGCGGTTATTTTGCTGTAATATTTGCGGTTAATTTTGCGGATATTATAGCGGTTATTTTGGCGGATATCATTGCGGTTATTTTGCGGTGATATTTGCGGTTATTTTTGCGGATATCATTGCGGTTATTTTTGCGGATATCATTGCGGTTATTTTTGCGGATATTATTGCGGTTATTTTTGCGGATATCATTGCGGTTATTTTGCTGTAATATTTGCGGTTATTTTTGCGGATATTATTGCGGTTATTTTTGCGGATATCATTGCGGTTATTTGGCGGTAATATTTGCGGTTATTTTTGCGGATATCATTGCGGTTATTTTTGCGGATATTATTGCGGTTATTTTTGCGGATATCATTGCGGTTATTTTGCGGTAACATTTGCGGTTATTTTTGCGGATATTATTGCGGTTATTTTTGCGGATATCATTGCGGTTATTTGGCGGTAATATTTGCGGTTATTTTTGCGGATATTATTGCGGTTATTTTGCTGTAATATTTGCGGTTAATTTTGCGGATATCATTGCGGTTATTTTTGCGGATATTATTGCGGTTATTTTTGCGGATATCATTGCGGTTATTTTGCGGTAATATTTGCGGTTATTTTTGCGGATATCATTGCGGTTATTTTTGCGGATATTATTGCTGTTATTTTTGCGCATATCATTGCGGTTATTTTGCTGTAATATTTGCGGTTAATTTTGTGTATATTATTGCGGTTATTTTTGCGGATATCATTGCGGTTATTTTTGCGGATATCATTGCGGTTATTTTGCTGTGATATTTGCGGTTATTTTTGCGGATATCATTGCGGTTAATTTTGCGGATATCATTGCGGTTATTTTTGCGGATATCATTGCGGTTATTTTGCGGTAATATTTGCGGTTATTTTTGCGGATATCATTGCGGTTATTTTTGCGGATATTATTGCTGTTATTTTTGCGCATATCATTGCGGTTATTTTGCTGTAATATTTGCGGTTAATTTTGTGTATATTATTGCGGTTATTTTTGCGGATATCATTGCGGTTATTTTGCGGTAATATTTGCGGTTATTTTGCTGTAATATTTGCGGTTAATTTTGCGGATATCATTGCGGTTATTTTTGCGGATATTATTGCGGTTATTTTTGCGGATATCATTGCGGTTATTTTGCGGTGATATTTGCGGTTATTTTTGCGGATATCATTGCGGTTATTTTGCGGTAATATTTGCGGTTATTTTTGCGGATATTATTGCGGTTATTTTTGCGGATATCATTGCGGTTATTTTGCGATGATATTTGCGGTTATATTTGCGGATATCAAAGCGGTTATTTTGCGGTAATATTTGCGGTTATTTTTGCGGATATCATTGCGGTTATTTTTGCGGATATAATTGCGTTTATTTTTGCGGATATCATTGCGGTTATTTTGCTGTAATATTTGCGGTTAATTTTGCGGATATTATTGCGGTTATTTTTGCGGATATCATTGCGGTTATTTTTGCGGATATCATTGCGGTTATTTTGCGGTGATATTTGCGGTTATTTTTGCGGATATTATTGCGGTTATTTTTGCGGATATTATTGCGGTTATTTTTGCGGATATCATTGCGGTTATTTTGCTGTAATATTTGCGGTTAATTTTGCGGATATTATTGCGATTATTTTTGCGGATATCATTGCGGTTATTTTTGCGGATATCATTGCGGTTATTTTGCGGTGATATTTGCGGTTATTTTTGCGGATATCATTGCGGTTATTTTTCGGTATTATTTGCGGTTATTTTTGCGGATATCATTGCGGTTATTTTTGCGGATTTTTTATGCGGTTATTTTTGCGGATATTATTGCGGTTATTTTTGCGGATATCATTGCGGTTATTTTGCGGTAACATTTGCGGTTATTTTTGCGGATATTATTGCGGTTATTTTTGCGGATATCATTGCGGTTATTTTGCTGTAATATTTGCGGTTAATTTTGCGGATATTATAGCGGTTATTTTGGCGGATATCATTGCGGTTATTTTGCGGTGATATTTGCGGTTATTTTTGCGGATATCATTGCGGTTATTTTGCTGTAATATTTGCGGTTAATTTTGCGGATATCATTGCGGTTATTTTTGCGGATATTATTGCGGTTATTTTTGCGGATATCATTGCGGTTATTTGGCGGTAATATTTGCGGTTATTTTTGCGGATATTATTGCGGTTATTTTGCTGTAATATTTGCGGTTAATTTTGCGGATATCATTGCGGTTATTTTTGCGGATATTATTGCGGTTATTTTTGCGGATATCATTGCGGTTATTTTGCGGTTATTTTTGCGGATATCATTGCGGTTACTTTTGCGGATATTATTGCGGTTATTTTTGCGGATATTATTGCGGTTATTTTTGCGGATATTATTGCGGTTATTTTGCTGTAATATTTGCGGTTAATTTTGCGGATATCATTGCGGTTATTTTTGCGGATATCATTGCGGTTATTTTGCGGTAATATTTGCGGTTATTTTTGCGGATATCATTGCGGTTATTTTTGCGGATATTATTGCTGTTATTTTTGCGCATATCATTGCGGTTATTTTGCTGTAATATTTGCGGTTAATTTTGTGTATATTATTGCGGTTATTTTTGCGGATATCATTGCGGTTATTTTTGCGGATATCATTGCGGTTATTTTGCTGTGATATTTGCGGTTATTTTTGCGGATATCATTGCGGTTATTTTGCGATAATATTTGCGTTTATTTTTGCGGATATCATTGCGGTTATTTTTGCGGATATTATTGCGGTTATTTTTGCGGATATTATTGCGGTTATTTTTGCGGATATCGTTGCGGTTATTTTGCGGTAACATTTGCGGTTATTTTTGCGGATATTATTGCGGTTATTTTTGCGGATATCATTGCGGTTATTTTGCGGTAATATTTGCGGTTATTTTTGCGGATATCATTGCGGTTATTTTTGCGGATATTATTGCGGTTAATTTTGCGGATATCATTGCGGTTATTTTGCTGTAATATTTGCATTTAATTTTGCGGATATTATTGCGGTTATTTTTGCGGATATCATTGCGGTTATTTTGCGGTGATATTTGCGGTTATTTTTGCGGATATCATTGAGGTTATTTTGCGGTAATATTTGCGGTTATTTTTGCGGATATCATTGCGGTTATTTTTGCGGATATTATTGCGGTTATTTTTTCGGATATTATTGCGGTTATTTTGCGGTAATATTTGCGGTTATTTTTGCGGATATCATTGCGGTTATTTTTGCGGATATTATTGCGGTTATTATTGCGGATATCATTGCGGTTAATTTGCGGTGATATTTGCGGTTATTTTTGCGGATATCATTGAGGTTACTTTTGCGGATATTATTGCGGTTATTTTTGCGGATATTATTGCGGTTATTTTTGCGGATATCATTGCGGTTATTTTGCGGTAATATTTGCGGTTATTTTTGCGGATATTATTGCGGTTATTTTTGCGGATATCATTGCGGTTAATTTGCGGTGATATTTGCGGTTATTTTTTTCGGATATCATTGCGGTTATTTTTGCGGATATCATTGCGGTTATTTTGCGGTGATATTTGCGGTTATTTTTGCGGATATCATTGCGGTTATTTTGCGGTAATATTTGCGGTTATTTTTGCGGATATTATTGCGGTTATTTTTGCGGATATTATTGCGGTTATTTTTGCGGATATCATTGCGGATATTTTGCGGTAACATTTGCGGTTATTTTTGCGGATATTATTGCGGTTATTTTTGCGGATATCATTGCGGTTATTTTTGCGGATATTATTGCGGTTATTTTTGCGGATATCATTGCGGTTATTTTGCGGTAACATTTGCGGTTATTTTTGCGGATATTATTGCGGTTATTTTTGCGGATATCATTGCGGTTATTTGGCGGTAATATTTGCGGTTATTTTTGCGGATATTATTGCGGTTATTTTGCTGTAATATTTGCGGTTAATTTTGCGGATATCATTGCGGTTATTTTTGCGGATATTATTGCGGTTATTTTTGCGGATATCATTGCGGTTATTTTGCGGTAACATTAGCGGTTATTTTTGCGGATATCATTGCGGTTATTTTGCTGTAATATTTGCGGTTATTTTTGCGGATATTATTGCGGTTATTTTTGCGGATATTATTGCGGTTATTTTTGCGGATATCATTGCGGATATTTTGCGGTAACATTTGCGGTTATTTTTGCGGATATTATTGCGGTTATTTTTGCGGATATCATTGCGGTTATTTTTGCGGATATTATTGCGGTTATTTTTGCGGATATCATTGCGGTTATTTTGCGGTAACATTTGCGGTTATTTTTGCGGATATTATTGCGGTTATTTTTGCGGATATCATTGCGGTTATTTGGCGGTAATATTTGCGGTTATTTTTGCGGATATTATTGCGGTTATTTTGCTGTAATATTTGCGGTTAATTTTGCGGATATCATTGCGGTTATTTTTGCGGATATTATTGCGGTTATTTTTGCGGATATCATTGCGGTTATTTTGCGGTTATTTTTGCGGATATCATTGCGGTTACTTTTGCGGATATTATTGCGGTTATTTTTGCGGATATTATTGCGGTTATTTTTGCGGATATTATTGCGGTTATTTTGCTGTAATATTTGCGGTTAATTTTGCGGATATCATTGCGGTTATTTTTGCGGATATCATTGCGGTTATTTTGCGGTAATATTTGCGGTTATTTTTGCGGATATCATTGCGGTTATTTTTGCGGATATTATTGCTGTTATTTTTGCGCATATCATTGCGGTTATTTTGCTGTAATATTTGCGGTTAATTTTGTGTATATTATTGCGGTTATTTTTGCGGATATCATTGCGGTTATTTTTGCGGATATCATTGCTGTTATTTTGCTGTGATATTTGCGGTTATTTTTGCGGATATCATTGCGGTTATTTTGCGATAATATTTGCGTTTATTTTTGCGGATATCATTGCGGTTATTTTTGCGGATATTATTGCGGTTATTTTTGCGGATATTATTGCGGTTATTTTTGCGGATATCGTTGCGGTTATTTTGCGGTAACATTTGCGGTTATTTTTGCGGATATTATTGCGGTTATTTTTGCGGATATCATTGCGGTTATTTTGCGGTAATATTTGCGGTTATTTTGCTGTAATATTTGCGGTTAATTTTGCGGATATCATTGCGGTTATTTTTGCGGATATTATTGCGGTTATTTTTGCGGATATCATTGCGGTTATTTTGCGGTGATATTTGCGGTTATTTTTGCGGATATCATTGCGGTTATTTTGCGGTAATATTTGCGGTTATTTTTGCGGATATTATTGCGGTTATTTTTGCGGATATCATTGCGGTTATTTTGCGATGATATTTGCGGTTATATTTGCGGATATCAAAGCGGTTATTTTGCGGTAATATTTGCGGTTATTTTTGCGGATATCATTGCGGTTATTTTTGCGGATATAATTGCGTTTATTTTTGCGGATATCTATGCGGTTATTTTGCTGTAATATTTGCGGTTAATTTTGCGGATATTATTGCGGTTATTTTTGCGGATATCATTGCGGTTATTTTTGCGGATATCATTGCGGTTATTTTGCGGTGATATTTGCGGTTATTTTTGCGGATATTATTGCGGTTATTTTTGCGGATATTATTGCGGTTATTTTTGCGGATATCATTGCGGTTATTTTGCTGTAATATTTGCGGTTAATTTTGCGGATATTATTGCGATTATTTTTGCGGATATCATTGCGGTTATTTTTGCGGATATCATTGCGGTTATTTTGCGGTGATATTTGCGGTTATTTTTGCGGATATCATTGCGGTTATTTTTCGGTATTATTTGCGGTTATTTTTGCGGATATCATTGCGGTTATTTTTGCGGATTTTTTATGCGGTTATTTTTGCGGTTATTTTGCTGTAATATTTGCGGTTAATTTTGCGGATATCATTGCGGTTATTTTTGCGGATATTATTGCGGTTATTTTTGCGGATATCATTGCGGTTATTTTGCGGTGATATTTGCGGTTATTTTTGCGGATATCATTGCGGTTATTTTGCGGTAATATTTGCGGTTATTTTTGCGGATATTATTGCGGTTATTTTTGCGGATATCATTGCGGTTATTTTGCGATGATATTTGCGGTTATATTTGCGGATATCAAAGCGGTTATTTTGCGGTAATATTTGCGGTTATTTTTGCGGATATCATTGCGGTTATTTTTGCGGATATAATTGCGTTTATTTTTGCGGATATCATTGCGGTTATTTTGCTGTAATATTTGCGGTTAATTTTGCGGATATTATTGCGGTTATTTTTGCGGATATCATTGCGGTTATTTTTGCGGATATCATTGCGGTTATTTTGCGGTGATATTTGCGGTTATTTTTGCGGATATTATTGCGGTTATTTTTGCGGATATTATTGCGGTTATTTTTGCGGATATCATTGCGGTTATTTTGCGGTAACATTTGCGGTTATTTTTGCGGATATTATTGCGGTTATTTTTGCGGATATCATTGCGGTTATTTTGCTGTAATATTTGCGGTTAATTTTGCGGATATTATAGCGGTTATTTTGGCGGATATCATTGCGGTTATTTTGCGGTGATATTTGCGGTTATTTTTGCGGATATCATTGCGGTTATTTTTGCGGATATCATTGCGGTTATTTTTGCGGATATTATTGCGGTTATTTTTGCGGATATCATTGCGGTTATTTTGCTGTAATATTTGCGGTTATTTTTGCGGATATTATTGCGGTTATTTTTGCGGATATCATTGCGGTTATTTGGCGGTAATATTTGCGGTTAATTTTGCGGATATCATTGCGGTTATTTTTGCGGATATCATTGCGGTTATTTTGCGGTAATATTTGCGGTTATTTTTGCGGATATCATTGCGGTTATTTTTGCGGATATTATTGCTGTTATTTTTGCGCATATCATTGCGGTTATTTTGCTGTAATATTTGCTGTTAATTTTGTGTATATTATTGCGGTTATTTTTGCGGATATCATTGCGGTTATTTTTGCGGATATCATTGCGGTTATTTTGCTGTGATATTTGCGGTTATTTTTGCGGATATCATTGCGGTTATTTTGCGATAATATTTGCGTTTATTTTTGCGGATATCATTGCGGTTATTTTTGCGGATATTATTGCGGTTATTTTTGCGGATATTATTGCGGTTATTTTTGCGGATATCGTTGCGGTTATTTTGCGGTAACATTTGCGGTTATTTTTGCGGATATTATTGCGGTTATTTTTGCGGATATCATTGCGGTTATTTTGCGGTAATATTTGCGGTTATTTTGCTGTAATATTTGCGGTTAATTTTGCGGATATCATTGCGGTTATTTTTGCGGATATTATTGCGGTTATTTTTGCGGATATCATTGCGGTTATTTGGCGGTAATATTTGCGGTTATTTTTGCGGATATTATTGCGGTTATTTTGCTGTAATATTTGCGGTTAATTTTGCGGATATCATTGCGGTTATTTTTGCGGATATTATTGCGGTTATTTTTGCGGATATCATTGCGGTTATTTTGCGGTTATTTTTGCGGATATCATTGCGGTTACTTTTGCGGATATTATTGCGGTTATTTTTGCGGATATTATTGCGGTTATTTTTGCGGATATTATTGCGGTTATTTTGCTGTAATATTTGCGGTTAATTTTGCGGATATCATTGCGGTTATTTTTGCGGATATCATTGCGGTTATTTTGCGGTAATATTTGCGGTTATTTTTGCGGATATCATTGCGGTTATTTTTGCGGATATTATTGCTGTTATTTTTGCGCATATCATTGCGGTTATTTTGCTGTAATATTTGCGGTTAATTTTGTGTATATTATTGCGGTTATTTTTGCGGATATCATTGCGGTTATTTTTGCGGATATCATTGCGGTTATTTTGCTGTGATATTTGCGGTTATTTTTGCGGATATCATTGCGGTTATTTTGCGATAATATTTGCGTTTATTTTTGCGGATATCATTGCGGTTATTTTTGCGGATATTATTGCGGTTATTTTTGCGGATATTATTGCGGTTATTTTTGCGGATATCGTTGCGGTTATTTTGCGGTAACATTTGCGGTTATTTTTGCGGATATTATTGCGGTTATTTTTGCGGATATCATTGCGGTTATTTTGCGGTAATATTTGCGGTTATTTTTGCGGATATCATTGCGGTTATTTTTGCGGATATTATTGCGGTTAATTTTGCGGATATCATTGCGGTTATTTTGCTGTAATATTTGCATTTAATTTTGCGGATATTATTGCGGTTATTTTTGCGGATATCATTGCGGTTATTTTGCGGTGATATTTGCGGTTATTTTTGCGGATATCATTGAGGTTATTTTGCGGTAATATTTGCGGTTATTTTTGCGGATATCATTGCGGTTATTTTTGCGGATATTATTGCGGTTATTTTTTCGGATATTATTGCGGTTATTTTGCGGTAATATTTGCGGTTATTTTTGCGGATATCATTGCGGTTATTTTTGCGGATATTATTGCGGTTATTATTGCGGATATCATTGCGGTTAATTTGCGGTGATATTTGCGGTTATTTTTGCGGATATCATTGAGGTTACTTTTGCGGATATTATTGCGGTTATTTTTGCGGATATTATTGCGGTTATTTTTGCGGATATCATTGCGGTTATTTTGCGGTAATATTTGCGGTTATTTTTGCGGATATTATTGCGGTTATTTTTGCGGATATCATTGCGGTTAATTTGCGGTGATATTTGCGGTTATTTTTTTCGGATATCATTGCGGTTATTTTTGCGGATATCATTGCGGTTATTTTGCGGTGATATTTGCGGTTATTTTTGCGGATATCATTGCGGTTATTTTGCGGTAATATTTGCGGTTATTTTTGCGGATATTATTGCGGTTATTTTTGCGGATATTATTGCGGTTATTTTTGCGGATATCATTGCGGATATTTTGCGGTAACATTTGCGGTTATTTTTGCGGATATTATTGCGGTTATTTTTGCGGATATCATTGCGGTTATTTTTGCGGATATTATTGCGGTTATTTTTGCGGATATCATTGCGGTTATTTTGCGGTAACATTTGCGGTTATTTTTGCGGATATTATTGCGGTTATTTTTGCGGATATCATTGCGGTTATTTGGCGGTAATATTTGCGGTTATTTTTGCGGATATTATTGCGGTTATTTTGCTGTAATATTTGCGGTTAATTTTGCGGATATCATTGCGGTTATTTTTGCGGATATTATTGCGGTTATTTTTGCGGATATCATTGCGGTTATTTTGCGGTAACATTAGCGGTTATTTTTGCGGATATCATTGCGGTTATTTTGCTGTAATATTTGCGGTTATTTTTGCGGATATTATTGCGGTTATTTTTGCGGATATTATTGCGGTTATTTTTGCGGATATCATTGCGGATATTTTGCGGTAACATTTGCGGTTATTTTTGCGGATATTATTGCGGTTATTTTTGCGGATATCATTGCGGTTATTTTTGCGGATATTATTGCGGTTATTTTTGCGGATATCATTGCGGTTATTTTGCGGTAACATTTGCGGTTATTTTTGCGGATATTATTGCGGTTATTTTTGCGGATATCATTGCGGTTATTTGGCGGTAATATTTGCGGTTATTTTTGCGGATATTATTGCGGTTATTTTGCTGTAATATTTGCGGTTAATTTTGCGGATATCATTGCGGTTATTTTTGCGGATATTATTGCGGTTATTTTTGCGGATATCATTGCGGTTATTTTGCGGTTATTTTTGCGGATATCATTGCGGTTACTTTTGCGGATATTATTGCGGTTATTTTTGCGGATATTATTGCGGTTATTTTTGCGGATATTATTGCGGTTATTTTGCTGTAATATTTGCGGTTAATTTTGCGGATATCATTGCGGTTATTTTTGCGGATATCATTGCGGTTATTTTGCGGTAATATTTGCGGTTATTTTTGCGGATATCATTGCGGTTATTTTTGCGGATATTATTGCTGTTATTTTTGCGCATATCATTGCGGTTATTTTGCTGTAATATTTGCGGTTAATTTTGTGTATATTATTGCGGTTATTTTTGCGGATATCATTGCGGTTATTTTTGCGGATATCATTGCTGTTATTTTGCTGTGATATTTGCGGTTATTTTTGCGGATATCATTGCGGTTATTTTGCGATAATATTTGCGTTTATTTTTGCGGATATCATTGCGGTTATTTTTGCGGATATTATTGCGGTTATTTTTGCGGATATTATTGCGGTTATTTTTGCGGATATCGTTGCGGTTATTTTGCGGTAACATTTGCGGTTATTTTTGCGGATATTATTGCGGTTATTTTTGCGGATATCATTGCGGTTATTTTGCGGTAATATTTGCGGTTATTTTGCTGTAATATTTGCGGTTAATTTTGCGGATATCATTGCGGTTATTTTTGCGGATATTATTGCGGTTATTTTTGCGGATATCATTGCGGTTATTTTGCGGTGATATTTGCGGTTATTTTTGCGGATATCATTGCGGTTATTTTGCGGTAATATTTGCGGTTATTTTTGCGGATATTATTGCGGTTATTTTTGCGGATATCATTGCGGTTATTTTGCGATGATATTTGCGGTTATATTTGCGGATATCAAAGCGGTTATTTTGCGGTAATATTTGCGGTTATTTTTGCGGATATCATTGCGGTTATTTTTGCGGATATAATTGCGTTTATTTTTGCGGATATCATTGCGGTTATTTTGCTGTAATATTTGCGGTTAATTTTGCGGATATTATTGCGGTTATTTTTGCGGATATCATTGCGGTTATTTTTGCGGATATCATTGCGGTTATTTTGCGGTGATATTTGCGGTTATTTTTGCGGATATTATTGCGGTTATTTTTGCGGATATTATTGCGGTTATTTTTGCGGATATCATTGCGGTTATTTTGCTGTAATATTTGCGGTTAATTTTGCGGATATTATTGCGATTATTTTTGCGGATATCATTGCGGTTATTTTTGCGGATATCATTGCGGTTATTTTGCGGTGATATTTGCGGTTATTTTTGCGGATATCATTGCGGTTATTTTTCGGTATTATTTGCGGTTATTTTTGCGGATATCATTGCGGTTATTTTTGCGGATTTTTTATGCGGTTATTTTTGCGGTTATTTTGCTGTAATATTTGCGGTTAATTTTGCGGATATCATTGCGGTTATTTTTGCGGATATTATTGCGGTTATTTTTGCGGATATCATTGCGGTTATTTTGCGGTGATATTTGCGGTTATTTTTGCGGATATCATTGCGGTTATTTTGCGGTAATATTTGCGGTTATTTTTGCGGATATTATTGCGGTTATTTTTGCGGATATCATTGCGGTTATTTTGCGATGATATTTGCGGTTATATTTGCGGATATCAAAGCGGTTATTTTGCGGTAATATTTGCGGTTATTTTTGCGGATATCATTGCGGTTATTTTTGCGGATATAATTGCGTTTATTTTTGCGGATATCATTGCGGTTATTTTGCTGTAATATTTGCGGTTAATTTTGCGGATATTATTGCGGTTATTTTTGCGGATATCATTGCGGTTATTTTTGCGGATATCATTGCGGTTATTTTGCGGTGATATTTGCGGTTATTTTTGCGGATATTATTGCGGTTATTTTTGCGGATATTATTGCGGTTATTTTTGCGGATATCATTGCGGTTATTTTGCGGTAACATTTGCGGTTATTTTTGCGGATATTATTGCGGTTATTTTTGCGGATATCATTGCGGTTATTTTGCTGTAATATTTGCGGTTAATTTTGCGGATATTATAGCGGTTATTTTGGCGGATATCATTGCGGTTATTTTGCGGTGATATTTGCGGTTATTTTTGCGGATATCATTGCGGTTATTTTTGCGGATATCATTGCGGTTATTTTTGCGGATATTATTGCGGTTATTTTTGCGGATATCATTGCGGTTATTTTGCTGTAATATTTGCGGTTATTTTTGCGGATATTATTGCGGTTATTTTTGCGGATATCATTGCGGTTATTTGGCGGTAATATTTGCGGTTAATTTTGCGGATATCATTGCGGTTATTTTTGCGGATATCATTGCGGTTATTTTGCGGTAATATTTGCGGTTATTTTTGCGGATATCATTGCGGTTATTTTTGCGGATATTATTGCTGTTATTTTTGCGCATATCATTGCGGTTATTTTGCTGTAATATTTGCGGTTAATTTTGTGTATATTATTGCGGTTATTTTTGCGGATATCATTGCGGTTATTTTTGCGGATATCATTGCGGTTATTTTGCTGTGATATTTGCGGTTATTTTTGCGGATATCATTGCGGTTATTTTGCGATAATATTTGCGTTTATTTTTGCGGATATCATTGCGGTTATTTTTGCGGATATTATTGCGGTTATTTTTGCGGATATTATTGCGGTTATTTTTGCGGATATCGTTGCGGTTATTTTGCGGTAACATTTGCGGTTATTTTTGCGGATATTATTGCGGTTATTTTTGCGGATATCATTGCGGTTATTTTGCGGTAATATTTGCGGTTATTTTTGCGGATATTATTGCGGTTATTTTGCTGTAATATTTGCGGTTAATTTTGCGGATATCATTGCGGTTATTTTTGCGGATATTATTGCGGTTATTTTTGCGGATATCATTGCGGTTATTTGGCGGTAATATTTGCGGTTATTTTTGCGGATATTATTGCGGTTATTTTGCTGTAATATTTGCGGTTAATTTTGCGGATATCATTGCGGTTATTTTTGCGGATATTATTGCGGTTATTTTTGCGGATATCATTGCGGTTATTTTGCGGTTATTTTTGCGGATATCATTGCGGTTACTTTTGCGGATATTATTGCGGTTATTTTTGCGGATATTATTGCGGTTATTTTTGCGGATATTATTGCGGTTATTTTGCTGTAATATTTGCGGTTAATTTTGCGGATATCATTGCGGTTATTTTTGCGGATATCATTGCAGTTATTTTGCGGTAATATTTGCGGTTATTTTTGCGGATATCATTGCGGTTATTTTTGCGGATATTATTGCTGTTATTTTTGCGCATATCATTGCGGTTATTTTGCTGTAATATTTGCGGTTAATTTTGTGTATATTATTGCGGTTATTTTTGCGGATATCATTGCGGTTATTTTTGCGGATATCATTGCGGTTATTTTGCTGTGATATTTGCGGTTATTTTTGCGGATATCATTGCGGTTATTTTGCGATAATATTTGCGTTTATTTTTGCGGATATCATTGCGGTTATTTTTGCGGATATTATTGCGGTTATTTTTGCGGATATTATTGCGGTTATTTTTGCGGATATCGTTGCGGTTATTTTGCGGTAACATTTGCGGTTATTTTTGCGGATATTATTGCGGTTATTTTTGCGGATATCATTGCGGTTATTTTGCGGTAATATTTGCGGTTATTTTTGCGGATATCATTGCGGTTATTTTTGCGGATATTATTGCGGTTAATTTTGCGGATATCATTGCGGTTATTTTGCTGTAATATTTGCATTTAATTTTGCGGATATTATTGCGGTTATTTTTGCGGATATCATTGCGGTTATTTTGCGGTGATATTTGCGGTTATTTTTGCGGATATCATTGAGGTTATTTTGCGGTAATATTTGCGGTTATTTTTGCGGATATCATTGCGGTTATTTTTGCGGATATTATTGCGGTTATTTTTTCGGATATTATTGCGGTTATTTTGCGGTAATATTTGCGGTTATTTTTGCGGATATCATTGCGGTTATTTTTGCGGATATTATTGCGGTTATTATTGCGGATATCATTGCGGTTAATTTGCGGTGATATTTGCGGTTATTTTTGCGGATATCATTGAGGTTACTTTTGCGGATATTATTGCGGTTATTTTTGCGGATATTATTGCGGTTATTTTTGCGGATATCATTGCGGTTATTTTGCGGTAATATTTGCGGTTATTTTTGCGGATATTATTGCGGTTATTTTTGCGGATATCATTGCGGTTAATTTGCGGTGATATTTGCGGTTATTTTTTTCGGATATCATTGCGGTTATTTTTGCGGATATCATTGCGGTTATTTTGCGGTGATATTTGCGGTTATTTTTGCGGATATCATTGCGGTTATTTTGCGGTAATATTTGCGGTTATTTTTGCGGATATTATTGCGGTTATTTTTGCGGATATTATTGCGGTTATTTTTGCGGATATCATTGCGGATATTTTGCGGTAACATTTGCGGTTATTTTTGCGGATATTATTGCGGTTATTTTTGCGGATATCATTGCGGTTATTTTTGCGGATATTATTGCGGTTATTTTTGCGGATATCATTGCGGTTATTTTGCGGTAACATTTGCGGTTATTTTTGCGGATATTATTGCGGTTATTTTTGCGGATATCATTGCGGTTATTTGGCGGTAATATTTGCGGTTATTTTTGCGGATATTATTGCGGTTATTTTGCTGTAATATTTGCGGTTAATTTTGCGGATATCATTGCGGTTATTTTTGCGGATATTATTGCGGTTATTTTTGCGGATATCATTGCGGTTATTTTGCGGTAACATTAGCGGTTATTTTTGCGGATATCATTGCGGTTATTTTGCTGTAATATTTGCGGTTATTTTTGCGGATATTATTGCGGTTATTTTTGCGGATATTATTGCGGTTATTTTTGCGGATATCATTGCGGATATTTTGCGGTAACATTTGCGGTTATTTTTGCGGATATTATTGCGGTTATTTTTGCGGATATCATTGCGGTTATTTTTGCGGATATTATTGCGGTTATTTTTGCGGATATCATTGCGGTTATTTTGCGGTAACATTTGCGGTTATTTTTGCGGATATTATTGCGGTTATTTTTGCGGATATCATTGCGGTTATTTGGCGGTAATATTTGCGGTTATTTTTGCGGATATTATTGCGGTTATTTTGCTGTAATATTTGCGGTTAATTTTGCGGATATCATTGCGGTTATTTTTGCGGATATTATTGCGGTTATTTTTGCGGATATCATTGCGGTTATTTTGCGGTTATTTTTGCGGATATCATTGCGGTTACTTTTGCGGATATTATTGCGGTTATTTTTGCGGATATTATTGCGGTTATTTTTGCGGATATTATTGCGGTTATTTTGCTGTAATATTTGCGGTTAATTTTGCGGATATCATTGCGGTTATTTTTGCGGATATCATTGCGGTTATTTTGCGGTAATATTTGCGGTTATTTTTGCGGATATCATTGCGGTTATTTTTGCGGATATTATTGCTGTTATTTTTGCGCATATCATTGCGGTTATTTTGCTGTAATATTTGCGGTTAATTTTGTGTATATTATTGCGGTTATTTTTGCGGATATCATTGCGGTTATTTTTGCGGATATCATTGCTGTTATTTTGCTGTGATATTTGCGGTTATTTTTGCGGATATCATTGCGGTTATTTTGCGATAATATTTGCGTTTATTTTTGCGGATATCATTGCGGTTATTTTTGCGGATATTATTGCGGTTATTTTTGCGGATATTATTGCGGTTATTTTTGCGGATATCGTTGCGGTTATTTTGCGGTAACATTTGCGGTTATTTTTGCGGATATTATTGCGGTTATTTTTGCGGATATCATTGCGGTTATTTTGCGGTAATATTTGCGGTTATTTTGCTGTAATATTTGCGGTTAATTTTGCGGATATCATTGCGGTTATTTTTGCGGATATTATTGCGGTTATTTTTGCGGATATCATTGCGGTTATTTTGCGGTGATATTTGCGGTTATTTTTGCGGATATCATTGCGGTTATTTTGCGGTAATATTTGCGGTTATTTTTGCGGATATTATTGCGGTTATTTTTGCGGATATCATTGCGGTTATTTTGCGATGATATTTGCGGTTATATTTGCGGATATCAAAGCGGTTATTTTGCGGTAATATTTGCGGTTATTTTTGCGGATATCATTGCGGTTATTTTTGCGGATATAATTGCGTTTATTTTTGCGGATATCATTGCGGTTATTTTGCTGTAATATTTGCGGTTAATTTTGCGGATATTATTGCGGTTATTTTTGCGGATATCATTGCGGTTATTTTTGCGGATATCATTGCGGTTATTTTGCGGTGATATTTGCGGTTATTTTTGCGGATATTATTGCGGTTATTTTTGCGGATATTATTGCGGTTATTTTTGCGGATATCATTGCGGTTATTTTGCTGTAATATTTGCGGTTAATTTTGCGGATATTATTGCGATTATTTTTGCGGATATCATTGCGGTTATTTTTGCGGATATCATTGCGGTTATTTTGCGGTGATATTTGCGGTTATTTTTGCGGATATCATTGCGGTTATTTTTCGGTATTATTTGCGGTTATTTTTGCGGATATCATTGCGGTTATTTTTGCGGATTTTTTATGCGGTTATTTTTGCGGTTATTTTGCTGTAATATTTGCGGTTAATTTTGCGGATATCATTGCGGTTATTTTTGCGGATATTATTGCGGTTATTTTTGCGGATATCATTGCGGTTATTTTGCGGTGATATTTGCGGTTATTTTTGCGGATATCATTGCGGTTATTTTGCGGTAATATTTGCGGTTATTTTTGCGGATATTATTGCGGTTATTTTTGCGGATATCATTGCGGTTATTTTGCGATGATATTTGCGGTTATATTTGCGGATATCAAAGCGGTTATTTTGCGGTAATATTTGCGGTTATTTTTGCGGATATCATTGCGGTTATTTTTGCGGATATAATTGCGTTTATTTTTGCGGATATCATTGCGGTTATTTTGCTGTAATATTTGCGGTTAATTTTGCGGATATTATTGCGGTTATTTTTGCGGATATCATTGCGGTTATTTTTGCGGATATCATTGCGGTTATTTTGCGGTGATATTTGCGGTTATTTTTGCGGATATTATTGCGGTTATTTTTGCGGATATTATTGCGGTTATTTTTGCGGATATCATTGCGGTTATTTTGCGGTAACATTTGCGGTTATTTTTGCGGATATTATTGCGGTTATTTTTGCGGATATCATTGCGGTTATTTTGCTGTAATATTTGCGGTTAATTTTGCGGATATTATAGCGGTTATTTTGGCGGATATCATTGCGGTTATTTTGCGGTGATATTTGCGGTTATTTTTGCGGATATCATTGCGGTTATTTTTGCGGATATCATTGCGGTTATTTTTGCGGATATTATTGCGGTTATTTTTGCGGATATCATTGCGGTTATTTTGCTGTAATATTTGCGGTTATTTTTGCGGATATTATTGCGGTTATTTTTGCGGATATCATTGCGGTTATTTGGCGGTAATATTTGCGGTTAATTTTGCGGATATCATTGCGGTTATTTTTGCGGATATCATTGCGGTTATTTTGCGGTAATATTTGCGGTTATTTTTGCGGATATCATTGCGGTTATTTTTGCGGATATTATTGCTGTTATTTTTGCGCATATCATTGCGGTTATTTTGCTGTAATATTTGCGGTTAATTTTGTGTATATTATTGCGGTTATTTTTGCGGATATCATTGCGGTTATTTTTGCGGATATCATTGCGGTTATTTTGCTGTGATATTTGCGGTTATTTTTGCGGATATCATTGCGGTTATTTTGCGATAATATTTGCGTTTATTTTTGCGGATATCATTGCGGTTATTTTTGCGGATATTATTGCGGTTATTTTTGCGGATATTATTGCGGTTATTTTTGCGGATATCGTTGCGGTTATTTTGCGGTAACATTTGCGGTTATTTTTGCGGATATTATTGCGGTTATTTTTGCGGATATCATTGCGGTTATTTTGCGGTAATATTTGCGGTTATTTTGCTGTAATATTTGCGGTTAATTTTGCGGATATCATTGCGGTTATTTTTGCGGATATTATTGCGGTTATTTTTGCGGATATCATTGCGGTTATTTGGCGGTAATATTTGCGGTTATTTTTGCGGATATTATTGCGGTTATTTTGCTGTAATATTTGCGGTTAATTTTGCGGATATCATTGCGGTTATTTTTGCGGATATTATTGCGGTTATTTTTGCGGATATCATTGCGGTTATTTTGCGGTTATTTTTGCGGATATCATTGCGGTTACTTTTGCGGATATTATTGCGGTTATTTTTGCGGATATTATTGCGGTTATTTTTGCGGATATTATTGCGGTTATTTTGCTGTAATATTTGCGGTTAATTTTGCGGATATCATTGCGGTTATTTTTGCGGATATCATTGCGGTTATTTTGCGGTAATATTTGCGGTTATTTTTGCGGATATCATTGCGGTTATTTTTGCGGATATTATTGCTGTTATTTTGCGGTAATATTTGCGGTTATTTTTGCGGATATCATTGCGGTTATTTTTGCGGATATTATTGCTGTTATTTTTGCGCATATCATTGCGGTTATTTTGCTGTAATATTTGCGGTTAATTTTGTGTATATTATTGCGGTTATTTTTGCGGATATCATTGCGGTTATTTTTGCGGATATCATTGCGGTTATTTTGCTGTGATATTTGCGGTTATTTTTGCGGATATCATTGCGGTTATTTTGCGATAATATTTGCGTTTATTTTTGCGGATATCATTGCGGTTATTTTTGCGGATATTATTGCGGTTATTTTTGCGGATATTATTGCGGTTATTTTTGCGGATATCGTTGCGGTTATTTTGCGGTAACATTTGCGGTTATTTTTGCGGATATTATTGCGGTTATTTTTGCGGATATCATTGCGGTTATTTTGCGGTAATATTTGCGGTTATTTTTGCGGATATCATTGCGGTTATTTTTGCGGATATTATTGCGGTTAATTTTGCGGATATCATTGCGGTTATTTTGCTGTAATATTTGCATTTAATTTTGCGGATATTATTGCGGTTATTTTTGCGGATATCATTGCGGTTATTTTGCGGTGATATTTGCGGTTATTTTTGCGGATATCATTGAGGTTATTTTGCGGTAATATTTGCGGTTATTTTTGCGGATATCATTGCGGTTATTTTTGCGGATATTATTGCGGTTATTTTTTCGGATATTATTGCGGTTATTTTGCGGTAATATTTGCGGTTATTTTTGCGGATATCATTGCGGTTATTTTTGCGGATATTATTGCGGTTATTATTGCGGATATCATTGCGGTTAATTTGCGGTGATATTTGCGGTTATTTTTGCGGATATCATTGAGGTTACTTTTGCGGATATTATTGCGGTTATTTTTGCGGATATTATTGCGGTTATTTTTGCGGATATCATTGCGGTTATTTTGCGGTAATATTTGCGGTTATTTTTGCGGATATTATTGCGGTTATTTTTGCGGATATCATTGCGGTTAATTTGCGGTGATATTTGCGGTTATTTTTTTCGGATATCATTGCGGTTATTTTTGCGGATATCATTGCGGTTATTTTGCGGTGATATTTGCGGTTATTTTTGCGGATATCATTGCGGTTATTTTGCGGTAATATTTGCGGTTATTTTTGCGGATATTATTGCGGTTATTTTTGCGGATATTATTGCGGTTATTTTTGCGGATATCATTGCGGATATTTTGCGGTAACATTTGCGGTTATTTTTGCGGATATTATTGCGGTTATTTTTGCGGATATCATTGCGGTTATTTTTGCGGATATTATTGCGGTTATTTTTGCGGATATCATTGCGGTTATTTTGCGGTAACATTTGCGGTTATTTTTGCGGATATTATTGCGGTTATTTTTGCGGATATCATTGCGGTTATTTGGCGGTAATATTTGCGGTTATTTTTGCGGATATTATTGCGGTTATTTTGCTGTAATATTTGCGGTTAATTTTGCGGATATCATTGCGGTTATTTTTGCGGATATTATTGCGGTTATTTTTGCGGATATCATTGCGGTTATTTTGCGGTAACATTAGCGGTTATTTTTGCGGATATCATTGCGGTTATTTTGCTGTAATATTTGCGGTTATTTTTGCGGATATTATTGCGGTTATTTTTGCGGATATTATTGCGGTTATTTTTGCGGATATCATTGCGGATATTTTGCGGTAACATTTGCGGTTATTTTTGCGGATATTATTGCGGTTATTTTTGCGGATATCATTGCGGTTATTTTTGCGGATATTATTGCGGTTATTTTTGCGGATATCATTGCGGTTATTTTGCGGTAACATTTGCGGTTATTTTTGCGGATATTATTGCGGTTATTTTTGCGGATATCATTGCGGTTATTTGGCGGTAATATTTGCGGTTATTTTTGCGGATATTATTGCGGTTATTTTGCTGTAATATTTGCGGTTAATTTTGCGGATATCATTGCGGTTATTTTTGCGGATATTATTGCGGTTATTTTTGCGGATATCATTGCGGTTATTTTGCGGTTATTTTTGCGGATATCATTGCGGTTACTTTTGCGGATATTATTGCGGTTATTTTTGCGGATATTATTGCGGTTATTTTTGCGGATATTATTGCGGTTATTTTGCTGTAATATTTGCGGTTAATTTTGCGGATATCATTGCGGTTATTTTTGCGGATATCATTGCGGTTATTTTGCGGTAATATTTGCGGTTATTTTTGCGGATATCATTGCGGTTATTTTTGCGGATATTATTGCTGTTATTTTTGCGCATATCATTGCGGTTATTTTGCTGTAATATTTGCGGTTAATTTTGTGTATATTATTGCGGTTATTTTTGCGGATATCATTGCGGTTATTTTTGCGGATATCATTGCTGTTATTTTGCTGTGATATTTGCGGTTATTTTTGCGGATATCATTGCGGTTATTTTGCGATAATATTTGCGTTTATTTTTGCGGATATCATTGCGGTTATTTTTGCGGATATTATTGCGGTTATTTTTGCGGATATTATTGCGGTTATTTTTGCGGATATCGTTGCGGTTATTTTGCGGTAACATTTGCGGTTATTTTTGCGGATATTATTGCGGTTATTTTTGCGGATATCATTGCGGTTATTTTGCGGTAATATTTGCGGTTATTTTGCTGTAATATTTGCGGTTAATTTTGCGGATATCATTGCGGTTATTTTTGCGGATATTATTGCGGTTATTTTTGCGGATATCATTGCGGTTATTTTGCGGTGATATTTGCGGTTATTTTTGCGGATATCATTGCGGTTATTTTGCGGTAATATTTGCGGTTATTTTTGCGGATATTATTGCGGTTATTTTTGCGGATATCATTGCGGTTATTTTGCGATGATATTTGCGGTTATATTTGCGGATATCAAAGCGGTTATTTTGCGGTAATATTTGCGGTTATTTTTGCGGATATCATTGCGGTTATTTTTGCGGATATAATTGCGTTTATTTTTGCGGATATCATTGCGGTTATTTTGCTGTAATATTTGCGGTTAATTTTGCGGATATTATTGCGGTTATTTTTGCGGATATCATTGCGGTTATTTTTGCGGATATCATTGCGGTTATTTTGCGGTGATATTTGCGGTTATTTTTGCGGATATTATTGCGGTTATTTTTGCGGATATTATTGCGGTTATTTTTGCGGATATCATTGCGGTTATTTTGCTGTAATATTTGCGGTTAATTTTGCGGATATTATTGCGATTATTTTTGCGGATATCATTGCGGTTATTTTTGCGGATATCATTGCGGTTATTTTGCGGTGATATTTGCGGTTATTTTTGCGGATATCATTGCGGTTATTTTTCGGTATTATTTGCGGTTATTTTTGCGGATATCATTGCGGTTATTTTTGCGGATTTTTTATGCGGTTATTTTTGCGGTTATTTTGCTGTAATATTTGCGGTTAATTTTGCGGATATCATTGCGGTTATTTTTGCAGATATTATTGCGGTTATTTTTGCGGATATCATTGCGGTTATTTTGCGGTGATATTTGCGGTTATTTTTGCGGATATCATTGCGGTTATTTTGCGGTAATATTTGCGGTTATTTTTGCGGATATTATTGCGGTTATTTTTGCGGATATCATTGCGGTTATTTTGCGATGATATTTGCGGTTATATTTGCGGATATCAAAGCGGTTATTTTGCGGTAATATTTGCGGTTATTTTTGCGGATATCATTGCGGTTATTTTTGCGGATATAATTGCGTTTATTTTTGCGGATATCATTGCGGTTATTTTGCTGTAATATTTGCGGTTAATTTTGCGGATATTATTGCGGTTATTTTTGCGGATATCATTGCGGTTATTTTTGCGGATATCATTGCGGTTATTTTGCGGTGATATTTGCGGTTATTTTTGCGGATATTATTGCGGTTATTTTTGCGGATATTATTGCGGTTATTTTTGCGGATATCATTGCGGTTATTTTGCGGTAACATTTGCGGTTATTTTTGCGGATATTATTGCGGTTATTTTTGCGGATATCATTGCGGTTATTTTGCTGTAATATTTGCGGTTAATTTTGCGGATATTATAGCGGTTATTTTGGCGGATATCATTGCGGTTATTTTGCGGTGATATTTGCGGTTATTTTTGCGGATATCATTGCGGTTATTTTTGCGGATATCATTGCGGTTATTTTTGCGGATATTATTGCGGTTATTTTTGCGGATATCATTGCGGTTATTTTGCTGTAATATTTGCGGTTATTTTTGCGGATATTATTGCGGTTATTTTTGCGGATATCATTGCGGTTATTTGGCGGTAATATTTGCGGTTAATTTTGCGGATATCATTGCGGTTATTTTTGCGGATATCATTGCGGTTATTTTGCGGTAATATTTGCGGTTATTTTTGCGGATATCATTGCGGTTATTTTTGCGGATATTATTGCTGTTATTTTTGCGCATATCATTGCGGTTATTTTGCTGTAATATTTGCGGTTAATTTTGTGTATATTATTGCGGTTATTTTTGCGGATATCATTGCGGTTATTTTTGCGGATATCATTGCGGTTATTTTGCTGTGATATTTGCGGTTATTTTTGCGGATATCATTGCGGTTATTTTGCGATAATATTTGCGTTTATTTTTGCGGATATCATTGCGGTTATTTTTGCGGATATTATTGCGGTTATTTTTGCGGATATTATTGCGGTTATTTTTGCGGATATCGTTGCGGTTATTTTGCGGTAACATTTGCGGTTATTTTTGCGGATATTATTGCGGTTATTTTTGCGGATATCATTGCGGTTATTTTGCGGTAATATTTGCGGTTATTTTGCTGTAATATTTGCGGTTAATTTTGCGGATATCATTGCGGTTATTTTTGCGGATATTATTGCGGTTATTTTTGCGGATATCATTGCGGTTATTTGGCGGTAATATTTGCGGTTATTTTTGCGGATATTATTGCGGTTATTTTGCTGTAATATTTGCGGTTAATTTTGCGGATATCATTGCGGTTATTTTTGCGGATATTATTGCGGTTATTTTTGCGGATATCATTGCGGTTATTTTGCGGTTATTTTTGCGGATATCATTGCGGTTACTTTTGCGGATATTATTGCGGTTATTTTTGCGGATATTATTGCGGTTATTTTTGCGGATATTATTGCGGTTATTTTGCTGTAATATTTGCGGTTAATTTTGCGGATATCATTGCGGTTATTTTTGCGGATATCATTGCGGTTATTTTGCGGTAATATTTGCGGTTATTTTTGCGGATATCATTGCGGTTATTTTTGCGGATATTATTGCTGTTATTTTTGCGCATATCATTGCGGTTATTTTGCTGTAATATTTGCGGTTAATTTTGTGTATATTATTGCGGTTATTTTTGCGGATATCATTGCGGTTATTTTTGCGGATATCATTGCGGTTATTTTGCTGTGATATTTGCGGTTATTTTTGCGGATATCATTGCGGTTATTTTGCGATAATATTTGCGTTTATTTTTGCGGATATCATTGCGGTTATTTTTGCGGATATTATTGCGGTTATTTTTGCGGATATTATTGCGGTTATTTTTGCGGATATCGTTGCGGTTATTTTGCGGTAACATTTGCGGTTATTTTTGCGGATATTATTGCGGTTATTTTTGCGGATATTATTGCGGTTATTTTTGCGGATATCATTGCGGTTATTTTGCGGTGATATTTGCGGTTATTTTTGCGGATATCATTGCGGTTATTTTGCGGTGATATTTGCGGTTATTTTTGCGGATATCATTGCGGTTATTTTGCGGTAATATTTGCGGTTATTTTTGCGGATATCATTGCGGTTATTTTGCTGTAATATTTGCGGTTAATTTTGCGGATATTATTGCGGTTATTTTTGCGGATATCATAGCGGTTATTTTTGCGGATATCATTGCGGTTATTTTGCGGTAATATTTGCGGTTATTTTTGCGGATATCATTGCGGTTATTTTTGCGGATATTATTGCGGTTAGTTTTTCCGGATATTATTGCGGTTATTTTTGCGGATATCATTGCGGTTATTTTGCGGTAACATTTGCGGTTATTTTTGCGGATATTATTGCGGTTATTTTTGCGGATATCATTGCGGTTATTTTGCTGTAATATTTGCGGTTAATTTTGCGGATATTATTGCGGTTATTTTTGCGGATATCAATGCGGTTATTTTGCGGTGATATTTGCGGTTATTTTTGCGGATATCATTGCGGTTATTTTGCGGTAATATTTGCGGTTATTTTTGCGGATATCATTGCGGTTATTTTTGCGGATATTATTGCGGTTATTTTTGCGGATATCATTGCGGTTATTTTGCGGTAATATTTGCGGTTATTTTTGCGGATATCATTGCGGTTATTTTTGCGGATATTATTGCGGTTATTTTTGCGGATATCATTGCGGTTATTTTGCGGTAACATTTGCGGTTATTTTTGCGGATATTATTGCGGTTATTTTTGCGGATATTATTGCGGTTATTTTTGCGGATATCATTGCGGTTATTTTGCGGTAACATTTGCGGTTATTTTTGCGGATATTATTGCGGTTATTTTGCGGATATTATTGCAGATATTTTGCTGTAATATTTGCGGTTAATTTTGCGGATATCATTGCGGTTATTTTTGCGGATATTATTGCGGTTATTTTTGCGGATATCATTGCGGTTATTTTGCGGTGATATTTGCGGTTATTTTTGCGGATATCAATGCGGTTATTTTGCGGTAATATTTGCGGTTATTTTTGCGGATATTATTGCGGTTATTTTTGCGGATATCATTGCGGTTATTTTGCGGTGATATTTGCGGTAATTTTTGCGGATATCATTGCGGTTATTTTGCGGTGATATTTGCTGTTATTTTTGCGGATATCATTGCGGTTATTTTTGCGGTCATATTTGCGGTAATTTTTGCGGATATCATTGCGGTTATTTTGCGGTAATATTTGCGGTTATTTTTGCGGATATCATTGCGGTTATTTTTGCGGATATTATTGCGGTTAATTTTGCGGATATCATTGCGGTTATTTTGCTGTAATATTTGCATTTAATTTTGCGGATATTATTGCGGTTATTTTTGCGGATATCATTGCGGTTATTTTGCGGTGATATTTGCGGTTATTTTTGCGGATATCATTGAGGTTATTTTGCGGTAATATTTGCGGTTATTTTTGCGGATATCATTGCGGTTATTTTTGCGGATATTATTGCGGTTATTTTTTCGGATATTATTGCGGTTATTTTGCGGTAATATTTGCGGTTATTTTTGCGGATATCATTGCGGTTATTTTTGCGGATATTATTGCGGTTATTATTGCGGATATCATTGCGGTTAATTTGCGGTGATATTTGCGGTTATTTTTGCGGATATCATTGAGGTTACTTTTGCGGATATTATTGCGGTTATTTTTGCGGATATTATTGCGGTTATTTTTGCGGATATCATTGCGGTTATTTTGCGGTAATATTTGCGGTTATTTTTGCGGATATTATTGCGGTTATTTTTGCGGATATCATTGCGGTTAATTTGCGGTGATATTTGCGGTTATTTTTTTCGGATATCATTGCGGTTATTTTTGCGGATATCATTGCGGTTATTTTGCGGTGATATTTGCGGTTATTTTTGCGGATATCATTGCGGTTATTTTGCGGTAATATTTGCGGTTATTTTTGCGGATATTATTGCGGTTATTTTTGCGGATATTATTGCGGTTATTTTTGCGGATATCATTGCGGATATTTTGCGGTAACATTTGCGGTTATTTTTGCGGATATTATTGCGGTTATTTTTGCGGATATCATTGCGGTTATTTTTGCGGATATTATTGCGGTTATTTTTGCGGATATCATTGCGGTTATTTTGCGGTAACATTTGCGGTTATTTTTGCGGATATTATTGCGGTTATTTTTGCGGATATCATTGCGGTTATTTGGCGGTAATATTTGCGGTTATTTTTGCGGATATTATTGCGGTTATTTTGCTGTAATATTTGCGGTTAATTTTGCGGATATCATTGCGGTTATTTTTGCGGATATTATTGCGGTTATTTTTGCGGATATCATTGCGGTTATTTTGCGGTAACATTAGCGGTTATTTTTGCGGATATCATTGCGGTTATTTTGCTGTAATATTTGCGGTTATTTTTGCGGATATTATTGCGGTTATTTTTGCGGATATTATTGCGGTTATTTTTGCGGATATCATTGCGGATATTTTGCGGTAACATTTGCGGTTATTTTTGCGGATATTATTGCGGTTATTTTTGCGGATATCATTGCGGTTATTTTTGCGGATATTATTGCGGTTATTTTTGCGGATATCATTGCGGTTATTTTGCGGTAACATTTGCGGTTATTTTTGCGGATATTATTGCGGTTATTTTTGCGGATATCATTGCGGTTATTTGGCGGTAATATTTGCGGTTATTTTTGCGGATATTATTGCGGTTATTTTGCTGTAATATTTGCGGTTAATTTTGCGGATATCATTGCGGTTATTTTTGCGGATATTATTGCGGTTATTTTTGCGGATATCATTGCGGTTATTTTGCGGTTATTTTTGCGGATATCATTGCGGTTACTTTTGCGGATATTATTGCGGTTATTTTTGCGGATATTATTGCGGTTATTTTTGCGGATATTATTGCGGTTATTTTGCTGTAATATTTGCGGTTAATTTTGCGGATATCATTGCGGTTATTTTTGCGGATATCATTGCGGTTATTTTGCGGTAATATTTGCGGTTATTTTTGCGGATATCATTGCGGTTATTTTTGCGGATATTATTGCTGTTATTTTTGCGCATATCATTGCGGTTATTTTGCTGTAATATTTGCGGTTAATTTTGTGTATATTATTGCGGTTATTTTTGCGGATATCATTGCGGTTATTTTTGCGGATATCATTGCTGTTATTTTGCTGTGATATTTGCGGTTATTTTTGCGGATATCATTGCGGTTATTTTGCGATAATATTTGCGTTTATTTTTGCGGATATCATTGCGGTTATTTTTGCGGATATTATTGCGGTTATTTTTGCGGATATTATTGCGGTTATTTTTGCGGATATCGTTGCGGTTATTTTGCGGTAACATTTGCGGTTATTTTTGCGGATATTATTGCGGTTATTTTTGCGGATATCATTGCGGTTATTTTGCGGTAATATTTGCGGTTATTTTGCTGTAATATTTGCGGTTAATTTTGCGGATATCATTGCGGTTATTTTTGCGGATATTATTGCGGTTATTTTTGCGGATATCATTGCGGTTATTTTGCGGTGATATTTGCGGTTATTTTTGCGGATATCATTGCGGTTATTTTGCGGTAATATTTGCGGTTATTTTTGCGGATATTATTGCGGTTATTTTTGCGGATATCATTGCGGTTATTTTGCGATGATATTTGCGGTTATATTTGCGGATATCAAAGCGGTTATTTTGCGGTAATATTTGCGGTTATTTTTGCGGATATCATTGCGGTTATTTTTGCGGATATAATTGCGTTTATTTTTGCGGATATCATTGCGGTTATTTTGCTGTAATATTTGCGGTTAATTTTGCGGATATTATTGCGGTTATTTTTGCGGATATCATTGCGGTTATTTTTGCGGATATCATTGCGGTTATTTTGCGGTGATATTTGCGGTTATTTTTGCGGATATTATTGCGGTTATTTTTGCGGATATTATTGCGGTTATTTTTGCGGATATCATTGCGGTTATTTTGCTGTAATATTTGCGGTTAATTTTGCGGATATTATTGCGATTATTTTTGCGGATATCATTGCGGTTATTTTTGCGGATATCATTGCGGTTATTTTGCGGTGATATTTGCGGTTATTTTTGCGGATATCATTGCGGTTATTTTTCGGTATTATTTGCGGTTATTTTTGCGGATATCATTGCGGTTATTTTTGCGGATTTTTTATGCGGTTATTTTTGCGGTTATTTTGCTGTAATATTTGCGGTTAATTTTGCGGATATCATTGCGGTTATTTTTGCGGATATTATTGCGGTTATTTTTGCGGATATCATTGCGGTTATTTTGCGGTGATATTTGCGGTTATTTTTGCGGATATCATTGCGGTTATTTTGCGGTAATATTTGCGGTTATTTTTGCGGATATTATTGCGGTTATTTTTGCGGATATCATTGCGGTTATTTTGCGATGATATTTGCGGTTATATTTGCGGATATCAAAGCGGTTATTTTGCTGTAATATTTGCGGTTATTTTTGCGGATATCATTGCGGTTATTTTTGCGGATATAATTGCGTTTATTTTTGCGGATATCATTGCGGTTATTTTGCTGTAATATTTGCGGTTAATTTTGCGGATATTATTGCGGTTATTTTTGCGGATATCATTGCGGTTATTTTTGCGGATATCATTGCGGTTATTTTGCGGTGATATTTGCGGTTATTTTTGCGGATATTATTGCGGTTATTTTTGCGGATATTATTGCGGTTATTTTTGCGGATATCATTGCGGTTATTTTGCGGTAACATTTGCGGTTATTTTTGCGGATATTATTGCGGTTATTTTTGCGGATATCATTGCGGTTATTTTGCTGTAATATTTGCGGTTAATTTTGCGGATATTATAGCGGTTATTTTGGCGGATATCATTGCGGTTATTTTGCGGTGATATTTGCGGTTATTTTTGCGGATATCATTGCGGTTATTTTTGCGGATATCATTGCGGTTATTTTTGCGGATATTATTGCGGTTATTTTTGCGGATATCATTGCGGTTATTTTGCTGTAATATTTGCGGTTATTTTTGCGGATATTATTGCGGTTATTTTTGCGGATATCATTGCGGTTATTTGGCGGTAATATTTGCGGTTAATTTTGCGGATATCATTGCGGTTATTTTTGCGGATATCATTGCGGTTATTTTGCGGTAATATTTGCGGTTATTTTTGCGGATATCATTGCGGTTATTTTTGCGGATATTATTGCTGTTATTTTTGCGCATATCATTGCGGTTATTTTGCTGTAATATTTGCGGTTAATTTTGTGTATATTATTGCGGTTATTTTTGCGGATATCATTGCGGTTATTTTTGCGGATATCATTGCGGTTATTTTGCTGTGATATTTGCGGTTATTTTTGCGGATATCATTGCGGTTATTTTGCGATAATATTTGCGTTTATTTTTGCGGATATCATTGCGGTTATTTTTGCGGATATTATTGCGGTTATTTTTGCGGATATTATTGCGGTTATTTTTGCGGATATCGTTGCGGTTATTTTGCGGTAACATTTGCGGTTATTTTTGCGGATATTATTGCGGTTATTTTTGCGGATATCATTGCGGTTATTTTGCGGTAATATTTGCGGTTATTTTGCTGTAATATTTGCGGTTAATTTTGCGGATATCATTGCGGTTATTTTTGCGGATATTATTGCGGTTATTTTTGCGGATATCATTGCGGTTATTTGGCGGTAATATTTGCGGTTATTTTTGCGGATATTATTGCGGTTATTTTGCTGTAATATTTGCGGTTAATTTTGCGGATATCATTGCGGTTATTTTTGCGGATATTATTGCGGTTATTTTTGCGGATATCATTGCGGTTATTTTGCGGTTATTTTTGCGGATATCATTGCGGTTACTTTTGCGGATATTATTGCGGTTATTTTTGCGGATATTATTGCGGTTATTTTTGCGGATATTATTGCGGTTATTTTGCTGTAATATTTGCGGTTAATTTTGCGGATATCATTGCGGTTATTTTTGCGGATATCATTGCGGTTATTTTGCGGTAATATTTGCGGTTATTTTTGCGGATATCATTGCGGTTATTTTTGCGGATATTATTGCTGTTATTTTTGCGCATATCATTGCGGTTATTTTGCTGTAATATTTGCGGTTAATTTTGTGTATATTATTGCGGTTATTTTTGCGGATATCATTGCGGTTATTTTTGCGGATATCATTGCGGTTATTTTGCTGTGATATTTGCGGTTATTTTTGCGGATATCATTGCGGTTATTTTGCGATAATATTTGCGTTTATTTTTGCGGATATCATTGCGGTTATTTTTGCGGATATTATTGCGGTTATTTTTGCGGATATTATTGCGGTTATTTTTGCGGATATCGTTGCGGTTATTTTGCGGTAACATTTGCGGTTATTTTTGCGGATATTATTGCGGTTATTTTTGCGGATATCATTGCGGTTATTTTGCGGTAATATTTGCGGTTATTTTGCTGTAATATTTGCGGTTAATTTTGCGAATATCATTGCGGTTATTTTTGCGGATATTATTGCGGTTATTTTTGCGGATATCATTGCGGTTATTTTGCGGTGATATTTGCGGTTATTTTTGCGGATATCATTGCGGTTATTTTGCGGTAATATTTGCGGTTATTTTTGCGGATATTATTGCGGTTATTTTTGCGGATATCATTGCGGTTATTTTGCGATGATATTTGCGGTTATATTTGCGGATATCAAAGCGGTTATTTTGCGGTAATATTTGCGGTTATTTTTGCGGATATCATTGCGGTTATTTTTGCGGATATAATTGCGTTTATTTTTGCGGATATCATTGCGGTTATTTTGCTGTAATATTTGCGGTTAATTTTGCGGATATTATTGCGGTTATTTTTGCGGATATCATTGCGGTTATTTTTGCGGATATCATTGCGGTTATTTTGCGGTGATATTTGCGGTTATTTTTGCGGATATTATTGCGGTTATTTTTGCGGATATTATTGCGGTTATTTTTGCGGATATCATTGCGGTTATTTTGCTGTAATATTTGCGGTTAATTTTGCGGATATTATTGCGATTATTTTTGCGGATATCATTGCGGTTATTTTTGCGGATATCATTGCGGTTATTTTGCGGTGATATTTGCGGTTATTTTTGCGGATATCATTGCGGTTATTTTTCGGTATTATTTGCGGTTATTTTTGCGGATATCATTGCGGTTATTTTTGCGGATATTATTGCGGTTATTTTTGCGGATATCATTGCGGTTATTTTGCTGTAATATTTGCGGTTAATTTTGCGGATATTATAGCGGTTATTTTGGCGGATATCATTGCGGTTATTTTGCGGTGATATTTGCGGTTATTTTTGCGGATATCATTGCGGTTATTTTTGCGGATATCATTGCGGTTATTTTTGCGGATATTATTGCGGTTATTTTTGCGGATATCATTGCGGTTATTTTTGCGGATATCAATGCGGTTATTTTGCGGTAATATTTGCGGTTATTTTTGCGGATATCATTGCGGTTATTTTTGCGGATATTATTGCGGTTATTTTTGCGGATATCATTGCGGTTATTTTGCTGTAATATTTGCGGTTAATTTTGCGGATATTATTGCGGTTATTTTTGCGGATATCATTGCGGTTATTTTTGCGGATATCATTGCGGTTATTTTGCGGTGATATTTGCGGTTATTTTTGCGGATATTATTGCGGTTATTTTTGCGGATATTATTGCGGTTATTTTTGCGGATATCATTGCGGTTATTTTGCTGTAATATTTGCGGTTAATTTTGCGGATATTATTGCGGTTATTTTTGCTGATATCATTGCGGTTATTTTTGCGGATATCATTGCGGTTATTTTGCGGTGATATTTGCGGTTATTTTTGCGGATATCATTGCGGTTATTTTGCTGTAATATTTGCGGTTAATTTTGCGGATATTATTGCGATTATTTTTGCGGATATCATTGCGGTTATTTTTGCGGATATCATTGCGGTGATTTTGCGGTGATATTTGCGGTTATTTTTGCGGATATCATTGCGGTTATTTTTCGGTATTATTTGCGGTTATTTTTGCGGATATCATTGCGGTTATTTTTGCGGATTTTTTATGCGGTTATTTTTGCGGATATTATTGCGGTTATTTTTGCGGATATCATTGAGGTTATTTTGCGGTAACATTTGCGGTTATTTTTGCGGATATTATTGCGGTTATTTTTGCGGATATCATTGCGGTTATTTTGCTGTAATATTTGCGGTTAATTTTGCGGAAATTATAGCGGTTATTTTGGCGGATATCATTGCGGTTATTTTGCGGTGATATTTGCGGTTATTTTTGCGGATATCATTGCGGTTATTATTGCGGATATCATTGCGGTTATTTTTGCGGATATTATTGCGGTTATTTTTGCGGATATCATTGCGGTTATTTTGCTGTAATATTTGCGGTTAATTTTGCGGATATTATTGTGGTTATTTTTGCGGATATCATTGCGGTTATTTTTGCGGATATCATTGCGGTTATTTTGCGGTTATTTTTGCGGATATCATTGCGGTTATTTTTGCGGATATTATTGCGGTTATTTTTGCGGATATTATTGCGGTTATTTTTGCGGATATCATTGCGGTTATTTTGCGGTAACATTTGCGGTTATTTTTGCGGATATTATTGCGGTTATTTTTGCGGATATCATTGCGGTTATTTTGCTGTAATATTTGCGGTTAATTTTGCGGATATTAATGCGGTTATTTTTGCGGATATCATTGCGGTTATTTTTGCGGATATCATTGCGGTTATTTAGTGGTGATAGTTGCGGTTATTTTTGCGGATATCATTGCGGTTTAATTGCGGTAATATTTGCGGTTATTTTTGCGGATATCATTGCGGTTATTTTTGCGGATATTATTGCGGTTATTTTTGCGGATATTATTGCGGTTATTTTTGCGGATATCATTGCGGTTATTTTGCGGCAATATTTGCGGTTATTTTTGCGGATATTATTGCGGTTATTTTTGCGGATATTATTGCGGTTATTTTGCGGATATCATTGCGGTTATTTTGCGGCAATATTTGCGGTTATTTTTGCGGATATCATTGCGGTTATTTTGCGGTGATATTTGCGGTTATTTTTGCGGATATCATTGCGGTTATTTTGCGGTAATATTTGCGGTTATTTTTGCGGATATCATTGCGGTTATTTTGCTGTAATATTTGCGGTTAATTTTGCGGATATTATTGCGATTATTTTTGCGGATATCATTGCGGTTATTTTTGCGGATATCATTGCGGTTATTTTGCGGTGATATTTGCGGTTATTTTTGCGGATATCATTGCGGTTATTTTTCGGTATTATTTGCGGTTAATTTTGCGGATATTATAGCGGTTATTTTGGCGGATATCATTGCGGTTATTTTGCGGTGATATTTGCGGTTATTTTTGCGGTAATATTTGCGGTTATTTTTGCGGATATCATTGCGGTTATTTTTGCGGATATTATTGCGGTTATTTTTGCGAATATCATTGCGGTTATTTTGCTGTAATATTTGCGGTTAATTTTGCGGATATTATTGCGGTTATTTTTGCGGATATCATTTCGGTTATTTTTGCGGATATCATTGCGGTTATTTTGCGGTAATATTTGCGGTTATTTTTGCGGATATCATTGCGGTTATTTTTGCGGATATTATTGAGGTTATTTTTGCGGATACTATTGCGGTTATTTTTGCGGATATCATTGCGGTTATTTTGCGGTAACATTTGCGGTTATTTTTGCGGATATTATTGCGGTTATTTTTGCGGATATCATTGCGGTTATTTTGCTGTAATATTTGCGGTTAATTTTGCGGATATTAATGCGGTTATTTTTGCGGATATCATTGCGGTTATTTTTGCGGATATCATTGCGGTTATTTGGCGGTGATAGTTGCGGTTATTTTTGCGGATATCATTGCGGTTTAATTGCGGTAATATTTGCGGTTATTTTTGCGGATATCATTGCGGTTATTTTTGCGGATATTATTGCGGTTATTTTTGCGGATATTATTGCGGTTATTTTTGCGGATATCATTGCGGTTATTTTGCGGTAATATTTGCGGTTATTTTTGCGGATATTATTGCGGTTATTTTTGCGGATATCATTGCGGTTATTTTGCGGTGATATTTGCGGTTATTTTTGCGGATATCATTGCGGTTATTTTGCGGTAATATTTGCGGTTATTTTTGCGGATATTATTGCGGTTATTTTTGCGGATATCATTGCGGTTATTTTGCGGTGATATTTGCGGTTATTTTTGCGGATATCATTGCGGTTATTTTGCGGTAATATTTGCGGTTATTTTTGCGGATATCATTGCGGTTATTTTGCTGTAATATTTGCGGTTAATTTTGCGGATATTATTGCGATTATTTTTGCGGATATCATTGCGGTTATTTTTGCGGATATCATTGCGGTTATTTTGCGGTGATATTTGCGGTTATTTTTGCGGATATCATTGCGGTTATTTTTGCGGATATTATTGCGGTTATTTTTGCGGATATCATTGCGGTTATTTTGCGGTAACATTTGCGGTTATTTTTGCGGATATTATTGCGGTTATTTTTGCGGATATCATTGCGGTTATTTTGCTGTAATATTTGCGGTTAATTTTGCGGATATTATAGCGGTTATTTTTGCGGATATCATTGCGGTTATTTTGCGGTGATATTTGCGGTTATTCTTGCGGATATCATTGCGGTTATTTTGCGGTAATATTTGCGGTTATTTTTGCGGATATCATTGCGGATATTTTTGCGGATATTATTGCGGTTATTTTGCGGTAATATTTGCGGTTATTTTTGCGGATATCATTGCGGTTATTTTTGCGGATATTATTGCGGTTATTTTTGCGGATATTATTGCGGTTATTTTTGCGGATATCATTGCGGTTATTTTGCTGTAATATTTGCGGTTAATTTTGCGGATATTATTGCGGTTATTTTTGCGGATATCATTGCGGTTATTTTTGCGGATATCATTGCGGTTATTTTGCGGTAATATTTGCGGTTATTTTTGCGGATATCATTGCGGTTATTTTTGCGGATATTATTGCGGTTATTTTTGCGGATATTATTGCGGTTATTTTTGCGGATATCATTGCGGTTATTTTGCGGTAACATTTGCGGTTATTTTTGCGGATATTATTGCGGTTATTTTTGCGGATATCATTGCGGTTATTTTGCTGTAATATTTGCGGTTAATTTTGCGGATATTAATGCGGTTATTTTTGCGGATATCATTGCGGTTATTTTTGCGGATATCATTGCGGTTATTTTGCGGTGATAGTTGCGGTTATTTTTGCGGATATAATTGCGGTTTAATTGCGGTAATATTTGCGGTTATTTTTGCGGATATCATTGCGGTTATTTTTGCGGATATTATTGCGGTTATTTTTGCGGATATTATTGCGGTTATTTTTGCGGATATCATTGCGGTTATTTTGCGGTAATATTTGCGGTTATTTTTGCGGATATTATTGCGGTTATTTTTGCGGATATCATTGCGGTTATTTTGCGGTGATATTTGCGGTTATTTTTGCGGATATCATTGCGGTTATTTTGCGGTAATATTTGCGGTTATTTTTGCGGATATTATTGCGGTTATTTTTGCGGATATCATTGCGGTTATTTTGCGGTGATATTTGCGGTTATTTTTGCGGATATCATTGCGGTTATTTTGCGGTAATATTTGCGGTTATTTTTGCGGATATTATTGCGGTTATTTTTGCGGATATCATTGCGGTTATTTTGCGGTGATATTTGCGGTTATTTTTGCGGATATCATTGCGGTTATTTTGCGGTAATATTTGCGGTTATTTTTGCGGATATCATTGCGGTTATTTTGCTGTAATATTTGCGGTTAATTTTGCGGATATTATTGCGGTTATTTTTGCGGATATCATTGCGGTTATTTTTGCGGATATCATTGCGGTTATTTTGCTGTTATATTTGCGGTTAATTTTGCGGATATCAATGCGGTTATTTTGCTGTAATATTTGCGGTTAATTTTGCGGATATTATTGCGATTATTTTTGCGGATATCATTGCGGTTATTTTTGCGGATATTATTGCGGTTATTTTTGCGGATATCATTGCGGTTATTTTGCTGTAATATTTGCGGTTAATTTTGCGGATATTATAGCGGTTATTTTTGCGGATATCATTGCGGTTATTTTGCGGTGATATTTGCGGTTATTCTTGCGGATATCATTGCGGTTATTTTGCGGTAATATTTGCGGTTATTTTTGCGGATATCATTGCGGTTATTTTTGCGGATATTTTTGCGGTTATTTTTGCGGATATCATTGCGGTTATTTTGCTGTAATATTTGCGGTTAATTTTGCGGATATTATTGCGGTTATTTTTGCGGATATCATTGCGGTTATTTTTGCGGATATCATTGCGGTTATTTTGCGGTGATATTTGCGGTTATTTTTGCGGATATCATTGCGGTTATTTTGCTGTAATATTTGCGGTTAATTTTGCGGATATTATTGCGATTATTTTTGCGGATATCATTGCGGTTATTTTTGCGGATATTTTTGCGGTTATTTTTGCGGATATCATTGCGGTTATTTTGCTGTAATATTTGCGGTTAATTTTGCGGATATTATTGCGGTTATTTTTGCGGATATCATTGCGGTTATTTTTGCGGATATCATTGCGGTTATTTTGCGGTGATATTTGCGGTTATTTTTGCGGATATCATTGCGGTTATTTTGCTGTAATATTTGCGGTTAATTTTGCGGATATTATTGCGATTATTTTTGCGGATATCATTGCGGTTATTTTTGCGGATATCATTGCGGTTATTTTGCGGTAATATTTGCGGTTATTTTTCGGTATTATTTGCGGTTATTTTTGCGGATATCATTGCGGTTATTTTTGCGGATTTTATTGCGGTTATTTTTGCGGATATTATTGCGGTTATTTTTGCGGATATCATTGCGGTTATTTTGCGGTAACATTTGCGGTTATTTTTGCGGATATTATTGCGGTTATTTTTGCGGATATCATTGCGGTTATTTTGCTGTAATATTTGCGGTTAATTTTGCGGATATTATAGCGGTTATTTTTGCGGATATCATTGCGGTTATTTTGCGGTGATATTTGCGGTTATTTTTGCGGATATCATTGCGGTTATTTTGCGGTAATATTTGCGGTTATTTTTGCGGATATTATTGCGGTTATTTTTGCGGATATCATTGCGGTTATTTTGCGGTGATATTTGCGGTTATTTTTGCGGATATCATTGCGGTTATTTTGCGGTAATATTTGCGGTTATTTTTGCGGATATTATTGCGGTTATTTTTGCGGATATCATTGCGGTTATTTTGCGGTGATATTTGCGGTTATTTTTGCGGATATCATTGCGGTTATTTTGCGGTAATATTTGCGGTTATTTTTGCGGATATTATTGCGGTTATTTTTGCGGATATCATTGCGGTTATTTTGCGGTGATATTTGCGGTTATTTTTGCGGATATCATTGCGGTTATTTTGCGGTAATATTTGCGGTTATTTTTGCGGATATCATTGCGGTTATTTTGCGGTGATATTTGCGGTTATTTTTCGGTATTATTTGCGGTTATTTTTGCGGATATCATTGCGGTTATTTTTGCGGATTTTATTGCGGTTATTTTTGCGGATATTATTGCGGTTATTTTTGCGGATATCATTGCGGTTATTTTGCGGTAACATTTGCGGTTATTTTTGCGGATATTATTGCGGTTATTTTTGCGGATATCATTGCGGTTATTTTGCTGTAATATTTGCGGTTAATTTTGCGGATATTATAGCGGTTATTTTTGCGGATATCATTGCTGTTATTTTGCGGTGATATTTGCGGTTATTTTTGCGGATATCATTGCGGTTATTTTGCGGTAATATTTGCGGTTATTTTTGCGGATATCATTGCGGTTATTTTTGCGGATATTATTGCGGTTATTTTTGCGGATATCATTGCGGTTATTTTGCGGTGATAGTTGCGGTTATTTTTGCGGATATCATTGCGGTTTAATTGCGGTAATATTTGCGGTTATTTTTGCGGATATCATTGCGGTTATTTTTGCGGATATTATTGCGGTTATTTTTGCGGATATTATTGCGGTTATTTTTGCGGATATCATTGCGGTTATTTTGCGGTAATATTTGCGGTTATTTTTGCGGATATTATTGCGGTTATTTTTGCGGATATCATTGCGGTTATTTTGCGGTGATATTTGCGGTTATTTTTGCGGATATCATTGCGGTTATTTTTGCGGATATCATTGCGGTTATTTTGCGGTGATATTTGCGGTTATTTTTGCGGATATCATTGCGGTTATTTTGCGGTGATATTTGCGGATATTTTTGCGGATATCATTGCGGTTATTTTGCGGTAATATTTGCGGTTATTTTTGCGGATATCATTGCGGTTATTTTGCGGTGATATTTGCGGTTATTCTTGCGGATATCATTGCGGTTATTTTGCGGTAATATTTGCGGTTATTTTTGCGGATATCATTGCGGTTATTTTTGCGGATATCATTGCGGTTATTTTGCGGTAACATTTGCGGTTATTTTTGCGGATATTATGGCGGTTATTTTTGCGGATATCATTGCGGTTATTTTGCTGTAATATTTGCGGTTAATTTTGCGGATATTATAGCGGTTATTTTTGCGGATATTATTGCGGTTATTTTTGCGGATATTATTGCGGTTATTATTGCGGATATCATTGCGGTTATTTTGCGGTAACATTTGCGGTTATTTTTGCGGATATAATTGCGGTTTTTTTTGCGGATATCATGGCGGTTATTTTGCGGTAATATTTGCGGTTATTTTTGCGGATATTATTGCGGTTATTTTGCGGTAATATTTGCGGTTATTTTTGCGGATATTATTGCGGTTATTTTGCGGTTATTTTTGCGGATATCATTGCGGTTATTTTTGCGGATATTATTGCGGTTATTTTTGCGGATATCATTGCGGTTATTTTGCGGTGATATTTGCGGTTATTTTTGCGGATATCATTGCGGTTATTTTGCGGTAATATTTGCGGTTATTTTTGCGGATATTATTGCGGTTATTTTTGCAGATATCATTGCGGTTATTTTTGCGGATATCATTGCGGTTATTTTGCTGTATTATTTGCGGTTATTTTTGCGGATATTATTGCGGTTATTTTTGCGGATATCATTGCGGTTATTTTGCGGTGATATTTGCGGTTATTTTTGCGGATATTATTGCGGTTATTTTGCTGTAATATTGGCGGTTAATTTTGCGGATATCATTGCGGTTATTTTTGCGGATATTATTGCGGTTATTTTTGCGGATATCATTGCGGTTATTTTGCGGTGATATTTGCGGTTATTTTTGCGGATATCATTGCGGTTATTTTGCGGTGATATTTGCTGTTATTTTTGCGGATATCATTGCGGTTATTTTTGCGGATATCATTGCGGTTATTTTGCGGTGATATTTGCGGTTACTTTGGCGGATATCATTGCGGTTATTTTGCGGTAATATTTGCGGTTATTTTTGCGGATATCATTGCGGTTATTTTTGCGGATATTATTGCGGTTATTTTTGCGGATATTATTGCGGTTATTTTGCGGTAATATTTGCGGTTATTTTTGCGGATATCATTGCGGTTATTTTGCGGTAATATTTGCGGTTATTTTTGCGGATATCATTGCGGTTATTTTTGCGGATATTATTGCGGTTATTTTTGCGGATATCATTGCGGTTATTTTGCGGTAATATTTGCGATTATTTTTGCGGATATTATTGCGGTTATTTTTGCGGATATCATTGCGGTTATTTTGCGGTGATATTTGCTGTTATTTTGGCGGATATCATTGCGGTTATTTTTGCGGATATCATTGCGTTTATTTTGCGGTGATATTTGCGGTTACTTTGGCGGATATCATTGCGGTTATTTTGCGGTAATATTTGCGGTTATTTTTGCGGATATCATTGCGGTTATTTTTGCGGATATTATTGCGGTTATTTTTGCGGATATTATTGCGGTTATTTTGCGGTGATATTTGCGGTTATTTTTGCGGATATCATTGCGGTTATTTTGCGGTAATATTTGCGGTTATTTTTGCGGATATCATTGCGGTTATTTTTGCGGATATTATTGCGGTTATTTTTGCGGATATCATTGCGGTTATTTTGCGGTGATATTTGCGGTAATTTTTGCGGATATCATTGCGGTTATTTTGCGGTAATATTTGCGGTTATTTTTGCGGATATCATTGCGGTTATTTTTGCGGATATTATTGCGGTTATTTTTGCGGATATCATTGCGGTTATTTTTGCGGATATCATTGCGGTTATTTTGCGGTAACATTTGCGGTTATTTTTGCGGATATTATTGCGGTTATTTTTGCGGATATCATTGCGGTTATTTTGCGGTGATATTTGCGGTTATTTTTGCGGATATCATTGCGGTTATTTTGCGGTATTATTTGCGGTTATTTTTGCGGATATTATTGCGGTTATTTTTGCGGATATCATTGCGGTTATTTTGCGGTGATATTTGCGGATATTTTTTTGGATATCATTGCGGTTATTTTGCGGTAATATTTGCGGTTATTTTTGCGGATATCATTGCGGTTATTTTTGCGGATATTATTGTGGTTATTTTTGCGGATATTATTGCGGTTATTATTGCGGATATCATTGCGGTTATTTTGCGGTAACATTTGCGGTTATTTTTGCGGATATAATTGCGGTTTTTTTTGCGGATATCATTGCGGTTATTTTGCGGTAATATTTGCGGTTATTTTTGCGGATATTATTGCGGTTATTTTGCGGTAATATTTGCGGTTATTTTGCGGTGATATTTGCGGTTATTTTTGCGGATATCATTGCGGTTATTTTGCGGTAATATTTGCGGTTATTTTTGCGGATATCATTGCGGTTATTTTTGCGGATATCATTGCGGTTATTTTGCGGTGATATTTGCGGTTATTTTTGCGGATATCATTGCGGTTATTTTGCGGTAATATTTGCGGTTATTTTTGCGGATATCATTGCGGTTATTTTGCGGTGATATTTGCGGATATTTTTGCGGATATCATTGCGGTTATTTTGCGGTAATATTTGCGGTTATTTTTGCGGATATCATTGCGGTTATTTTGCGGTGATATTTGCGGTTATTCTTGCGGATATCATTGCGGTTATTTTGCGGTAATATTTGCGGTTATTTTTGCGGATATCATTGCGGTTATTTTTGCGGATATCATTGCGGTTATTTTGCGGTAACATTTGCGGTTATTTTTGCGGATATTATGGCGGTTATTTTTGCGGATATCATTGCGGTTATTTTGCTGTAATATTTGCGGTTAATTTTGCGGATATTATAGCGGTTATTTTTGCGGATATTATTGCGGTTATTTTTGCGGATATTATTGCGGTTATTATTGCGGATATCATTGCGGTTATTTTGCGGTAACATTTGCGGTTATTTTTGCGGATATAATTGCGGTTTTTTTTGCGGATATCATGGCGGTTATTTTGCGGTAATATTTGCGGTTATTTTTGCGGATATTATTGCGGTTATTTTGCGGTAATATTTGCGGTTATTTTTGCGGATATTATTGCGGTTATTTTGCGGTAATATTTGCGGTTATTTTTGCGGATATCATTGCGGTTATTTTTGCGGATATTATTGCGGTTATTTTTGCGGATATCATTGCGGTTATTTTGCGGTGATATTTGCGGTTATTTTTGCGGATATCATTGCGGTTATTTTGCGGTAATATTTGCGGTTATTTTTGCGGATATTATTGCGGTTATTTTTGCAGATATCATTGCGGTTATTTTTGCGGATATCATTGCGGTTATTTTGCTGTATTATTTGCGGTTATTTTTGCGGATATTATTGCGGTTATTTTTGCGGATATCATTGCGGTTATTTTGCGGTGATATTTGCGGTTATTTTTGCGGATATTATTGCGGTTATTTTGCTGTAATATTGGCGGTTAATTTTGCGGATATCATTGCGGTTATTTTTGCGGATATTATTGCGGTTATTTTTGCGGATATCATTGCGGTTATTTTGCGGTGATATTTGCGGTTATTTTTGCGGATATCATTGCGGTTATTTTGCGGTAATATTTGCGATTATTTTTGCTGATATTATTGCGGTTATTTTTGCGGATATCATTGCGGTTATTTTGCGGTGATATTTGCTGTTATTTTTGCGGATATCATTGCGGTTATTTTTGCGGATATCATTGCGGTTATTTTGCGGTGATATTTGCGGTTACTTTGGTGGATATCATTGCGGTTATTTTGCGGTAATATTTGCGGTTATTTTTGCGGATATCATTGCGGTTATTTTTGCGGATATTATTGCGGTTATTTTTGCGGATATTATTGCGGTTATTTTGCGGTAATATTTGCGGTTATTTTTGCGGATATCATTGCGGTTATTTTGCGGTAATATTTGCGGTTATTTTTGCGGATATCATTGCGGTTATTTTTGCGGATATTATTGCGGTTATTTTTGCGGATATCATTGCGGTTATTTTGCGGTAATATTTGCGATTATTTTTGCGGATATTATTGCGGTTATTTTTGCGGATATCATTGCGGTTATTTTGCGGTGATATTTGCTGTTATTTTGGCGGATATCATTGCGGTTATTTTTGCGGATATCATTGCGTTTATTTTGCGGTGATATTTGCGGTTACTTTGGCGGATATCATTGCGGTTATTTTGCGGTAATATTTGCGGTTATTTTTGCGGATATCATTGCGGTTATTTTTGCGGATATTATTGCGGTTATTTTTGCGGATATTATTGCGGTTATTTTGCGGTGATATTTGCGGTTATTTTTGCGGATATCATTGCGGTTATTTTGCGGTAATATTTGCGGTTATTTTTGCGGATATCATTGCGGTTATTTTTGCGGATATTATTGCGGTTATTTTTGCGGATATCATTGCGGTTATTTTGCGGTGATATTTGCGGTAATTTTTGCGGATATCATTGCGGTTATTTTGCGGTAATATTTGCGGTTATTTTTGCGGATATCATTGCGGTTATTTTTGCGGATATTATTGCGGTTATTTTTGCGGATATCATTGCGGTTATTTTTGCGGATATCATTGCGGTTATTTTGCGGTAACATTTGCGGTTATTTTTGCGGATATTATTGCGGTTATTTTTGCGGATATCATTGCGGTTATTTTGCGGTGATATTTGCGGTTATTTTTGCGGATATCATTGCGGTTATTTTGCGGTATTATTTGCGGTTATTTTTGCGGATATCATTGCGGTTATTTTTGCGGATATTATTGCGGTTATTTTTGCGGATATCATTGCGGTTATTTTGCGGTGATATTTGCGGTAATTTTTGCGGATATCATTGCGGTTATTTTTGCGGATATTATTGCGGTTATTTTTGCGGATATTATTGCGGTTATTATTGCGGATATCATTGCGGTTATTTTGCGGTAACATTTGCGGTTATTTTTGCGGATATAATTGCGGTTTTTTTTGCGGATATCATTGCGGTTATTTTGCGGTAATATTTGCGGTTATTTTTGCGGATATTATTGCGGTTATTTTGCGGTAATATTTGCGGTTATTTTTGCGGATATCATTGCGGTTATTTTTGCGGATATTATTGCGGTTATTTTTGCGGATATCATTGCGGTTATTTTGCGGTGATATTTGCGGTTATTTTTGCGGATATCATTGCGGTTATTTTGCGGTAATATTTGCGGTTATTTTTGCGGATAGTATTGCGGTTATTTTGATGTAATATTAACGGATAATTTTGCGGATATTATTGCGGTTATTTTTGCGGATATCATTGCGGTTATTTTTGCGGATATCATTGCGATTATTTTGCGGGGATATTTGCGGTTATTTTTGCGGATATCATTGCGGTTATTTTGCGGTAATATTTGCGGTTATTTTTGCGGATATTATTGCGGTTATTTTGCGGTAATATTTGCGGTTATTTTTGCGGATATCATTGCGGTTATTTTTGCGGATATTATTGCAGTTATTTTTGCGGATATCATTGCGGTTATTTTGCGGTAATATTTGCGGTTATTTTTGCGGATATTATTGCGGTTATTTTTGCGGATATCATTGCGGTTATTTTGCGGTGATATTTGCGGTTATTTTTGCGGATATCATCGCGGTTATTTAACGGTAATATTTGCGGTTATTTTTGCTGATATCAATGCGGTTATTTTTGCGGATATTATTGCGGTTATTTTTGCGGATATTATTGCGGTTATTTTGCTGTAATATTTGCGGTTATTTTTGCGGATATTCTTGCGGTTATTTTTGCAGATATCATTGCGGTTATTTTTGCGGATATCATTGCGGTTATTTTGCTGTAATATTTGCGGTTATTTTTGCGGATATTATTGCGGTTATTTTTGCGGATATCATTGCGGTTATTTTTGCGGATATCATTGCGGTTATTTTGCTGTAATATTTGCGGTTATTTTTGCGGATATTATTGCGGTTATTTTTGCGGATATCATTGCGGTTATTTTTCGGTGATATTTGCGGTTATTTTTGCGGATATAATTGCGGTTATTTTGCTGTAATATTGGCGGTTAATTTTGCGGATATCATTGCGGTTATTTTTGCGGATATTATTGCGGTTATTTTTGCGGATATCATTGCGGTTATTTTGCGGTGATATTTGCGGTTATTTTTGCGGATATCATTGCGGTTATTTTTGCGGATATTATTGCGGTTATTTTTGCGGATATTATTGCGGTTATTTTTGCGGTTATTTTGCGGTAATATTTGCGGTTATTTTGCGGTGATATTTGCGGTTATTTTTGCGGATATCATTGCGGTTATTTTGCGGTAATATTTGCGGTTATTTTTGCGGATATCATTGCGGTTATTTTTGCGGATATCATTGCGGTTATTTTGCGGTGATATTTGCGGTTATTTTTGCGGATATCATTGCGGTTATTTTGCGGTAATATTTGCGGTTATTTTTGCGGATATCATTGCGGTTATTTTTGCGGATGTTATTGCGGTTATTTTTGCGGATATTATTGCGGTTATTTTTGCGGATATCATTGCGGTTATTTTGCGGTAACATTTGCGGTTATTTTTGCGGATATTATTGCGGTTATTTTTGCGGATATTATTGCGGTTATTTTTTCGGATATCATTGCGGTTATTTTGCGGTGATATTTGCGGTTATTTTTGCGGATATTATTGCGGTTATTTTGCTGTAATATTGGCGGTTAATTTTGCGGATATCATTGCGGTTATTTTTGCGGATATTATTGCGGTTATTTTTGCGGATATCATTGCGGTTATTTTGCGGTGATATTTGCGGTTATTTTTGCGGATATCATTGCGGTTATTTTGCGGTAATATTTGCGGTTATTTTTGCGGATATCATTGCGGTTATTTTTGCGGATATTATTGCGTTTATTTTTGCGGATATTATTGCGGTTATTTTTGCGGATATCATTGCGGTTATTTTGCGGTAATATTTGCGGTTATTTTTGCGGATATAATTGCGGTTTTTTTTGCGGATATCATTGCGGTTATTTTGCGGTAATATTTGCGGTTATTTTTGCGGATATTATTGCGGTTATTTTGCGGTAATATTTGCGGTTATTTTTGCGGATATCATTGCGGTTATTTTTGCGGATATTATTGCGGTTATTTTTGCGGATATCATTGCGTTTATTTTGCGGTGATATTTGCGGTTATTTTTGCGGATATCATTGCGGTTAATTTGCGGTAATATTTGCGGTTATTTTTGCGGATATTATTGCGGTTATTTTGATGTAATATTAACGGTTAATTTTTCGGATATTATTGCGGTTATTTTTGCGGATATCATTGCGGTTATTTTTGCAGATATCATTGCGGTTATTTTGCGGTGATATTTGCGGTTATTTTTGCGGATATCATTGCGGTTATTTTTGCGGATATCATTGCGGTTATTTTGCGGATATCATTGCGGTTATTTTGCGGTGATATTTGCGGTTATTTTTGCGGATATCATCGCGGTTATTTAACGGTAATATTTGCGGTTATTTTTGCTGATATCAATGCGGTTATTTTTGCGGATATTATTGCGGTTATTTTTGCGGATATTATTGCGGTTATTTTGCTGTAATATTTGCGGTTATTTTTGCGGATATTCTTGCGGTTATTTTTGCAGATATCATTGCGGTTATTTTTGCGGATATCATTGCGGTTATTTTGCTGTAATATTTGCGGTTATTTTTGCGAATATTATTGCGGTTATTTTTGCGGATATCATTGCGGTTATTTTTGCGGATATCATTGCGGTTATTTTGCTGTAATATTTGCGGTTATTTTTGCGGATATTATTGCGGTTATTTTTGCGGATATCATTGCGGTTATTTTTCGGTGATATTTGCGGTTATTTTTGCGGATATAATTGCGGTTATTTTGCTGTAATATTGGCGGTTAATTTTGCGGATATCATTGCGGTTATTTTTGCGGATATTATTGCGGTTATTTTTGCGGATATCATTGCGGTTATTTTGCGGTGATATTTGCGGTTATTTTTGCGGATATCATTGCGGTTATTTTTGCGGATATTATTGCGGTTATTTTTGCGGATATTATTGCGGTTATTTTTGCGGTTATTTTGCGGTAATATTTGCGGTTATTTTGCGGTGATATTTGCGGTTATTTTTGCGGATATCATTGCGGTTATTTTGCGGTAATATTTGCGGTTATTTTTGCGGATATCATTGGGGTTATTTTTGCGGATATCATTGCGGTTATTTTGCGGTGATATTTGCGGTTATTTTTGCGGATATCATTGCGGTTATTTTGCGGTAATATTTGCGGTTATTTTTGCGGATATCATTGCGGTTATTTTTGCGGATGTTATTGCGGTTATTTTTGCGGATATTATTGCGGTTATTTTTGCGGATATCATTGCGGTTATTTTGCGGTAACATTTGCGGTTATTTTTGCGGATATTATTGCGGTTATTTTTGCGGATATAATTGCGGTTATTTTTTCGGATATCATTGCGGTTATTTTGCGGTGATATTTGCGGTTATTTTTGCGGATATTATTGCGGTTATTTTGCTGTAATATTGGCGGTTAATTTTGCGGATATCATTGCGGTTATTTTTGCGGATATTATTGCGGTTATTTTTGCGGATATCATTGCGGTTATTTTGCGGTGATATTTGCGGTTATTTTTGCGGATATCATTGCGGTTATTTTGCGGTAATATTTGCGGTTATTTTTGCGGATATCATTGCGGTTATTTTTGCGGATATTATTGCGTTTATTTTTGCGGATATTATTGCGGTTATTTTTGCGGATATCATTGCGGTTATTTTGCGGTAATATTTGCGGTTATTTTTGCGGATATAATTGCGGTTTTTTTTGCGGATATCATTGCGGTTATTTTGCGGTAATATTTGCGGTTATTTTTGCGGATATTATTGCGGTTATTTTGCGGTAATATTTGCGGTTATTTTTGCGGATATCATTGCGGTTATTTTTGCGGATATTATTGCGGTTATTTTTGCGGATATCATTGCGTTTATTTTGCGGTGATATTTGCGGTTATTTTTGCGGATATCATTGCGGTTAATTTGCGGTAATATTTGCGGTTATTTTTGCGGATATTATTGCGGTTATTTTGATGTAATATTAACGGTTAATTTTTCGGATATTATTGCGGTTATTTTTGCGGATATCATTGCGGTTATTTTTGCGGATATCATTGCGGTTATTTTGCGGTGTTATTTGCGGTTATTTTTGCGGATATCATTGCGGTTATTTTGCGGTAATATTTGCGGTTACTTTTGCGGATATTATTGCGGTTATTTTGCGGTAATATTTGCGGTTATTTTTGCGGATATCATTGCGGTTATTTTTGCGGATATTATTGCGGTTATTTTGCGGTGATATTTGCGGTTATTTTTGCGGATATCATTGCGGTTATTTAGCGGTAATATTTGCGGTTATTTTTGCTGATATCATTGCGGTTATTTTTGCGGATATTATTGCGGTTATTTTTGCGGATATTATTGCGGTTATTTTGCTGTAATATTTGCGGTTATTTTTGCGGATATTATTGCGGTTATTTTGCTGTAATATTTGCGGTTATTTTTGCGGATATTATTGCGGTTATTTTTGCGGATATTATTGCGGTTATTTTGCTGTAATATTTGCGGTTATTTTTGCGGATATTATTGCGGTTATTTTTGCGGATATCATTGCGGTTATTTTGCTGTAATATTTGCGGTTATTTTTGCGGATATTATTGCGGTTATTTTTTCGGATATCATTGCGGTTATTTTGCGGTGATATTTGCGGTTATTTTTGCGGATATTATTGCGGTTATTTTGCTGTAATATTGGCGGTTAATTTTGCGGATATCATTGCGGTTATTTTTGCGGATATTATTGCGGTTATTTTTGCGGATATCATTGCGGTTATTTTGCGGTGATATTTGCGGTTATTTTTGCGGATATCATTGCGGTTATTTTGCGGAAATATTTGCGGTTATTTTTGCGGATATTATTGCGGTTATTTTTGCGGATATCATTGCGGTTATTTTGCGGTGATATTTGCGGTTATTTTTGCGGATATCATTGCGGTTATTTTTGCGGATATCATTGCGGTTATTTTGCGGTGATATTTGCGGTTATTTTGGCGGATATCATTGCGGTTATTTTGCGGTAATATTTGCGGTTATTTTTGCGGATATCATTGCGGTTATTTTTGCGGATATTATTGCGGTTATTTTTGCGGATATTATTGCGGTTATTTTGCGGTAATATTTGCGGTTATTTTTGCGGATATCATTGCGGTTATTTTTGCGGATATCATTGCGGTTATTTTGCGGTAATATTAGCGGTTACTTTTGCGGATATTATTGCGGTTTTTTTTGCAGATATCATTGCGGTTATTTTGCGGTAATATTTGCGGTTATTTTTGCGGATATCATTGCGGTTATTTTTGCGGATATCATTGCGGTTATTTTTGCGGATATCATTGCGGTTATTTTGCGGTAACATTTGCGGTTATTTTTGCGGATATTATTGCGGTTATTTTTGCGGATATCATTGCGGTTATTTTGCGGTGATATTTGCGGTTATTTTTGCGGATATCATTGCGGTTATTTTGCGGTGATATTTGCGGTTTTTTTTGCGGATATCAATGCGGTTATTTTGCGGTAATATTTGCGGTTTTTTTTGCGAATATCAATGCGGTTATTTTGCGGTGATATTTGCGGTTATTTTTGCGGATATCATTGCGGTTATTATTGCGGATATTATTGCGGTTATTTTTGCGGATATTATTGCGGTTATTTTTGCGGATATCATTGCGGTTATTTTGCGGTGATATTTGCGGTTATTTTTGCGGATATCATAGCGGTTATTTTGCGGTAATATTTGCGGTTATTTTTGCGGATATCATTTTGGTGTTATTTTGCGGTAATATTTGCGGTTATTTTTGCGGATATCATTGCGGTTATTTTGCGGTAATATTTGCGGTTATTTTTGCGGATATTATTGCGGTTATTTTTGCGGATATCATTGCGGTTATTTTTGCGGATATTATTGCGGTTATTTTTGCGGATATCATTGCGGTTATTTTGCGGTGATATTTGCGGTTATTTTTGCGGATATCATTGCGGTTATTTTGCGGTAATATTTGCGGTTATTTTTGCGGATATCATTGCGGTTATTTTTGCGGATATTATTGCGGTTATTTTTGCGGATATCATTGCGGTTATTTTGCGGTGATATTTGCGGTTATTTTGCGGTGATATTTGCGGTTTTTTTTGCGGATATCAATGCGGTTATTTTGCGGTAATATTTGCGGTTTTTTTTGCGAATATCAATGCGGTTATTTTGCGGTGATATTTGCGGTTATTTTTGCGGATATCATTGCGGTTATTTTTGCGGATATTATTGCGGTTATTTTTGCGGATATTATTGCGGTTATTTTTGCGGATATCATTGCGGTTATTTTGCGGTGATATTTGCGGTTATTTTTGCGGATATCATTGCGGTTATTTTGCGGTAATATTTGCGGTTATTTTTGCGGATATCATTTTGGTGTTATTTTGCGGTAATATTTGCGGTTATTTTTGCGGATATCATTGCGGTTATTTTACGGTAATATTTGCGGTTATTTTTGCGGATATTATTGCGGTTATTTTTGCGGATATCATTGCGGTTATTTTGCGGTGATATTTGCGGTTATTTTAGCGGATATCATTGCGGTTATTTTTGCGGATATCATTGCGGTTATTTTGCGGTGATAAATTGCGGTTATTTTGGCGGATATCATTGCGGTTATTTTGCGGTAATATTTGCGGTTATTTTTGCGGATATCATTGCGGTTATTTTTGCGGATATTATTGCGGTTACTTTTGCGGATATCATTGCGGTTATTTTGCGGTGATATTTGCGGTTATTTTTGCGGATATCATTGCGGTTATTTTTGCGGATATTATTGCGGTTATTTTTGCGGATTTTATTGCGGTTATTTTAGCGGATATCATTGCGGTTATTTTTGCAGATATCATTGCGGTTATTTTGCGGTGATATTTGCGATTATTTTTGCGGATATAATTGCGGTTATTTTGCGGTAATATTTGCGGTTATTTTTGCGGATATCAATGCGGTTATTTTTGCGGATATTAATGCGGTTATTTTTGCGGATATTATTGCGGTTATTTTTGCGGATATCATTGCGGTTATTTTGCGGTAACATTTGCGGTTATTTTTGCGGTTATTATTGCGGTTATTTTTGCGGATATCATTGCGGTTATTTTGCGGTAATATTTGCGGTTATTTTTGCGGATATTATTGCGGTTATTTTGCTGTAATATTTGCGGTTAATTTTGCGGATATCATTGCGGTTATTTTTGCGGATATTATTGCGGTTATTTTTGCGGATATCATTGCGGTTATTTTGCGGTAATATTTGCGGTTATTTTTGCGGATATCATTGCGGTTATTTTGCTGTAATATTTGCGGTTAATTTTGCGGATATTATTGCGGTTATTTTTGCGGATATCATTGCGGTTATTTTTGCGGATATCATTGCGGTTATTTTGCGGTAATATTTGCGGTTATTTTTGCGGATATCATTGCGGTTATTTTTGCGGATATTATTGCGGTTATTTTTGCGGATATTATTGCGGTTATTTTTGCGGATATCATTGCGGTTATTTTGCGGTAACATTTGCGGTTATTTTTGCGGATATTATTGCGGTTATTTTTGCGGATATCATTGCGGTTATTTTGCTGTAATATTTGCGGTTAATTTTGCGGATATTATTGCGGTTATTTTTGCGGATATCATTGCGGTTATTTTGCGGTGATATTTGCGGTTATTTTTGCGGATATCATTGCGGTTATTTTGCGGTAATATTTGCGGTTATTTTTGCGGATATCATTGCGGTTATTTTGCGGTAATATTTGCGGTTATTTTTGCGGATATTATTGCGGTTATTTTGCTGTAATATTTGCGGTTAATTTTGCGGATATCATTGCGGTTATTTTTGCGGATATTATTGCGGTTATTTTTGCGGATATCATTGCGGTTATTTTGCGGTAATATTTGCGGTTATTTTCGCGGATATCATTGCGGTTATTTTTGCGGATATTATTGCGGTTATTTTTGCGGATATCATTGCGGTTATTTTGCGGTAACATTTGCGGTTATTTTTGCGGATATTATTGCGGTTATTTTTGCGGATATCATTGCGGTTATTTTGCGGTAATATTTGCGGTTATTTTTGCGGATATTATTGCGGTTATTTTGCTGTAATATTTGCGGTTAATTTTGCGGATATCATTGCGGTTATTTTTGCGGATATTATTGCGGTTATTTTTGCGGATATCATTGCGGTTATTTTGCGGTGATATTGGCGGTTATTTTTGCGGATATCAATGCGGTTATTTTGCGGTAATATTTGCGGTTATTTTTGCGGATATTATTGCGGTTATTTTTGCGGATATCATTGCGGTTATTTTGCGGTGATATTTGCGGTTATTTTTGCGGATATCATTGCGGTTATTTTGCGGTGATATTTGCGGTTATTTTTGCGGATATCATTGCGGTTATTTTGCGGTCATATTTGCGGTTATTTTTGCGGATATCATTGCGGTTATTTTGCGGTGGAATTTGCGGTTATTTTTGCGGATATCATTGCGGTTATTTTGCGGTAATATTTGCGGTTATTTTTGCGGATATCATTGCGGTTATTTTTGCGGATATTATTGCGGTTATTTTTACGGATATCATTGCGGTTATTTTGCTGTAATATTTGCATTTAATTTTGCGGATATTATTGCGGTTATTTTTGCGGATATCAATGCGGTTATTTTTGCGGATATCATTGCGGTTATTTTGCGGTGATATTTGCGGTTATTTTGGCGGATATCATTGAGGTTATTTTGCGGTAATATTTGCGGTTATTTTTGCGGATATCATTGCGGTTATTTTTGCGGATATTATTGCGGTTATTTTTGCGGATATTATTGCGGTTATTTTGCGGTAATATTTGCGGTTATTTTTGCGGATATCATTGCGGTTATTTTTGCGGATATTATTGCGGTTATTTTTGCGGATATCATTGCGGTTATTTTGCGGTGATATTTGCGGTTATTTTTGCGGATATCATTGCGGTTACTTTTGCGGATATTATTGCGGTTATTTTTGCGGATATTATTGCGGTTATTTTTGCGGATATCATTGCGGTTATTTTGCGATAATATTTGCGGTTATTTTTGCGGATATTATTGCGGTTATTTTTGCGGATATCATTGCGGTTATTTTGCGGTGATATTTGCGGTTATTTTTTTCGGATATCATTGCGGTTATTTTTGCGGATATCATTGCGGTTATTTTGCGGTGATATTTGCGGTTATTTTTGCGGATATCATGGCGGTTATTTTGCGGTAATATTTGCGGTTATTTTTGCGGATATCATTGCGGTTATTTTGCGGTGATATTTGCGGTTATTTTTGCGGATATCATTGCGGTTACTTTTGCGGATATTATTGCGGTTATTTTTGCGGATATTATTGCGGTTATTTTTGCGGATATTATTGCGGTTATTTTTGCGGATATCATTGCGGTTATTTTTGCGGATATTATTGCGGTTATTTTTGCGGATATCATTGCGGTTATTTTGCGGTAACATTTGCGGTTATTTTTGCGGATATTATTGCGGTTATTTTTGCGGATATCATTGCGGTTATTTTTGCGGATATCATTGCGGTTATTTTGCGGTGATATTTGCGGTTATTTTTGCGGATATCATTGCGGTTATTTTGCTGTAATATTTGCGGTTATTTTTGCGGATATCATTGCGGTTATTTTGCGGTGATATTTGCGGTTATTTTTGCGGATATCATTGCGGTTACTTTTGCGGATATTATTGCGGTTATTTTTGCGGATATTATTGCGGTTATTTTTGCGGATATTATTGCGGTTATTTTTGCGGATATCATTGCGGTTATTTTTGCGGATATTATTGCGGTTATTTTTGCGGATATCATTGCGGTTATTTTGCGGTAACATTTGCGGTTATTTTTGCGGATATTATTGCGGTTATTTTTGCGGATATCATTGCGGTTATTTGGCGGTAATATTTGCGGTTATTTTTGCGGATATTATTGCGGGAATTTTGCTGTAATATTTGCGGTTAATTTTGCGGATATCATTGCGGTTATTTTTGCGGATATTATTGCGGTTATTTTTGCGGATATCATTGCGGTTATTTTGCGGTAATATTTGCGGTTTTTTTTGCGGATATCATTGCGGTTATTTTTGCGGATATTATTGCGGTTATTTTTGCGGATATCATTGCGGTTATTTTGCGGTAACATTTGCGGTTATTTTTGCGGATATTATTGCGGTTATTTTTGCGGATATCATTGCGGTTATTTTGCGGTAATATTTGCGGTTATTTTTGCGGATATTATTGCGGTTATTTTGCTGTAATATTTGCGGTTAATTTTGCGGATATCATTGCGGTTATTATTGCGGATATTATTGCGGTTATTTTTGCGGATATCATTGCGGTTATTTTGCGGTGATATTTGCGGTTATTTTTGCGGATATCAATGCGGTTATTTTGCGGTAATATTTGCGGTTATTTTTGCGGATATTATTGCGGTTATTTTTGCGGATATCATTGCGGTTATATTGCGGTGATATTTGCGGTTATTTTTGCGGATATCATTGCGGTTATTTTGCGGTGATATTTGCGGTTATTTTTGCGGATATCATTGCGGTTATTTTGCGGTCATATTTGCGGTTATTTTTGCGGATATCATTGCGGTTATTTTGCGGTAATATTTGCGGTTATTTTTGCGGATATCATTGCGGTTAATTTTTGCGGATATTATTGCGGTTATTTTTGCGGATATCATTGCGGTTATTTTGCTGTAATATTTGCATTTAATTTTGCGGATATTATTGCGGTTATTTTTGCGGATATCATTGCGGTTATTTTTGCGGATATCATTGCGGTTATTTTGCGGTGATATTTGCGGTTATTTTTGCGGATATCATTGAGGTTATTTTGCGGTAATATTTGCGGTTATTTTTGCGGATATCATTGCGGTTATTTTTGCGGATATTATTGCGGTTATTTTTGCGGATATTATTGCGGTTATTTTGCGGTAATATTTGCGGTTATTTTTGCGGATATCATTGCGGTTATTTTTGCGGATATTATTGCGGTTATTTTTGCGGATATCATTGCGGTTATTTTGCGGTGATATTTGCGGTTATTTTTGCGGATATCATTGCGGTTACTTTTGCGGATATTATTGCGGTTATTTTTGCGGATATTATTGCGGTTATTTTTGCGGATATCCTTGCGGTTATTTTGCGGTAATATTTGCGGATATTTTTGCGGATATTATTGCGGTTATTTTTGCAGATATCATTGCGGTTATTTTGCGGTGATATTTGCGGTTATTTTTTTCGGATATCATTGCGGTTATTTTTGCGGATAACATTGCGGTTATTTTGCGGTGATATTTGCGGTTATTTTTGCGGATATCATTGCGGTTATTTTGCGGTAATATTTGCGGTTATTTTTGCGGTTATCATTGCGGTTTTTTTTGCGGATATTATTGCGGTTATTTTTGCGGATATTATTGCGGTTATTTTTGCGGATATCATTGCGGTTATTTTGCGGTAACATTTGCGGTTATTTTTGCGGATATTATTGCGGTTATTTTTGCGGATATCATTGCGGTTATTTTTGCGGATATTATTGCGGTTATTTTTGCGGATATCATTGCGTTTATTTTGCGGTAACATTTGCGGTTATTTTTGCGGATATTATTGCGGTTATTTGGCGGTAATATTTGCGGTTATTTTTGCGGATATTATTGCGGTTATTTTTGCGGTTATCATTGCGGTTTTTTTTGCGGATATTATTGCGGTTATTTTTGCGGATATTATTGCGGTTATTTTTGCGGATATCATTGCGGTTATTTTGCGGTAACATTTGCGGTTATTTTTGCGGATATTATTGCGGTTATTTTTGCGGATATCATTGCGGTTATTTTTGCGGATATTATTGCGGTTATTTTTGCGGATATCATTGCGTTTATTTTGCGGTAACATTTGCGGTTATTTTTGCGGATATCATTGCGGTTATTTGGCGGTAATATTTGCGGTTATTTTTGCGGATATTATTGCGGTTATTTTGCTGTAATATTTGCGGTTAATTTTGCGGATATCATTGCGGTTATTTTTGCGGATATTATTGCGGTTATTTTTGCGGATATCATTGCGGTTATTTTGCGGTAATATTTGCGGTTATTTTTGCGGATATCATTGCGGTTATTTTTGCGGATATTATTGCTGTTATTTTTGCGCATATCATTGCGGTTATTTTGCTGTAATATTTGCGGTTAATTTTGTGTATATTATTGCGGTTATTTTTGCGGATATCATTGCGGTTATTTTTGCGGATATCATTGCGGTTATTTTGCTGTGATATTTGCGGTTATTTTTGCGGATATCATTGCGGTTATTTTGCGGTGATATTTGCGGTTATTTTTGCGGATATCATTGCGGTTACTTTTGCGGATATTATTGCGGTTATTTTTGCGGATATTATTGCGGTTATTTTTGCGGATATTATTGCGGTTATTTTGCTGTAATATTTGCGGTTAATTTTGCGGATATCATTGCGGTTATTTTTGCGGATATCATTGCGGTTATTTTGCGGTAATATTTGCGGTTATTTTTGCGGATATCATTGCGGTTATTTTTGCGGATATTATTGCTGTTATTTTTGCGCATATCATTGCGGTTATTTTGCTGTAATATTTGCGGTTAATTTTGTGTATATTATTGCGGTTATTTTTGCGGATATCATTGCGGTTATTTTTGCGGATATCATTGCGGTTATTTTGCTGTGATATTTGCGGTTATTTTTGCGGATATCATTGCGGTTATTTTGCGGTGATATTTGCGGTTATTTTTGCGGATATCATTGCGGTTATTTTGCGGTAATATTTGCGGTTATTTTTGCGGATATTATTGCGGTTATTTTTGCGGATATCATTGCGGTTATTTTGCGATGATATTTGCGGTTATTTTTGCGGATATCATTGCGGTTATTTTGCGGTAATATTTGCGGTTATTTTTGCGGATATCATTGCGGTTATTTTTGCGGATATTATTGCGGTTATTTTTGCGGATATCATTGCGGTTATTTTTGCGGATATCATTGCGGTTATTTTGCGGTGATATTTGCGGTTATTTTTGCGGATATTATTGCGGTTATTTTTGCGGATATTATTGCGGTTATTTTTGCGGATATCATTGCGGTTATTTTGCTGTAATATTTGCGGTTAATTTTGCGGATATTATTGCGGTTATTTTTGCGGATATCATTGCGGTTATTTTTGCGGATATCATTGCGGTTATTTTGCGGTGATATTTGCGGTTATTTTTGCGGATATCATTGCGGTTATTTTGCTGTAATATTTGCGGTTATTTTTGCGGATATCATTGCGGTTATTTTGCGGTGATATTTGCGGTTATTTTTGCGGATATCATTGCGGTTACTTTTGCGGATATTATTGCGGTTATTTTTGCGGATATTATTGCGGTTATTTTTGCGGATATTATTGCGGTTATTTTTGCGGATATCATTGCGGTTATTTTTGCGGATATTATTGCGGTTATTTTTGCGGATATCATTGCGGTTATTTTGCGGTAACATTTGCGGTTATTTTTGCGGATATTATTGCGGTTATTTTTGCGGATATCATTGCGGTTATTTGGCGGTAATATTTGCGGTTATTTTTGCGGATATTATTGCGGTTATTTTGCTGTAATATTTGCGGTTAATTTTGCGGATATCATTGCGGTTATTTTTGCGGATATTATTGCGGTTATTTTTGCGGATATCATTGCGGTTATTTTGCGGTAATATTTGCGGTTTTTTTTGCGGATATCATTGCGGTTATTTTTGCGGATATTATTGCGGTTATTTTTGCGGATATCATTGCGGTTATTTTGCGGTAACATTTGCGGTTATTTTTGCGGATATTATTGCGGTTATTTTTGCGGATATCATTGCGGTTATTTTGCGGTAATATTTGCGGTTATTTTTGCGGATATTATTGCGGTTATTTTGCTGTAATATTTGCGGTTAATTTTGCGGATATCATTGCGGTTATTATTGCGGATATTATTGCGGTTATTTTTGCGGATATCATTGCGGTTATTTTGCGGTGATATTTGCGGTTATTTTTGCGGATATCAATGCGGTTATTTTGCGGTAATATTTGCGGTTATTTTTGCGGATATTATTGCGGTTATTTTTGCGGATATCATTGCGGTTATATTGCGGTGATATTTGCGGTTATTTTTGCGGATATCATTGCGGTTATTTTGCGGTGATATTTGCGGTTATTTTTGCGGATATCATTGCGGTTATTTTGCGGTCATATTTGCGGTTATTTTTGCGGATATCATTGCGGTTATTTTGCGGTAATATTTGCGGTTATTTTTGCGGATATCATTGCGGTTAATTTTTGCGGATATTATTGCGGTTATTTTTGCGGATATCATTGCGGTTATTTTGCTGTAATATTTGCATTTAATTTTGCGGATATTATTGCGGTTATTTTTGCGGATATCATTGCGGTTATTTTTGCGGATATCATTGCGGTTATTTTGCGGTGATATTTGCGGTTATTTTTGCGGATATCATTGAGGTTATTTTGCGGTAATATTTGCGGTTATTTTTGCGGATATCATTGCGGTTATTTTTGCGGATATTATTGCGGTTATTTTTGCGGATATTATTGCGGTTATTTTGCGGTAATATTTGCGGTTATTTTTGCGGATATCATTGCGGTTATTTTTGCGGATATTATTGCGGTTATTTTTGCGGATATCATTGCGGTTATTTTGCGGTGATATTTGCGGTTATTTTTGCGGATATCATTGCGGTTACTTTTGCGGATATTATTGCGGTTATTTTTGCGGATATTATTGCGGTTATTTTTGCGGATATCCTTGCGGTTATTTTGCGGTAATATTTGCGGATATTTTTGCGGATATTATTGCGGTTATTTTTGCAGATATCATTGCGGTTATTTTGCGGTGATATTTGCGGTTATTTTTTTCGGATATCATTGCGGTTATTTTTGCGGATAACATTGCGGTTATTTTGCGGTGATATTTGCGGTTATTTTTGCGGATATCATTGCGGTTATTTTGCGGTAATATTTGCGGTTATTTTTGCGGTTATCATTGCGGTTTTTTTTGCGGATATTATTGCGGTTATTTTTGCGGATATTATTGCGGTTATTTTTGCGGATATCATTGCGGTTATTTTGCGGTAACATTTGCGGTTATTTTAGCGGATATTATTGCGGTTATTTTTGCGGATATCATTGCGGTTATTTTGCTGTAATATTTGCGGTTAATTTTGCGGATATTATTGCGGTTATTTTTGCGGATATCATTGCGGTTATTTTTGCGGATATCATTGCGGTTATTTTGCGGTAATATTTGCGGTTATTTTTGCGGATATCATTGCGGTTATTTTTGCGGATATTATTGCGGTTATTTTTGCGGATATTATTGCGGTTATTTTTGCGGATATCATTGCGGTTATTTTGCTGTAACATTTGCGGTTATTTTTGCGGATATTATTGCGGTTTTTTTTGCGGATATCATTGCGGTTATTTTGCTGTAATATTTGCGGTTAATTTTGCGGATATTAATGCGGTTATTTTTGCGGATATCATTGCGGTTATTTTTGCGGATATCATTGCGGTTATTTTGCGGTGATATTTGCGGTTATTTTTGCGGATATCATTGCGTTTTAATTGCGGTAATATTTGCGGTTATTTTTGCGGATATCATTGCGGTTATTTTTGCGGATATTATTGCGGTTATTTTTCCGGATATTATTGCGGTTATTTTTGCGGATATCATTGCGGTTATTTTGCGGTAACATTTGCGGTTATTTTTGCGGATATTATTGCGGTTATTTTTGCGGATATCATTGCGGTTATTTTGCGGTGATATTTGCGGTTTATTTTGCGGATATCATTGCGGTTATTTTGCGGTAATATTGGCGGTTATTTTTGCGGATATTATTGCGGTTATTTTTGCGGATATCATTGCGGTTATTTTGCGGTGATATTTGCGGTTATTTTTGCGGATATCATTGCGGTTATTTTGCGGTAATATTTGCGGTTATTTTTGCGGATATCATTGCGGTTATTTTTGCGGATATTATTGCGGTTATTTTTGCGGATATTATTGCGGTTATTATTGCGGATATCATTGCGGTTATTTTGCGGTAACATTTGCGGTTATTTTTGCGGATATAATTGCGGTTTTTTTTGCGGATATCATTGCGGTTATTTTGCGGTAATATTTGCGGTTATTTTTGCGGATATTATTGCGGTTATTTTGCGGTAATATTTGCGGTTATTTTTGCGGATATCATTGCGGTTATTTTTGCGGATATTATCGCGGTTATTTTTGCGGATATCATTGCGGTTATTTTGCGGTGATATTTGCGGTTATTTTTGCGGATATCATTGCGGTTATTTTGCGGTAATATTTGCGGTTATTTTTGCGGATATTATTGCGGTTATTTTGATGTAATATTAACGGTTAATTTTGCGGATATTATTGCGGTTATTTTTGCGGATATCATTGCGGTTATTTTTGCGGATATCATTGCGGTTATTTTGCGGTGATATTTGCGGTTATTTTTGCGGATATCATTGCGGTTATTTTGCGGTAATATTTGCGGTTATTTTTGCGGATATTATTGCGGTTATTTTGCGGTAATATTTGCGGTTATTTTTGCGGATATCATTGCGGTTATTTTTGCGGATTTTATTGCAGTTATTTTTGCGGATATCATTGCGGTTATTTTGCGGTAATATTTGCGGTTATTTTTGCGGATATTATTGCGGTTATTTTTGCGGATATCATTGCGGTTATTTTGCGGTGATATTTGCGGTTATTTTTGCGGATATCATTGCGGTTATTTAACGGTAATATTTGCGGTTATTTTTGCTGATATCAATGCGGTTATTTTTGCTGATATCATTGCGGTTATTTTGCTGTAATATTTGCGGTTAATTTTGCGGATATTAATGCGATTATTTTAGCGGATATCATTGCGGTTATTTTTGCGGATATCATTGCGGTTATTTTGCGGTGATATTTGCGGTTATTTTTGCGGATATCATTGCGGTTATTTTTCGGTATTATTTGCGGTTATTTTTGCGGATATCATTGCGTTTATTTTTGCGGATTTTATTGCGTTTATTTTTGCGGATATTATTGCGGTTATTTTTGCGGATATCATTGCGGTTATTTTGCGGTAACATTTGCGGTTATTTTTGCGGATATTATTGCGGTTATTTTTGCGGATATCATTGCGGTTATTTTGCTGTAATATTTGCGGTTAATTTTGCGGATATTATAGCGGTTATTTTTGCGGATATCATTGCGGTTATTTTGCGGTGATATTTGCGGATATCATTGCGGTTATTTTGCGGTAATATTTGCGGTTATTTTTGCGGATATCATTGCGGTTATTTTTGCGGATATTATTGCGGTTATTTTTGCGGATATCATTGCGGTTATTTTGCTGTAATATTTGCGGTTAATTTTGCGGATATTATTGCGGTTATTTTTGCGGATATCATTGCGGTTATTTTTGCGGATATCATTGCGGTTATTTTGCGGTAATATTTGCGGTTATTTTTGCGGATATCATTGCGGTTATTTTTGCGGATATTATTGCGGTTATTTTTGCGGATATTATTGCGGTTATTTTTGCGGATATCATTGCGGTTATTTTGTGGTAACATTTGCGGTTATTTTTGCGGATATTATTGCGGTTATTTTTGTGGATATCATTGCGGTTATTTTTGCGGATATCATTGCGGTTATTTTGCGGTGATATTTGCGGTTATTTTTGCGGATATCATTGCGGTTATTTTGCTGTAATATTTGCGGTTAATTTTGCGGATATTATTGCGATTATTTTTGCGGATATCATTGCGGTTATTTTTGCGGATATCATTGCGGTTATTTTGCGGTGATATTTGCGGTTATTTTTGCGGATATCATTGCGGTTATTTTTCGGTATTATTTGCGGTTATTTTTGCGGATATCATTGCGTTTATTATTGCGGATTTTATTGCGTTTATTTTTGCGGATATTATTGCGGTTATTTTTGCGGATATCATTGCGGTTATTTTGCGGTAACATTTGCGGTTATTTTTGCGGATATTATTGCGGTTATTTTTGCGGATATCATTGCGGTTATTTTGCTGTAATATTTGCGGTTAATTTTGCGGATATTATAGCTGTTATTTTTGCGGATATCATTGCGGTTATTTTGCGGTGATATTTGCGGATATCATTGCGGTTATTTTGCGGTAATATTTGCGGTTATTTTTGCGGATATCATTGCGGTTATTTTTGCGGATATTATTGCGGTTATTTTTGCGGATATCATTGCGGTTATTTTGCTGTAATATTTGCGGTTAATTTTGCGGATATTATTGCGGTTATTTTTGCGGATATCATTGCGGTTATTTTTGCGGATATCATTGCGGTTATTTTGCGGTAATATTTGCGGTTATTTTTGCGGATATCATTGCGGTTATTTTTGCGGATATTATTGCGGTTATTTTTGCGGATATTATTGCGGTTATTTTTGCGGATATCATTGCGGTTATTTTGCGGTAACATTTGCGGTTATTTTTGCGGATATTATTGCGGTTATTTTTGCGGATATCATTGCGGTTATTTTTGCGGATATCATTGCGGTTATTTTGCGGTGATATTTGCGGTTATTTTTGCGGATATCATTGCGGTTATTTTGCTGTAATATTTGCGGTTAATTTTGCGGATATTAATGCGATTATTTTTGCGGATATCATTGCGGTTATTTTTGCGGATATCATTGCGGTTATTTTGCGGTGATATTTGCGGTTATTTTTGCGGATATCATTGCGGTTATTTTTCGGTATTATTTGCGGTTATTTTTGCGGATATCATTGCGTTTATTTTTGCGGATTTTATTGCGCTTATTTTTGCGGATATTATTGCGGTTATTTTTGCGGATATCATTGCGGTTATTTTGCGGTAACATTTGCGGTTATTTTTGCGGATATTATTGCGGTTATTTTTGCGGATATCATTGCGGTTATTTTGCTGTAATATTTGCGGTTAATTTTGCGGATATTATAGCGGTTATTTTTGCGGATATCATTGCGGTTATTTTGCGGTGATATTTGCAGATATCATTGCGGTTATTTTGCGGTAATTTTTGCGGTTATTTTTGAGGATATCATTGCGGTTATTTTAGCGGATATTATTGCGGTTATTTTTGCGGATATCATTGCGGTTATTTTGCTGTAATATTTGCGGTTAATTTTGCGGATATTATTGCGGTTATTTTTGCGGATATCATTGCGGTTATTTTTGCGGATATCATTGCGGTTATTTTGCGGTAATATTTGCGGTTATTTTTGCGGATATCATTGCGGTTATTTTTGCGGATATTATTGCGGTTATTTTTGCGGATATTATTGCGGTTATTTTTGCGGATATCATTGCGGTTATTTTGCTGTAACATTTGCGGTTATTTTTGCGGATATTATTGCGGTTTTTTTTGCGGATATCATTGCGGTTATTTTGCTGTAATATTTGCGGTTAATTTTGCGGATATTAATGCGGTTATTTTTGCGGATATCATTGCGGTTATTTTTGCGGATATCATTGCGGTTATTTTGCGGTGATATTTGCGGTTATTTTTGCGGATATCATTGCGGTTTAATTGCGGTAATATTTGCGGTTATTTTTGCGGATATCATTGCGGTTATTTTTGCGGATATTATTGCGGTTATTTTTGCGGATATCATTGCGGTTATTTTGCGGTAATATTTGCGGTTATTTTTGCGGATATCATTGCGGTTATTTTTGCGGATATTATTGCGGTTATTTTTGCGGATATTATTGCGGTTATTATTGCGGATATCATTGCGGTTATTTTGCGGTAACATTTGCGGTTATTTTTGCGGATATAATTGCGGTTTTTTTTGCGGATATCATTGCGGTTATTTTGCGGTAATATTTGCGGTTATTTTTGCGGATATTATTGCGGTTATTTTGCGGTAATATTTGCGGTTATTTTTGCGGATATCATTGCGGTTATTTTTGCGGATATTATTGCGGTTATTTTTGCGGATATCATTGCGGTTATTTTGCGGTGATATTTGCGGTTATTTTTGCGGATATCATTGCGGTTATTTAACGGTAATATTTGCGGTTATTTTTGCTGATATCAATGCGGTTATTTTTGCTGATATCATTGCGGTTATTTTGCTGTAATATTTGCGGTTAATTTTGCGGATATTAATGCGATTATTTTAGCGGATATCATTGCGGTTATTTTTGCGGATATCATTGCGGTTATTTTGCGGTGATATTTGCGGTTATTTTTGCGGATATCATTGCGGTTATTTTTCGGTATTATTTGCGGTTATTTTTGCGGATATCATTGCGTTTATTTTTGCGGATTTTATTGCGTTTATTTTTGCGGATATTATTGCGGTTATTTTTGCGGATATCATTGCGGTTATTTTGCGGTAACATTTGCGGTTATTTTTGCGGATATTATTGCGGTTATTTTTGCGGATATCATTGCGGTTATTTTGCTGTAATATTTGCGGTTAATTTTGCGGATATTATAGCGGTTATTTTTGCGGATATCATTGCGGTTATTTTGCGGTGATATTTGCGGATATCATTGCGGTTATTTTGCGGTAATATTTGCGGTTATTTTTGCGGATATCATTGCGGTTATTTTTGCGGATATTATTGCGGTTATTTTTGCGGATATCATTGCGGTTATTTTGCTGTAATATTTGCGGTTAATTTTGCGGATATTATTGCGGTTATTTTTGCGGATATCATTGCGGTTATTTTTGCGGATATCATTGCGGTTATTTTGCGGTAATATTTGCGGTTATTTTTGCGGATATCATTGCGGTTATTTTTGCGGATATTATTGCGGTTATTTTTGCGGATATTATTGCGGTTATTTTTGCGGATATCATTGCGGTTATTTTGTGGTAACATTTGCGGTTATTTTTGCGGATATTATTGCGGTTATTTTTGCGGATATCATTGCGGTTATTTTTGCGGATATCATTGCGGTTATTTTGCGGTGATATTTGCGGTTATTTTTGCGGATATCATTGCGGTTATTTTGCTGTAATATTTGCGGTTAATTTTGCGGATATTATTGCGATTATTTTTGCGGATATCATTGCGGTTATTTTTGCGGATATCATTGCGGTTATTTTGCGGTGATATTTGCGGTTATTTTTGCGGATATCATTGCGGTTATTTTTCGGTATTATTTGCGGTAATTGTTGCGGATATCATTGCGTTTATTTTTGCGGATTTTATTGCGTTTATTTTTGCGGATATTATTGCGGTTATTTTTGCGGATATCATTGCGGTTATTTTGCGGTAACATTTGCGGTTATTTTTGCGGATATTATTGCGGTTATTTTTGCGGATATCATTGCGGTTATTTTGCGGTAATATTTGCGGTTATTTTTGCGGATATTATTGCGGTTATTTTTGCAGATATCATTGCGGTTATTTTGCGGTGATATTTGCGGTTATTTTTTTCGGATATCATTGCGGTTATTTTTGCGGATATCATTGCGGTTATTTTGCGGTGATATTTGCGGTTATTTTTGCGGATATCATTGCGGTTATTTTGCGGTAATATTTGCGGTTATTTTTGCGGATATCATTGCGGTTATTTTTGCGGATATCATTGCGGTTATTTTTGCGGATATCATTGCGGTTATTTTGCGGTAATATTTGCGGTTATTTTTGCGGATATCATTGCGGTTATTTTTGCGGATATTATTGCGGTTAATTTTGCGGATATTATAGCGGTTATTTTTGCGGATATCATTGCGGTTATTTTGCGGTGATATTTGCGGATATCATTGCGGTTATTTTGCGGTAATATTTGCGGTTATTTTTGCGGATATCATTGCGGTTATTTTTGCGGATATTATTGCGGTTATTTTTGCGGATATCATTGCGGTTATTTTGCTGTAATATTTGCGGTTAATTTTGCGGATATTATTGCGGTTATTTTTGCGGATATCATTGCGGTTATTTTTGCGGATATCATTGCGGTTATTTTGCGGTAATATTTGCGGTTATTTTTGCGGATATCATTGCGGTTATTTTTGCGGATATTATTGCGGTTATTTTTGCGGATATTATTGCGGTTATTTTTGCGGATATCATTGCGGTTATTTTGTGGTAACATTTGCGGTTATTTTTGCGGATATTATTGCGGTTATTTTTGCGGATATCATTGCGGTTATTTTTGCGGATATCATTGCGGTTATTTTGCGGTGATATTTGCGGTTATTTTTGCGGATATCATTGCGGTTATTTTGCTGTAATATTTGCGGTTAATTTTGCGGATATTATTGCGATTATTTTTGCGGATATCATTGCGGTTATTTTTGCGGATATCATTGCGGTTATTTTGCGGTGATATTTGCGGTTATTTTTGCGGATATCATTGCGGTTATTTTTCGGTATTATTTGCGGTTATTTTTGCGGATATCATTGCGTTTATTATTGCGGATTTTATTGCGTTTATTTTTGCGGATATTATTGCGGTTATTTTTGCGGATATCATTGCGGTTATTTTGCGGTAACATTTGCGGTTATTTTTGCGGATATTATTGCGGTTATTTTTGCGGATATCATTGCGGTTATTTTGCTGTAATATTTGCGGTTAATTTTGCGGATATTATAGCTGTTATTTTTGCGGATATCATTGCGGTTATTTTGCGGTGATATTTGCGGATATCATTGCGGTTATTTTGCGGTAATATTTGCGGTTATTTTTGCGGATATCATTGCGGTTATTTTTGCGGATATTATTGCGGTTATTTTTGCGGATATCATTGCGGTTATTTTGCTGTAATATTTGCGGTTAATTTTGCGGATATTATTGCGGTTATTTTTGCGGATATCATTGCGGTTATTTTTGCGGATATCATTGCGGTTATTTTGCGGTAATATTTGCGGTTATTTTTGCGGATATCATTGCGGTTATTTTTGCGGATATTATTGCGGTTATTTTTGCGGATATTATTGCGGTTATTTTTGCGGATATCATTGCGGTTATTTTGCGGTAACATTTGCGGTTATTTTTGCGGATATTATTGCGGTTATTTTTGCGGATATCATTGCGGTTATTTTTGCGGATATCATTGCGGTTATTTTGCGGTGATATTTGCGGTTATTTTTGCGGATATCATTGCGGTTATTTTGCTGTAATATTTGCGGTTAATTTTGCGGATATTAATGCGATTATTTTTGCGGATATCATTGCGGTTATTTTTGCGGATATCATTGCGGTTATTTTGCGGTGATATTTGCGGTTATTTTTGCGGATATCATTGCGGTTATTTTTCGGTATTATTTGCGGTTATTTTTGCGGATATCATTGCGTTTATTTTTGCGGATTTTATTGCGCTTATTTTTGCGGATATTATTGCGGTTATTTTTGCGGATATCATTGCGGTTATTTTGCGGTAACATTTGCGGTTATTTTTGCGGATATTATTGCGGTTATTTTTGCGGATATCATTGCGGTTATTTTGCTGTAATATTTGCGGTTAATTTTGCGGATATTATAGCGGTTATTTTTGCGGATATCATTGCGGTTATTTTGCGGTGATATTTGCAGATATCATTGCGGTTATTTTGCGGTAATTTTTGCGGTTATTTTTGAGGATATCATTGCGGTTATTTTAGCGGATATTATTGCGGTTATTTTTGCGGATATCATTGCGGTTATTTTGCTGTAATATTTGCGGTTAATTTTGCGGATATTATTGCGGTTATTTTTGCGGATATCATTGCGGTTATTTTTGCGGATATCATTGCGGTTATTTTGCGGTAATATTTGCGGTTATTTTTGCGGATATCATTGCGGTTATTTTTGCGGATATTATTGCGGTTATTTTTGCGGATATTATTGCGGTTATTTTTGCGGATATCATTGCGGTTATTTTGCTGTAACATTTGCGGTTATTTTTGCGGATATTATTGCGGTTTTTTTTGCGGATATCATTGCGGTTATTTTGCTGTAATATTTGCGGTTAATTTTGCGGATATTAATGCGGTTATTTTTGCGGATATCATTGCGGTTATTTTTGCGGATATCATTGCGGTTATTTTGCGGTGATATTTGCGGTTATTTTTGCGGATATCATTGCGGTTTAATTGCGGTAATATTTGCGGTTATTTTTGCGGATATCATTGCGGTTATTTTTGCGGATATTATTGCGGTTATTTTTGCGGATATCATTGCGGTTATTTTGCGGTAATATTTGCGGTTATTTTTGCGGATATCATTGCGGTTATTTTTGCGGATATTATTGCGGTTATTTTTGCGGATATTATTGCGGTTATTATTGCGGATATCATTGCGGTTATTTTGCGGTAACATTTGCGGTTATTTTTGCGGATATAATTGCGGTTTTTTTTGCGGATATCATTGCGGTTATTTTGCGGTAATATTTGCGGTTATTTTTGCGGATATTATTGCGGTTATTTTGCGGTAATATTTGCGGTTATTTTTGCGGATATCATTGCGGTTATTTTTGCGGATATTATTGCGGTTATTTTTGCGGATATCATTGCGGTTATTTTGCGGTGATATTTGCGGTTATTTTTGCGGATATCATTGCGGTTATTTAACGGTAATATTTGCGGTTATTTTTGCTGATATCAATGCGGTTATTTTTGCTGATATCATTGCGGTTATTTTGCTGTAATATTTGCGGTTAATTTTGCGGATATTAATGCGATTATTTTAGCGGATATCATTGCGGTTATTTTTGCGGATATCATTGCGGTTATTTTGCGGTGATATTTGCGGTTATTTTTGCGGATATCATTGCGGTTATTTTTCGGTATTATTTGCGGTTATTTTTGCGGATATCATTGCGTTTATTTTTGCGGATTTTATTGCGTTTATTTTTGCGGATATTATTGCGGTTATTTTTGCGGATATCATTGCGGTTATTTTGCGGTAACATTTGCGGTTATTTTTGCGGATATTATTGCGGTTATTTTTGCGGATATCATTGCGGTTATTTTGCTGTAATATTTGCGGTTAATTTTGCGGATATTATAGCGGTTATTTTTGCGGATATCATTGCGGTTATTTTGCGGTGATATTTGCGGATATCATTGCGGTTATTTTGCGGTAATATTTGCGGTTATTTTTGCGGATATCATTGCGGTTATTTTTGCGGATATTATTGCGGTTATTTTTGCGGATATCATTGCGGTTATTTTGCTGTAATATTTGCGGTTAATTTTGCGGATATTATTGCGGTTATTTTTGCGGATATCATTGCGGTTATTTTTGCGGATATCATTGCGGTTATTTTGCGGTAATATTTGCGGTTATTTTTGCGGATATCATTGCGGTTATTTTTGCGGATATTATTGCGGTTATTTTTGCGGATATTATTGCGGTTATTTTTGCGGATATCATTGCGGTTATTTTGTGGTAACATTTGCGGTTATTTTTGCGGATATTATTGCGGTTATTTTTGCGGATATCATTGCGGTTATTTTTGCGGATATCATTGCGGTTATTTTGCGGTGATATTTGCGGTTATTTTTGCGGATATCATTGCGGTTATTTTGCTGTAATATTTGCGGTTAATTTTGCGGATATTATTGCGATTATTTTTGCGGATATCATTGCGGTTATTTTTGCGGATATCATTGCGGTTATTTTGCGGTGATATTTGCGGTTATTTTTGCGGATATCATTGCGGTTATTTTTCGGTATTATTTGCGGTAATTGTTGCGGATATCATTGCGTTTATTTTTGCGGATTTTATTGCGTTTATTTTTGCGGATATTATTGCGGTTATTTTTGCGGATATCATTGCGGTTATTTTGCGGTAACATTTGCGGTTATTTTTGCGGATATTATTGCGGTTATTTTTGCGGATATCATTGCGGTTATTTTGCGGTAATATTTGCGGTTATTTTTGCGGATATTATTGCGGTTATTTTTGCAGATATCATTGCGGTTATTTTGCGGTGATATTTGCGGTTATTTTTTTCGGATATCATTGCGGTTATTTTTGCGGATATCATTGCGGTTATTTTGCGGTGATATTTGCGGTTATTTTTGCGGATATCATTGCGGTTATTTTGCGGTAATATTTGCGGTTATTTTTGCGGTTATCATTGCGGTTATTTTTGCGGATATTATTGCGGTTATTTTTGCGGATATTATTGCGGTTATTTTTGCGGATATCATTGCAGTTATTTTGCGGTAACATTTGCGGTTATTTTTGCGGATATTATTGCGGTTATTTTTGCGGATATCATTGCGGTTATTTTTGCGGATATTATTGCGGTTATTTTTGCGGATATCATTGCGGTTATTTTGCGGTAACATTTGCGGTTATTTTTGCGGATATTATTGCGGTTATTTTTGCGGATATCATTGCGGTTATTTGGCGGTAATATTTGCGGTTATTTTTGCGGATATTATTGCGGTTATTTTGCTGTAATATTTGCGGTTAATTTTGCGGATATCATTGCGGTTATTTTTGCGGATATTATTGCGGTTATTTTTGCGGATATCATTGCGGTTATTTTGCGGTGATATTTGCGGTTATTTTTGCGGATATCATTGCGGTTACTTTTGCGGATATTATTGCGGTTATTTTTGCGGATATTATTGCGGTTATTTTTGCGGATATTATTGCGGTTATTTTGCTGTAATATTTGCGGTTAATTTTGCGGATATCATTGCGGTTATTTTTGCGGATATCATTGCGGTTATTTTGCGGTAATATTTGCGGTTATTTTTGCGGATATCATTGCGGTTATTTTTGCGGATATTATTGCTGTTATTTTTGCGCATATCATTGCGGTTATTTTGCTGTAATATTTGCGGTTAATTTTGTGTATATTATTGCGGTTATTTTTGCGGATATCATTGCGGTTATTTTTGCGGATATCATTGCGGTTATTTTGCTGTGATATTTGCGGTTATTTTTGCGGATATCATTGCGGTTATTTTGCGATAATATTTGCGTTTATTTTTGCGGATATCATTGCGGTTATTTTTGCGGATATTATTGCGGTTATTTTTGCGGATATTATTGCGGTTATTTTTGCGGATATCGTTGCGGTTATTTTGCGGTAACATTTGCGGTTATTTTTGCGGATATTATTGCGGTTATTTTTGCGGATATCATTGCGGTTATTTTGCGGTAATATTTGCGGTTATTTTTGCGGATATTATTGCGGTTATTTTGCTGTAATATTTGCGGTTAATTTTGCGGATATCATTGCGGTTATTTTTGCGGATATTATTGCGGTTATTTTTGCGGATATCATTGCGGTTATTTTGCTGTAATATTTGCGGTTAATTTTGCGGATATTATTGCGGTTATTTTTGCGGATATCATTGCGGTTATTTTTGCGGATATCATTGCGGTTATTTTGCGGTGATATTTGCGGTTATTTTTGCGGATATCATTGCGGTTATTTTGCCGTAATATTTGCGGTTATTTTTGCGGATATCATTGCGGTTATTTTGCGGTGATATTTGCGGATATCATTGCGGTTATTTTGCGGTAATATTTGCGGTTATTTTTGCGGATATCATTGCGGTTATTTTTGCGGATATTATTGCGGTTATTTTTGCGGATATCATTGCGGTTATTTTGCTGTAATATTTGCGGTTAATTTTGCGGATATTATTGCGGTTATTTTTGCGGATATCATTGCGGTTATTTTTGCGGATATCATTGCGGTTATTTTGCGGTAATATTTGCGGTTATTTTTGCGGATATCATTGCGGTTATTTTTGCGGATATTATTGCGGTTATTTTTGCGGATATTATTGCGGTTATTTTTGCGGATATCATTGCGGTTATTTTGCGGTAACATTTGCGGTTATTTTTGCGGATATTATTGCGGTTATTTTTGCGGATATCATTGCGGTTATTTTTGCGGATATCATTGCGGTTATTTTGCGGTGATATTTGCGGTTATTTTTGCGGATATCATTGCGGTTATTTTGCTGTAATATTTGCGGTTAATTTTGCGGATATTAATGCGATTATTTTTGCGGATATCATTGCGGTTATTTTTGCGGATATCATTGCGGTTATTTTGCGGTGATATTTGCGGTTATTTTTGCGGATATCATTGCGGTTATTTTTCGGTATTATTTGCGGTTATTTTTGCGGATATCATTGCGTTTATTTTTGCGGATTTTATTGCGCTTATTTTTGCGGATATTATTGCGGTTATTTTTGCGGATATCATTGCGGTTATTTTGCGGTAACATTTGCGGTTATTTTTGCGGATATTATTGCGGTTATTTTTGCGGATATCATTGCGGTTATTTTGCTGTAATATTTGCGGTTAATTTTGCGGATATTATAGCGGTTATTTTTGCGGATATCATTGCGGTTATTTTGCGGTGATATTTGCAGATATCATTGCGGTTATTTTGCGGTAATTTTTGCGGTTATTTTTGAGGATATCATTGCGGTTATTTTAGCGGATATTATTGCGGTTATTTTTGCGGATATCATTGCGGTTATTTTGCTGTAATATTTGCGGTTAATTTTGCGGATATTATTGCGGTTATTTTTGCGGATATCATTGCGGTTATTTTTGCGGATATCATTGCGGTTATTTTGCGGTAATATTTGCGGTTATTTTTGCGGATATCATTGCGGTTATTTTTGCGGATATTATTGCGGTTATTTTTGCGGATATTATTGCGGTTATTTTTGCGGATATCATTGCGGTTATTTTGCTGTAACATTTGCGGTTATTTTTGCGGATATTATTGCGGTTTTTTTTGCGGATATCATTGCGGTTATTTTGCTGTAATATTTGCGGTTAATTTTGCGGATATTAATGCGGTTATTTTTGCGGATATCATTGCGGTTATTTTTGCGGATATCATTGCGGTTATTTTGCGGTGATATTTGCGGTTATTTTTGCGGATATCATTGCGGTTTAATTGCGGTAATATTTGCGGTTATTTTTGCGGATATCATTGCGGTTATTTTTGCGGATATTATTGCGGTTATTTTTGCGGATATCATTGCGGTTATTTTGCGGTAATATTTGCGGTTATTTTTGCGGATATCATTGCGGTTATTTTTGCGGATATTATTGCGGTTATTTTTGCGGATATTATTGCGGTTATTATTGCGGATATCATTGCGGTTATTTTGCGGTAACATTTGCGGTTATTTTTGCGGATATAATTGCGGTTTTTTTTGCGGATATCATTGCGGTTATTTTGCGGTAATATTTGCGGTTATTTTTGCGGATATTATTGCGGTTATTTTGCGGTAATATTTGCGGTTATTTTTGCGGATATCATTGCGGTTATTTTTGCGGATATTATTGCGGTTATTTTTGCGGATATCATTGCGGTTATTTTGCGGTGATATTTGCGGTTATTTTTGCGGATATCATTGCGGTTATTTAACGGTAATATTTGCGGTTATTTTTGCTGATATCAATGCGGTTATTTTTGCTGATATCATTGCGGTTATTTTGCTGTAATATTTGCGGTTAATTTTGCGGATATTAATGCGATTATTTTAGCGGATATCATTGCGGTTATTTTTGCGGATATCATTGCGGTTATTTTGCGGTGATATTTGCGGTTATTTTTGCGGATATCATTGCGGTTATTTTTCGGTATTATTTGCGGTTATTTTTGCGGATATCATTGCGTTTATTTTTGCGGATTTTATTGCGTTTATTTTTGCGGATATTATTGCGGTTATTTTTGCGGATATCATTGCGGTTATTTTGCGGTAACATTTGCGGTTATTTTTGCGGATATTATTGCGGTTATTTTTGCGGATATCATTGCGGTTATTTTGCTGTAATATTTGCGGTTAATTTTGCGGATATTATAGCGGTTATTTTTGCGGATATCATTGCGGTTATTTTGCGGTTAAATATTTGCGGATATCATTGCGGTTATTTTGCGGTAATATTTGCGGTTATTTTTGCGGATATCATTGCGGTTATTTTTGCGGATATTATTGCGGTTATTTTTGCGGATATCATTGCGGTTATTTTGCTGTAATATTTGCGATTAATTTTGCGGATATTATTGCGGTTATTTTTGCGGATATCATTGCGGTTATTTTTGCGGATATCATTGCGGTTATTTTGCGGTAATATTTGCGGTTATTTTTGCGGATATCATTGCGGTTATTTTTGCGGATATTATTGCGGTTATTTTTGCGGATATTATTGCGGTTATTTTTGCGGATATCATTGCGGTTATTTTGTGGTAACATTTGCGGTTATTTTTGCGGATATTATTGCGGTTATTTTTGCGGATATCATTGCGGTTATTTTTGCGGATATCATTGCGGTTATTTTGCGGTGATATTTGCGGTTATTTTTGCGGATATCATTGCGGTTATTTTGCTGTAATATTTGCGGTTAATTTTGCGGATATTATTGCGATTATTTTTGCGGATATCATTGCGGTTATTTTTGCGGATATCATTGCGGTTATTTTGCGGTGATATTTGCGGTTATTTTTGCGGATATCATTGCGGTTATTTTTCGGTATTATTTGCGGTAATTGTTGCGGATATCATTGCGTTTATTTTTGCGGATTTTATTGCGTTTATTTTTGCGGATATTATTGCGGTTATTTTTGCGGATATCATTGCGGTTATTTTGCGGTAACATTTGCGGTTATTTTTGCGGATATTATTGCGGTTATTTTTGCGGATATCATTGCGGTTATTTTGCGGTAATATTTGCGGTTATTTTTGCGGATATTATTGCGGTTATTTTTGCAGATATCATTGCGGTTATTTTGCGGTGATATTTGCGGTTATTTTTTTCGGATATCATTGCGGTTATTTTTGCGGATATCATTGCGGTTATTTTGCGGTGATATTTGCGGTTATTTTTGCGGATATCATTGCGGTTATTTTGCGGTAATATTTGCGGTTATTTTTGCGGTTATCATTGCGGTTATTTTTGCGGATATTATTGCGGTTATTTTTGCGGATATTATTGCGGTTATTTTTGCGGATATCATTGCAGTTATTTTGCGGTAACATTTGCGGTTATTTTTGCGGATATTATTGCGGTTATTTTTGCGGATATCATTGCGGTTATTTTTGCGGATATTATTGCGGTTATTTTTGCGGATATCATTGCGGTTATTTTGCGGTAACATTTGCGGTTATTTTTGCGGATATTATTGCGGTTATTTTTGCGGATATCATTGCGGTTATTTGGCGGTAATATTTGCGGTTATTTTTGCGGATATTATTGCGGTTATTTTGCTGTAATATTTGCGGTTAATTTTGCGGATATCATTGCGGTTATTTTTGCGGATATTATTGCGGTTATTTTTGCGGATATCATTGCGGTTATTTTGCGGTGATATTTGCGGTTATTTTTGCGGATATCATTGCGGTTACTTTTGCGGATATTATTGCGGTTATTTTTGCGGATATTATTGCGGTTATTTTTGCGGATATTATTGCGGTTATTTTGCTGTAATATTTGCGGTTAATTTTGCGGATATCATTGCGGTTATTTTTGCGGATATCATTGCGGTTATTTTGCGGTAATATTTGCGGTTATTTTTGCGGATATCATTGCGGTTATTTTTGCGGATATTATTGCTGTTATTTTTGCGCATATCATTGCGGTTATTTTGCTGTAATATTTGCGGTTAATTTTGTGTATATTATTGCGGTTATTTTTGCGGATATCATTGCGGTTATTTTTGCGGATATCATTGCGGTTATTTTGCTGTGATATTTGCGGTTATTTTTGCGGATATCATTGCGGTTATTTTGCGATAATATTTGCGTTTATTTTTGCGGATATCATTGCGGTTATTTTTGCGGATATTATTGCGGTTATTTTTGCGGATATTATTGCGGTTATTTTTGCGGATATCGTTGCGGTTATTTTGCGGTAACATTTGCGGTTATTTTTGCGGATATTATTGCGGTTATTTTTGCGGATATCATTGCGGTTATTTTGCGGTAATATTTGCGGTTATTTTTGCGGATATTATTGCGGTTATTTTGCTGTAATATTTGCGGTTAATTTTGCGGATATCATTGCGGTTATTTTTGCGGATATTATTGCGGTTATTTTTGCGGATATCATTGCGGTTATTTTGCTGTAATATTTGCGGTTAATTTTGCGGATATTATTGCGGTTATTTTTGCGGATATCATTGCGGTTATTTTTGCGGATATCATTGCGGTTATTTTGCGGTGATATTTGCGGTTATTTTTGCGGATATCATTGCGGTTATTTTGCCGTAATATTTGCGGTTAATTTTGCGGATATTATTGCGATTATTTTTGCGGATATCATTGCGGTTATTTTTGCGGATATCATTGTGGTTATTTTGCGGTGATATTTGCGGTTATTTTTGCGGATATCATTGCGGTTATTTTTCGGTATTATTTGCGGTTATTTTTGCGGATATCATTGCGTTTATTATTGCGGATTTTATTGCGTTTATTTTTGCGGATATTATTGCGGTTATTTTTGCGGATATCATTGCTGTTATTTTGCGGTGATATTTGCGGATATCATTGCGGTTATTTTGCGGTAATATTTGCGGTTATTTTTGCGGATATCATTGCGGTTATTTTTGCGGATATTATTGCGGTTATTTTTGCGGATATCATTGCGGTTATTTTGCTGTAATATTTGCGGTTAATTTTGCGGATATTATTGCGGTTATTTTTGCGGATATCATTGCGGTTATTTTTGCGGATATCATTGCGGTTATTTTGCGGTAATATTTGCGGTTATTTTTGCGGATATCATTGCGGTTATTTTTGCGGATATTATTGCGGTTATTTTTGCGGATATTATTGCGGTTATTTTTGCGGATATCATTGCGGTTATTTTGCTGTAACATTTGCGGTTATTTTTGCGGATATTATTGCGGTTTTTTTTGCGGATATCATTGCGGTTATTTTGCTGTAATATTTGCGGTTAATTTTGCGGATATTAATGCGGTTATTTTTGCGGATATCATTGCGGTTATTTTTGCGGATATCATTGCGGTTATTTTGCGGTGATATTTGCGGTTATTTTTGCGGATATCATTGCGGTTTAATTGCGGTAATATTTGCGGTTATTTTTGCGGATATCATTGCGGTTATTTTTGCGGATATTATTGCGGTTATTTTTCCGGATATTATTGCGGTTATTTTTGCGGATATCATTGCGGTTATTTTGCGGTAACATTTGCGGTTAGTTTTGCGGATATTATTGCGGTAATTTTTGCGGATATCATTGCGGTTATTTTGCGGTGATATTTGCGGTTAATTTTGCGGATATCATTGCGGTTATTTTGCGGTAATATTGGCGGTTATTTTTGCGGATATTATTGCGGTTATTTTTGCGGATATCATTGCGGTTATTTTGCGGTGATATTTGCGGTTATTTTTGCGGATATCATTGCGGTTATTTTGCGGTAATATTTGCGGTTATTTTTGCGGATATCATTGCGGTTATTTTTGCGGATATTATTGCGGTTATTTTTGCGGATATTATTGCGGTTATTATTGCGGATATCATTGCGGTTATTTTGCGGTAACATTTGCGGTTATTTTTGCGGATATAATTGCGGTTTTTTTTGCGGATATCATTGCGGTTATTTTGCGGTAATATTTGCGGTTATTTTTGCGGATATTATTGCGGTTATTTTGCGGTAATATTTGCGGTTATTTTTGCGGATATCATTGCGGTTATTTTTGCGGATATTATTGCGGTTATTTTTGCGGATATCATTGCGGTTATTTTGCGGTGATATTTGCGGTTATTTTTGCGAATATCATTGCGGTTATTTTGCGGTAATATTTGCGGTTATTTTTGCGGATATTATTGCGGTTATTTTGATGTAATATTAACGGTTAATTTTGCGGATATTATTGCGGTTATTTTTGCGGATATCATTGCGGTTATTTTTGCGGATATCATTGCGGTTATTTTGCGGTGATATTTGCGGTTATTTTTGCGGATATCATTGCGGTTATTTTGCGGTAATATTTGCGGTTATTTTTGCGGATATTATTGCGGTTATTTTGCGGTAATATTTGCGGTTATTTTTGCGGATATCATTGCGGTTATTTTTGCGGATATTATTGCAGTTATTTTTGCGGATATCATTGCGGTTATTTTGCGGTAATATTTGCGGTTATTTTTGCGGATATTATTGCGGTTATTTTTGCGGATATCATTGCGGTTATTTTGCGGTGATATTTGCGGTTATTTTTGCGGATATCATTGCGGTTATTTAACGGTAATATTTGCGGTTATTTTTGCTGATATCAATGCGGTTATTTTTGCGGATATCATTGCGGTTATTTTGCTGTAATATTTGCGGTTAATTTTGCGGATATTATTGCGATTATTTTTGCGGATATCATTGCGGTTATTTTCGCGGATATCATTGCGGTTATTTTGCGGTGATATTTGCGGTTATTTTTGCGGATAACATTGCGGTTATTTTTCGGTATTATTTGCGGTTATTTTTGCGGATATCATTGCGTTTATTTTTGCGGATTTTATTGCGTTTATTTTTGCGGATATTATTGCGGTTATTTTTGCGGATATCATTGCGGTTATTTTGCGGTAACATTTGCGGTTATTTTTGCGGATATTATTGCGGTTATTTTTGCGGATATCATTGCGGTTATTTTGCTGTAATATTTGCGGTTAATTTTGCGGATATTATAGCGGTTATTTTTGCGGATATCATTGCGGTTATTTTGCGGTGATATTTGCGGATATCATTGCGGTTATTTTGCGGTAATATTTGCGGTTATTTTTGCGGATATCATTGCGGTTATTTTTGCGGATTTTATTGCGGTTATTTTTGCGGATATCATTGCGGTTATTTTGCAGTAATATTTGCGGTTAATTTTGCGGATATTATTGCGGTTATTTTTGCGGATATCATTGCGGTTATTTTTGCGGATATCATTGCGGTTATTTTGCGGTAATATTTGCGGTTATTTTTGCGGATATCATTGCGGTTATTTTTGCGGATATTATTGCGGTTATTTTTGCGGATATTATTGCGGTTATTTTTGCGGATATCATTGCGGTTATTTTGCGGTAACATTTGCGGTTATTTTTGCGGATATTATTGCGGTTATTTTTGCGGATATCATTGCGGTTATTTTTGCGGATATCATTGCGGTTATTTTGCGGTGATATTTGCGGTTATTTTTGCGGATATCATTGCGGTTATTTTGCGGTGATATTTGCGGTTATTTTTGCGGATATCATTGCGGTTATTTTTCGGTATTATTTGCGGTTATTGTTGCGGATATCATTGCGTTTATTTTTGCGGATTTTATTGCGTTTATTTTTGCGGATATTATTGCGGTTATTTTTGCGGATATCATTGCGGTTATTTTGCGGTAACATTTGCGGTTAATTTTGCGGATATTATTGCGGTTATTTTTGCGGATATCATTGCGGTTATTTTGCTGTAATATTTGCGGTTAATTTTGCGGATATTATAGCGGTTATTTTTGCGGATATCATTGCGGTTATTTTTCGGTAACATTTGCGGTTATTTTTGCGGATATAATTGCGGTTTTTTTTGCGGATATCATTGCGGTTATTTTGCGGTAATATTTGCGGTTATTTTTGCGGATATTATTGCGGTTATTTTGCGGTAATATTTGCGGTTATTTTTGCGGATATCATTGCGGTTATTTTTGCGGATATTATTGCGGTTATTTTTGCGGATATCATTGCGGTTATTTTGCGGTGATATTTGCGGTTATTTTTGCGGATATCATTGCGGTTATTTTGCGGTAATATTTGCGGTTATTTTTGCGGATATTATTGCGGTTATTTTGATGTAATATTAACGGTTAATTTTGCGGATATTATTGCGGTTATTTTTGCGGATATCATTGCGGTTATTTTTGCGGATATCATTGCGGTTATTTTGCGGTGATATTTGCGGTTATTTTTGCGGATATCATTGCGGTTATTTTGCGGTAATATTTGCGGTTATTTTTGCGGATATTATTGCGGTTATTTTGCGGTAATATTTGCGGTTATTTTTGCGGATATCATTGCGGTTATTTTTGCGGATATTATTGCAGTTATTTTTGCGGATATCATTGCGGTTATTTTGCGGTAATATTTGCGGTTATTTTTGCGGATATTATTGCGGTTATTTTTGCGGATATCATTGCGGTTATTTTGCGGTGATATTTGCGGTTATTTTTGCGGATATCATTGCGGTTATTTAACGGTAATATTTGCGGTTATTTTTGCTGATATCAATGCGGTTATTTTTGCGGATATCATTGCGGTTATTTTGCTGTAATATTTGCGGTTAATTTTGCGGATATTATTGCGATTATTTTTGCGGATATCATTGCGGTTATTTTCGCGGATATCATTGCGGTTATTTTGCGGTGATATTTGCGGTTATTTTTGCGGATAACATTGCGGTTATTTTTCGGTATTATTTGCGGTTATTTTTGCGGATATCATTGCGTTTATTTTTGCGGATTTTATTGCGTTTATTTTTGCGGATATTATTGCGGTTATTTTTGCGGATATCATTGCGGTTATTTTGCGGTAACATTTGCGGTTATTTTTGCGGATATTATTGCGGTTATTTTTGCGGATATCATTGCGGTTATTTTGCTGTAATATTTGCGGTTAATTTTGCGGATATTATAGCGGTTATTTTTGCGGATATCATTGCGGTTATTTTGCGGTGATATTTGCGGATATCATTGCGGTTATTTTGCGGTAATATTTGCGGTTATTTTTGCGGATATCATTGCGGTTATTTTTGCGGATTTTATTGCGGTTATTTTTGCGGATATCATTGCGGTTATTTTGCAGTAATATTTGCGGTTAATTTTGCGGATATTATTGCGGTTATTTTTGCGGATATCATTGCGGTTATTTTTGCGGATATCATTGCGGTTATTTTGCGGTAATATTTGCGGTTATTTTTGCGGATATCATTGCGGTTATTTTTGCGGATATTATTGCGGTTATTTTTGCGGATATTATTGCGGTTATTTTTGCGGATATCATTGCGGTTATTTTGCGGTAACATTTGCGGTTATTTTTGCGGATATTATTGCGGTTATTTTTGCGGATATCATTGCGGTTATTTTTGCGGATATCATTGCGGTTATTTTGCGGTGATATTTGCGGTTATTTTTGCGGATATCATTGCGGTTATTTTGCGGTGATATTTGCGGTTATTTTTGCGGATATCATTGCGGTTATTTTTCGGTATTATTTGCGGTTATTGTTGCGGATATCATTGCGTTTATTTTTGCGGATTTTATTGCGTTTATTTTTGCGGATATTATTGCGGTTATTTTTGCGGATATCATTGCGGTTATTTTGCGGTAACATTTGCGGTTAATTTTGCGGATATTATTGCGGTTATTTTTGCGGATATCATTGCGGTTATTTTGCTGTAATATTTGCGGTTAATTTTGCGGATATTATAGCGGTTATTTTTGCGGATATCATTGCGGTTATTTTTCGGTAATATTTGCGGTTATTTTTGCGGATATTATTGCGGTTATTTTTGCGGAAATCATTGCGGTTATTTTGCGGTGATATTTGCGGTTATTTTTGCGGATATCATTGCGGTTATTTTTGCGGATATCATTGCGGTTATTTTGCGGTGATATTTGCGGTTATTTGGGCGGATATCATTGCGGTTATTTTGCGGTAATATTTGCGGTTATTTTTGCGGATATCATTGCGGTTATTTTTGCGGATATTATTGCGGTTATTTTTGCGGATATTATTGCGGTTATTTTGCGGTAATATTTGCGGTTATTTTTGCGGATATCATTGCGGTTATTTTTGCGGATATTATTGCGGTTATTTTTGCGGATATCATTGCGGTTATTTTGCGGTGATATTTGCGGTTATTTTTGCGGATATTATTGCGGTTATTTTGCTGTAATATTGGCGGTTAATTTTGCGGATATCATTGCGGTTATTTTTGCGGATATTATTGCGGTTATTTTTGCGGATATCATTGCGGTTATTTTTGCGGATATCATTGCGGTTATTTAGCGGTGATATTTGCGGATATTTTTGCGGATATCATTGCGGTTATTTTGCGGTAATATTTGCGGTTATTTTTGCGGATATCATTGCGGTTATTTTTGCGGATATTATTGCGGTTATTTTAGCGGATATTATTGCGGTTATTTAGCGGTAATATTTGCGGTTATTTTTGCGGATATCATTGCGGTTATTTTTGCGGATATTTTTGCGGTTATTTTTGCGGATATCATTGCGGTTATTTTGCGGATTTTATTGCGTTTATTTTTGCGGATATTATTGCGGTTATTTTGCGGTAACATTTGCGGTTATTTTTGCGGATATCATTGCGTTTATTTTTGCGGATTTTATTGCGTTTATTTTTGCGGATATTATTGCGGTTATTTTTGCGGATATCATTGCGGTTATTTTGCGGTAACATTTGCGGTTATTTTTGCGGATATTATTGCGGTTATTTTTGCGGATATCATTGCGGTTATTTTGCTGTAATATTTGCGGTTAATTTTGCGGATATTATAGCGGTTATTTTTGCGGATATCATTGCGGTTATTTTGCGGTGATATTTGCGGATATCATTGCGGTTATTTTGCGGTAATATTTGCGGTTATTTTTGCGGATATCATTGCGGTTATTTTTGCGGATTTTATTGCGGTTATTTTTGCGGATATCATTGCGGTTATTTTGCAGTAATATTTGCGGTTAATTTTGCGGATATTATTGCGGTTATTTTTGCGGATATCATTGCGGTTATTTTTGCGGATATCATTGCGGTTATTTTGCGGTAATATTTGCGGTTATTTTTGCGGATATCATTGCGGTTATTTTTGCGGATATTATTGCGGTTATTTTTGCGGATATTATTGCGGTTATTTTTGCGGATATCATTGCGGTTATTTTGCGGTAACATTTGCGGTTATTTTTGCGGATATTATTGCGGTTATTTTTGCGGATATCATTGCGGTTATTTTTGCGGATATCATTGCGGTTATTTTGCGGTGATATTTGCGGTTATTTTTGCGGATATCATTGCGGTTATTTTGCGGTGATATTTGCGGTTATTTTTGCGGATATCATTGCGGTTATTTTTCGGTATTATTTGCGGTTATTGTTGCGGATATCATTGCGTTTATTTTTGCGGATTTTATTGCGTTTATTTTTGCGGATATTATTGCGGTTATTTTTGCGGATATCATTGCGGTTATTTTGCGGTAACATTTGCGGTTAATTTTGCGGATATTATTGCGGTTATTTTTGCGGATATCATTGCGGTTATTTTGCTGTAATATTTGCGGTTAATTTTGCGGATATTATAGCGGTTATTTTTGCGGATATCATTGCGGTTATTTTTCGGTAATATTTGCGGTTATTTTTGCGGATATTATTGCGGTTATTTTTGCGGAAATCATTGCGGTTATTTTGCGGTGATATTTGCGGTTATTTTTGCGGATATCATTGCGGTTATTTTTGCGGATATCATTGCGGTTATTTTGCGGTGATATTTGCGGTTATTTGGGCGGATATCATTGCGGTTATTTTGCGGTAATATTTGCGGTTATTTTTGCGGATATCATTGCGGTTATTTTTGCGGATATTATTGCGGTTATTTTTGCGGATATTATTGCGGTTATTTTGCGGTAATATTTGCGGTTATTTTTGCGGATATCATTGCGGTTATTTTTGCGGATATTATTGCGGTTATTTTTGCGGATATCATTGCGGTTATTTTGCGGTGATATTTGCGGTTATTTTTGCGGATATTATTGCGGTTATTTTGCTGTAATATTGGCGGTTAATTTTGCGGATATCATTGCGGTTATTTTTGCGGATATTATTGCGGTTATTTTTGCGGATATCATTGCGGTTATTTTTGCGGATATCATTGCGGTTATTTAGCGGTGATATTTGCGGATATTTTTGCGGATATCATTGCGGTTATTTTGCGGTAATATTTGCGGTTATTTTTGCGGATATCATTGCGGTTATTTTTGCGGATATTATTGCGGTTATTTTAGCGGATATTATTGCGGTTATTTAGCGGTAATATTTGCGGTTATTTTTGCGGATATCATTGCGGTTATTTTTGCGGATATTTTTGCGGTTATTTTTGCGGATATCATTGCGGTTATTTTGCGGTGATATTTGCGGTTATTTTTGCGGATATCATTGCGGTTATTTTTGCGGATATTATTGCGGTTATTTGGCGGATATTATTGCGGTTATTTTTGCGGATATCATTGCGGTTATTTTGCGGTAATATTTGCGGTTATTTTTGCGGATATAATTGCGGTTATTTTTGCGGATATCATTGCGGTTATTTTGCGGTGATATTTGCGGTTATTTTTGCGGATATCATTGCGGTTATTTTTGCGGATATCATTGCGGTTATTTTGCTATGATATTTGCGGTTATTTTTGCGGATATCATTGCGGTTATTTTGCGGTAATATTGGCGGTTATTTTTGCGGATATCATTGCGGTTATTTTGCGGTGATATTTGCGGTTATTTTTGCGGATATCATTGCGGTTATTTTTGCGGATATTATTGCGGTTATTTTTGCGGATATTATTGCGGTTATTATTGCGGATATCATTGCGGTTATTTTGCGGTAATATTTGCGGTTATTTTTGCGGATATCATTGCGGTTATTTTTGCGGATATTATTGCGGTTATTTTTGTGGATATTATTGCGGTTATTTTTGCGGATATTATTGCGGTTATTTTTGCGGATATCATTGCGGTTATTTTGCGGTAACATTTGCGGTTATTTTTGCGGATATTATTGCGGTTATTTTTGCGGATATCATTGCGGTTATTTTGCGGTGATATTTGCGGTTATTTTTGCGGATATCATTGCGGTTATTTTGCGGTAATATTTGCGGTTAATTTTGCGGATATCATTGCGGTTATTTTTGCGGATATTATTGTGGTTATTTTTGCGGATATTATTGCGGTTATTTTTGCGGATATTATTGCGGTTATTTTTGCGGATATTATTGCGGTTATTTTTGCGGATATCATTGCGGTTATTTTGCGGTGATATTTGCGGTTAATTTTGCGGATATCATTGCGGTTATTTTGCGGTTATTTTTGCGGATATTATTGCGGTTATTTTTGCGGATATCATTGCGGTTATTTTGCGGTAATATTTGCGGTAATTTTTGCGGATATTATTGCGGTTATTTTGCTGTAATATTTGCGGTTAATTTTGCGGATATCATTGCGGTTATTTTTGCGGATATTATTGCGGTTATTTTTGCGGATATCATTGCGGTTATTTTGCGGTGATATTTGCGGTTATTTTTGCGGATATCATTGCGGTTATTTTTGCGGATATTATTGCGGTTATTTTTGCGGATATTATTGCGGTTATTTTGGCGGATATCATTGCGGTTATTTTGCGGTAACATTTGCGGTTATTTTTGCGGATATTATTGCGGTTATTTTTGCGGATATCATTGCGGTTATTTTGCGGTAATATTTGCGGTTATTTTTGCGGATATTATTGCGGTTATTTTGCTGTAATATTTGCGGTTAATTTTGCGGATATCATTGCGGTTATTTTTGCGGATATTATTGCGGTTATTTTTGCGGATATCATTGCGGTTATTTTGCGGTCATATTTGCGGTTATTTTTGCGGATATCATTGCGGATATTTTTGCGGATATTATTGCGGTTATTTTTGCGGATATCATTGCGGTTATTTTGCGGTGATATTTGCGGTTATTTTTGCGGATATCATTGCGGTTATTTTTGCGGATATTATTGCGGTTATTTTTGTGGATATTATTGCGGTTATTTTTGCGGATATTATTGCGGTTATTTTTGCGGATATCATTGCGGTTATTTTGCGGTAACATATGCGGTTATTTTTGCGGATATTATTGCGGTTATTTTTGCGGATATCATTGCGGTTATTTTGCGGTGATATTTGCGGTTATTTTGCGGATATCATTTCGGTTATTTTGCGGTAATATTTGCGGTTATTTTTGCGGATATCATTGCGGTTATTTTTGCGGATATTATTGCGGTTATTTTTTGCGGATATTATTGCGGTTATTTTTGCGGATATTATTGCGGTTATTTTTGCGGATATTATTGCGGTTATTTTTGCGGATATCATTGCGGTTATTTTGCGGTGATATTTGCGGTTAATTTTGCGGATATCATTGCGGTTATTTTGCGGTTATTTTTGCGGATATTATTGCGGTTATTTTTGCGGATATCATTGCGGTTATTTTGCGGTTATATTTGCGGTTATTTTTGCGGATATTATTGCGGTTATTTTGCTGTAATATTTGCGGTTAATTTTGCGGATATCATTGCGGTTATTTTTGCGGATATTATTGCGGTTATTTTTGCGGATATCATTGCGGTTATTTTGCAGTGATATTAGCGGTTATTTTTGCGGATATCATTGCGGTTATTTTGCGGTTATATTTGCGGTTATTTTTGCGGATATTATGGCGGTTATTTTTGCGGATATCATTGCGGTTCTTTTTGCGGATATTATTGCGGTTATTTTTGCGGATATCATTGCGGTTAGTTTGCTGAAATATTTGCGGTTAATTTTGCGGATATTATTGCGGTTATTTTTGCGGATATCATTGCGGTTATTTTTGCGGATATTCTTGCGGTTATTTTTGCGGATATCATTGCGGGTATTTTGCGGTGATATTTGCGGTTATTTTTGCGGATATCATTGCGGTTATTTTTGCGGATATTATTGCGGTTATTTTTGCGGATATCATTGCGGTTATTTTGCGGTGATATTTGCGGTTTTTTTTGTGGATATCATTGCGGTTATTTTGCGGTAATATTTGCGGTTATTTTTGCGGATATCATTGCGGTTATTTTTGCGGATATTATTGCGGTTATTTTTGCGGATATTATTGCGGTTATTTTTGCGGATATCATTGCGGTTATTTTGCGGTAATATTTGCGGTTATTTTTGCGGATATTATTGCGGTTATTTTTGCGGATATCATTGCGGTTATTTTGCGGTGATATTTGCGGTTATTTTTGCGGATATCATTGCGGTTATTTTGCTGTAATATTTGCGGTTAATTTTGCGGATATTATTGCGGTTATTTTTGCGGATATCATTGCGGTTATTATTGCGGATATCATTGCGGTTATTTTGCGGTGATATTTGCGGTTATTTTTGCGGATATCATTGCGGTTATTTTTGCGGATATTATTGCGGTTATTTTTGCGGATATCAATGCGGTTATTTTGCGGTAATATTTGCGGTTATTTTTGCGGATATTATTGCGGTTATTTTTGTGGATATCATTGCAGTTATTTTGCGGTGATATTTGCGGTTATTTTTGCGGATATCATGGCGGTTATTTTGCGGTAATATTTGCGGTTATTTTTGCGGATATCATTGCGGTTATTTTTGCGGATATTATTGCGGTTATTTTTGCGGATATCATTGCGGTTATTTTGCTGTAATATTTGCGGTTATTTTGCGGATATTATTCCGGTTATTTTTGCGGATATCATTGCGGTTATTTTGCGGTGTTATTTGCGGTTATTTTTGCGGATATCATTGCGGTTATTTTGCGGTAATATTTGCGGTTATTTTTGCGGATATCGTTGCGGTTATTTTTGCGGATATTATTGCGGTTATTTTTGCGGATATCATTGCGGTTACTTTGCGGTAACATTAGCGGTTATTTTTGCGGATATTATTGCGGTTATTTTTGCGGATATCATTGCGGATATTTTGCGGTAATATTTGCGGTTATTTTTGCGGATATTATTGCGGTTATTTTGCTGTAATATTTGCGGTTAATTTTGCGGATATCATTGCGGTTATTTTTGCGGATATTATTGCGTTTATTATTGCGGATATCATTGCGGTTATTTTGCGGTGATATTTGCGGTTATTTTTGCGGATATCATTGCGGTTATTTTGCGGTGATATTTGCGGTTATTTTTGCGGATATCATTGCGGTTATTTTGCGGTTATATTTGCGGTTATTTTTGCGGATATCATTGCGGTTATTTTTGCGGATATCATTGCGGTTATTTTTGCGGATATTATTGCGGTTATTTTTGCGGATATCAATGCGGTTATTTTGCGGTAATATTTGCGGTTATTTTTGCGGATATTATTGCGGTTATTTTTGCGGATATCATTGCAGTTATTTTGCGGTGATATTTGCGGTTATTTTTGCGGATATCATGGCGGTTATTTTGCGGTAATATTTGCGGTTATTTTTGCGGATATCATTGCGGTTATTTTTGCGGATATTATTGCGGTTATTTTTGCGGATATCATTGCGGTTATTTTGCTGTAATATTTGCGGTTATTTTGCGGATATTATTCCGGTTATTTTTGCGGATATCATTGCGGTTATTTTGCGGTGTTATTTGCGGTTATTTTTGCGGATATCATTGCGGTTATTTTGCGGTAATATTTGCGGTTATTTTTGCGGATATCGTTGCGGTTATTTTTGCGGATATTATTGCGGTTATTTTTGCGTATATCATTGCGGTTACTTTGCGGTAACATTAGCGGTTATTTTTGCGGATATTATTGCGGTTATTTTTGCGGATATCATTGCGGATATTTTGCGGTAATATTTGCGGTTATTTTTGCGGATATTATTGCGGTTATTTTGCTGTAATATTTGCGGTTAATTTTGCGGATATCATTGCGGTTATTTTTGCGGATATTATTGCGTTTATTATTGCGGATATCATTGCGGATATTTTGCGGTGATATTTGCGGTTATTTTTGCGGATATCATTGCGGTTATTTTGCAGTAATTTTTGCGGTTAATTTTGCGGATATTATTGCGGTTATATTTGCGGATATTATTGCGGTTATTTTGCGGGGATATTTGCGGTTATTTTTGCGGATATCATTGCGGATATTATTGCGGTTATTTTGCTGTAATATTTGCGGTTAATTTTGCGGATATTATTGCGGTTATTTTTGCGGATATCATTGCGGTTATTTTGCTGTAATATTTGCGGTTAATTTTGCGGATATCATTGCGGTTATTTTTGCGGATATTATTGCGGTTATTATTGCGGATATCATTGCGGTTATTTTGCGGTGATATTTGCGGTTATTTTTGCGGATATCATTGCGGTTATTTTGCGGTAATATTTGCGGTTATTTTTGCGGATATTATTTCGGTTATTTTTGCGGATATCATTGCGGTTATTTTGCGGATATCATTGCGGTTATTTTTGCGGATATTATTGCGGTTATTATTGCGGATATCATTGCAGTTATTTTGCGGTGATATTTGCGGTTATTTTTGCGGATATCATGGCGGTTATTTTGCGGTAATATTTGCGGTTATTTTTGCGGATATCATTGCGGTTATTTTTGCGGATATTATTGCGGTTATTTTTGCGGATATCATTGCGGTTATTTTGCTGTAATATTTGCGGTTATTTTGCGGATATTATTCCGGTTATTTTTGCGGATATCATTGCGGTTATTTTGCGGTGTTATTTGCGGTTAATTTTGCGGATATCATTGCGGTTATTTTGCGGTAATATTTGCGGTTATTTTTGCGGATATCGTTGCGGTTATTTTTGCGGATATTATTGCGGTTATTTTTGCGTATATCATTGCGGTTACTTTGCGGTAACATTAGCGGTTATTTTTGCGGATATTATTGCGGTTATTTTTGCGGATATCATTGCGGATATTTTGCGGTAATATTTGCGGTTATTTTTGCGGATATTATTGCGGTTATTTTTGCGGATATCATTGCGGTTATTTTGCGGTGATATTTGCGGTTATTTTTGCGGATATCATTGCGGTTATTTTGCGGTAATATTTGCGGTTATTTTTGCGGATATTATTGCGGTTATTTTTGCGGATATAATTGCTATAATTTTGTGGTAACATTTGCGGTTATTTTTGCGGATATTATTGCGGTTATTTTTGCGGATATCATTGCGGTTATTTTGCGGTAATATTTGCGGTTATTTTTGCGGATATCATTGCGGTTATTTTGCGGTAATATTTGCGGTAATTTTTGCGGATATCATTGCGGTTATTTTGCGGTGATATTTGCGGGTATTTTTGCGGATATCATTGCGGTTATTTTGCGGTAATATTTGCGGTTATTTTTGCGGATATCATTGCGGTTATTTTGCTGTAATATTTGCGGTTAATTTTGCGGATATTATTGCGGTTATTTTTGCGGATATTATTGCGGTTATTTTTGCGGATATCATTGCGGTTATTTTGCGGTAATATTTGCGGTTATTTTTGCGGATATCGTTGCGGTTATTTTTGCGGATATTATTGCGGTTATTTTTGCGGATATCATTGCGGTTACTTTGCGGTAACATTAGCGGTTATTTTTGCGGATATTATTGCGGTTATTTTTGCGGATATCATTGCGGATATTTTGCGGTAATATTTGCGGTTATTTTTGCGGATATTATTGCGGTTATTTTGCTGTAATATTTGCGGTTAATTTTGCGGATATCATTGCGGTTATTTTTGCGGATATTATTGCGTTTATTATTGCGGATATCATTGCGGTTATTTTGCGGTGATATTTGCGGTTATTTTTGCGGATATCATTGCGGTTATTTTGCGGTGATATTTGCGGTTATTTTTGCGGATATCATTGCGGTTATTTTGCGGTTATATTTGCGGTTATTTTTGCGGATATCATTGCGGTTATTTTTGCGGATATCATTGCGGTTATTTTTGCGGATATTATTGCGGTTATTTTTGCGGATATCAATGCGGTTATTTTGCGGTAATATTTGCGGTTATTTTTGCGGATATTATTGCGGTTATTTTTGCGGATATCATTGCAGTTATTTTGCGGTGATATTTGCGGTTATTTTTGCGGATATCATGGCGGTTATTTTGCGGTAATATTTGCGGTTATTTTTGCGGATATCATTGCGGTTATTTTTGCGGATATTATTGCGGTTATTTTTGCGGATATCATTGCGGTTATTTTGCTGTAATATTTGCGGTTATTTTTGCGGATATTATTGCGGTTATTTTTGCGGATATCATTGCGGTTACTTTGCGGTAACATTAGCGGTTATTTTTGCGGATATTATTGCGGTTATTTTTGCGGATATCATTGCGGATATTTTGCGGTAATATTTGCGGTTGTTTTTGCGGATATTATTGCGGTTATTTTGCTGTAATATTTGCGGTTAATTTTGCGGATATCATTGCGGTTATTTTTGCGGATATTATTGCGTTTATTATTGCGGATATCATTGCGGATATTTTGCGGTGATATTTGCGGTTATTTTTGCGGATATCATTGCGGTTATTTTGCAGTAATTTTTGCGGTTAATTTTGCGGATATTATTGCGGTTATATTTGCGGATATTATTGCGGTTATTTTGCGGGGATATTTGCGGTTATTTTTGCGGATATCATTGCGGATATTATTGCGGTTATTTTGCTGTAATATTTGCGGTTAATTTTGCGGATATTATTGCGGTTATTTTTGCGGATATCATTGCGGTTATTTTGCTGTAATATTTGCGGTTAATTTTGCGGATATCATTGCGGTTATTTTTGCGGATATTATTGCGGTTATTATTGCGGATATCATTGCGGTTATTTTGCGGTGATATTTGCGGTTATTTTTGCGGATATCATTGCGGTTATTTTGCGGTAATATTTGCGGTTATTTTTGCGGATATTATTTCGGTTATTTTTGCGGATATCATTGCGGTTATTTTGCGGATATCATTGCGGTTATTTTTGCGGATATTATTGCGGTTATTATTGCGGATATCATTGCGGTTATTTTGCGGTGATATTTGCGGTTATTTTTGCGGATATCATTGCGGTTATTTTGCGGTAATATTTGCGGTTATTTTTGCGGATATTATTTCGGTTATTTTTGCGGATATCATTGCGGTTATTTTGCGGTGATATTTGCGGTTATTTTTGCGGATATCACTGCGGTTATTTTGCGGTAATATTTGCGGTTATTTTTGCGGATATTATTGCGGTTATTTTTGCGGATATCATTGCGGTTATTTTGCGGTGATATTTGCGGTTATGTTTGCGGATATCATTGCGGTTATTTTGCGGTAATATTTGCGGTTATTTTTGCGGATATTATTGCGGTTATTTTTGCGGATATAATTGCTATAATTTTGCGGTAACATTTGCGGTTATTTTTGCGGATATTATTGCGGTTATTTTTGCGGATATCATTGCGGTTATTTTGCGGTAATATTTGCGGTTATTTTTGCGGATATCATTGCGGTTATTTTGCGGTAATATTTGCGGTAATTTTTGCGGATATCATTGCGGTTATTTTGCGGTGATATTTGCGGGTATTTTTGCGGATATCATTGCGGTTATTTTGCGGTAATATTTGCGGTTATTTTTGCGGATATCATTGCGGTTATTTTTGCGGATATTATTGCGGTTATTTTTGCGGATATCATTGCGGTTATTTTGCTGTAATATTTGCGGTTAATTTTGCGGATATTATTGCGGTTATTTTTGCGGATATTATTGCGGTTATTTTTGCGGATATCATTGCGGTTATTTTGCGGTAATATTTGCGGTTATTTTTGCGGATATCATTGCGGTTATTTTTGCGGATATTATTGCTGTTATTTTTGCGGATATCATTGCGGTTATTTTGCTGTAATATTTGCGGTTAATTTTGCGGATATTATTGCGGTTATTTTTGCGGATATTATTGCGGTTATTTTTGCGGATATCATTGCGGTTATTTTGCGGTGATATTTGCGGGTATTTTTGCGGATATCATTGCGGTTATTTTGCGGTAATATTTGCGGTTATTTTTGCGGATATCATTGCGGTTATTTTTGCGGATATTATTGCGGTTATTTTTGCGGATATCATTGCGGTTATTTTGCTGTAATATTTGCGGTTAATTTTGCGGATATTATTGCGGTTATTTTTGCGGATATTATTGCGGTTATTTTTGCGGATATCATTGCGGTTATTTTGCGGTAATATTTGCGGTTATTTTTGCGGATATCATTGCGGTTATTTTTGCGGATATTATTGCGGTTATTTTTGCGGATATCATTGCGGTTATTTTGCTGTAATATTTGCGGTTAATTTTGCGGATATTATTGCGGTTATTTTTGCGGATATTATTGCGGTTATTTTTGCGGATATTATTGCGGTTATTTTTGCGGATATCATTGCGGTTATTTTGCGGAGATATTTGCGATTATTTTTGCGGATATCATTGCTATAATTTTGCGGTAACATTTGCGGTTATTTTTGCGGATATTATTGCGGTTATTTTTGCGGATATCATTGCGGTTATTTTGCGGTAATATTTGCGGTTATTTTTGCGGATATCATTGCGGTTATTTTGCGGTAATATTTGCGGTAATTTTTGCGGATATCATTGCGGTTATTTTGCGGTGATATTTGCGGGTATTTTTGCGGATATCATTGCGGTTATTTTGCGGTAATATTTGCGGTTATTTTTGCGGATATCATTGCGGTTATTTTTGCGGATATTATTGCGGTTATTTTTGCGGATTTCATTGCGGTTATTTTGCGGTGATAATTGCGGTTATTTTTGCGGATATCTTTGAGGTTATTTTGCGGTAATATTTGCGGTTATTTTTGCGGATATCATTGCGGTTATTTTTGCGGATATTATTGCGGTTATTTTTGCGGATATTATTGCGGTTATTTTTGCGGATATCATTGCGGTTATTTTGCGGTAACATTTGCGGTTATTTTAGCGGATATTATTGCGGTTATTTTTGCGGATATCATTGCGGTTATTTTGCGGTAATATTTGCGGCTATTTTTGCGGATATTATTGCGGTTATTTTTGCGGATATCATTGCGGTTATTTTGCAGTGATATTTGCGGTTATTTTTGCGGATATCATTGCGGTTATTTTGCGGTGATATTTGCGGTTATTTTTGCGGATATCATTGCGGTTATTTTGCTGTAATATTTGCGGTTAATTTTGCGGATATTATTGCGGTTATTTTTGCGGATATCATTGCGTTTTTTTTTGCGGATATCATCGCGGTTATTTTTGCGGATATTATTGCGGTTATTTTTGCGGATATCATTGCGGTTATTTTGCGGTGATATTTGCGGTTATTTTTGCGGATATCATTGCGGTTATTTTGCGGTGATATTTGCGGTTATTTTTGCGGATATCATTGCGGTTATTTTTGCGGATATTATTGCGGTTATTTTTGCGGATATCATCGCGGTATTTTTGCGGTAATATTTGCGGTTATTTTTGCGGATATTATTGCGGTTATTTTGCGGTAATATTTGCGTTTAATTTTGCGGATATTATTGCGGTTATTTTTGCGGATATCATTGCGGTTATTTTTGCGGATATTATTGCGGTTATTTTTGCGGATATTATTGCGGTTATTTTTGCGGATATCATTGCGGTTATTTTGCGGTAACATTTGCGGTTATTTTAGCGGATATTATTGCGGTTATTTTTGCGGATATCATTGCGGTTATTTTGCGGTAATATTTGCGGTTATTTTTGCGGATATTATTGCGGTTATTTTTGCGGATATCATTGCGGTTATTTTGCGGTGATATTTGCGGTTATTTTTGCGGATATCATTGCGGTTATTTTTGCGAATATTATTGCGGTTATTTTTGCGGATATCATTGCGGTTATTTTGCTGTAATATTTGCGGTTAATTTTGCGGATATTATTGCGGTTATTTTTGCGGATATTATTACGGTTATTTTGCGGTGATATTTGCGGTTATTTTTGCGGATATCATTGCGGTTATTTTTGCGGATATCATTGCGGTTATTTTGCGGTAATATTTGCGTTTAATTTTGCGGATATTATTGCGGTTATTTTTGCGGATATCATTGCGGTTATTTTTGCGGATATTATTGCGGTTATTTTTGCGGATATTATTGCGGTTATTTTTGCGGATATCATTGCGGTTATTTTGCGGTAACATTTGCGGTTATTTTAGCGGATATCATTGCGGTTATTTTGCGGTAATATTTGCGGTTATTTTTGCGGATATTATTGCGGTTATTTTTGCGGATATCATTGCGGTTATTTTGCGGTGATATTTGCGGTGATATTTGCGGTTATTTTTGCGGATATCATTGCGGTTATTTTTGCGAATATTATTGCGGTTATTTTTGCGGATATCATTGCGGTTATTTTGCTGTAATATTTGCGGTTAATTTTGCGGATATTATTGCGGTTATTTTTGCGGATATTATTACGGATATTTTTGCGGATATCATTGCGGTTCTTTTGCGGTAACATTTGCGGTTATTTTTGCGGATATCATTGCGGTTATTTTGCGGTGATATTTGCGGTTATTTTTGCGGATATCATTGCGGTTATTTTGCGGTGATATTTGCGGTTATTTTTGCGGATATCATTGCGGTTATTTTTGCGGATATTATTGCGGTTATTTTTGCGGATATCATTGCGGTTATTTTGCGGTAACATTTGCGGTTATTTTTGCGGATATTATTGCGGTTATTTTTGCGGATATCATCGCGGTATTTTTGCGGTAATATTTGCGGTTATTTTTGCGGATATTATTGCGGTTATTTTGCTGTAATATTTGCGGTTAATTTTGCGGATATAATTGCGGTTATTTTTGCGGATATTATTGCGGTTATTTTTGCGGATATCATTGCGGTTATTTTGCGGTGATATTTGCGGTTATTTTTGCGGATATCAGTGCGGTTATTTATGCGGATATCATTGCGGTTATTTTGCGGTAATATTTGCGGTTATTTTTGCGGATATCATTGCGGTTATTTTTGCGGATATTATTGCGGTTATTTTTGCGGATATCATTGCGGTTATTTTGCGGTGATATTTGCGGTTATTTGTGCGGATATCATTGCGGTTATTTTGCGGTGATATTTGCGGTTATTTTTGCGGATATCACTGCGGTTATTTTGCGGTTATATTTGCGGTTATTTTTGCGGATATTATTGCGGTTATTTTTGCGGATATCATTGCGGTTATTTTGCGGTGATATTTGCGGTTATTTTTGCGGATATCATTGCGGTTATTTTGCGGTAATATTTGCGGTTATTTTTGCGGATATCATTGCGGTTATTTTGTGGTAACATTTGCGGTTATTTTTGCGGATATTATTGCGGTTATTTTTGCGGATATCATTGCGGTTATTTTGCGGTAATATTTGCGGTTATTTTTGCGGATATTATTGCGGTTATTTTTGCGGATATCATTGCGGTTATTTTGCGGTGATATTTGCGGTTATTTTTGCGGATATCATTGCGGTTATTTTTGCGGATATTATTGCGGTTATTTTTGCGGATATTATTGCGGTTATTTTTGCGGATATTATTGCGGTTATTTTTACGGATATTATTGCGCTTATTTTTGCGGATATTATTGCGGTTATTTTTGCGGATATCATTGCGGTTATTTTGCTGTAATATTTGCGGTTAATTTTGCGGATATTATTGCGGTTATTTTTGCGGATATTATTGCGGTTATTTTTGCGGATATCATTGCGGTTATTTTGCGGTGATATTTGCGGTTATTTTTGCGGATATCATTGCGGTTATTTTGCGGTAATATTTGCGGTTATTTTTGCGGATATCATTGCGGTTATTTTTGCTAATATTATAGCGGTTATTTTTGCGGATATCATTGCGGTTATTTTGCTGTAATATTTGCGGTTAATTTTGCGGATATTATTGCGGTTATTTTTGCGGATATCATTGCGGTTATTTTGCGGTAACATTTGCGGTTATTTTTGCGGATATTATTGCGGTTATTTTTGCGGGTATTTTGCGGTAATATTTGCGGTTATTTTTGCGGATATTATTGTGGTTATTTTTGCGGATATCATTGCGGTTATTTTGCGGTAATATTTGCGGTTATTTTTGCGGATATTATTGCGGTTAATTTTGCGGATATCATTGCGGTTATTTTGCGGTGATATTTGCGGTTATTTTTGCGGATATCATTGCGGTTATTTTGCGGTAATATTTGCGGTTATTTTTGCGGATATCATTGCGGTTATATTTGCGGATATTATTGCGGTTATTTTTGCGGATATTATTGCGGTTATTTTTGCGGATATCTTTGCGGTAACATTTGCGGTTATTTTTGTGGATATTATTGCGGTTATTTTTGCGGATATCAATGCGGTTATTTTGCGTTAATATTTGCGGTTAATTTTGCGGATATTATTGCGGTTATTTTTGCGGATATCATTGCGGTTATTTATGCGGATATCATTGCGGTTATTTTGCGGTGATATTTGCGGTTATTTCTGCGGATATCATTGCGGTTATTTTGCGGTAATATTTGCGGTTATTTTTGCGGATATCATCGCGGTTATTTTTGCGGATATTATTGCGGTTATTTTTGCGGATATTATTGCGGTTATTTTTGCGGATATCATTGCGGTTATTTTGCGGTAACATTTGCGGTTATTTTTGCGGATATTATTGCGGTTATTTTTGCGGATATCATTGCGGTTATTTTGCGGTAATATTTGCGGTTATTTTTGCGGATATCATTGCGGTTATTTTGCGGTAATATTTGCGGATATTTTTGCGGATATTATTGCGGTTATTTTTGCGGATATTATTGCGGTTATTTTTGCGGATATCATTGCGGTTATTTTGCTGAAATATTAGCGGTTAATTTTGCGGATATTATTGCGGTTATTTTTGCGGATATCATAGCGGTTATTTTTGCGGATATCATTGCGGTTATTTTGCGGTGATATTTGCGGTTATTTTTGCGGATATCGTTGCGGTTATTTTGCTGTAATATATGCGGTTATTTTTGCGGATATAATTGCGGTTATTCTTGCGGATATCATTGCGGTTATTTTGCGGTGATATTTGCGGTTATTATTGCGGATATCATTGCGGTTATTTTGCTGTAATATATGCGGTTATTTTTGCGGATATAATTGCGGTTATTTTTGCGGATATCATTGCGGTTATTTTGCGGTAATATTTGCGGTTATTTTTGCGGATATCATTGCGGTTATTTTGCGGTAATATTTGCGGATATTTTTGCGGATATTATTGCGGTTATTTTTGCGGATATTATTGCGGTTATTTTTGCGGATATTAATGCGGTTATTTTTGCGGATATCATTGCGGTTATTTTGCGGTGATATTTGCGGTTATTTTTGCGGATATCATTGCGGTTATTTTGCGGTAAAATTTGCGGTTATTTTTGCGGATATCATTGCGGTTATTTTGCGGTAATATTTGCGGTAATATTTGCGGTTATTTTTGCGGATATTATTATGGTTATTTTGCTGTAATATTTGCGGTTAATTTTGCGGATATTATTGCGGTTATTTTTGCGGATATTAATGCGGTTATTTTTGCGGATATCATTGCGGTTATTTTGCGGTGATATTTGCGGTTATTTTTGCGGATATCGTTGCGGTTATTTTGCTGTAATATATGCGGTTATTTTTGCGGATATAATTGCGGTTATTTTTGCGGATATCATTGCGGTTATTTTGCGGTGATATTTGCGGTTATTATTGCGGATATCATTGCGGTTATTTTGCTGTAATATATGCGGTTATTTTTGCGGATATAATTGCGGTTATTTTTGCGGATATCATTGCGGTTATTTTGCGGTAATATTTGCGGATATTTTTGCGGATATTATTGCGGTTATTTTTGCGGATATTATTGCGGTTATTTTTGCGGATATCATTGCGGTTATTTTGCTGTAATATTTGCGGTTAATTTTGCGGATATTATTGCGGTTATTTTTGCGGATATCATTCCGGTTATTTTTGCGGATATCATTGCGGTTATTTTGCGGTGATATTTGCGGTTATTTTTGCGGATATCATTGCGGTTATTTTGCGGTAATATTTGCGGTTATTTTTGCGGATATCATTGCGGTTATTTTTGCGGATATTATTGCGGTTACTTTTGCGGATATCATTGCGGTTATTTTGCGGTAACATTTGCGGTTATTTTTGCGGATATTATTGCGGTTATTTTTGCGGATATCATTGCGGTATTTTTGCGGTAATATTTGCGGTTATTTTTGCGGATATTATTGCGGTTATTTTGCTGTAATATTTGCGGTTAATTTTGCGGATATCATTGCGGTTATTTTTGCGGATATTATTGCGGTTTATTTTTGCGGATATCATTGCGGTTATTTTGCGGTGATATTTGCGGTTATTTTTGCGGATATCATTGCGGTTATTTTGCGGTAATATTTGCGGTTATTTTTGCGGATATAATTGCGGTTATTTTTGCGGATATCATTGCGGTTATTTTGCGGTGATATTTGCGGTTATTTTTGCGGATATCATTGCGGTTATTTTTGCGGATATTATTGCGGTTATTTTTGCGGATATTATTGCGGTTATTTTTGCGGATATCAATGAGGTTATTTTGCGGTGATATTTGCGGTTATTTTTGCGGATATCATTGCGGTTATTTTGCGGTAATATTTGCGGTTATTTTTGCGGATATCATTGCGGTTATTTTTGCGGATATTATTGCGGTTATTTTTGCGGATATCATTGCGGTTATTTTGCTGTAATATTTGCGGTTAATTTTGCGGATATTATTGTGGTTATTTTTGCGGATATCATAGCGGTTATTTTTGCGGATATCATTGCGGTGATATTTGCGGTTATTTTTGCGGATATCATTGCGGTTATTTTGCGGTAATATTTGCGGTTATTTTTGCGGATATCATTGCGGTTATTTTGCGGTAATATTTGCGGTTATTTTTGCGGATATTATTGCGGTTATTTTTGCGGATATCATTGCGGTTATTTTGCGGTAATATTTGCGGTTAATTTTGCGGATATCATTGCGGTAATTTTTGCGGATATTATTGCGGTTATTTTTGCGGATATCATTGCGGTTATTTTGCGGTGATATTTGCGGTTATTTTTGCGGATATCATTGCGGTTATTTTGCTGTAATATTTGCGGTTAATTTTGCGGATTATATTGCGGTTATTTTTGCGGATATCATTCCGGTTATTTTTGCGGATATCATTGCGGTTATTTTGCGGTGATATTGGCGGTTATTTTTGCGGATATCAATGCGGTTATTTTGCGGTAATATTTGCGGTTATTTTTGCGGATATCATTGCGGTTATTTGTGCGGATATTATTGCGGTTATTTTTGCGGATATCATTGCGGTTATTTTGCTGTAATATTTGCGGTTATTTTTGCGGATAATATTGCGGTTTGCCTCGTTTGTTAAATTCAAATTTTCTCACTATAGTAAAAATCAATACAAAATTGAACAGTCTTTTCACATATAAATTTTCCTCGTTTGTTAAATTCAAATTTTCTAAACTAGTAAAATTCAATACAAAATTGAGCAGTCTTTTCACATATAAATTTTCCTCGTTTGTTAAATTCAAATTTTCTAAACTAGTAAAAATCAATACAAAATTGAACAGTCTTTTCACATATAATTTTCCACGTTTGTTAAATTCAAATTTTCTCACAATAGTAAAAATCAATACAAAATTGATCAGTCTTTTCAAATATAAATTTTCCTCGTTTGTTAAAATCAAATTTTCTCACAATAGTAAAAATCAATACAAAATTGAACAGTCTTTTCACATATAAATTTTCCTCGTTTGTTAAATTCAAATTTTCTAAACTAGTAAAATTCAATACAAAATTGAACAGTCTTTTCACATATAAATTATCCTCGTTTGTTAAATTCAAATTTTCTAAACTAGTAAAAATCAATACAAAATTGAACAGTCTTTTCAAATATAAATTTGCCTCGTTTGTTAAATTCAAATTTTCTCACAATAGTAAAAATCAATACAAAATTGAACAGTCTTTTCAAATATAAATTTTCCTAGTTTGTTAAATTCAAATTTTCTCACAATTGTAAAAATCAATACAAAATTGAACAGTCTTTTCTAATATAAATTTTCCTCGTTTGTTAAATTCAAATTTTCTAAACTGGTAAAAATCAATACAAAATAGAACAGTCTTTTCAAATATAAATTTGCCTCGTTTGTTAAAATCAAATTTTTTCACAATAGTAAAAATTAATACAAAATTGACAGTCTTTTCACATATAAATTTTCCTCGTTTGTTAAAATCAAATTTTCTCACAATAGTAAAAATCAATACATAATTGAACAGTCTTTTCACATATAAATTTTCCTCGTTTGTTAAATTCAAATTTTCTAAACTAGTAAAATTCAATACAAAATTGAGCAGTCTTTTCACATATAAATTTTCCTCGTTTGTTAAATTCAAATTTTCTAAACTAGTAAAAATCAATACAAAATTGAACAGTCTTTTCACATATAATTTTCCACGTTTGTTAAATTCAAATTTTCTCACAATAGTAAAAATCAATACAAAATTGATCAGTCTTTTCAAATATAAATTTTCCTCGTTTGTTAAAATCAAATTTTCTCACAATAGTAAAAATCAATACAAAATTGAACAGTCTTTTCACATATAAATTTTCCTCGTTTGTTAAATTCAAATTTTCTAAACTAGTAAAATTCAATACAAAATTGAACAGTCTTTTCACATATAAATTATCCTCGTTTGTTAAATTCAAATTTTCTAAACTAGTAAAAATCAATACAAAATTGAACAGTCTTTTCAAATATAAATTTGCCTCGTTTGTTAAATTAAAATTTTCTCACAATAGTAAAAATCAATACAAAATTGAACAGTCTTTTCAAATATAAATTTTCCTCGTTTGTTAAATTCAAATTTTCTCACAATTGTAAAAATCAATACAAAATTGAACAGTCTTTTCAAATATAAATTTTCCTCGTTTGTTAAAATCAAATTTTCTCACAATAGTAAAAATCAATACAAAATTGATCAGTCTTTTCAAATATAAATTTTCCTCGTTTGTTAAAATCAAATTTTCTCACAATAGTAAAAATCAATACAAAATTGAACAGTCTTTTCACATATAAATTTTCCTCGTTTGTTAAATTCAAATTTTCTAAACTAGTAAAATTCAATACAAAATTGAACAGTCTTTTCACATATAAATTATCCTCGTTTGTTAAATTCAAATTTTCTAAACTAGTAAAAATCAATACAAAATTGAACAGTCTTTTCAAATATAAATTTGCCTCGTTTGTTAAATTAAAATTTTCTCACAATAGTAAAAATCAATACAAAATTGAACAGTCTTTTCAAATATAAATTTTCCTCGTTTGTTAAATTCAAATTTTCTCACAATTGTAAAAATCAATACAAAATTGAACAGTCTTTTCAAATATAAATTTTCCTCGTTTGTTAAATTCAAATTTTCTAAACTAGTAAAAATCAATACAAAATTGAACAGTCTTTTCACATATAAATTTTCCTCGTTTGTTAAATTCAAATTTTTTAAACTAGTAAAAATCAATACAAAATTGAACAGTCTTTTCAAATATAAATTTTTCTTGTTTGTTTAAATCAAATTTTTTAAACTAGTAAAAATCAATACAAAATTGAACAGTCTTTTCAAATATAAATTTTCCTCGTTTGTTAAAATCAAATTTTCTCACAATAGTAAAAATCAATACAAAATTGAACAGTCTTTTCAAATATAAATTTTCCTCGTTTGTTAAATTCAAATTTTCTCACAATAGTAAAAATCAATACAAAATTGAAGTCTTTTCACATATAAATTTTCCTCGTTTGTTAAATTCAAATTTTCTCACAATAGTAAAAATCAATACAAAATTGAACAGTCTTTTCACATATAAATTTTCCTCGTTTGTTAAATTCAAATTTTCTTACAATTGTAAAAATCAATACAAAATTGAACAGTCTTTTCAAATATAAATTTTCCTCGTTTGATAAAATCAAATTTTCTTACAATTGTAAAAATCAATACAAAATTGAACAGTCTTTTCAAATATAAATTTTCCTCGTTTGTTAAATTCAAATTTTCTTACAATAGTAAAAATCAATACAAAATTGAACAGTCTTTTCAAATATAAATTTTCCTCGTTTGTTAAATTCAAATTTTCTCACAATTGTAAAAATCAATACAAAATTGAACAGTCTTTTCACATATAAATTTTCCTCGTTTGTTAAATTCAAATTTTTTAAACTAGTAAAAATCAATACAAAATTGAACAGTCTTTTCAAATATAAATTTTCCACGTTTGTTAAATTCAAATTTTCTCACAATAGTAAAAATCTATACAAAATTGATCAATCTTTTCAAATATAAATTTTCCTCGTTTGTTAAAATCAAATTTTCTCACAATAGTAAAAATCAATACAAAATTGAACAGTCTTTTCACAAATAAATTTTCCTCGTTTGTTAAATTCAAAGTTTCTCACAATAGCAAAAATCAATACAAAATTGAACAGTCTTTTCAAATATAAATTTTCCTCGTTTGTTAAATTCAAATTTTCTAAACTAGTAAAAATCAATACAAAATTGAACAGTCTTTTCACATATAAATTTTCCTCGTTTGTTAAATTCAAATTTTCTCAAAATAGTAAAAATCAATACAAAATTGAACAGTCCTTTCACATATAAATTTTCCTCGTTTGTTAAATTCAAATTTTCTCACAATTGTAAAAATCAATACAAAATTGAACAGTCTTTTCACATATAAATTTTCCTCGTTTGATAAAATCAAATTTTCTTACAATAGTAAAAATCAATACAAAATTGAACAGTCTTTTCAAATATAAATTTTCCTCGTTTGTTAAATTCAAATATACTAAACTAGTAAAAATCAATACAAAATTGAACAGTCTTTTCAAATATAAATTTTCCTCGTTTGTTAAATTCAAATTTTCTCACAATAGTAAAAATCAATACAAAATTGAACAGTCTTTTCACATATAAATTTTCCTCGTTTGTTAAATTCAAATTTTCTCACAATAGTAAAAATCGATTCAAAATTGAACAGAATTTCAAATATAAATTTTCCTCGTTTGTTAAAATCAAATTTTCTCAAAATAGTAATTATCAATACAAAATTGAACAGTCTTTCAAATATAAATTTTCCTCGTTTGTTAAAATCAAATTTTCTCACAATAGTAAAAATCAATACAAAATTGAACAGTCTTTTCACAAATAAATTTTCCTCGTTTGTTAAATTCAAAGTTTCTCACAATAGCAAAAATCAATACAAAATTGAACAGTCTTTTCAAATATAAATTTTCCTCGTTTGTTAAATTCAAATTTTCTAAACTAGTAAAAATCAATACAAAATTGAACAGTCTTTTCACATATAAATTTTCCTCGTTTGTTAAAATCAAATTTTCTCAAAATAGTAAAAATCAATACAAAATTGAACAGTCTTTTCACATATAAATTTTCCTCGTTTGTTAAATTCAAATTTTCTAAACTAGTAAAAATCAATACAAAATTGAACAGTCCTTTCACATATAAATTTTCCTCGTTTGTTAAATTCAAATTTTCTCACAATTGTAAAAATCAATACAAAATTGAACAGTCTTTTCACATATAAATTTTCCTCGTTTGTTAAATTCAAATTTTCTAAACTATTAAAAATCAATACAAAATTGAACAGTCTTTTCAAATATAAATTTTCCTCGTTTGTTAAAATCAAATTTTCCCACTATAGTAAAAATCAATACAAAATTGAACAGTCTTTTCAAATATAAATTTTCCTCGTTTGTTAAAATCAAATTTTCCCACTATAGTAAAAATCAATACAAAATTGAACAGTCTTTTCAAATATAAATTTTCCTCGTTTGTTAAAATCAAATTTTCTCACAATAGTAAAAATCAATACAAAATTGAACAGTCTTTTCAAATATAAATTTTCCTCGTTTGATAAAATCAAATTTTCTTACAATAGTAAAAATCAATACAAAATTGAATAGTCTTTTCAAATATAAATTTTCCTCGTTTGTTAAATTCAAATATACTAAACTAGTAAAAATCAATACAAAATTGAACAGTCTTTTCAAATATAAATTTTCCTCGTTTGTTAAATTCAAATTTTCTCACAATAGTAAAAATCAATACAAAATTGAACAGTCTTTTCACATATAAATTTTCCTCGTTTGTTAAATTCAAATTTTCTCACAATAGTAAAAATCGATTCAAAATTGAACAGAATTTCAAATATAAATTTTCCTCGTTTGTTAAAATCAAATTTTCTCAAAATAGTAATTATCAATACAAAATTGAACAGTCTTTCAAATATAAATTTTCCTCGTTTGTTAAAATCAAATTTTCTCACAATAGTAAAAATCAATACAAAATTGAACAGTCTTTTCACAAATAAATTTTCCTCGTTTGTTAAATTCAAAGTTTCTCACAATAGCAAAAATCAATACAAAATTGAACAGTCTTTTCAAATATAAATTTTCCTCGTTTGTTAAATTCAAATTTTCTAAAGTAGTAAAAATCAATACAAAATTGAACAGTCTTTTCACATATAAATTTTCCTCGTTTGTTAAAATCAAATTTTCTCAAAATAGTAAAAATCAATACAAAATTGAACAGTCTTTTCACATATAAATTTTCCTCGTTTGTTAAATTCAAATTTTCTAAACTAGTAAAAATCAATACAAAATTGAACAGTCCTTTCACATATAAATTTTCTTCGTTTGTTAAATTCAAATTTTCTCACAATTGTAAAAATCAATACAAAATTGAACAGTCTTTTCACATATAAATTTTCCTCGTTTGTTAAATTCAAATTTTCTAAACTAGTAAAAATCAATACAAAATTGAACAGTCTTTTCAAATATAAATTTTCCTCGTTTGTTAAAATCAAATTTTCCCACTATAGTAAAAATCAATACAAAATTGAACAGTCTTTTCAAATATAAATTTTCCTCGTTTGTTAAAATCAAATTTTCCCACTATAGTAAAAATCAATACAAAATTGAACAGTCTTTTCAAATATAAATTTTCCTCGTTTGTTAAAATCAAATTTTCCCACTATAGTAAAAATCAATACAAAATTGAACAGTCTTTTCAAATATAAATTTTCCTCGTTTGATAAAATCAAATTTTCTTACAATAGTAAAAATCAATACAAAATTGAACAGTCTTTTCAAATATAAATTTTCCTCGTTTGTTAAATTCAAATATACTAAACTAGTAAAAATCAATACAAAATTGAACAGTCTTTTCAAATATAAATTTTCCTCGTTTGTTAAATTCAAATTTTCTCACAATAGTAAAAATCAATACAAAATTGAACAGTCTTTTCACATATAAATTTTCCTCGTTTGTTAAATTCAAATTTTCTAAACTAGTAAAAATCAATACAAAATTGAACAGTCCTTTCACATATAAATTTTCCTCGTTTGTTAAATTCAAATTTTCTCACAATTGTAAAAATCAATACAAAATTGAACAGTCTTTTCACATATAAATTTTCCTCGTTTGTTAAATTCAAATTTTCTAAACTAGTAAAAATCAATACAAAATTGAACAGTCTTTTCAAATATAAATTTTCCTCGTTTGTTAAAATCAAATTTTCCCACTATAGTAAAAATCAATACAAAATTGAACAGTCTTTTCACAAATAAATTTTCCTCGTTTGATAAAATCAAATTTTCTTACAATAGTAAAAATCAATACAAAATTGAACAGTCTTTTCAAATATAAATTTTCCTCGTTTGTTAAATTCAAATATACTAAACTAGTAAAAATCTATACAAAATTGAACAGTCTTTTCACATATAAATTTTCCTCGTTTGTTAAATTCAAATTTTCTAAACTAGTAAAAATCAATACAAAATTGAACAGTCTTTTCACATATAAATTTTCCTCGTTTGTTAAATTCAAATTTTCTAAACTAGTAAAAATCAATACAAAATTGAACAGTCTTTTCACATATAAATTTTCCTCGTTTGTTAAATTCAAATTTTCTAAACTAGTAAAAATCAATACAAAATTGAACAGTCTTTTCAAATATAAATTTTCCTCGTTTGTTAAAATCAAATTTTCCCACTATAGTAAAAATCAATACAAAATTGAACAGTCTTTTCACAAATAAATTTTCCTCGTTTGATAAAATCAAATTTTCTTACAATAGTAAAAATCAATACAAAATTGAACAGTCTTTTCAAATATAAATTTTCCTCGTTTGTTAAATTCAAATATACTAAACTAGTAAAAATCAATACAAAATTGAACAGTCTTTTCAAATATAAATTTTCCTCGTTTGCTAAATTCAAATTTTCTCACAATTGTAAAAATCAATACAAAATTGAACAGTCTTTTCAAATATAAATTTTCCTCGTTTGTTAAATTCAAATTTTCTAAACTAGTAAAAATCAATACAAAATTGAACAGTCTTTTCACATATAAATTTTCCTCGTTTGTTAAATTCAAATTTTTTAAACTAGTAAAAATCAATACAAAATTGAACAGTCTTTTCACATATAAATTTTCCTCGTTTGTTAAAATCAAATTTTCTCACAATAGTAAAAATCAATACAAAATTGAACTGTCTTTTCAAATATAAATTTTCCTCGTTAGTTAAATTCAAATATACTAAACTAGTAAAAATCAATACAAAATTGAACAGTCTTTTCAAATATAAATTTTCCTCGTTTGTTAATTTCAAATTTTCTCACAATAGTAAAAATCAATACAAAATTGAAGTCTTTTCACATATAAATTTTCCTCGTTTGTTAAATTCAAATTTTCTAAACTAGTAAAAATCAATACAAAATTGAACAGTCCTTTCACATATAAATTTTCCTCGTTTGATAAATTCAAATTTTCTCACAATAGTAAAAATCAATACAAAATTGAACAGTATTTCCAAATATAAATTTTCCTCGTTTGTTAAATTCAAATTTTCTCACGATAGTAAAAATCAATACAAAATTGAACAGTCTTTTCACATATAAATTTTCCTCGTTTGTTAAATTCAAATTTTCTCACAATAGTAAAAATCAATACAAAATTGAAGTCTTTTCACATATAAATTTTCCTCGTTTGTTAAATTCAAATTTTCTAAACTAGTAAAAATCAATACAAAATTGAACAGTCCTTTCACATATAAATTTTCCTCGTTTGATAAATTCAAATTTTCTCACAATAGTAAAAATCAATACAAAATTGAAGTCTTTTCACATATAAATTTTCCTCGTTTGTTAAATTCAAATTTTCTAAACTAGTAAAAATCAATACAAAATTGAACAGTCCTTTCACATATAAATTTTCCTCGTTTGATAAATTCAAATTTTCTCACAATAGTAAAAATCAATACAAAATTGAACAGTATTTCCAAATATAAATTTTCCTCGTTTGTTAAATTCAAATTTTCTCACGATAGTAAAAATCAATACAAAATTGAACAGTCTTTTCACATATAAATTTTCCTCGTTTGTTAAATTCAAATTTTCTAAACTAGTAAAAGTCAATACAAAATTGAACAGTCTTTTCACATATAAATTTTCCTCGTTTGTTAAAATCAAATTTTCTCAAAATAGTAAAAATCAATACAAAATTGATCAGTCTTTTCACATATAAATTTTCCTCGTTTGTTAAATTCAAAGTTTCTCACAATAGCAAAAATCAATACAAAATTGAACAGTCTTTTCAAATATAAATTTTCCTCGTTTGTTAAATTCAAATTTTCTAAACAAGTAAAAATCAATACAAAATTTAACAGTCTTTTCACATATAAATTTTCCTCGTTTGTTAAATTCAAATTTTTTAAACTAGTAAAAATCAATACAAAATTTAACAGTCTTTTCAAATATAAATTTTCCTCGTTAGTTAAATTCAAATTTTCTCACAATAGTAAAAATCAATACAAAATAGAACAGTCTTTTCACATATAAATTTTCCTCGTTTGTTAAATTCAAATTTTCTAAACTAGTAAAAGTCAATACAAAATTGAACAGTCTTTTCACATATAAATTTTCCTCGTTTGTTAAATTCAAATTTTTTAAACTAGTAAAAATCAATACAAAATTGAAGTCTTTTCAAATATAAATTTTCCTCGTTTGTTAAAATCAAATTTTCTCACAATAGTAAAAATCAATACAAAATTGAACAGTCTTTTCAAATATAAATTTTCCTCGTTTGTTAAAATCAAATTTTCTCACAATAGTAAAAATCAATACAAAATTGAACAGTCTTTTCAAATATAAATTTTCCTCGTTTGTTAAATTCAAATTTTCTCACAATAGTAAAAATCAATACAAAATTGAAGTCTTTTCACATATAAATTTTCCTCGTTTGTTAAATTCAAATTTTCTCACAATAGTAAAAATCAATACAAAATTGAACAGTCTTTTCACATATAAATTTTCCTCGTTTGTTAAATTCAAATTTTCTTACAATTGTAAAAATCAATACAAAATTGAACAGTCTTTTCAAATATAAATTTTCCTCGTTTGATAAAATCAAATTTTCTTACAATTGTAAAAATCAATACAAAATTGAACAGTCTTTTCAAATATAAATTTTCCTCGTTTGTTAAATTCAAATTTTCTTACAATAGTAAAAATCAATACAAAATTGAACAGTCTTTTCAAATATAAATTTTCCTCGTTAGTTAAATTCAAATTTTCTCACAATAGTAAAAATCAATACAAAATTGAACAGTCTTTTCACATATAAATTTTCCTCGTTTGTTAAATTCAAATTTTTTAAACTAGTAAAAATCAATACAAAATTTAACAGTCTTTTCAAATATAAATTTTCCTCGTTAGTTAAATTCAAATTTTCTCACAATAGTAAAAATCAATACAAAATAGAACAGTCTTTTCACATATAAATTTTCCTCGTTTGTTAAATTCAAATTTTCTAAACTAGTAAAAGTCAATACAAAATTGAACAGTCTTTTCACATATAAATTTTCCTCGTTTGTTAAATTCAAATTTTCTAAACTAGTAAAAATCAATACAAAATTGAACAGTCTTTTCAAATATATATTTTCCTCGTTTGTTAAAATCAAATTTTCCCACTATAGTAAAAATCAATACAAAATTGAACAGTCTTGTCACATATAAATTTTCCTCGTTTGTTAAATTCAAATTTTCTCACTATAGTAAAAATCAATACAAAATTGAACAGTCTTTTCAAATATAAATTTTCCTCGTTTGCTAAATTCAAATTTTCTCACAATTGTAAAAATCAATACAAAATAGATCAGTCTTTTCAAATATAAATTTTCCTCGTTTGTTAAATTCAAATTTTCTAAACTAGTAAAAATCAATACAAAATTGAACAGTCTTTTCACATATAAATTTTCCTCGTTTGTTAAATTCAAATTTTTTAAACTAGTAAAAATCAATACAAAATTGAACAGTCTTTTCAAATATAAATTTTCCTCGTTTGTTAAATTCAAATTTTTTAAACTAGTAAAAATCAATACAAAATTGAACAGTCTTTTCACATATAAATTTTCCTCGTTTGTTAAAATCAAATTTTCTCACAATAGTAAAAATCAATACAAAATTGAACTGTCTTTTCAAATATAAATTTCCCTCGTTTGTTAAATTCAAATATACTAAACTAGTAAAAATCAATACAAAATTGAACAGTCTTTTCAAATATAAATTTTCCTCGTTTGTTAATTTCAAATTTTCTCACAATAGTAAAAATCAATACAAAATTGAAGTCTTTTCACATATAAATTTTCCTCGTTTGTTAAATTCAAATTTTCTAAACTAGTAAAAATCAATACAAAATTGAACAGTCCTTTCACATATAAATTTTCCTCGTTTGATAAATTCAAATTTTCTCACAATAGTAAAAATCAATACAAAATTGAACAGTATTTCCAAATATAAATTTTCCTCGTTTGTTAAATTCAAATTTTCTCACGATAGTAAAAATCAATACAAAATTGAACAGTCTTTTCACATATAAATTTTCCTCGTTTGTTAAATTCAAATTTTCTAAACTAGTAAAAGTCAATACAAAATTGAACAGTCTTTTCACATATAAATTTTCCTCGTTTGTTAAAATCAAATTTTCTCAAAATAGTAAAAATCAATACAAAATTGATCAGTCTTTTCACATATAAATTTTCCTCGTTTGTTAAATTCAAAGTTTCTCACAATAGCAAAAATCAATACAAAATTGAACAGTCTTTTCAAATATAAATTTTCCTCGTTTGTTAAATTCAAATTTTCTAAACAAGTAAAAATCAATACAAAATTTAACAGTCTTTTCACATATAAATTTTCCTCGTTTGTTAAATTCAAATTTTTTAAACTAGTAAAAATCAATACAAAATTTAACAGTCTTTTCAAATATAAATTTTCCTCGTTAGTTAAATTCAAATTTTCTCACAATAGTAAAAATCAATACAAAATAGAACAGTCTTTTCACATATAAATTTTCCTCGTTTGTTAAATTCAAATTTTCTAAACTAGTAAAAGTCAATACAAAATTGAACAGTCTTTTCACATATAAATTTTCCTCGTTTGTTAAATTCAAATTTTCTAAACTAGTAAAAATCAATACAAAATTGAACAGTCTTTTCAAATATATATTTTCCTCGTTTGTTAAAATCAAATTTTCCCACTATAGTAAAAATCAATACAAAATTGAACAGTCTTGTCACATATAAATTTTCTTCGTTTGTTAAATTCAAATTTTCTCACTATAGTAAAAATCAATACAAAATTGAACAGTCTTTTCAAATATAAATTTTCCTCGTTTGCTAAATTCAAATTTTCTCACAATTGTAAAAATCAATACAAAATTGAACAGTCTTTTCAAATATAAATTTTCCTCGTTTGTTAAATTCAAATTTTCTAAACTAGTAAAAATCAATACAAAATTGAACAGTCTTTTCACATATAAATTTTCCTCGTTTGTTAAATTCAAATTTTTTAAACTAGTAAAAATCAATACAAAATTGAACAGTCTTTTCAAATATAAATTTTCCTCGTTTGTTAAAATCAAATTTTCTCACAATAGTAAAAATCAATACAAAATTGAACAGTCTTTTCAAATATAAATTTTCCTCGTTTGTTAAAATCAAATTTTCTCACAATAGTAAAAATCAATACAAAATTGAACAGTCTTTTCAAATATAAATTTTCCTCGTTTGTTAAATTCAAATTTTCTCACAATAGTAAAAATCAATACAAAATTGAAGTCTTTTCACATATAAATTTTCCTCGTTTGTTAAATTCAAATTTTCTCACAATAGTAAAAATCAATACAAAATTGAACAGTCTTTTCACATATAAATTTTCCTCGTTTGTTAAATTCAAATTTTCTTACAATTGTAAAAATCAATACAAAATTGAACAGTCTTTTCAAATATAAATTTTCCTCGTTTGTTAAATTCAAATTTTCTTACAATAGTAAAAATCAATACAAAATTGAACAGTCTTTTCAAATATAAATTTTCCTCGTTAGTTAAATTCAAATTTTCTCACAATAGTAAAAATCAATACAAAATAGAACAGTCTTTTCACATATAAATTTTCCTCGTTTGTTAAATTCAAAGTTTCTCACAATAGCAAAAATCAATACAAAATTGAACAGTCTTTTCAAATATAAATTTTCCTCGTTTGTTAAATTCAAATTTTCTAAACAAGTAAAAATCAATACAAAATTTAACAGTCTTTTCACATATAAATTTTCCTCGTTTGTTAAATTCAAATTTTTTAAACTAGTAAAAATCAATACAAAATTTAACAGTCTTTTCAAATATAAATTTTCCTCGTTAGTTAAATTCAAATTTTCTCACAATAGTAAAAATCAATACAAAATAGAACAGTCTTTTCACATATAAATTTTCCTCGTTTGTTAAATTCAAATTTTCTAAACTAGTAAAAGTCAATACAAAATTGAACAGTCTTTTCACATATAAATTTTCCTCGTTTGTTAAATTCAAATTTTCTAAACTAGTAAAAATCAATACAAAATTGAACAGTCTTTTCAAATATATATTTTCCTCGTTTGTTAAAATCAAATTTTCCCACTATAGTAAAAATCAATACAAAATTGAACAGTCTTGTCACATATAAATTTTCCTCGTTTGTTAAATTCAAATTTTCTCACTATAGTAAAAATCAATACAAAATTGAACAGTCTTTTCAAATATAAATTTTCCTCGTTTGCTAAATTCAAATTTTCTCACAATTGTAAAAATCAATACAAAATAGATCAGTCTTTTCAAATATAAATTTTCCTCGTTTGTTAAATTCAAATTTTCTAAACTAGTAAAAATCAATACAAAATTGAACAGTCTTTTCACATATAAATTTTCCTCGTTTGTTAAATTCAAATTTTTTAAACTAGTAAAAATCAATACAAAATTGAACAGTCTTTTCAAATATAAATTTTCCTCGTTTGTTAAAATCAAATTTTCCCACTATAGTAAAAATCAATACAAAATTGAACAGTCTTTTCAAATATAAATTTTCCTCGTTTGTTAAAATCAAATTTTCTCACAATAGTAAAAATCAATACAAAATTGAACAGTCTTTTCAAATATAAATTTTCCTCGTTTGATAAAATCAAATTTTCTTACAATAGTAAAAATCAATACAAAATTGAACAGTCTTTTCACATATAAATTTCCCTCGTTTGTTAAATTCAAATATACTAAACTAGTAAAAATCAATACAAAATTGAACAGTCTTTTCAAATATAAATTTTCCTCGTTTGTTAATTTCAAATTTTCTCACAATAGTAAAAATCAATACAAAATTGAAGTCTTTTCACATATAAATTTTCCTCGTTTGTTAAATTCAAATTTTCTAAACTAGTAAAAATCAATACAAAATTGAACAGTCCTTTCACATATAAATTTTCCTCGTTTGTTAAATTCAAATTTTCTCACAATAGTAAAAATCAATACAAAATTGAACAGTATTTCCAAGTATAAATTTTCCTCGTTTGTTAAATTCAAATTTTCTCACGATAGTAAAAATCAATACAAAATTGAACAGTCTTTTCACATATAAATTTTCCTCGTTTGTTAAATTCAAATTTTCTCACAATAGTAAAAATCAATACAAAATTGAACAGTCTTTTCAAATATAAATTTTCCTCGTTTGTTAAAATCAAATTTTCTCACAATAGTAAAAATCAATACAAAATTGAACAGTCTTTTCAAATATAAATTTTCCTCGTTTGTTAAATTCAAATTTTCTCACAATAGTAAAAATCAATACAAAATTGAACAGTCTTTTCACATATAAATTTTCCTCGTTTGTTAAATTCAAATTTTCTTACAATTGTAAAAATCAATACAAAATTGAACAGTCTTTTCAAATATAAATTTTCCTCGTTTGATAAAATCAAATTTTCTTACAATTGTAAAAATCAATACAAAATTGAACAGTCTTTTCAAATATAAATTTTCCTCGTTTGTTAAATTCAAATTTTCTTACAATTGTAAAAATCAATACAAAATTGAACAGTCTTTTCAAATATAAATTTTCCTCGTTTGTTAAATTCAAATTTTCTTACAATAGTAAAAATCAATACAAAATTGAACAGTCTTTTCACATATAAATTTTCCTCGTTTGTTAAATTCAAATTTTCTAAACTAGTAAAAGTCAATACAAAATTGAACAGTCTTTTCACATATAAATTTTCCTCGTTTGTTAAAATCAAATTTTCTCAAAATAGTAAAAATCAATACAAAATTGATCAGTCTTTTCACATATAAATTTTCCTCGTTTGTTAAATTCAAAGTTTCTCACAATAGCAAAAATCAATACAAAATTGAACAGTCTTTTCAAATATAAATTTTCCTCGTTTGTTAAATTCAAATTTTCTAAACAAGTAAAAATCAATACAAAATTTAACAGTCTTTTCACATATAAATTTTCCTCGTTTGTTAAATTCAAATTTTTTAAACTAGTAAAAATCAATACAAAATTGAACAGTCTTTTCAAATATAAATTTTCCTCGTTAGTTAAATTCAAATTTTCTCACAATAGTAAAAATCAATACAAAATAGAACAGTCTTTTCACATATAAATTTTCCTCGTTTGTTAAATTCAAATTTTCTAAACTAGTAAAAGTCAATACATAATTGAACAGTCTTTTCACATATAAATTTTCCTCGTTTGTTAAATTCAAATTTTCTAAACTAGTAAAAATCAATACAAAATTGAACAGTCTTTTCAAATATAAATTTTCCTCGTTTGTTAAATTCAAATTTTCTAAACTAGTAAAAATCAATACAAAATTGAACAGTCTTTTCACATATAAATTTTCCTCGTTTGTTAAATTCAAATTTTTTAAACTAGTAAAAATCAATACAAAATTGAACAGTCTTTTCAAATATAAATTTTCCTCGTTTGTTAAAATCAAATTTTCCCACTATAGTAAAAATCCATACAAAATTGAACAGTCTTTTCAAATATAAATTTTCCTCGTTTGTTAAAATCAAATTTTCTCACAATAGTGAAAATCAATACAAAATTGAACAGTCTTTTCAAATATAAATTTTCCTCGTTTGATAAAATCAAATTTTCTTACAATAGTAAAAATCAATACAAAATTGAACAGTCTTTTCACATATAAATTTCCCTCTTTTGTTAAATTCAAATATACTAAACTAGTAAAAATCAATACAAAATTGAACAGTCTTTTCAAATATAAATTTTCCTCGTTTGTTAATTTCAAATTTTCTCACAATAGTAAAAATCAATACAAAATTGAACAGTCTTTTCACATATAAATTTTCCTCGTTTGTTAAATTCAAATTTTCTAAACTAGTAAAAATCAATACAAAATTGAACAGTCCTTTCACATATAAATTTTCCTCGTTTGTTAAATTCAAATTTTCTCACAATAGTAAAAATCAATACAAAATTGAACAGTATTTCCAAATATAAATTTTCCTCGTTTGTTAAATTCAAATTTTCTCACGATAGTAAAAATCAATACAAAATTGAACAGTCTTTTCACATATAAATTTTCCTCGTTTGTTAAATTCAAATTTTCTCACAATAGTAAAAATCAATACAAAATTGAACAGTCTTTTCAAATATAAATTTTCCTCGTTTGTTAAAATCAAATTTTCTCACAATAGTAAAAATCAATACAAAATTGAACAGTCTTTTCAAATATAAATTTTCCTCGTTTGTTAAATTCAAATTTTCTCACAATAGTAAAAATCAATACAAAATTGAAGTCTTTTCACATATAAATTTTCCTCGTTTGTTAAATTCAAATTTTCTCACAATAGTAAAAATCAATACAAAATTGAACAGTCTTTTCACATATAAATTTTCCTCGTTTGTTAAATTCAAATTTTCTTACAATTGTAAAAATCAATACAAAATTGAACAGTCTTTTCAAATATAAATTTTCCTCGTTTGTTAATTTCAAATTTTCTCACAATAGTAAAAATCAATACAAAATTGAAGTCTTTTCACATATAAATTTTCCTCGTTTGTTAAATTCAAATTTTCTAAACTAGTAAAAATCAATACAAAATTGAACAGTCCTTTCACATATAAATTTTCCTCGTTTGTTAAATTCAAATTTTCTCACAATAGTAAAAATCAATACAAAATTGAACAGTATTTCCAAGTATAAATTTTCCTCGTTTGTTAAATTCAAATTTTCTCACGATAGTAAAAATCAATACAAAATTGAACAGTCTTTTCACATATAAATTTTCCTCGTTTGTTAAATTCAAATTTTCTCACAATAGTAAAAATCAATACAAAATTGAACAGTCTTTTCAAATATAAATTTTCCTCGTTTGTTAAAATCAAATTTTCTCACAATAGTAAAAATCAATACAAAATTGAACAGTCTTTTCAAATATAAATTTTCCTCGTTTGTTAAATTCAAATTTTCTCACAATAGTAAAAATCAATACAAAATTGAACAGTCTTTTCACATATAAATTTTCCTCGTTTGTTAAATTCAAATTTTCTTACAATTGTAAAAATCAATACAAAATTGAACAGTCTTTTCAAATATAAATTTTCCTCGTTTGATAAAATCAAATTTTCTTACAATTGTAAAAATCAATACAAAATTGAACAGTCTTTTCAAATATAAATTTTCCTCGTTTGTTAAATTCAAATTTTCTTACAATAGTAAAAATCAATACAAAATTGAACAGTCTTTTCAAATATAAATTTTCCTCGTTAGTTAAATTCAAATTTTCACACAATAGTAAAAATCAATACAAAATAGAACAGTCTTTTCACATATAAATTTTCCTCGTTTGTTAAATTCAAATTTTCTAAACTAGTAAAAGTCAATACAAAATTGAACAGTCTTTTCACATATAAATTTTCCTCGTTTGTTAAAATCAAATTTTCTCAAAATAGTAAAAATCAATACAAAATTGATCAGTCTTTTCACATATAAATTTTCCTCGTTTGTTAAATTCAAAGTTTCTCACAATAGCAAAAATCAATACAAAATTGAACAGTCTTTTCAAATATAAATTTTCCTCGTTTGTTAAATTCAAATTTTCTAAACAAGTAAAAATCAATACAAAATTTAACAGTCTTTTCACATATAAATTTTCCTCGTTTGTTAAATTCAAATTTTTTAAACTAGTAAAAATCAATACAAAATTGAACAGTCTTTTCAAATATAAATTTTCCTCGTTAGTTAAATTCAAATTTTCTCACAATAGTAAAAATCAATACAAAATAGAACAGTCTTTTCACATATAAATTTTCCTCGTTTGTTAAATTCAAATTTTCTAAACTAGTAAAAGTCAATACATAATTGAACAGTCTTTTCACATATAAATTTTCCTCGTTTGTTAAATTCAAATTTTCTAAACTAGTAAAAATCAATACAAAATTGAACAGTCTTTTCAAATATAAATTTTCCTCGTTTGTTAAATTCAAATTTTCTAAACTAGTAAAAATCAATACAAAATTGAACAGTCTTTTCACATATAAATTTTCCTCGTTTGTTAAATTCAAATTTTTTAAACTAGTAAAAATCAATACAAAATTGAACAGTCTTTTCAAATATAAATTTTCCTCGTTTGTTAAAATCAAATTTTCCCACTATAGTAAAAATCCATACAAAATTGAACAGTCTTTTCAAATATAAATTTTCCTCGTTTGTTAAAATCAAATTTTCTCACAATAGTGAAAATCAATACAAAATTGAACAGTCTTTTCAAATATAAATTTTCCTCGTTTGATAAAATCAAATTTTCTTACAATAGTAAAAATCAATACAAAATTGAACAGTCTTTTCACATATAAATTTCCCTCGTTTGTTAAATTCAAATTTTCTAAACTAGTAAAAATCAATACAAAATTGAACAGTCCTTTCACATATAAATTTTCCTCGTTTGTTAAATTCAAATTTTCTCACAATAGTAAAAATCAATACAAAATTGAACAGTATTTCCAAATATAAATTTTCCTCGTTTGTTAATTTCAAATATACTAAACTAGTAAAAATCAATACAAAATTGAACAGTCTTTTCAAATATAAATTTTCCTCGTTTGTTAATTTCAAATTTTCTCACAATAGTAAAAATCAATACAAAATTGAACAGTCTTTTCACATATAAATTTTCCTCGTTTGTTAAATTCAAATTTTCTAAACTAGTAAAAATCAATACAAAATTGAACAGTCCTTTCACATATAAATTTTCCTCGTTTGTTAAATTCAAATTTTCTCACAATAGTAAAAATCAATACAAAATTGAACAGTATTTCCAAATATAAATTTTCCTCGTTTGTTAAATTCAAATTTTCTCACGATAGTAAAAATCAATACAAAATTGAACAGTCTTTTCACATATAAATTTTCCTCGTTTGTTAAATTCAAATTTTCTCACAATAGTAAAAATCAATACAAAATTGAACAGTCTTTTCAAATATAAATTTTCCTCGTTTGTTAAAATCAAATTTTCTCACAATAGTAAAAATCAATACAAAATTGAACAGTCTTTTCAAATATAAATTTTCCTCGTTTGTTAAATTCAAATTTTCTCACAATAGTAAAAATCAATACAAAATTGAAGTCTTTTCACATATAAATTTTCCTCGTTTGTTAAATTCAAATTTTCTCACAATAGTAAAAATCAATACAAAATTGAACAGTCTTTTCACATATAAATTTTCCTCGTTTGTTAAATTCAAATTTTCTTACAATTGTAAAAATCAATACAAAATTGAACAGTCTTTTCAAATATAAATTTTCCTCGTTTGTTAATTTCAAATTTTCTCACAATAGTAAAAATCAATACAAAATTGAAGTCTTTTCACATATAAATTTTCCTCGTTTGTTAAATTCAAATTTTCTAAACTAGTAAAAATCAATACAAAATTGAACAGTCCTTTCACATATAAATTTTCCTCGTTTGATAAATTCAAATTTTCTCACAATAGTAAAAATCAATACAAAATTGAACAGTATTTCCAAATATAAATTTTCCTCGTTTGTTAAATTCAAATTTTCTCACGATAGTAAAAATCAATACAAAATTGAACAGTCTTTTCACATATAAATTTTCCTCGTTTGTTAAATTCAAATTTTCTAAACTAGTAAAAGTCAATACAAAATTGAACAGTCTTTTCACATATAAATTTTCCTCGTTTGTTAAAATCAAATTTTCTCAAAATAGTAAAAATCAATACAAAATTGATCAGTCTTTTCACATATAAATTTTCCTCGTTTGTTAAATTCAAAGTTTCTCACAATAGCAAAAATCAATACAAAATTGAACAGTCTTTTCAAATATAAATTTTCCTCGTTTGTTAAATTCAAATTTTCTAAACAAGTAAAAATCAATACAAAATTTAACAGTCTTTTCACATATAAATTTTCCTCGTTTGTTAAATTCAAATTTTTTAAACTAGTAAAAATCAATACAAAATTTAACAGTCTTTTCAAATATAAATTTTCCTCGTTAGTTAAATTCAAATTTTCTCACAATAGTAAAAATCAATACAAAATAGAACAGTCTTTTCACATATAAATTTTCCTCGTTTGTTAAATTCAAATTTTCTAAACTAGTAAAAGTCAATACAAAATTGAACAGTCTTTTCACATATAAATTTTCCTCGTTTGTTAAATTCAAATTTTCTAAACTAGTAAAAATCAATACAAAATTGAACAGTCTTTTCAAATATATATTTTCCTCGTTTGTTAAAATCAAATTTTCCCACTATAGTAAAAATCAATACAAAATTGAACAGTCTTGTCACATATAAATTTTCTTCGTTTGTTAAATTCAAATTTTCTCACTATAGTAAAAATCAATACAAAATTGAACAGTCTTTTCAAATATAAATTTTCCTCGTTTGCTAAATTCAAATTTTCTCACAATTGTAAAAATCAATACAAAATTGAACAGTCTTTTCAAATATAAATTTTCCTCGTTTGTTAAATTCAAATTTTCTAAACTAGTAAAAATCAATACAAAATTGAACAGTCTTTTCACATATAAATTTTCCTCGTTTGTTAAATTCAAATTTTTTAAACTAGTAAAAATCAATACAAAATTGAACAGTCTTTTCAAATATAAATTTTCCTCGTTTGTTAAAATCAAATTTTCTCACAATAGTAAAAATCAATACAAAATTGAACAGTCTTTTCAAATATAAATTTTCCTCGTTTGTTAAAATCAAATTTTCTCACAATAGTAAAAATCAATACAAAATTGAACAGTCTTTTCAAATATAAATTTTCCTCGTTTGTTAAATTCAAATTTTCTCACAATAGTAAAAATCAATACAAAATTGAAGTCTTTTCACATATAAATTTTCCTCGTTTGTTAAATTCAAATTTTCTCACAATAGTAAAAATCAATACAAAATTGAACAGTCTTTTCACATATAAATTTTCCTCGTTTGTTAAATTCAAATTTTCTTACAATTGTAAAAATCAATACAAAATTGAACAGTCTTTTCAAATATAAATTTTCCTCGTTTGTTAAATTCAAATTTTCTTACAATAGTAAAAATCAATACAAAATTGAACAGTCTTTTCAAATATAAATTTTCCTCGTTAGTTAAATTCAAATTTTCTCACAATAGTAAAAATCAATACAAAATAGAACAGTCTTTTCACATATAAATTTTCCTCGTTTGTTAAATTCAAAGTTTCTCACAATAGCAAAAATCAATACAAAATTGAACAGTCTTTTCAAATATAAATTTTCCTCGTTTGTTAAATTCAAATTTTCTAAACAAGTAAAAATCAATACAAAATTTAACAGTCTTTTCACATATAAATTTTCCTCGTTTGTTAAATTCAAATTTTTTAAACTAGTAAAAATCAATACAAAATTTAACAGTCTTTTCAAATATAAATTTTCCTCGTTAGTTAAATTCAAATTTTCTCACAATAGTAAAAATCAATACAAAATAGAACAGTCTTTTCACATATAAATTTTCCTCGTTTGTTAAATTCAAATTTTCTAAACTAGTAAAAGTCAATACAAAATTGAACAGTCTTTTCACATATAAATTTTCCTCGTTTGTTAAATTCAAATTTTCTAAACTAGTAAAAATCAATACAAAATTGAACAGTCTTTTCAAATATATATTTTCCTCATTTGTTAAAATCAAATTTTCCCACTATAGTAAAAATCAATACAAAATTGAACAGTCTTGTCACATATAAATTTTCCTCGTTTGTTAAATTCAAATTTTCTCACTATAGTAAAAATCAATACAAAATTGAACAGTCTTTTCAAATATAAATTTTCCTCGTTTGCTAAATTCAAATTTTCTCACAATTGTAAAAATCAATACAAAATAGATCAGTCTTTTCAAATATAAATTTTCCTCGTTTGTTAAATTCAAATTTTCTAAACTAGTAAAAATCAATACAAAATTGAACAGTCTTTTCACATATAAATTTTCCTCGTTTGTTAAATTCAAATTTTTTAAACTAGTAAAAATCAATACAAAATTGAACAGTCTTTTCAAATATAAATTTTCCTCGTTTGTTAAAATCAAATTTTCCCACTATAGTAAAAATCAATACAAAATTGAACAGTCTTTTCAAATATAAATTTTCCTCGTTTGTTAAAATCAAATTTTCTCACAATAGTAAAAATCAATACAAAATTGAACAGTCTTTTCAAATATAAATTTTCCTCGTTTGATAAAATCAAATTTTCTTACAATAGTAAAAATCAATACAAAATTGAACAGTCTTTTCACATATAAATTTCCCTCGTTTGTTAAATTCAAATATACTAAACTAGTAAAAATCAATACAAAATTGAACAGTCTTTTCAAATATAAATTTTCCTCGTTTGTTAATTTCAAATTTTCTCACAATAGTAAAAATCAATACAAAATTGAAGTCTTTTCACATATAAATTTTCCTCGTTTGTTAAATTCAAATTTTCTAAACTAGTAAAAATCAATACAAAATTGAACAGTCCTTTCACATATAAATTTTCCTCGTTTGTTAAATTCAAATTTTCTCACAATAGTAAAAATCAATACAAAATTGAACAGTATTTCCAAGTATAAATTTTCCTCGTTTGTTAAATTCAAATTTTCTCACGATAGTAAAAATCAATACAAAATTGAACAGTCTTTTCACATATAAATTTTCCTCGTTTGTTAAATTCAAATTTTCTCACAATAGTAAAAATCAATACAAAATTGAACAGTCTTTTCAAATATAAATTTTCCTCGTTTGTTAAAATCAAATTTTCTCACAATAGTAAAAATCAATACAAAATTGAACAGTCTTTTCAAATATAAATTTTCCTCGTTTGTTAAATTCAAATTTTCTCACAATAGTAAAAATCAATACAAAATTGAACAGTCTTTTCACATATAAATTTTCCTCGTTTGTTAAATTCAAATTTTCTTACAATTGTAAAAATCAATACAAAATTGAACAGTCTTTTCAAATATAAATTTTCCTCGTTTGATAAAATCAAATTTTCTTACAATTGTAAAAATCAATACAAAATTGAACAGTCTTTTCAAATATAAATTTTCCTCGTTTGTTAAATTCAAATTTTCTTACAATAGTAAAAATCAATACAAAATTGAACAGTCTTTTCAAATATAAATTTTCCTCGTTAGTTAAATTCAAATTTTCACACAATAGTAAAAATCAATACAAAATAGAACAGTCTTTTCACATATAAATTTTCCTCGTTTGTTAAATTCAAATTTTCTAAACTAGTAAAAGTCAATACAAAATTGAACAGTCTTTTCACATATAAATTTTCCTCGTTTGTTAAAATCAAATTTTCTCAAAATAGTAAAAATCAATACAAAATTGATCAGTCTTTTCACATATAAATTTTCCTCGTTTGTTAAATTCAAAGTTTCTCACAATAGCAAAAATCAATACAAAATTGAACAGTCTTTTCAAATATAAATTTTCCTCGTTTGTTAAATTCAAATTTTCTAAACAAGTAAAAATCAATACAAAATTTAACAGTCTTTTCACATATAAATTTTCCTCGTTTGTTAAATTCAAATTTTTTAAACTAGTAAAAATCAATACAAAATTGAACAGTCTTTTCAAATATAAATTTTCCTCGTTAGTTAAATTCAAATTTTCTCACAATAGTAAAAATCAATACAAAATAGAACAGTCTTTTCACATATAAATTTTCCTCGTTTGTTAAATTCAAATTTTCTAAACTAGTAAAAGTCAATACATAATTGAACAGTCTTTTCACATATAAATTTTCCTCGTTTGTTAAATTCAAATTTTCTAAACTAGTAAAAATCAATACAAAATTGAACAGTCTTTTCAAATATAAATTTTCCTCGTTTGTTAAATTCAAATTTTCTAAACTAGTAAAAATCAATACAAAATTGAACAGTCTTTTCACATATAAATTTTCCTCGTTTGTTAAATTCAAATTTTTTAAACTAGTAAAAATCAATACAAAATTGAACAGTCTTTTCAAATATAAATTTTCCTCGTTTGTTAAAATCAAATTTTCCCACTATAGTAAAAATCCATACAAAATTGAACAGTCTTTTCAAATATAAATTTTCCTCGTTTGTTAAAATCAAATTTTCTCACAATAGTGAAAATCAATACAAAATTGAACAGTCTTTTCAAATATAAATTTTCCTCGTTTGATAAAATCAAATTTTCTTACAATAGTAAAAATCAATACAAAATTGAACAGTCTTTTCACATATAAATTTCCCTCTTTTGTTAAATTCAAATATACTAAACTAGTAAAAATCAATACAAAATTGAACAGTCTTTTCAAATATAAATTTTCCTCGTTTGTTAATTTCAAATTTTCTCACAATAGTAAAAATCAATACAAAATTGAACAGTCTTTTCACATATAAATTTTCCTCGTTTGTTAAATTCAAATTTTCTAAACTAGTAAAAATCAATACAAAATTGAACAGTCCTTTCACATATAAATTTTCCTCGTTTGTTAAATTCAAATTTTCTCACAATAGTAAAAATCAATACAAAATTGAACAGTATTTCCAAATATAAATTTTCCTCGTTTGTTAAATTCAAATTTTCTCACGATAGTAAAAATCAATACAAAATTGAACAGTCTTTTCACATATAAATTTTCCTCGTTTGTTAAATTCAAATTTTCTCACAATAGTAAAAATCAATACAAAATTGAACAGTCTTTTCAAATATAAATTTTCCTCGTTTGTTAAAATCAAATTTTCTCACAATAGTAAAAATCAATACAAAATTGAACAGTCTTTTCAAATATAAATTTTCCTCGTTTGTTAAATTCAAATTTTCTCACAATAGTAAAAATCAATACAAAATTGAAGTCTTTTCACATATAAATTTTCCTCGTTTGTTAAATTCAAATTTTCTCACAATAGTAAAAATCAATACAAAATTGAACAGTCTTTTCACATATAAATTTTCCTCGTTTGTTAAATTCAAATTTTCTTACAATTGTAAAAATCAATACAAAATTGAACAGTCTTTTCAAATATAAATTTTCCTCGTTTGATAAAATCAAATTTTCTTACAATTGTAAAAATCAATACAAAATTGAACAGTCTTTTCAAATATAAATTTTCCTCGTTTGTTAAATTCAAATTTTCTTACAATAGTAAAAATCAATACAAAATTGAACAGTCTTTTCAAATATAAATTTTCCTCGTTAGTTAAATTCAAATTTTCTCACAATAGTAAAAATCAATACAAAATAGAACAGTCTTTTCACATATAAATTTTCCTCGTTTGTTAAATTCAAATTTTCTAAACTAGTAAAAGTCAATACAAAATTGAACAGTCTTTTCACATATAAATTTTCCTCGTTTGTTAAAATCAAATTTTCTCAAAATAGTAAAAATCAATACAAAATTGATCAGTCTTTTCACATATAAATTTTCCTCGTTTGTTAAATTCAAAGTTTCTCACAATAGCAAAAATCAATACAAAATTGAACAGTCTTTTCAAATATAAATTTTCCTCGTTTGTTAAATTCAAATTTTCTAAACAAGTAAAAATCAATACAAAATTTAACAGTCTTTTCACATATAAATTTTCCTCGTTTGTTAAATTCAAATTTTTTAAACTAGTAAAAATCAATACAAAATTTAACAGTCTTTTCAAATATAAATTTTCCTCGTTAGTTAAATTCAAATTTTCTCACAATAGTAAAAATCAATACAAAATAGAACAGTCTTTTCACATATAAATTTTCCTCGTTTGTTAAATTCAAATTTTCTAAACTAGTAAAAGTCAATACAAAATTGAACAGTCTTTTCACATATAAATTTTCCTCGTTTGTTAAATTCAAATTTTCTAAACTATCAGGTGTGTGAATAAGTCTTTCCCGTTTTTTTCCAATTTTGAGCCTTTATTGTGAAAAAATGGTTACAAATAATTATTATTGAAAGTATTGGCCATCGCTAGCTACAACTTTTCCCCATCTTTCCGGCAACATACGAATCCCGTTGCGAAAAAATTCGACCGGTTTGGCCTCTATCCAGTCATCCACCCATTTTTTGGCTTCCTCGTAGGAATGGAAGTGCTGGTCAGCCAGGCCATGCGTCATCGATCTGAAGAGATGGTAATCATACGGAGCAATGTCTGGACTATACGGCGGGTGGGGTAGGACTTCCCATTTGAGCGTTTCTAGGTATGTTTTCACCGGCTGTGCAACATGTGGGCGAGCATTGTCATGTTGCAAAATAACTTTGTCGTGCCTGTCGGAGTATTGTGGCCGTTTTTCTCGCAGTGCGCGGCTCAAACGCATCAATTGTCGTCGATAGACCTCACCTGTGATTTTTTCATTCGGTTTCAGAAGCTCATAGTAAACCACACCTAGCTGGTCCCACCAGATACAGAGCATGAGCTTGGCGCCATGAATATTTGGCTTGGCCGTCGATGATGATGCATGGCCGGGTAGTCCCCATGATTTTCTTCGCTTCGGATTATCGTAACGGATCCACTTTTCATCGCCAGTCACGATACGATGCAGAAAACCCTTTCTTTTATGTCGCTGAAGCAGCTGTTCGCAAGTGAAAAAACGCCGTTCGACGTCTCTCAGCTTTAGTTCGTACGGCACCCAATTTCCTTGCTTTTGGATCATTCCCATGGCTTTCAAACGCTTGGAAATGGTTGTTCGGTCAACTCCCAATGCTTCAGCAAGTTCTTCTTGCGTTTGACACGAATCTTCATCAAGCAAAGTCGCCAATTCTTGATCTTCAAAGATTTGCGGCCGCCCGGAACGCTCCTTGTCTTCCACGTCGAAATCGCCACTTTTGAAGCGTCGAAACCATCCGCGAACACTTGAATCATCGACACAACCTTCTCCATAAGCTTCCAGAAGCAACCGATGCGCCTCGGCACCAGATTTCTTCAAATTGAACCAATAAAGTGAAACTTCCCGCAAATGACGTCGACTCGGCTCAAATTTCGACATTTTCACGATTTCAAAAATTTATGATAAGAAAAAATTTCAACTAATGTGTTAGTGTGGAATTGTTGACAGATGAATAAGCTTTGATTATGACATATGTAACCATTAAATACTCGTACAGTATTGGTGGGAATAAAACGGGAATAAAAACGGGAAAGACTTATTCACACACCTGATAGTAAAAATCAATACAAAATTGAACAGTCTTTTCAAATATATATTTTCCTCGTTTGTTAAAATCAAATTTTCCCACTATAGTAAAAATCAATACAAAATTGAACAGTCTTGTCACATATAAATTTTCCTCGTTTGTTAAATTCAAATTTTCTCACTATAGTAAAAATCAATACAAAATTGAACAGTCTTTTCAAATATAAATTTTCCTCGTTTGCTAAATTCAAATTTTCTCACAATTGTAAAAATCAATACAAAATTGAACAGTCTTTTCAAATATAAATTTTCCTCGTTTGTTAAATTCAAATTTCCTAAACTAGTAAAAATCAATACAAAATTGAACAGTCTTTTCACATATAAATTTTCCTCGTTTGTTAAATTCATATTTTTTAAACTAGTAAAAATCAATACAAAATTGAACAGTCTTTTCAAATATAAATTTTCCTCGTTTGTTAAAATCAAATTTTCCCACTATAGTAAAAATCAATACAAAATTGAACAGTCTTTTCAAATATAAATTTTCCTCGTTTGTTAAAATCAAATTTTCTCACAATAGTAAAAATCAATACAAAATTGAACAGTCTTTTCAAATATAAATTTTCCTCGTTTGATAAAATCAAATTTTCTTACAATAGTAAAAATCAATACAAAATTGAACAGTCTTTTCACATATAAATTTTCCTCGTTTGTTAAATTCAAATATACTAAACTAGTAAAAATCAATACAAAATTGAACAGTCTTTTCAAATATAAATTTTCCTCGTTTGTTAATTTCAAATTTTCTCACAATAGTAAAAATCAATACAAAATTGAACAGTCTTTTCACATATAAATTTTCCTCGTTTGTTAAATTCAAATTTTCTAAACTAGTAAAAATCAATACAAAATTGAACAGTCCTTTCACATATAAATTTTCCTCGTTTGTTAAATTCAAATTTTCTCACAATAGTAAAAATCAATACAAAATTGAACAGTCTTTTCAAATATAAATTTTCCTCGTTTGTTAAATTCAAATTTTCTAAACTAGTAAAAATCAATACAAAATTGAACAGTCTTTTCACATATAAATTTTCCTCGTTTGTTAAATTCAAATTTTTTAAACTAGTAAAAATCAATACAAAATTGAACAGTCTTTTCAAATATAAATTTTCCTCGTTTGTTAAATTCAAATTTTCTCACAATTGTAAAAATCAATACAAAATTGAACAGTCTTTTCACATATAAATTTTCCTCGTTTGTTAAATTCAAATTTTTTAAACTAGTAAAAATCAATACAAAATTGAACAGTCTTATCACATATAAATTTTCCTCGTTTGTTAAATTCAAATTTTCTCACAATAGTAAAAATCAATACAAAATTGAACAGTCTTTTCACATATAAATTTTCCTCGTTTGTTAAATTCAAATTTTCTAAACTAGTAAAAATCAATTCAAAATTGAACAGTCTTTTCAAATATAAATTTTCCTCGTTTGTTAAAATCAAATTTTCTCACAATAGTAAAAATCAATACAAAATTGAACAGTCTTTTCAAATAGAAATTTTCCTCGTTAGTTAAATTCAAATTTTCTCACAATAGTAAAAATCAATACAAAATAGAACAGTCTTTTCACATATAAATTTTCCTCGTTTGTTAAATTCAAATTTTCTAAACTAGTAAAAATCAATACAAAATTGAACAGTCTTTTCACATATAAATTTTCCTCGTTTGTTAAATTCAAATTTTTTAAACTAGTAAAAATCAATACAAAATTGAACAGTCTTTTCAAATATAAATTTTCCTCGTTTGTTAAAATCAAATTTTCTCACAATAGTAAAAATCAATACAAAATTGAACAGTCTTTTCAAATATAAATTTTCCTCGTTTGTTAAAATCAAATTTTCTCACAATAGTAAAAATCAATACAAAATTGAACAGTCTTTTCAAATATAAATTTTCCTCGTTTGTTAAATTCAAATTTTCTCACAATAGTAAAAATCAATACAAAATTGAAGTCTTTTCACATATAAATTTTCCTCGTTTGTTAAATTCAAATTTTCTAAACTAGTAAAAATCAATACAAAATTGAACAGTCTTTTCACATATAAATTTTCCTCGTTTGTTAAATTCAAATTTTCTAAACTAGTAAAAATCAATACAAAATTGAACAGTCTTTTCAAATATAAATTTTCCTCGTTTGTTAAAATCAAATTTTCTCACAATAGTAAAAATCAATACAAAATTGAACAGTCTTTTCAAATATAAATTTTCCTCGTTAGTTAAATTCAAATTTTCTCACAATAGTAAAAATCAATACAAAATAGAACAGTCTTTTCACATATAAATTTTCCTCGTTTGTTAAATTCAAATTTTCTAAACTAGTAAAAATCAATACAAAATTGAACAGTCTTTTCAAATATAAATTTTCCTCGTTTGTTAAAATCAAATTTTCTCACAATAGTAAAAATCAATACAAAATTGAACAGTCTTTTCAAATATAAATTTTCCTCGTTTGTTAAATTCAAATTTTCTCCCAATAGTAAAAATCAATACAAAATTGAACAGTCTTTTCACATATAAATTTTCCTCGTTTGTTAAATTCAAATTTTCTCACAATAGTAAAAATCAATACAAAATTGAACAGTCTTTTCAAATATAAATTTTCCTCGTTTGTTAAAATCAAATTTTCTCACAATAGTAAAAATCAATATAAAATTGAACTGTCTTTTCAAATATAAATTTTCCTCGTTAGTTAAAATCAAATTTTCTCACAATAGTAAAAATCAATACAAAATTGAACAGTATTTCCAAATATAAATTTTCCTCGTTTGTTAAATTCAAATTTTCTAAACTAGTAAAAATCAATACAAAATTGAACAGTCTTTTCAAATATAAATTTTCCTCGTTTGTTAAAATCAAATTTTCTCACAATAGTAAAAATCAATACAAAATTGAACAGTCTTTTCAAATATAAATTTTCCTCGTTAGTTAAATTCAAATTTTCTCACAATAGTAAAAATCAATACAAAATAGAACAGTCTTTTCACATATAAATTTTCCTCGTTTGTTAAATTCAAATTTTCTAAACTAGTAAAAGTCAATACAAAATTGAACAGTCTTTTCACATATAAATTTTCCTCGTTTGTTAAAATCAAATTTTCTCAAAATAGTAAAAATCAATACAAAATTGATCAGTCTTTTCACATATAAATTTTCCTCGTTTGTTAAATTCAAAGTTTCTCACAATAGCAAAAATCAATACAAAATTGAACAGTCTTTTCAAATATAAATTTTCCTCGTTTGATAAAATCAAATTTTCTTACAATTGTAAAAATCAATACAAAATTGAACAGTCTTTTCAAATATAAATTTTCCTCGTTTGTTAAATTCAAATTTTCTTACAATAGTAAAAATCAATACAAAATTGAACAGTCTTTTCAAATATAAATTTTCCTCGTTAGTTAAATTCAAATTTTCTCACAATAGTAAAAATCAATACAAAATAGAACAGTCTTTTCACATATAAATTTTCCTCGTTTGTTAAATTCAAATTTTCTAAACTAGTAAAAGTCAATACAAAATTGAACAGTCTTTTCACATATAAATTTTCCTCGTTTGTTAAAATCAAATTTTCTCAAAATAGTAAAAATCAATACAAAATTGATCAGTCTTTTCACATATAAATTTTCCTCGTTTGTTAAATTCAAAGTTTCTCACAATAGCAAAAATCAATACAAAATTGAACAGTCTTTTCAAATATAAATTTTCCTCGTTTGTTAAATTCAAATTTTCTAAACAAGTAAAAATCAATACAAAATTTAACAGTCTTTTCACATATAAATTTTCCTCGTTTGTTAAATTCAAATTTTTTAAACTAGTAAAAATCAATACAAAATTTAACAGTCTTTTCAAATATAAATTTTCCTCGTTAGTTAAATTCAAATTTTCTCACAATAGTAAAAATCAATACAAAATAGAACAGTCTTTTCACATATAAATTTTCCTCGTTTGTTAAATTCAAATTTTCTAAACTAGTAAAAGTCAATACAAAATTGAACAGTCTTTTCACATATAAATTTTCCTCGTTTGTTAAATTCAAATTTTCTAAACTAGTAAAAATCAATACAAAATTGAACAGTCTTTTCAAATATATATTTTCCTCGTTTGTTAAAATCAAATTTTCCCACTATAGTAAAAATCAATACAAAATTGAACAGTCTTGTCACATATAAATTTTCCTCGTTTGTTAAATTCAAATTTTCTCACTATAGTAAAAATCAATACAAAATTGAACAGTCTTTTCAAATATAAATTTTCCTCGTTTGCTAAATTCAAATTTTCTCACAATTGTAAAAATCAATACAAAATTGAACAGTCTTTTCAAATATAAATTTTCCTCGTTTGTTAAATTCAAATTTCCTAAACTAGTAAAAATCAATACAAAATTGAACAGTCTTTTCACATATAAATTTTCCTCGTTTGTTAAATTCATATTTTTTAAACTAGTAAAAATCAATACAAAATTGAACAGTCTTTTCAAATATAAATTTTCCTCGTTTGTTAAAATCAAATTTTCCCACTATAGTAAAAATCAATACAAAATTGAACAGTCTTTTCAAATATAAATTTTCCTCGTTTGTTAAAATCAAATTTTCTCACAATAGTAAAAATCAATACAAAATTGAACAGTCTTTTCAAATATAAATTTTCCTCGTTTGATAAAATCAAATTTTCTTACAATAGTAAAAATCAATACAAAATTGAACAGTCTTTTCACATATAAATTTTCCTCGTTTGTTAAATTCAAATATACTAAACTAGTAAAAATCAATACAAAATTGAACAGTCTTTTCAAATATAAATTTTCCTCGTTTGTTAATTTCAAATTTTCTCACAATAGTAAAAATCAATACAAAATTGAACAGTCTTTTCACATATAAATTTTCCTCGTTTGTTAAATTCAAATTTTCTAAACTAGTAAAAATCAATACAAAATTGAACAGTCCTTTCACATATAAATTTTCCTCGTTTGTTAAATTCAAATTTTCTCACAATAGTAAAAATCAATACAAAATTGAACAGTCTTTTCAAATATAAATTTTCCTCGTTTGTTAAATTCAAATTTTCTAAACTAGTAAAAATCAATACAAAATTGAACAGTCTTTTCACATATAAATTTTCCTCGTTTGTTAAATTCAAATATTTTAAACTAGTAAAAATCAATACAAAATTGAACAGTCTTTTCAAATATAAATTTTCCTCGTTTGTTAAATTCAAATTTTCTCACAATTGTAAAAATCAATACAAAATTGAACAGTCTTTTCACATATAAATTTTCCTCGTTTGTTAAATTCAAATTTTTTAAACTAGTAAAAATCAATACAAAATTGAACAGTCTTATCACATATAAATTTTCCTCGTTTGTTAAATTCAAATTTTCTCACAATAGTAAAAATCAATACAAAATTGAACAGTCTTTTCACATATAAATTTTCCTCGTTTGTTAAATTCAAATTTTCTAAACTAGTAAAAATCAATTCAAAATTGAACAGTCTTTTCAAATATAAATTTTCCTCGTTTGTTAAAATCAAATTTTCTCACAATAGTAAAAATCAATACAAAATTGAACAGTCTTTTCAAATATAAATTTTCCTCGTTAGTTAAATTCAAATTTTCTCACAATAGTAAAAATCAATACAAAATAGAACAGTCTTTTCACATATAAATTTTCCTCGTTTGTTAAATTCAAATTTTCTAAACTAGTAAAAATCAATACAAAATTGAACAGTCTTTTCACATATAAATTTTCCTCGTTTGTTAAATTCAAATTTTTTAAACTAGTAAAAATCAATACAAAATTGAACAGTCTTTTCAAATATAAATTTTCCTCGTTTGTTAAAATCAAATTTTCTCACAATAGTAAAAATCAATACAAAATTGAACAGTCTTTTCAAATATAAATTTTCCTCGTTTGTTAAAATCAAATTTTCTCACAATAGTAAAAATCAATACAAAATTGAACAGTCTTTTCAAATATAAATTTTCCTCGTTTGTTAAATTCAAATTTTCTCACAATAGTAAAAATCAATACAAAATTGAAGTCTTTTCACATATAAATTTTCCTCGTTTGTTAAATTCAAATTTTCTAAACTAGTAAAAATCAATACAAAATTGAACAGTCTTTTCACATATAAATTTTCCTCGTTTGTTAAATTCAAATTTTCTAAACTAGTAAAAATCAATACAAAATTGAACAGTCTTTTCAAATATAAATTTTCCTCGTTTGTTAAAATCAAATTTTCTCACAATAGTAAAAATCAATACAAAATTGAACAGTCTTTTCAAATATAAATTTTCCTCGTTAGTTAAATTCAAATTTTCTCACAATAGTAAAAATCAATACAAAATAGAACAGTCTTTTCACATATAAATTTTCCTCGTTTGTTAAATTCAAATTTTCTAAACTAGTAAAAATCAATACAAAATTGAACAGTCTTTTCAAATATAAATTTTCCTCGTTTGTTAAAATCAAATTTTCTCACAATAGTAAAAATCAATACAAAATTGAACAGTCTTTTCAAATATAAATTTTCCTCGTTTGTTAAATTCAAATTTTCTCCCAATAGTAAAAATCAATACAAAATTGAACAGTCTTTTCACATATAAATTTTCCTCGTTTGTTAAATTCAAATTTTCTCACAATAGTAAAAATCAATACAAAATTGAACAGTCTTTTCAAATATAAATTTTCCTCGTTTGTTAAAATCAAATTTTCTCACAATAGTAAAAATCAATATAAAATTGAACTGTCTTTTCAAATATAAATTTTCCTCGTTAGTTAAAATCAAATTTTCTCACAATAGTAAAAATCAATACAAAATTGAACAGTATTTCCAAATATAAATTTTCCTCGTTTGTTAAATTCAAATTTTCTAAACTAGTAAAAATCAATACAAAATTGAACAGTCTTTTCAAATATAAATTTTCCTCGTTTGTTAAAATCAAATTTTCTCACAATAGTAAAAATCAATACAAAATTGAACAGTCTTTTCAAATATAAATTTTCCTCGTTAGTTAAATTCAAATTTTCTCACAATAGTAAAAATCAATACAAAATAGAACAGTCTTTTCACATATAAATTTTCCTCGTTTGTTAAATTCAAATTTTCTAAACTAGTAAAAGTCAATACAAAATTGAACAGTCTTTTCACATATAAATTTTCCTCGTTTGTTAAATTCAAATTTTCTAAACTAGTAAAAATCAATACAAAATTGAACTGTCCTTTCACATATAAATTTTCCTCGTTTGTTAAATTCAAATTTTCTCACAATAGTAAAAATCAATACAAAATTGAACAGTCTTTTCACATATAAATTTTCCTCGTTTGTTAAAATCAAATTTTCTCACAATAGTAAAAATCAATACAAAATTGAACAGTCATTTCAAATATAAATTTTCCTCGTTTGTTAAATTCAAATTTTCTAAACTGGTAAAAATCAATACAAAATTGAACAGTCTTTTCAAATATAAATTTGCCTCGTTTGTTAAAATCAAATTTTCTCACAATAGTAAAAATCAATACAAAATAGAACAGTCTTTTCACATATAAATTTTCCTCGTTTGTTAAATTCAAATTTTCTAAACTAGTAAAAATCAATACAAAATTGAACAGTCTTTTCAAATATAAATTTTCCTCGTTTGTTAAAATCAAATTTTCTCACAATAGTAAAAATCAATACAAAATTGAACAGTCTTTTCAAATATAAATTTTCCTCGTTTGTTAAATTCAAATTTTCTCCCAATAGTAAAAATCAATACAAAATTGAACAGTCTTTTCACATATAAATTTTCCTCGTTTGTTAAATTCAAATTTTCTAAACTAGTAAAAATCAATACAAAATTGAACAGTCTTTTCACATATAAATTTTCCTCGTTTGTTAAATTCAAATTTTCTCACAATAGTAAAAATCAATACAAAATTGAACAGTCTTTTCAAATATAAATTTTCCTCGTTTGTTAAAATCAAATTTTCTCACAATAGTAAAAATCAATATAAAATTGAACTGTCTTTTCAAATATAAATTTTCCTCGTTAGTTAAAATCAAATTTTCTCACAATAGTAAAAATCAATACAAAATTGAACAGTATTTCCAAATATAAATTTTCCTCGTTTGTTAAATTCAAATTTTCTCACGATAGTAAAAATCAATACAAAATTGAACAGTCTTTTCACATATAAATTTTCCTCGTTTGTTAAATTCAAATTTTTTAAACTAGTAAAAATCAATACAAAATTGAACAGTCTTTTCAAATATAAATTTTCCTCGTTTGTTAAAATCAAATTTTCCCACTATAGTAAAAATCAATACAAAATTGAACAGTCTTTTCAAATATAAATTTTCCTCGTTTGTTAAATTCAAATTTTCTTACAATTGTAAAAATCAATACAAAATTGAACAGTCTTTTCAAATTTAAATTTTCCTCGTTTGTTAAATTAAAATTTTCTAAACTAGTAAAAATCAATACAAAATTGAACAGTCTTTTCAAATATAAATTTTCCTCGTTTGTTAAATTCATATTTTCTCACAATAGTAAAAATCAATACAAAATTGAACAGTCTTTTCAAATATAAATTTTCCTCGTTTGTTAAATTCAAATTTTAAAATAATATTTTTATTTTGCGGTGTATTTGCGGTTATTTTTGCGGATATCATTGCGGTTATTTTGCGGTAATATTTGCGGTTATTTTTGCGGATATTATTGCGGTTATTTTGCGGTAACATTTGCGGTTATTTTTGCGGATATTATTGCGGTTATTTTGCGGTGATATTTGCGTTTATTTTTGAGGATATCATAGCGGTTATTTTGCGGTAATATTTGCGGTTATTTTTGCGGATATTATTTCGGTTATTTTTGCGGATATCATTGCGGTTATTTTGCGGTAATATTTGCGGTTATTTTTGCGGATATCAATGCGGTTATTTTGCGGTAATATTTGCGGTTATTATTGCGGTTATTTTGTGGAAATATTTGCGGTTATTTTTGCGGATATTATTGCGGTTATTTTGCGGTGATATTTGCGGTTATTATTGAGGTTATCATTGCGGTTATTTTGCGGTACCATTTGCGGTTATTATTGCGGATATCATTGCGGTTATTTTGCGGTAATATTTGCGGTTATTTTTGCGGATATCATTGCGGTTATTTTTACGGATATCATTGCGGTTATTTTGCGGTAATATTTGCGGTTATTTTTGCGGATATCATTGCGGTTATTTTTGCGGATATCATTGCGGTTATTTTGCGGTAATATTTGCGGTTATTTTTGCAGATATCATTGCGGTTATTTTGCGTTAACATTTGCGGTAATTTTTGCGGATATTATTGCGGTTATTTTTGCGGATATAATTGCGGTTATTTTGCGGTAACATTTGCGGTTATTTTTGCGGATATTATTGCGGTTATGTTGCGGTAATATTTGCGGTTATTTTTGCGGATATTATTGCGGTTATTTTTGCGGATATCATTGCGGTTATTTTTGCGGATATTATTGCGGTTATTTTTGCGGATATTATTGCGGTTATTTTGCTGTAATATTTGCGGTTATTTTTGCGGATATCATTGCGGTTATTTTGGCGGATATCATTGCGGTTATTTTGCGGTAATATTTGCGGTTATTTTTGCGGATATCATTGCGGTTATTTATGCGGCTATTATTGCGGTTATTTTGCGGTAATAATTGCGGTTATTTTTGCGGATATCATTGCGGTTATTTTCGGTAATATTTGCGGTTATTTTTGCGGATATTATTGCGGTTATTTTTACGGATATCATTGCGGTAATTTAGCGGTAACATTCGCGGTTATTTTTGCGGATATTATTGTGGTTATTTTGCGGTAATATTTGCGGTTATTTTGCGTTACTATTTGCGGTAATTTTTGCGGCTATTACTGCGTTTATTTTTGCGGATATCATTGCGGTTATTTTGCGGTAATATTTACGGTTATTTTTGCGGATATCATTGCGGTTATTTTGCGGTAATATTTGCGGTTATTATTGCGGATATCATTGCGGTTATTTTGCGGTAATATTTGCGGTTATTTTTGCGGATATCATTGCGGTTATTTTTGCGGAGATTATTGCGGTTATTTTGCGGTAACATTTGCGGTTATTTTGCGGTAACATTTGCGGTTATTTTTGCGGATATTATTGCGGTTATGTTGCGGTAATATTTGCGGTTATTTTTGCGGATATTATTGCGGTTATTTTTGCGGATATCATTGCGGTTATTTTTGCGGATATTATTGCGGTTATTTTTGCGGATATCATTGCGGTTATTATGCGGTTACATTTGCGGATATTTTTGCGGATATTATTGCGGTTATTTATGCGGCTATTATTGCGGTTATTTTGCGGTAATAATTGCGGTTATTTTTGCGGATATCATTGCGGTTATTTTCGGTAATATTTGCGGTTATTTTTGCGGATATTATTGCGGTTATTTTTACGGATATCATTGCGGTAATTTAGCGGTAACATTCGCGGTTATTTTTGCGGATATTATTGTGGTTATTTTGCGGTAATATTTGCGGTTATTTTGCGTTAATATTTGCGGTAATTTTTGCGGCTATTACTGCGTTTATTTTTGCGGATATCATTGCGGTTATTTTGCGGTAATATTTACGGTTATTTTTGCGGATATCATTGCGGTTATTTTGCGGTAATATTTGCGGTTATTATTGCGGATATCATTGCGGTTATTTTGCGGTAATATTTGCGGTTATTTTTGCGGATATCATTGCGGTTATTTTGCGGTTACATTTGCGGTTATTTTTGCGGATATTATTGCGGTTATTTTTGCGGATATCATTGCGGTTATTTTGCGGCAATATTTGTGGTTATTTTGGCGGATATCATTGCGTTTATTTTTGCGGAGATTATTGCGGTTATTTTGCGGTAACATTTGCGGTTATTTTTGCGGATATCATTGCGGTTATTTTGCGGTAACATTTGCGGTTATTTTTGCGGATATTATTGCGGTTATTTTGCGGTGATATTTGCGTTTATTTTTGAGGATATCATAGCGGTTATTTTGCGGTAATATTTGCGGTTATTTTTGCGGATATTATTTCGGTTATTTTTGCGGATATCATTGCGGTTATTTTGCGGTAATATTTGCGGTTATTTTTGCGGATATCATTGCGGTTATTTTGCGGTAATATTTGCGGTTATTATTGCGGTTATTTTGTGGAAATATTTGCGGTTATTTTTGCGGATATTATTGCGGTTATTTTGCGGTGATATTTGCGGTTATTATTGAGGTTATCACTGCGGTTATTTTGCGGTACCATTTGCGGTTATTTTTGCGGATATCATTGCGGTTATTTTGCGGTAATATTTGCGGTTATTTTTGCGGATATCATTGCGGTTATTTTGTGGTAATATTTGCGGTTATTTTTGCGGATATCATTGCGGTTATTTTGCGGTAACATTTGCGGTTATTTTTGCGGATTTTATAGCGGTTATTTTTGCCGATATCATTGCGGTTATTTTGCGGTAATATTTGCGGTTATTTTTGCGGATATCATTGCGGTTATTTAGCGGTAATATTTGCGGTTATTTTGGCGGATATTAATGTGGTTATTTTTGCGGATATCATTGCGGTTATTTTGCGGTAATATTTGCGATTATTTTTGCGGATATTATGGCGGTTATTTTTGCGGATATCATTGCGGTTATTTTGCGGTTATATTTGCGGTTATTTTTGCGGATATCATTGCGGTTATTTTGCGGTAACATTTGCGGTTAATTTTGCGGATATTATTGCGGTTATTTTTGCGGATATCATTGCGGTTATTCTGCGGTAACATTTGCGGTTATTTTTGCGGATATTATTGCGGTTAATTTGCGGTGATTTTTGCGTTTATTTTTGAGGATATCATTGCGGTTATTTTGCGGTAATATTTGCGGTTATTTTTGAGGATATCATTGCGGTTATTTTGCGGTAATATTTGCGGTTATTTTTGCGGATATCATTGCGGTTATTTTTGCGGATATTATTTCGGTTATTTTTGCGGATATCATTGCGGTTATTTTGCGGTAATATTTGCGGTTATTTTTGCGGATATCATTGCGGTTGTTTTGCGGTAATATTTGCGGTTATTTTTGCGGATATCATTGCGGTTATTTTGCGGTAATATTTGCGGTTATTTTGGCGGATATTAATGTGGTTATTTTTGCGGATATCATTGCGGTTATTTTGCGGTAATATTTGCGATTATTTTTGCGGATATTATTGCGGTTATTTTTGCGGATATCATTGCGGTTATTTTGCGGTTATATTTGCGGTTATTTTGGCGGATATCATTGCGGTTATTTTGCGGTAACATTTGCGGTTAATTTTGCGGATATTATTGCGGTTATTTTTGCGGATATCATTGCGGTTATTTTGCGGTGATATAAGCGGTTATTTTTGCGGATATTATTGCGGTTATTTTTGCGGATATCATTGCGGTTATTTTGCGGTAATATTTGCGGTTATTTTTGCGGATATCATTGCGTTTATTTTTGCGGAGATTATTGCGGTTATTTTGCGGTAACATTAGCGGTTATTTTTGCGGATATCATTGCGGTTATTTTGCGGTAACATTTGCGGTTATTTTTGCGGATATTATTGCGGTTATTTTTGCGGATATCATTGCGGTTATTTTGCGGTAATATTTGCGGTTATTTTTGCGGTTATCATTGCGGTTATTTTGCTGTAATATTTGCGGTTAATTTTGCGGATATCATTGCGGTTATTTTTGCGGATAATATTGCGGTTATTTATGCGGATATCATTGCGGTTATTTTGCGGTAATATTTGCGGTTATTTTTGCGGATATCATTGCGGTTATTTTTGCGGATATTATTGCGGTTATTTTTGCGGATATTATTGCGGTTATTTTTGCGGATATCATTGCGGTTATTTTGCGGTAACAATTGCGGTTATTTTTGCGGATATTATTGCGGTTATTTTTGCGGATATCATTGCGGTTATTTTTGCGGATATTATTGCGGTTATTTTTGCGGATATCATTGCGGTTATTTAGCGGTGATATTTGCGGTTATTTTTGCGGATATCATTGCGGTTATTTTGCGGTAATATTTGCGTTTATTTTTGAGGATATCATTGCGGTTATTTTTCGGTAATATTTGCGGATATTTTTGCGGATATTATTTCGGTTATTTTTGCGGATATCATTGCGGTTATTTTGCGGTTATATTTGCGGTTATTTTGGCGGATATCATTGCGGTTATTTTGCGGTAACATTTGCGGTTAATTTTGCGGATATTATTGCGGTTATTTTTGCGGATATCATTGCGGTTATTTTGCGGTGATATAAGCGGTTATTTTTGCGGATATTATTGCGGTTATTTTTGCGGATATCATTGCGGTTATTTTGCGGTAATATTTGCGGTTATTTTTGCGGATATCATTGCGTTTATTTTTGCGGAGATTATTGCGGTTATTTTGCGGTAACATTTGCGGTTATTTTTGCGGATATCATTGCGGTTATTTTGCGGTAACATTTGCGGTTATTTTTGCGGATATTATTGCGGTTATTTTGCGGTGATATTTGCGTTTATTTTTGAGGATATCATTGCGGTTATTTTGCGGTAATATTTGCGGTTATTTTTGCGGATATTATTTCGGTTATTTTTGCGGATATCATTGCGGTTATTTTGCGGTAATATTTGCGGTTATTTTTGCGGATATCATGGCGGTTATTTTGCGGTAATTTTTGCGGTTATTATTGCGGTTATTTTGTGGAAATATTTGCGGTTATTTTTGCGGATATTATTGCGGTTATTTTGCGGTGATATTTGCGGTTATTATTGAGGTTATCATTGCGGTTATTTTGCGGTACCATTTGCGGTTATTTTTGCGGATATCATTGCGGTTATTTTGCGGTAATATTTGCGGTTATTTTTGCGGATATCATTGCGGTTATTTTGCGGTAATATTTGCGGTTATTATTGCGGTTATTTTGTGGTAATATTTGCGGATATTTTTGCGGATATCATTGCGGTTATTTTGCGGTATTATTTGCGGTTATTTTTGCGGATATCATTGCGGTTATTTTGCGGTAACATTTGCGGTTATTTTTGCGGATATTATTGCGGTTATTTTGCGGTGATATTTGCGTTTATTTTTGAGGATATCATTGCGGTTATTTTGCGGTAATATTTGCGGTTACTTTTGAGGATATCATTGCGGTTATTTTGCGGTAATATTTGCGGTTATTTTTGCGGATATCATTGCGGTTATTTTTGCGGATATTATTTCGGTTATTTTTGCGGATATCATTGCGGTTATTTTGCGGTAATATTTGCGGTTATTTTTGCGGATATCATTGCGGTTATTTTGCGGTAATATTTGCGGTTATTATTGCGGTTATTTTGTGGTAATATTTGCGGTTATTTTTGCGGATATCATTGCGGTTATTTTGCGGTATAATTTGCGGTTATTTTTGCGGATATCATTGCGGTTATTTTGCGGTAACATTTGCGGTTATTTTTGCGGATATAATTGCGGTTATTTTGCGGTGATATTTGCGTTTATTTTTGAGGATATCATTGCGGTTATTTTGCGGTAATATTTGCGGTTATTTTTGAGGATATCATTGCGGTTATTTTGCGGTAATATTTGCGGTTATTTTTGCGGATATCATTGCGGTTATTTTTGCGGATATTATTTCGGTTATTTTTGCGGATATCATTGCGGTTATTTTGCGGTAATATTTGCGGTTATTTTTGCGGATATCATTGCGGTTATTTTTGCGGATATCATTGCGGTTATTTAGCGGTAATATTTGCGGTTATTTTGGCGGATATTAATGTGGTTATTTTTGCGGATATCATTGCGGTTATTTTGCGGTAATATTTGCGATTATTTTTGCGGATATTATTGCGGTTATTTTTGCGGATATCATTGCGGTTATTTTGCGGTTATATTTGCGGTTATTTTTGCGGATATCATTGCGGTTATTTTGCGGTTAATTTTGCGGATATTATTGCGGTTATTTTTGCGGATATCATTGCGGTTATTTTGCGGTAATATTTGCGGTTATTTTTGCGGATATCATTGCGGTTATTTTTGCGGAGATTATTGCGGTTATTTTGCGGTAACATTTGCGGTTATTTTTGCGGATATCATTGCGGTTATTTTGCGGTAACATTTGCGGTTATTTTTGCGGATATTATTGCGGTTATTTTGCGGTGATATTTGCGTTTATTTTTGAGGATATCATTGCGGTTATTTTTCGGTAATATTTGCGGATATTTTTGCGGATATTATTTCGGTTATTTTTTCGGATATCATTGCGGTTATTTTGCGGTAATATTTGCGGTTATTTTTGCGGATATCATTGCGGTTATTTTGCGGTAATATTTGCGGTTATTATTGCGGTTATTTTGTGGAAATATTTGCGGTTATTTTTGCGGATATTATTGCGGTTATTTTGCGGTGATATTTGCGGTTATTATTGAGGTTATCATTGCGGTTATTTTGCGGTACCATTTGCGGTTATTTTTGCGGATATCATTGCGGTTATTTTGCGGTAATATTTGCGGTTATTTTTGCGGATATCATTGCGGTTATTTTGCGGTAATATTTGCGGTTATTATTGCGGTTATTTTGTGGTAATATTTGCGGATATTTTTGCGGATATCATTGCGGTTATTTTGCGGTATAATTTGCGGTTATTTTTGCGGATATCATTGCGGTTATTTTGCGGTAACATTTGCGGTTATTTTTGCGGATATTATTGCGGTTATTTTGCGGTGATATTTGCGTTTATTTTTGAGGATATCATTGCGGTTATTTTGCGGTAATATTTGCGGTTACTTTTGAGGATATCATTGCGGTTATTTTGCGGTAATATTTGCGGTTATTTTTGCGGATATCATTGCGGTTATTTTTGCGGATATTATTTCGGTTATTTTTGCGGATATCATTGCGGTTATTTTGCGGTAATATTTGCGGTTATTATTGCGGTTATTTTGTGGAAATATTTGCGGTTATTTTTGCGGATATTATTGCGGTTATTTTGCGGTGATATTTGCGGTTATTATTGAGGTTATCATTGCGGTTATTTTGCGGTACCATTTGCGGTTATTTTTGCGGATATCATTGCGGTTATTTTGCGGTAATATTTGCGGTTATTTTTGCGGATATCATTGCGGTTATTTTGCGGTAATATTTGCGGTTATTATTGCGGTTATTTTGTGGTAATATTTGCGGATATTTTTGCGGATATCATTGCGGTTATTTTGCGGTATAATTTGCGGTTATTTTTGCGGATATCATTGCGGTTATTTTGCGGTAACATTTGCGGTTATTTTTGCGGATATCATTGCGGTTATTTTGCGGTATAATTTGCGGTTATTTTTGCGGATATCATTGCGGTTATTTTGCGGTAATATTTGCGGTTATTTTTGAGGATATCTTTGCGGTTATTTTGCGGTAATATTTGCGGTTATTTTTGCGGATATCATTGCGGTTATTTTTGCGGATATTATTTCGGTTATTTTTGCGGATATCATTGCGGTTATTTTGCGGTAATATTTGCGAATATTTTTGCGGATATCATTGCGGTTATTTTGCGGTAATATTTGCGGTTATTATTGCGGATATCATTGCGGTTATTTTGCGGTAATATTTGCGGTTATTTTGGCGGATATTAATGTGGTTATTTTTGCGGATATCATTGCGGTTATTTTGCGGTAATATTTGCGATTATTTTTGCGGATATTATTGCGGTTATTTTTGCGGATATCATTGCGGTTATTATGCGGTTATATTTGCGGTTATTTTTGCGGATATCTTTGCGGTTATTTTGCGGTAACATTTGCGGTTAATTTTGCGGATAGTATTGCGGTTATTTTTGCGGATATCATTGCGGTTTTTTTGCGGAAATATTTGCGGATATCATAGAGGTTATTTTTGCGGAAATTATTGCGGTTATTTTTGCGGATATCATTGCGGTTATTTTGCGGTAATATTTGCGGTTATTTTTGCGGATATTATTGAGGTTATTTTTGCAGATATCATTGCGGATATTTTGCGGTAATATTTGCGGTTATTTTTGCGGATATCATTGCGGTTATTTTGCGGTAATATTTGCGGTTATTTTTGCGGATATCATTGCGGTTATTTTGCGGTAATATTTGCGGTTATTTTTGCGGATATCATTGCGGTTATTCTGCGGTAATATTTGCGGTTATTTTGCGGTAACATTTGCGGTTATTTTTGCGGATATTATTGCGGTTATTTTGCGGTGATATTTGCGGTTATTTTTGCGGATATTATTGCGGTTATATTTGCGGATATCATTGCGGTTATTTGGCGGTAACATTTGCGGTTATTTTTGCGGATATTATTGCGGTTGTTTTGCGGTAATATTTGCGGTTATTTTTGCGGATATCATTGCGGTTATTTTGCGGTTATATTTGCGGTAATTTTTGCGGATATCATTGCGGTTATTTTGCGGTAACATTTGCGGTTATTTTTGCGGATATCATTGCGGTTATTTTGCGGTAATATTTGCGGTTATTTTTGCAGATATCATTGCGGATATTTTGCGGTAATATTTGCGGTTATTTTTGCGGATATCATTGCGGTTATTTTGCGGTAATATTTGCGGTTATTTTTGCGGATATCATTGCGGTTATTTTGCGGTAATATTTGCGGTTATTTTTGCGGATATCATTGCGGTTATTCTGCGGTAATATTTGCGGTTATTTTGCGGTAACATTTGCGGTTATTTTTGCGGATATTATTGCGGTTATTTTGCGGTAATATTTGCGGTTATTTTTGCGGCTATTACTGCGTTTATTTTTGCGGATATTATTGGGGTTATTTTGCGGTAATATTTGCGGTTATTTTTGCGGATATTATTGCGGTTGTTTTGCGGTAATATTTGCGGTTATTTTTGCGGATATCATTGCGGTTATTTTGCGGTAATATTTGCGGTTATTTTTGCGGATATCATTGCGGTTATTTTGCGGTAATATTTGCGGTTATTATTGCAGTTATTTTGTGGAAATATTTGCGGTTATTTTTGCGGATATCATTGCGGTTATTTTGCGGTATAATTTGCGGTTATTTTTGCGGATATTATTGCGGTTATTTTGCGGTATAATTTGCGGTTATTTTTGAGGATATCTTTGCGGTTATTTTGCGGTAATATTTGCGGTTATTTTTGCGGATATCATTGCGGTTATTTTTGCGGATATTATTTCGGTTATTTTTGCGGATATCATTGCGGTTATTTTGCGGTAATATTTGCGGTTATTATTGCGGTTATTTTGTGGAAATATTTGCGGTTATTTTTGCGGATATTATTGCGGTTATTTTGCGGTGATATTTGCGGTTATTATTGAGGTTATCATTGCGGTTATTTTGCGGTACCATTTGCGGTTATTTTTGCGGATATCATTGCGGTTATTTTGCGGTAATATTTGCGGTTATTTTTGCGGATATCATTGCGGTTATTTTGCGGTAATATTTGCGGTTATTATTGCGGTTATTTTGTGGTAATATTTGCGGATATTTTTGCGGATATCATTGCGGTTATTTTGCGGTATAATTTGCGGTTATTTTTGCGGATATCATTGCGGTTATTTTGCGGTAATATTTGCGGTTATTTTTGCGGATATCATTGCGGTTATTTTGCGGTATAATTTGCGGTTATTTTTGCGGATATCATTGCGGTTATTTTGCGGTAATATTTGCGGTTATTTTTGAGGATATCTTTGCGGTTATTTTGCGGTAATATTTGCGGTTATTTTTGCGGATATCATTGCGGTTATTTTTGCGGATATTATTTCGGTTATTTTTGCGGATATCATTGCGGTTATTTTGCGGTAATATTTGCGAATATTTTTGCGGATATCATTGCGGTTATTTTGCGGTAATATTTGCGGTTATTATTGCGGATATCATTGCGGTTATTTTGCGGTAATATTTGCGGTTATTTTGGCGGATATTAATGTGGTTATTTTTGAGGATATCTTTGCGGTTATTTTGCGGTAATATTTGCGGTTATTTTTGCGGATATCATTGCGGTTATTTTTGCGGATATTATTTCGGTTATTTTTGCGGATATCATTGCGGTTATTTTGCGGTAATATTTGCGAATATTTTTGCGGATATCATTGCGGTTATTTTGCGGTAATATTTGCGGTTATTATTGCGGATATCATTGCGGTTATTTTGCGGTAATATTTGCGGTTATTTTGGCGGATATTAATGTGGTTATTTTTGCGGATATTATTGCGGTTATTTTTGCGGATATCATTGCGGTTATTATGCGGTTATATTTGCGGTTATTTTTGCGGATATCTTTGCGGTTATTTTGCGGTAACATTTGCGGTTAATTTTGCGGATAGTATTGCGGTTATTTTTGCGGATATCATTGCGGTTTTTTTGCGGAAATATTTGCGGTTATTTTTGCGGATATCATAGAGGTTATTTTTGCGGAAATTATTGCGGTTATTTTTGCGGATATCATTGCGGTTATTTTGCGGTAATATTTGCGGTTATTTTTGCGGATATTATTGAGGTTATTTTTGCAGATATCATTGCGGATATTTTGCGGTAATATTTGCGGTTATTTTTGCGGATATCATTGCGGTTATTTTGCGGTAATATTTGCGGTTATTTTTGCGGATATCATTGCGGTTATTTTGCGGTAATATTTGCGGTTATTTTTGCGGATATCATTGCGGTTATTCTGCGGTAATATTTGCGGTTATTTTGCGGTAACATTTGCGGTTATTTTTGCGGATATTATTGCGGTTATTTTGCGGTGATATTTGCGGTTATTTTTGCGGATATTATTGCGGTTATATTTGCGGATATCATTGCGGTTATTTGGCGGTAACATTTGCGGTTATTTTTGCGGATATTATTGCGGTTGTTTTGCGGTAATATTTGCGGTTATTTTTGCGGATATCATTGCGGTTATTTTGCGGTTATATTTGCGGTAATTTTTGCGGATATCATTGCGGTTATTTTGCGGTAACATTTGCGGTTATTTTTGCGGATATCATTGCGGTTATTTTGCGGTAATATTTGCGGTTATTTTTGCAGATATCATTGCGGATATTTTGCGGTAATATTTGCGGTTATTTTTGCGGATATCATTGCGGTTATTTTGCGGTAATATTTGCGGTTATTTTTGCGGATATCATTGCGGTTATTTTGCGGTAATATTTGCGGTTATTTTTGCGGATATCATTGCGGTTATTCTGCGGTAATATTTGCGGTTATTTTGCGGTTATTTTTGCGGATATTATTGCGGTTATTTTGCGGTAATATTTGCGGTTATTTTTGCGGCTATTACTGCGTTTATTTTTGCGGATATTATTGGGGTTATTTTGCGGTAATATTTGCGGTTATTTTTGCGGATATTATTGCGGTTGTTTTGCGGTAATATTTGCGGTTATTTTTGCGGATATCATTGCGGTTATTTTGCGGTAATATTTGCGGTTATTTTTGCGGATATCATTGCGGTTATTTTGCGGTAATATTTGCGGTTATTATTGCAGTTATTTTGTGGAAATATTTGCGGTTATTTTTGCGGATATCATTGCGGTTATTTTGCGGTATAATTTGCGGTTATTTTTGCGGATATCATTGCGGTTATTTTGCGGTAACATTTGCGGTTATTTTTTCGGATATTAATGCGGTTATTTTGCGGTGATATTTGCGTTTATTTTTGAGGATATCATTGCGGTTATTTTGCGGTAATATTTGCGGTTATTTTTGAGGATATCATTGCGGTTATTTTGCGGTAATATTTGCGGTTATTTTTGCGGATATCATTGCGGTTATTTTTGCGGATATTATTTCGGTTATTTTTGCGGATATCATTGCGGTTATTTTGCGGTAATATTTGCTGTTATTTTTGCGGATATCATTGCGGTTATTTTGCGGTAATATTTGCGGTTATTATTGCGGATATCATTGCGGTTATTTAGCGGTAATATTTGCGGTTATTTTGGCGGATATTGATGTGGTTATTTATGCGGATATCATTGCGGTTATTTTGCGGTAATATTTGCGGTTATTTTTGCGGATATCATTGCGGTTATTTTTGCGGATATTATTGCGGTTATTTTTGCGGATATCATTGCGGTTATTTTGCGGTCATATTTGCGGTTATTTTTGCGGATATCTTTGCGGTTATTTTGCGGTAACATTTGCGGTTAATTTTGCGGATATTATAGCGGTTATTTTTGCGGATATCATTGCGGTTATTTTGCGGTAACATTTGCGGTTATTTTTGCGGATATAATTGCGGTTATTTTGCGGTGATATTTGCGGATATTTTTGCGGATATTATTGCGGTTATTTTTGCGGATATCATTGCGGTTATTTTGCGGTAATATTTGCGGTTATTTTTGCGGATATATTTGCGGTTATTTTTGCGGATATTATTGCGGTTATTTTGCGGTGATATTTGCGGTTATTTTTGCGGATATTATTGCGGTGATATTTGCGGTTATTATTGAGGATATCATTGCGGTTATTTTGCGGTAACATTTGCGGTTATTTTTGCGGATATTATTGCGGTTATTTTGCGGTGATATTTGCGGTTATTTTTGCGGATATTATTGCGGTTATTTTTGCGGATATTATTGCGGTTATTTTTGCGGATATCATTGCGGTTGTTTTGCGGTAACATTTGCGGTTATTTTTGCGGATATTATTGCGGTTATTTTTGCGGATATCATTGCGGTTATTTTGCGGTAATATTTGCGGTTATTTTTGCGGATAATATTGCGGTTATTTTTGCGGATATCATTGCGGTTATTTTGCGGTAATATTTGCGGTTATTTTTGCGGATATCATTGCGGTTATTTTTGCGGATATTATTGCGGTTATTTTGCTGTAATATTTGCGTTTATTTTTGCGGATATCATTGCGGTTATTTTGCGGTGATATTTGCGGTTATTTTTGCGGATATTATTGCGGTTATTTTGCTGTAATATTTGCGGTTAATTTTGCGGATATCATTGCGGTTATTTTTGCGGATATTATTGCGGTTATTTTTGCGGATATCATTGCGGTTATTTTGCGGTGATATTTCCGGTTATTTTTGCGGATATCATTGCGGTTATTTTGCGGTTATTTTGCGGTAATATTTGCGGTTATTTTTGCGGATATTATTGCGGTTATTTTTGCGGATATCATTGCGGTTATTTTGCGGTGATATTTGCGGTTATTTTTGCGGATATCATTGCGGTTTTTTTGCGGTAATATTTGCGGTTATTTTGCTGTAATATTTGCGGTTATTTTTGCGGATATTATTGCGGTTATTTTTGCGGATATCATTGCGGTTATTTTGCTGTAATATTTGCGGTTGATTTTACGGATATTATTGCGGTTATTTTTCCGGATATCATTGCGGTTATTTTTGCGGATATCATTGCGGTTATTTTGCGGTGATATTTGCGGTTATTTTTGCGGATATCATTGCGGTTATTTTGCTGTAATATTTGCGGTTAATTTTGCGGATATTATTGCGGTTATTTTTGCGGATATCATTGCGGTTATTTTTGCGGATATCATTGCGGTTATTTTGCGGTGATATTTGCGGTTATTTTTGCGGATATCATTGCGGTTATTTTGCTGTAATATTAGCGGTTAATTTTGCGGATATCATTGCGGTTATTTTTGCGGATATTATTGCGGTTATTTTGCGGATATCATTGCGGTTATTTTGCGGTGATATTTGCGGTTATTTTTGCGGATATCATTGCGGTTATTTTGCGGTAATATTTGCGGTTATTTTTGCGGATATTATTGCGGTTATTTTTGCGGATATCATTGCGGTTATTTTGCGGTGATATTTGCGGTTATTTTTGCGGATATCATTGCGGTTATTTTGCGGATATCATTGCGGTTATTTTTGCGGATATCATTGCGGTTATTTTGCGGTAACATTTGCGGTTATTTTTGCGGATATTATTGCGGTTATTTTTGCGGATATCATTGCGGTATTTTTGCGGTAATATTTGCGGTTATTTTTGCGGATATTATTGCGGTTATTTTGCTGTAATATTTGCGGTTAATTTTGCGGATATCATTGCGGTTATTTTTGCGAATATTATTGCGGTTATTTTGCGGTGATATTGCGGTTATTTTTGCGGATATCATTGCGGTTATTTTGCGGTGAATTTGCGGTTATTTTTGCGGATATCATTGCGGTTATTTTGCGGTAATATTTGCGGTTATTTTGGCGGATAATATTGCGGTTATTTTTGCGGATATCATTGCGGTTATTTTGCGGTGATATTTGCGGTTATTTTTGCGGATATCATTGCGGTTATTTTGCGGTAATATTTGCGGTTATTTTTGCGGATAACATTGCGGTTATTTTTGCGGATATTATTGCGGTTATTTTTGCGGATATCATTGCGGTTATTTTGCTGTAATGTTTGCGGTTAAATTTGCGGATATTATTGCGGTTATTTTTGCGGATATCATTGCGGTTATTTTGCGGTAATATTTGCGGTTATTTTTGCGGATATCATTGCGGTTATTTTTGCGGATAATATTGCGGATATTTTTGCGGATATCATTGCGGTTATTTTACTGTAATATTTGCGGTTAATTTTGCGGATATTATTGCGGTTATTTTTGCGGATATCATTGCGGTTATTTTTGCGGATATCATTGCGGTTATTTTGCGGTGATATTTGCGGTTATTTTTGCGGATATCATTGCGGTTATTTTGCGGTAATATTTGCGGTTATTTTTGCGGATATCATTGCGGTTATTTTTGCGGATAATATTGCGGTTATTTTTGCGGATATCATTGCGGTTATTATGCTGTAATATTTGCGGTTAATTTTGCGGATATTATTGCGGTTATTTTTGCGGATATCATTGCGGTTATTTTTGCGGATATCATTGCGGTTATTTTGCGGTAATATTTGCGGTTATTTTTGCGGATATCATTGCGGTTATTTTTGCGGATATTATTGCGGTTATTTTTGCGGATATTATTGCGGTTATTTTTGCGGATATCATTGCGGTTATTTTGCGGTAACATTTGCGGTTATTTTTGCGGATATTATCGCGGTTATTTTTGCGGATATCATTGCGGTTATTTTGCTGTAATATTTGCGGTTAATTTTGCGGATATTATTGCGGTTATTTTTGCGGATATCATTGCGGTTATTTTTGCGGATATCATTGCGGTTATTTTGCGGTGATATTTGCGGTTATTTTTGCGGAAATCATTGCGGTTATTTTTGCGGATATTATTGCGGTTATTTTTGCGGATATTATTGCGGTTATTTTTGCGGATATCATTGCGGTTGTTTTGCGGTAACATTTGCGGTTATTTTTGCGGATAGTATTGCGGTTATTTTTGCGGATATCATTGCGGTTTTTTGCGGTAATATTTGCGGTTATTTTTGCGGATATTATTGCGGTTATTTTTGCGGATATCATTGCGGTTATTTTGCTGTAATATTTGCGGTTAATTTTGCGGATATTATTGCGGTTATTTTTGCGGATATCATTGCGGCTGTTTTGCGGTAACATTTGCGGTTATTTTTGCGGATATTATTGCGGTTATTTTTGCGGATATCATTGCGGTTATTTTGCGGTAATATTTGCGGTTATTTTTGCGGATATTATTGCGGTTATTTTTGCGGATATCACTGCGGTTATTTTTGCGGATATTATTGCGGTTATTTTTGCGGATATTATTGCGGTTATTTTTGCGGATATCATTGCGGTTATTTTGCGGTAACATTTGCGGTTATTTTTGCGGATATTATTGCGGTTATTTTTGCGGATATCATTGCGGTTATTTTGCTGTAATATTTGCGGTTAATTTTGCGGATATTATTGCGGTTATTTTTGCGGATATCATTGCGGTTGTTTTGCGGTAACATTTGCGGTTATTTTTGCGGATATTATTGCGGTTATTTTTGCGGATATCATTGCGGTTATTTTGCGGTAATATTTGCGGTTATTTTTGCGGATATTATTGCGGTTATTTTTGCGGATATCATTGCGGTTATTTTTGCGGATATTATTGCGGTTATTTTTGCGGATATCATTGCGGTTATTTTGCGGTAATATTTGCGGTTATTTTTGCGGATATTATTGCGGTTATTTTTGCGGATATCATTGCGGTTATTTTTGCGGATATTATTGCGGTTATTTTTGCGGATATTATTGCGGTTATTTTTGCGGATATCATTGCGGATATTTTGCGGTAACATTTGCGGTTATTTTTGCGGATATTATTGCGGTTATTTTGCGGTAATATTTGCGGTTATTTTTGCGGATAATATTGCGGTTATTTTTGCGGATATCATTGCGGTTATTTTGCGGTAATATTTGCGGTTATTTTTGCGGATATCATTGCGGTTATTTTTGCGGATATTATTGCGGTTATTTTGCTGTAATATTTGCGTTTATTTTTGCGGATATCATTGCGGTTATTTTGCGGTGATATTTGCGGTTATTTTTGCGGATATTATTGCGGTTATTTTGCTGTAATATTTGCGGTTAATTTTGCGGATATCATTGCGGTTATTTTTGCGGATATTATTGCGGTTATTTTTGCGGATATCATTGCGGTTATTTTGCGGTGATATTTCCGGTTATTTTTGCGGATATCATTGCGGTTATTTTGCGGTTATTTTGCGGTAATATTTGCGGTTATTTTTGCGGATATTATTGCGGTTATTTTTGCGGATATCATTGCGGTTATTTTGCGGTGATATTTGCGGTTATTTTTGCGGATATCATTGCGGTTTTTTTGCGGTAATATTTGCGGTTATTTTTGCGGATATCATTGCGGTTATTTTTGCGGATATTATTGCGGTTATTTTTGCGGATATCATTGCGGTTATTTTGCTGTAATATTTGCGGTTAATTTTACGGATATCATTGCGGTTATTTTTGCGGATATCATTGCGGTTATTTTGCGGTGATATTTGCGGTTATTTTTGCGGATATCATTGCGGTTATTTTGCTGTAATATTTGCGGTTAATTTTGCGGATATTATTGCGGTTATTTTTGCGGATATCATTGCGGTTGTTTTGCGGTAACATTTGCGGTTATTTTTGCGGATATTATTGCGGTTATTTTTGCGGATATCATTGCGGTTATTTTGCGGTAATATTTGCGGTTATTTTTGCGGATATTATTGCGGTTATTTTTGCGGATATCATTGCGGTTATTTTTGCGGATATTATTGCGGTTATTTTTGCGGATATTATTGCGGTTATTTTTGCGGATATCATTGCGGATATTTTGCGGTAACATTTGCGGTTATTTTTGCGGATATTATTGCGGTTATTTTGCGGTAATATTTGCGGTTATTTTTGCGGATAATATTGCGGTTATTTTTGCGGATATCATTGCGGTTATTTTGCGGTAATATTTGCGGTTATTTTTGCGGATATCATTGCGGTTATTTTTGCGGATATTATTGCGGTTATTTTGCTGTAATATTTGCGTTTATTTTTGCGGATATCATTGCGGTTATTTTGCGGTGATATTTGCGGTTATTTTTGCGGATATTATTGCGGTTATTTTGCTGTAATATTTGCGGTTAATTTTGCGGATATCATTGCGGTTATTTTTGCGGATATTATTGCGGTTATTTTTGCGGATATCATTGCGGTTATTTTGCGGTGATATTTCCGGTTATTTTTGCGGATATCATTGCGGTTATTTTGCGGTTATTTTGCGGTAATATTTGCGGTTATTTTTGCGGATATTATTGCGGTTATTTTTGCGGATATCATTGCGGTTATTTTGCGGTGATATTTGCGGTTATTTTTGCGGATATCATTGCGGTTTTTTTGCGGTAATATTTGCGGTTATTTTTGCGGATATCATTGCGGTTATTTTTGCGGATATTATTGCGGTTATTTTTGCGGATATCATTGCGGTTATTTTGCTGTAATATTTGCGGTTAATTTTACGGATATTATTGCGGTTATTTTTCCGGATATCATTGCGGTTATTTTTGCGGATATCATTGCGGTTATTTTGCGGTGATATTTGCGGTTATTTTTGCGGATATCATTGCGGTTATTTTGCTGTAATATTTGCGGTTAATTTTGCGGATATTATTGCGGTTATTTTTGCGGATATCATTGCGGTTATTTTTGCGGATATCATTGCGGTTATTTTGCGGTGATATTTGCGGTTATTTTTGCGGATATCATTGCGGTTATTTTGCTGTAATATTAGCGGTTAATTTTGCGGATATCATTGCGGTTATTTTTGCGGATATTATTGCGGTTATTTTGCGGATATCATTGCGGTTATTTTGCGGTGATATTTGCGGTTATTTTTGCGGATATCATTGCGGTTATTTTGCGGTAATATTTGCGGTTATTTTTGCGGATATTATTGCGGTTATTTTTGCGGATATCATTGCGGTTATTTTGCGGTGATATTTGCGGTTATTTTTGCGGATATCATTGCGGTTATTTTGCGGATATCATTGCGGTTATTTTTGCGGATATCATTGCGGTTATTTTGCGGTAACATTTGCGGTTATTTTTGCGGATATTATTGCGGTTATTTTTGCGGATATCATTGCGGTATTTTTGCGGTAATATTTGCGGTTATTTTTGCGGATATTATTGCGGTTATTTTGCTGTAATATTTGCGGTTAATTTTGCGGATATCATTGCGGTTATTTTTGCGAATATTATTGCGGTTATTTTGCGGTGATATTGCGGTTATTTTTGCGGATATCATTGCGGTTATTTTGCGGTGAATTTGCGGTTATTTTTGCGGATATCATTGCGGTTATTTTGCGGTAATATTTGCGGTTATTTTGGCGGATAATATTGCGGTTATTTTTGCGGATATCATTGCGGTTATTTTGCGGTGATATTTGCGGTTATTTTTGCGGATATCATTGCGGTTATTTTGCGGTAATATTTGCGGTTATTTTTGCGGATAACATTGCGGTTATTTTTGCGGATATTATTGCGGTTATTTTTGCGGATATCATTGCGGTTATTTTGCTGTAATGTTTGCGGTTAAATTTGCGGATATTATTGCGGTTATTTTTGCGGATATCATTGCGGTTATTTTGCAGTAATATTTGCGGTTATTTTTGCGGATATCATTGCGGCTGTTTTGCGGTAACATTTGCGGTTATTTTTGCGGATATTATTGCGGTTATTTTTGCGGATATCATTGCGGTTATTTTGCGGTAATATTTGCGGTTATTTTTGCGGATATTATTGCGGTTATTTTTGCGGATATCACTGCGGTTATTTTTGCGGATATTATTGCGGTTATTTTTGCGGATATTATTGCGGTTATTTTTGCGGATATCATTGCGGTTATTTTGCGGTAACATTTGCGGTTATTTTTGCGGATATTATTGCGGTTATTTTTGCGGATATCATTGCGGTTATTTTGCTGTAATATTTGCGGTTAATTTTGCGGATATTATTGCGGTTATTTTTGCGGATATCATTGCGGTTATTTTTGCGGATATCATTGCGGTTATTTTGCGGTGATATTTGCGGTTATATTGCGGATATCATTGCGGTTATTTTGCGGTAATATTTGCGGTTATTTTTGCGGATATCATTGCGGTTAATTTTGCGGATATTATTGCGGTTATTTTTGCGGATATCATTGCGGTTATTTTGCTGTAATATTTGCGGTTAATTTTGCGGATATTATTGCGGTTATTTTTGCGGATATCATTGCGGTTGTTTTGCGGTAACATTTGCGGTTATTTTTGCGGATATTATTGCGGTTATTTTTGCGGATATCATTGCGGTTATTTTGCGGTAATATTTGCGGTTATTTTTGCGGATATTATTGCGGATATTTTTGCGGATATCATTGCGGTTATTTTTGCGGATATTATTGCGGTTATTTTTGCGGATATTATTGCGGTTATTTTTGCGGATATCATTGCGGATATTTTGCGGTAACATTTGCGGTTATTTTTGCGGATATTATTGCGGTTATTTTGCGGTAATATTTGCGGTTATTTTTGCGGATAATATTGCGGTTATTTTTGCGGATATCATTGCGGTTATTTTGCGGTAATATTTGCGGTTATTTTTGCGGATATCATTGCGGTTATTTTTGCGGATATTATTGCGGTTATTTTGCTGTAATATTTGCGTTTATTTTTGCGGATATCATTGCGGTTATTTTGCGGTGATATTTGCGGTTATTTTTGCGGATATTATTGCGGTTATTTTGCTGTAATATTTGCGGTTAATTTTGCGGATATCATTGCGGTTATTTTTGCGGATATTATTGCGGTTATTTTTGCGGATATCATTGCGGTTATTTTGCGGTGATATTTCCGGTTATTTTTGCGGATATCATTGCGGTTATTTTGCGGTTATTTTGCGGTAATATTTGCGGTTATTTTTGCGGATATTATTGCGGTTATTTTTGCGGATATCATTGCGGTTATTTTGCGGTGATATTTGCGGTTATTTTTGCGGATATCATTGCGGTTTTTTTGCGGTAATATTTGCGGTTATTTTTGCGGATATCATTGCGGTTATTTTGCTGTAATATTTGCGGTTAATTTTACGGATATTATTGCGGTTATTTTTCCGGATATCATTGCGGTTATTTTTGCGGATATCATTGCGGTTATTTTGCGGTGATATTTGCGGTTATTTTTGCGGATATCATTGCGGTTATTTTGCTGTAATATTTGCGGTTAATTTTGCGGATATTATTGCGGTTATTTTTGCGGATATCATTGCGGTTATTTTGCTGTAATATTTGCGGTTAATTTTACGGATATTATTGCGGTTATTTTTCCGGATATCATTGCGGTTATTTTTGCGGATATCATTGCGGTTATTTTTGCGGATATTATTGCGGTTATTTTTGCGGATATCATTGCGGTTATTTTGCTGTAATATTTGCGGTTAATTTTACGGATATTATTGCGGTTATTTTTCCGGATATCATTGCGGTTATTTTTGCGGATATCATTGCGGTTATTTTGCGGTGATATTTCCGGTTATTTTTGCGGATATCATTGCGGTTATTTTGCGGTTATTTTGCGGTAATATTTGCGGTTATTTTTGCGGATATCATTGCGGTTATTTTTGCGGATATCATTGCGGTTATTTTGCGGTGATATTTGCGGTTATTTTTGCGGATATCATTGCGGTTATTTTGCTGTAATATTAGCGGTTAATTTTGCGGATATCATTGCGGTTATTTTTGCGGATATTATTGCGGTTATTTTGCGGATATCATTGCGGTTATTTTGCGGTGATATTTGCGGTTATTTTTGCGGATATCATTGCGGTTATTTTGCGGTAATATTTGCGGTTATTTTTGCGGATATTATTGCGGTTATTTTTGCGGATATCATTGCGGTTATTTTGCGGTGATATTTGCGGTTATTTTTGCGGATATCATTGCGGTTATTTTGCGGATATCATTGCGGTTATTTTTGCGGATATCATTGCGGTTATTTTGCGGTAACATTTGCGGTTATTTTTGCGGATATTATTGCGGTTATTTTTGCGGATATCATTGCGGTATTTTTGCGGTAATATTTGCGGTTATTTTTGCGGATATTATTGCGGTTATTTTGCTGTAATATTTGCGGTTAATTTTGCGGATATCATTGCGGTTATTTTTGCGAATATTATTGCGGTTATTTTGCGGTGATATTGCGGTTATTTTTGCGGATATCATTGCGGTCATTTTGCGGTGAATTTGCGGTTATTTTTGCGGATATCATTGCGGTTATTTTGCGGTAATATTTGCGGTTATTTTGGCGGATAATATTGCGGTTATTTTTGCGGATATCATTGCGGTTATTTTGCGGTGATATTTGCGGTTATTTTTGCGGATATCATTGCGGTTATTTTGCGGTAATATTTGCGGTTATTTTTGCGGATAACATTGCGGTTATTTTTGCGGATATTATTGCGGTTATTTTTGCGGATATCATTGCGGTTATTTTGCTGTAATGTTTGCGGTTAAATTTGCGGATATTATTGCGGTTATTTTTGCGGATATCATTGCGGTTATTTTGCGGTAATATTTGCGGTTATTTTTGCGGATATCATTGCGGTTATTTTTGCGGATAATATTGCGGATATTTTTGCGGATATCATTGCGGTTATTTTACTGTAATATTTGCGGTTAATTTTGCGGATATTATTGCGGTTATTTTTGCGGATATCATTGCGGTTATTTTTGCGGATATCATTGCGGTTATTTTGCGGTGATATTTGCGGTTATTTTTGCGGATATCATTGCGGTTATTTTGCGGTAATATTTGCGGTTATTTTTGCGGATATCATTGCGGTTATTTTTGCGGATAATATTGCGGTTATTTTTGCGGATATCATTGCGGTTATTATGCTGTAATATTTGCGGTTAATTTTGCGGATATTATTGCGGTTATTTTTACGGATATCATTGCGGTTATTTTTGCGGATATCATTGCGGTTATTTTGCGGTAATATTTGCGGTTATTTTTGCGGATATCATTGCGGTTATTTTTGCGGATATTATTGCGGTTATTTTTGCGGATATTATTGCGGTTATTTTTGCGGATATCATTGCGGTTATTTTGCGGTAACATTTGCGGTTATTTTTGCGGATATTATCGCGGTTATTTTTGCGGATATCATTGCGGTTATTTTGCTGTAATATTTGCGGTTAATTTTGCGGATATTATTGCGGTTATTTTTGCGGATATCATTGCGGTTATTTTTGCGGATATCATTGCGGTTATTTTGCGGTGATATTTGCGGTTATTTTTGCGGAAATCATTGCGGTTATTTTTGCGGATATTATTGCGGTTATTTTTGCGGATATTATTGCGGTTATTTTTGCGGATATCATTGCGGTTGTTTTGCGGTAACATTTGCGGTTATTTTTGCGGATAGTATTGCGGTTATTTTTGCGGATATCATTGCGGTTTTTTGCGGATATTATTGCGGTTATTTTTGCGGATATCATTGCGGTTATTTTGCTGTAATATTTGCGGTTAATTTTGCGGATATTATTGCGGTTATTTTTGCGGATATCATTGCGGCTGTTTTGCGGTAACATTTGCGGTTATTTTTGCGGATATTATTGCGGTTATTTTTGCGGATATCATTGCGGTTATTTTGCGGTAATATTTGCGGTTATTTTTGCGGATATTATTGCGGTTATTTTTGCGGATATCACTGCGGTTATTTTTGCGGATATTATTGCGGTTATTTTTGCGGATATTATTGCGGTTATTTTTGCGGATATCATTGCGGTTATTTTGCGGTAACATTTGCGGTTATTTTTGCGGATATTATTGCGGTTATTTTTGCGGATATCATTGCGGTTATTTTGCTGTAATATTTGCGGTTAATTTTGCGGATATTATTGCGGTTATTTTTGCGGATATCATTGCGGTTATTTTTGCGGATATCATTGCGGTTATTTTGCGGTGATATTTGCGGTTATATTGCGGATATCATTGCGGTTATTTTGCGGTAATATTTGCGGTTATTTTTGCGGATATCATTGCGGTTAATTTTGCGGATATTATTGCGGTTATTTTTGCGGATATCATTGCGGTTATTTTGCTGTAATATTTGCGGTTAATTTTGCGGATATTATTGCGGTTATTTTTGCGGATATCATTGCGGTTGTTTTGCGGTAACATTTGCGGTTATTTTTGCGGATATTATTGCGGTTATTTTTGCGGATATCATTGCGGTTATTTTGCGGTAATATTTGCGGTTATTTTTGCGGATATTATTGCGGTTATTTTTGCGGATATCATTGCGGTTATTTTTGCGGATATTATTGCGGTTATTTTTGCGGATATTATTGCGGTTATTTTTGCGGATATCATTGCGGATATTTTGCGGTAACATTTGCGGTTATTTTTGCGGATATTATTGCGGTTATTTTTGCGGATATCATTGCGGTTATTTTGCGGTAATATTTGCGTTATTTTTGCGGATATTATTGCGGTTATTTTTGCGGATATCATTGCGGTTATTTTGCGGTGATATTTGCGGTTATTTTAGCGGATATCATTGCGGTTATTTTGCGGTGATATTTCCGGTTATTTTGGCGGATATCATTGCGGTTATTTTGCGGTGATATTTGCGGTTATTTTTGCGGATATCATTGCGGTTATTTTGCGGTATTATTTGCGGTTATTTTTGCGGATATCATTGCGTTTATTTTTGCGGATATTATTGTGGTTATTTTTGCGGATATTATTGCGGTTATTTTTGCGGATATCATTGCGGTTGTTTTGCGGTAACATTTGTGGTTATTTTTGCGGATATTATTGCGGTTATTTTTGCGGATATCATTGCGGTTATTTTGCGGTAATATTTGCGGTTATTTTTGCGGATATTATTGCGGTTATTTTTGCGGATATCATTGCGGTTATTTTGCGGTGATATTTGCGGTTATTTTAGCGGATATCATTGCGGTTATTTTGCGGTGATATTTGCGGTTATTTTTGCGGATATCATTGCGGTCATTTTGCGGTGATATTTGCGGTTATTTTTGCGGATATCATTGCGGTTATTTTGCGGTAATATTTGCGGTTATTTTTGCGGATATCATTGCGGTTATTTTTGCGGATATCATTGCGGTTATTTTTGCGGTTATTATTGCGGTTATTTTTCCGGATATCATTGCGGTTATTTTTGCGGATATCATTGCGGTTATTTTGCGGTGATATTTGCGGTTATTTTTGCGGATATCATTGCGGTTATTTTGCTGTAATATTTGCGGTTAATTTTGCGGATATTATTGCGGTTATTTTTGCGGATATCATTGCGGTTATTTTTGCGGATATCATTGCGGTTATTTTGCGGTGATATTTGCGGTTATTTTTGCGGATATCATTGCGGTTATTTTGCTGTAATATTAGCGGTTAATTTTGCGGATATCATTGCGGTTATTTTTGCGGATATTATTGCGGTTATTTTGCGGATATCATTGCGGTTATTTTGCGGTGATATTTGCGGTTATTTTTGCGGATATCATTGCGGTTATTTTGCGGTAATATTTGCGGTTATTTTTGCGGATATTATTGCGGTTATTTTTGCGGATATCATTGCGGTTATTTTGCGGTGATATTTGCGGTTATTTTTGCGGATATCATTGCGGTTATTTTGCGGATATCATTGCGGTTATTTTTGCGGATATCATTGCGGTTATTTTGCGGTAACATTTGCGGTTATTTTTGCGGATATTATTGCGGTTATTTTTGCGGATATCATTGCGGTATTTTTGCGGTAATATTTGCGGTTATTTTTGCGGATATTATTGCGGTTATTTTGCTGTAATATTTGCGGTTAATTTTGCGGATATCATTGCGGTTATTTTTGCGAATATTATTGCGGTTATTTTGCGGTGATATTGCGGTTATTTTTGCGGATATCATTGCGGTTATTTTGCGGTGAATTTGCGGTTATTTTTGCGGATATCATTGCGGTTATTTTGCGGTAATATTTGCGGTTATTTTGGCGAATAATATTGCGGTTATTTTTGCGGATATCATTGCGGTTATTTTGCGGTGATATTTGCGGTTATTTTTGCGGATATCATTGCGGTTATTTTGCGGTAATATTTGCGGTTATTTTTGCGGATATTATTGCGGTTATTTTTGCGGATATCATTGCGGTTATTTTGCTGTAATGTTTGCGGTTAAATTTGCGGATATTATTGCGGTTATTTTTGCGGATATCATTGCGGTTATTTTGCGGTAATATTTGCGGTTATTTTTGCGGATATCATTGCGGTTATTTTTGCGGATAATATTGCGGATATTTTTGCGGATATCATTGCGGTTATTTTACTGTAATATTTGCGGTTAATTTTGCGGATATTATTGCGGTTATTTTTGCGGATATCATTGCGGTTATTTTTGCGGATATCATTGCGGTTATTTTGCGGTGATATTTGCGGTTATTTTTGCGGATATCATTGCGGTTATTTTGCGGTAATATTTGCGGTTATTTTTGCGGATATCATTGCGGTTATTTTTGCGGATAATATTGCGGTTATTTTTGCGGATATCATTGCGGTTATTATGCTGTAATATTTGCGGTTAATTTTGCGGATATTATTGCGGTTATTTTTGCGGATATCATTGCGGTTATTTTTGCGGATATCATTGCGGTTATTTTGCGGTAATATTTGCGGTTATTTTTGCGGATATCATTGCGGTTATTTTTGCGGATATTATTGCGGTTATTTTTGCGGATATTATTGCGGTTATTTTTGCGGATATCATTGCGGTTATTTTGCGGTAACATTTGCGGTTATTTTTGCGGATATTATCGCGGTTATTTTTGCGGATATCATTGCGGTTATTTTGCTGTAATATTTGCGGTTAATTTTGCGGATATTATTGCGGTTATTTTTGCGGATATCATTGCGGTTATTTTTGCGGATATCATTGCGGTTATTTTGCGGTGATATTTGCGGTTATTTTTGCGGAAATCATTGCGGTTATTTTTGCGGATATTATTGCGGTTATTTTTGCGGATATTATTGCGGTTATTTTTGCGGATATCATTGCGGTTGTTTTGCGGTAACATTTGCGGTTATTTTTGCGGATAGTATTGCGGTTATTTTTGCGGATATCATTGCGGTTTTTTGCGGTAATATTTGCGGTTATTTTTGCGGATATTATTGCGGTTATTTTTGCGGATATCATTGCGGTTATTTTGCTGTAATATTTGCGGTTAATTTTGCGGATATTATTGCGGTTATTTTTGCGGATATCATTGCGGCTGTTTTGCGGTAACATTTGCGGTTATTTTTGCGGATATTATTGCGGTTATTTTTGCGGATATCATTGCGGTTATTTTGCGGTAATATTTGCGGTTATTTTTGCGGATATTATTGCGGTTATTTTTGCGGATATCACTGCGGTTATTTTTGCGGATATTATTGCGGTTATTTTTGCGGATATTATTGCGGTTATTTTTGCGGATATCATTGCGGTTATTTTGCGGTAACATTTGCGGTTATTTTTGCGGATATTATTGCGGTTATTTTTGCGGATATCATTGCGGTTATTTTGCTGTAATATTTGCGGTTAATTTTGCGGATATTATTGCGGTTATTTTTGCGGATATCATTGCGGTTATTTTTGCGGATATCATTGCGGTTATTTTGCGGTGATATTTGCGGTTATATTGCGGATATCATTGCGGTTATTTTGCGGTAATATTTGCGGTTATTTTTGCGGATATCATTGCGGTTAATTTTGCGGATATTATTGCGGTTATTTTTGCGGATATCATTGCGGTTATTTTGCTGTAATATTTGCGGTTAATTTTGCGGATATTATTGCGGTTATTTTTGCGGATATCATTGCGGTTGTTTTGCGGTAACATTTGCGGTTATTTTTGCGGATATTATTGCGGTTATTTTTGCGGATATCATTGCGGTTATTTTGCGGTAATATTTGCGGTTATTTTTGCGGATATTATTGCGGTTATTTTTGCGGATATCATTGCGGTTATTTTTGCGGATATTATTGCGGTTATTTTTGCGGATATTATTGCGGTTATTTTTGCGGATATCATTGCGGATATTTTGCGGTAACATTTGCGGTTATTTTTGCGGATATTATTGCGGTTATTTTTGCGGATATCATTGCGGTTATTTTGCGGTAATATTTGCGTTATTTTTGCGGATATTATTGCGGTTATTTTTGCGGATATCATTGCGGTTATTTTGCGGTGATATTTGCGGTTATTTTAGCGGATATCATTGCGGTTATTTTGCGGTGATATTTCCGGTTATTTTGGCGGATATCATTGCGGTTATTTTGCGGTGATATTTGCGGTTATTTTTGCGGATATCATTGCGGTTATTTTGCGGTATTATTTGCGGTTATTTTTGCGGATATCATTGCGTTTATTTTTGCGGATATTATTGTGGTTATTTTTGCGGATATTATTGCGGTTATTTTTGCGGATATCATTGCGGTTGTTTTGCGGTAACATTTGTGGTTATTTTTGCGGATATTATTGCGGTTATTTTTGCGGATATCATTGCGGTTATTTTGCGGTAATATTTGCGGTTATTTTTGCGGATATTATTGCGGTTATTTTTGCGGATATCATTGCGGTTATTTTGCGGTGATATTTGCGGTTATTTTAGCGGATATCATTGCGGTTATTTTGCGGTGATATTTGCGGTTATTTTTGCGGATATCATTGCGGTCATTTTGCGGTGATATTTGCGGTTATTTTTGCGGATATCATTGCGGTTATTTTGCGGTAATATTTGCGGTTATTTTTGCGGATATCATTGCGGTTATTTTTGCGGTTATTATTGCGGTTATTTTTCCGGATATCATTGCGGTTATTTTTGCGGATATCATTGCGGTTATTTTGCGGTGATATTTGCGGTTATTTTTGCGGATATCATTGCGGTTATTTTGCTGTAATATTTGCGGTTAATTTTGCGGATATTATTGCGGTTATTTTTGCGGATATCATTGCGGTTATTTTTGCGGATATCATTGCGGTTATTTTGCGGTGATATTTGCGGTTATTTTTGCGGATATCATTGCGGTTATTTTGCTGTAATATTAGCGGTTAATTTTGCGGATATCATTGCGGTTATTTTTGCGGATATTATTGCGGTTATTTTGCGGATATCATTGCGGTTATTTTGCGGTGATATTTGCGGTTATTTTTGCGGATATCATTGCGGTTATTTTGCGGTAATATTTGCGGTTATTTTTGCGGATATTATTGCGGTTATTTTTGCGGATATCATTGCGGTTATTTTGCGGTGATATTTGCGGTTATTTTTGCGGATATCATTGCGGTTATTTTGCGGATATCATTGCGGTTATTTTTGCGGATATCATTGCGGTTATTTTGCGGTAACATTTGCGGTTATTTTTGCGGATATTATTGCGGTTATTTTTGCGGATATCATTGCGGTATTTTTGCGGTAATATTTGCGGTTATTTTTGCGGATATTATTGCGGTTATTTTGCTGTAATATTTGCGGTTAATTTTGCGGATATCATTGCGGTTATTTTTGCGAATATTATTGCGGTTATTTTGCGGTGATATTGCGGTTATTTTTGCGGATATCATTGCGGTTATTTTGCGGTGAATTTGCGGTTATTTTTGCGGATATCATTGCGGTTATTTTGCGGTAATATTTGCGGTTATTTTGGCGGATAATATTGCGGTTATTTTTGCGGATATCATTGCGGTTATTTTGCGGTGATATTTGCGGTTATTTTTGCGGATATCATTGCGGTTATTTTGCGGTAATATTTGCGGTTATTTTTGCGGATATTATTGCGGTTATTTTTGCGGATATCATTGCGGTTATTTTGCTGTAATGTTTGCGGTTAAATTTGCGGATATTATTGCGGTTATTTTTGCGGATATCATTGCGGTTATTTTGCGGTAATATTTGCGGTTATTTTTGCGGATATCATTGCGGTTATTTTTGCGGATAATATTGCGGATATTTTTGCGGATATCATTGCGGTTATTTTACTGTAATATTTGCGGTTAATTTTGCGGATATTATTGCGGTTATTTTTGCGGATATCATTGCGGTTATTTTTGCGGATATCATTGCGGTTATTTTGCGGTGATATTTGCGGTTATTTTTGCGGATATCATTGCGGTTATTTTGCGGTAATATTTGCGGTTATTTTTGCGGATATCATTGCGGTTATTTTTGCGGATAATATTGCGGTTATTTTTGCGGATATCATTGCGGTTATTATGCTGTAATATTTGCGGTTAATTTTGCGGATATTATTGCGGTTATTTTTGCGGATATCATTGCGGTTATTTTTGCGGATATCATTGCGGTTATTTTGCGGTAATATTTGCGGTTATTTTTGCGGATATCATTGCGGTTATTTTTGCGGATATTATTGCGGTTATTTTTGCGGATATTATTGCGGTTATTTTTGCGGATATCATTGCGGTTATTTTGCGGTAACATTTGCGGTTATTTTTGCGGATATTATTGCGGTTATTTTTGCGGATATCATTGCGGTTATTTTGCGGTAATATTTGCGTTATTTTTGCGGATATTATTGCGGTTATTTTTGCGGATATCATTGCGGTTATTTTGCGGTGATATTTGCGGTTATTTTTGCGGATATCATTGCGGTTATTTTGCGGTATTATTTGCGGTTATTTTTGCGGATATCATTGCGTTTATTTTTGCGGATATTATTGTGGTTATTTTTGCGGATATTATTGCGGTTATTTTTGCGGATATCATTGCGGTTGTTTTGCGGTAACATTTGTGGTTATTTTTGCGGATATTATTGCGGTTATTTTTGCGGATATCATTGCGGTTATTTTGCGGTAATATTTGCGGTTATTTTTGCGGATATTATTGCGGTTATTTTTGCGGATATCATTGCGGTTATTTTGCGGTGATATTTGCGGTTATTTTAGCGGATATCATTGCGGTTATTTTGCGGTGATATTTGCGGTTATTTTTGCGGATATCATTGCGGTCATTTTGCGGTGATATTTGCGGTTATTTTTGCGGATATCATTGCGGTTATTTTGCGGTAATATTTGCGGTTATTTTTGCGGATATCATTGCGGTTATTTTTGCGGTTATTATTGCGGTTATTTTTCCGGATATCATTGCGGTTATTTTTGCGGATATCATTGCGGTTATTTTGCGGTGATATTTGCGGTTATTTTTGCGGATATCATTGCGGTTATTTTGCTGTAATATTTGCGGTTAATTTTGCGGATATTATTGCGGTTATTTTTGCGGATATCATTGCGGTTATTTTTGCGGATATCATTGCGGTTATTTTGCGGTGATATTTGCGGTTATTTTTGCGGATATCATTGCGGTTATTTTGCTGTAATATTAGCGGTTAATTTTGCGGATATCATTGCGGTTATTTTTGCGGATATTATTGCGGTTATTTTGCGGATATCATTGCGGTTATTTTGCGGTGATATTTGCGGTTATTTTTGCGGATATCATTGCGGTTATTTTGCGGTAATATTTGCGGTTATTTTTGCGGATATTATTGCGGTTATTTTTGCGGATATCATTGCGGTTATTTTGCGGTGATATTTGCGGTTATTTTTGCGGATATCATTGCGGTTATTTTGCGGATATCATTGCGGTTATTTTTGCGGATATCATTGCGGTTATTTTGCGGTAACATTTGCGGTTATTTTTGCGGATATTATTGCGGTTATTTTTGCGGATATCATTGCGGTATTTTTGCGGTAATATTTGCGGTTATTTTTGCGGATATTATTGCGGTTATTTTGATTTAATATTTGCGGTTAATTTTGCGGATATCATTGCGGTTATTTTTGCGAATATTATTGCGGTTATTTTGCGGTGATATTGCGGTTATTTTTGCGGATATCATTGCGGTTATTTTGCGGTGAATTTGCGGTTATTTTTGCGGATATCATTGCGGTTATTTTGCGGTAATATTTGCGGTTATTTTGGCGGATAATATTGCGGTTATTTTTGCGGATATCATTGCGGTTATTTTGCGGTGATATTTGCGGTTATTTTTGCGGATATCATTGCGGTTATTTTGCGGTAATATTTGCGGTTATTTTTGCGGATATTATTGCGGTTATTTTTGCGGATATCATTGCGGTTATTTTGCTGTAATGTTTGCGGTTAAATTTGCGGATATTATTGCGGTTATTTTTGCGGATATCATTGCGGTTATTTTGCGGTAATATTTGCGGTTATTTTTGCGGATATCATTGCGGTTATTTTTGCGGATAATATTGCGGATATTTTTGCGGATATCATTGCGGTTATTTTACTGTAATATTTGCGGTTAATTTTGCGGATATTATTGCGGTTATTTTTGCGGATATCATTGCGGTTATTTTTGCGGATATCATTGCGGTTATTTTGCGGTGATATTTGCGGTTATTTTTGCGGATATCATTGCGGTTATTTTGCGGTAATATTTGCGGTTATTTTTGCGGATATCATTGCGGTTATTTTTGCGGATAATATTGCGGTTATTTTTGCGGATATCATTGCGGTTATTATGCTGTAATATTTGCGGTTAATTTTGCGGATATTATTGCGGTTATTTTTGCGGATATCATTGCGGTTATTTTTGCGGATATCATTGCGGTTATTTTGCGGTAATATTTGCGGTTATTTTTGCGGATATCATTGCGGTTATTTTTGCGGATATTATTGCGGTTATTTTTGCGGATATTATTGCGGTTATTTTTGCGGATATCATTGCGGTTATTTTGCGGTAACATTTGCGGTTATTTTTGCGGATATCATTGCGGTTATTTTTGCGGATATCATTGCGGTTATTTTGCGGTATTATTTGCGGTTATTTTTGCGGATATTATTGCGGTTATTTTTGCGGTGATATTTGCGGTTATTTTTGCGGATATCATTGCGGTTATTTTGCGGTGATATTTGCGGTTATTTTTGCGGATATCAATGCGGATATTTTGCGGTGATATTTGCGGTTATTTTTGCGGATATCATTGCGGTTATTTTGCGGTAATATTTGCGGTTATATTTGCGGATATCATTGCGGTTATTTTTGCAGATATTATTGCGGTTATTTTTGCGGATATCATTGCGGTTATTTTGCTGTAATATTTGCGGTTAATTTTGCGGATATTTTTGCGGTTATTTTTGCGGATATCATTGCGGTTATTTTTGCGGATATTATTGCGGTTATTTTTGCGGATATCATTGCGGTTATTTTGCGGTGATATTTGCGGTTATTTTTGCGGATATCATTGCGGTTATTTTTGCGGATATTATTGCGGTTATTTTTGCGGATATTATTGCGGTTATTTTTGCGGATATCATTGCGGTTGTTTTGCGGTAACATTTGCGGTTATTTTTGCGGATATTATTGCGGTTATTTTTGCGGATATCGTTGCGGTTATTTTGCGGTAATATTTGCGGTTATTTTTGCGGATATTATTGCGGTTATTTTGGCGGATATCTTTGCGGTTATTTTGCGGTGATATTTGCGGTTATTTTTGCGGATATCATTGCGGTTATTTTGCGGTAACATTTGCGGTTATTTTTGCGGATATCATTGCGGTTATTTAGCGGTAATATTTGCGGTTATTTTTGCGGATATTATTGCGGTTATTTTATCGGATATCATTGCGGTTATTTTGCGGTGATATTTGCGGTTATTTTTGCGGATATCATTGCGGTTATTTTGCGGTGATATTTGCGGTTATTTTTGCGGATATCATTGCGGTTATTTTGCGGTGATATTTGCGGTTATTTTTGCGGATTTCATTGCGGTTGATTTGCGGTAATTATTGCGGTTATTTTTGCGGATATCATTGCGGTTATTTTTGCGGATATTATTGCGGTTATTTTTGCGGATATTATTGCGGTTATTTTTGCGGATATCATTGCGGTTATTTTGCGGTAACATTTGCGGTTATTTTTGCGGATATTATTGCGGTTATTTTGCGGTAATATTTGCGGTTATTTTGCTGTAATATTTGCGGTTAATTTTGCTGTAATATTTGCGGTTAATTTTGCGGATATTATTGCGGTTATTTTTGCGGATATCATTGCGGTTATTTTTGCGGATATTATTGCGGATATCATTGCGGTTATTTTGCGGTGATATTTGCGGTTATTTTTGCGGATATCATTGCGGTTATTTTGCGGTAATATTTGCGGTAATATTTGCGGATATCATTGCGGTTATTTTTGCAGATATTATTGCGGTTATTTTTGCGGATATCATTGCGGTTATTTTGCTGTAATATTTGCGATTAATTTTGCGGATATCATTGCGGTTATTTTTGCGGATATTATTGCGGATATCATTGCGGTTATTTTGCGGTGATATTTGCGGTTATTTTTGCGGATATCATTGCGGTTATTTTTGCGGATATCATTGCGGTTATTTTGCGGTGATATTTGCGGTTATTTTTGCGGATATCATTGCGGTTATTTTTGCGGATATCATTGCGGTTATTTTGCGGTAATATTTGCGGTTATTTTTGCGGATATCATTGCGGTTATTTTGCGGTAACATTTGCGGTTATTTTTGCGGATATTATTGCGGTTATTTTTGCGGATATCATTGCGGTTATTTAGCGGTAATATTTGCGGTTATTTTTGCGGATATTATTGCGGTTATTTTATCGGATATAATTGCGGTTATTTTGCGGTGATATTTGCGGTTATTTTTGCGGATATCATTGCGGTTATTTTGCGGTGATATTTGCGGTTATTTTTGCGGATATCATTGCGGTTATTTTGCGGTAATATTTGCGGTTATTTTTGCGGATATCATTGCGGTTATTTTTGCGGGTATCATTGCGGTTATTTTGCGGTGATATTTGCGGTTATTTTTGCGGATATCAATGCGGATATTTTGCGGTGATATTTGCGGTTATTTTTGCGGATATTATTGCGGTTATTTTGCGGTAATATTTGCGGTTATATTTGCGGATATCATTGCGGTTATTTTTGCAGATATTATTGCGGTTATTTTTGCGGATATCATTGCGGTTATTTTGCTGTAATATTTGCGGTTAATTTTGCGGATATTTTTGCGGTTATTTTTGCGGATATCATTGCGGTTATTTTTGCGGATATTATTGCGGTTATTTTTGCGGATATCATTGCGGTTATTTTGCGGTGATATTTGCGGTTATTTTTGCGGATATCATTGCGGTTATTTTTGCGGATATTATTGCGGTTATTTTTGCGGATATTATTGCGGTTATTTTTGCGGATATCATTGCGGTTGTTTTGCGGTAACATTTGCGGTTATTTTTGCGGATATTATTGCGGTTATTTTTGCGGATATCGTTGCGGTTATTTTGCGGTAATATTTGCGGTTATTTTTGCGGATATTATTGCGGTTATTTTGGCGGATATCTTTGCGGTTATTTTGCGGTGATATTTGCGGTTATTTTTGCGGATATCATTGCGGTTATTTTGCGGTGATATTTGCGGTTATTTTTGCGGATATCATTGCGGTTATTTTGCGGTAATATTTGCGGTTATTTTTGCGGATATCATTGCGGTTATTTTTGCGGGTATCATTGCGGTTATTTTGCGGTGATATTTGCGGTTATTTTTGCGGATATCAATGCGGATATTTTGCGGTGATATTTGCGGTTATTTTTGCGGATATCATTGCGGTTATTTTTGCGGTTATTTTTGGGGATATCATTGCGGTTATTTTGCGGTGATATTTGCGGTTATTTTTGCGGATATCATTGCGGTTATTTTGCGGTAATATTTGCGGTTATTTTTGCGGATATTATTGCGGTTATTTTTGCGGATATCATTGCGGTTATTTTGCGGTGATATTTGCGGTTATTTTTGCGGATATCATTGCGGTTATTTTGCGGATATCATTGCGGTTATTTTTGCGGATATCATTGCGGTTATTTTGCGGTAACATTTGCGGTTATTTTTGCGGATATTATTGCGGTTATTTTTGCGGATATCATTGCGGTATTTTTGCGGTAATATTTGCGGTTATTTTTGCGGATATTATTGCGGTTATTTTGCTGTAATATTTGCGGTTAATTTTGCGGATATCATTGCGGTTATTTTTGCGAATATTATTGCGGTTATTTTGCGGTGATATTGCGGTTATTTTTGCGGATATCATTGCGGTTATTTTGCGGTGAATTTGCGGTTATTTTTGCGGATATCATTGCGGTTATTTTGCGGTAATATTTGCGGTTATTTTGGCGGATAATATTGCGGTTATTTTTGCGGATATCATTGCGGTTATTTTGCGGTGATATTTGCGGTTATTTTTGCGGATATCATTGCGGTTATTTTGCGGTAATATTTGCGGTTATTTTTGCGGATATTATTGCGGTTATTTTTGCGGATATCATTGCGGTTATTTTGCTGTAATGTTTGCGGTTAAATTTGCGGATATTATTGCGGTTATTTTTGCGGATATCATTGCGGTTATTTTGCGGTAATATTTGCGGTTATTTTTGCGGATATCATTGCGGTTATTTTTGCGGATAATATTGCGGATATTTTTGCGGATATCATTGCGGTTATTTTACTGTAATATTTGCGGTTAATTTTGCGGATATTATTGCGGTTATTTTTGCGGATATCATTGCGGTTATTTTTGCGGATATCATTGCGGTTATTTTGCGGTGATATTTGCGGTTATTTTTGCGGATATCATTGCGGTTATTTTGCGGTAATATTTGCGGTTATTTTTGCGGATATCATTGCGGTTATTTTTGCGGATAATATTGCGGTTATTTTTGCGGATATCATTGCGGTTATTATGCTGTAATATTTGCGGTTAATTTTGCGGATATTATTGCGGTTATTTTTGCGGATATCATTGCGGTTATTTTTGCGGATATCATTGCGGTTATTTTGCGGTAATATTTGCGGTTATTTTTGCGGATATCATTGCGGTTATTTTTGCGGATATTATTGCGGTTATTTTTGCGGATATTATTGCGGTTATTTTTGCGGATATCATTGCGGTTATTTTGCGGTAACATTTGCGGTTATTTTTGCGGATATTATTGCGGTTATTTTTGCGGATATCATTGCGGTTATTTTGCGGTAATATTTGCGTTATTTTTGCGGATATTATTGCGGTTATTTTTGCGGATATCATTGCGGTTATTTTGCGGTGATATTTGCGGTTATTTTAGCGGATATCATTGCGGTTATTTTGCGGTGATATTTCCGGTTATTTTGGCGGATATCATTGCGGTTATTTTGCGGTGATATTTGCGGTTATTTTTGCGGATATCATTGCGGTTATTTTGCGGTATTATTTGCGGTTATTTTTGCGGATATCATTGCGTTTATTTTTGCGGATATTATTGTGGTTATTTTTGCGGATATTATTGCGGTTATTTTTGCGGATATCATTGCGGTTGTTTTGCGGTAACATTTGTGGTTATTTTTGCGGATATTATTGCGGTTATTTTTGCGGATATCATTGCGGTTATTTTGCGGTAATATTTGCGGTTATTTTTGCGGATATTATTGCGGTTATTTTTGCGGATATCATTGCGGTTATTTTGCGGTGATATTTGCGGTTATTTTAGCGGATATCATTGCGGTTATTTTGCGGTGATATTTGCGGTTATTTTTGCGGATATCATTGCGGTCATTTTGCGGTGATATTTGCGGTTATTTTTGCGGATATCATTGCGGTTATTTTGCGGTAATATTTGCGGTTATTTTTGCGGATATCATTGCGGTTATTTTTGCGGTTATTATTGCGGTTATTTTTCCGGATATCATTGCGGTTATTTTTGCGGATATCATTGCGGTTATTTTGCGGTGATATTTGCGGTTATTTTTGCGGATATCATTGCGGTTATTTTGCTGTAATATTTGCGGTTAATTTTGCGGATATTATTGCGGTTATTTTTGCGGATATCATTGCGGTTATTTTTGCGGATATCATTGCGGTTATTTTGCGGTGATATTTGCGGTTATTTTTGCGGATATCATTGCGGTTATTTTGCTGTAATATTAGCGGTTAATTTTGCGGATATCATTGCGGTTATTTTTGCGGATATTATTGCGGTTATTTTGCGGATATCATTGCGGTTATTTTGCGGTGATATTTGCGGTTATTTTTGCGGATATCATTGCGGTTATTTTGCGGTAATATTTGCGGTTATTTTTGCGGATATTATTGCGGTTATTTTTGCGGATATCATTGCGGTTATTTTGCGGTGATATTTGCGGTTATTTTTGCGGATATCATTGCGGTTATTTTGCGGATATCATTGCGGTTATTTTTGCGGATATCATTGCGGTTATTTTGCGGTAACATTTGCGGTTATTTTTGCGGATATTATTGCGGTTATTTTTGCGGATATCATTGCGGTATTTTTGCGGTAATATTTGCGGTTATTTTTGCGGATATTATTGCGGTTATTTTGATTTAATATTTGCGGTTAATTTTGCGGATATCATTGCGGTTATTTTTGCGAATATTATTGCGGTTATTTTGCGGTGATATTGCGGTTATTTTTGCGGATATCATTGCGGTTATTTTGCGGTGAATTTGCGGTTATTTTTGCGGATATCATTGCGGTTATTTTGCGGTAATATTTGCGGTTATTTTGGCGGATAATATTGCGGTTATTTTTGCGGATATCATTGCGGTTATTTTGCGGTGATATTTGCGGTTATTTTTGCGGATATCATTGCGGTTATTTTGCGGTAATATTTGCGGTTATTTTTGCGGATATTATTGCGGTTATTTTTGCGGATATCATTGCGGTTATTTTGCTGTAATGTTTGCGGTTAAATTTGCGGATATTATTGCGGTTATTTTTGCGGATATCATTGCGGTTATTTTGCGGTAATATTTGCGGTTATTTTTGCGGATATCATTGCGGTTATTTTTGCGGATAATATTGCGGATATTTTTGCGGATATCATTGCGGTTATTTTACTGTAATATTTGCGGTTAATTTTGCGGATATTATTGCGGTTATTTTTGCGGATATCATTGCGGTTATTTTTGCGGATATCATTGCGGTTATTTTGCGGTGATATTTGCGGTTATTTTTGCGGATATCATTGCGGTTATTTTGCGGTAATATTTGCGGTTATTTTTGCGGATATCATTGCGGTTATTTTTGCGGATAATATTGCGGTTATTTTTGCGGATATCATTGCGGTTATTATGCTGTAATATTTGCGGTTAATTTTGCGGATATTATTGCGGTTATTTTTGCGGATATCATTGCGGTTATTTTTGCGGATATCATTGCGGTTATTTTGCGGTAATATTTGCGGTTATTTTTGCGGATATCATTGCGGTTATTTTTGCGGATATTATTGCGGTTATTTTTGCGGATATTATTGCGGTTATTTTTGCGGATATCATTGCGGTTATTTTGCGGTAACATTTGCGGTTATTTTTGCGGATATCATTGCGGTTATTTTTGCGGATATCATTGCGGTTATTTTGCGGTATTATTTGCGGTTATTTTTGCGGATATTATTGCGGTTATTTTTGCGGTGATATTTGCGGTTATTTTTGCGGATATCATTGCGGTTATTTTGCGGTGATATTTGCGGTTATTTTTGCGGATATCAATGCGGATATTTTGCGGTGATATTTGCGGTTATTTTTGCGGATATCATTGCGGTTATTTTGCGGTAATATTTGCGGTTATATTTGCGGATATCATTGCGGTTATTTTTGCAGATATTATTGCGGTTATTTTTGCGGATATCATTGCGGTTATTTTGCTGTAATATTTGCGGTTAATTTTGCGGATATTTTTGCGGTTATTTTTGCGGATATCATTGCGGTTATTTTTGCGGATATTATTGCGGTTATTTTTGCGGATATCATTGCGGTTATTTTGCGGTGATATTTGCGGTTATTTTTGCGGATATCATTGCGGTTATTTTTGCGGATATTATTGCGGTTATTTTTGCGGATATTATTGCGGTTATTTTTGCGGATATCATTGCGGTTGTTTTGCGGTAACATTTGCGGTTATTTTTGCGGATATTATTGCGGTTATTTTTGCGGATATCGTTGCGGTTATTTTGCGGTAATATTTGCGGTTATTTTTGCGGATATTATTGCGGTTATTTTGGCGGATATCTTTGCGGTTATTTTGCGGTGATATTTGCGGTTATTTTTGCGGATATCATTGCGGTTATTTTGCGGTAACATTTGCGGTTATTTTTGCGGATATCATTGCGGTTATTTAGCGGTAATATTTGCGGTTATTTTTGCGGATATTATTGCGGTTATTTTATCGGATATCATTGCGGTTATTTTGCGGTGATATTTGCGGTTATTTTTGCGGATATCATTGCGGTTATTTTGCGGTGATATTTGCGGTTATTTTTGCGGATATCATTGCGGTTATTTTGCGGTGATATTTGCGGTTATTTTTGCGGATTTCATTGCGGTTGATTTGCGGTAATTATTGCGGTTATTTTTGCGGATATCATTGCGGTTATTTTTGCGGATATTATTGCGGTTATTTTTGCGGATATTATTGCGGTTATTTTTGCGGATATCATTGCGGTTATTTTGCGGTAACATTTGCGGTTATTTTTGCGGATATTATTGCGGTTATTTTGCGGTAATATTTGCGGTTATTTTGCTGTAATATTTGCGGTTAATTTTGCTGTAATATTTGCGGTTAATTTTGCGGATATTATTGCGGTTATTTTTGCGGATATCATTGCGGTTATTTTTGCGGATATTATTGCGGATATCATTGCGGTTATTTTGCGGTGATATTTGCGGTTATTTTTGCGGATATCATTGCGGTTATTTTGCGGTAATATTTGCGGTAATATTTGCGGATATCATTGCGGTTATTTTTGCAGATATTATTGCGGTTATTTTTGCGGATATCATTGCGGTTATTTTGCTGTAATATTTGCGATTAATTTTGCGGATATCATTGCGGTTATTTTTGCGGATATTATTGCGGATATCATTGCGGTTATTTTGCGGTGATATTTGCGGTTATTTTTGCGGATATCATTGCGGTTATTTTTGCGGATATCATTGCGGTTATTTTGCGGTGATATTTGCGGTTATTTTTGCGGATATCATTGCGGTTATTTTTGCGGATATCATTGCGGTTATTTTGCGGTAATATTTGCGGTTATTTTTGCGGATATCATTGCGGTTATTTTGCGGTAACATTTGCGGTTATTTTTGCGGATATTATTGCGGTTATTTTTGCGGATATCATTGCGGTTATTTAGCGGTAATATTTGCGGTTATTTTTGCGGATATTATTGCGGTTATTTTATCGGATATAATTGCGGTTATTTTGCGGTGATATTTGCGGTTATTTTTGCGGATATCATTGCGGTTATTTTGCGGTGATATTTGCGGTTATTTTTGCGGATATCATTGCGGTTATTTTGCGGTAATATTTGCGGTTATTTTTGCGGATATCATTGCGGTTATTTTTGCGGGTATCATTGCGGTTATTTTGCGGTGATATTTGCGGTTATTTTTGCGGATATCAATGCGGATATTTTGCGGTGATATTTGCGGTTATTTTTGCGGATATTATTGCGGTTATTTTGCGGTAATATTTGCGGTTATATTTGCGGATATCATTGCGGTTATTTTTGCAGATATTATTGCGGTTATTTTTGCGGATATCATTGCGGTTATTTTGCTGTAATATTTGCGGTTAATTTTGCGGATATTTTTGCGGTTATTTTTGCGGATATCATTGCGGTTATTTTTGCGGATATTATTGCGGTTATTTTTGCGGATATCATTGCGGTTATTTTGCGGTGATATTTGCGGTTATTTTTGCGGATATCATTGCGGTTATTTTTGCGGATATTATTGCGGTTATTTTTGCGGATATTATTGCGGTTATTTTTGCGGATATCATTGCGGTTGTTTTGCGGTAACATTTGCGGTTATTTTTGCGGATATTATTGCGGTTATTTTTGCGGATATCGTTGCGGTTATTTTGCGGTAATATTTGCGGTTATTTTTGCGGATATTATTGCGGTTATTTTGGCGGATATCTTTGCGGTTATTTTGCGGTGATATTTGCGGTTATTTTTGCGGATATCATTGCGGTTATTTTGCGGTAACATTTGCGGTTATTTTTGCGGATATCATTGCGGTTATTTAGCGGTAATATTTGCGGTTATTTTTGCGGATATTATTGCGGTTATTTTATCGGATATCATTGCGGTTATTTTGCGGTGATATTTGCGGTTATTTTTGCGGATATCATTGCGGTTATTTTGCGGTGATATTTGCGGTTATTTTTGCGGATATCATTGCGGTTATTTTGCGGTGATATTTGCGGTTATTTTTGCGGATTTCATTGCGGTTGATTTGCGGTAATTATTGCGGTTATTTTTGCGGATATCATTGCGGTTATTTTTGCGGATATTATTGCGGTTATTTTTGCGGATATTATTGCGGTTATTTTTGCGGATATCATTGCGGTTATTTTGCGGTAACATTTGCGGTTATTTTTGCGGATATTATTGCGGTTATTTTGCGGTAATATTTGCGGTTATTTTGCTGTAATATTTGCGGTTAATTTTGCTGTAATATTTGCGGTTAATTTTGCGGATATTATTGCGGTTATTTTTGCGGATATCATTGCGGTTATTTTTGCGGATATTATTGCGGATATCATTGCGGTTATTTTGCGGTGATATTTGCGGTTATTTTTGCGGATATCATTGCGGTTATTTTGCGGTAATATTTGCGGTAATATTTGCGGATATCATTGCGGTTATTTTTGCAGATATTATTGCGGTTATTTTTGCGGATATCATTGCGGTTATTTTGCTGTAATATTTGCGATTAATTTTGCGGATATTATTGCGGTTATTTTTGCGGATATCATTGCGGTTATTTTTGCGGATATTATTGCGGATATCATTGCGGTTATTTTGCGGTGATATTTGCGGTTATTTTTGCGGATATCATTGCGGTTATTTTTGCGGATATCATTGCGGTTATTTTGCGGTGATATTTGCGGTTATTTTTGCGGATATCATTGCGGTTATTTTTGCGGATATCATTGCGGTTATTTTGCGGTAATATTTGCGGTTATTTTTGCGGATATCATTGCGGTTATTTTGCGGTAACATTTGCGGTTATTTTTGCGGATATTATTGCGGTTATTTTTGCGGATATCATTGCGGTTATTTTGCGGTGATATTTGCGGTTATTTTTGCGGATATCATTGCGGTTATTTTGCGGTAATATTTGCGGTTATTTTTGCGGATATTATTGCGGTTATATTTGCGGATATCATTGCGGTTATTTTGCGGTAACATTTGCGGTTATTTTTGCGGATATTATTGCGGTTATTTTTGCGGATATCATTGCGGTTATTTTGCGGTAATATTTGCGGTTATTTTTGCGGATATTATTGCGGTTATTTTGCTGTAATATTTGCGGTTAATTTTGCGGATATCATTGCGGTTATTTTGCTGTAATATTTGCGGTTAATTTTGCGGATATTATTGCGGTTATTTTTGCGGATATCATTGCGGTTATTTTTGCGGATATTATGGCGGTTATTTTTGCGGATATTATTGCGGTTATTTTTGCGGATATCATTGCGGTTATTTTGCGGTGATATTTGCGGTTATTTTTGCGGATATCATTGCGGTTATTTTGCGGTAATATTTGCGGTTATTTTTGCGGATATCATTGCGGTTATTTTTGCGGATATTATTGCGGTTATTTTTGCGGATATCATTGCGGTTATTTTGCGGTGATATTTGCGGTTATTTTTGCGGATATCATTGCGGTTATTTTGCGGTAATATTTGCGGTTATTTTTGCGGATATCATTGCGGTTATTTTTGCGGGTATCATTGCGGTTATTTTGCGGTGATATTTGCGGTTATTTTTGCGGATATCATTGCGGATATTTTGCGGTGATATTTGCGGTTATTTTTGCGGATATCATTGCGGTTATTTTGCGGTAATATTTGCGGTTATATTTGCGGATATCATTGCGGTTATTTTTGCAGATATTATTGCGGTTATTTTTGCGGATATCATTGCGGTTATTTTGCTGTAATATTTGCGGTTAATTTTGCGGATATTTTTGCGGTTATTTTTGCGGATATCATTGCGGTTATTTTTGCGGATATTATTGCGGTTATTTTTGCGGATATCATTGCGGTTATTTTGCGGTGATATTTGCGGTTATTTTTGCGGATATCATTGCGGTTATTTTTGCGGATATTATTGCGGTTATTTTTGCGGATATTATTGCGGTTATTTTTGCGGATATCATTGCGGTTGTTTTGCGGTAACATTTGCGGTTATTTTTGCGGATATTATTGCGGTTATTTTTGCGGATATCATTGCGGTTATTTTGCGGTAATATTTGCGGTTATTTTTGCGGATATTATTGCGGTTATTTTGGCGGATATCTTTGCGGTTATTTTGCGGTGATATTTGCGGTTATTTTTGCGGATATCATTGCGGTTATTTTGCGGTAATATTTGCGGTTATTTTTGCGGATATCATTGCGGTTATTTTTGCGGATATTATTGCGGTTATTTTTGCGGATATCATTGCGGTTATTTTGCGGTGATATTGCGGTTATTTTTGCGGATATCATTGCGGTTATTTTGCGGTAATATTTGCGGTTATTTTTGCGGATATCATTGCGGTTATTTTGCTGAAATATTTGCGGTTAATTTTGCGGATATTATTGCGGTTATTTTTGCGGATATCATTGCGGATATTTTTGCGGATATTATTGCGGTTATTTTTGCGGATATCATTGCGGTTATTTTGCGGTGATATTTGCGGTTATTTTTGCGGATATCATTGCGGTTATTTTTGCGGATATCATTGCGGTTATTTTGCGGTGATATTTGCGGTTATTTTTGCGGATATCATTGCGGTTATTTTGCGGTAACATTTGCGGTTATTTTTGCGGATATTATTGCGGTTATTTTTGCGGATATCATTGCGGTAATATTTGCGGTTATTTTTGCGGATATTATTGCGGTTATTTTGCCGTAATATTTGCGGTTAATTTTGCGGATATCATTGCGGTTATTTTTGCGGATATTATTGCGGTTATTTTTGCGGATATCATTGCGGTTATTTTGCGGTGATATTTGCGGTTATTTTTGCGGATATTATTGCGGTTATTTTTGCGGATATCATTGCGGTTATTTTGCGGTAATATTTGCGGTTATTTTTGCGGATATTATTGCGGTTATTTTGCTGTAATATTTGCGGTTAATTTTGCGGATATTATTGCGGTTATTTTTGCGGATATCATTGCGGATATCATTGCGGTTATTTTTGCGGATATTATTGCGGTTATTTTTGCGGATATCATTGCGGTTATTTTGCGGTGATATTTGCGGTTATTTTTGCGGATATCATTGCGGTTATTTTGCGGTAATATTTGCGGTTATATTTGCGGATATCATTGCGGTTATTTTTGCAGATATTATTGCGGTTATTTTTGCGGATATCATTGCGGTTATTTTGCTGTAATATTTGCGGTTAATTTTGCGGATATTATTGCGGTTATTTTTGCGGATATCATTGCGGTTATTTTTGCGGATATTATTGCGGTTATTTTTGCGGATATCATTGCGGTTATTTTGCGGTGATATTTGCGGTTATTTTTGCGGATATCATTGCGGTTATTTTTGCGGATATCATTGCGGTTATTTTGCGGTAACATTTGCGGTTATTTTTGCGGATATTATTGCGGTTATTTTTGCGGATATCATTGCGGTTATTTTGCGGTGATATTTGCGGTTATTTTTGCGGATATCATTGCGGTTATTTTGCGGTAATATTTGCGGTTATTTTTGCGGATATTATTTCGGTTATATTTGCGGATATCATTGCGGTTATTTTGCGGTAACATTTGCGGTTATTTTTGCGGATATTATTGCGGTTATTTTTGCGGATATCATTGCGGTTATTTTGCGGTAATATTTGCGGTTATTTTTGCGGATATTATTGCGGTTATTTTGCTGTAATATTTGCGGTTAATTTTGCGGATATCATTGCGGTTATTTTGCTGTAATATTTGCGGTTAATTTTGCGGATATTATTGCGGTTATTTTTGCGGATATCATTGCGGTTATTTTTGCGGATATCATTGCGGTTATTTTTGCGGATATCATTGCGGTTATTTTTGCGGATATCATTGCGGTTATTTTGCGGTGATATTTGCGGTTATTTTTGCGGATATCATTGCGGTTATTTTGCGGTGATATTTGCGGTTATTTTTGCGGATATCATTGCGGTTATTTTGCGGTAATATTTGCGGTTATTTTTGCGGATATCATTGCGGTTATTTTTGCGGATATTATTGCGGTTATTTTTGCGGATATCATTGCGGTTATTTTGCGGTAATATTTGCGGTTATTTTTGCGGATATCATTGCGGTTATTTTTGCGGGTATCATTGCGGTTATTTTGCGGTGATATTTGCGGTTATTTTGGCGGATTATATTGCGGTTATTTTTGCGGATATCATTGCGGTTATTTTGCGGTAATATTTGCGGTTAATTTGGCGGATATCATTGCGGTTATTTTTGCGGATATTATTGCGGTTATTTTTGCGGATATCATTGCGGTTATTTTGCGGTGATATTTGCGGTTATTTTTGCGGATATTATTGCGGTTATTTTGCGGTAATATTTGCGGTTATATTTGCGGATATCATTGCGGTTATTTTTGCAGATATCATTGCGGTTATTTTTGCGGATATTATTGCGGTTATTTTTGCGGATATCATTGCGGTTATTTTTGCGGATATTATTGCGGTTATTTTTGCGGATATCATTGCGGTTATTTTGCGGTGATATTTGCGGTTATTTTTGCGGATATTATTGCGGTTATTTTGCGGTAATATTTGCGGTTATATTTGCGGATATCATTGCGGTTATTTTTGCAGATATTATTGCGGTTATTTTTGCGGATATCATTGCGGTTATTTTGCTGTAATATTTGCAGTTAATTTTGCGGATATTATTGCGGTTATTTTTGCGGATATCATTGCGGTTATTTTTGCGGATATTATTGCGGTTATTTTTGCGGATATCATTGCGGTTATTTTGCGGTGATATTTGCGGTTATTTTTGCGGATATCATTGCGGTTATTTTTGCGGATATTATTGCGGTTATTTTTGCGGATATTATTGCGGTTATTTTTGCGGATATTATTGCGGTTATTTTTGCGGATATCATTGCGGTTATTTTGCGGTAACATTTGCGGTTATTTTTGCGGATATTATTGTGGTTATTTTTGCGGATATCATTGCGGTTATTTTGCGGTAATATATGCGGTTATTTTAGCGGATATTATTGCGGTTATTTTGCTGTAATATTTGCGGTTAATTTTGCGGATATCATTGCGGTTATTTTGCTGTAATATTTGCGGTTAATTTTGCGGATTTTATTGCGGTTATTTTTGCGGATATCATTGCGGTTATTTTTGCGGATATCATTGCGGTTATTTTGCGGTGATATTTGCGGTTATTTTTGCGGATATTATTGCGGTTATTTTGCTGTAATATTTGCGGTTAATTTTGCGGATATCATTGCGGTTATTTTTGCGGATATTATTGCGGTTATTTTTGCGGATATCATTGCGGTTATTTTGCGGTGATATTAGCGGTTATTTTTGCGGATATCATTGCGGTTATTTTGCGGTAACATTTGCGGTTAATTTTGCGTATATTATTGCTGTTATTTTTGCGGATATCATTGCGGTTATTTTGCGGTAATATTTGCGGTTATTTTTGCGGATATAATTGCGGTTATTTTGCTGTAATATTTGCGGTTAATTTTGCGGATATCATTGCGTTTATTTTGCTGTAATATTTGCGGTTAATTTTGCGGATATTATTGCGGTTATTTTCGCGGATATCATTGCGGTTATTTTTGCGGATATTATGGCGGTTATTTTTGCGGATATTATTGCGGTTATTTTTGCGGATATCATTGCGGTTATTTTGCGGTGATATTTGCGGTTATTTTTGCGGATATCATTGCGGTTATTTTGCGGTAATATTTGCGGTTATTTTTGCGGATATCATTGCGGTTATTTTTGCGGATATTATTGCGGTTATTTTTGCGGATATCATTGCGGTTATTTTGCGGTGATATTTGCGGTTATTTTTGCGGATATCATTGCGGTTATTTTGCGGTAATATTTGCGGTTATTTTTGCGGATATCATTGCGGTTATATTTGCGGGTATCATTGCGGTTATTTTGCGGTGATATTTGCGGTTATTTTTGCGGATATCATTGCGGATATTTTGCGGTGATATTTGCGGTTATTTTTGCGGATATCATTGCGGTTATTTTGCGGTAATATTTGCGGTTATATTTGCGGATATCATTGCGGTTATTTTTGCAGATATTATTGCGGTTATTTTTGCGGATATCATTGCGGTTATTTTGCTGTAATATTTGCGGTTAATTTTGCGGATATTATTGCGGTTATTTTTGCGGATATCATTGCGGTTATTTTTGCGGATATTATTGCGGTTATTTTTGCGGATATCATTGCGGTTATTTTGCGGTGATATTTGCGGTTATTTTTGCGGATATCATTGCGGTTATTTTTGCGGATATCATTGCGGTTATTTTGCGGTAACATTTGCGGTTATTTTTGCGGATATTATTGCGGTTATTTTTGCGGATATCATTGCGGTTATTTTGCGGTGATATTTGCGGTTATTTTTGCGGATATCATTGCGGTTATTTTGCGGTAATATTTGCGGTTATTTTTGCGGATATTATTTCGGTTATATTTGCGGATATCATTGCGGTTATTTTGCGGTAACATTTGCGGTTATTTTTGCGGATATTATTGCGGTTATTTTTGCGGATATCATTGCGGTTATTTTGCGGTAATATTTGCGGTTATTTTTGCGGATATTATTGCGGTTATTTTGCTGTAATATTTGCGGTTAATTTTGCGGATATCATTGCGGTTATTTTGCTGTAATATTTGCGGTTAATTTTGCGGATATTATTGCGGTTATTTTTGCGGATATCATTGCGGTTATTTTTGCGGATATCATTGCGGTTATTTTGCGGTGATATTTGCGGTTATTTTTGCGGATATCATTGCGGTTATTTTGCGGTGATATTTGCGGTTATTTTTGCGGATATCATTGCGGTTATTTTGCGGTAATATTTGCGGTTATTTTTGCGGATATCATTGCGGTTATTTTTGCGGATATTATTGCGGTTATTTTTGCGGATATCATTGCGGTTATTTTGCGGTGATATTTGCGGTTATTTTTGCGGATATCATTGCGGTTATTTTGCGGTAATATTTGCGGTTATTTTTGCGGATATCATTGCGGTTATTTTTGCGGGTATCATTGCGGTTATTTTGCGGTGATATTTGCGGTTATTTTGGCGGATTATATTGCGGTTATTTTTGCGGATATCATTGCGGTTATTTTGCGGTAATATTTGCGGTTAATTTGGCGGATATCATTGCGGTTATTTTTGCGGATATTATTGCGGTTATTTTGCGGTAATATTTGCGGTTATATTTGCGGATATCATTGCGGTTATTTTTGCAGATATCATTGCGGTTATTTTTGCGGATATTATTGCGGTTATTTTTGCGGATATCATTGCGGTTATTTTTGCGGATATTATTGCGGTTATTTTTGCGGATATCATTGCGGTTATTTTGCGGTGATATTTGCGGTTATTTTTGCGGATATTATTGCGGTTATTTTGCGGTAATATTTGCGGTTATATTTGCGGATATCATTGCGGTTATTTTTGCAGATATTATTGCGGTTATTTTTGCGGATATCATTGCGGTTATTTTGCTGTAATATTTGCAGTTAATTTTGCGGATATTATTGCGGTTATTTTTGCGGATATCATTGCGGTTATTTTTGCGGATATTATTGCGGTTATTTTTGCGGATATCATTGCGGTTATTTTGCGGTGATATTTGCGGTTATTTTTGCGGATATCATTGCGGTTATTTTTGCGGATATTATTGCGGTTATTTTTGCGGATATTATTGCGGTTATTTTTGCGGATATCATTGCGGTTATTTTGCGGTAACATTTGCGGTTATTTTTGCGGATATTATTGTGGTTATTTTTGCGGATATCATTGCGGTTATTTTGCGGTAATATATGCGGTTATTTTAGCGGATATTATTGCGGTTATTTTGCTGTAATATTTGCGGTTAATTTTGCGGATATCATTGCGGTTATTTTGCTGTAATATTTGCGGTTAATTTTGCGGATTTTATTGCGGTTATTTTTGCGGATATCATTGCGGTTATTTTTGCGGATATCATTGCGGTTATTTTGCGGTGATATTTGCGGTTATTTTTGCGGATATTATTGCGGTTATTTTGCTGTAATATTTGCGGTTAATTTTGCGGATATCATTGCGGTTATTTTTGCGGATATTATTGCGGTTATTTTTGCGGATATCATTGCGGTTATTTTGCGGTGATATTAGCGGTTATTTTTGCGGATATCATTGCGGTTATTTTGCGGTAACATTTGCGGTTAATTTTGCGTATATTATTGCTGTTATTTTTGCGGATATCATTGCGGTTATTTTGCGGTAATATTTGCGGTTATTTTTGCGGATATAATTGCGGTTATTTTGCTGTAATATTTGCGGTTAATTTTGCGGATATCATTGCGTTTATTTTGCTGTAATATTTGCGGTTAATTTTGCGGATATTATTGCGGTTATTTTCGCGGATATCATTGCGGTTATTTTAGCGGATATTATGGCGGTTATTTTTGCGGATATTATTGCGGTTATTTTTGCGGATATCATTGCGGTTATTTTGCGGTGATATTTGCGGTTATTTTTGCGGATATCATTGCGGTTATTTTGCGGTAATATTTGCGGTTATTTTTGCGGATATCATTGCGGTTATTTTTGCGGATATTATTGCGGTTATTTTTGCGGATATCATTGCGGTTATTTTGCGGTGATATTTGCGGTTATTTTTGCGGATATCATTGCGGTTATTTTGCGGTAATATTTGCGGTTATTTTTGCGGATATCATTGCGGTTATATTTGCGGGTATCATTGCGGTTATTTTGCGGTGATATTTGCGGTTATTTTTGCGGATATCATTGCGGATATTTTGCGGTGATATTTGCGGTTATTTTTGCGGATATCATTGCGGTTATTTTGCGGTAATATTTGCGGTTATATTTGCGGATATCATTGCGGTTATTTTTGCAGATATTATTGCGGTTATTTTTGCGGATATCATTGCGGTTATTTTGCTGTAATATTTGCGGTTAATTTTGCGGATATTTTTGCGGTTATTTTTGCGGATATCATTGCGGTTATTTTTGCGGATATTATTGCGGTTATTTTTGCGGATATCATTGCGGTTATTTTGCGGTGATATTTGCGGTTATTTTTGCGGATATCATTGCGGTTATTTTTGCGGATATTATTGCGGTTATTTTTGCGGATATTATTGCGGTTATTTTTGCGGATATCATTGCGGTTGTTTTGCGGTAACATTTGCGGTTATTTTTGCGGATATTATTGCGGTTATTTTTGCGGATATCATTGCGGTTATTTTGCGGTAATATTTGCGGTTATTTTTGCGGATATTATAGCGTTTATTTTGGCGGATATCTTTGCGGTTATTTTGCGGTTATTTTTGCGGATATCATTGCGGTTATTTTGCGGTAACATTAGCGGTTATTTTTGCGGATATCATTGCGGTTATTTTGCGGTAATATTTGCGGTTATTTTTGCGGATATTATTGCGGTTATTTTTGCGGATATCATTGCGGTTGTTTTGCGGTAACATTTGCGGTTATTTTTGCGGATATTACTGCGGTTATTTTTGCGGATATCATTGCGGTTATTTAGCGGTAATATTTGCGGTTATTTTTGCGGATATTATTGCGGTTATTTTATCGGATATCATTGCGGTTATTTTGCGGTGATATTTGCGGTTATTTTTGCGGATATCATTGCGGTTATTTTGCGGTGATATTTGCGGTTATTTTTGCGGATATCATTGCGGTTATTTTGCGGTGATATTTGCGGTTATTTTTGCGGATATCATTGCGGTTGATTTGCGGTAATATTTGCGGTTATTTTTGCGGATATCATTGCGGTTATTTTTGCGGATATTATTGCGGTGATTTTTGCGGATATTATTGCGGTTATTTTTGCGGATATCATTGCGGTTATTTTGCGGTAACATTTGCGGTTATTTTTGCGGATATTATTGCGGTTATTTTGCGGTAATATTTGCGGTTATTTTGCAGTAATATTTGCGGTTAATTTTGCGGATATTATTGCGGTTATTTTTGCGGATATCATTGCGGTTATTTTTGCGGATATCATTGCGGTTATTTTGCGGTGATATTTGCGGTTATTTTTGCGGATATCATTGCGGTTATTTTGCGGTAATATTTGCGGTTATTTTTGCGGATATCATTGCGGTTATTTTTGCGGATATTATTGCGGTTATTTTTGCGGATATCATTGCGGTTATTTTGCGGTGATATTTGCGGTTATTTTTGCGGATATCATTGCGGTTATTTTGCTGTAATATTTGCGGTAAATTTTGCGGATATTATTGCGGTTATTTTTGCGGATATCATTGCGGTTATTTTTGCGGATATTATTGCGGTTATTTTTGCGGATATCATTGCGGTTATTTTGCGGTGATATTTGCGGTTATTTTTGCGGATATCATTGCGGTTATTTTGCGGTAATATTTGCGGTTATATTTGCGGATATCATTGCGGTTATTTTTGCAGATATTATTGCGGTTATTTTTGCGGATATCATTGCGGTTATTTTGCTGAAATATTTGCGGTTAATTTTGCGGATATTATTGCGGTTATTTTTGCGGATATCATTGCGGATATTTTTGCGGATATTATTGCGGTTATTTTTGCGGATATCATTGCGGTTATTTTACGGTGATATTTGCGGTTATTTTTGCGGATATCATTGCGGTTATTTTTGCGGATATCATTGCGGTTATTTTGCGGTGATATTTGCGGTTATTTTTGCGGATATCATTGCGGTTATTTTTGCGGATATCTTTGCGGTTATTTTGCGGTGATATTTGCGGTTATTTTTGCGGATATCATTGCGGTTATTTTGCGGTAACATTTGCGGTTATTTTTGCGGATATTATTGCGGTTATTTTTGCGGATATCATTGCGGTTATTTTGCGGTAATATTTGCGGTTATTTTTGCGGATATTATTGCGGTTATTTTGCTGTAATATTTGCGGTTAATTTTGCGGATATCATTGCGGTTATTTTTGCGGATATAATTGCGGTTATTTTTGCGGATATCATTGCGGTTATTTTGCGGTAACATTTGCGGTTATTTTTGCGGATATTATTGCGGTTATTTTTGCGGATATCATTGCGGATATTTTGCGGTAATATTTGTGGTTATTTTTGCGGATATTATTGCGGTTATTTTGCTGTAATATTTGCGGTTAATTTTGCGGATATTATTGCGGTTATTTTTGCGGATATCATTGCGGATATTTTTGCGGATATTATTGCGGTTATTTTTGCGGATATCATTGCGGTTATTTTGCGGTGATATTTGCGGTTATTTTTGCGGATATCATTGCGGTTATTTTGCGGTAATATTTGCGGTTATATTTGCGGATATCATTGCGGTTATTTTTGCAGATATTATTGCGGTTATTTTTGCGGATATCATTGCGGTTATTTTGCTGTAATATTTGCGGTTAATTTTGCGGATATTATTGCGGTTATTTTTGCGGATATCATTGCGGTTATTTTTGCGGATATTATTGCGGTTATTTTTGCGGATATCATTGCGGTTATTTTGCGGTGATATTTGCGGTTATTTTTGCGGATATCATTGCGGTTATTTTTGCGGATATCATTGCGGTTATTTTGCGGTGATATTTGCGGTTATTTTTGCGGATATCATTGCGGTTATTTTGGCGGATATCATTGCGGTTATTTTGCGGTGATATTTGCGGTTATTTTTGCGGATATCATTGCGGTTATTTTGCGGTAACATTTGCGGTTATTTTTGCGGATATTATTGCGGTTATTTTTGCGGATATCATTGCGGTTATTTTGCGGTGATATTTGCGGTTATTTTTGCGGATATCATTGCGGTTATTTTGCGGTAATATTTGCGGTTATTTTTGCGGATATTATTGCGGTTATATTTGCGGATATCATTGCGGTTATTTTGCGGTAACATTTGCGGTTATTTTTGCGGATATTATTGCGGTTATTTTTGCGGATATTATTGCGGTTATTTTGCTGTAATATTTGCGGTTAATTTTGCGGATATCATTGCGGTTATTTTGCTGTAATATTTGCGGTTAATTTTGCGGATATTATTGCGGTTATTTTTGCGGATATCATTGCGGTTATTTTTGCGGATATCATTGCGGTTATTTTGCGGTGATATTTGCGGTTATTTTTGCGGATATCATTGCGGTTATTTTGCGGTGATATTTGCGGTTATTTTTGCGGATATCATTGCGGTTATTTTGCTGTAATATTTGCGGTTAATTTTGCGGATATTATTGCGGTTATATTTGCGGATATCATTGCGGTTATTTTTGCGGATATTATTGCGGTTATTTTTGCGGATATCATTGCGTTTATTTTGCGGTGATATTTGCGGTTATTTTTGCAGATATCATTGCGGTTATTTTGCGGTAATATTTGCGGTTATATTTGCGGATATCATTGCGGTTATTTTTGCAGATATTATTGCGGTTATTTTTGCGGATATCATTGCGGTTATTTTGCTGTAATATTTGCGGTTAATTTTGCGGATATTATTGCGGTTATTTTTGCGGATATCATTGCGGTTATTTTTGCGGATATTATTGCGGTTATTTTTGCGGATATCATTGCGGTTATTTTGCGGTGATATTTGCGGTTATTTTGGCGGATATCATTGCGGTTATTTTTGCGGATATCATTGCGGTTATTTTGCGGTGATATTTGCGGTTATTTTTGCGGATATCATTGCGGTTATTTTTGCGGATATTATTGCGGTTATTTTTGCGGATATTATTGCGGTTATTTTTGCGGATATCATTGCGGTTATTTTGCGGTAATATTTGCGGTTATTTTTGCGGATATTATTGCGGTTATTTTGCTGTAATATTTGCGGTTAATTTTGCGGATATCATTGCGGTTATTTTGCTGTAATATTTGCGGATAATTTTGCGGATATTATTGCGGTTATTTTTGCGGATATCATTGCGGTAATTTTTGCGGATATCATTGCGGTTATTTTGCGGTGATATTTGCGGTTATTTTTGCGGATATTATGGCGGTTATTTTGCTGTAATATTTGCGGTTAATTTTGCGGATATCATTGCGGTTATTTTTGCGGATATTATTGCGGTTATTTTTGCGGATATCATTGCGGTTATTTTGCGGTGATATTTGCGGTTATTTTTGCGGATATCATTGCGGTTATTTTGCGGTGATATTTGCGGTTATTTTTGCGGATATCATTGCGGTTATTTTGCGGTGATATTTGCGGTTATTTTTGCGGATATCATTGCGGTTATTTTGCTGTAATATTTGCGGTTAATTTTGCGGATATTATTGCGGTTATATTTGCGGATATCATTGCGATTATTTTTGCGGATATTATTGCGGTTATTTTTGCGGATATCATTGCGTTTATTTTGCGGTGATATTTGCGGTTATTTTTGCGGATATCATTGCGGTTATTTTGCGGTAATATTTGCGGTTATATTTGCGGATATCATTGCGGTTATTTTGCGGTGATATTTGCGGTTATTTTTGCGGATATCATTGCGGTTATTTTGCGGTGATATTTGCGGTTATTTTTGCGGATATCATTGCGGTTATTTTGCTGTAATATTTGCGGTTAATTTTGCGGATATTATTGCGGTTATTTTTGCGGATATCATTGCGGTTATTTTTGCGGATATTATTGCGGTTATTTTTGCGGATATCATTGCGGTTATTTTGCGGTGATATTTGCGGTTATTTTGGCGGATATCATTGCGGTTATTTTTGCGGATATCATTGCGGTTATTTTGCGGTGATATTTGCGGTTATTTTTGCGGATATCATTGCGGTTATTTTTGCGGATATTATTGCGGTTATTTTTGCGGATATTATTGCGGTTATTTTTGCGGATATCATTGCGGTTATTTTGCGGTAATATTTGCGGTTATTTTTGCGGATATTATTGCGGTTATTTTGCTGTAATATTTGCGGTTAATTTTGCGGATATCATTGCGGTTATTTTGCTGTAATATTTGCGGATAATTTTGCGGATATTATTGCGGTTATTTTTGCGGATATCATTGCGGTAATTTTTGCGGATATCATTGCGGTTATTTTGCGGTGATATTTGCGGTTATTTTTGCGGATATTATTGCGGTTATTTTGCTGTAATATTTGCGGTTAATTTTGCGGATATCATTGCGGTTATTTTTGCGGATATTATTGCGGTTATTTTTGCGGATATCATTGCGGTTATTTTGCGGTGATATTTGCGGTTATTTTTGCGGATATCATTGCGGTTATTTTGCGGTAACATTTGCGGTTATTTTTGCGGATATTATTGCGGTTATTTTTGCGGATATCATTGCGGTTATTTTGCGGTAATATTTGCGGTTATTTTTGCGGATATTATTGCGGTTATTTTGCTGTAATATTTGCGGTTAATTTTGCGGATATCATTGCGGTTATTTTTGCGGATATTATTGCGGTTATTTTTGCGGATATCATTGCGGTTATTATGCGGTGACATTTGCGGTTATTTTTGCGGATATCATTGCGGTTATTTTGCGGTAATATTTGCGGTTATTTTTGCGGATATCATTGCGGTTATTTTGCGGTGATATTTGCGGTTATTTTTGCGGATATCATTGCGGTTATTTTGCTGTAATATTTGCGGTTAATTTTGCGGATATCATTGCGGTTATTTTTGCGGATATTATTGCGGTTATTTTTGCGGATATTATTGCGGTTATTTTTGCGGATATCATTGCGGTTATTATGCTGTAATATTTGCGGTTAATTTTGCGGATATTATTGCGGTTATTTTTGCGGATATCATTGCGGTTATTTTTGCGGATATCATTGCGGTTATTTTGCGATGATATTTGCGGTTATTTTTGCGGATATCATTGCGGTTATTTAACCGCAAAAATATATTAAATATTAAATATATCCGCAAAAATAACCGCAATGATATCCGCAAAAATAACCGCAATAATATCCGCAAAAATAACCGCAATGATATCCGCAAAAATAACCGCCAATATTACCGCAAAATAACTGCAATGATATCCGCAAAAATAACCGCAAATATCACCGCAAAATAACCGCAATGATATCCGCAAAAATAACCGCAATGATATCCGCAAAAATAACCGCAAATATCACCGCAAAATAACCGCAATGATATCCGCAAAAATAACCGCAATAATATCCGCAAAAATAACCGCAATGATATCCGCAAAAATAACCGCAATGATATCCGCAAAAATAACCGCAAATATCACCGCAAAATAACCGCAATGATATCCGCAAAAATAACCGCTAATATCACCGCAAAATAACCGCAATGATATCCGCAAAAATAACCGCAAATATCACCGCAAAATAACCGCAATGATATCCGCAAAAATAACCGCAAATATTACCGCAAAATAACCGCAATGATATCCGCAAAAATAACCGCAAATATCACCGCAAAATAACCGCAATGATATCCGCAAAAATAACCGCAATGATATCCGCAAAAATAACCGCAATAATATCCGCAAAAATAACCGCAATGATATCCGCAAAAATAACCGCAAATATCACCGCAAAATAACCGCAATAATATCCGCAAAAATAACCGCAAATGTTACCGCAAAATAACCGCAATGATATCCGCAAAAATAACCGCAATAATATCCGCAAAAATAACCGCAATAATATCCGCAAAAATAACCGCAATGATATCCGCAAAAATAACCGCAAATATTACCGCAAAATAACCGCAATGATATCCGCAAAAATAACCGCAAATATCACCGCAAAATAACCGCAATGATATCCGCAAAAATAACCGCAATGATATCCTCAAAAATAACCGCAAATATTACCGCAAAATAACCGCAATGATATCCGCAAAAATAACCGCAAATATTACCGCAAAATAACCGCTATGATATCCGCAAAAATAACCGCAAATATCACCGCAAAATAACCGCAATGATATCCGCAAAAATAACCGCAATGATATCCGCAAAAATAACCGCAATAATATCCGCAAAAATAACCGCAATGATATCCGCCAAAATAACCGCAAATATCACCGCAAAATAACCGCAATGATATCCGCAAAAATAACCGCAATAATATCCGCAAAAATAACCGCAATGATATCCGCAAAAATAACCGCAAATATTACCGCAAAATAACCGCAATGATATCCGCAAAAATAACCGCAAATATCACCGCAAAATAACCGCAATGATATCCGCAAAAATAACCGCAATGATATCCGCAAAAATAACCGCAATAATATCCGCAAAAATAACCGCAAATATTACCGCAAAATAACCGCAATGATATCCGCAAAAATAACCGCAAATATCACCGCAAAATAACCGCAATGATATCCGCAAAAATAACCGCAAATATCACCGCAAAATAACCGCAATGATATCCGCAAAAATAACCGCAAATATCACCGCAAAATAACCGCAATGATATCCGCAAAAATAACAGCAAATATCACCGCAAAATAACCGCAATGATATCCGCAAAAATAACCGCTAATATCACCGCAAAATAACCGCAATAATATCCGCAAAAATAACCGCATTAATATCCGCAAAAATAACCGCAATGATATCCGCAAAAATAACCGCAAATATCACCGCAAAATAACCGCAATGATATCCGCAAAAATAACCGCAATAATATCCGCAAAAATAAACGCAAATATCACCGCTAAATAACCGCAATGATATCTGCAAAAATAACCGCAAATATTACCGCAAAATAACCGCAATGATATCCGCAAAAATAACCGCAATGATATCCGCAAAAATAACCGCAATAATCTCCGCAAAAATAACCGCAATGGTATCCGCAAAATTAACCGCAATAATATCCGCAAAAATAACCGCAAATATTACCGCAAAATAACCGCAATGATATCCGCAAAAATAACCGCAAATATCACCGCAAAATAACCGCAATGATATCCGCAAAAATAACCGCAATAATATCCGCAAATATTACCGCAAAATAACCGCAATGATATCCGCAAAAATAACCGCAAATATCACCGCAAAATAACCGCAATGATATCCGCAAAAATAACCGCAATAATATCCGCAAAAATAACCGCAAATGTTACCGCAAAATAACCGCAATGATATCCGCAAAAATAACCGCAATAATATCCGCAAAAATAACCGCAATAATATCCGCAAAAATAACCGCAATGATATCCACAAAAATAATCGCAAATATCACCGCAAAATAACCGCAATGATATCCGCAAAAATAACCGCAATAATATCCGCAAAAATAACCGCAATGATATCCGCAAAATTAACCGCAAATATTACAGCAAAATAACCGCAATAATATCCGCAAAAATAACCGCAAATATTACCGCAAAATAACCGCAATGATATCCGCAAAAATAACCGCAAAAATATCCGCAAAAATAACCGCAATGATATCCGCAAAAATAACCGCAAATATCACCGCAAAATAACCGCAATGATATCCGCAAGAATAACCGCAAATATCACCGCAAAATAACCGCAATGATATCCGCAAAAATAACCGCAAATATCAACGCAAAATAACCGCAATGATATCCGCAAAAATAACCGCAATAATATCCGCAAAATAACCGCAATGATATCCGCAAAAATCACCGCAATAATATCCGCAAAAATAACCGCAAATGTTACCGCAAAATAACCGCAATGATATCCGCAAAAATAACCGCAATAATATCCGCAAAAATAACCGCAATGATATCCGCAAAAATAACCGCAAATATTACCGCAAAATAACCGCAATGATATCCGCAAAAATAACCGCAAATATCACCGCAAAATATCCGCAATGATATCCGCAAAAATATCCGCAATGATATCCGCAAAAATAACCGCAAATATTACCGCAAAATAACCGCAATGATATCCGCAAAAATAACCGCAAATATCACCGCAAAATAACTGCAATGATATCCGCAAAAATAACCGCAATGATATCCGCAAAAATAACCGCAATAATATCCGCAAAAATAACCGCAATGATATCCGCAAAAATAACCGCAAATATCACCGCAAAAAAACCGCAATGATATCCGCTAAAATAACCGCAATAATATCCGCAAAAATAACCGCAATGATATCCGCAAAAATAACCGCAAATATTACCGCAAAATAACCGCAATGATATCCGCAAAAATAACCGCAAATTTCACCGCAATGATATCCGCAAAAATAACCGCAAATATCACTGCAAAATAACCGCAATGATATCCGCAAAAATAACCGCAATAATATCCGCAAAAATAACCGCAATGATATCCGCAAAATTAACCGCAAATATTACAGCAAAATAACCGCAATAATATCCGCAAAAATAAACGCAAATATTACCGCAAAATATCCGCAATGATATCCGCAAAAATAACCGCAATAATATCCGCAAAAATAACCGCAATGATCTCCGCAAAAATAACCGCTAATATCACCGCAAAATAACCGCAATGATATCCGCAAAAATAACCGCAAATATCACCGCAAAATAACCGCAATGATATCCGCAAAAATAACCGCAAATATCACCGCAAAATAACCGCAATGATATCCGCAAAAATAACCGCAATGATATCCGCAAAATAACCGCAATGATATCCGCAAAAATAACCGCAATAATATCCGCAAAAATAACCGCAAATGTTACCGCAAAATAACCGCAATGATATCCGCAAAAATAACCGCAATAATATCCGCAAAAATAACCGCAATAATATCCGCAAAAATAACCGCAATGATATCCGCAAAAATAACCGCCAATATTACCGCAAAATAACCGCAATAATATCCGCAAAAATAACCGCAATAATATCCGCAAAAATAACCGCAATGATATCCACAAAAATAATCGCAAATATCACCGCAAAATAACCGCAATGATATCCGCAAAAATAACCGCAATAATATCCGCAAAAATAACCGCAATGATATCCGCAAAATTAACCGCAAATATTACAGCAAAATAACCGCAATAATATCCGCAAAAATAACCGCAAATATTACCGCAAAATAACCGCAATGATATCCGCAAAAATAACCGCAAAAATATCCGCAATAATAACCGCAATGATATCCGCAAAAATAACCGCAAATATCACCGCAAAATAACCGCAATGATATCCGCAAGAATAACCGCAAATATCACCGCAAAATAACCGCAATGATATCCGCAAAAATAACCGCAAATATCACCGCAAAATAACCGCAATGATATCCGCAAAAATAACCGCAATGATATCCGCAAAATAACCGCAATGATATCCGCAAAAATCACCGCAATAATATCCGCAAAAATAACCGCAAATGTTACCGCAAAATAACCGCAATGATATCCGCAAAAATAACCGCAATAATATCCGCAAAAATACCCGCAATAATATCCGCAAAAATAACCGCAATGATATCCGCAAAAATAACCGCAAATATTACCGCAAAATAACCGCAATGATATCCGCAAAAATAACCGCAAATATCACCGCAAAATATCCGCAATGATATCCGCAAAATAACCGCAATGATATCCGCAAAAATCACCGCAATAATATCCGCAAAAATAACCGCAAATGTTACCGCAAAATAACCGCAATGATATCCGCAAAAATAACCGCAATGATATCCGCAAAAATAACCGCAAATGTTACCGCAAAATAACCGCAATGATATCCGCAAAAATAACCGCAATAATATCCGCCAAAATAACCGCAATAATATCCGCAAAAATAACCGCAATGATATCCGCAAAAATAACCGCAATAATATCCGCAAAATAAACCGCAAATATTACAGCAAAATAACCGCAATGATATCCGCAAAAATAACCGCAATAATATCTGCAAAAATAACCGCAATGATATCCGCAAAAATAACCGCAATAATATCCGCAAAAATAACCGCAATGATATCCGCAAAAATAACCGCAAATATTACAGCAAAATAACCGCAATAATATCCGCAAAAATAACCGCAAATATCACCGCAAAATAACCACAATGATATCCGCAAAAATAACCGCAATGATATCCGAAAAAATAACCGCAATAATATCCGCAAAAATAACCGCAATGATATCCGCCAAAATAACCGCAAATATCACCGCAAAATAACCGCAATGATATCCGCAAAAATAACCGCAAAAATAACCGCAATGATATCCGCAAAAATAACCGCAAATATTACCGCAAAATAACCGCAATGATATCCGCAAAAATAACCGCAAATATCACCGCAAAATAACCGCAATGATATCCGCAAAAATAACCGCAATGATATCCGCAAAAATAACCGCAATAATATCCGCAAAAATAACCGCAAATATTACCGCAAAATAACCGCAATGATATCCGCAAAAATAACCGCAAATATCACCGCAAAATAACCGCAATGATATCCGCAAAAATAACCGCAAATATCACCGCAAAATAACCGCAATGATATCCGCAAAAATAACCGCAAATATCACCGCAAAATAACCGCAATGATATCCGCAAAAATAACCGCAAATATCACCGCAAAATAACCGCAATGATATCCGCAAAAATAACCGCTAATATCACCGCAAAATAACCGCAATAATATCCGCAAAAATAACCGCAATAATATCCGCAAAAATAACCGCAATGATATCCGCAAAAATAACCGCAAATATCACCGCAAAATAACCGCAATGATATCCGCAAAAATAACCGCAATGATATCCGCAAAAATAACCGCAAATATCACCGCAAAATAACCGCAATGATATCCGCAAAAATAACCGCAATAATATTCGCAAAAATAACCGCAATGATATCCGCAAAAATAACCGCAATAATATCGGCATAATTAACCGCAAATATTACCGCAAAATAACCGCATTGATATCCGCAAAAAAAACCGCAAATATCACCGCAAAATAACCGCAATGATATCCGCAAAAATAACCGATATAATATCCGCAAAATAACCGCAATGATATCCACAAAAATAACCGCAATGATATCCGCAAAATAACCGCAATGATCTCCGCAAAAATAACCGCAAATATCACCGCAAAATAACCGCAATGATATCCGCAAAAATAACCGCTAATATCACCGCAAAATAACCGCAATGATATCCGCAAAAATAACCGCAAATATCACCGCAAAATAACCGCTATGATATCCGCAAAAATAACCGCAAATATTACCGCAAAATAACCGCAATGATATCCGCAAAAATAACCGCAAATATCACCGCAAAATAACCGCAATGATATCCGCAAAAATAACCGCAATGATATCCGCAAAAATAACCGCAATAATATCCGCAAAAATAACCGCAATGATATCCGCAAAAATAACCGCACATATCACCGCAAAATAACCGCAATAATATCCGCAAAAATAACCGCAAATGTTACCGCAAAATAACCGCAATGATATCCGCAAAAATAACCGCAATAATATACGCAAAAATAACCGCAATAATATCCGCAAAAATAACCGCAATGATATCCGCAAAAATAACCGCAAATATTTCCGCAAAATAACCGCAATGATATCCGCAAAAATAACCGCAAATATCACCGCAAAATAACCGCAATGATATCCGCAAAAATAACCGCAATGATATCCTCAAAAATAACCACAAATATTACCGCAAAATAACCGCAATGATATCCGCAAAAATAACCGCAAATATTACCGCAAAATAACCGCTATGATATCCGCAAAAATAACCGCAAATATCACCGCAAAATAACCGCAATGATATCCGCAAAAATAACCGCAATGATATCCGCAAAAATAACCGCAATAATATCCGCAAAAATAACCGCAATGATATCCGCCAAAATAACCGCAAATATCACCGCAAAATAACCGCAATGATATCCGCAAAAATAACCGCAATAATATCCGCAAAAATAACCGCAATGATATCCGCAAAAATAACCGCAAATATTACCGCAAAATAACCGCAATGATATCCGCAAAAATAACCGCAAATATCACCGCAAAATAACCGCAATGATATCCGCAAAAATAACCGCAATGATATCCGCAAAAATAACCGCAATAATATCCGCAAAAATAACCGCAAATATTACCGCAAAATAACCGCAATGATATCCGCAAAAATAACCGCAAATATCACCGCAAAATAACCGCAATGATATCCGCAAAAATAACCGCAAATATCACCGCAAAATAACCGCCATGATATCCGCAAAAATAACCGCAAATATCACCGCAAAATAACCGCAATGATATCCGCAAAAATAACCGCAAATATCACCGCAAAATAACCGCTATGATATCCGCAAAAATAACCGCTAATATCACCGCAAAATAACCGCAATAATATCCGCAAAAATAACCGCAATAATATCCGCAAAAATAACCGCAATGATATCCGCAAAAATAACCGCAAATATCACCGCAAAATAACCGCAATGATATCCGCAAAAATAACCGCAATAATATCCGCAAAAATAAACGCAAATATCACCGCAAAATAACCGCAATGATATCTGCAAAAATAACCGCAAATATTACCGCAAAATAACCGCAATGATATCCGAAAAAATAACCGCAATGATATCCGCAAAAATAACCGCAATAATCTCCGCAAAAATAACCGCAATGATATCCGCAAAATTAACCGCAATAATATCCGCAAAAATAACCGCAAATATTACCGCAAAATAACCGCAATGATATCCGCAAAAATAACCGCAAATATCACCGCAAAATAACCGCAATGATATCCGCAAAAATAACCGCAATAATATCCGCAAATATTACCGCAAAATAACCGCAATGATATCCGCAAAAATAACCGCAAATATCACCGCAAAATAACCGCAATGATATCCGCAAAAATAACCGCAATAATATCCGCAAAAATAACCGCAAATGTTACCGCAAAATAACCGCAATGATATCCGCAAAAATAACCGCAATAATATCCGCAAAAATAACCGCAATAATATCCGCAAAAATAACCGCAATGATATCCACAAAAATAATCGCAAATATCACCGCAAAATAACCGCAATGATATCCGCAAAAATAACCGCAATAATATCCGCAAAAATAACCGCAATGATATCCGCAAAATTAACCGCAAATATTACAGCAAAATAACCGCAATAATATCCGCAAAAATAACCGCAAATATTACCGCAAAATAACCGCAATGATATCCGCAAAAATAACCGCAAAAATATCCGCAAAAATAACCGCAATGATATCCGCAAAAATAACCGCAAATATCACCGCAAAATAACCGCAATGATATCCGCAAGAATAACCGCAAATATCACCGCAAAATAACCGCAATGATATCCGCAAAAATAACCGCAAATATCACCGCAAAATAACCGCAATGATATCCGCAAAAATAACCGCAATGATATCCGCAAAATAACCGCAATGATATCCGCAAAAATCACCGCAATAATATCCGCAAAAATAACCGCAAATGTTACCGCAAAATAACCGCAATGATATCCGCAAAAATAACCGCAATAATATCCGCAAAAATAACCGCAATAATATCCGCAAAAATAACCGCAATGATATCCGCAAAAATAACCGCAAATATTACCGCAAAATAACCGCAATGATTTCCGCAAAAATAACCGCAAATATCACCGCAAAATATCCGCAATGATATCCGCAAAAATATCCGCAATGATATCCGCAAAAATAACCGCAAATATTACCGCAAAATAACCGCAATGATATCCGCAAAAATAACCGCAAATATCACCGCAAAATAACTGCAATGATATCCGCAAAAATAACCGCAATGATATCCGCAAAAATAACCGCAATAATATCCGCAAAAATAACCGCAATGATATCCGCAAAAATAACCGCAAATATCACCGCAAAAAAACCGCAATGATATCCGCTAAAATAACCGCAATAATATCCGCAAAAATAACCGCAATGATATCCGCAAAAATAACCGCAAATATTACCGCAAAATAACCGCTATGATATCCGCAAAAATAACCGCTAATATCACCGCAAAATAACCGCAATAATATCCGCAAAAATAACCGCAATAATATCCGCAAAAATAACCGCAATGATATCCGCAAAAATAACCGCAAATATCACCGCAAAATAACCGCAATGATATCCGCAAAAATAACCGCAATGATATCCGCAAAAATAACCGCAAATATCACCGCAAAATAACCGCAATGATATCCGCAAAAATAACCGCAAATATCACCGCAAAATAACCGCAATGATATCCGCAAAAATAACCGCAAATATCACCGCAAAATAACCGCAATGATATCCGCAAAAATAACCGCTAATATCACCGCAAAATAACCGCAATAATATCCGCAAAAATAACCGCAATAATATCCGCAAAAATAACCGCAATGATATCCGCAAAAATAACCGCAAATATCACCGCAAAATAACCGCAATGATATCCGCAAAAATAACCGCAATGATATCCGCAAAAATAACCGCAAATATCACCGCAAAATAACCGCAATGATATCCGCAAAAATAACCGCAATAATATTCGCAAAAATAACCGCAATGATATCCGCAAAAATAACCGCAATAATATCGGCATAATTAACCGCAAATATTACCGCAAAATAACCGCATTGATATCCGCAAAAAAAACCGCAAATATCACCGCAAAATAACCGCAATGATATCCGCAAAAATAACCGATATAATATCCGCAAAATAACCGCAATGATATCCACAAAAATAACCGCAATGATATCCGCAAAATAACCGCAATGATCTCCGCAAAAATAACCGCAAATATCACCGCAAAATAACCGCAATGATATCCGCAAAAATAACCGCTAATATCACCGCAAAATAACCGCAATGATATCCGCAAAAATAACCGCAAATATCACCGCAAAATAACCGCTATGATATCCGCAAAAATAACCGCAAATATTACCGCAAAATAACCGCAATGATATCCGCAAAAATAACCGCAAATATCACCGCAAAATAACCGCAATGATATCCGCAAAAATAACCGCAATGATATCCGCAAAAATAACCGCAATAATATCCGCAAAAATAACCGCAATGATATCCGCAAAAATAACCGCACATATCACCGCAAAATAACCGCAATAATATCCGCAAAAATAACCGCAAATGTTACCGCAAAATAACCGCAATGATATCCGCAAAAATAACCGCAATAATATACGCAAAAATAACCGCAATAATATCCGCAAAAATAACCGCAATGATATCCGCAAAAATAACCGCAAATATTTCCGCAAAATAACCGCAATGATATCCGCAAAAATAACCGCAAATATCACCGCAAAATAACCGCAATGATATCCGCAAAAATAACCGCAATGATATCCTCAAAAATAACCACAAATATTACCGCAAAATAACCGCAATGATATCCGCAAAAATAACCGCAAATATTACCGCAAAATAACCGCTATGATATCCGCAAAAATAACCGCAAATATCACCGCAAAATAACCGCAATGATATCCGCAAAAATAACCGCAATGATATCCGCAAAAATAACCGCAATAATATCCGCAAAAATAACCGCAATGATATCCGCCAAAATAACCGCAAATATCACCGCAAAATAACCGCAATGATATCCGCAAAAATAACCGCAATAATATCCGCAAAAATAACCGCAATGATATCCGCAAAAATAACCGCAAATATTACCGCAAAATAACCGCAATGATATCCGCAAAAATAACCGCAAATATCACCGCAAAATAACCGCAATGATATCCGCAAAAATAACCGCAATGATATCCGCAAAAATAACCGCAATAATATCCGCAAAAATAACCGCAAATATTACCGCAAAATAACCGCAATGATATCCGCAAAAATAACCGCAAATATCACCGCAAAATAACCGCAATGATATCCGCAAAAATAACCGCAAATATCACCGCAAAATAACCGCCATGATATCCGCAAAAATAACCGCAAATATCACCGCAAAATAACCGCAATGATATCCGCAAAAATAACCGCAAATATCACCGCAAAATAACCGCTATGATATCCGCAAAAATAACCGCTAATATCACCGCAAAATAACCGCAATAATATCCGCAAAAATAACCGCAATAATATCCGCAAAAATAACCGCAATGATATCCGCAAAAATAACCGCAAATATCACCGCAAAATAACCGCAATGATATCCGCAAAAATAACCGCAATAATATCCGCAAAAATAAACGCAAATATCACCGCAAAATAACCGCAATGATATCTGCAAAAATAACCGCAAATATTACCGCAAAATAACCGCAATGATATCCGAAAAAATAACCGCAATGATATCCGCAAAAATAACCGCAATAATCTCCGCAAAAATAACCGCAATGATATCCGCAAAATTAACCGCAATAATATCCGCAAAAATAACCGCAAATATTACCGCAAAATAACCGCAATGATATCCGCAAAAATAACCGCAAATATCACCGCAAAATAACCGCAATGATATCCGCAAAAATAACCGCAATAATATCCGCAAATATTACCGCAAAATAACCGCAATGATATCCGCAAAAATAACCGCAAATATCACCGCAAAATAACCGCAATGATATCCGCAAAAATAACCGCAATAATATCCGCAAAAATAACCGCAAATGTTACCGCAAAATAACCGCAATGATATCCGCAAAAATAACCGCAATAATATCCGCAAAAATAACCGCAATAATATCCGCAAAAATAACCGCAATGATATCCACAAAAATAATCGCAAATATCACCGCAAAATAACCGCAATGATATCCGCAAAAATAACCGCAATAATATCCGCAAAAATAACCGCAATGATATCCGCAAAATTAACCGCAAATATTACAGCAAAATAACCGCAATAATATCCGCAAAAATAACCGCAAATATTACCGCAAAATAACCGCAATGATATCCGCAAAAATAACCGCAAAAATATCCGCAAAAATAACCGCAATGATATCCGCAAAAATAACCGCAAATATCACCGCAAAATAACCGCAATGATATCCGCAAGAATAACCGCAAATATCACCGCAAAATAACCGCAATGATATCCGCAAAAATAACCGCAAATATCACCGCAAAATAACCGCAATGATATCCGCAAAAATAACCGCAATGATATCCGCAAAATAACCGCAATGATATCCGCAAAAATCACCGCAATAATATCCGCAAAAATAACCGCAAATGTTACAGCAAAATAACCGCAATGATATCCGCAAAAATAACCGCAATAATATCCGCAAAAATAACCGCAATAATATCCGCAAAAATAACCGCAATGATATCCGCAAAAATAACCGCAAATATTACCGCAAAATAACCGCAATGATTTCCGCAAAAATAACCGCAAATATCACCGCAAAATATCCGCAATGATATCCGCAAAAATATCCGCAATGATATCCGCAAAAATAACCGCAAATATTACCGCAAAATAACCGCAATGATATCCGCAAAAATAACCGCAAATATCACCGCAAAATAACTGCAATGATATCCGCAAAAATAACCGCAATGATATCCGCAAAAATAACCGCAATAATATCCGCAAAAATAACCGCAATGATATCCGCAAAAATAACCGCAAATATCACCGCAAAAAAACCGCAATGATATCCGCTAAAATAACCGCAATAATATCCGCAAAAATAACCGCAATGATATCCGCAAAAATAACCGCAAATATTACCGCAAAATAACCGCTATGATATCCGCAAAAATAACCGCTAATATCACCGCAAAATAACCGCAATAATATCCGCAAAAATAACCGCAATAATATCCGCAAAAATAACCGCAATGATATCCGCAAAAATAACCGCAAATATCACCGCAAAATAACCGCAATGATATCCGCAAAAATAACCGCAATGATATCCGCAAAAATAACCGCAAATATCACCGCAAAATAACCGCAATGATATCCGCAAAAATAACCGCAATAATATCCGCAAAAATAACCGCAATGATATCCGCAAAAATAACCGCAATAATATCGGCATAATTAACCGCAAATATTACCGCAAAATAACCGCATTGATATCCGCAAAAAAAACCGCAAATATCACCGCAAAATAACCGCAATGATATCCGCAAAAATAACCGCAATGATATCCTCAAAAATAACCGCAAATATTACCGCAAAATAACCGCAATGATATCCGCAAAAATAACCGCAAATATTACCGCAAAATAACCGCTATGATATCCGCAAAAATAACCGCTAATATCACCGCAAAATAACCGCAATAATATCCGCAAAAATAACCGCAATAATATCCGCAAAAATAACCGCAATGATATCCGCAAAAATAACCGCAAATATCACCGCAAAATAACCGCAATGATATCCGCAAAAATAACCGCAATGATATCCGCAAAAATAACCGCAAATATCACCGCAAAATAACCGCAATGATATCCGCAAAAATAACCGCAATAATATCCGCAAAAATAACCGCAATGATATCCGCAAAAATAACCGCAATAATATCGGCATAATTAACCGCAAATATTACCGCAAAATAACCGCATTGATATCCGCAAAAAAAACCGCAAATATCACCGCAAAATAACCGCAATGATATCCGCAAAAATAACCGATATAATATCCGCAAAATAACCGCAATGATATCCGCAAAAATAACCGCAATGATATCCGCAAATTAACCGCAATGATCTCCGCAAAAATAACCGCAAATATCACCGCAAAATAACCGCAATGATATCCGCAAAAATAACCGCTAATATCACCGCAAAATAACCGCAATGATATCCGCAAAAATAACCGCAAATATCACCGCAAAATAACCGCAATGATATCCGCAAAAATAACCGCAAATATTACCGCAAAATAACCGCAATGATATCCGCAAAAATAACCGCAAATATCACCGCAAAATAACCGCAATGATATCCGCAAAAATAACCGCAATGATATCCGCAAAAATAACCGCAATAATATCCGCAAAAATAACCGCAATGATATCCGCAAAAATAACCGCAAATATCACCGCAAAATAACCGCAATAATATCCGCAAAAATAACCGCAAATGTTACCGCAAAATAACCGCAATGATATCCGCAAAAATAACCGCAATAATATCCGCAAAAATAACCGCAATAATATCCGCAAAAATAACCGCAATGATATCCGCAAAAATAACCGCAAATATTACCGCAAAATAACCGCAATGATATCCGCAAAAATAACCGCAAATATCACCGCAAAATAACCGCAATGATATCCGCAAAAATAACCGCAATGATATCCTCAAAAATAACCGCAAATATTACCGCAAAATAACCGCAATGATATCCGCAAAAATAACCGCAAATATTACCGCAAAATAACCGCTATGATATCCGCAAAAATAACCGCAAATATCACCGCAAAATAACCGCAATGATATCCGCAAAAATAACCGCAATGATATCCGCAAAAATAACCGCAATAATATCCGCAAAAATAACCGCAATGATATCCGCCAAAATAACCGCAAATATCACCGCAAAATAACCGCAATGATATCCGCAAAAATAACCGCAATAATATCCGCAAAAATAACCGCAATGATATCCGCAAAAATAACCGCAAATATTACCGCAAAATAACCGCAATGATATCCGCAAAAATAACCGCAAATATCACCGCAAAATAACCGCAATGATATCCGCAAAAATAACCGCAATGATATCCGCAAAAATAACCGCAATAATATCCGCAAAAATAACCGCAAATATTACCGCAAAATAACCGCAATGATATCCGCAAAAATAACCGCAAATATCACCGCAAAATAACCGCAATGATATCCGCAAAAATAACCGCAAATATCACCGCAAAATAACCGCAATGATATCCGCAAAAATAACCGCAAATATCACCGCAAAATAACCGCAATGATATCCGCAAAAATAACCGCAAATATCACCGCAAAATAACCGCAATGATATCCGCAAAAATAACCGCTAATATCACCGCAAAATAACCGCAATAATATCCGCAAAAATAACCGCATTAATATCCGCAAAAATAACCGCAATGATATCCGCAAAAATAACCGCAAATATCACCGCAAAATAACCGCAATGATATCCGCAAAAATAACCGCAATAATATCCGCAAAAATAAACGCAAATATCACCGCTAAATAACCGCAATGATATCTGCAAAAATAACCGCAAATATTACCGCAAAATAACCGCAATGATATCCGCAAAAATAACCGCAATGATATCCGCAAAAATAACCGCAATAATCTCCGCAAAAATAACCGCAATGGTATCCGCAAAATTAACCGCAATAATATCCGCAAAAATAACCGCAAATATTACCGCAAAATAACCGCAATGATATCCGCAAAAATAACCGCAAATATCACCGCAAAATAACCGCAATGATATCCGCAAAAATAACCGCAATAATATCCGCAAATATTACCGCAAAATAACCGCAATGATATCCGCAAAAATAACCGCAAATATCACCGCAAAATAACCGCAATGATATCCGCAAAAATAACCGCAATAATATCCGCAAAAATAACCGCAAATGTTACCGCAAAATAACCGCAATGATATCCGCAAAAATAACCGCAATAATATCCGCAAAAATAACCGCAATAATATCCGCAAAAATAACCGCAATGATATCCACAAAAATAATCGCAAATATCACCGCAAAATAACCGCAATGATATCCGCAAAAATAACCGCAATAATATCCGCAAAAATAACCGCAATGATATCCGCAAAATTAACCGCAAATATTACAGCAAAATAACCGCAATAATATCCGCAAAAATAACCGCAAATATTACCGCAAAATAACCGCAATGATATCCGCAAAAATAACCGCAAAAATATCCGCAAAAATAACCGCAATGATATCCGCAAAAATAACCGCAAATATCACCGCAAAATAACCGCAATGATATCCGCAAGAATAACCGCAAATATCACCGCAAAATAACCGCAATGATATCCGCAAAAATAACCGCAAATATCAACGCAAAATAACCGCAATGATATCCGCAAAAATAACCGCAATAATATCCGCAAAATAACCGCAATGATATCCGCAAAAATCACCGCAATAATATCCGCAAAAATAACCGCAAATGTTACCGCAAAATAACCGCAATGATATCCGCAAAAATAACCGCAATAATATCCGCAAAAATAACCGCAATGATATCCGCAAAAATAACCGCAAATATTACCGCAAAATAACCGCAATGATATCCGCAAAAATAACCGCAAATATCACCGCAAAATATCCGCAATGATATCCGCAAAAATATCCGCAATGATATCCGCAAAAATAACCGCAAATATTACCGCAAAATAACCGCAATGATATCCGCAAAAATAACCGCAAATATCACCGCAAAATAACTGCAATGATATCCGCAAAAATAACCGCAATGATATCCGCAAAAATAACCGCAATAATATCCGCAAAAATAACCGCAATGATATCCGCAAAAATAACCGCAAATATCACCGCAAAAAAACCGCAATGATATCCGCTAAAATAACCGCAATAATATCCGCAAAAATAACCGCAATGATATCCGCAAAAATAACCGCAAATATTACCGCAAAATAACCGCAATGATATCCGCAAAAATAACCGCAAATTTCACCGCAATGATATCCGCAAAAATAACCGCAAATATCACTGCAAAATAACCGCAATGATATCCGCAAAAATAACCGCAATAATATCCGCAAAAATAACCGCAATGATATCCGCAAAATTAACCGCAAATATTACAGCAAAATAACCGCAATAATATCCGCAAAAATAAACGCAAATATTACCGCAAAATATCCGCAATGATATCCGCAAAAATAACCGCAATAATATCCGCAAAAATAACCGCAATGATCTCCGCAAAAATAACCGCTAATATCACCGCAAAATAACCGCAATGATATCCGCAAAAATAACCGCAAATATCACCGCAAAATAACCGCAATGATATCCGCAAAAATAACCGCAAATATCACCGCAAAATAACCGCAATGATATCCGCAAAAATAACCGCAATGATATCCGCAAAATAACCGCAATGATATCCGCAAAAATAACCGCAATAATATCCGCAAAAATAACCGCAAATGTTACCGCAAAATAACCGCAATGATATCCGCAAAAATAACCGCAATAATATCCGCAAAAATAACCGCAATAATATCCGCAAAAATAACCGCAATGATATCCGCAAAAATAACCGCCAATATTACCGCAAAATAACCGCAATAATATCCGCAAAAATAACCGCAATAATATCCGCAAAAATAACCGCAATGATATCCACAAAAATAATCGCAAATATCACCGCAAAATAACCGCAATGATATCCGCAAAAATAACCGCAATAATATCCGCAAAAATAACCGCAATGATATCCGCAAAATTAACCGCAAATATTACAGCAAAATAACCGCAATAATATCCGCAAAAATAACCGCAAATATTACCGCAAAATAACCGCAATGATATCCGCAAAAATAACCGCAAAAATATCCGCAATAATAACCGCAATGATATCCGCAAAAATAACCGCAAATATCACCGCAAAATAACCGCAATGATATCCGCAAGAATAACCGCAAATATCACCGCAAAATAACCGCAATGATATCCGCAAAAATAACCGCAAATATCACCGCAAAATAACCGCAATGATATCCGCAAAAATAACCGCAATGATATCCGCAAAATAACCGCAATGATATCCGCAAAAATCACCGCAATAATATCCGCAAAAATAACCGCAAATGTTACCGCAAAATAACCGCAATGATATCCGCAAAAATAACCGCAATAATATCCGCAAAAATACCCGCAATAATATCCGCAAAAATAACCGCAATGATATCCGCAAAAATAACCGCAAATATTACCGCAAAATAACCGCAATGATAACCGCAAAAATAACCGCAAATATCACCGCAAAATATCCGCAATGATATCCGCAAAAATATCCGCAATGATATCCGCAAAAATAACCGCAAATATTACCGCAAAATAACCGCAATGATATCCGCAAAAATAACCGCAAATATCACCGCAAAATAACTGCAATGATATCCGCAAAAATAACCGCAATGATATCCGCAAAAATAACCGCAATAATATCCGCAAAAATAACCGCAATGATATCCGCAAAAATAACCGCAAATATCACCGCAAAAAAACCGCAATGATATCCGCTAAAATAACCGCAATAATATCCGCAAAAATAACCGCAATGATATCCGCAAAAATAACCGCAAATATTACCGCAAAATAACCGCAATGATATCCGCAAAAATAACCGCAAATATCACCGCAATGATATCCGCAAAAATAACCGCAAATATCACTGCAAAATAACCGCAATGATATCCGCCAAAATAACCGCAATAATATCCGCAAAAATAACCGCAATGATATCCGCAAAATTAACCGCAAATATTACAGCAAAATAACCGCAATAATATCCGCAAAAATAAACGCAAATATTACCGCAAAATATCCGCAATGATATCCGCAAAAATAACCGCAATAATATCCGCAAAAATAACCGCAATGATCTCCGCAAAAATAACCGCAAATATCACCGCAAAATAACCGCAATGATATCCGCAAAAATAACCGCAAATATCACCGCAAAAATAACCGCAATAATATCCGCAAAAATAACCGCAAATAATACCGCAAAATAACCGCAATGATATCCGCAAAAATAACCGCAATGATATCCGCAAAAATAACCGCAAATGTTACCGCAAAATAACCGCAATGATATCCGCAAAAATAACCGCAATAATATCCGCCAAAATAACCGCAATAATATCCGCAAAAATAACCGCAATGATATCCGCAAAAATAACCGCAATAATATCCGCAAAATAAACCGCAAATATTACAGCAAAATAACCGCAATGATATCCGCAAAAATAACCGCAAATATTACAGCAAAATAACCGCAATAATATCCGCAAAAATAACCGCAAATATCACCGCAAAATAACCACAATGATATCCGCAAAAATAACCGCAATGATATCCGAAAAAATAACCGCAATAATATCCGCAAAAATAACCGCAATGATATCCGCCAAAATAACCGCAAATATCACCGCAAAATAACCGCAATGATATCCGCAAAAATAACCGCAAAAATAACCGCAATGATATCCGCAAAAATAACCGCAAATATTACCGCAAAATAACCGCAATGATATCCGCAAAAATAACCGCAAATATCACCGCAAAATAACCGCAATGATATCCGCAAAAATAACCGCAATGATATCCGCAAAAATAACCGCAATAATATCCGCAAAAATAACCGCAAATATTACCGCAAAATAACCGCAATGATATCCGCAAAAATAACCGCAAATATCACCGCAAAATAACCGCAATGATATCCGCAAAAATAACCGCAAATATCACCGCAAAATAACCGCAATGATATCCGCAAAAATAACCGCAAATATCACCGCAAAATAACCGCAATGATATCCGCAAAAATAACCGCAAATATCACCGCAAAATAACCGCAATGATATCCGCAAAAATAACCGCTAATATCACCGCAAAATAACCGCAATAATATCCGCAAAAATAACCGCAATAATATCCGCAAAAATAACCGCAATGATATCCGCAAAAATAACCGCAAATATCACCGCAAAATAACCGCAATGATATCCGCAAAAATAACCGCAATGATATCCGCAAAAATAACCGCAAATATCACCGCAAAATAACCGCAATGATATCCGCAAAAATAACCGCAATAATATCCGCAAAAATAACCGCAATGATATCCGCAAAAATAACCGCAATAATATCGGCATAATTAACCGCAAATATTACCGCAAAATAACCGCATTGATATCCGCAAAAAAAACCGCAAATATCACCGCAAAATAACCGCAATGATATCCGCAAAAATAACCGATATAATATCCGCAAAATAACCGCAATGATATCCGCAAAAATAACCGCAATGATATCCGCAAAATAACCGCAATGATCTCCGCAAAAATAACCGCAAATATCACCGCAAAATAACCGCAATGATATCCGCAAAAATAACCGCTAATTTCACCGCAAAATAACCGCAATGATATCCGCAAAAATAACCGCAAATATCACCGCAAAATAACCGCTATGATATCCGCAAAAATAACCGCAAATATTACCGCAAAATAACCGCAATGATATCCGCAAAAATAACCGCAAATATCACCGCAAAATAACCGCAATGATATCCGCAAAAATAACCGCAATGATATCCGCAAAAATAACCGCAATAATATCCGCAAAAATAACCGCAATGATATCCGCAAAAATAACCGCACATATCACCGCAAAATAACCGCAATAATATCCGCAAAAATAACCGCAAATGTTACCGCAAAATAACCGCAATGATATCCGCAAAAATAACCGCAATAATATACGCAAAAATAACCGCAATAATATCCGCAAAAATAACCGCAATGATATCCGCAAAAATAACCGCAAATATTTCCGCAAAATAACCGCAATGATATCCGCAAAAATAACCGCAAATATCACCGCAAAATAACCGCAATGATATCCGCAAAAATAACCGCAATGATATCCTCAAAAATAACCACAAATATTACCGCAAAATAACCGCAATGATATCCGCAAAAATAACCGCAAATATTACCGCAAAATAACCGCTATGATATCCGCAAAAATAACCGCAAATATCACCGCAAAATAACCGCAATGATATCCGCAAAAATAACCGCAATGATATCCGCAAAAATAACCGCAATAATATCCGCAAAAATAACCGCAATGATATCCGCCAAAATAACCGCAAATATCACCGCAAAATAACCGCAATGATATCCGCAAAAATAACCGCAATAATATCCGCAAAAATAACCGCAATGATATCCGCAAAAATAACCGCAAATATTACCGCAAAATAACCGCAATGATATCCGCAAAAATAACCGCAAATATCACCGCAAAATAACCGCAATGATATCCGCAAAAATAACCGCAATGATATCCGCAAAAATAACCGCAATAATATCCGCAAAAATAACCGCAAATATTACCGCAAAATAACCGCAATGATATCCGCAAAAATAACCGCAAATATCACCGCAAAATAACCGCAATGATATCCGCAAAAATAACCGCAAATATCACCGCAAAATAACCGCCATGATATCCGCAAAAATAACCGCAAATATCACCGCAAAATAACCGCAATGATATCCGCAAAAATAACCGCAAATATCACCGCAAAATAACCGCTATGATATCCGCAAAAATAACCGCTAATATCACCGCAAAATAACCGCAATAATATCCGCAAAAATAACCGCAATAATATCCGCAAAAATAACCGCAATGATATCCGCAAAAATAACCGCAAATATCACCGCAAAATAACCGCAATGATATCCGCAAAAATAACCGCAATAATATCCGCAAAAATAAACGCAAATATCACCGCAAAATAACCGCAATGATATCTGCAAAAATAACCGCAAATATTACCGCAAAATAACCGCAATGATATCCGAAAAAATAACCGCAATGATATCCGCAAAAATAACCGCAATAATCTCCGCAAAAATAACCGCAATGATATCCGCAAAATTAACCGCAATAATATCCGCAAAAATAACCGCAAATATTACCGCAAAATAACCGCAATGATATCCGCAAAAATAACCGCAAATATCACCGCAAAATAACCGCAATGATATCCGCAAAAATAACCGCAATAATATCCGCAAATATTACCGCAAAATAACCGCAATGATATCCGCAAAAATAACCGCAAATATCACCGCAAAATAACCGCAATGATATCCGCAAAAATAACCGCAATAATATCCGCAAAAATAACCGCAAATGTTACCGCAAAATAACCGCAATGATATCCGCAAAAATAACCGCAATAATATCCGCAAAAATAACCGCAATAATATCCGCAAAAATAACCGCAATGATATCCACAAAAATAATCGCAAATATCACCGCAAAATAACCGCAATGATATCCGCAAAAATAACCGCAATAATATCCGCAAAAATAACCGCAATGATATCCGCAAAATTAACCGCAAATATTACAGCAAAATAACCGCAATAATATCCGCAAAAATAACCGCAAATATTACCGCAAAATAACCGCAATGATATCCGCAAAAATAACCGCAAAAATATCCGCAAAAATAACCGCAATGATATCCGCAAAAATAACCGCAAATATCACCGCAAAATAACCGCAATGATATCCGCAAGAATAACCGCAAATATCACCGCAAAATAACCGCAATGATATCCGCAAAAATAACCGCAAATATCACCGCAAAATAACCGCAATGATATCCGCAAAAATAACCGCAATGATATCCGCAAAATAACCGCAATGATATCCGCAAAAATCACCGCAATAATATCCGCAAAAATAACCGCAAATGTTACCGCAAAATAACCGCAATGATATCCGCAAAAATAACCGCAATAATATCCGCAAAAATAACCGCAATAATATCCGCAAAAATAACCGCAATGATATCCGCAAAAATAACCGCAAATATTACCGCAAAATAACCGCAATGATTTCCGCAAAAATAACCGCAAATATCACCGCAAAATATCCGCAATGATATCCGCAAAAATATCCGCAATGATATCCGCAAAAATAACCGCAAATATTACCGCAAAATAACCGCAATGATATCCGCAAAAATAACCGCAAATATCACCGCAAAATAACTGCAATGATATCCGCAAAAATAACCGCAATGATATCCGCAAAAATAACCGCAATAATATCCGCAAAAATAACCGCAATGATATCCGCAAAAATAACCGCAAATATCACCGCAAAAAAACCGCAATGATATCCGCTAAAATAACCGCAATAATATCCGCAAAAATAACCGCAATGATATCCGCAAAAATAACCGCAAATATTACCGCAAAATAACCGCAATGATATCCGCAAAAATAACCGCAAATATCACCGCAATGATATCCGCAAAAATAACCGCAAATATCACTGCAAAATAACCGCAATGATATCCGCAAAAATAACCGCAATAATATCCGCAAAAATAACCGCAATGATATCCGCAAAATTAACCGCAAATATTACAGCAAAATAACCGCAATAATATCCGCAAAAATAAACGCAAATATTACCGCAAAATATCCGCAATGATATCCGCAAAAATAACCGCAATAATATCCGCAAAAATAACCGCAATGATCTCCGCAAAAATAACCGCAAATATCACCGCAAAATAACCGCAATGATATCCGCAAAAATAACCGCAAATATCACCGCAAAATAACCGCAATGATATCCGCAAAAATAACCGCAAATATCACCGCAAAATAACCGCAATGATATCCGCAAAAATAACCGCAATGATATCCGCAAAATAACCGCAATGATATCCGCAAAAATAACCGCAATAATATCCGCAAAAATAACCGCAAATGTTACCGCAAAATAACCGCAATGATATCCGCAAAAATAACCGCAATAATATCCGCAAAAATAACCGCAATAATATCCGCAAAAATAACCGCAATGATATCCGCAAAAATAACCGCCAATATTACCGCAAAATAACCGCAATTTTATCCGCAAAAATAACCGCAAATATCACCGCAAAATAACCGCAATGATATCCGCAAAAATAACCGCAATGATATCCGCAAAAATAACCGCAAATATTACCGCAAAATAACCGCATTGATATCCGCAAAAATAACCGCAAATATCACCGCAAAATAACCGCAATGATATCCGCAAAAATAAATGCAAATATTACCGCAAAATAACCGCAATGATATCCGCAAAAATAACCGCAATGATATCCGCAAAAATATCCGCAATAATATCCGCAAAAATAACCGCAAATGTTACCGCAAAATAACCGCAATGATATCCGCAAAAATAACCGCAATGATATCCGCAAAAATAACCGCAATGATATCCGCAAAAATAACCGCAATGATATCCGCAAAAATAACCGCAAATATTATCGCAAAAATAACCGCAAATATTACCGCAAAATAACCGCAATGATATCCGCAAAAATATCCGCAAATATCACCGCAAAATAACCGCAATGATATCCGCAAAAATAACCGCCATGATATCCGCAAAAATAACCGCAAATATCACTGCAAAATAACCGCAATAATATCCGCAAAAATAACCGCAATGATATCCGCAAAAATAACCGCAAATATCACCGCAAAATAACTGCAATGATATCCGCAAAAATAACCGCAATAATATCCGCAAAATAACCGCAAATACTACCGCAAAATAACCGCAAAGATATCCGCAAAAATAACCGCAAATATCACCGCAAAATAACCGCAATGATATCCGCAAAAATAACCGCAATGATATCCGCAAAAATAACCGCAATAATATCCGCAAAAATAACCGCAATGATATCCGCAAAATAACCGCAAATATTACCGCAAAATAACCGCAATGATATCCGCAAAAATAACCGCAAATATCACCGCAAAATAACCGCAATGATATCCGCAAAAATAACCGCAATGATATCCGCAAAAATAACCGCAAATATCACCGCAATATAACCGCAATGATATCCGCAAAAATAACCGCAATAATATCCGCAAAAATAACCGCAATAATATCCGCAAAAATAACCGCAATGATATCCGCAAAAATAACCGCAAATATCTCCGCAAAATAACCGCAATGATATCCGCAAAAATAACCGCAATAATATCCGCAAAATTAACCGCAAATATCACCGCAAAATAACCGCAATGATATCCGCAAAAATAACCGCAAATATTACCGCAAAATAACCGCAATGATATCCGCAAAAATAACCGCAATGATATCCGCAAAAATGTCCGCAATAATATCCGCAAAAATAACCGCAAATGTTACCGCAAAATAACCGCAATGATATCCGCAAAAATAACCGCAATAATATCCGCAAAAATAACCGCAATGATATCCGCAAAATTAACCGCAAATATTACAGCAAAATAACCGCAATAATATCCGCAAAAATAACCGCAAATATTACCGCTAAATAACCGCAATGATATCCGCAAAAATAACCGCAATAATATCCGCAAAAATAACCGCAATGATATCCGCAAAAATAACCGCAAATATCACCGCAAAATAACCGCAATGATATCCGCAAAAATAACCGCAAATATCACCGCAAAATAACCGCAATGATATCCGCAAAAATAACCGCAAATATCACCGCAAAATAACCGCAATGATATCCGCAAAAATAACCGCAATGATATCCGCAAAATAACCGCAATGATATCCGCAAAAATCACCGCAATAATATCCGCAAAAATAACCGCTAATGTTACCGCAAAATAACCGCAATGAAATCCGCAAAAATAACCGCAATAATATCCGCAAAAATAACCGCAATGATATCCGCAAAATTAACCGCAAATATTACAGCAAAATAACCGCAATAATATCCGCAAAAATAACCGCAAATATTACCGCAAAATAACCGCAATGATATCCGCAAAAATAACCGCAATAATATCCGCAAAAATAACCGCAATGATATCCGCAAAAATAACCGCAAATATCACCGCAAAATAACCGCAATGATATCCGCAAAAATAAACGCAAATATCACCGCAAAATAACCGCAATGATATCTGCAAAAATAACCGCAAATATTACCGCAAAATAACCGCAATGATATCCGCAAAAATAACCGCAATGATATCCGCAAAAATAACCGCAATAATCTCCGCAAAAATAACCGCAATGATATCCGCAAAATTAACCGCAATAATATCCGCAAAAATAACCGCAAATATTACCGCAAAATAACCGCAATGATATCCGCAAAAATAACCGCAAATATCACCGCAAAATAACCGCAATGATATCCGCAAAAATAACCGCAATAATATCCGCAAATATTACCGCAAAATAACCGCAATGATATCCGCAAAAATAACCGCAAATATCACCGCAAAATAACCGCAATGATATCCGCAAAAATAACCGCAATAATATCCGCAAAAATAACCGCAAATGTTACCGCAAAATAACCGCAATGATATCCGCAAAAATAACCGCAATAATATCCGCAAAAATAACCGCAATAATATCCGCAAAAATAACCGCAATGATATCCACAAAAATAATCGCAAATATCACCGCAAAATAACCGCAATGATATCCGCAAAAATAACCGCAATAATATCCGCAAAAATAACCGCAATGATATCCGCAAAATTAACCGCAAATATTACAGCAAAATAACCGCAATAATATCCGCAAAAATAACCGCAAATATTACCGCAAAATAACCGCAATGATATCCGCAAAAATAACCGCAAAAATATCCGCAAAAATAACCGCAATGATATCCGCAAAAATAACCGCAAATATCACCGCAAAATAACCGCAATGATATCCGCAAGAATAACCGCAATGATATCCGCAAAAATAACCGCAAATATCACCGCAAAATAACCGCAATGATATCCGCAAAAATAACCGCAAATATCACCGCAAAATAACCGCAATGATATCCGCAAAAATAACCGCAATGATATCCGCAAAATAACCGCAATGATATCCGCAAAAATCACCGCAATAATATCCGCAAAAATAACCGCAAATGTTACCGCAAAATAACCGCAATGATATCCGCAAAAATAACCGCAATTATATCCACAAAAATAATCGCAAATATCACCGCAAAATAACCGCAATGATATCCGCAAAAATAACCGCAATAATATCCGCAAAAATAACCGCAATGATATCCGCAAAATTAACCGCAAATATTACAGCAAAATAACCGCAATAATATCCGCAAAAATAACCGCAAATATTACCGCAAAATAACCGCAATGATATCCGCAAAAATAACCTTAAAAATATCCGCAAAAATAACCGCAATGATATCCGCAAAAATAACCGCAAATATCACCGCAAAATAACCGCAATGATATCCGCAAGAATAACCGCAATGATATCCGCAAAAATAACCGCAAATATCACCGCAAAATAACCGCAATGATATCCGCAAAAATAACCGCAAATATCACCGCAAAATAACCGCAATGATATCCGTAAAAATAACCGCAATGATATCCGCAAAATAACCGCAATGATATCCGCAAAAATCACCGCAATAATATCCGCAAAAATAACCGCAAATGTTACCGCAAAATAACCGCAATGATATCCGCAAAAATAACCGCAATAATATCCGCAAAAATAACCGCAATAATATCCGCAAAAATAACCGCAATGATATCCGCAAAAATAACCGCAAATATTACCGCAAAATAACCGCAATGATATCCGCAAAAATAACCGCAAATATCACCGCAAAATATCCGCAATGATATCCGCAAAAATATCCGCAATGATATCCGCAAAAATAACCGCAAATATTACCGCAAAATAACCGCAATGATATCCGCAAAAATAACCGCAATGATATCCGCAAAAATAACCGCAAATATCACCGCAAAAAAACCGCAATGATATCCGCTTAAATAACCGCAATAATATCCGCAAAAATAACCACAATGATATCCGCAAAAATAACCGCAAATATTACCGCAAAATAACCGCAATGATATCCGCAAAAATAACCGCAAATATCACCGCAATGATATCCGCAAAAATAACCGCAAATATCACTGCAAAATAACCGCAATGATATCCGCAAAAATAACCGCAATAATATCCGCAAAAATAACCGCAATGATATCCGCAAAATTAACCGCAAATATTACAGCAAAATAACCGCAATAATATCCGCAAAAATAAACGCAAATATTACCGCAAAATATCCGCAATGATATCCGCAAAAATAACCGCAATAATATCCGCAAAAATAACCGCAATGATATCCGCAAAAATAACCGCAAATATATCCGCTAAAATAACCGCAATGATATCCGCAAAAATAACCGCAAATATCACCGCAAAATAACCGCAATGATATCCGCAAAAATAACCGCAAATATCACCGCAAAATAACCGCAATGATATCCGCAAAAATAACCGCAATGATATCCGCAAAATAACCGCAATGATATCCGCAAAAATAACCGCAATAATATCCGCAAAAATAACCGCAAATGTTACCGCAAAATAACCGCAATGATATCCGCAAAAATAACCGCAATAATATCCGCAAAAATAACCGCAATAATATCCGCAAAAATAACCGCAATGATATCCGCAAAAATAACCGCCAATATTACCGCAAAATAACCGCAATTATATCCGCAAAAATAACCGCAAATATCACCGCAAAATAACCGCAATGATATCCGCAAAAATAACCGCAATGATATCCGCTTAAATAACCGCAAATATTACCGCAAAATAACCGCAATGATATCCGCAAAAATAACCGCAAATATCACCGCAAAATAACCACAATGATATCCGCAAAAATAACCGCAAATATTACCGCAAAATAACCGCAATGATATCCGCAAAAATAACCGCAATGATATCCGCAAAAATATCCGCAATAATATCCGCAAAAATAACCGCAAATGTTACCGCAAAATAACCGCAATGATATCCGCAAAAATAACCGCAATGATATCCGCAAAAATAACCGCAATGATATCCGCAAAAATAACCGTAATAATATCCGCAAAAATAACCGCAATGATATCCGCAAAAATAACCGCAAATATTACCGCAAAATAACCGCAATGATATCCGCAAAAATAACCGCAAATATCACCGCAAAATAACCGCAATGATATCCGCAATAATAACCGCCATGATATCCGCAAAAATAACCGCAAATATCACCGCAAAATATCCGCAATGATATCCGCAAAAATATCCGCAATGATATCCGCAAAAATAACCGCAAATATTACCGCAAAATAACCGCAATGATATCCGCAAAAATAACCGCAAATATCACCGCAAAATAACCGCAAATACTACCGCAAAATAACCGCAATGATATCCGCAAAAATAACCGCAAATATCACCGCAAAATAACCGCAATGATATCCGCAAAAATAACCGCAATGATATCCGCAAAAATAACCGCAATAATATCCGCAAAAATAACCGCAATGATATCCGCAAAAATAACCGCAAATATTACCGCAAAATAACCGCAATGATATCCGCAAAAATAACCGCAAATATCACCGCAAAATAACCGCAATGATATCCGCAAAAATAACCGCAATGATATTCCCAAAAATAACCGCAAATATCACCGCAATATAACCGCAATGATATCCGCAAAAATAACCGCAATAATATCCGCAAAAATAACCGCAATAATATCCGCAAAAATAACCGCAATGATATCCGCAAAAATAACCGCAAATATCTCCGCAAAATAACCGCAATGATATCCGCAAAAATAACCGCAATTATATCCGCAAAATTAACCGCAAATATCACCGCAAAATAACCGCAATAATATCCGCAAAAATAACCGCAATGATATCCGCAAAAATAACCGCAAATATCACCGCAAAATAACCGCAATGATATCCGCAAAAATAACCGCAAATATTACCGCAAAATAACCGCAATGATATCCGCAAAAATAACCGCAAATATCACCGCAAAATAATTGCAATGATATCCGCAAAAATAACCGCAAAAATAACCGCAATGATATCCGCAAAAATAACCGCAAATATCACTGCAAAATAACCGCAATGATATCCGCAAAAATAACCGCAATAATATCCGCAAAAATAACCGCAATGATATCCGCACTATTAACCGCAAATATTACAGCAAAATAACCGCAATAATATCCGCAAAAATAAACGCAAATATTACCGCAAAATATCCGCAATGATATCCGCAAAAATAACCGCAATAATATCCGCAAAAATAACCGCAATGATCTCCGCAAAAATAACCGCAAATATCACCGCAAAATAACCGCAATGATATCCGCAAAAATAACCGCAAATATCACCGCAAAATAACCGCAATGATATCCGCAAAAATAACCGCAAATATCACCGCAATATAACCGCAATGATATCCGCAAAAATAACCGCAATAATATCCGCAAAAATAACCGCAATAATATCCGCAAAAATAACCGCAATGATATCCGCAAAAATAACCGCAAATATCTCCGCAAAATAACCGCAATGATATCCGCAAAAATAACCGCAATAATATCCGCAAAATTAACCGCAAATATCACCGCAAAATAACCGCAATAATATCCGCAAAAATAACCGCAATGATATCCGCAAAAATAACCGCAAATATCACCGCAAAATAACCGCAATGATATCCGCAAAAATAACCGCAAATATTACCGCAAAATAACCGCAATGATATCCGCAAAAATAACCGCAAATATCACCGCAAAATAATTGCAATGATATCCGCAAAAATAACCGCAAAAATAACCGCAATGATATCCGCAAAAATAACCGCAAATATCACTGCAAAATAACCGCAATGATATCCGCAAAAATAACCGCAATAATATCCGCAAAAATAACCGCAATGATATCCGCACTATTAACCGCAAATATTACAGCAAAATAACCGCAATAATATCCGCAAAAATAAACGCAAATATTACCGCAAAATATCCGCAATGATATCCGCAAAAATAACCGCAATAATATCCGCAAAAATAACCGCAATGATCTCCGCAAAAATAACCGCAAATATCACCGCAAAATAACCGCAATGATATCCGCAAAAATAACCGCAATGATATCCGCAAAATAACCGCAATGATATCCGCAAAAATAACCGCAATAATATCCGCAAAAATAACCGCAAATGTTACCGCAAAATAACCGCAATGATATCCGCAAAAATAACCGCAATAATATCCGCAAAAATAACCGCAATAATATCCGCAAAAATAACCGCAATGATATCCGCAAAAATAACCGCCAATATTACCGCAAAATAACCGCAATTATATCCGCAAAACTAACCGCAAATATCACCGCAAAATAACCGCAATGATATCCGCAAAAATAACCGCAATGATATCCGCAAAAATAACCGCAAATATTACCGCAAAATAACCGCAATGATATCCGCAAAAATAACCGCAAATATCACCGCAAAATAACCGCAATGATATCCGCAAAAATAACCGCAAATATATCCGCTAAAATAACCGCAATAATATCCGCAAAAATAACCGCAATGATATCCGCAAAAATAACCGCAAATATCACCGCAAAATAACCGCAATGATATCCGCAAAAATAACCGCAATAATATCCGCAAAAATAACCGCAATGATATCCGCAAAAATAACCGCAAATATTACCGCAAAATAACCGCAATGATATCCGCAAAAATAACCGCAAATATCACCGCAAAATAACCGCAATGATATCCGCAAAAATAACCGCAATAATATCCGCAAAAATAACCGCAAATGATACCGCAAAATAGCCGCAATGATATCCGCAAAAATAACCGCAATAATATCCGCAAAAATAACCGCAATAATATCCGCAAAAATAACCGCAATGATATCCGCAAAAATAACCGCAAATATCACCGCAAAATAACCGCAATGATATCCGCAAAAATAACCGCAATGATATCCGCAAAAATAACCGCAATAATATCCGCAAAAATAACCGCAAATATTACCGCAAAATAACCGCAATGATATCCGCAAAAATAACCGCAAATATCACCGCAAAATAACCGCAATGATATCCGCAAAAATAACCGCAAATATCACCGCAAAATAACCGCAATGATATCCGCAAAAATAACCGGAAATGTTACCGCAAAATAGCCGCAATGATATCCGCAAAAATAACCGCAATAATATCCGCAAAAATAACCGCAATAATATCCGCAAAAATAACCGCAATGATATCCGCAAAAATAACCGCAAATATCACCGCAAAATAACCGCAATGATATCCGCAAAAATAACCGCAATAATATCCGCAAAAATAACCGCATTGATATCCGCAAAATTAACCGCAAATATTACAGCAAAATAACCGCAATAATATCCGCAAAAATAACCGCAAATATCACCGCAAAATAACCGCAATGATATCCGCAAAAATAACCGCCAATATCACCGCAAAATAACCGCAATGATATCCGCAAAAATAACCGCAATAATATCCGCAAAAATAACCGCATTGATATCCGCAAAATTAACCGCAAATATTACAGCAAAATAACCGCAATAATATCCGCAAAAATAACCGCAAATATCACCGCAAAATAACCGCAATGATATCCGCAAAAATAACCGCAAATATATCCGCTAAAATAACCGCAATAATATCCGCAAAAATAACCGCAATGATATCCGCAAAAATAACCGCCAATATCACCGCAAAATAACCGCAATGATATCCGCAAAAATAACCGCAATAATATCCGCAAAAATAACCGCAAATGTTACCGCAAAATAACCGCAATGATATCCGCAAAAATAGCCGCAATAATATCCGCAAAAATAACCGCAATAATATCCGCAAAAATAACCGCAATGATATCCGCAAAAATAACCGCAAATATCACCGCAATATAACCGCAATGATATCCGCAAAAATAACCGGAAATGTTACCGCAAAATAGCCGCAATAATATCCGCAAAAATAACCGCAATAATATCCGCAAAAATAACCGCAATAATATCCGCAAAAATAACCGCAATGATATCCGCAAAAATAACCGCAAATATCACCGCAAAATAACCGCAATGATATCCGCAAAAATAACCGCAAATATCACCGCAAAATAACCGCAATGATATCCGCAAAAATAACCGCAATAATATCCGCAAAAATAACCGCAATGATATCCGCAAAAATAACCGCAAATATTACCGCAAAATAACCGCAATGATGTCCGCAAAAATAACCGCAATAATATCCGCAAAAATAACCGCAAATGTTACCGCAAAATAACCGCAATGATATCCGCAAAAATAACCGCAATGATATCCGCAAAAATAACCGCAATAATATCCGCAAAAATAACCGCAAATGTTACCGCAAAATAACCGCAATGATATCCGCAAAAATAACCGCAATAATATCCGCAAAAATAACCGCAATAATATCCGCAAAAATAACCGCAATGATATCCGCAAAAATAACCGCCAATATTACCGCAAAATAACCGCAATTATATCCGCAAAACTAACCGCAAATATCACCGCAAAATAACCGCAATGATATCCGCAAAAATAACCGCAATGATATCCGCAAAAATAACCGCAAATATTACCGCAAAATAACCGCAATGATATCCGCAAAAATAACCGCAAATATCACCGCAAAATAACCGCAATGATATCCGCAAAAATAACCGCAATGATATCCGCAAAAATAACCGCAAATATTACCGCAAAATAACCGCAATGATATCCGCAAAAATAGCCGCAAATATCACCGCAAAATAACCGCAATGATATCCGCAAAAATAACCGCAAATATATCCGCTAAAATAACCGCAATAATATCCGCAAAAATAACCGCAATGATATCCGCAAAAATAACCGCAAATATCACCGCAAAATAACCGCAATGATATCCGCAAAAATAACCGCAATAATATCCGCAAAAATAACCGCAATGATATCCGCAAAAATAACCGCAAATATTACCGCAAAATAACCGCAATGATATCCGCAAAAATAACCGCAAATATCACCGCAAAATAACCGCAATGATATCCGCAAAAATAACCGCAATAATATCCGCAAAAATAACCGCAAATGATACCGCAAAATAGCCGCAATGATATCCGCAAAAATAACCGCAATAATATCCGCAAAAATAACCGCAATAATATCCGCAAAAATAACCGCAATGATATCCGCAAAAATAACCGCAATAATATCCGCAAAAATAACCGCAAATATCACCGCAAAATAACCGCAATGATATCCGCAAAAATAACCGCAATAATATCCGCAAAAATAACCGCATTGATATCCGCAAAATTAACCGCAAATATTACAGCAAAATAACCGCAATAATATCCGCAAAAATAACCGCAAATATCACCGCAAAATAACCGCAATGATATCCGCAAAAATAACCGCAATAATATCCGCAAAAATAACCGCAAATATTACCGCAAAATAACCGCAATGATATCCGCAAAAATAACCGCAAATATCACCGCAAAATAACCGCAATGATATCCGCAAAAATAACCGCAAATATCACCGCAAAATAACCGCAATGATATCCGCAAAAATAACCGGAAATGTTACCGCAAAATAGCCGCAATGATATCCGCAAAAATAACCGCAATAATATCCGCAAAAATAACCGCAATAATATCCGCAAAAATAACCGCAATGATATCCGCAAAAATAACCGCAAATATCACCGCAAAATAACCGCAATGATATCCGCAAAAATAACCGCAATAATATCCGCAAAAATAACCGCATTGATATCCGCAAAATTAACCGCAAATATTACAGCAAAATAACCGCAATAATATCCGCAAAAATAACCGCAAATATCACCGCAAAATAACCGCAATGATATCCGCAAAAATAACCGCCAATATCACCGCAAAATAACCGCAATGATATCCGCAAAAATAACCGCAAATATCACCGCAATATAACCGCAATGATATCCGCAAAAATAACCGCAATAATATCCGCAAAAATAACCGCAATAATATCCGCAAAAATAACCGCAATGATATCCGCAAAATAACCGCAATGATATCCGCAAAAATAACCGCAATAATATCCGCAAAAATAACCGCAAATGTTACCGCAAAATAACCGCAATGATATCCGCAAAAATAACCGCAATAATATCCGCAAAAATAACCGCAAATGTTACCGCAAAATAACCGCAATGATATCCGCAAAAATTACCGCAATAATATCCGCAAAAATAACCGCAATAATATCCGCAAAAATAACCGCAATGATATCCGCAAAAATAACCGCAAATATCACCGCAAAATAACCGCAATGATATCCGCAAAAATAACCGCAATGATATTCCCAAAAATAACCGCAAATATCACCGCAATATAACCGCAATGATATCCGCAAAAATAACCGCAATAATATCCGCAAAAATAACCGCAATAATATCCGCAAAAATAACCGCAATGATATCCGCAAAAATAACCGCAAATATTACCGCAAAATAACCGCAATGATATCCGCAAAAATAACCGCAATGATATCCGCAAAAATAACCGCAATAATATCCGCAAAAATAACCGCAAATATTACCGCAAAATAACCGCAATGATATTCCCAAAAATAACCGCAAATATCACCGCAATATAACCGCAATGATATCCGCAAAAATAACCGCAATAATATCCGCAAAAATAACCGCAATAATATCCGCAAAAATAACCGCAATGATATCCGCAAAAATAACCGCAAATATTACCGCAAAATAACCGCAATAATATCCGCAAAAATAACCGCAATGATATCCGCAAAAATAACCGCAAATATCACCGCAAAATAACCGCAATGATATCCGCAAAAATAACCGCAATGATATCCGCAAAAATAACCGCAATAATATCCGCAAAAATAACCGCAAATATTACCGCAAAATAACCGCAATGATATCCGCAAAAATAACCGCAAATATCACCGCAAAATAACCGCAATGATATCCGCAAAAATAACCGCAAATATCACCGCAAAATAACCGCAATGATATCCGCAAAAATAACCGGAAATGTTACCGCAAAATAGCCGCAATGATATCCGCAAAAATAACCGCAATAATATCCGCAAAAATAACCGCAATAATATCCGCAAAAATAACCGCAATGATATCCGCAAAAATAACCGCAAATATCACCGCAAAATAACCGCAATGATATCCGCAAAAATAACCGCAATAATATCCGCAAAAATAACCGCATTGATATCCGCAAAATTAACCGCAAATATTACAGCAAAATAACCGCAATAATATCCGCAAAAATAACCGCAAATATCACCGCAAAATAACCGCAATGATATCCGCAAAAATAACCGCCAATATCACCGCAAAATAACCGCAATGATATCCGCAAAAATAACCGCAATGATATCCGCAAAATAACCGCAATGATATCCGCAAAAATAACCGCAATAATATCCGCAAAAATAACCGCAAATGTTACCGCAAAATAACCGCAATGATATCCGCAAAAATAACCGCAATAATATCCGCAAAAATAACCGCAAATGTTACCGCAAAATAACCGCAATGATATCCGCAAAAATAACCGCAATAATATCCGCAAAAATAACCGCAATAATATCCGCAAAAATAACCGCAATGATATCCGCAAAAATAACCGCAAATATCACCGCAAAATAACCGCAATGATATCCGCAAAAATAACCGCAATGATATTCCCAAAAATAACCGCAAATATCACCGCAATATAACCGCAATGATATCCGCAAAAATAACCGCAATAATATCCGCAAAAATAACCGCAATAATATCCGCAAAAATAACCGCAATGATATCCGCAAAAATAACCGCAAATATTACCGCAAAATAACCGCAATGATATCCGCAAAAATAACCGCAAATATCACCGCAAAATAACCGCAATGATATCCGCAAAAATAACCGCAATGATATTCCCAAAAATAACCGCAAATATCACCGCAATATAACCGCAATGATATCCGCAAAAATAACCGCAATAATATCCGCAAAAATAACCGCAATAATATCCGCAAAAATAACCGCAATGATATCCGCAAAAATAACCGCAAATATCTCCGCAAAATAACCGCAATGATATCCGCAAAAATAACCGCAATAATATCCGCAAAATTAACCGCAAAAATCACCGCAAAATAACCGCAATAATATCCGCAAAAATAACCGCAATGATATCCGCAAAAATAACCGCAAATATCACCGCAAAATAACCGCAATGATATCCGCAAAAATAACCGCAAATATTACCGCAAAATAACCGCAATGATATCCGCAAAAATAACCGCAAATATCACCGCAAAATAATTGCAATGATATCCGCAAAAATAACCGCAAAAATAACCGCAATGATATCCGCAAAAATAACCGCAAATATCACTGCAAAATAACCGCAATGATATCCGCAAAAATAACCGCAATAATATCCGCAAAAATAACCGCAATGATATCCGCACTATTAACCGCAAATATTACAGCAAAATAACCGCAATAATATCCGCAAAAATAAACGCAAATATTACCGCAAAATATCCGCAATGATATCCGCAAAAATAACCGCAATAATATCCGCAAAAATAACCGCAATGATCTCCGCAAAAATAACCGCAAATATCACCGCAAAATAACCGCAATGATATCCGCAAAAATAACCGCAAATATCACCGCAAAATAACCGCAATGATATCCGCAAAAATAACCGCAAATATCACCGCAAAAATAACCGCAATGATATCCGCAAAAATAACCGCAATAATATCCGCAAAAATAACCGCAAATATTACCGCAAAATAACCGCAATGATATCCGCAAAAATAACCGCAAATATCACCGCAAAATAACCGCAATGATATCCGCAAAAATAACCGCAAATATCACCGCAAAATAACCGCAATGATATCCGCAAAAATAACCGGAAATGTTACCGCAAAATAGCCGCAATGATATCCGCAAAAATAACCGCAATAATATCCGCAAAAATAACCGCAATAATATCCGCAAAAATAACCGCAATGATATCCGCAAAAATAACCGCAAATATCACCGCAAAATAACCGCAATGATATCCGCAAAAATAACCGCAATAATATCCGCAAAAATAACCGCATTGATATCCGCAAAATTAACCGCAAATATTACAGCAAAATAACCGCAATAATATCCGCAAAAATAACCGCAAATATCACCGCAAAATAACCGCAATGATATCCGCAAAAATAACCGCCAATATCACCGCAAAATAACCGCAATGATATCCGCAAAAATAACCGCAATGATATCCGCAAAATAACCGCAATGATATCCGCAAAAATAACCGCAATAATATCCGCAAAAATAACCGCAAATGTTACCGCAAAATAACCGCAATGATATCCGCAAAAATAACCGCAATAATATCCGCAAAAATAACCGCAAATGTTACCGCAAAATAACCGCAATGATATCCGCAAAAATAACCGCAATAATATCCGCAAAAATAACCGCAATAATATCCGCAAAAATAACCGCAATGATATCCGCAAAAATAACCGCAAATATCACCGCAAAATAACCGCAATGATATCCGCAAAAATAACCGCAATGATATTCCCAAAAATAACCGCAAATATCACCGCAATATAACCGCAATGATATCCGCAAAAATAACCGCAATAATATCCGCAAAAATAACCGCAATAATATCCGCAAAAATAACCGCAATGATATCCGCAAAAATAACCGCAAATATTACCGCAAAATAACCGCAATGATATCCGCAAAAATAACCGCAAATATCACCGCAAAATAACCGCAATGATATCCGCAAAAATAACCGCAATGATATTCCCAAAAATAACCGCAAATATCACCGCAATATAACCGCGATGATATCCGCAAAAATAACCGCAATAATATCCGCAAAAATAACCGCAATAATATCCGCAAAAATAACCGCAATGATATCCGCAAAAATAACCGCAAATATCACCGCAAAATAACCGCAATGATATCCGCAAAAATAACCGCAATAATATCCGCAAAAATAACCGCATTGATATCCGCAAAATTATCCGCAAATATTACAGCAAAATAACCGCAATAATATCCGCAAAAATAACCGCAAATATCACCGAAAAATAACCGCAATGATATCCGCAAAAATAACCGCCAATATCACCGCAAAATAACCGCAATGATATCCGCAAAAATAACCGCAATGATATCCGCAAAATAACCGCAATGATATCCGCAAAAATAACCGCAATAATATCCGCAAAAATAACCGCAAATGTTACCGCAAAATAACCGCAATGATATCCGCAAAAATAACCGCAATAATATCCGCAAAAATAACCGCAAATGTTACCGCAAAATAACCGCAATGATATCCGCAAAAATAACCGCAATAATATCCGCAAAAATAACCGCAATAATATCCGCAAAAGTAACCGCAATGATATCCGCAAAAATAACCGCAAATATCACCGCAAAATAACCGCAATGATATCCGCAAAAATAACCGCAATGATATTCCCAAAAATAACCGCAAATATCACCGCAATATAACCGCAATGATATCCGCAAAAATAACCGCAATAATATCCGCAAAAATAACCGCAATAATATCCGCAAAAATAACCGCAATGATATCCGCAAAAATAACCGCAAATATTACCGCAAAATAACCGCAATGATATCCGCAAAAATAACCGCAAATATCACCGCAAAATAACCGCAATGATATCCGCAAAAATAACCGCAATGATATTCCCAAAAATAACCGCAAATATCACCGCAATATAACCGCAATGATATCCGCAAAAATAACCGCAATAATATCCGCAAAAATAACCGCAATAATATCCGCAAAAATAACCGCAATAATATCCGCAAAAATAACCGCAATGATATCCGCCAAAATAACCGCAAATATTACCGCAAAATAACCGCAATGATATCCGCAAAAATAACCGCAAATATCACCGCAAAATAACCGCAATGATATCCGCAAAAATAACCGCAATGATATCCGCAAAAATAACCGCAAATATTACCGCAAAATAACCGCAATGATATCCGCAAAAATAACCGCAAATATCACCGCAAAATAACCGCAATGATATCCGCAAAAATAACCGCAATAATATCCGCAAAAATAACCGCAATGATATCCGCAAAAACACCGGCAAATATCACCGCAAAATAACCGCAATGATATCCGCAAAAATAACCGCAATAATATCCGCAAAAATAACCGCAATGATATCCGCCAAAATAACCGCAAATATTACCGCAAAATAACCGCAATGATATCCGCAAAAATAACCGCAAATATCACCGCAAAATAACCGCAATGATATCCGCAAAAATAACCGCAATGATATCCGCAAAAATAACCGCAAATATTACCGCAAAATAACCGCAATGATATCCGCAAAAATAACCGCAAATATCACCGCAAAATAACCGCAATGATATCCGCAAAAATAACCGCAATAATATCCGCAAAAATAACCGCAATGATATCCGCAAAAATAACCGCAAATATTACCGCAAAATAACCGCAATGATATCCGCAAAAATAACCGCAAATATCACCGCAAAATAACCGCAATGATATCCGCAAAAATAACCGCAATAATATCCGCAAAAATATCCGCCATAATATCCGCAAAAATAACCGCAATGATATCCGCAAAAATAACCGCAAATATCACCGCAAAATAACCGCAATGATATCCGCAAAATTAACCGCAATAATATTAGCAAAAATAACCGCAAATATCACCGCAAAATAACCGCTATGATATCCGCAAAAATAACCGCAAATATTACCGCTAAATAACCGCAATGATATCCGCAAAAATAACCGCAATGATATCCGCAAAAATATCCGCAATAATATCCGCAAAAATAACCGCAAATGTTACCGCAAAATAACCGCAATGATATCCGCAAAAATAACCGCAATGATATCCGCAAAAATAACTGCAAAAATATCCGCAAAAATAACCGCAATGATATCCGCAAAAATAACCGCAAATATTACCGCAAAATAACCGCAATGATATCCGCAAAAATAACCGCAAATATCACCGCAAAATTACCGCAATGATATCCGCAAAAATAACCGCAATGATATCCGCAAAAATAACCGCAAATATCATCGCAAAATAACCGCAATGATATCCGCCAAAATAACCGCAAATATCACCGCAAAATAACCGCAATGATATCCGCAAAAATAACCGCAATGATATCCGCAAAAATAACCGCAAATATTACCGCAAAATAACCGCAATGATATCCGCAAAAATAACCGCAAATATCACCGCAAAATAACCGCAATGATATCCGCAGAATAACCGCAATGATATCCGCAAAAATAACCGCAATAATATCCGCAAAAATAACCGCAATGATATCCGCAAAAATAACGGCAAATATCACCGCAAAATAACCGCAATGATATCCGCAAAAATAACCGCAATAATATCCGCAAAAATAACCGCAATGATATCCGCAAAAATAACCGAAAATTTTACCGCAAAATAACCGCAATGATATCCGCAAAAATTACCGCAAATATCACCGCAAAATAACCGCAATGATATCCGCAAAAATAACCGCAATGATATCCGCAAAAATAACCGCAAATATTACCGCAAAATAACCACAATGATATCCGCAAAAATAACCGCAAATATCACCGCAAAATAACCGCAATGATATCCGCAAAAATAACCGCAATAATATCCGCAAAAATAACCGCAATGATATCCGCAAAAATAACCGCAAATATTACCGCAAAATAACCGCAATGATATCCGCAAAAATAACCGCAAATATCACAGCAAAATAACCGCAATGATATCCGCAAAAATAACCGCAATAATATCCGCAAAAATAACCGCCATAATATCCGCAAAAATAACCGCAATGATATCCGCAAAAATAACCGCAAATATCACCGCAAAATAACCGCAATGATATCCGCAAAATTAAACGCAATAATATCCGCAAAAATAACCGCAAATATCACCGCAAAATAACCGCTATGATATCCGCAAAAATAACCGCAAATATTACCGCAAAATAACCGCAATGATATCCGCAAAAATAACCGCAATGATATCCGCAAAAATATCCGCAATAATATCCGCAAAAATAACCGCAAATGTTACCGCTAAATAACCGCAATGATATCCGCAAAAATATCCGCAATGATATCCGCAAAAATAACCGCAATGATATCCGCAAAAATAACAGCAAAAATATCCGCAAAAATAACCGCAATGATATCCGCAAAAATAACCGCAAATATTACCGCAAAATAACCGCAATGATATCCGCAAAAATAACCGCAAATATCACCGCAAAATAACCGCAATGATATCCGCAAAAATAACCGCAAATATCATCGCAAAATAACCGCAATGATATCCGCAAAAATAACCGCAATAATATCCGCAAAAATAACCGCAATAATATCCGCAAAAATAACCGCTATGATATCCGCAAAAATAACCGCAAATATCACCGCAAAATAACCGCAATGATATCCGCAAAAATAACCGCAATGATATCCGCAAAAATAACCGCAAATATCATCGCAAAATAACCGCAATGATATCCGCCAAAATAACCGCAAATATCACCGCTAAATAACCGCAATGATATCCGCAAAAATAACCGCAAAGATATCCGCAAAAATAACCGCAAATATTACCGCAAAATAACCGCAATGATATCCGCAAAAATAACCGCAAATATCACCGCAAAATAACCGCAATGATATCCGCAGAATAACCGCAATGATATCCGCAAAAATAACCGCAATAATATCCGCAAAAATAACCGCAATGATATCCGCAAAAATAACCGCAAATATTACCGCAAAATAACCGCAATGATATCCGCAAAAATTACCGCAAATATCACCGCAAAATAACCGCAATGATATCCGCAAAAATAACCGCAATGATATCCGCTAAAATAACCGCAAATATTACCGCAAAATAACCACAATGATATCCGCAAAAATAACCGCAAATATCACCGCAAAATAACCGCAATGATATCCGCAAAAATAACCGCAATAATATCCGCAAAAATAACCGCAATGATATCCGCAAAAATAACCGCAAATATTACCGCAAAATAACCGCAATGATATCCGCAAAAATAACCGCAAATATCACCGCAAAATAACCGCAATGATATCCGCAAAAATAACCGCAATAATATCCGCAAAAATAACCGCCATAATATCCGCAAAAATAACCGCATTGATATCCGCAAAAATAACCGCAAATATCACCGCAAAATAACCGCAATGATATCCGCAAAATTAACCGCAATAATATCCGCAAAAATAACCGCAAATATCACCGCAAAATAACCGCTATGATATCCGCAAAAATAACCGCAAATATTACCGCAAAATAACCGCAATGATATCCGCAAAAATAACCGCAATGATATCCGCAAAAATATCCGCAATAATATCCGCAAAAATAACCGCAAATGTTACCGCAAAATAACCGCAATGATATCCGCAAAAATAACCGCAATGATATCCGCAAAAATAACCGCAATGATATCCGCAAAAATAACCGCAAAAATATCCGCAAAAATAACCGCAATGATATCCGCAAAAATAACCGCAAATATTACCGCAAAATAACCGCAATGATATCCGCAAAAATAACCGCAAATATCACCGCAAAATAACCGCAATGATATCCGCAAAAATAACCGCAAATATCACCGCAAAATAACCGCAATGATATCCGCAAAAATAACCGCAATAATATCCGCAAAAATAACCATAAATATTACCGCAAAATAACCGCAATGATATCCGCAAAAATAACCGCAAATATCACCGCAAAATAACCGCAATGATATCCGCAAAAATAACCGCAAATATCACCGCAAAATAACCGCAATGATATCCGCAAAAATAACCGCAAATATTACAGCAAAATAACCGCAATAATATCCGCAAAAATAACCGCAAATATTACCGCAAAATAACCGCAATGATATCCGCAAAAATAACCGCAAATATCGCCGCCAAATAACCGCAATGATATCCGCAAAAATAACCGCAATAATATCCGCAAAAATAACCATAAATATTACCGCAAAATAACCGCAATGATATCCGCAAAAATAACCGCAAATATCACCGCAAAAAAACCGCAATGATATCCGCGAAAAAAACCGCAATGATATCCGCAAAAATAACCGCAATAATATCCGCAAAAATAACCGCAATGATATCCGCAAAAATAACCGCAAATATTACCGCAAAATAACCGCAATGATATCCGCAAAAATAACCGCAAATATCACCGCAAAATAACCGCAATGATATCCGCAAAAATAACCGCAATAATATCCGCAAAAATAACCGCAATAATATCCGCAAAAATAACCGCAAATATTACCGCAAAATAACCGCAAGGATATCCGCAAAATTAACCGCAATGATATCCGCAAAAATAACCGCAATGATATCCGCAAAAATAACCGCAAATATCACCGCAAAATAACCGCAATGATATCCGCAAAAATAACCGCAATTATATCCGCAAAAATAACCGCAATGATATCCGCAAAAATAACCGCCATAATATCCGCAAAAATAACCGCAAATATTACCGCAAAATAACCGCAATGATATCCGCAAAAATTTCCTCAAATATCACCGCAAAATAACCGCAATGATATCCGCAAAAATAACCGCAATGATATCCGCAAAAATAACCGCAATAATATCCGCAAAAATAACCGCAATGATATCCGCAAAAATAACCGCAAATATTACCGCAAAATAACCGCAATGATATCCGCAAAAATAACCGCAATTTTTACCGCAAAATAACCGCAATGATATCCGCAAAAATAACCGCAATGATATCCGCAAAAATAACCGCAATTATTACAGCAAAATAACCGCCATAATATCCGCAAAAATAACCGCAATGATATCCGCAAAATAACCGCAAATATCACCGCAAAATAACCGCAATGATATCCGCAAATATCACCGCAAAATAACCGCAATGATATCCGCAAAAATAACCGCAATAATATCCGCAAAATTAACCGCAAATGTTACAGCAAAATAACCGCAATGATATCCGCAAAAATAACCGCAATAATATCCGCAAAAATAACCGCAATGATATCCGCAAAAATAACCGCAAATATTACCGCAAAATAACCGCAATGATATCCGCAAAAATAACCGCAAATATCACCGCAAAATAACCGCAATGATATCCGCAAAAATAACCGCAATGATATCCGCAAAAATAACCGCAAATATTACCGCAAAATAACCGCAATGATATCCGCAAAAATAACCGCAAATATCACCGCAAAATAACCGCAATGATATCCGAAAAAATAACCGCAAATATCACCGCAAAATAACCGCAATGATATCCGCAAAAATAACCGCAAATATCACCGGAAAATAACCGCAATGATATCCGCAAATATAACCGCAATAATATCCGCAAAAATAACCGCAAATGTTACCGCAAAATAACCGCAATAATATCCGCAAAAATAACCGCAATGATATCCGCAAAAATAACCGCAAATATCACCGCAAAATAACCGCAATGATATCCGCAAAAATAACCGCAATGATATCCGCAAAAATAACCGCACATATCACCGCAAAATAACCGCAATGATATCCGCAAAAATAACCGCAATAATATCCGCAAAAATAACCGCAAATGTTACCGCAAAATAACCGCAATAATATCCGCAAAAATAACCGCAATGATATCCGCAAAAATAACAGCAAACAACACCGCAAAATAACCGCAATGATATCCGAAAAAATAACCGCAATAATATCCACAAAAATAACCGCAAATATCACCGCAAAATAACCGCAATGATATCCGCAATAATAACCGCAAATATTACCGCAAATTAACCGCAATGATATCCGCAAAAATAACCGCAATGATATCCGCAAAAATAACCGCATTAATATCCGCAAAAATAACCGCAATGATATCTGCAAAAATAACCGCAAATATTACCGCAAAATAACCGCAATGATATCCGCAAAAATAACCGCAAATATCACCGCAAAATAACCGCAATGATATCCGCAAAAATAACCGCAATAATATCCGCAAAAATAACCATAAATATTACCGCAAAATAACCGCAATGATATCCGCAAAAATAACCGCAAATATCACCGCAAAATAACCGCAATGATATCCGCAAAAATAACCGCAAATATCACCGCAAAATAACCGCAATGATATCCGCAAAAATAACCGCAAATATTACAGCAAAATAACCGCAATAATATCCGCAAAAATAACCGCAAATATTACCGCAAAATAACCGCAATGATATCCGCAAAAATAACCGCAAATATCGCCGCCAAATAACCGCAATGATATCCGCAAAAATAACCGCAATAATATCCGCAAAAATAACCATAAATATTACCGCAAAATAACCGCAATGATATCCGCAAAAATAACCGCAAATATCACCGCAAAAAAACCGCAATGATATCCGCGAAAAAAACCGCAATGATATCCGCAAAAATAACCGCAATAATATCCGCAAAAATAACCGCAATGATATCCGCAAAAATAACCGCAAATATTACCGCAAAATAACCGCAATGATATCCGCAAAAATAACCGCAAATATCACCGCAAAATAACCGCAATGATATCCGCAAAAATAACCGCAATAATATCCGCAAAAATAACCGCAATAATATCCGCAAAAATAACCGCAAATATTACCGCAAAATAACCGCAATGATATCCGCAAAATTAACCGCAATGATATCCGCAAAAATAACCGCAATGATATCCGCAAAAATAACCGCAAATATCACCGCAAAATAACCGCAATGATATCCGCAAAAATAACCGCAATTATATCCGCAAAAATAACCGCAATGATATCCGCAAAAATAACCGCCATAATATCCGCAAAAATAACCGCAAATATTACCGCAAAATAACCGCAATGATATCCGCAAAAATTTCCTCAAATATCACCGCAAAATAACCGCAATGATATCCGCAAAAATAACCGCAATGATATCCGCAAAAATAACCGCAATAATATCCGCAAAAATAACCGCAATGATATCCGCAAAAATAACCGCAAATATTACCGCAAAATAACCGCAATGATATCCGCAAAAATAACCGCAATTTTTACCGCAAAATAACCGCAATGATATCCGCAAAAATAACCGCAATGATATCCGCAAAAATAACCGCAATTATTACAGCAAAATAACCGCCATAATATCCGCAAAAATAACCGCAATAATATCCGCAAAATTAACCGCAAATGTTACAGCAAAATAACCGCAATGATATCCGCAAAAATAACCGCAATAATATCCGCAAAAATAACCGCAATGATATCCGCAAAAATAACCGCAAATATTACCGCAAAATAACCGCAATGATATCCGCAAAAATAACCGCAAATATCACCGCAAAATAACCGCAATGATATCCGCAAAAATAACCGCAATGATATCCGCAAAAATAACCGCAAATATTACCGCAAAATAACCGCAATGATATCCGCAAAAATAACCGCAAATATCACCGCAAAATAACCGCAATGATATCCGCAAAAATAACCGCAAATATCACCGCAAAATAACCGCAATGATATCCGCAAAAATAACCGCAAATATCACCGGAAAATAACCGCAATGATATCCGCAAATATAACCGCAATAATATCCGCAAAAATAACCGCAAATGTTACCGCAAAATAACCGCAATAATATCCGCAAAAATAACCGCAATGATATCCGCAAAAATAACCGCAAATATCACCGCAAAATAACCGCAATGATATCCGCAAAAATAACCGCAATAATAAAGGCAAAAATAACCGCAAATATTACCGCAAAATAACCGCAATGATATCCGCAAAAATAACCGCAAATATTACCGCAAAATAACCGCAATGATATCCGCAAAAATAACCGCAATGATATCCGCAAAAATAACCGCAAATATTACAGCAAAATAACCGCAATAATATCCGCAAAAATAACCGCAATGATATCCGCAAAAATAACTGCAATAATATCCGCAAAAATAACCGCAATGATATCCGCAAAAATAACCGCAAATATTACCGCAAAATAACCGCAATGATATCCGCAAAAATAACCGCAAATATCACCGCAAAATAACCGCAATGATATCCGCAAAAATAACCGCAATGATATCCGCAAAAATAACCGCAAATATTACCGCAAAATAACCGCAATGATATCCGCAAAAATAACCGCACATATCACCGCAAAATAACCGCAATGATATCCGCAAAAATAACCGCAAATATCACCGCAAAATAACCGCAATGATATCCGCAAAAATAACCGCTAATATCACCGCAAAATAACCGCAATGATATCCGCAAAAATAACCGCAATAATATCCGCAAAAATAACCGCAAATGTTACCGCAAAATAACCGCAATAATATCCGCAAAAATAACCGCAATGATATCCGCAAAAATAACAGCAAACAACACCGCAAAATAACCGCAATGATATCCGCAAAAATAACCGCAATAATATCCGCAAAAATAACCGCAAATATCACCGCAAAATAACCGCAATGATATCCGCAATAATAACCGCAAATATTACCGGAAAATAACCGCAATGATATCCGAAAAAATAACCGCAATGATATCCGCAAAAATAACCGCAATAATATCCGCAAAAATAACCGCAATGATATCTGCAAAAATAACCGCAAATATTACCGCAAAATAACCGCAATGATATCCGCAAAAATAACCGCAAATATCACCGCAAAATAACCGCAATGATATCCGCAAAAATAACCGCAATAATATCCGCATAAATAACCATAAATATTACCGCAAAATAACCGCAATGATATCCGCAAAAATAACCGCAAATATCACCGCAAAATAACCGCAATGATGTCCGCAAAAATAACCGCAAATATCACCGCAAAATTACCGCAATGATATCCGCAAAAATAACCGCAAATATTACAGCAAAATAACCGCAATAATATCCGCAAAAATAACCGCAAATATTACCGCAAAATAACCGCAATGATATCCGCAAAAATAACCGCAAATATCACCGCAAAATAACCGCAATGATATCCGCAAAAATAACCGCAATAATATCCGCAAAAATAACCATAAATATTACCGCAAAATAACCGCAATGATATCCGCAAAAATAACCGCAAATATCACCGCAAAATAACCGCAATGATATCCGCAAAAATAACCGCAAATATCACCGCAAAATAACCGCAATGATATCCGCAAAAATAACCGCAAATATTACAGCAAAATATCCGCAATAATATCCGCAAAAATAACCGCAAATATTACCGCAAAATAACCGCAATGATATCCGCAAAAATAACCGCAAATATCACCGCAAAATAACCGCAATGATATCCGCAAAAATAACCGCAATAATATCCGCAAAAATAACCGCAATAATATCCGCAAAAATAACCGCAAATATTACCGCAAAATAACCGCAATGATATCCGCAAAAATAACCGCAATGATATCCGCAAAAATAACCGCAAATATCACCGCAAAAATAACCGCAAATATCACCGCAAAATAACCGCAATGATATCCGCAAAAACAACCGCAAATATTACCGCAAAATAACCGCAATGATATCCGCAAAAATAACCGCACATATCACCGCAAAATAACCGCAATGATATCCGCAAAAATAACCGCAATAATATCCGCAAAAATAACCGCAAATGTTACCGCAAAATAACCGCAATAATATCCGCAAAAATAACCGCAATGATATCCGCAAAAATAACCGCAAATATTACCGCAAATAACCGCAATGATATCCGCAAAAATAACCGCAATGATATCCGCAAAAATAACCGCAAATATTACCGCAAAATAACCGCAATGATATCCGCAAAAATAACCGCACATATCACCGCAAAATAACCGCAATGATATCCGCAAAAATAACCGCAATAATATCCGCAAAAATAACCGCAAATGTTACCGCAAAATAACCGCAATAATATCCGCAAAAATAACCGCAATGATATCCGCAAAAATAACAGCAAACATCACCGCAAAATAACCGCAATGATATCCGCAAAAATAACCGCAATAATATCCGCAAAAATAACCGCAAATATCACCGCAAAATAACCGCAATGATATCCGAAATAATATCCGCAAATATTACCGCAAATTAACCGCAATGATATCCGCAAAAATAACCGCAATGATATCCGCAAAAATAACCGCAATAATATCCGCAAAAATAACCGCAATGATATCTGCAAAAATAACCGCAAATATTACCGCAAAATAACCGCAATGATATCCGCAAAAATAACCGCAAATATCACCGCAAAATAACCGCAATGATATCCGCAAATATAACCGCAATAATATCCGCAAAAATAACCATAAATATTACCGCAAAATAACCGCAATGATATCCGCAAAAATAACCGCAAATATCACCGCAAAATAACCGCAATGATATCCGCAAAAATAACCGCAAATATCACCGCAAAATAACCGCAATGATATCCGCAAAAATAACCGCAAATATTGCAGCAAAATAACCGCAATAATATCCGCAAAAATAACCGCAAATATTACCGCAAAATAACCGCAATGATATCCGCAAAAATAACCGCAAATATCACCGCAAAATAACCGCAATGATATCCGCAAAAATAACCGCAATAATATCCGCAAAAATAACCATAAATATTACCGCAAAATAACCGCAATGATATCCGCAAAAATAACCGCAAATATCACCGCAAAAAAACCGCAATGATATCCGCGAAAAAAACCGCAATGATATCCGCGAAAAAAACCGCAATGATATCCGCCAAAATAACCGCAATAATATACGCAAAAATAACCGCAAAAATATCCGCAAAAATAACCGCAAATATTACCGCATAATAACCGCAATGATATCCGCAAAAATTACCTCAAATATCACCGCAAAATAACCGCAATGATATCCGCAAAAATAACCGCAAATATTACCGCAAAATAACCGCAATGATATCCGCAAAAATAACCGCAAATATCACCGCAAAATAACCGCAATGATATCCGCAAAAATAACCGCAATTATATCCGCAAAAATAACCGCAAATATTACCGCAAAATAACCGCAATGATATCCGCAAAAATAACCGCAAATATCACCGCAAAATAACCGCAATGATATCCGCAAAAATAACCGCAAATATCACCGCAAAATAACCGCAATGATATCCGCAAAAATAACCGCAAATATTACCGCAAAATAACCGCCATGATATCCGCAAAAATAACCGCAATAATATCCGCAAAAATAACCGCAAATATTACCGCAAAATAACCGCAATGATATCCGCAAAAATAACCGCAATGATATCCGCAAAAATAACCGCCATTATATCCGCAAAAATAACCGCAATGATATCCGCAAAAATAACCGCAATAATATCCGCCAAAATAACCGCAAATATTACCGCAAAATAACCGCTATGATATCCGCAAAAATAACCTCAAATATCACCGCAAAATAACCGCAATGATATCCGCAAAAATAACCGCAAATAATACAGCAAAATAACCGCAATAATATCCGCAAAAATAACCGCAAATATCACCGCAAAATAACCGCAATGATATCCGCAAAAATAACCGCAATGATATCCGCAAAAATAACCGCAATAATATCCGCAAAAATAAACGCAATGATATCCGCAAAAATAACCGCAAATATTACCGCAAAATAACCGCAATGATATCCGCAAAAATAACCGCAATAATATCCGCAAAAATAACCGCAATGATATCCGCAAAAATAACCGCAAATATCACCGCAAAATAACCGCAATGATATCCGCAAAAATAACCGCAAATATTACAGCAAAATAACCGCAATAATATCCGCAAAAATAACCGCAATGATATCCGCAAAAATAACCGCAAATATTACCGCAAAATAACCGCAATGATATCCGCAAAAATAACCGCAATGATATCCGCAAAAATAACCGCAATAATATCCGCAAAAATAACCGCAATGATATCCGCAAAAATAACCGCAAATATTACCGCAAAATAACCGCAATGATATCCGCAAAAATAACCGCAAATATTACCGCAAAATAACCGCAATGATATCCGCAAAAATAACCGCAAATATCACCGCAAAATAACCGCAATGATATCCGAAAAAATAACCGCAAATATCCCCGCAAAATAACCGCAATGATATCCGCAAAAATAACCGCAAATATCACCGCAAAATAACCGCAATGATATCCGCAAAAATAACCGCAATAATATCCGCAAAAATATCCGCTAATATTACCGCAAAATAACCGCAACGATATCCGCAAAAATAACCGCAATGATATCCGCAAAAATAACCGCAAATATTACCGCAAAATAACCGCAATGACATCCGCAAAAATAACCGCAAATATTACCGCAAAATAACCGCATTGATATCCGCAAAAATAACCGCAATGATATCCGCAAAAATAACCGCAATAATATCCGCAAAAATAACCGCAATGATATCCGCAAATATAACCGCAAATATCACCGCAAAATAACCGCAATGATATCCGCAAAAATAACCGCAAATATTACAGCAAAATAACCGCAATAATATCCGCAAAAATAACCGCAATGATATCCGCAAAAATAACCGCAAATATTACCGCAAAATAACCGCAATGATATCCGCAAAAATAACCGCAATGATATCCGCAAAAATAACCGCAATAATATCCGCAAAAATAACCGCAATGATATCCGCAAAAATAACCGCAAATATTACCGCAAAATAACCGCAATGATATCCGCAAAAATAACCGCAAATATTACCGCAAAATAACCGCAATGATATCCGCAAAAATAACCGCAAATATCACCGCAAAATAACCGCAATGATATCCGAATAAATAACCGCAAATATCCCCGCAAAATAACCGCAATGATATCCGCAAAAATAACCGCAAATATCACCGCAAAATAACCGCAATGATATCCGCAAAAATAACCGCAATAATATCCGCAAAAATATCCGCTAATATTACCGCAAAATAACCGCAACGATATCCGCAAAAATAACCGCAATGATATCCGCAAAAATAACCGCAAATATTACCGCAAAATAACCGCAATGACATCCGCAAAAATAACCGCAAATATTACCGCAAAATAACCGCATTGATATCCGCAAAAATAACCGCAATGATATCCGCAAAAATAACCGCAATAATATCCGCAAAAATAACCGCAATGATATCCGCAAATATAACCGCAAATATTACCGCAAAATAACCGCAATGATATCCGCAAAAATAACCGCAATGATATCCGCAAAAATAACCGCAAATATTACCGCAAAATAACCGCAATGATATCCGCAAAAATAACCGCACATATCACCGCAAAATAACCGCAATGATATCCGCAAAATTAACCGCAATTATCACCGCAAAATAACCGCAATGATATCCGCAAAAATAACCGCAAATATCACCGCAAAATAACCGCAATGATATCCGCAAAAATAACCGCAATAATATCCGCAAAAATAACCGCAAATGTTACCGCAAAATAACCGCTATAATATCCGCAAAAATAACCGCAATGATATCCGCAAAAATAACAGCAAACAACACCGCAAAATAACCGCAATGATATCCGCAAAAATAACCGCAATAATATCCGCAAAAATAACCGCAAATATCACCGCAAAATAACCGCAATGATATCCGCAATAATAACCGCAAATATTACCGCAAAATAACCGCATTGATATCCGCAAAAATAACCGCAATGATATCCGCAAAAATAACCGCAATAATATCCGCAAAAATAACCGCAATGATCTCTGCAAAAATAACCGCAAATATTACCGCAAAATAACCGCAATGATATCCGCAAAAATAACCGCAAATATCACCGCAAAATAACCGCAATGATATCCGCAAAAATAACCGCAAATATTACAGCAAAATAACCGCAATAATATCCGCAAAAATAACCGCAAATATTACCGCAAAATAACCGCAATGATATCCGCAAAAATAACCGCAAATATCACCGCAAAATAACCGCAATGATATCCGCAAAAATAACCGCAAATATCACCGCAAAAAAACCGCAATGATATCCGCGAAAAAAACCGCAATGATATCCGCAAAAATAACCGCAATAATATCCGCAAAAATAACCGCAATGATATCCGCAAAAATAACCGCAAATATTACCGCAAAATAACCGCAATGATATCCGCAAAAATAACCGCAAATATCACCGCAAAATAACCGCAATGATATCCGCAAAAATAACCGCAATAATATCCGCAAAAATAACCGCTATAATATCCGCAAAAATAACCGCAAATATTACCGCAAAATAACCGCAATGATATCCGCAAAAATAACCGCAATGATATCCGCAAAAATAACCGCAATGATATCCGCAAAAATAACCGCAAATATCACCGCAAAATAACCGCAATGATATCCGAAAAAATAACCGCAAATATCACCGCAAAATAACCGCAATGATATCCGCAAAAATAACCGCAAATATCACCGCAAAATAACCGCAATGATATCCGCAAAAATAACCGCAATAATATCCGCAAAAATATCCGCTAATATTACCGCAAAATAACCGCAATGATATCCGCAAAATTAACCGCAATTATCACCGCAAAATAACCGCAATGATATCCGCAAAAATAACCGCAAATATCACCGCAAAATAACCGCAATGATATCCGCAAAAATAACCGCAATAATATCCGCAAAAATAACTGCAAATGTTACCGCAAAATAACCGCTATAATATCCGCAAAAATAACCGCAATGATATCCGCAAAAATAACAGCAAACAACACCGCAAAATAACCGCAATGATATCCGCAAAAATAACCGCAATAATATCCGCAAAAATAACCGCAAATATCACCGCAAAATAACCGCAATGATATCCGCAATAATAACCGCAAATATTACCGCAAAATAACCGCATTGATATCCGCAAAAATAACCGCAATGATATCCGCAAAAATAACCGCAATAATATCCGCAAAAATAACCGCAATGATCTCTGCAAAAATAACCGCAAATATTACCGCAAAATAACCGCAATGATATCCGCAAAAATAACCGCAAATATCACCGCAAAATAACCGCAATGATATCCGCAAAAATAACCGCAAATATTACAGCAAAATAACCGCAATAATATCCGCAAAAATAACCGCAAATATTACCGCAAAATAACCGCAATGATATCCGCAAAAATAACCGCAAATATCACCGCAAAATAACCGCAATGATATCCGAAAAAATAACCGCAAATATCACCGCAAAATAACCGCAATGATATCCGCAAAAATAACCGCAAATATCACCGCAAAATAACCGCAATGATATCCGCAAAAATAACCGCAATAATATCCGCAAAAATATCCGCTAATATTACCGCAAAATAACCGCATTGATATCCGCAAAAATAACCGCAATGATATCCGCAAAAATAACCGCAATAATATCCGCAAAAATAACCGCAATGATATCCGCAAAAATAACCGCAAATATTACCGCAAAATAACCGCAATGATATCCGCAAAAATAACAGCAATGATATCCGCAAAAATAACCGCAAATATTACCGCAAAATAACCGCAATGATATCCGCAAAAATAACCGCACATATCACCGCAAAATAACCGCAATGATATCCGCAAAAATAACCGCAATAATATCCGCAAAAATAACCGCAAATGTTACCGCAAAATAACCGCAATAATATCCGCAAAAATAACCGCAATGATATCCGCAAAAATAACAGCAAACAACACCGCAAAATAACCGCAATGATATCCGCAAAAATTACCGCAATAATATCCGCAAAAATAACCGCAAATATCACCGCAAAATAACCGCAATGATATCCGCAATAATAACCGCAAATATTACCGCAAATTAACCGCAATGATATCCGCAAAAATAACCGCAATGATATCCGCAAAAATAACCGCAATAATATCCGCAAAAATAACCGCAATGATATCTGCAAAAATAACCGCAAATATTACCGCAAAATAACCGCAATGATATCCGCAAAAATAACCGCAAATATCACCGCAAAATAACCGCAATGATATCCGCAAAAATAACCGCAATAATATCCGCAAAAATAACCATAAATATTTCCGCAAAATAACCGCAATGATATCCGCAAAAATAACCGCAAATATCACCGCAAAATAACCGCAATGATATCCGCAAAAATAACCGCAAATATCACCGCAAAATAACCGCAATGATATCCGCAAAAATAACCGCAAATATTACAGCAAAATAACCGCAATAATATCCGCAAAAATAACCGCAAATATTACCGCAAAATAAACGCAATGATATCCGCAAATATAACCGCAAATATCACCGCAAAATAACCGCAATGATATCCGCAAAAATAACCGCAATAATATCCGCAAAAATAACCATAAATATTACCGCAAAATAACCGCAATGATATCCGCAAAAATAACCGCAAATATCACCGCAAAAAAACCGCAATGATATCCGCGAAAAAAACCGCAATGATATCCGCAAAAATAACCGCAATAATATCCGCAAAAATAACCGCAAATGTTACCGCAAAATAACCGCAATAATATCCGCAAAAATAACCGCAATGATATCCGCAAAAATAACAGCAAACAACACCGCAAAATAACCGCAATGATATCCGCAAAAATTACCGCAATAATATCCGCAACAATAACCGCAAATATCACCGCAAAATAACCGCAATGATATCCGCAATAATAACCGCAAATATTACCGCAAATTAACCGCAATGATATCCGCAAAAATAACCGCAATGATATCCGCAAAAATAACCGCAATAATATCCGCAAAAATAACCGCAATGATATCTGCAAAAATAACCGCAAATATTACCGCAAAATAACCGCAATGATATCCGCAAAAATAACCGCAAATATCACCGCAAAATAACCGCAATGATATCCGCAAAAATAACCGCAATAATATCCGCAAAAATAACCATAAATATTTCCGCAAAATAACCGCAATGATATCCGCAAAAATAACCGCAAATATCACCGCAAAATAACCGCAATGATATCCGCAAAAATAACCGCAAATATCACCGCAAAATAACCGCAATGATATCCGCAAAAATAACCGATAATATTACAGCAAAATAACCGCAATAATATCCGCAAAAATAACCGCAAATATTACCGCAAAATAACCGCAATGATATCCGCAAATATAACCGCAAATATCACCGCAAAATAACCGCAATGATATCCGCAAAAATAACCGCAAATATTACCGCAAAATAACCGCAATGATATCCGCAAAAATAACTGCAAATATCACCGCAAAATAACCGCAATGATATCCGCAAAAATAACCGCAATAATATCCGCAAAAATAACCGCAATAATATCCGCAAAAATAACCGCAAATATTACCGCAAAATAACCGCAATGATATCCGCAAAAATAACCGCAATGATATCCGCAAAAATAACCGCAATGATATCCGCAAAAATTACCGCAAATATCACCGCAAAATAACCGCAATGATATCCGCAAAAATAACCGCAATGATATCCGCAAAAATAACCGCAATGATATCCGCAAAAATAACCGCAATAATATCCGCAAAAATAACCGCAAATATTACCGCAAAATAACCGCAATGATATCCGCAAAAATTTCCTCAAATATCACCGCAAAATAACCGCAATGATATCCGCAAAAATAACCGCAATGATATCCGCAAAAATATCCGCAATAATATCCGCAAAAATAACCGCAATGATATCCACAAAAATAACCGCAAATATTACCGCAAAATAACCGCAATGATATCTGCAAAAATAACCGCAAATATTACCGCAAAATAACCGCAATGATATCCGCAAAAATAACCGCAATGATATCCGCAAAAATAACCGCAAATATTACAGCAAAATAACCGCAATAATATCCGCAAAAATAACCGCAATGATATCCGCAAAATAACCGCAAATATCACCGCAAAATAACCGCAATGATATCCGCAAATATCACCGCAAAATAACCGCAATGATATCCGCAAAAATAACCGCAATAATATCCGCAAAATTAACCGCAAATATTACAGCAAAATAACCGCAATGATATCCGCAAAAATAACCGCAATAATATCCGCAAAAATAACCGCAATGATATCCGCAAAAATAACCGCAAATATTACCGCAAAATAACCGCAATGATATCCGCAAAAATAACCGCAAATATCTCCGCAAAATAACCGCAATGATATCCGCAAAAATAACCGCAATGATATCCGCAAAAATAACCGCAATAATATCCGCAAAAATAACCGCAATGATATCCGCAAAAATAACCGCAAATATTACCGCAAAATAACCGCAATGATATCCGCAAAAATAACCGCAATAATATCCGCAAAAATAACCGCAATGATATCCGCATAATTAACCGCAAATATTACAGCAAAATAACCGCAATAATATCCGCAAAAATAACCGCAATAATATCCGCTAAAATAACCGCAATGATATCCGCAAAAATAACCGCAAATATCACCGCAAAATAGCCGCAATGATATCCGCAAAAATAACCGCAAAGATATCCGCAAAAATAACCGCAATAATATCCGCAAAAATAACCGCAATGATATCCGCAAAAATAACCGCAAATATTACCGCAAAATAACCGCAATGATATCCGCAAAAATAACCGCAAATATCACCGCAAAATAACCGCAATGATATCCGCAAAAATAACCGCAATGATATCCGCAAAAAAATCCGCAAATATCACCGCAAAATAACCGCAATGATATTCGCAAAAATAACCGCAATAATATCCGCTAAAATAACCGCAATAATATCCGCAAAAATAACCGCAATGATATCCGCAAAAATAACCGCAAATATCACCGCAAAATAACCGCAATGATATCCGCAAAAATAACCGCAATAATATCCGCAAAAATAACCGCAAATGTTACCGCAAAATAACCGCAATGATATCCGCAAAAATAACCGCAATGATATCCGCAAAAATAACCGCAATAATATCCGCAAAAATAACCGCAATGATATCCGCAAAAATAACCGCAATAATATCCGCAAAAATAACCGCAAATATCACCGCAAAATAACCGCAATGATATCCGAAAAAATAACCGCAAATATTACCGCAAAATAACCGCAATAATATCCGCAAAAGTAACCGCAATGATATCCGCAAAAATAACCGCAAATATTACCGCAAAATATCCGCAAATATCACCGCAAAATAACCGCAATGATATCCGCAAAAATAACCGCAATAATATCCGCAAAAATAACCGCAAATATCACCGCAAAATAACCGCAATGATATCCGCAAAAATAACCGCAAATATTACCGCAAAATAACCGCAATGATATCCGCAAAAATAACCGCAAATATTACAGCAAAATAACCGCAATAATATCCGCAAAAATAACCGCAATGATATCCGCAAAAATAACCGCAAATATCACCGCAAAATAGCCGCAATGTCATCCGCAAAAATAACCGCAAAGATATCCGCAAAAATAACCGCAATAATATCCGCAAAAATAACCGCAATGATATCCGCAAAAATAACCGCAAATATTACCGCAAAATAACCGCAATGATATCCGCAAAAATAACCGCAAATATCACCGCAAAATAACCGCAATGATATCCGCAAAAATAACCGCAATGATATCCGCAAAAAAATCCGCAAATATCACCGCAAAATAACCGCAATGATATTCGCAAAAATAACCGCAATAATATCCGCTAAAATAACCGCAATAATATCCGCAAAAATAACCGCAATGATATCCGCAAAAATAACCGCAAATATCACCGCAAAATAACCGCAATGATATCCGCAAAAATAACCGCAATAATATCCGCAAAAATAACCGCAAATATCACCGCAAAATAACCGCAATGATATCCGAAAAAATAACCGCAAATATTACCGCAAAATAACCGCAATGATATCCGCAAAAATAACCGCAATGATATCCGCAAAAATAACCGCAATAATATCCGCAAAAATAACCGCAAATGTTACCGCAAAATAACCGCAATGATATCCGCAAAAATAACCGCAATGATATCCGCAAAAATAACCGCAATAATATCCGCAAAAATAACCGCAATGATATCCGCAAAAATAACCGCAATAATATCCGCAAAAATAACCGCAAATATCACCGCAAAATAACCGCAATGATATCCGAAAAAATAACCGCAAATATTACCGCAAAATAACCGCAATAATATCCGCAAAAGTAACCGCAATGATATCCGCAAAAATAACCGCAAATATCACCGCAAAATAACCGCAATGATATCCGCAAAAATAACCGCAATGATATCCGCAAAAATAACCGCAAATATCACCGCAAAATAACCGCAATGATATCCGCAAAAATAACCGCAATGATATACGCAAAAATAACCGCAAATATAACAGCAAAATAACCGCAATAATATCCGCAAAAGTAACCGCAATGATATCCGCAAAAATAACCGCAAATATCACCGCAAAATAACCGCAATGATATCCGCAAAAATAACCGCAATGATATCCGCAAAAATAACCGCAATAATATCCGCTAAAATAACCGCAATGATATCCGCAAAAATAACCGCAAATATTACCGCAAAATAACCGCAATGATATCCGCAAAAATAACCGCAAATATCACCGCAAAATAACCGCAAATATCACCGCAAAATAACCGCAATGATATCCGCAAAAATAACCGCAATGATATCCGCAAAAATATCCGCAAATATCACCGCAAAATAACCGCAATGATATCCGCAAAAATAACCGCAAATATCACCGCAAAATAACCGCAATGATATCCGCAAAAATAACCGCAATAATATCCGCAAAAATAACCGCAAATGTTACCGCAAAATAACCGCAATAATATCCGCAAAAATAACCGCAATGATATCCGCAAAAATAACCACAAATATCACCGCAATGATATCCGCAAAAATAACCGCAAATATTACCGCAAAATAACCGCAATGATATCCGCAAAAATAACCGCAAATATCACCGCAAAATAACCGCAATGATATCCGCAAAAATAACCGCAATGATATCCGCAAAAATATCCGCAAATATCACCGCAAAATAACCGCAATGATATCCGCAAAAATAACCGCTATGATATCCGCAAAAATAACCGCAAATGTTACCGCAAAATAACCGCAATAATATCCGCAAAAATAACCGCAATGATATCCGCAAAAATAACCACAAATATCACCGCAATGATATCCGCAAAAATAACCGCAAATATTACCGCAAAATAACCGCAATGATATCCGCAAAAATAACCGCAAATATCACCGCAAAATAACCGCAATGATATCCGCAAAAATAACCGCAATAATATCCGCAAAAATAACCGCAAATATTACCGCAAAATAACCGCAATGATATCCGCAAAAATAACCGCAAATATCACCGCAAAATAACCGCAATGATATCCGCAAAAATAACCGCAAATATCACCGCAAAATAACCGCAATGATATCCGCAAAAATAACCGCAAATAATACAGCAAAATAACCGCAATAATATCCGCAAAAATAACCGCAAATATTACCGCAAAATAACCGCAATGATATCCGCAAAAATAACCGCAATGATATCCGCAAAAATAACCGCAAATATCACCGCAAAATAACCGCAATGATATCCGCAAAAATAACCGCAATAATATCCGCAAAAATAACCGCAAATATCACCGCAAAATAACCGCAATGATATCCGAAAAAATAACCGCAAATATTACCGCAAAATAACCGCAATGATATCCGCAAAAATAACCGCAATGATATCCGCAAAAATAACCGCAATAATATCCGCAAAAATAACCGCAAATGTTACCGCAAAATAACCGCAATGATATCCGCAAAAATAACCGCAATGATATCCGCAAAAATAACCGCAATAATATCCGCAAAAATAACCGCAATGATATCCGCAAAAATAACCGCAATAATATCCGCAAAAATAACCGCAAATATCACCGCAAAATAACCGCAATGATATCCGAAAAAATAACCGCAAATATTACCGCAAAATAACCGCAATAATATCCGCAAAAGTAACCGCAATGATATCCGCAAAAATAACCGCAAATATCACCGCAAAATAACCGCAATGATATCCGCAAAAATAACCGCAATGATATCCGCAAAAATAACCGCAAATATCACCGCAAAATAACCGCAATGATATCCGCAAAAATAACCGCAATGATATACGCAAAAATAACCGCAAATATAACAGCAAAATAACCGCAATAATATCCGCAAAAGTAACCGCAATGATATCCGCAAAAATAACCGCAAATATCACCGCAAAATAACCGCAATGATATCCGCAAAAATAACCGCAATGATATCCGCAAAAATAACCGCAATAATATCCGCTAAAATAACCGCAATGATATCCGCAAAAATAACCGCAAATATTACCGCATAATAACCGCAATGATATCCGCAAAAATAACCGCAAATATCACCGCAAAATAACCGCAAATATCACCGCAAAATAACCGCAATGATATCCGCAAAAATAACCGCAATGATATCCGCAAAAATATCCGCAAATATCACCGCAAAATAACCGCAATGATATCCGCAAAAATAACCGCAAATATCACCGCAAAATAACCGCAATGATATCCGCAAAAATAACCGCAATAATATCCGCAAAAATAACCGCAAATGTTACCGCAAAATAACCGCAATAATATCCGCAAAAATAACCGCAATGATATCCGCAAAAATAACCACAAATATCACCGCAATGATATCCGCAAAAATAACCGCAAATATTACCGCAAAATAACCGCAATGATATCCGCAAAAATAACCGCAAATATCACCGCAAAATAACCGCAATGATATCCGCAAAAATAACCGCAATGATATCCGCAAAAATATCCGCAAATATCACCGCAAAATAACCGCAATGATATCCGCAAAAATAACCGCTATGATATCCGCAAAAATAACCGCAAATGTTACCGCAAAATAACCGCAATAATATCCGCAAAAATAACCGCAATGATATCCGCAAAAATAACCACAAATATCACCGCAATGATATCCGCAAAAATAACCGCAAATATTACCGCAAAATAACCGCAATGATATCCGCAAAAATAACCGCAAATATCACCGCAAAATAACCGCAATGATATCCGCAAAAATAACCGCAATAATATCCGCAAAAATAACCGCAAATATTACCGCAAAATAACCGCAATGATATCCGCAAAAATAACCGCAAATATCACCGCAAAATAACCGCAATGATATCCGCAAAAATAACCGCAAATATCACCGCAAAATAACCGCAATGATATCCGCAAAAATAACCGCAAATAATACAGCAAAATAACCGCAATAATATCCGCAAAAATAACCGCAAATATTACCGCAAAATAACCGCAATGATATCCGCAAAAATAACCGCAAATATCTCCGCAAAATAACCGCAATGATATCCGCAAAAATAACCGCAATGATATCCGCAAAAATAACCGCAATAATATCCGCAAAAATAACCGCAATGATATCCGCAAAAATAACCGCAAAATAACCGCCATGATATCCGCAAAAATAACCGCAATAATATCCGCAAAAATAACCGCAAATATTACCGCAAAATAACCGCAATGATATCCGCAAAAATAACCGCAATGATATCCGCAAAAATAACCGCAATTATATCCGCAAAAATAACCGCAATGATATCCGCAAAAATAACCGCAATAATATCCGCCAAAATAACCGCAAATATTACCGCAAAATAACCGCAATGATATCCGCAAAAATAACCTCAAATATCACCGCAAAATAACCGCAATGATATCCGCAAAAATAACCGCAATAATATCCGCAAAAATAACCGCAATGATATCCGCAAAAATAACCGCAAATATAACCGCAAAATAACCGCAATGATATCCGCAAAAATAACCGCAAATATTACCGCAAAATAACCGCAATGATATCCGCAAAAATAACCGCAATGATATCCGCAAAAATAACCGCAAATATTACAGCAAAATAACCGCAATAATATCCGCAAAAATAACCGCAATGATATCCGCAAAATAACCGCAAATATCACCGCAAAATAACCGCAATGATATCCGCAAATATCACCGCAAAATAACTTCAATGATATCCGCAAAAATAACCGCAATAATATCCGCAAAATTAACCGCAAATATTACAGCAAAATAACCGCAATGATATCCGATAAAATAACCGCAAATATTACCGCAAAATAACCGCAATGATATCCGCAAAAATAACCGCAAATATCACCGCAAAATAACCGCAATGATATCCGCAAAAATAACCGCAAATATTACAGCAAAATAACCGCAATAATATCCGCAAAAATAACCGCAAATATTTCCGCAAAATAACCGCAATGATATCCGCAAAAATAACCGCAAATATCTCCGCAAAATAACCGCAATGATATCCGCAAAAATAACCGCAATGATATCCGCAAAAATAACCGCAATAATATCCGCAAAAATAACCGCAATGATATCCGCAAAAATAACCGCAAATATTACCGCAAAATAACCGCAATGATATCCGCAAAAATAACCGCAATAATATCCGCAAAAATAACCGCAATGATATCCGCAAATATCACCGCAAAATAACTTCAATGATATCCGCAAAAATAACCGCAATGATATCCGCAAAAATAACCGCAATAATATCCGCAAAAATAACCGCAAATATTACCGCAAAATAACCGCAATGATATCCGCAAAAATAACCGCAAATATCACCGCAACATAACCGCAATGATATCCGCAAAAATAACCGCAAATATCACCGCAAAATAACCGCAATGATATCCGCAAAAATAACCGCAAATATTACAGCAAAATAACCGCAATAATATCCGCAAAAATAACCGCAAATATTTCCGCAAAATAACCGCAATGATATCCGCAAAAATAACCGCAAATATCTCCGCAAAATAACCGCAATGATATCCGCAAAAATAACCGCAATGATATCCGCAAAAATAACCGCAATAATATCCGCAAAAATAACCGCAATGATATCCGCAAAAATAACCGCAAATATTACCGCAAAATATCCGCAATGATATCCGCAAAAATAACCGCAATAATATCCGCAAAAATAACCGCAATGATATCCGCATAATTAACCGCAAATATTACAGCAAAATAACCGCAATAATATCCGCAAAAATAACCGCAATGATATCCGCAAAATAACCGCAAATATCACCGCAAAATAACCGCAATGATATCCGCAAATATCACCGCAAAATAACCGCAATGATATCCGCAAAAATAACCGCAATAATATCCGCAAAAATAACCGCAATAATATCCGCAAAAATAACCGCAAATATTACCGCAAAATAACCGCAATGATATCCGCAAAAATAACCGCAAATATCACCGCAACATAACCGCAATGATATCCGCAAAAATAACCGCAAATATCACCGCAAAATAACCGCAATGATATCCGCAAAAATAACCGCAAATATTACAGCAAAATAACCGCAATAATATCCGCAAAAATAACCGCAAATATTTCCGCAAAATAACCGCAATGATATCCGCAAAAATAACCGCAAATATCTCCGCAAAATAACCGCAATGATATCCGCAAAAATAACCGCAATGATATCCGCAAAAATAACCGCAATAATATCCGCAAAAATAACCGCAATGATATCCGCAAAAATAACCGCAAATATTACCGCAAAATATCCGCAATGATATCCGCAAAAATAACCGCAATAATATCCGCAAAAATAACCGCAATGATATCCGCAAAAATATCCGCAAATATCACCGCAAAATAACCGCAATGATATCCGCAAAAATAACCGCAATAATATCCGCAAAAATAACCGCAAATATCACCGCAAAATAACCGCAATGATATCCGCAAAAATAACCGCAAATATTACCGCAAAATAACCGCAATGATATCCGCAAAAATAACCGCAATGATATCCGCAAAAATAACCGCAATGATATCCGCAAAAATAACCGCAATAATATCCGCAAAAATAACCGCATTGATATCCGCAAAAATAACCGCAAATATCACCGCAAAATAACCGCAATGATATCTGCAAAAATAACCGCAATGATATCCGCAAAAATAACCGCAATAATATCCGCAAAAATAACCGCAATGATATCCGCAAAAATAACCGCAAATATTACCGCAAAATAACCGCCATGATATCCGCAAAAATAACCGCAAATATCACCGCAAAATAACCGCAATGATATCCGCAAAAATAACCGCAATGATACCCGCAAAAAAATCCGCAAATATCACCGCATAATAACCGCAATGATATTCGCCAAAATAACCGCAATAATATCCGCTAAAATAACCGCAATAATATCCGCAAAAATAACCGCAATGATATCCGCAAAAATAACCGCAATGATATCCGAAAAAATAACCGCAATAATATCCGCAAAAATAACCGCAAATGTTACCGCAAAATAACCGCAATGATATCCGCAAAAATAACCGCAATGATATCCGCAAAAATAACCGCAATAATATCCGCAAAAATAACCGCAATGATATCCGCTAAAATAACCGCAATAATATCCGCAAAAATAACCGCAAATATCACCGCAAAATAACCGCAATGATATCCGAAAAAATATCCGCAAATATCACCGCAAAATAACCGCAATGATATCCGCAAAAATAACCGCAATGATATCCGCAAAAATAACCGCAATAATATCCGCAAAAATAACCGCAAATATTACCGCAAAATAACCGCAATGATATCCGCAAAAATAACCGCTATGATATCCGCAAAAATAACCGCAAATATTACAGCAAAATAACCGCAATAATATCCGCAAAAATAACCGCAATGATATCCGCAAAAATAACCGCAATAATATCCGCAAAAATAACCGCAATGATATCCGCAAAATGAACCGCAAATATTACAGCAAAATAACCGCAATAATATCCGCAAAAATAACCGCAATGATATCCGCAAAAATAACCGCAAATATCACCGCAAAATAACCGCAATGATATCCGCAAAAATAACCGCAATGATATCCGCAAAAATAACCGCAATAATATCCGCTAAAATAACCGCAATGATATCCGCAAAAATAACCGCAAATATTACCGCAAAATAACCGCAATGATATCCGCAAAAATAACCGCAAATATCACCGCAAAATAACCGCAATGATATCCGCAAAAATAACCGCAATGATATCCGCTAAAATATCCGCAAATATCACCGCAAAATAACCGCAATGATATCCGCAAAAATAACCGCAAATATCACCGCAAAATAACCGCAATGATATCCGCAAAAATAACCGCAATAATATCCGCAAAAATAACCGCAAATGTTACCGCAAAATAACCGCAATAATATCCGCAAAAATAACCGCAATGATATCCGCAAAAATAACCACAAATATCACCGCAATGATATCCGCAAAAATAACCGCAAATATTACCGCAAAATAACCGCAATGATATCCGCAAAAATAACCGCAAATATCACCGCAAAATAACCGCAATGATATCCGCAAAAATAACCGCAATGATATCCGCAAAAATATCCGCAAATATCACCGCAAAATAACCGCAATGATATCCGCAAAAATAACCGCAATGATATCCGCAAAAATAACCGCAATAATATCCGCAAAAATAACCGCATTGATATCCGCAAAAATAACTGCAATAATATCCGCAAAAATAACCGCAATGATATCCGCAAAAATAACCGCAAATATTACCGCAAAATAACCGCAATGATATCCGCAAAAATAACCGCAAATATCACCGCAAAATAACCGCAATGATATCCGCAAAAATAACCGCAATGATATCCGCAAAAATAACCGCAAATATTACCGCAAAATAACCGCAATGATATCCGCAAAAATAACCGCACATATCACCGCAAAATAACCGCAATGATATCCGCAAAAATAACCGCTAATATCACCGCAAAATAACCGCAATGATATCCGCAAAAATAACCGCAAATATCACCGCAAAATAACCGCAATGATATCCGCAAAAATAACCGCAATAATATCCGCAAAAATAACCGCAAATGTTACCGCAAAATAACCGCCATAATATCCGCAAAAATAACCGCAATGATATCCGCAAAAATAACAGCAAACAACACCGCAAAATAACCGCAATGATATCCGCAAAAATAACCGCAATAATATCCGCAAAAATAACCGCAAATATCACCGCAAAATAACCGCAATGATATCCGCTATAATAACCGCAAATATTACCGCAAAATAACCGCAATGATATCCGCAAAAATAACCGCAATGATATCCGCAAAAATAACCGCAATAATATCCGCAAAAATAACCGCAATAATATCTGCAAAAATAACCGCAAATATTACCGCAAAATAACCGCAATGATATCCGCAAAAATAACCGCAAATATCACCGCAAAATAACCGCAATGATATCCGCAAAAATAACCGCAATAATATCCGCAAAAATAACCATAAATATTACCGCAAAATAACCGCAATGATATCCGCAAAAATAACCGCAAATATCACCGCAAAATAACCGCAATGATATCCGCAAAAATAACCGCAAATATCACCGCAAAATAACCGCAATAATATCCGCAAAAATAACCGCAATAATATCCGCAAAAATAACCGCAAATGTTACCGCAAAATAACCGCAATAATATCAGCAAAAATAACCGCAATGATATCCGCAAAAATAACAGCAAACAACACCGCAAAATAACCGCAATGATATCCGCAAAAATAACCGCAATAATATCCGCAAAAATAACCGCAAATATCTCCGCAAAATAACCGCAATGATATCCGCAATAATAACCGCAAATATTACCGCAAATTAACCGCAATGATATCCGCAAAAATAACCGCAATGATATCCGCAAAAATAACCGCAATGATATCCGCTAAAATATCCGCAAATATCACCGCAAAATAACCGCAATGATATCCGCAAAAATAACCGCAAATATCACCGCAAAATAACCGCAATGATATCCGCAAAAATAACCGCAATAATATCCGCAAAAATAACCGCAAATGTTACCGCAAAATAACCGCAATAATATCCGCAAAAATAACCGCAATGATATCCGCAAAAATAACCACAAATATCACCGCAATGATATCCGCAAAAATAACCGCAAATATTACCGCAAAATAACCGCAATGATATCCGCAAAAATAACCGCAAATATCACCGCAAAATAACCGCAATGATATCCGCAAAAATAACCGCAATGATATCCGCAAAAATATCCGCAAATATCACCGCAAAATAACCGCAATGATATCCGCAAAAATAACCGCAATGATATCCGCAAAAATAACCGCAATAATATCCGCAAAAATAACCGCATTGATATCCGCAAAAATAACTGCAATAATATCCGCAAAAATAACCGCAATGATATCCGCAAAAATAACCGCAAATATTACCGCAAAATAACCGCAATGATATCCGCAAAAATAACCGCAAATATCACCGCAAAATAACCGCAATGATATCCGCAAAAATAACCGCAATGATATCCGCAAAAATAACCGCAAATATTACCGCAAAATAACCGCAATGATATCCGCAAAAATAACCGCACATATCACCGCAAAATAACCGCAATGATATCCGCAAAAATAACCGCTAATATCACCGCAAAATAACCGCAATGATATCCGCAAAAATAACCGCAAATATCACCGCAAAATAACCGCAATGATATCCGCAAAAATAACCGCAATAATATCCGCAAAAATAACCGCAAATGTTACCGCAAAATAACCGCCATAATATCCGCAAAAATAACCGCAATGATATCCGCAAAAATAACAGCAAACAACACCGCAAAATAACCGCAATGATATCCGCAAAAATAACCGCAATAATATCCGCAAAAATAACCGCAAATATCACCGCAAAATAACCGCAATGATATCCGCTATAATAACCGCAAATATTACCGCAAAATAACCGCAATGATATCCGCAAAAATAACCGCAATGATATCCGCAAAAATAACCGCAATAATATCCGCAAAAATAACCGCAATAATATCTGCAAAAATAACCGCAAATATTACCGCAAAATAACCGCAATGATATCCGCAAAAATAACCGCAAATATCACCGCAAAATAACCGCAATGATATCCGCAAAAATAACCGCAATAATATCCGCAAAAATAACCATAAATATTACCGCAAAATAACCGCAATGATATCCGCAAAAATAACCGCAAATATCACCGCAAAATAACCGCAATGATATCCGCAAAAATAACCGCAAATATCACCGCAAAATAACCGCAATGATATCCGCAAAAATAACCGCAAATATTACAGCAAAATAACCGCAATAATATCCGCAAAAATAACCGCAAATATTACCGCAAAATAACCGCAATGATATCCGCAAAAATAACCGCAAATATTACCGCAAAATAACCGCAATGATATCCGCAAAAATAACCGCAAATATTACCGCAAAATAACCGCAATGATATCCGCAAAAATAACCGCAAATATCACCGCAAAATAACCGCAATGATATCCGCAAAAATAACCGCAATGATATCCGCTATAATAACCGCAAATATTACCGCAAAATAACCGCAATGATATCCGCAAAAATAACCGCAATGATATCCGCAAAAATAACCGCAATAATATCCGCAAAAATAACCGCAATAATATCTGCAAAAATAACCGCAAATATTACCGCAAAATAACCGCAATGATATCCGCAAAAATAACCGCAAATATCACCGCAAAATAACCGCAATGATATCCGCAAAAATAACCGCAATAATATCCGCAAAAATAACCATAAATATTACCGCAAAATAACCGCAATGATATCCGCAAAAATAACCGCAAATATCACCGCAAAATAACCGCAATGATATCCGCAAAAATAACCGCAAATATCACCGCATAATAACCGCAATGATATCCGCAAAAATAACCGCAAATATCACCGCAAAATAACCGCAATGATATCCGCAAAAATAACCGCAATGATATCTGCAAAAATAACCGCAATAATATCCGCAAAAATAACCGCAAATATTACCGCAAAATAACCGCAATGATATCCGCAAAAATAACCGCAAATATTACCGCAAAATAACCGCAATGATATCCGCAAAAATAACCGCAAATATCACCGCAAAATAACCGCAATGATATCCGCAAAAATAACCGCAATAATATCCGCAAAAATAACCGCAAATATTACCGCAAAATAACCGCAATGATATCCGTAAAAATAACCGCAAATATTACCGCAAAATAACCGCAATGATATCCGCAAAAATAACCGCAATGATATCCGCAAAAATAACCGCAAATATTACAGCATAATAACCGCAATAATATCCGCAAAAATAACCGCAATAATATCCGCAAAAATAACTGCAAAAATAACCGCAATGATATCCGCAAAAATAACCGCAAATATTACCGCAAAATAACCGCAATGATATCCGCAAAAATAACCGCAAATATCACCGCAAAATAACCGCAATGATATCCGCAAAAATAACCGCAATGATATCCGCAAAAATAACCGCAAATATTACCGCAAAATAACCGCAATGATATCCGCAAAAATAACCGCACATATCACCGCAAAATAACCGCAATGATATCCGCAAAAATAACCGCAAATATCACCGCAAAATAACCGCAATGATATCCGCAAAAATAACCGCAAATATCACCGCAAAATAACCGCAATGATATCCGCAAAAATAACCGCAATAATATCCGCAAAAATAACCGCAAATGTTACCGCAAAATAACCGCAATAATATCCGCAAAGATAACCGCAATGATATCCGCAAAAATAACAGCAAACAACACCGCAAAATAACCGCAATGATATCCGCAAAAATAACCGCAATAATATCCGCAAAAATAACCGCAAATATCACCGCAAAATAACCGCAATGATATCCGCAATAATAACCGCAAATATTACCGCAAAATAACCGCAATGATATCCGCAAAAATAACCGCAATGATATCCGCAAAAATAACCGCAATAATATCCGCAAAAATAACCGCAATGATATCTGCAAAAATAACCGCAAATATTACCGCAAAATAACCGCAATGATATCCGCAAAAATAACCGCAAATATCACCGCAAAATAACCGCAATGATATCCGCAAAAATAACCGCAATAATATCCGCAAAAATAACCATAAATATTACCGCAAAATAACCGCAATGATAGCCGCAAAAATAACCGCAAATATCACCGCAAAATAACCGCACTGATATCCGCAAAAATAACCGCAAATATCACCGCAAAATAACCGCAATGATATCCGCAAAAATAACCGCAAATATTACAGCAAAATAACCGCAATAATGTCCGCAAAAATAACCGCAAATATTACCGCAAAATATCCGCAATGATATCCGCAAAAATAACCGCAAATATTACCGCAAAATAACCGCAATGATATCCGCAAAAATAACCGCAAATATCACCGCAAAATAACCGCAATGATATCCGCAAAAATAACCGCAAATATTACCGCAAAATAACCGCAATGATATCCGCAAAAATAACCGCACATATCACCGCAAAATAACCGCAATGATATCCGCAAAAATAACCGCAAATATCACCGCAAAATAACCGCAATGATATCCGCAAAAATAACCGCAATAATATCCGCAAAAATAACCATAAATATTACCGCAAAATAACCGCAATGATATCCGCAAAAATAACCGCAAATATCACCGCAAAATAACCGCAATGATATCCGCAAAAATAACCGCAATAATATCCGCAAAAATAACCATAAATATTACCGCAAAATAACCGCAATGATATCCGCAAAAATAACCGCAAATATCACCGCAAAATAACCGCAATGATATCCGCAAAAATAACCGCAAATATCACCGCAAAATAACCGCAATGATATCCGCAAAAATAACCGCACATATCACCGCAAAATAACCGCAATGATATCCGCAAAAATAACCGCAAATATCACCGCAAAATAACCGCAATGATATCCGCAAAAATAACCGCAATAATATCCGCAAAAATAACCATAAATATTACCGCAAAATAACCGCAATGATATCCGCAAAAATAACCGCAAATATCACCGCAAAATAACCGCAATGATATCCGCAAAAATAACCATAAATATTACCGCAAAATAACCGCAATGATATCCGCAAAAATAACCGCAAATATCACCGCAAAATAACCGCAATGATATCCGCAAAAATAACCGCAAATATCACCGCAAAATAACCGCAATGATATCCGCAAAAATAACCGCAAATATTACAGCAAAATATCCGCAATAATATCCGCAAAAATAACCGCAAATATTACCGCAAAATAACCGCAATGATATCCGCAAAAATAACCGCAAATATCACCGCAAAATAACCGCAATGATATCCGCAAAAATAACCGCAATAATATCCGCAAAAATAACCATAAATATTACCGCAAAATAACCGCAATGATATCCGCAAAAATAACCGCAAATATCACCGCAAAAAAACCGCAATGATATCCGCGAAAAAAACCGCAATGATATCCGCAAAAATAACCGCAATAATATCCGCAAAAATAACCGCAATGATATCCGCAAAAATAACCGCAATAATATCCGCAAAAATAACCGCAAATAATACCGCAAAATAACCGCAATGATATCCGCAAAAATAACCTCAAATATCACCGCAAAATAACCGCAATGATATCCGCAAAAATAACCGCAAATATTACCGCAAAATAACCGCAATGATATCCGCAAAAATAACCGCAAATATCACCGCAAAATAACCGCAATGATATCCGCAAAAATAACCGCAAATATCACCGCAAAATAACCGCAATGATATCCGCAAAAATAACCGCAAATATTACAGCAAAATAACCGCAATAATATCCGCAAAAATAACCGCAAGTATTACCGCAAAATAACCGCAATGATATCCGCAAAAATAACCGCAAATATCTCCGCAAAATAACCGCAATGATATCCGAAAAAATAACCGCAATGATATCCGCAAAAATAACCGCAATAATATCCGCAAAAATAACCGCAATGATATCCGCAAAAATAACCGCAAGTATTACCGCAAAATAACCGCCATGATATCCGCAAAAATAACCGCAATAATATCCGCAAAAATAACCGCAAATATTACCGCAAAATAACCGCAATGATATCCGCAAAAATAACCGCAATGATATCCGCAAAAATAACCGCAATTATATCCGCAAAAATAACCGCAATGATATCCGCAAAAATAACCGCAATAATATCCGCCAAAATAACCGCAAATATTACCGCAAAATAACCGCAATGATATCCGCAAAAATAACCTCAAATATCACCGCAAAATAACCGCAATGATATCCGCAAAAATAACCGCAATAATATCCGCAAAAATAACCGCAATGATATCCGCAAAAATAACCGCAAATATTACCGCAAATTAACCGCAATGATATCCGCAAAAATAACCGCAAATATTACCGCAAAATAACCGCAATGATATCCGCCAAAATAACCGCAATGATATCCGCAAAAATAACCGCAAATATTACAGCAAAATAACCGCAATAATATCCGCAAAAATAACCGCAATGATATCCGCAAAATAACCGCAAATATCACCGCAAAATAACCGCAATGATATCCGCCAAAATAACCGCAATGATATCCGCAAAAATAACCGCAATAATATCCGCAAAAATAACCGCAATGATATCCGCAAAAATAACCGCAAATATTACCGCAAAATAACCGCAATGATATCCGCAAAAATAACCGCAATAATATCCGCAAAAATAACCGCAAATATCACCGCAAAATAACCGCAATGATATCCGCAAAAATAACCGCAAATATTACCGCAAAATAACCGCAATGATATCCGCAAAAATAACCGCAATGATATCCGCAAAAATAACCGCAATAATATCCGCAAAAATAACCGCAAATGTTACCGCAAAATAACCGCAATAATATCCGCAAAGATAACCGCAATGATATCCGCAAAAATAACAGCAAACAACACCGCAAAATAACCGCAATGATATCCGCAAAAATAACCGCAATAATATCCGCAAAAATAACCGCAAATATCACCGCAAAATAACCGCAATGATATCCGCAATAATAACCGCAAATATTACCGCAAAATAACCGCAATGATATCCGCAAAAATAACCGCAATGATATCCGCAAAAATAACAGCAAACAACACCGCAAAATAACCGCAATGATATCCGCAAAAATAACCGCAATAATATCCGCAAAAATAACCATAAATATTACCGCAAAATAACCGCAATGATAGCCGCAAAAATAACCGCAAATATCACCGCAAAATAACCGCACTGATATCCGCAAAAATAACCGCAAATATCACCGCAAAATAACCGCAATGATATCCGCAAAAATAACCGCAAATATTACAGCAAAATAACCGCAATAATATCCGCAAAAATAACCGCAAATATTACCGCAAAATATCCGCAATGATATCCGCAAAAATAACCGCAAATATTACCGCAAAATAACCGCAATGATATCCGCAAAAATAACCGCAAATATCACCGCAAAATAACCGCAATGATATCCGCAAAAATAACCGCAATGATATCCGCAAAAATAACCGCAAATATTACCGCAAAATAACCGCAATGATATCCGCAAAAATAACCGCACATATCACCGCAAAATAACCGCAATGATATCCGCAAAAATAACCGCAAATATCACCGCAAAATAACCGCAATGATATCCGCAAAAATAACCGCAATAATATCCGCAAAAATAACCATAAATATTACCGCAAAATAACCGCAATGATATCCGCAAAAATAACCGCAAATATCACCGCAAAATAACCGCAATGATATCCGCAAAAATAACCGCAAATATCACCGCAAAATAACCGCAATGATATCCGCAAAAATAACCGCAAATATTACAGCAAAATATCCGCAATAATATCCGCAAAAATAACCGCAATTATTACCGCAAAATAACCGCAATGATATCCGCAAAAATAACCGCAAATATCACCGCAAAATAACCGCAATGATATCCGCAAAAATAACCATAAATATTACCGCAAAATAACCGCAATGATATCCGCAAAAATAACCGCAAATATCACCGCAAAATAACCGCAATGATATCCGCAAAAATAACCGCAAATATCACCGCAAAATAACCGCAATGATATCCGCAAAAATAACCGCAAATATTACAGCAAAATATCCGCAATAATATCCGCAAAAATAACCGCAAATATTACCGCAAAATAACCGCAATGATATCCGCAAAAATAACCGCAAATATCACCGCAAAATAACCGCAATGATATCCGCAAAAATAACCGCAATAATATCCGCAAAAATAACCATAAATATTACCGCAAAATAACCGCAATGATATCCGCAAAAATAACCGCAAATATCACCGCAAAAAAACCGCAATGATATCCGCGAAAAAAACCGCAATGATATCCGCAAAAATAACCGCAATAATATCCGCAAAAATAACCGCAATGATATCCGCAAAAATAACCGCAATAATATCCGCAAAAATAACCGCAAATAATACCGCAAAATAACCGCAATGATATCCGCAAAAATAACCTCAAATATCACCGCAAAATAACCGCAATGATATCCGCAAAAATAACCGCAAATATTACCGCAAAATAACCGCAATGATATCCGCAAAAATAACCGCAAATATCACCGCAAAATAACCGCAATGATATCCGCAAAAATAACCGCAAATATCACCGCAAAATAACCGCAATGATATCCGCAAAAATAACCGCAAATATTACAGCAAAATAACCGCAATAATATCCGCAAAAATAACCGCAAGTATTACCGCAAAATAACCGCAATGATATCCGCAAAAATAACCGCAAATATCTCCGCAAAATAACCGCAATGATATCCGAAAAAATAACCGCAATGATATCCGCAAAAATAACCGCAATAATATCCGCAAAAATAACCGCAATGATATCCGCAAAAATAACCGCAAGTATTACCGCAAAATAACCGCCATGATATCCGCAAAAATAACCGCAATAATATCCGCAAAAATAACCGCAAATATTACCGCAAAATAACCGCAATGATATCCGCAAAAATAACCGCAATGATATCCGCAAAAATAACCGCAATTATATCCGCAAAAATAACCGCAATGATATCCGCAAAAATAACCGCAATAATATCCGCCAAAATAACCGCAAATATTACCGCAAAATAACCGCAATGATATCCGCAAAAATAACCTCAAATATCACCGCAAAATAACCGCAATGATATCCGCAAAAATAACCGCGATAATATCCGCAAAAATAACCGCAATGATATCCGCAAAAATAACCGCAAATATTACCGCAAAATAACCGCAATGATATCCGCAAAAATAACCGCAAATATTACCGCAAAATAACCGCAATGATATCCGCCAAAATAACCGCAATGATATCCGCAAAAATAACCGCAAATATTACAGCAAAATAACCGCAATAATATCCGCAAAAATAACCGCAATGATATCCGCAAAATAACCGCAAATATCACCGCAAAATTACCGCAATGATATCCGCAAATATCACCGCAAAATAACTTCAATGATATCCGCAAAAATAACCGCAATAATATCCGCAAAATTAACCGCAAATATTACAGCAAAATAACCGCAATGATATCCGCAAAAATAACCGCAATGATATCCGCAAAAATAACCGCAATAATATCCGCAAAAATAACCGCAATGATATCCGCAAAAATAACCGCAATTATAACCGCAAAATAACCGCAATGATATCCGCAAAAATAACCGCAATAATATCCGCAAAAATAACCGCAATGATATCCGCATAATTAACCGCAAATATTACAGCAAAATAACCGCAATAATATCCGCAAAAATAACCGCAATGATATCCGCAAAATAACCGCAAATATCACCGCAAAATAACCGCAATGATATCCGCCAAAATAACCGCAATGATATCCGCAAAAATAACCGCAATAATATCCGCAAAAATAACCGCAATGATATCCGCAAAAATAACCGCAAATATTACCGCAAAATAACCGCAATGATATCCGCAAAAATAACCGCAATAATATCCGCAAAAATAACCGCAAATATCACCGCAAAATAACCGCAATGATATCCGCAAAAATAACCGCAAATATTACCGCAAAATAACCGCAATGATATCCGCAAAAATAACCGCAAATATCACCGCAAAATAACCGCAATGATATCCGCAAAAATAACCGCAATAATATCCGCAAAAATAACCGCATTAATATCCGCAAAAATAACCGCAATGATATCCGCAAAAATAACCGCAAATATCACCGCAAAATAACCGCATTGATATCCGCAAAAATAACCGCAAATATTACAGCAAAATAACCGCAATAATATCCGCAAAAATAACCGCAATGATATCCGCAAAAATAACCGCAAATATTACCGCAAAATAACCGCAATGATATCCGCAAAAAAAACCGCAATGATATCCGCAAAAATAACCGCAATAATATCCGCAAAAATAACCGCAATGATATCCGCAAAAATAACCGCAAATATTACCGCAAAATAACCGCAATGATATCCGCAAAAATAACCGCAAATATTACCGCAAAATAACCGCAATGATATCCGCAAAAATAACCGCAAATATCACCGCAAAATAACCGCAATGATATCCGAAAAAATAACCGCAAATATCACCGCAAAATAACCGCAATGATATCCGCAAAAATAACACCAAATATCACCGCAAAATAACCGCAATGATATCCGAAAAAATAACCGCAAATATCACCGCAAAATAACCGCAATAATATCCGCTAAAATAACCGCAATAATATCCGCAAAAATAACCGCAATGATATCCGCAAAAATAACCGCAAATATCACCGCAAAATAACCGCAATGATATCCGCAAAAATAACCGCAATGATATCCGCAAAAATAACCGCAAATATTACCGCAAAATAACCGCAATGATATCCGCAAAAATAACCGCAAATATTACCGCAAAATAACCGCAATAATATCCGCAAAAATAACCGCAAATATCACCGCAAAATAACCGCAATGATATTCGCAAATATTACCGCAAAATAACGGCAATGATATCCGCAAAAATAACCGCAATGATATCCGCAAAAATAACCGCAATAATATCCGCAAAAATAACCGCAAATGTTACCGCAAAATAACCGCAATGATATCCGCAAAAATAACTGCAATGATATCCGCAAATATTTCCGCAAAATAACCGCAATAATATCCGCAAAAATAACCGCAATGATATCCGCAAAAATAACCGCAAATATTACCGCAAAATATCCGCAATGATATCCGCCAAAATAACCGCAAATATCACCGCATAATAACCGCAATGATATCCGCCAAAATAACCGCAATGATATCCGCAAAAATAACCGCAAATATTACCGCAAAATAACCGCAATGATATCCGCAAAAATAACCGCAAATATTACCGCAAAATAACCGCAATGATATCCGCAAAAATAACCGCAAATATTACCGCAATGATATCCGCAAAAATAACCGCAAATATCACCGCAAAATAACCGCAATGATATCCGAAAAAATATCCGCAAATATCACCGCAAAATATCCGCAATGATATCCGCAAAAATAACCGCAAATATCACCGCAAAATAACCGCAATGATATCCGAAAAAATAACCGCAAATATCACCGCAAAATAACCGCAATAATATCCGCAAAAATAACCGCAAATATCACCGCAAAATAACCGCAATGATATCCGCAAATATTACCGCAAAATAACCGCAATGATATCCGCAAAAATAACCGCAATGATATCCGCAAAAATAACCGCAATAATATCCGCAAAAATAACCGCAAATGTTACCGCAAAATAACCGCAATGATATCCGCAAAATTAACCGCAATGATATCCGCAAATATTACCGCAAAATAACCGCAATAATATCCGCAAAAATAACCGCAATGATATCCGCAAAAATAACCGCAAATATTACCGCAAAATAACCGCAATGATATCCGCAAAAATAACCGCAAATATCACCGCAAAATAACCGCAATGATATCCGCAAAAATAACCGCAATGATATCCGCAAAAATAACCGCAAATATTACCGCAAAATAACCGCAATGATATCCGCAAAAATAACCGCAAATATCACCGCAAAATAACCGCAATGATATCCGCAAAAATAACCGCAATAATATCCGCAAAAATAACCGCAATAATATCCGCAAAAATAACCGCAAATATCACCGCAAAATAACCGCAATGATATCCGCAAATATTACCGCAAAATAACCGCAATGATATCCGCAAAAATAACCGCAATGATATCCGCAAAAATAACCGCAATAATATCCGCAAAAATAACCGCAAATGTTACCGCAAAATAACCGCAATGATATCCGCAAAAATAACTGCAATGATATCCGCAAATATTACCGCAAAATAACCGCAATAATATCCGCAAAAATAACCGCAATGATATCCGCAAAAATAACCGCAAATATTACCGCAAAATAACCGCAATGATATCCGCCAAAATAACCGCAAATATCACCGCATAATAACCGCAATGATATCCGCAAAAATAACCGCAATAATATCCGCAAAAATAACCGCAAATATCACCGCAAAATAACCGCAATGATATCCGCAAATATTACCGCAAAATAACCGCAATGATATCCGCAAAAATAACCGCAATGATATCCGCAAAAATAACCGCAATAATATCCGCAAAAATAACCGCAAATGTTACCGCAAAATAACCGCAATGATATCCGCAAAAATAACTGCAATGATATCCGCAAATATTACCGCAAAATAACCGCAATAATATCCGCAAAAATAACCGCAATGATATCCGCAAAAATAACCGCAAATATTACCGCAAAATAACCGCAATGATATCCGCAAAAATAACCGCAAATATTACCGCAAAATAACCGCAATGATATCCGCAAAAATAACCGCAAATATCACCGCAAAATAACCGCAATGATATCCGAAAAAATAACCGCAAATATCTCCGCAAAATAACCGCAATGATATCCGCAAAAATAACCGCAAATATCACCGCAAAATAACCGCATTGATATCCGAAAAAATAACCGCAAATATCACCGCAAAATAACCGCAATAATATCCGCAAAAATAACCGCAATGATATCCGCAAAAATAACCGCAAATATCACCGCAAAATAACCGCAATGATATCCGCAAAAATAACCGCAATAATATCCGCAAAAATAACCGCAATAATACCCGCAAAAATAACCGCAAATATCACCGCAAAATTACCGCAATGATATCCGCAAATATTACCGCAAAATAACCGCAATGATATCCGCAAAAATAACCGCAATGATATCCGCAAAAATAACCGCAATAATATCCGCAAAAATAACCGCAAATGTTACCGCAAAATAACCGCAATGATATCCGCAAAAATAACCGCAATGATATCCGCAAATATTACCGCAAAATAACCGCAATGATATCCGCAAAAATAACCGCAAATATTACCGCAAAATAACCGCAATGATATCCGCAAAAATAACCGCAAATATCACCGCAAAATAACCGCAATGATATCCGAAAAAATAACCGCAAATATCACCGCAAAATAACCGCATTGATATCCGCAAAAATAACCGCAAATATTACCGTAAAATAACCGCAATGATATCCGCAAAAATAACCGCAAATATAACCGCAAAATAACCGCAATGATATCCGCAAAAATAACCGCAATAATATCCGCAAAAATAACCGCAATAATATCCGCAAAAATAACCGCAATGATATCCGCAAAAATAACCGCAAATATCACCGCAAAATAACCGCCATGATATCCGCAAAAATAACCGCAATAATATCCGGAAAAATAACCGCAAATATCACCGCTAAATAACCGCAATGATATCCGCAAAAATAACCGCAAATATTACCGCAAAATAACCGCATTGATATCCGCAAAAATAACCGCAATGATATCCGCAAAAATAACCGCAATAATATCCGCAAAAATAACCGCAATGATATCCGCAAAAATAACCGCAAATATTACCGCAAAATAACCGCAATGATATCCGCAAAAATAACCGGAATGATATCCGCAAAAATAACCGCAAATATTACCGCAAAATAACCGCAATGATATCCGCAAAAATAACCGCAAATATCTCCGCAAAATAACCGCAATGATATCCGAAAAAATAACCGCAAATATCACCGCAGAATAACCGCAATGATATCCGCAAAAATAACCGCAAATATCACCGCAAAATAACCGCAATGATATCCGCAAAAATAACCGCAAAAATATCCGCAAAAATAACCGCAAATATTACCGCAAAATAACCGCAATGATATCTGCAAAAATAACCGCAATGATATCCGCAAAAATAACCGCAAATATTACCGCAAAATAACCGCAATGATATCCGCAAAAATAACTGCAAATATTACCGCAAAATAACCGCATTGATATCCGCAAAAATAACCGCAATGATATCCGCAAAAATAACCGCAAATATTACCGCAAAATAACCGCATTGATATCCGCAAAAATAACCGCAATGATATCCGCAAAAATAACCGCAATAATATCCGCAAAAATAACCACAATGATATCCGCAAAAATAACCGCAAATATTACCGCAAAATAACCGCAATGATATCCGCAAAAATAACCGCAATGATATCCGCAAAAATAACCGCAAATATTACCGCAAAATAACCGCAATGATATCCGCAAAAATAACCGCACATATCACCGCAAAATAACCGCAATGATATCCGCAAAAATAACCGCAAATATCTCCGCAAAATAACCGCAATGATATCCGCAAAAATAACCGCAAATATCACCGCAAAATAACCGCAATGATATCCGCAAAAATAACCGCAATAATATCCGCAAAAATAACCGCAATAATATCCGCAAAAATAACCGCAATGATATCCGCAAAAATAACCGCAAATACTACCGCAAAATAACCGCAGTAATATCCGCAAAAATAACCGCAAATGTTACCGCAAAATAACAGCAATAATATCCGCAAAAATAACCGCAAATATTACCGCAAAATAACCGAAATGCTATCCGCAAAAATAACCGCAATAATATCCGCAAAAATAACCGCAAATATTACCGCAAAATAACCGCAATGATATCCGCAAAAATAACCGCAATAATATCCGCAAAAATAACCGCAAATGTTACCGCAAAATAACCGCAATGATATCCGCAAAAATAACCGCAATAATATCCGCAAAAATAACCGCAATAATATCCGCAAAAATAACCGCAATAATATCCGCAAAAATTACCGCAATGATATCCGCAAAATAACCGCAATGATATCCGTAAAAATAACCGCAATAATATCCGCAAAAATAACCGCAATGATATCCGCAAAAATAACCGCAAATATTACAGCAAAATAACCGCAATAATATCCGCAAAAATAACCGCAAACATTACCGCAAAATAACCGCAAATATCACCGCAAAATAACCGCTATGATATCCGCAAAAATAACCGCAAATATCACCGCAAAATAACCGCAATGATATCCGCAAAAATAACCGCAATTATATCCGCAAAAATAACCGCAATAATATCCGCAAAAATAACCGCAATGATATCCGCAAAAATAACCACAAATATTACCGCAAAATAACCGCAATGATATCCGCAAAAATAACAGCAAATATCACCGCAAAATAACCGCAATAATATCCGCAAAAATAACCTCCATAATATCCGCAAAAATAACCGCAATGATATCCGCAAAAATAACCGCAAATATTACCGCAAAATAACCGCAATGATATCCGCAAAAATAACCGCAAATATCACCGCAAAATAACCGCAATGATATCCGCAAAATTAACCGCAAATATTACCGCAAAATAACCGCAATGATATCCGCAAAAATAACCGCAATGATATCCGCAAAAATAACCGCAAATATTACAGCAAAATAACCGCAATAATATCCGCAAAAATAACCACAATGATATCCGCATAAATAACCGCAAATATCACCGCAAAATAACCGCAATGATATCCGCAAAAATAACCGCAATGATATCCGCAAAAATAACCGCAATAATATTCGCAAAAATAACCGCAATGATATCCGCAAAAATAACCGCAAATATCACCGCAAAATAACCGCAATGATATCCGCAAAAATAACCGCAATGATATCCGCAAAAATAACCGCAAATATCACCGCAAAATAACCGCAATGATATCCGCAAAAATAACCGCAATAATATCCGCAAAAATAACCGCAATGATATCCGCATAAATAACCGCAAATATCACCGCAAAATAACCGCAATGATATCCGCAAAAATAACCGCAATAATATCCGCAAAAATAACCACAATGATATCCGCATAAATAACCGCAAATATCACCGCAAAATAACCGCAATGATATCCGCAAAAATAACCGCAATAATATCCGCAAAAATAACCGCAATAATATCCGCAAAAATAACCGCAATAATATCCGCAAAAATTACCGCAATGATATCCGCAAAATAACCGCAATGATATCCGTAAAAATAACCGCAATAATATCCGCAAAAATAACCGCAATGATATCCGCAAAAATAACCGCAAATATTACAGCAAAATAACCGCAATAATATCCGCAAAAATAACCGCAAACATTACCGCAAAATAACCGCAAATATCACCGCAAAATAACCGCTATGATATCCGCAAAAATAACCGCAAATATCAACGCAAAATAACCGCAATGATATCCGCAAAAATAACCGCAATTATATCCGCAAAAATAACCGCAATAATATCCGCAAAAATAACCGCAATGATATCCGCAAAAATAACCACAAATATTACCGCAAAATAACCGCAATGATATCCGCAAAAATAACAGCAAATATCACCGCAAAATAACCGCAATAATATCCGCAAAAATAACCTCCATAATATCCGCAAAAATAACCGCAATGATATCCGCAAAAATAACCGCAAATATTACCGCAAAATAACCGCAATGATATCCGCAAAAATAACCGCAAATATCACCGCAAAATAACCGCAATGATATCCGCAAAATTAACCGCAAATATTACCGCAAAATAACCGCAATGATATCCGCAAAAATAACCGCAATGATATCCGCAAAAATAACCGCAAATATTACAGCAAAATAACCGCAATAATATCCGCAAAAATAACCACAATGATATCCGCATAAATAACCGCAAATATCACCGCAAAATAACCGCAATGATATCCGCAAAAATAACCGCAATGATATCCGCAAAAATAACCGCAATAATATTCGCAAAAATAACCGCAATGATATCCGCAAAAATAACCGCAAATATCACCGCAAAATAACCGCAATGATATCCGCAAAAATAACCGCAATGATATCCGCAAAAATAACCGCAAATATCACCGCAAAATAACCGCAATGATATCCGCAAAAATAACCGCAATAATATCCGCAAAAATAACCGCAATAATATCCGCAAAAATAACCGCAATGATATCCGCAACAATAACCGCAAATATCACCGCAAAATAACCGCAATGATATCCGCAAAAATAACCGCAATAATATCCGCAAAAAAAACCGCAAATATCACCGCAAAATAACCGCAATGATATCCGCAAATATTACCGCAAAATAACCGCAATGATATCCGCAAAAATAACCGCAATGATATCCGCAAAAATAACCGCAAATATCACCGCAAAATAACCGCAATGATATCCGCAAAAATAACCGCAATAATATCCGCAAAAATAACCGCAATAATATCCGCAAAAATAACCGCAATGATATCCGCAACAATAACCGCAAATATCACCGCAAAATAACCGCAATGATATCCGCAAAAATAACCGCAATAATATCCGCAAAAAAAACCGCAAATATCACCGCAAAATAACCGCAATGATATCCGCAAATATTACCGCAAAATAACCGCAATGATATCCGCAAAAATAACCGCAATGATATCCGCAAAAATAACCGCAATAATATCCGCAAAAATAACCGCAAATGTTACCGCAAAATATCCGCAATGATATCCGCAAAAATAACCGCAATGATATCCGCAAAAATAACCGCAATAATATCCGCAAAAATAACCGCAATGATATCCGCAAAAATAACCGCAATGATATCCGCAAAAATAACCGCAAATATTACCGCAAAATAACCGCAATGATATCCGCAAAAATAACCGCAAATATCACCGCAAAATAACCGCAATGATATCCGCAAAAATAACCGCAATAATATCCGCAAAAATAACCGCAAATATTACCGCAAAAATAACCGCAAATATCACCGCAAAATAACCGCAATGATATCCGCAAAAATAACCGCAAATATTACAGCAAAATAACCGCAATAATATCCGCAAAAATAACCGCAATGATATCCGCAAAAATAACCGCAAATATTACCGCAAAATAACCGCAATGATATCCGCAAAAATAACCGCAATGACATCCGCAAAAATAACCGCAATAATATCCGCAAAAATAACCGCAATGATATCCGCAAAAATAACCGCAAATATTACCGCAAAATAACCGCAATGATATCCGCAAAAATAACCGCAAATATTACCGCAAAATAACCGCAATGATATCCGCAAAAATAACCGCAAATATCACCGCAAAATAACCGCAATGATATCCGAAAAAATAACCGCAAATATCACCGCAAAATAACCGCATTGATATCCGCAAAAATAACCGCAAATATCACCGCAAAATAACCGCAATGATATCCGAAAAAATAACCGCAAATATCACCGCAAAATAACCGCAATAATATCCGCAAAAATAACCGCATTGATATCCGCAAAAATAACCGCAATGATATCCGCAAAAATAACCGCAATAATATCCGCAAAAATAACCGCAATGATATCCGCAAAAATAACCGCAAATATTACCGCAAAATAACCGCAATGATATCCGCAAAAATAACCGCAAATATTACCGCAAAATAACCGCAATGATATCCGCAAAAATAACCGCAATGATATCCGCAAAAATAACCGCAATAATATCCGCAAAAATAACCGCAATAATATCCGCAAAAATAACCGCAATAATATCCGCAAAAATAACCGCAAATGTTACCGCAAAATAACCGCAATGATATCCGCAAAAATAACCGCAATGATATCCGCAAATATTACCGCAAAATAACCGCAATAATATCCGCAAAAATAACCGCAATGATATCCGCAAAAATAACCGCAAATATTACCGCAAAATAACCGCAATGATATCCGCAAAAATAACCGCAAATATCACCGCAAAATAACCGCAATGATATCCGCAAAAATAACCGCAATGATATCCGCAAAAATAACCGCAAATATTACCGCAAAATAACCGCAATGATATCCGCAAAAATAACCGCAAATATCACCGCAAAATAACCGCAATGATATCCGAAAAAATAACCGCAAATATCACCGCAAAATAACCGCAATGATATCCGCAAAAATAACCGCAAATATCACCGCAAAATAACCGCAATGATATCCGAAAAAATAACCGCAAATATCACCGCAAAATAACCGCAATAATATCCGCAAAAATAACCGCAATAATATCCGCAAAAATAACCGCAATGATATCCGCAAAAATAACCGCAAATATCACCGCAAAATAACCGCAATGATATCCGCAAAAATAACCGCAATGATATCCGCAAAAATAACCGCAAATATCACCGCAAAATAACCGCAATGATATCCGCAAAAATAACCGCAATAATATCCGCAAAAATGACCGCAATAATATCCGCAAAAATAACCGCAAATATCACCGCAAAATAACCGCAATGATATCCGCAAATATTACCGCAAAATAACCGCAATGATATCCGCAAAAATAACCGCAATGATATCCGCAAAAATAACCGCAATAATATCCGCAAAAATAACCGCAAATGTTACCGCAAAATAACCGCAATGATATCCGCAAAAATAACCGCAATGATATCCGCAAATATTACCGCAAAATAACCGCAATAATATCCGCAAAAATAACCGCAATGATATCCGCAAAAATAACCGCAAATATTACCGCAAAATAACCGCAATGATATCCGCAAAAATAACCGCAAATATCACCGCAAAATAACCGCAATGATATCCGCAAAAATATTCGCAATGATATCCGCAAAAATAACCGCAAATATTACCGCAAAATAACCGCAATGATATCCGCAAAAATAACCGCAAATATCACCGCAAAATAACCGCAATGATATCCGCAAAAATAACCGCAATAATATCCGCAAAAATAACCGCAATAATATCCGCAAAAATAACCGCAATGATATCCGCAAAAATAACCGCAAATATTACCGCAAAATAACCGCAATGATATCCGCAAAAATAACCGCAAATATCACCGCAAAATAACCGCAATGATATCCGCAAAAATAACCGCAATGATATCCGCAAAAATAACCGCAAATATCACCGCAAAATAACCGCAATGATATCCGCAAAAATAACCGCAATAATATCCGCAAAAATAACCGCAATAATATCCGCAAAAATAACCGCAATTATATCCGCAACAATAACCGCAAATATCACCGCAAAATAACCGCAATGATATCCGCAAAAATAACCGCAATAATATCCGCAAAAAAAACCGCAAATATCACCGCTAAATAACCGCAATGATATCCGCAAATATTACCGCAAAATAACTGCAATGATATCCGCAAAAATAACCGCAATGATATCCGCAAAAATAACCGCAATAATATCCGCCAAAATAACTGCAAATGTTACCGCAAAATATCCGCAATGATATCCGCAAAAATAACCGCAATGATATCCGCAAAAATAACCGCAATAATATCCGCAAAAATAACCGCAATGATATCCGCAAAAATAACCGCAAATATTACCGCAAAATAACCGCAATGATATCCGCAAAAATAACCGCAAATATCTCCGCAAAATAACCGCAATGATATCCGCAAAAATAACCGCAATGATATCCGCAAAAATACCCGCAAATATTACCGCAAAATAACCGCAATGATATCCGCAAAAATAACCGCAAATATCACCGCAAAATAACCGCAATGATATCCGCAAAAATAACCGCAATAATATCCGCAAAAATAACCGCAAATATTACCGCAAAAATAACCGCAAATATCACCGCAAAATAACCGCAATGATATCCGCAAAAATAACCGCAAATATTACAGCAAAATAACCGCAATAATATCCGCAAAAATAACCGCAATGATATCCGCAAAAATAACCGCAAATATTACCGCAAAATAACCGCAATGATATCCGCAAAAATAACCGCAATGACATCCGCAAAAATAACCGCAATAATATCCGCAAAAATAACCGCAATGATATCCGCAAAAATAACCGCAAATATTACCGCAAAATAACCGCAATGATATCCGCAAAAATAACCGCAATGATATCCGCAAAAATAACCGCAAATATTACCGCAAAATAACCGCAATGATATCCGCAAAAATAACCGCAAATATTACCGCAAAATAACCGCAATGATATCCGCAAAAATAACCGCAAATATCACCGCAAAATAACCGCAATGATATCCGCAAAAATAACCGCAATGATATCCGCAAAAATAACCGCAAATATTACCGCAAAATAACCGCAATGATATCCGCAAAATAACCGCAATGATATCCGCAAAAATAACCGCAAATATCACCGCAAAATAACCGCAATGATATCCGCAAAAATAACCGCAATGATATCCGCAAAAATAACTGCAATAATATCCGCAAAAATAACCGCAATGATATCATCAAAATAACCGCAAATATCACCGCAAAATAACCGCAATGATATCCGCAAATATCTCCGCAAAATAACCGCAATGATATCCGCAAAAATAACCGCAATAATATCCGCAAAAATAACCGCAATGATATCCGCAAAAATAACCGCAAATATTACCGCAAAATAACCGCAATGATATCCGCAAAAATAACCGCAATGATATCCGCAAAAATAACCGCAAATATTACCGCAAAATAACCGCAATGATATCCGCAAAAATAACCGCAAATATCACCGCAAAATAACCGCAATGATATCCGCAAAAATAACCGCAATGATATCCGCAAAAATAACCGCAAATATTACCGCAAAATAACCGCAATGATATCCGCAAAAATAACCGCAATGACATCCGCAAAAATAACCGCAATAATATCCGCAAAAATAACCGCAATGATATCCGCAAAAATAACCGCAAATATTACCGCAAAATAACCGCAATGATATCCGCAAAAATAACCGCAAATATTACCGCAAAATAACCGCAATGATATCCGCAAAAATAACCGCAAATATCACCGCAAAATAACCGCAATGATATCCGCAAAAATAACCGCAATGATATCCGCAAAAATAACCGCAAATATTACCGCAAAATAACCGCAATGATATCCGCAAAAATAACCGCAATGATATCCGCAAAAATAACCGCAAATATCACCGCAAAATAACCGCAATGATATCCGCAAAAATAACCGCAATGATATCCGCAAAAATAACTGCAATAATATCCGCAAAAATAACCGCAATGATATCCGCAAAAATAACCGCAAATATTACCGCAAAATAACCGCAATGATATCCGCAAAAATAACCGCAAATATCACCGCAAAATAACCGCTATGATATCCGCAAAAATAACCGCAATAATATCCGCAAAAATAACCGCAATGATATCCGCAAAAATAACCGCAATGATATCCGCAAAAATAACCGCAAATATCACCGCAAAATAACCGCAATGATATCCGCAAAAATAACCGCAAATATTACCGCAAAATAACCGCAATGATATCCGCAAAAATAACCGCAATGATATCCGCAAAAATAACCGCAATTATATCCGCAAAAATATCCGCAATGATATCCGCAAAAATAATTGCAATAATATCCGCAAAAATAACCGCAAATATTACCGCAAAATAACCGCAATGATATCCGCAAAAATAACCGCAATGATATCCGCAAAAATAACCGCAAATATCACCGCAAAATAACCGCAATGATATCCGCAAAAATAACCGCAATGATATCCGCAAAAATAACCGCAAATATTACCGCAAAATAACCGCAATGATATCCGCAAAAATAACCGCAATGATATCCGCAAAAATAACCGCAAATATCACCGCAAAATAACCGCAATGATATCCGCAAAAATAACCGCAATGATATCCGCAAAAATAACTGCAATAATATCCGCAAAAATAACCGCAATGATATCCGCAAAAATAACCGCAAATATTACCGCAAAATAACCGCAATGATATCCGCAAAAATAACCGCAATGATATCCGCAAAAATAACCGCAAATATTACCGCAAAATAACCGCAATGATATCCGCAAAAATAACCGCAAATATCACCGCAAAATAACCGCAATGATATCCGCAAAAATAACCGCAATGATATCCGCAAAAATAACCGCAAATATTACCGCAAAATAACCGCAATGATATCCGCAAAAATAACCGCAATGATATCCGCAAAAATAACCGCAAATATCCTCGCAAAATAACCGCAATGATATCCGCAAAAATAACCGCAATGATATCCGCAAAAATAACTGCAATAATATCCGCAAAAATAACCGCAATGATATCCGCAAAATAACCGCAAATATCACCGCAAAATAACCGCAATGATATCCGCAAAAATAACCGCAAATATTACCGCAAAATAACCGCAATGATATCCGCAAAAATAACCGCAAATATCACCGCAAAATAACCGCAATGATATCCGAAAAAATAACCGCAAATATCACCGCAAAATAACCGCAATGATATCCGCAAAAATAACCGCAATGATATCCGCAAATATTACCGCAAAATAACCGCAATAATATCCGCAAAAATAACCGCAATGATATCCGCAAAAATAACCGCAAATATTACCGCAAAATAACCGCAATGATATCCGCAAAAATAACCGCAAATATCACCGCAAAATAACCGCAATGATATCCGCAAAAATAACCGCAAATATTACCGCAAAATAACCGCATTGATATCCGCAAAAATAACCGCAATGATATCCGCAAAAATAACCGCAATAATATCCGCAAAAATAACCGCAATGATATCCGCAATAATAACCGCAAATATTACCGCAAAATAACCGCAATGATATCCGCAAAAATAACCGCAATGATATCCGCAAAAATAACCGCAAATATTACCGCAAAATAACCGCAAAGATATCCGCAAAAATAACCGCACATATCACCGCAAAATAACCGCAATGATATCCGCAAAAATAACCGCAATAATATCCGCAAAAATAACCGCAAATATTACCGCAAAATAACCGCAATGATATCCGCAAAAATAACCGCAAATATAACCGCAAAATAACCGCAATGATATCCGCAAAAATAACCGCAAATATTACCGCAAAATAACCGCATTGATATCCGCAAAAATAACCGCAATGATATCCGCAAAAATAACCGCAAATATTACCGCAAAATAACCGCATTGATATCCGCAAAAATAACCGCAATGATATCCGCAAAAATAACCGCAATAATATCCGCAAAAATAACCGCAATGATATCCGCAAAAATAACCGCAAATATTACCGCAAAATAACCGCAATGATATCCGCAAAAATAACCGCAATGATATCCGCAAAAATAACCGCAAATATTACCGCAAAATAACCGCAATGATATCCGCAAAAATAACCGCACATATCACCGCAAAATAACCGCAATGATATCCGCAAAAATAACCGCAAATATCTCCGCAAAAATAACCGCAATGATATCCGCAAAAAGAACCGCAAATATTACCGCAAAATAACCGCAATGATATCCGCAAAAATAACCACAAATATCACCGCAAAATAACCGCAATGATATCCGCAAAAAAAACCGCAATAATATCCGCAAAAATAACCGCAATAATATCCGCAAAAATAACCGCAATGATATCCGCAAAAATAACCGCAAATATCACCGCAAAATAACCGCAATGATATCCGCAAAAATAACCGCAATAATATCCGGAAAAATAACCGCAAATATCACCGCAAAATAACCGCAATGATATCCGCAAAAATAACCGCAATAATATCCGCAAAAATAACCGCAATGATATCCGCAATAATAACCGCAAATATTACCGCAAAATAACCGCAATGATATCCGCAAAAATAACCGCAATGATATCCGCAAAAATAACCGCAAATATTACCGCAAAATAACCGCAATGATATCCGCAAAAATAACCGCACATATCACCGCAAAATAACCGCAATGATATCCGCAAAAATAACCGCAATAATATCCGCAAAAATAACCGCAAATATTACCGCAAAATAACCGCAATGATATCCGCAAAAATAACCGCAAATATAACCGCAAAATAACCGCAATGATATCCGCAAAAATAACCGCAAATATTACCGCAAAATAACCGCATTGATATCCGCAAAAATAACCGCAATGATATCCGCAAAAATAACCGCAAATATTACCGCAAAATAACCGCATTGATATCCGCAAAAATAACCGCAATGATATCCGCAAAAATAACCGCAATAATATCCGCAAAAATAACCGCAATGATATCCGCAAAAATAACCGCAAATATTACCGCAAAATAACCGCAATGATATCCGCAAAAATAACCGCAATGATATCCGCAAAAATAACCGCAAATATTACCGCAAAATAACCGCAATGATATCCGCAAAAATAACCGCACATATCACCGCAAAATAACCGCAATGATATCCGCAAAAATAACCGCAAATATCTCCGCAAAAATAACCGCAATGATATCCGCAAAAAGAACCGCAAATATTACCGCAAAATAACCGCAATGATATCCGCAAAAATAACCACAAATATCACCGCAAAATAACCGCAATGATATCCGCAAAAAAAACCGCAATAATATCCGCAAAAATAACCGCAATAATATCCGCAAAAATAACCGCAATGATATCCGCAAAAATAACCGCAAATATCACCGCAAAATAACCGCAATGATATCCGCAAAAATAACCGCAATAATATCCGGAAAAATAACCGCAAATATCACCGCAAAATAACCGCAATGATATCCGCAAAAATAACCGCAAATATTACCGCAAAATAACCGCATTGATATCCGCAAAAATAACCGCAATGATATCCGCAAAAATAACCGCAATAATATCCGCAAAAATAACCGCAATGATATCCGCAAAAATAACCGCAAATATTACCGCAAAATAACCGCAATGATATCCGCAAAAATAACCGCAATGATATCCGCAAAAATAACCGCAAATATTACCGCAAAATATCCGCAATGATATCCGCAAAAATAACCGCAAATATCACCGCAAAATAACCGCAATGATATCCGAAAAAATAACCGCAAATATCACCGCAAAATAACCGCAATGATATCCGCAAAAATAACTGCAAATATCACCGCAAAATAACCGCAATGATATCCGCAAAAATAACCGCAATAATATCCGCAAAAATAACCGCAAATATTACCGCAAAATAACCGCAATGATATCCGCAAAAATAACCGCAATGATATCCGCAAAAATAACCGCAAATATTACCGCAAAATAACCGCGATGATATCCGCAAAAATAACCGCAAATATTACCGCAAAATAACCGCATTGATATCCGCAAAAATAACCGCAATGATATCCGCAAAAATAACCGCAAATATTACCGCAAAATAACCGCAATGATATCCGCAAAAATAACCGCAATGATATCCGCAAAAATAACCGCAAATATTACCGCAAAATAACCGCAATGATATCCGCAAAAATAACCGCACATATCACCGCAAAATAACCGCAATGATATCCGCAAAAATAACCGCAATAATATCCGCAAAAATAACCGCAATGATATCCGCAAAAATAACCGCAAATATTACCGCAAAATAACCGCAATGATATCCGCAAAAATAACCGCAATTATATCCGCAAAAATAACCGCAAATATTACCGCAAAATAACCGCAATGATATCCGCAAAAATAACCGCACATATCACCGCAAAATAACCGCTATGATATCCGCAAAAATAACCGCAAATATCTCCGCAAAATAACCGCAATGATATCCGCAAAAATAACCGCAAATATCACCGAAAAATAACCGCAATGATATCCGCAAAAATAACCGCAATAATATCCGCAAAAATAACCGCAATAATATCCGCAAAAATAACCGCAATGATATCCGCAAAAATTACCGCAAATACTACCGCAAAATAACCGCAGTAATATCCGCAAAAATAACCGCAAATGTTACCGCAAAATAACAGCAATAATATCCGCAAAAATAACCGCAAATATTACCGCAAAATAACCGCAATGATATCCGCAAAAATAACCGCAATAATATCCGCAAAAATAACCGCAAATATTACCGCAAAATAACCGCAATGATATCCGCAAAAATAACCGCAATAATATCCGCAAAAATTACCGCAAATGTTACCGCAAAATAACAGCAATAATATCCGCAAAAATAACCGCAAATATTACCGCAAAATAACCGAAATGATTTCCGCAAAAATAACCGCAATAATATCCGCAAAAATAACCGCAAATATTACCGCAAAATAACCGCAATGATATCCGCAAAAATAACCGCAATAATATCCGCAAAAATAACCGCAAATGTTACCGCAAAATAACCGCAATGATATCCGCAAAAATAACCGCAATAATATCCGCAAAAATAACCGCAATAATATCCGCAAAAATAACCGCAATGATATCTGCAAAAATAACCGCAAATATTACCGCAAAATAACCGCAATGATATCCGCAATAATAACCGCAAATATTACCGCAAAATAACCGCAATGATATCCGCAAAAATAACCGCAATAATATCCGCAAAAATAACCGCAATGATATCCGCAAAAATAACCGCAAATATTACCGCAAAATAACCGCAATGATATCCGCAAAAATAACCGCAATAATATCCGCAAAAAAAACCGCAATGATATCCGCATAATTAACCGCAAATATTACGGCAAAATAACCGCAATAATATCCGCAAAAATAACCGCAATGATATCCGCAAAATAACCGCAAATATCACCGCAAAATAACCGCAATGATATCCGCAAATAACACCGCAAAATAACCGCAATGATATCCGCAAAAATAACCGCAATAATATCCGCAAAAATAACCGCAATAATATCCGCAAAAATAACCGCAATGATATCCGCAAAAATAATCGCAATAATATCCGCAAAAATAACCGCAATAATATCCGCAAAAATAACCGCAATGATATCCGCAAAAATAACCGCAAATATCACCGCAAAATAACCGCAATGATATCCGCAAAAATAACCGCAATAATATCCGCAAAAATAACCGCAAATATCACCGCAAAATAACCGCAATGATATCCGCCAAAATAACCGCAAATATTACCGCAAAATAACCGCAATGATATCCGCAAAAATAACCGCAATGATATCCGCAAAAATAACCGCAATAATGTCCGCAAAAATAACCGCAATGATATCCGCAAAAATAACCGCAAATATCACCGCAAAATAACCGCAATGATATCCGCAAAAATAACCGCAATGATATGAGCAAAAATAACCGCAAATATTACCGCAAAATAACCGCAAATATCACCGCAAAATAACCGCAATGATATCCGCAAAAATAACCGCAAATATCACCGCAAAATAACCGCAATGATATCCGCAAAAATAACCGCAATAATATCCGCAAAAATAACCGCAATGATATCCGCAAAATTAACCGCAAATATTACAGCAAAATAACCGCAATAATATCCGCAAAAATAACCGCAAATATTACCGCAAAATAACCGCAATGATATCCGCAAAAATAACCGCAATGATATCTGCAAAAATAACCGCAAATATTACCGCAAAATAACCGCAATGATATCCGCAAAAATAACCGCAATGATATCCGCAAAAATAACCGCAATGATATCCGCAAAAATAACCGCAATAATATCCGCCAAATAACCGCAAATATCACCGCAAAATAACCGCAATGATATCCGCAAAAATAACCGCAAATAATACCGCAAAATAACCGCAATGATATCCGCAAAAATAACCGCAAATATCACCGCAAAATAACCGCAATGATATCCGCAAAAATAACCGCAATGATATCCGCAAAAATAACCGCAATAATATCCGCAAAAATAACCGCAAATATCACCGCAAAATAACCGCAATAATATCCGCAAAAATAACCGCAATGATATCCGCAAAAATAACCGCAAATATCACCGCAAAATAACCGCAATGATATCCGCAAAAATAACCGCAATAATATCCGCAAAAATATCCGCAAATGTTACCGCAAAATAACCGCAATGATATCCGCAAAAATAACCGCAAATATCACCGCAAAATAACCGCAATGATATCCGCAAAAATAACCGCAATGATATCCGCAAAAATAACCGCAATAATATCCGCAAAATTAACCACAAATATTACAGCAAAATAACCGCAATGATATCCGCAAAAATAACCGAAATGATATCCGCAAAAATAACCGCAAATACTACCGCAAAATAACCGCAATGATATCCGCAAAAATAACCGCAATGATATCCGCAAAATTAACCGCAAATATTACAGCAATATAACCGCAATGATATCCGCAAAAATAACCGCAATAATATCCGCAAAAATAACCGCCATGATATCCGCAAAAATAACCGCAAGTATTACCGCAATGATATCCGCAAAAATAACCGCAATGATATCCGCAAAAATAACCGCAATGATATCCGCAAAAATAACCGCAATAATATCCGCAAAAATAACCGCAAATGTTACCGCAATATAACCGTAATGATATCCGCAAAAATAACCGCAATAATATCCGCAAAAATAACCGCAAATATTACCGCAAAATAACCGCAATGATATCCGCAAAAATAACCGCAAATATTACCGCAAAATAACCGCAATGATATCCGCAAAAATAACCGCAAATATTACAGCAAAATAAATGCAATAATATCCGCAAAAATAACCGCAATGATATCCGCAAAATAACCGCAAATATCACCGCAAAATAACCGCAATGATATCCGCAAATATCACCGCAAAATAACCGCAATGATATCCGCAAAAATAACCGCAATAATATCCGCAAAATTAACCGCAAATATTACAGCAAAATAACCGCAATGATATCCGCAAAAATAACCGCAAATATTACCGCAAAATAACCGCAATGATATCCGCAAAAATAACCGCAAATATCACCGCAAAATAACCGCAATGATATCCGCTAAAATAACCGCAATAATATCCGCAAAATTAACCGCAAATATTACCGCAAAATAACCGCAATGATATCCGCAAAAATAACCGCAAATATCACCGCAAAATAACCGCAATGATATCCGCAAAAATAACCGCAAATATCACCGCAAAATAACCGCAATGATATCCGCTAAAATAACCGCAATAATATCCGCAAAATTAACCGCAAATATTACCGCAAAATAACCGCAATGATATCCGCAAAAATAACCGCAAATATCACCGCAAAATAACCGCAATGATATCCGCAAAAATAACCGCAATGATATCCGCAAAAATAACCGCAATAATATCCGCAAAAATAACCGCAATGATATCCGCAAAAATAACCGCAAATATCACCGCAAAATAACCGCAATGATATCCGCAAAAATAACCGCAAATATCACCGCAAAATAACCGCAATGATATCCGCAAAAATAACCGCAATAATATCCGCAAAATTAACCGCAAATATTACAGCAAAATAACCGCAATGATATCCGCAAAAATAACCGCAAATATTACCGCAAAATAACCGCAATGATATCCGCAAAAATAACCGCAAATATCACCGCAAAATAACCGCAATGATATCCGCTAAAATAACCGCAATAATATCCGCAAAATTAACCGCAAATATTACCGCAAAATAACCGCAATGATATCCGCAAAAATAACCGCAAATATCACCGCAAAATAACCGCAATGATATCCGCAAAAATAACCGCAATGATATCCGCAAAAATAACCGCAATAATATCCGCAAAAATAACCGCAATGATATCCGCAAAAATAACCGCAAATATTACCGCAAAATATCCGCAATGATATCCGCAAAAATAACCGCAATAATATCCGCAAAAATAACCGCAATGATATCCGCATAATTAACCGCAAATATTACTACAAAATAACCGCAATAATATCCGCAAAAATAACCGCAATGATATCCGCAAAATAACCGCAAATATCACCGCAAAATAACCGCAATGATATCCGCAAATATCACCGCAAAATAACCGCAATGATATCCGCAAAAATAACCGCAATAATATCCGCAAAAATAACCGCAATAATTACCGCAAAAATAACCGCAATGATATCCGCAAAAATATCCGCAAATATCACCGCAAAATAACCGCAATGATATCCGCAAAAATAACCGCAATAATATCCGCAAAAATAACCGCAAATATCACCGCAAAATAACCGCAATAATATCCGCAAAAAGAACCGCAATAATATCCGCAAAAATAACCGCAATGATATCCGCAAAAATAACCGCAAATATCACCGCAAAATAACCGCAATGATATCCGCAAAAATAACCGCAAATATTACCGCAAAATAACCGCAATGATATCCGCAAAAATAACCGCAAATATTACCGCAAAATAACCGCAATGATATCCGCAAAAATAACCGCAAATATCACCGCAAAATAACCGCAATTGTATCCGAAAAAATAACCGCAAATATCACCGCAAAATAACCGCAATGATATCCGCAAAAATAACCGCAAATATCACCGCAAAATAACCGCAATGATATCCGCAAAAATAACCGCAATAATATCCGCAAAAATATCCGCTAATATTACCGCAAAATAACCGCAATGATATCCGCAAAAATAACCGCAATGATATCCGCAAAAATAACCGCAAATATTACCGCAAAATAACCGCAATGACATCCGCAAAAATAACCGCAAATATTACCGCAAAATAACCGCATTGATATCCGCAAAAATAACCGCAATGATATCCGCAAAAATAACCGCAATAATATCCGCAAAAATAACCGCAATGATATCCGCAAAAATAACCGCAAATATTACCGCAAAATAACCGCAATTATATCCGCAAAAATAACCGCAATGATATCCGCAAAAATAACCGCAAATATTACCGCAAAATAACCGCAATGATATCCGCAAAAATAACCGCACATATCACCGCAAAATAACCGCAATGATATCCGCCAATATAACCGCAAATATCACCGCAAAATAACCGCAATGATATCCGCAAAAATAACCGCAAATATCACCGCAAAATAACCGCAATGATATCCGCAAAAATAACCGCAATAATATCCGCAAAAATAACCGCAAATGTTACCGCAAAATAACCGCAATAATATCCGCAAAAATAACCGCAATGATATCCGCAAAAATAACAGCAAACAACACCGCAAAATAACCGCAATGATATCCGCAAAAATAACCGCAATAATATCCGCAAAAATAACCGCAAATATCACCGCAAAATAACCGCAATGATATCCGCAATAATAACCGCAAATATTACCGCAAAATAACCGCAATGATATCCGCAAAATAACCGCAAATATCACCGCAAAATAACCGCAATGATATCCGCAAATATCACCGCAAAATAACCGCAAAATAACCGCAATAATATCCGCAAAAATAACCGCTAATATTACCGCAAAATAACCGCAATGATATCCGCAAAAATAACCGCAATGATATCTGCAAAAATAACCGCAAATATTACCGCAAAATAACCGCAATGATATCCGCAAAAATAACCGCAATGATATCCGCAAAAATAACCGCAATTATATCCGCAAAAATAACCGCAATAATATCCGCAAAAATAACCGCAAATATCACCGCAAAATAACCGCAATGATATCCGCAAAAATAACCGCAAATATTACCGCAAAATAACCGCAATGATATCCGCAAAAATAACCGCAAATATCACCGCAAAATAACCGCAATGATATCCGCAAAAATAACCGCAATGATATCCGCAAATATAACCGCAATAATATCCGCAAAAATAACCGCAAATATCACCGCAAAATAACCGCAATAATATCCGCAAAAATAACCGCAATGATATCCGCAAAAATAACCGCAAATATCACCGCAAAATAACCGCAATGATATCCGCAAAAATAACCGCAATAATATCCGCAAAAATAACCGCAAATGTTACCGCAAAATAACCGCAATGATATCCGCAAAAATAACCGCAATCATATCCGCAAAAATAACCGCAATAATGTCCGCAAAAATAACCGCAATGATATCCGCAAAAATAACCGCAAATATCACCGCAAAATAACCGCAATGATATCCGCAAAAATAACCGCAATGATATCCGCAAAAATAACCGCAAGTATTACCGCAAAATAACCGCAATGATATCCGCAAAAATAACCGCAATGATATCCGCAAAAATAACCGCAATAATATCCGCAAAAATAACCGCAAATGTTACCGCAATATAACCGCAATGATATCCGCAAAAATAACCGCAATAATATCCGCAAAAATAACCGCAAATATTACCGCAAAATAACCGCAATGATATCCGCAAAAATAACCGCAAATATTACCGCAAAATAACCGCAATGATATCCGCAAAAATAACCGCAAATATTACAGCAAAATAAATGCAATAATATCCGCAAAAATAACCGCAATGATATCCGCAAAATAACCGCAAATATCACCGCAAAAATAACCGCAATAATATCCGCAAAAATAACCGCCATGATATCCGCAAAAATAACCGCAAGTATTACCGCAATGATATCCGCAAAATTAACCGCAATGATATCCGCAAAAATAACCGCAATGATATCCGCAAAAATAACCGCAATAATATCCGCAAAAATAACCGCAAATGTTACCGCAATATAACCGCAATGATATCCGCAAAAATAACCGCAATAATATTCGCAAAAATAACCGCAAATATTACCGCAAAATAACCGCAATGATATCCGCAAAAATAACCGCAAATATTACCGCAAAATAACCGCAATGATATCCGCAAAAATAACCGCAAATATTACAGCAAAATAAATGCAATAATATCCGCAAAAATAACCGCAATGATATCCGCAAAATAACCGCAAATATCACCGCAAAATAACCGCAATGATATCCGCAAATATCACCGCAAAATAACCGCAATGATATCCGCAAAAATAACCGCAATAATATCCGCAAAATTAACCGCAAATATTACAGCAAAATAACCGCAATGATATCCGCAAAAATAACCGCAAATATTACCGCAAAATAACCGCAATGATATCCGCAAAAATAACCGCAAATATCACCGCAAAATAACCGCAATGATATCCGCTAAAATAACCGCAATAATATCCGCAAAATTAACCGCAAATATTACCGCAAAATAACCGCAATGATATCCGCAAAAATAACCGCAAATATCACCGCAAAATAACCGCAATGATATCCGCAAAAATAACCGCAAATATCACCGCAAAATAACCGCAATGATATCCGCAAAAATAACCGCAAATATTACAGCAAAATAACCGCAATAATATCCGCAAAAATAACCGCAAATATTACCGCAAAATAACCGCAATGATATCCGCAAAAATAACCGCAAATATCACCGCAAAATAACCGCAATGATATCCGCAAAAATAACCGCAAATATCACCGCAAAATAACCGCAATGATATCCGCAAAAATAACCGCAAATATTACAGCAAAATAACCGCAATAATATCCGCAAAAATAACCGCAAATATTACCGCAAAATAACCGCAATGATATCCGCAAAAATAACCGCAAATATCACCGCAAAATAACCGCAATGATATCCGCAAAAATAACCGCAATGATATCCGCAAAAATAACCGCAATAATATCCGCAAAAATAACCGCAATGATATCCGCAAAAAAAACCGCAAATATTACCGCAAAATATCCGCAATGATATCCGCAAAAATAACCGCAATAATATCCGCAAAAATAACCGCAATGATATCCGCATAATTAACCGCAAATATTACTACAAAATAACCGCAATAATATCCGCAAAAATAACCGCAATGATATCCGCAAAATAACCGCAAATATCACCGCAAAATAACCGCAATGATATCCGCAAATATCACCGCAAAATAACCGCAATGATATCCGCAAAAATAACCGCAATAATATCCGCAAATATCACCGCAAAATAACCGCAATGATATCCGCAAAAATAACCGCAATAATATCCGCTAAAATAACCGCAAATATCACCGCAAAATAACCGCAATAATATCCGCAAAAATAACCGCAATAATATCCGCAAAAATAACCGCAATGATATCCGCAAAAATAACCGCAAATATCACCGCAAAATAACCGCAATGATATCCGCAAAAATAACCGCAAATGTTACCGCAAAATAACCGCAATGATATCCGCAAAAATAACCGCAATCATATCCGCAAAAATAACCGCAATAATATCCGCAAAAATAACCGCAATGATATCCGCAAAAATAACCGCAAATATCACCGCAAAATAACCGCAATGATATCCGCAAAAATAACCGCAATGATATCCGCAAAAATAACCGCAATAATATCCGCAAAATTAACCACAAATATTACAGCAAAATAACCGCAATGATATCCGCAAAAATAACCGAAATGATATCCGCAAAAATAACCGCAAATATTACCGCAAAATAACCGCAATGATATCCGCAAAAATAACCGCAATGATATCCGCAAAATTAACCGCAAATATTACAGCAATATAACCGCAATGATATCCGCAAAAATAACCGCAATAATATCCGCAAAAATATCCGCAATGATATCCGCAAAAATAACCGCAAGTATTACCGCAAAATAACCGCAATGATATCCGCAAAAATAACCGCAATGATATCCGCAAAAATAACCGCATTGATATCCGCAAAAATAACCGCAATAATATCCGCAAAAATAACCGCAAATGTTACCGCAATATAACCGCAATGATATCCGCAAAAATAACCGCAATAATATCCGCAAAAATAACCGCAAATATTACCGCAAAATAACCGCAATGATATCCGCAAAAATAACCGCAAATATTACCGCAAAATAACCGCCATGATATCCGCAAAAATAACCGCAAATATTACAGCAAAATAAATGCAATAATATCCGCAAAAATAACCGCAATGATATCCGCAAAATAACCGCAAATATCACCGCAAAATAACCGCAATGATATCCGCAAAAATAACCGCAATAATATCCGCAAAATTAACCGCAAATATTACAGCAAAATAACCGCAATGATATCCGCAAAAATAACCGCAATAATATCCGCAAAAATAACCGCAATGATATCCGCAAAAATAACCGCAAATATTACCGCAAAATAACCGCAATGATATCCGCAAAAATAACCGCATATATCACCGCAAAATAACCGCAATGATATCCGCTAAAATAACCGCAATAATATCCGCAAAAATAACCGCAAATATTACCGCAAAATAACCGCAATGATATCCGCAAAAATAACCGCAAATATCACCGCAAAATAACCGCAATGATATCCGCAAAAATAACCGCAATGATATCCGCAAAAATAACCGCAATAATATAAGCAAAAATAACCGCAATGATATCCGCAAAAATAACCGCAAATATTACCGCAAAATATCCGCAATGATATCCGCAAAAATAACCGCAATAATATCCGCAAAAATAACCGCAATGATATCCGCATAATTAACCGCAAATATTACTACAAAATAACCGCAATAATATCCGCAAAAATAACCGCAATGATATCCGCAAAATAACCGCAAATATCACCGCAAAATAACCGCAATGATATCCGCAAATATCACCGCAAAATAACCGCAAAGATATCCGCAAAAATAACCGCAATAATATCCGCAAAAATAACCGCAATAATTACCGCAAAAATAACCGCAATGATATCCGCAAAAATATCCGCAAATATCACCGCAAAATAACCGCAATGATATCCGCAACAATAAACCGCAATAATATCCGCAAAAATAACCGCAAATATCACCGCAAAATAACCGCAATAATATCCGCAAAAATAACCGCAATAATATCCGCAAAAATAACCGCAATGATATCCGCAAAAATAACCGCAAATATCACCGCAAAATAACCGCAATGATATCCGCAAAAATAACCGCAAATATTACCGCAAAATAACCGCAATGATATCCGCAAAAATAACCGCAAATATCACCGCAAAATAACCGCAATGATATCCGAAAAAATAACCGCAAATATCACCGCAAAATAACCGCAATGATATCCGCAAAAATAACCGCAAATATCACCGCAAAATAACCGCAATGATATCCGCAAAAATAACCGCAATAATATCCGCAAAAATATCCGCTAATATTACCGCAAAATAACCGCAATGATATCCGCAAAAATAACCGCAAATATTACCGCAAAATAACCGCAATGACATCCGCAAAAATAACCGCAAATATTACCGCAAAATAACCGCAATAATATCCGCAAAAATAACCGCAATGATATCCGCAAAAATAACCGCAATGATATCCGCAAAAATAACCGCAATAATATCCGCAAAAATAACCGCAATGATATCCGCAAAAATAACCGCAAATATTACCGCAAAATAACCGCAATGATATCCGCAAAAATAACCGCAAATATTACCGCAAAATAACCGCAATGATATCCGCAAAAATAACCGCAAATATCACCGCAAAATAACCGCAATGATATCCGAAAAAATAACCGCAAATATCACCGCAAAATAACCGCAATGATATCCGCAAAAATAACCGCAAATATCACCGCAAAATAACCGCAATGATATCCGCAAAAATAACCGCAATAATATCCGCAAAAATATCCGCTAATATTACCGCAAAATAACCGCAATGATATCCGCAAAAATAACCGCAAATATTACCGCAAAATAACCGCAATGACATCCGCAAAAATAACCGCAAATATTACCGCAAAATAACCGCATTGATATCCGCAAAAATAACCGCAATGATATCCGCAAAAATAACCGCAATAATATCCGCAAAAATAACCGCAATGATATCCGCAAAAATAACCGCAAATATTACCGCAAAATAACCGCAATGATATCCGCAAAAATAACCGCAATGATATCCGCAAAAATAACCGCAAATATTACCGCAAAATAACCGCAATGATATCCGCAAAAATAACCGCACATATCACCGCAAAATAACCGCAATGATATCCGCCAAAATAACCGCAAATATCACCGCAAAATAACCGCAATGATATCCGCAAAAATAACCGCAAATATCACCGCAAAATAACCGCAATGATATCCGCAAAAATAACCGCAATAATATCCGCAAAAATAACCGCAATGATATCCGCTAAAATAACCGCAATAATATCCGCAAAAATAACCGCAAATATCACCGCAAAATAACCGCAATGATATCCGCAATAATAACCGCAAATATTACCGCAAAATAACCGCAATGATATCCGCAAAATAGCCGCAAATATCACCGCAAAATAACCGCAATGATATCCGCAAATATCACCGCAAAATAACCGCAATGATATCCGCAAAAATAACCGCAAATATCACCGCAAAATAACCGCAATGATATCCGCAAAAATAACCGCAAATATTACAGCAAAATATCCGCAATAATATCCGCAAAAATAACCGCAAATATTACCGCAAAATAACCGCAATGATATCCGCAAAAATAACCGCAAATATCACCGCAAAATAACCGCAATGATATCCGCAAAAATAACCGCAAATATTACCGCAAAATAACCGCCATGATATCCGCAAAAATAACCGCAATGATATCCGCAAAAATAACCGCAATAATATCCGCAAAAATAACCGCAATGATATCCGCAAAAATAACCGCCAATATTACCGCAAAATAACCGCAATGATATCCGCAAAAATAACCGCAAATATTACCGCAAAATAACCGCAATGATATCCGCAAAAATAACCGCAAATATCACCGCAAAATAACCGCAATGATATCCGAAAAAATAACCGCAAATATCACCGCAAAATAACCGCAATGATATCCGCAAAAATAACCGCAAATATCACCGCAAAATAACCGCAATGATATCCGCAAAAATAACCGCAATAATATCCGCAAAAATATCCGCTAATATTACCGCAAAATAACCGCAATGATATCCGCAAAAATAACCGCAAATATCACCGCAAAATAACCGCAATGATATCCGCAAAAATAACCGCAATAATATCCGCAAAAATAACCGCAAATATTACCGCAAAATAACCGCAATGATATCCGCAAAAATAACCGCAAATATCACCGCAAAATAACCGCAATGATATCCGCAAAAATAACCGCAAATATCACCGCAAAATAACCGCAATGATATCCGCAAAAATAACCGCAAATATTACAGCAAAATAACCGCAATAATATCCGCAAAAATAACCGCAAATATTACCGCAAAATAACCGCAATGATATCCGCAAAAATAACCGCAAATATCACCGCAAAATAACCGCAATGATATCCGCAAAAATAAACGCAATGATATCCGCAAAAATAACCGCAATAATATCCGCAAAAATAACCGCAATGATATCCGCAAAAATAACCGCAAATATTACCGCAAAATAACCGCAATGATATCCGCAAAAATAACCGCAATAATATCCGCAAAAATAACCGCAATGATATCCGCAAAAATAACCGCAAATATTACCGCAAAATAACCGCAATGATATCCGCAAAAATAACCGCAATAATATCCGCAAAAATAACCGCAATGATATCCGCAAAATAACCGCAAATATCACCGCAAAATAACCGCAATGATATCCGCAAATATCACCGCAAAATAACCGCAATGATATCCGCAAAAATAACCGCAATAATATCCGCAAAAATAACCGCAATAATTACCGCAAAAATAACCGCAATGATATCCGCAAAAATATCCGCAAATATCACCGCAAAATAACCGCAATGATATCCGCAAAAATAACCGCAATAATATCCGCAAAAATAACCGCAAATATCACCGCAAAATAACCGCAATAATATCCGCAAAAATAACCGCAATAATATCCGCAAAAATAACCGCAATGATATCCGCAAAAATAACCGCAAATATCACCGCAAAATAACCGCAATGATATCCGCAAAAATAACCGCAAATATTACAGCAAAATAACCGCAATAATATCCGCAAAAATAACCGCAATGATATCCGCAAAAATAACCGCAAATATTACCGCAAAATAACCGCAATGATATCCGCAAAAATAACCGCAATGATATCCGCAAAAATAACCGCAATAATTTCCGCAAAAAAAAACCGCAATGATATCCGCAAAAATAACCGCAAATATTACCGCAAAATAACCGCAATGATATCCGCAAAAATAACCGCAAATATTACCGCAAAATAACCGCAATGATATCCGCAAAAATAACCGCAATGATATCCGCAAAAATAACCGCAATAATTTCCGCAAAAAAAAACCGCAATGATATCCGCAAAAATAACCGCAAATATTACCGCAAAATAACCGCAATGATATCCGCAAAAATAACCGCAACTATTACCGCAAAATAACCGCAATGATATCCGCAAAAATAACCGCAAATATCACCGCAAAATAACCGCAATGATATCCGAAAAAATAACCGCAAATATCACCGCAAAATAACCGCAATGATATCCGCAAAAATAACCGCAAATATCACCGCAAAATAACCGCAATGATATCCGCAAAAATAACCGCAATAATATCCGCAAAAATATCCGCTAATATTACCGCAAAATAACCACAATGATATCCGCAAAAATAACCGCAATGATATCCGCAAAAATAACCGCAAATATTACCGCAAAATAACCGCAATGACATCCGCAAAAATAACCGCAAATATTACCGCAAAATAACCGCATTGATATCCGCAAAAATAACCGCAATGTAATCCGCAAAAATACCCGCAAATATTACCGCAAAATAACCGCAATGATATCCGCAAAAATAACCGCAATGATATCCGCAAAAATAACCGCAAATATTACCGCAAAATAACCGCAATGATATCCGCAAAAATAACCGCACATATCACCGCAAAATAACCGCAATGATATCCGCAAAAATAACCGCAAATATCACCGCAAAATAACCGCAATGATATCCGCAAAAATAACCGCAATAATATCCGCAAAAATAACCGCAAATGTTACCGCAAAATAACCGCAATAATATCAGCAAAAATAACCGCAATGATATCCGCAAAAATAACAGCAAACAACACCGCAAAATAACCGCAATGATATCCGCAAAAATAACCGCACATATCACCGCAAAATAACCGCAATGATATCCGCAAAAATAACCGCAAATATTACCGCAAAATAACCGCATTGATATCCGCAAAAATAACCGCAATGTAATCCGCAAAAATACCCGCAAATATTACCGCAAAATAACCGCAATGATATCCGCAAAAATAACCGCAATGATATCCGCAAAAATAACCGCAAATATTACCGCAAAATAACCGCAATGATATCCGCAAAAATAACCGCACATATCACCGCAAAATAACCGCAATGATATCCGCAAAAATAACCGCAAATATCACCGCAAAATAACCGCAATAATATCCGCAAAAATAACCGCAATAATATCCGCAAAAATAACCGCAAATATCTCCGCAAAATAACCGCAATGATATCCGCAATAATAACCGCAAATATTACCGCAAATTAACCGCAATGATATCCGCAAAAATAACCGCAATGATATCCGCAAAAATAACCGCAATAATATCCGCAAAAATAACCGCAATGATATCTGCAAAAATAACCGCAAATATTACCGCAAAATAACCGCAATGATATCCGCAAAAATAACCGCAATAATATCCGCTAAAATAACCGCAATAATATCCGCAAAAATAACCGCAAATGTTACCGCAGAATAACCGCAATAATATCCGCAAAAATAACCGCAATGATATCCGCAAAAATAACAGCAAACAACACCGCAAAATAACCGCAATGATATCCGCAAAAATAACCGCAATAATATCCGCAAAAATAACCGCAAATATCACCGCAAAATAACCGCAATGATATCTGCAATAATAACCGCAAATATTACCGCTAAATAACCGCAATGATATCCGCCAAATAACCGCAAATATCACCGCAAAATAACCGCAATGATATCCGCAAATATCACCGCAAAATAACCGCAATGATATCCGCCAAAATAACCGCAATAATATCAGCAAAAATAACCGCAATAATTACCGCAAAAATAACCGCAATGATATCCGCAAAAATAACCGCAAATATCACCGCAAAATAACCGCAATGATATCCGCAAAAATAACCGCAAATATTACAGCAAAATAACCGCAATAATATCCGCAAAAATAACCGCATTGATATCCGCAAAAATAACCGCAAATATTACCGCAAAATAACCGCAATGATATCCGCAAAAATAACCGCAATGATATCCGCAAAAATAACCGCAATAATATCCGCAAAAATAACCGCAATGATATCCGCAAAAATAACCGCAAATATTACCGCAAAATAACCGCAATGATATCCGCAAAAATAACCGCACATATCACCGCAAAATAACCGCAATGATATCCGCAAAAATAACCGCAAATATCACCGCAAAATAACCGCAATGATATCCGCAAAAATAACCGCAATAATATCCGCAAAAATAACCGCAAATGTTACCGCAAAATAACCGCAATAATATCAGCAAAAATAACCGCAATGATATCCGCAAAAATAACAGCAAACAACACCGCAAAATAACCGCAATGATATCCGCAAAAATAACCGCACATATCACCGCAAAATAACCGCAATGATATCCGCAAAAATAACCGCAAATATTACCGCAAAATAACCGCATTGATATCCGCAAAAATAACCGCAATGTAATCCGCAAAAATACCCGCAAATATTACCGCAAAATAACCGCAATGATATCCGCAAAAATAACCGCAATGATATCCGCAAAAATAACCGCAAATATTACCGCAAAATAACAGCAATGATATCCGCAAAAATAACCGCACATATCACCGCAAAATAACCGCAATGATATCCGCAAAAATAACCGCAAATATCACCGCAAAATAACCGCAATAATATCCGCAAAAATAACCGCAATAATATCCGCAAAAATAACCGCAAATATCTCCGCAAAATAACCGCAATGATATCCGCAATAATAACCGCAAATATTACCGCAAATTAACCGCAATGATATCCGCAAAAATAACCGCAATGATATCCGCAAAAATAACCGCAATAATATCCGCAAAAATAACCGCAATGATATCTGCAAAAATAACCGCAAATATTACCGCAAAATAACCGCAATGATATCCGCAAAAATAACCGCAATAATATCCGCTAAAATAACCGCAATAATATCCGCAAAAATAACCGCAAATGTTACCGCAGAATAACCGCAATAATATCCGCAAAAATAACCGCAATGATATCCGCAAAAATAACAGCAAACAACACCGCAAAATAACCGCAATGATATCCGCAAAAATAACCGCAATAATATCCGCAAAAATAACCGCAAATATCACCGCAAAATAACCGCAATGATATCTGCAATAATAACCGCAAATATTACCGCTAAATAACCGCAATGATATCCGCCAAATAACCGCAAATATCACCGCAAAATAACCGCAATGATATCCGCAAATATCACCGCAAAATAACCGCAATGATATCCGCCAAAATAACCGCAATAATATCAGCAAAAATAACCGCAATAATTACCGCAAAAATAACCGCAATGATATCCGCAAATATCACCGCAAAATAACCGCAATGATATCCGCAAAAATAACCGCAAATATTACAGCAAAATAACCGCAATAATATCCGCAAAAATAACCGCATTGATATCCGCAAAAATAACCGCAAATATTACCGCAAAATAACCGCAATGATATCCGCAAAAATAACCGCAATGATATCCGCAAAAATAACCGCAATAATATCCGCAAAAATAACCGCAATGATATCCGCAAAAATAACCGCAAATATTACCGCAAAATAACCGCAATGATATCCGAAAAAATAACCGCAAATATCACCGCAAAATAACCGCAATGATATCCGCAAAAATAACCGCAAATATCACCGCAAAATAACCGCAATGATATCCGCAAAAATAACCGCAATAATATCCGCAAAAATATCCGCTAATATTACCGCAAAATAACCGCAATGATATCCGCAAAAATAACCGCAATGATATCCGCAAAAATAACCGCAAATATTACCGCAAAATAACCGCAATGATATCCGCAATAATAACCGCAAATATTACCGCAAAATAACCGCAATGATATCCGCAATAATAACCGCAAATATTACCGCAAAATAACCGCAATGATATCCGCAAAAATAACCGCAAATATCACCGCAAAATAACCGCTATGATATCCGAAAAAATAACCGCAAATATCACCGCAAAATAACCGCAATGATATCCGCAAAAATAACCGCAAATATCACCGCAAAATAACCGCAATGATATCCGCAAAAATAACCGCAATAATATCCGCAAAAATATCCGCTAATATTACCGCAAAATAACCGCAATGATATCCGCAAAAATAACCGCAATGATATCCGCAAAAATAACCGCAAATATTACCGCAAAATAACCGCAATGATATCCGCAATAATAACCGCAAATATTACCGCAAAATAACCGCAATGATATCCGCAAAAATAACCGCAAATATCACCGCAAAATAACCGCTATGATATCCGAAAAAATAACCGCAAATATCACCGCAAAATAACCGCAATGATATCCGCAAAAATAACCGCAAATATCACCGCAAAATAACCGCAATGATATCCGCAAAAATAACCGCAATAATATCCGCAAAAATATCCGCTAATATTACCGCAAAATAACCGCAATGATATCCGCAAAAATAACCGCAATAATATCCGCAAAAATAACCGCAAATATCACCGTAAAATAACCGCAATGATATCCGCAATAATAACCGCAAATATTACCGCAAAATAACCGCAATGATATCCGCAAAAATAACCGCAATGATATCCGCAAAAATAACCGCAATAATATCCGCAAAAATAACCGCAATGATATCTGCAAAAATAACCGCAAATATTACCGCAAAATAACCGCAATGATATCCGCAAAAATAATTGCAAATATCACCGCAAAATAACCGCAATGATATCCGCAAAAATAACCGCAATAATATCCGCAAAAATAACCATAAATATTACCGCAAAATAACCGCAATGATATCCGCAAAAATAACCGCAAATATCACCGCAAAATAACCGCAATGATATCCGCAAAAATAACCGCAAATATGACCGCAAAATAACCGCAATGTTATCCGCCAAAATAACCGCAAATATTACAGCAAAATAACCGCAATAATATCCGCAAAAATAACCGCAAATATTACCGCAAAATAACCGCAATGATATCCGCAAAAATAACCGCAAATATCACCGCAAAATAACCGCAAATATCACCGCAAAAAAACCGCAATGATATCCGCGAAAAAAACCGCAATGATATCCGCAAAAATAACCGCAATAATATCCGCAAAAATAACCGCAATGATATCCGCAAAAATAACCGCAAATATTACCGCAAAATAACCGCAATGATATCCGCAAAAATAACCGCAAATATCACCGCAAAATAACCGCTATGATATCCGCAAAAATAACCGCAATAATATCCGCAAAAATAACCGCAATGATATCCGCAAAAATAACCGCAATGATATCCGCAAAAATAACCGCAAATATCACCGCAAAATAACCGCAATGATATCCGCAAAAATAACCGCAAATATTACCGCAAAATAACCGCAATGATATCCGCAAAAATAACCGCAATGATATCCGCTAAAATAACCGCTATAATATCCGCAAAATTAACCGCAAATATTACAGCAAAATAACCGCAATGATATCCGCAAAAATAACCGCAATAATATCCGCAAAAATAACCGCAATAATATCCGCAAAAATAACCGCAAATATTACCGCAAAATAACCGCAATGATATCCGCAAAAATAACCGCAAATATCACCGCAAAATAACCGCAATGATATCCGCAAAAATAACCGCAAATATCACCGCTAAATAACCGCAATGATATCCGCAAAAATAACCGCAAATATTACAGCAAAATAACCGCAATAATATCCGCAAAAATAACCGCAAATATTACCGCAAAATAACCGCAATGATATCCGCAAAAATAACCGCAAATATCACCGCAAAATAACCGCAATGATATCCGCAAAAATAACCGCAATGATATCCGCAAAAATAACCGCAATGATATCCGCTAAAATAACCGCAAATATTACAGCAAAATAACCGCAATAATATCCGCAAAAATAACCGCAATGATATCCGCAAAATAACCGCAAATATCACCGCAAAATAACCGCAATGATATCCGCAAATATCACCGCAAAATAACCGCAATGATATCCGCAAAAATAACCGCAATAATATCCGCAAAATTAACCGCAAATATTACAGCAAAATAACCGCAATGATATCCGCAAAAATAACCGCAAATATTACCGCAAAATAACCGCAATGATATCCGCAAAAATAATCGCAAATATCACCGCAAAATAACCGCAATGATATCCGCCAAAATAACCGCAATAATATCCGCAAAAATAACCGCAAATATTACCGCAAAATAACCGCAATGATATCCGCAAAAATAACCGCAAATATCACCGCAAAATAACCGCAATGATATCCGCAAAAATAACCGCAAATATCACCGCTAAATAACCGCAATGATATCCGCAAAAATAACCGCAAATATTACAGCAAAATAACCGCAATAATATCCGCAAAAATAACCGCAAATATTACCGCAAAATAACCGCAATGATATCCGCAAAAATAACCGCAAATATCACCGCAAAATAACCGCAATGATATCCGCAAAAATAACCGCAATGATATCCGCAAAAATAACCGCAATAATATCCGCAAAAATAACCGCAATGATATCCGCAAAAATAACCGCAAATATTACCGCAAAATAACCGCAATGATATCCGCAAAAATAACCGCAATAATATCCGCAAAAATAACCGCAATGATATCCGCATAATTAACCGCAAATATTACAGCAAAATAACCGCAATAATATCCGCAAAAATAACCGCAATGATATCCGCAAAAATAACCGCAATGATATCCGCAAAAATAACCGCAAATATTACCGCAAAATAACCGCAATGATATCCGCAAAAATAACCGCAATAATATCCGCAAAAATAACCGCAATGATATCCGCATAATTAACCGCAAATATTACAGCAAAATAACCGCAATAATATCCGCAAAAATAACCGCAATGATATCCGCAAAATAACCGCCAACATCACCGCAAAATAACCGCAATGATATCCGCAAATATCACCGCAAAATAACCGCAATGATATCCGCAAAAATAACCGCAATAATATCCGCAAAAATAACCGCAAATATCACCGCAAAATAACCGCAATGATATCCGCAAAAATAACCGCAATAATATCCGCAAAAATAACCGCAATGATATCCGCAAAAATAACCGCAAATATTACCGCAAAATAACCGCAATGATATCCGCAAAAATAACCGCAATAATATCCGCAAAAATAACCGCAATGATATCCGCATAATTAACCGCAAATATTACAGCAAAATAACCGCAATAATATCCGCAAAAATAACCGCAATGATATCCGCAAAATAACCGCAAATATCACCGCAAAATAACCGCAATGATATCCGTAAATATCTCCGCAAAATAACCGCAATGATATCCGCAAAAATAACCGCAATAATATCCGCAAAAATAACCGCAATAATATCCGCAAAAATAACCGCAATGATATCCGCAAAAATAACCGCAAATATCACCGCAAAATAACCGCAATGATATCCGCAAAAATAACCGCAATAATATCCGCAAAAATAACCGCAAATATCATCGCAAAATAACCGCAATGATATCCGCAAAAATAACCGCAAATATTACCGCAAAATTACCGCAATGATATCCGCAAAAATAACCGCAATGATATCCGCAAAAATAACCGCAAATATTACAGCAAAATAACCGCAATAATATCCGCAAAAATAACCGCAATGATATCCGCAAAAATAACCGCAAATATCACCGCAAAATAACCGCAATGATATCCGCAAAAATAACCGCAATGATATCCGCAAAAATAACTGCAATAATATCCGCAAAAATAACCGCAATGATATCCGCAAAATAACCGCAAATATTACCGCAAAATAACCGCAATGATATCCGCAAAAATAACCGCAAATATCACCGCAAAATAACCGCAATGATATCCGCAAAAATAACCGCAATGATATCCGCAAAAATAACCGCAAATATCACCGCAAAATAACCGCAATGATATCCGCAAAAATAACCGCAATAATATCCGCAAAAATAACCGCAATAATATCCGCCAAAATAACCGCAATGATATCCGCAAAAATAACCGCAAATATCACCGCAAAATAACCGCAATGATATCCGCAATAATAACCGCAATAATATCCGCAAAAATAACCGCAATAATATCCGCAAAAATAACCGCAATGATATCCGCAAAAATAACCGCAAATATTACCGCAAAATAACCGCAATGATATCCGCAAAAATAACCGCACAAATCACCACAAAATAACCGCAATGATATCCGCAAAAATAACCGCAAATATCACCGCAAAATAACCGCAATGATATCCGCAAAAATAACCGCAAATATCACCGCAAAATAACCGCAAATGTTACCGCAAAATAACCGCAATAATATCCGCAAAAATAACCGCAATGATATCCGCAAAAATAACAGCAAACAACACCGCAAAATTACCGCAATGATATCCGCAAAAATAACCGCAATGATATCCGCAAAAATAACCGCAAATATTACAGCAAAATAACCGCAATAATATCCGCAAAAATAACCGCAATGATATCCGCAAAAATAACCGCAAATATCACCGCAAAATAACCGCAATGATATCCGCAAAAATAACCGCAATGATATCCGCAAAATAACCGCAAATATTACCGCAAAATAACCGCAATGATATCCGCAAAAATAACCGCAATGATATCCGCAAAATAACCGCAAATATTACCGCAAAATAACCGCAATGATATCCGCAAAAATAACCGCAAATATCACCGCAAAATAACCGCAATGATATCCGCAAAAATAACCGCAATGATATCCGCAAAAATAACCGCAAATATCATCGCAAAATAACCGCAATGATATCCGCAAAAATAACCGCAAATATTACCGCAAAATTACCGCAATGATATCCGCAAAAATAACCGCAATGATATCCGCAAAAATAACCGCAAATATGATCGCAAAATAACCGCAATGATATCCGCAAAAATAACCGCAAATATTACCGCAAAATTACCGCAATGATATCCGCAAAAATAACCGCAATGATATCCGCAAAAATAACCGCAAATATTACAGCAAAATAACCGCAATAATATCCGCAAAAATAACCGCAATGATATCCGCAAAAATAACCGCAAATATCTCCGCAAAATAACCGCAATGATATCCGCAAAAATAACCGCAATGATATCCGCAAAAATAACCGCAAATATCACCGCAAAATAACCGCAATGATATCCGCAAAAATAACCGCAATGATATCCGCAAAATAACCGCAAATATTACCGCAAAATAACCGCAATGATATCCGCAAAAATAACCGCAAATATCACCGCAAAATAACCGCAATGATATCCGCAAAAATAACCGCAATGATATCCGCAAAAATAACCGCAAATATCACCGCAAAATAACCGCAATGATATCCGCAAAAATAACCGCAATAATATCCGCAAAAATAACCGCAATAATATCCGCCAAAATAACCGCAATGATATCCGCAAAAATAACCGCAAATATCACCGCAAAATAACCGCAATGATATCCGCAATAATAACCGCAATAATATCCGCAAAAATAACCGCAATAATATCCGCAAAAATAACCGCAATGATATCCGCAAAAATAACCGCAATGATATCCGCAAAAATAACCGCAAATATCACCGCAAAATAACCGCAATGATATCCGCAAAAATAACCGCAATAATATCCGCAAAAATAACCGCAATAATATCCGCCAAAATAACCGCAATGATATCCGCAAAAATAACCGCAAATATCACCGCAAAATAACCGCAATGATATCCGCAATAATAACCGCAATAATATCCGCAAAAATAACCGCAATAATATCCGCAAAAATAACCGCAATGATATCCGCAAAAATAACCGCAAATATTACCGCAAAATAACCGCAATGATATCCGCAAAAATAACCGCACAAATCACCGCAAAATAACCGCAATGATATCCGCAAAAATAACCGCAAATATCACCGCAAAATAACCGCAATGATATCCGCAAAAATAACCGCAAATATCACCGCAAAATAACCGCAAATGTTACCGCAAAATAACCGCAATAATATCCGCAAAAATAACCGTAATGATATCCGCAAAAATAACAGCAAACAACACCGCAAAATAACCGCAATGATATCCGCAAAAATAACCGCAATAATATCCGATAAAATAACCGCAAATATCACCGCAAAATAACCGCAATGATATCCGCAAATATTACCGCAAAATAACCGCAATGATATCCGCAAAAATAACCGCAATGATATCCGCAAAAATAACCGCAATAATATCCGCAAAAATAACCGCAATGATATCTGCAAAAATAACCGCAAATATTACCGCAAAATAACCGCAATGATATCCGCAATAATAACCGCAAATATTACCGCCAAATAACCGCAATGATATCCGCAAAAATAACCGCAATAATATCCGCAAAAATAACTGCAATTATATCCGCAAAAATAACCGCAAATATTACCGCAAAATAACCGCAATGATATCCGCAAAAATAACCGCAATAATATCCGCAAAAAAAACCGCAATGATATCCGCATAATTAACCGCAAATATTACAGCAAAATAACCGCAATAATATCCGCAAAAATAACCGCAATGATATCCGCAAAATAACCGCAAATATCACCGCAAAATAACCGCAATGATATCCGCAAATATCACCGCAAAATAACCGCAATGATATCCGCAAAAATAACCGCAATAATATCCGCAAAAATAACCGCAATAATATCCGCAAAAATAACCGCAATGATATCCGCAAAAATAACCGCAAATATCACCGCAAAATAACCGCAATGATATCCGCAAAAATAACCGCAATAATATCCGCAAAAATATCCGCAAATATCACCGCGAAATAACCGCAATGATATCCGCAAAAATAACCGCAAATATTACCGCAAAATAACCGCAATGATATCCGCAAAAATAACCGCAAATATCACCGCAAAATAACCGCAATGATATCCGCAAAAATAACCGCAATGATATCCGCAAAAATAACTGCAATAATATCCGCAAAAATAACCGCAATGATATCCGCAAAAATAACCGCAAATATTACCGCAAAATAACCGCAATGATATCCGCAAAAATAACCGCAAATATCACCGCAAAATAACCGCAATGATATCCGCAAAAATAACCGCAATGATATCCGCAAAATAACCGCAAATATTACCGCAAAATAACCGCAATGATATCCGCAAAAATAACCGCAATGATATCCGCAAAAATAACCGCAATTATATCCGCAAAAATAACCGCAATGATATCCGCAAAAATAACCGCAAATATTACCGCAAAATAACCGCAATGATATCCGCAAAAATAACCGCAAATATTTCCGCAAAATAACCGCAATGATATCCGCAAAAATAACCGCAATGATATCCGCAAAAATAACCGCAAATATCACCGCAAAATAACCGCAATGATATCCGCAAAAATAACCGCACATATCACCGCAAAATAACCGCAATGATATCCGCAAAAATAACCGCAAATATCACCGCAAACTAACCGCAATGATATCCGCAGAAATAACCGCAATGATATCCGCAAAAATAACCGCAAATATTACCGCAAAATAACCGCAATGATATCCGCAAAAATAACCGCAATAATATCCGCAAAAAAAACCGCAATGATATCCGCGTAATTAACCGCAAATATTACAGCAAAATAACCGCAATAATATCCGCAAAAATAACCGCAATGATATCCGCAAAATAACCGCAAATATCACCGCAAAATAACCGCAATGATATCCGCAAATATCACCGCAAAATAACCGCAATGATATCCGCAAAAATAACCGCAATAATATCCGCAAAAATAACCGCAATAATATCCGCAAAAATAACCGCAATGATATCCGCAAAAATAACCGCAATGATATCCGCTAAAATAACCGCAAATATTACAGCAAAATAACCGCAATAATATCCGCAAAAATAACCGCAATGATATCCGCAAAAATAACCGCAAATATCACCGCAAAATAACCGCAATGATATCCGCAAAAATAACCGCAATGATATCCGCAAAAATAACTGCAATAATATCCGCAAAAATAACCGCAATGATATCCGCAAAAATAACCGCAATAATATCCGCAAAAATAACCGCAATAATATCCGCAAAAATAACCGCAATGATATCCACAAAAATAACCGCAAATATTCCCGCCAAACAACCGCAATGATATCCGCAAAAATAACCACAATAATATCCGCAAAAATAACCGCAAATATTACCGCAAAATAACCGCAGTGATATCCGCAAAAATAACCGCCAATATTACCGCAAAATAACCGCTAAAATATCCCCAAAAATAACCGCAAATGTTACCGCAAAATAACCGCAATGATATTCGCAAAAATAACCGCAAATATCACCGAAAAATAACCGCAATAATATCCGCAAAATAACCGCAATGGTATCCGCAAAAATAACCACAAATATTACCGCAAAATAACCGCAATGATATCCGCAAAATAACCGCAAATATTACCGCAAAACAACCGCAATGATATCCGCAAAAGTAACCGCAATAATATCCGCAAAAATAACCGCAAATATATCCGCAACATAACCGCAATAATATCCGCAAAAATAACCGCAAATGTTACCGCAAAATAACCGCAATAATATCCGCAAAAATAACCGCAAATATTACGGCAAAATAACCGCAATAATATCCGCAAAAATAACCGCAAATGTTACCGCAAAATAACCGCAATGATATCCGCAAAAATAACCGCAAATATTACCGCAACATAACCGCAATAATATCCGCAAAAATAACCGCAAATGTTACCGCAAAATAACCGCAATTATATCCGCAAAAATAACCGCAATAATATCCGCAAAAATAACCGCAAATATTACCGCAAAATAACCGCAATGATATCCGTAAAAATAACCGCAATTATATCCGCAAAAATAACCGCAAATATTACCGCAAAATAACCGCAATAATATCCGCAAAAATATCCGCAAATATTCCCGCAAAATAACCGCAATAATATCCGCAAAAATAACCGCAAATATTACCGCAAAATAACCGCAATGATATCCGCAAAAATAACCGCAATAATATCCGCAAAATTATCCGCAAAAATAACCGCAATGATTTCCGCAAAAATAACCGCAAATATTACCGCAAAATAACCGCAATGATATCCGCCAAAATAACCGCAATAATATCCGCAAAAATAACCGCAAATATCACCGCAAAATAACCGCAATAATATCCTCAAAAATAACCGCAAATGTTACCGCAAAATTACCGCAATGATATCCGCAAAAATAACTGCAATAATATCCGCAAAAATAACCGCAAATGTTACCGCAAAATAACCGAATGATATCCGCAAAAATAACCGCAAATATCACCGCAAAATAACCGCAATAATATCCGCAAAAATAACCGCAAATGTTACCGCAAAATAACCGCAATGGTATCCGCAAAAATAACCACAAATATTACCGCAAAATAACCGCAATAATATCCGCAAAAATAACCGCAAATGTTACCGCAAAATAACCGCAATGGTATCCGCAAAAATAACCACAAATATTACCGCAAAATTACCGCAATAATATCCGCAAAAATTACCGCAAATATTACCGCAAAACAACCGCAATGATATCCGCAAAAATAACCGCAATAATATCCGCAAAAATAACCGCAAATATATCCGCAACATAACCGCAATAATATCCGAAAAATAACCGCAAATATTACCGCAAAATAACCGCAATAATATCCGCAAAAATAACCGCAAATATTACGGCAAAATAACCGCAAATATCACCGCAAAATAACCGCAATTATATCCGCAAAAATAACCGCAATAATATCCGCAAAAATAACCGCAAATATTACGGCAAAATAACCGCAAATATCACCGCAAAATAACCGCAATTAAATCCGCAAAAATAACCGCAATAATATCCGCAAAAATAACTGCAAATATTACGGCAAAATAACCGCAAATATCACCGCAAAATAACCGCAATTATATCCGCAAAAATAACCGCAATAATATCCGCAAAAATAACTGCAAATATTACCGCAAAATAACCGCAATAATATCCGCAAAAATAACCGCAAATATTACGGCAAAATAACCGCAAATATCACCGCAAAATAACCGCAATTATATCCGCAAAAATAACTGCAAATATTACCGCAAAATAACCGCAATAATATCCGCAAAAATAACCGCAAATATTACGGCAAAATAACCGCAAATATCACCGCAAAATAACCGCAATTATATCCGCAAAAATAACCGCAATAATATCCGCAAAAATAACCGCAAATATATCCGCAACATAACCGCAATAATATCCGCAAAAATAACCGCAAATGTTACCGCAAAATAACCGCAATGATATCCGCAAAAATAACCGCAAATATTACCGCAAAATATCCGCAATAACATCCGCAAAAATAACCGCAAATATTACCGCAAAATAACCGCAATGATATCCACAAAAATAACCACAAATATCACCGCAAAATAACCGCAATAATATCCGCAAAAACAACCGCAAATATTACCGCAAAATAACCGCAATGATTTTCGCAAAAATAACCGCAATAATATCCGCAAATATTACAGCCAAATAACCGCAATGATATCCGCAAAAATAACAGCAATAATATCCGCAAAAATAACCGCAAATATTGTTGCAAAATAACCGCAATTTTATCCGCAAATATAACCGCAAATATCACCGCAATAATATCCGCAAAAACAACCGCAAATGTTACCGCTAAATAACCGCAATGATATCCGCAAAAATAACCGCAAATATTACCGCAAAATAACCGCAATGATATCCGCAAAAATAACCGCAAATATTACCGCAAAATAACCGCAATGATATTCGCAAAAATAACCGCAAATATTACCGCAAAATAACCGCAATAATATCCGCAAAAATAACCGCAAATGTTACCGCAAAATAACCGCAATGATATCCGCAAAAATAACCGCAATAATATCAGCAAAAATAACCGCAAATATTACCGCAAAATAACCGCAATGATATCCGCAAAAATAACCGCAAATATTACCGCAAAATAACCGCAATGATATTCGCAAAAATAACCGCATATATTACCGCAAAATAACCGCAATGATATTCGCAAAAATAACCGCAAATATTACCGCAAAATAACCGCAATAATATCCGCAAAAATAACCGCAAATGTTACCGCAAAATAACCGCAATGATATCCGCAAAAATAACCGCAATAATATCTGCAAAAATAACCGCAAATATCACCGCAAAATAACCGCAATTATATCCGCCAAAATATCCGCAAATATTACCGCAAAATAACCGCAATTGTATCAGCAAAAATAACCGCAATTATATCCGCAAAAATAACCGCTATAATATCCGCAAAAATAACTGCAAATATTACCGCAAAATAACCGCAATAATATCCGCAAAAATAACCGCAAATATTACGGCAAAATAACCGCAAATATCACCGCAAAATAACCGCAATTATATCCGCAAAAATAACTGCAAATATTACCGCAAAATAACCGCAATAATATCCGCAAAAATAACCGCAAATATTACGGCAAAATAACCGCAAATATCACCGCAAAATAACCGCAATTATATCCGCAAAAATAACCGCAATAATATCCGCAAAAATAACCGCAAATATATCCGCAACATAACCGCAATAATATCCGCAAAAATAACCGCAAATGTTACCGCAAAATAACCGCAATGATATCCGCAAAAATAACCGCAAATATTACCGCAAAATATCCGCAATAACATCCGCAAAAATAACCGCAAATATTACCGCAAAATAACCGCAATGATATCCGCAAAAATAACCACAAATATCACCGCAAAATAACCGCAATAATATCCGCAAAAACAACCGCAAATATTACCGCAAAATAACCGCAATGATTTCCGCAAAAATAACCGCAATAATATCCGCAAATATTACAGCCAAATAACCGCAATGATATCCGCAAAAATAACAGCAATAATATCCGCAAAAATAACCGCAAATATTGTTGCAAAATAACCGCAATTTTATCCGCAAATATAACCGCAAATATCACCGCAATAATATCCGCAAAAACAACCGCAAATGTTACCGCTAAATAACCGCAATGATATCCGCAAAAATAACCGCAAATATTACCGCAAAATAACCGCAATGATATCCGCAAAAATAACCGCAAATATTACCGCAAAATAACCGCAATGATATTCGCAAAAATAACCGCAAATATTACCGCAAAATAACCGCAAATATTACCGCAAAATAACCGCAATAATATCCGCAAAAATAACCGCAAATGTTACCGCAAAATAACCGCAATGATATCCGCAAAAATAACCGCAATAATATCAGCAAAAATAACCGCAAATATTACCGCAAAATAACCGCAATGATATCCGCAAAAATAACCGCAATAATATCCGCAAAAATAACCGCAATAATATCCGCAAAAATAACCGCAATGATATCCGCAAAAATAACCGCAATGATATCCGCTAAAATAACCGCAAATATTACAGCAAAATAACCGCAATAATATCCGCAAAAATAACCGCAATGATATCCGCAAAAATAACCGCAAATATCACCGCAAAATAACCGCAATGATATCCGCAAAAATAACCGCAATGATATCCGCAAAAATAACTGCAATAATATCCGCAAAAATAACCGCAATGATATCCGCAAAAATAACCGCAATAATATCCGCAAAAATAACCGCAATAATATCCGCAAAAATAACCGCAATGATATCCACAAAAATAACCGCAAATATTCCCGCCAAACAACCGCAATGATATCCGCAAAAATAACCACAATAATATCCGCAAAAATAACCGCAAATATTACCGCAAAATAACCGCAGTGATATCCGCAAAAATAACCGCCAATATTACCGCAAAATAACCGCTAAAATATCCCCAAAAATAACCGCAAATGTTACCGCAAAATAACCGCAATGATATTCGCAAAAATAACCGCAAATATCACCGAAAAATAACCGCAATAATATCCGCAAAATAACCGCAATGGTATCCGCAAAAATAACCACAAATATTACCGCAAAATAACCGCAATGATATCCGCAAAATAACCGCAAATATTACCGCAAAACAACCGCAATGATATCCGCAAAAGTAACCGCAATAATATCCGCAAAAATAACCGCAAATATATCCGCAACATAACCACAATAATATCCGCAAAAATAACCGCAAATGTTACCGCAAAATAACCGCAATAATATCCGCAAAAATAACCGCAAATATTACGGCAAAATAACCGCAATAATATCCGCAAAAATAACCGCAAATGTTACCGCAAAATAACCGCAATGATATCCGCAAAAATAACCGCAAATATTACCGCAAAATAACCGCAATGATATCCGTAAAAATAACCGCAATTATATCCGCAAAAATAACCGCAAATATTACCGCAAAATAACCGCAATAATATCCGCAAAAATATCCGCAAATATTCCCGCAAAATAACCGCAATAATATCCGCAAAAATAACCGCAAATATTACCGCAAAATAACCGCAATGATATCCGCAAAAATAACCGCAATAATATCCGCAAAATTATCCGCAAAAATAACCGCAATGATTTCCGCAAAAATAACCGCAAATATTACCGCAAAATAACCGCAATGATATCCGCCAAAATAACCGCAATAATATCCGCAAAAATAACCGCAAATATCACCGCAAAATAACCGCAATAATATCCTCAAAAATAACCGCAAATGTTACCGCAAAATTACCGCAATGATATCCGCAAAAATAACCGCAATAATATCCGCAAAAATAACCGCAAATGTTACCGCAAAATAACCGAATGATATCCGAAAAAATAACCGCAAATATCACCGCAAAATAACCGCAATAATATCCGCAAAAATAACCGCAAATGTTACCGCAAAATAACCGCAATGGTATCCGCAAAAATAACCACAAATATTACCGCAAAATAACCGCAATAATATCCGCAAAAATAACCGCAAATGTTACCGCAAAATAACCGCAATGGTATCCGCAAAAATAACCACAAATATTACCGCAAAATTACCGCAATAATATCCGCAAAAATTACCGCAAATATTACCGCAAAACAACCGCAATGATATCCGCAAAAATAACCGCAATAATATCCGCAAAAATAACCGCAAATATATCCGCAACATAACCGCAATAATATCCGAAAAATAACCGCAAATATTACCGCAAAATAACCGCAATAATATCCGCAAAAATAACCGCAAATATTACGGCAAAATAACCGCAAATATCACCGCAAAATAACCGCAATTATATCCGCAAAAATAACCGCAATAATATCCGCAAAAATAACCGCAAATATTACGGCAAAATAACCGCAAATATCACCGCAAAATAACCGCAATTAAATCCGCAAAAATAACCGCAATAATATCCGCAAAAATAACTGCAAATATTACGGCAAAATAACCGCAAATATCACCGCAAAATAACCGCAATTATATCCGCAAAAATAACTGCAAATATTACCGCAAAATAACCGCAATAATATCCGCAAAAATAACCGCAAATGTTACCGCAAAATAACCGCAATGGTATCCGCAAAAATAACCACAAATATTACCGCAAAATAACCGCAATAATATCCGCAAAAATAACCGCAAATGTTACCGCAAAATAACCGCAATGGTATCCGCAAAAATAACCACAAATATTACCGCAAAATTACCGCAATAATATCCGCAAAAATTACCGCAAATATTACCGCAAAACAACCGCAATGATATCCGCAAAAATAACCGCAATAATATCCGCAAAAATAACCGCAAATATATCCGCAACATAACCGCAATAATATCCGAAAAATAACCGCAAATATTACCGCAAAATAACCGCAATAATATCCGCAAAAATAACCGCAAATATTACGGCAAAATAACCGCAAATATCACCGCAAAATAACCGCAATTATATCCGCAAAAATAACCGCAATAATATCCGCAAAAATAACCGCAAATATTACGGCAAAATAACCGCAAATATCACCGCAAAATAACCGCAATTAAATCCGCAAAAATAACCGCAATAATATCCGCAAAAATAACTGCAAATATTACGGCAAAATAACCGCAAATATCACCGCAAAATAACCGCAATTATATCCGCAAAAATAACCGCAATAATATCCGCAAAAATAACTGCAAATATTACCGCAAAATAACCGCAATAATATCCGCAAAAATAACCGCAAATATTACGGCAAAATAACCGCAAATATCACCGCAAAATAACCGCAATTATATCCGCAAAAATAACTGCAAATATTACCGCAAAATAACCGCAATAATATCCGCAAAAATAACCGCAAATATTACGGCAAAATAACCGCAAATATCACCGCAAAATAACCGCAATTATATCCGCAAAAATAACCGCAATAATATCCGCAAAAATAACCGCAAATATATCCGCAACATAACCGCAATAATATCCGCAAAAATAACCGCAAATGTTACCGCAAAATAACCGCAATGATATCCGCAAAAATAACCGCAAATATTACCGCAAAATATCCGCAATAACATCCGCAAAAATAACCGCAAATATTACCGCAAAATAACCGCAATGATATCCGCAAAAATAACCACAAATATCACCGCAAAATAACCGCAATAATATCCGCAAAAACAACCGCAAATATTACCGCAAAATAACCGCAATGATTTCCGCAAAAATAACCGCAATAATATCCGCAAATATTACAGCCAAATAACCGCAATGATATCCGCAAAAATAACAGCAATAATATCCGCAAAAATAACCGCAAATATTGTTGCAAAATAACCGCAATTTTATCCGCAAATATAACCGCAAATATCACCGCAATAATATCCGCAAAAACAACCGCAAATGTTACCGCTAAATAACCGCAATGATATCCGCAAAAATAACCGCAAATATTACCGCAAAATAACCGCAATGATATCCGCAAAAATAACCGCAAATATTACCGCAAAATAACCGCAATGATATTCGCAAAAATAACCGCAAATATTACCGCAAAATAACCGCAATAATATCCGCAAAAATAACCGCAAATGTTACCGCAAAATAACCGCAATGATATCCGCAAAAATAACCGCAATAATATCAGCAAAAATAACCGCAAATATTACCGCAAAATAACCGCAATGATATCCGCAAAAATAACCGCAAATATTACCGCAAAATAACCGCAATGATATTCGCAAAAATAACCGCATATATTACCGCAAAATAACCGCAATGATATTCGCAAAAATAACCGCAAATATTACCGCAAAATAACCGCAATAATATCCGCAAAAATAACCGCAAATGTTACCGCAAAATAACCGCAATGATATCCGCAAAAATAACCGCAATAATATCTGCAAAAATAACCGCAAATATCACCGCAAAATAACCGCAATTATATCCGCCAAAATATCCGCAAATATTACCGCAAAATAACCGCAATTGTATCAGCAAAAATAACCGCAATTATATCCGCAAAAATAACCGCTATAATATCCGCAAAAATAACTGCAAATATTACCGCAAAATAACCGCAATAATATCCGCAAAAATAACCGCAAATATTACGGCAAAATAACCGCAAATATCACCGCAAAATAACCGCAATTATATCCGCAAAAATAACTGCAAATATTACCGCAAAATAACCGCAATAATATCCGCAAAAATAACCGCAAATATTACGGCAAAATAACCGCAAATATCACCGCAAAATAACCGCAATTATATCCGCAAAAATAACCGCAATAATATCCGCAAAAATAACCGCAAATATATCCGCAACATAACCGCAATAATATCCGCAAAAATAACCGCAAATGTTACCGCAAAATAACCGCAATGATATCCGCAAAAATAACCGCAAATATTACCGCAAAATATCCGCAATAACATCCGCAAAAATAACCGCAAATATTACCGCAAAATAACCGCAATGATATCCGCAAAAATAACCACAAATATCACCGCAAAATAACCGCAATAATATCCGCAAAAACAACCGCAAATATTACCGCAAAATAACCGCAATGATTTCCGCAAAAATAACCGCAATAATATCCGCAAATATTACAGCCAAATAACCGCAATGATATCCGCAAAAATAACAGCAATAATATCCGCAAAAATAACCGCAAATATTGTTGCAAAATAACCGCAATTTTATCCGCAAATATAACCGCAAATATCACCGCAATAATATCCGCAAAAACAACCGCAAATGTTACCGCTAAATAACCGCAATGATATCCGCAAAAATAACCGCAAATATTACCGCAAAATAACCGCAATGATATCCGCAAAAATAACCGCAAATATTACCGCAAAATAACCGCAATGATATTCGCAAAAATAACCGCAAATATTACCGCAAAATAACCGCAATAATATCCGCAAAAATAACCGCAAATGTTACCGCAAAATAACCGCAATGATATCCGCAAAAATAACCGCAATAATATCAGCAAAAATAACCGCAAATATTACCGCAAAATAACCGCAATGATATCCGCAAAAATAACCGCAAATATTACCGCAAAATAACCGCAATGATATTCGCAAAAATAACCGCATATATTACCGCAAAATAACCGCAATGATATTCGCAAAAATAACCGCAAATATTACCGCAAAATAACCGCAATAATATCCGCAAAAATAACCGCAAATGTTACCGCAAAATAACCGCAATGATATCCGCAAAAATAACCGCAATAATATCTGCAAAAATAACCGCAAATATCACCGCAAAATAACCGCAATTATATCCGCCAAAATATCCGCAAATATTACCGCAAAATAACCGCAATTGTATCAGCAAAAATAACCGCAAATATTACCGCAAAATAACCGCAATGATATCCGCAAAAATAACCGCAAATATTACCGCAATATAACCGCAATGATATTCGCAAAAATAACCGCAAATATTACCGCAAAATAACCGCAATAATATCCGCAAAAATAACCGCAAATGATACCGCAAAATAACCGCAATGATATCCGCAATAATAACCGCAATAATATCAGCAAAAATAACCGCAAATATCACCGCAAAATAACCGCAATAATATCCGCAAAATTATCCGCAAATATTACCGCAAAATAACCGCAATGATATCAGCAAAAATAACCGTAAATATTACCGAAAAATAACCGCAATGATATCCGCAAAAATAACCGCAATAATATCCGCAAAAATAACCGCAAATATCACCGCAAAATAACCGCAATAATATCCGCAAAAATATCCGCAAAAATAACCGCAATGATATCCGCAAAAATAACCGCAAATATTACCGCAAAATAACCGCAATGATATCCGCAAAAATAACCGCAATAATATCCGCAAAAATAACCGCAAATATCACCGCAAAATAACCGCAATAATATCCGCAAAAATAACCGCAAATGTTGCCGCAAAATAATCGCAATGATATCCGCAAAAATAACCCAAAATATCACCGCAAAATAACCGCAATAATATCCGCAAAAATAACCGCAAATGTTACCGCAAAATAACCGCAATGATATCCGCAAAAATAACCGCAAATATTACCGCAAAATAACCGCAATGATATCCGCAAAAATAACCGCAATAATATCCGCAAAAATAACCGCAAATATCACCGCAAAATAACCACAATAATATCCGCAAAAATAACCGCAAATATAACCGCAAAATAACCGCAATTGTATCAGCAAAAATAACCGCAAATATTACCGCAAAATAACCGCAATGATATCCGCAAAAATAACCGCAAATAATGCCGCAAAATAACCGCAATGATATTCGCAAAAATAACCGCAAATATCACCGCAAAATAACCGCAATAATATCCGCAAAAATAACCGCAAATGATACCGCAAAATAACCGCAATGATATCCGCAAAAATAACCGCAATAATATCAGCAAAAATAACCGCAAATATCACCGCAAAATAACCGCAATAATATCCGCAAAAATATCCGCAAATATTACCGCAAAATAACCGCAATGATATCAGCAAAAATAACCGCAAATATTACCGCAAAATAACCGCAATGATATCCGCAAAAATAACCGCAATAATATCCGCAAAAATAACCGCAAATATCACCGCAAAATAACCGCAATAATATCCGCAAAAATAACCGCAAATATTACCGCAAAATAACCGCAATAATATCCGCAAAAATATCCGCAAATATTACCGCAAAATAACCGCAATGATATCCGCAAAAATAACCGCAATAAAATCCGCAAAAATAACCGCAAATGTTACCGCAAAATACCCGCAATGATATCCGCAAAAATAACAGCAAATATTACCGCAAAATAACCGCAATGATATCAGCAAAAATAACCGCAAATATTACCGCAAAATAACCGCAATGATATCCGCAAAAATAACCGCAATAATATCCGCAAAAATAACCGCAAATATCACCGCAAAATAACCGCAATAATATCCGCAAAAATAACCGCAAATATTACCGCAAAATAACCGCAATAATATCCGCAAAAATATCCGCAAATATTACCGCAAAATAACCGCAATGATATCCGCAAAAATAACCGCAATAAAATCCGCAAAAATAACCGCAAATGTTACCGCAAAATACCCGCAATGATATCCGCAAAAATAACCGCAAATATTCCCGCCAAACAACTGCAATGATATCCGCAAAAATAACCGCAATAATATCCGCAAAAATAACCGCAAATATATCCGCAACATAACCGCAATAATATCCGCAAAAATAACCGTATGTTACCGCAAAATAACCGCAATAATATCCGCAAAAATAACCGCTAATATTACGGCAAAATAACCGCAAATATCACCGCAAAATAACCGCAATTATATCCGTAAAAATAACCGCAATAATATCCGCAAAAATAACCGCAAATATTACCGCAAAATAACCGCAATGATATCCGTAAAAATAACCGCAATAATATCCGCAAAAATAACCGCAAATATTACCGCAAAATAACCGCAATGATATCCGCAAAAATAACCGCAAATATTACCGCAAAACAACCGCAATGATATCCGCAAAAATAACCGCAATAATATCCGCAAAAATAACCGCAAATATATCCGCAACATAACCGCAATAATATCCGCAAAAATAACCGCAAATGTTACCGCAAAATAACCGCAATAATATACGCAAAAATAACCGCAAATATTACGGCAAAATAACCGCAAATATCACCGCAAAATAACCGCAATTATATCCGCAAAAATAACCGCAATAATATCCGCAAAAATAACCGCAAATATTACCGCTAAATAACCGCAATTATATCCGCAAAAATAACCGCAATAATATCCGCAAAAATAACCGCAAATATTACCGCTAAATAACCGCAATAATATCCGCAAAAATAACCGCAAATATTACCGCTAAATAACCGCAATAATATCCGCAAAAATAACCGCAAATATTACCGCTAAATAACCGCAATAATATCCGCAAAAATAACCGCAAATATATCCACAACATAACCGCAATAATATCCGCAAAAATAACCGCAAATGTTACCGCAAAATAACCGCAATAATATCCGCAAAAATAACCGCAAATATTACGGCAAAATAACCGCAAATATCACCGCAAAATAACCGCAATTATATCCGCAAAAATATCCGCAAATATTACCGCAAAATAACCGCAATGATATCAGCAAAAATAACCGCAAATATTACCGCAAAATAACCGCAATGATATCCGCAAAAATAACCGCAATAATATCCGCAAAAATAACCGCAAATATCACCGCAAAATAACCGCAATAATATCCGCAAAAATAACCGCAAATATTACCGCAAAATAACCGCAATAATATCCGCAAAAATATCCGCAAATATTACCGCAAAATAACCGCAATGATATCCGCAAAAATAACCGCAATAAAATCCGCAAAAATAACCGCAAATGTTACCGCAAAATACCCGCAATGATATCCGCAAAAATAACCGCAAATATTCCCGCCAAACAACTGCAATGATATCCGCAAAAATAACCGCAATAATATCCGCAAAAATAACCGCAAATATATCCGCAACATAACCGCAATAATATCCGCAAAAATAACCGTATGTTACCGCAAAATAACCGCAATAATATCCGCAAAAATAACCGCTAATATTACGGCAAAATAACCGCAAATATCACCGCAAAATAACCGCAATTATATCCGTAAAAATAACCGCAATAATATCCGCAAAAATAACCGCAAATATTACCGCAAAATAACCGCAATGATATCCGTAAAAATAACCGCAATAATATCCGCAAAAATAACCGCAAATATTACCGCAAAATAACCGCAATGATATCCGCAAAAATAACCGCAAATATTACCGCAAAACAACCGCAATGATATCCGCAAAAATAACCGCAATAATATCCGCAAAAATAACCGCAAATATATCCGCAACATAACCGCAATAATATCCGCAAAAATAACCGCAAATGTTACCGCAAAATAACCGCAATAATATACGCAAAAATAACCGCAAATATTACGGCAAAATAACCGCAAATATCACCGCAAAATAACCGCAATTATATCCGCAAAAATAACCGCAATAATATCCGCAAAAATAACCGCAAATATTACCGCTAAATAACCCCAATGATATCCGCAAAAATAACCGCAAATATTACCGCAAAATAACCGCAATGATATCCGCAAAAATAACCGCAAATATATTCGCAACATAACCGCAATAATATCCGCAAAAATAACCGCAAATGTTACCGCAAAATAACCGCAATAATATCCGCAAAAATAACCGCAAATATTACGACAAAATTACCGCAAATATCACCGCAAAATAACCGCAATTATATCCGCAAAAATAACCGCAATAATATCCGCAAAAAAAACCGCAAATATTACCGCTAAATAACCGCAATGATATCCGCAAAAATAACAGCAATAATATCCGCAAAAATAACCGCAAATATTACGGCAAAATAACCGCAAATATCACCGCAAAATAACCGCAATTATATCCGCAAAAATAACCGCAATAATATCCGCAAAAATAACCGCAAATATAACCGCAAAATAACCGCAATTGTATCAGCAAAAATAACCGCAAATATTACCGCAAAATAACCGCAATGATATCCGCAAAAATAACCGCAAATAATGCCGCAAAATAACCGCAATGATATTCGCAAAAATAACCGCAAATATCACCGCAAAATAACCGCAATAATATCCGCAAAAATAACCGCAAATGATACCGCAAAATAACCGCAATTATATCCGCAAAAATAACCGCAATAATATCAGCAAAAATAACCGCAAATATCACCGCAAAATAACCGCAATAATATCCGCAAAAATATCCGCAAATATTACCGCAAAATAACCGCAATGATATCAGCAAAAATAACCGCAAATATTACCGCAAAATAACCGCAATGATATCCGCAAAAATAACCGCAATAATATCCGCAAAAATAACCGCAAATATCACCGCAAAATAACCGCAATAATATCCGCAAAAATAACCGCAAATATTACCGCAAAATAACCGCAATAATATCCGCAAAAATATCCGCAAATATTACCGCAAAATAACCGCAATGATATCCGCAAAAATAACCGCAATAAAATCCGCAAAAATAACCGCAAATGTTACCGCAAAATACCCGCAATGATATCCGCAAAAATAACCGCAAATATTTCCGCAAAATAACCGCAATGATATCAGCAAAAATAACCGCAAATATTACCGCAAAATAACCGCAATGATATCCGCAAAAATAACCGCAATAATATCCGCAAAAATAACCGCAAATATCACCGCAAAATAACCGCAATAATATCCGCAAAAATAACCGCAAATATTACCGCAAAATAACCGCAATAATATCCGCAAAAATATCCGCAAATATTACCGCAAAATAACCGCAATGATATCCGCAAAAATAACCGCAATAAAATCCGCAAAAATAACCGCAAATGTTACCGCAAAATACCCGCAATGATATCCGCAAAAATAACCGCAAATATTCCCGCCAAACAACTGCAATGATATCCGCAAAAATAACCGCAATAATATCCGCAAAAATAACCGCAAATATATCCGCAACATAACCGCAATAATATCCGCAAAAATAACCGTATGTTACCGCAAAATAACCGCAATAATATCCGCAAAAATAACCGCTAATATTACGGCAAAATAACCGCAAATATCACCGCAAAATAACCGCAATTATATCCGTAAAAATAACCGCAATAATATCCGCAAAAATAACCGCAAATATTACCGCAAAATAACCGCAATGATATCCGTAAAAATAACCGCAATAATATCCGCAAAAATAACCGCAAATATTACCGCAAAATAACCGCAATGATATCCGCAAAAATAACCGCAAATATTACCGCAAAACAACCGCAATGATATCCGCAAAAATAACCGCAATAATATCCGCAAAAATAACCGCAAATATATCCGCAACATAACCGCAATAATATCCGCAAAAATAACCGCAAATGTTACCGCAAAATAACCGCAATAATATACGCAAAAATAACCGCAAATATTACGGCAAAATAACCGCAAATATCACCGCAAAATAACCGCAATTATATCCCCAAAAATAACCGCAATAATATCCGCAAAAATAACCGCAAATATTACCGCTAAATAACCCCAATGATATCCGCAAAAATAACCGCAAATATTACCGCAAAATAACCGCAATGATATCCGCAAAAATAACCGCAAATATATTCGCAACATAACCGCAATAATATCCGCAAAAATAACCGCAAATGTTACCGCAAAATAACCGCAATAATATCCGCAAAAATAACCGCAAATATTACGGCAAAATTACCGCAAATATCACCGCAAAATAACCGCAATTATATCCGCAAAAATAACCGCAATAATATCCGCAAAAAAAACCGCAAATATTACCGCTAAATAACCGCAATGATATCCGCAAAAATAACAGCAATAATATCCGCAAATATTACGGCAAAATAACCGCAAATATCACCGCAAAATAACCGCAATTATATCCGCAAAAATAACCGCAATAATATCCGCAAAAATAACCGCAAATATATCCGCAACATAACCGCAATAATATCCGCAAAAATAACCGTATGTTACCGCAAAATAACCGCAATAATATCCGCAAAAATAACCGCTAATATTACGGCAAAATAACCGCAAATATCACCGCAAAATAACCGCAATTATATCCGTAAAAATAACCGCAATAATATCCGCAAAAATAACCGCAAATATTACCGCAAAATAACCGCAATGATATCCGTAAAAATAACCGCAATAATATCCGCAAAAATAACCGCATATATTACCGCAAAATAACCGCAATGATATCCGCAAAAATAACCGCAAATATTACCGCAAAACAACCGCAATGATATCCGCAAAAATAACCGCAATAATATCCGCAAAAATAACCGCAAATATATCCGCAACATAACCGCAATAATATCCGCAAAAATAACCGCAAATGTTACCGCAAAATAACCGCAATAATATACGCAAAAATAACCGCAAATATTACGGCAAAATAACCGCAAATATCACCGCAAAATAACCGCAATTATATCCGCAAAAATAACCGCAATAATATCCGCAAAAAAAACCGCAAATATTACCGCTAAATAACCGCAATGATATCCGCAAAAATAACAGCAATAATATCCGCAAAAATAACCGCAAATATTACGGCAAAATAACCGCAAATATCACCGCAAAATAACCGCAATTATATCCGCAAAAATAACCGCAATAATATCCGCAAAAATAACCGCAAATATTACGGCAAAATAACCGCAAATATCACCGCAAAATAACCGCAATTATATCCGCAAAAATAACCGCAATAATATCCGCAAAAATAACCGCAAATATAACCGCAAAATAACCGCAATTGTATCAGCAAAAATAACCGCAAATATTACCGCAAAATAACCGCAATGATATCCGCAAAAATAACCGCAAATATATTCGCAACATAACCGCAATAATATCCGCAAAAATAACCGCAAATGTTACCGCAAAATAACCGCAATAATATCCGCAAAAATAACCGCAAATATTGCGGCAAAATTACCGCAAATATCACCGCAAAATAACCGCAATTATATCCGCAAAAATAACCGCAATAATATCCGCAAAAAAAACCGCAAATATTACCGCTAAATAACCGCAATGATATCCGCAAAAATAACAGCAATAATATCCGCAAAAATAACCGCAAATATTACGGCAAAATAACCGCAAATATCACCGCAAAATAACCGCAATTATATCCGCAAAAATAACCGCAATAATATCCGCAAAAATAACCGCAAATATAACCGCAAAATAACCGCAATTGTATCAGCAAAAATAACCGCAAATATTACCGCAAAATAACCGCAATGATATCCGCAAAAATAACCGCAAATAATGCCGCAAAATAACCGCAATGATATTCGCAAAAATAACCGCAAATATCACCGCAAAATAACCGCAATAATATCCGCAAAAATAACCGCAAATGATACCGCAAAATAACCGCAATGATATCCGCAAAAATAACCGCAATAATATCAGCAAAAATAACCGCAAATATCACCGCAAAATAACCGCAATAATATCCGCAAAAATATCCGCAAATATTACCGCAAAATAACCGCAATGATATCAGCAAAAATAACCGCAAATATTACCGCAAAATAACCGCAATGATATCCGCAAAAATAACCGCAATAATATCCGCAAAAATAACCGCAAATATCACCGCAAAATAACCGCAATAATATCCGCAAAAATAACCGCAAATATTACCGCAAAATAACCGCAATAATATCCGCAAAAATAACCGCAAATGTTACCGCAAAATAACCGCAATAATATCCGCAAAAATAACCGCAAATATTACGGCAAAATAACCGCAAATATCACCGCAAAATAACCGCAATTATATCCGCAAAAATATCCGCAAATATTACCGCAAAATAACCGCAATGATATCAGCAAAAATAACCGCAAATATTACCGCAAAATAACCGCAATGATATCCGCAAAAATAACCGCAATAATATCCGCAAAAATAACCGCAAATATCACCGCAAAATAACCGCAATAATATCCGCAAAAATAACCGCAAATATTACCGCAAAATAACCGCAATAATATCCGCAAAAATATCCGCAAATATTACCGCAAAATAACCGCAATGATATCCGCAAAAATAACCGCAATAAAATCCGCAAAAATAACCGCAAATTTTACCGCAAAATACCCGCAATGATATCCGCAAAAATAACCGCAAATATTCCCGCCAAACAACTGCAATGATATCCGCAAAAATAACCGCAATAATATCCGCAAAAATAACCGCAAATATATCCGCAACATAACCGCAACAATATCCGCAAAAATAACCGTATGTTACCGCAAAATAACCGCAATAATATCCGCAAAAATAACCGCTAATATTACGGCAAAATAACCGCAAATATCACCGCAAAATAACCGCAATTATATCCGTAAAAATAACCGCAATAATATCCGCAAAAATAACCGCAAATATTACCGCAAAATAACCGCAATGATATCCGTAAAAATAACCGCAATAATATCCGCAAAAATAACCGCATATATTACCGCAAAATAACCGCAATGATATCCGCAAAAATAACCGCAAATATTACCGCAAAACAACCGCAATGATATCCGCAAAAATAACCGCAATAATATCCGCAAAAATAACCGCAAATATATCCGCAACATAACCGCAATAATATCCGCAAAAATAACCGCAAATGTTACCGCAAAATAACCGCAATAATATACGCAAAAATAACCGCAAATATTACGGCAAAATAACCGCAAATATCACCGCAAAATAACCGCAATTATATCCGCAAAAATAACCGCAATAATATCCGCAAAAATAACCGCAAATATTACCGCTAAATAACCCCAATGATATCCGCAAAAATAACCGCAAATATTACCGCAAAATAACCGCAATGATATCCGCAAAAATAACCGCAAATATATTCGCAACATAACCGCAATAATATCCGCAGAAATAACCGCAAATGTTACCGCAAAATAACCGCAATAATATCCGCAAAAATAACCGCAAATATTACGGCAAAATTACCGCAAATATCACCGCAAAATAACCGCAATTATATCCGCAAAAATAACCGCAATAATATCCGCAAAAAAAACCGCAAATATTACCGCTAAATAACCGCAATGATATCCGCAAAAATAACAGCAATAATATCCGCAAAAATAACCGCAAATATTACGGCAAAATAACCGCAAATATCACCGCAAAATAACCGCAATTATATCCGCAAAAATAACCGCAATAATATCCGCAAAAATAACCGCAAATATTACCGCTAAATAACCGCAATAATATCCGCAAAAATAACCGCAAATATTACCGCTAAATAACCGCAATAATATCCGCAAAAATAACCGCAAATATTACCGCTAAATAACCGCAATAATATCCGCAAAAATAACCGCAAATATATCCACAACATAACCGCAATAATATCCGCAAAAATAACCGCAAATGTTACCGCAAAATAACCGCAATAATATCCGCAAAAATAACCGCAAATATTACGGCAAAATAACCGCAAATATCACCGCAAAATAACCGCAATTATATCCGCAAAAATAATAGCAATAATATCCGCAAAAATAACCGCAAATATTATTGCAAAATAACCGCAATTATATCCGCAAAAATAACCGCAAATATTACCGCAAAATAACCGCAATAATATCCGCAAAAATAACCGCAAATATTACCGCAAAATAACCGCAATGATATTCGCAAAAATAACCGCAAATATTACCGCAAAATAAAACCGCAATAATATCCGCAAAAATAACCGCAAATGTTACCGCAAAATAACCGCAATGATATCCGCAAAAATAACCGCAATAATATCAGCAAAAATAACCGCAAATATTACCGCAAAATAACCGCAATGATATCCGCAAAAATAACCGCAATAATATCCGCAAAAATAACCGCAAATATCACCGCAAAATAACCGCAATAATTTCCGCAAAAATAACCGCAAATTTTGCCGCAAAATAACCGCAATGATATCCGCAAAAATAACCCAAAATATCACCGCAAAATAACCGCAATAATATCCGCAAAAATAACCGCAAATGTTACCGCAAAATAACCGCAATGATATCCGCAAAAATAACCGCAAATATTACCGCAAAATAACCGCAATGATATCAGCAAAAATAACCGTAAATATTACCGAAAAATAACCGCAATGATATCCGCAAAAATAACCGCAATAATATCCGCAAAAATAACCGCAAATATCACCGCAAAATAACCGCAATAATATCCGCAAAAATATCCGCAAAAATAACCGCAATGATATCCGCAAAAATAACCGCAAATATTACCGCAAAATAACCGCAATGATATCCGCAAAAATAACCGCAATAATATCCGCAAAAATAACCGCAAATATCACCGCAAAATAACCGCAATAATATCCGCAAAAATAACCGCAAATGTTGCCGCAAAATAACCGCAATGATATCCGCAAAAATAACCCAAAATATCACCGCAAAATAACCGCAATAATATCCGCAAAAATAACCGCAAATGTTACCGCAAAATAACCGCAATGATATCCGCAAAAATAACCGCAAATATTACCGCAAAATAACCGCAATGATATCCGCAAAAATAACCGCAATAATATCCGCAAAAATAACCGCAAATATCACCGCAAAATAACCACAATAATATCCGCAAAAATAACCGCAAATATAACCGCCAAATAACCGCAATTGTATCAGCAAAAATAACCGCAAATATTACCGCAAAATAACCGCAATGATATCCGCAAAAATAACCGCAAATAATGCCGCAAAATAACCGCAATGATATTCGCAAAAATAACCGCAAATATCACCGCAAAATAACCGCAATAATATCCGCAAAAATAACCGCAAATGATACCGCAAAATAACCGCAATGATATCCGCAAAAATAACCGCAATAATATCAGCAAAAATAACCGCAAATATCACCGCAAAATAACCGCAATAATATCCGCAAAAATATCCGCAAATATTACCGCAAAATAACCGCAATGATATCAGCAAAAATAACCGCAAATATTACCGCAAAATAACCGCAATGATATCCGCAAAAATAACCGCAATAATATCCGCAAAAATAACCGCAAATATCACCGCAAAATAACCGCAATAATATCCGCAAAAATAACCGCAAATATTACCGCAAACTAACCGCAATAATATCCGCAAAAATACCCGCAAATATTACCGCAAAATAACCGCAATGATATCCGCAAAAATAACCGCAATAAAATCCGCAAAAATAACCGCAAATGTTACCGCAAAATACCCGCAATGATATCCGCAAAAATAACCGCAAATATTCCCGCCAAACAACCGCAATGATATCCGCAAAAATAACCGCAATAATATCCGCAAAAATAACCGCAAATATATCCGCAACATAACCGCAATAATATCCGCAAAAATAACCGTATGTTACCGCAAAATAACCGCAATAATATCCGCAAAAATAACCGCTAATATTACGGCAAAATAACCGCAAATATCACCGCAAAATAACCGCAATTATATCCGTAAAATTAACCGCAATAATATCCGCAAGAATAACCGCAAATATTACCGCAAAATAACCGCAATGATATCCGTAAAAATAACCGCAATAATATCCGCAAAAATAACCGCAAATATTACCGCAAAATAACCGCAATGATATCCGCAAAAATAACCGCAAATATTACCGCAAAACAACCGCAATGATATCCGCAAAAATAACCGCAATAATATCCGCAAAAATAACCGCAAATATATCCGCAACATAACCGCAATAATATCCGCAAAAATAACCGCAAATGTTACCGCAAAATAACCGCAATAATATACGCAAAAATAACCGCAAATATTACGGCAAAATAACCGCAAATATCACCGCAAAATAACCGCAATTATATCCGCAAAAATAACCGCAATAATATCCGCAAAAATAACCGCAAATATTACCGCTAAATAACCCCAATGATATCCGCAAAAATAACCGCAAATATTACCGCAAAATAACCGCAATGATATCCGCAAAAATAACCGCAAATATATCCGCAACATAACCGCAATAATATCCGCAAAAATAACCGCAAATGTTACCGCAAAATAACCGCAATAATATCCGCAAAAATAACCGCAAATATTACGGCAAAATTACCGCAAATATCACCGCAAAATAACCGCAATTATATCCGCAAAAATAACCGCAATAATATCCGCAAAAAAAAACGCAAATATTACCGCTAAATAACCGCAATGATATCCGCAAAAATAACAGCAATAATATCCGCAAAAATAACCGCAAATATTACGGCAAAATAACCGCAAATATCACCGCAAAATAACCGCAATTATATCCGCAAAAATAACCGCAATAATATCCGCAAAAATAACCGCAAATATTACCGCTAAATAACCGCAATAATATCCGCAAAAATAACCGCAAATATTACCGCTAAATAACCGCAATAATATCCGCAAAAATAACCGCAAATATTACCGCTAAATAACCGCAATAATATCCGCAAAAATAACCGCAAATATATCCACAACATAACCGCAATAATATCCGCAAAAATAACCGCAAATGTTACCGCAAAATAACCGCAATAATATCCGCAAAAATAACCGCAAATATTACGGCAAAATAACCGCAAATATCACCGCAAAATAACCGCAATTATATCCGCAAAAATAACAGCAATAATATCCGCAAAAATAACCGCAAATATTATTGCAAAATAACCGCAATTATATCCGCAAAAATAACCGCAAATATTACCGCAAAATAACCGCAATAATATCCGCAAAAATAACCGCAAATATTACCGCAAAATAACCGCAATGATATTCGCAAAAATAACCGCAAATATTACCGCAAAATAAAACCGCAATAATATCCGCAAAAATAACCGCAAATGTTACCGCAAAATAACCGCAATGATATCCGCAAAAATAACCGCAATAATATCAGCAAAAATAACCGCAAATATTACCGCAAAATAACCGCAATGATATCCGCAAAAATAACCGCAAATATTACCGCAAAATAACCGCAATGATATCCGCAAAAATAACCGCAAATATTACCGCAAAACAACCGCAATGATATCCGCAAAAATAACCGCAATAATATCCGCAAAAATAACCGCAAATATTACGGCAAAATAACCGTAAATATCACCGCAAAATAACCGCAATTATATCCGTAAAAATAACCGCAATAATATCCGCAAAAATAACCGCAAATGTTACCGCAAAATAACCGCAATGATATCCGCAAAAATAACCGCAAATATTACCGCAAAATATCCGCAATAACATCCGCAAAAATAACCGCAAATATTACCGCAAAATAACCGCAATGATATCCGCAAAAATAACCACAAATATCACCGCAAAATAACCGCAATAATATCCGCAAAAACAACCGCAAATGTTACCGCAAAATAACCGCAATGATATCCGCTAAAATAACCGCAAATATTACCGCAAAATAACCGCAATGATATCCGCAAAAATAACCGCAATAATATCCGCAAAAATTACCGCAAATATCACCGCAAAATAACCGCTATAATATCCGCCAAAATAACCGCAAATGTTACCGCCAAATAACCGCAATGATATCCGCAAAAATAACCGCAAATATCACCGCTGAAAAACCGCAATAATATCCGCAAAAATAACCGCAAATGTTACTCTATAGCAAAAGAAAACATCCCTTATATCCTGTTTTTCCCAATTTAAATAAGCCTGGTTTTAACTTTGAAATGGAATTGTGGACGTCCTGTTACAGGAAGAACATTTCTTCAAATTGTAATTCACTTAAACGTCCCTAATCTTAATTTCTTGAGAAAACTAGGCCTTATTTTGAAAAATCTGTCATAAAACAGGCCTTATTTCAGACGGAAAATGTCTCATCTATTTGAGGCTCTAAAACTTCCCGGTTGAAATTCCCGGTTGAAATTCCCGGCAAACTATCCCGATAAATTAATGTTTCTTTTTTTGAGAACTTGGAGAAAGATTCAAACATTAATATTCAATCAGACTATAGCAAAAAAAACCATCCTTTATATCCGGTTTTTCCCAATTTAAATTGGCCTTGTTTTATCTTTAAAATGGAATTGTGGACGTCCTGTTACCCACAGGAAGAAAATTTCACCCGATTGTAATTCAATAAAACGTCCCTTATCTTAATTTCTTGAGAAAACTAGGCCATATTTTGAAAAATCGGCCATTAAACTGGCCTTATTTCAGACGGAAAATGTCACATCAATTTACGGCTCTAAAACTTCCTGGTTTAAATTCCCGGCAAACTATCCCGATAAATTAATGTTTCCTTTTTTTGAGAACGGGGAGAAAGATTCAAACATTAATATTCAATCTGACTATAGCAAAAGAAAACATCCCTTATATCCGGTTTTTCCCAATTTAAATTGGCCTTTTTTTAGATTTGAAATGGAATTGTGGACGTCCTGTTACCCAAAGGAAGAAAATTTCTACCGATTGAAATTCAATAAAACGTCCCTTATCTTAATTTCTTGAGAAAAATAAGCCTTATTTTGAAAAATCGGCCATTAAAGTGGCCTTATTTTAGACGGAAAATGTCATATCCATTTTCGGCTCTAAAATTTCCGGTTTAAATTCCCGGCAAACTATCCCGATAAATTAATGTTTCTTTTTTGGAGAACTTGGAGAAAGATTCAAACATTAATATTCAATCAGACTATAGCAAAAAAAACCATCCCTTATATCCGGTTATCCCAATTTAAATTGGCCTTGTTTTAGCTTTGAAATGGAATTGTGGACGTCTTGTTACCCACAGGAAGAAAATTTCTTCAAATTGTAATTCACTTAAACGTCCCTAATCTTAATTTCTTGAGAAAACTAGGCCTTATTTTGAAAAATCGGCCATTAAACTGGCCTTATTTCAGACGGAAAATGTCACATCAATTTACGGCTCTAAAACTTCATGGTTGAAATTCCCGGCAAACTATCCCGATAAATTATTGTTTCTTTTTTTGAGAACTTGGAGAAAGATTCAAACATTAATATTCAATCAGACTATAGCAAAAAAAAACCATCCCTTATATCCGGTTTTTCCCAATTTAAATTGGCCTTGTTTTAGCTTTAAAATGGAATTGTGGACGTCCTCTTACCCACAGGAAGAAAATTTCTTCCGATTGTAATTTAATAAAATGTCCCTTATCTTAATTTCTTGAGAAAACGAGGCCTTATTTAAAAAATCCGCCATTTGACTGGCCTTATTTCACACGGAAAATCTCACATCAATTTACGGCACTAAAACTTCCAGGTTTAAATTCCTGGCAAACTATCCCGATACATTAATGTTTCTTTTTTTGAGAACTTGGGGAAAGATTCAAACATTAATATTCAATGAGACTATAGCAAAAGAAAACATCCCTTATATCCTGTTTTTCCCAATTTAAATTGGCCTTGTTTTAACTTTGAAATGGAATTGTGGACGTCCTGTTACCCACAGGAAGAAAATTTCTTCAAATTGTAATTCACTTAAACGTCCCTAATCTTAATTACTTGAGAAAACTAGGCCTAATTTTGAAAAATCTGTCATTAAACAGGCCTTATTTCAGACGGAAAATGTCACATCTATTTAAGGCTCTAAAACTTCCCGGTTTAAATTCCCGGCAAACTATCCCGATAAATTAATGTTTCTTTTTTTGAGAACGTGGAGAAAGATTCAAACATTAATATTCAATCATACTATAGCAATAGAAAACATCCCTTATAACCTGTTTTTCCTAATTTAAATTGGCCTTGTTTTAACTTTGAAATGGAATTGTGGACGTCCTGTTACCCACAGGAAGAACATTTCTTCAAATTGTAATTCACTTAAACGTCCCTAATCTTAATTTTTTGAGAAAACTAGGCCTTATTTTGAAAAATCTGTCATTAAACAGGCCTTATTTCAGACGGAAAATGTCTCATCTATTTAAGGCTCTAAATTTTCCCGGTTTAAATTCCCGGCAAACTATCCCGATAAATTAATGTTTCTTTTTTTGAGAACGTGGAGAAAAATTCAAACATTAATATTCAATCATACTATAGCAAAAGAAAACATCCCTTATATCCTGTTTTTCCCAATTTAAATTGGTCTTGTTTTAACTTTGAAATGGAATTGTTGACGTCCTGTTACCCACAGGAAGAAAATTTCTTCCGATTGTAATTCAATAAAACGTCCCTTATCTTAATTTCTTGAGAAAACTAGGCCTTATTTTGAAAAATCGGCCATTAAAGTGGCCTTATTTCAGACGGAAAATGTCATATCCATTTACGGCTCTAAAATTTCCGGTTTAAATTCCCGGCAAACTATCCCGATAAATTAATGTTTCTTTTTTTGGGAACTTGGAGAAAGATTCAAACATTAATATTCAATCAGACTATAGCAAAAAAAACCATCCCTTATATCCGGTTTTTCCCTATTTAAATTGGCCTTGTTTTAGCTTTGAAATGGAATTGTGGACGTCTTGTTACCCACAGGAAGAAAATTTCTTCAAATTGTAATTCACTTAAACGTCCCTAATCTTAATTTCTTGAGAAAACTAGGCCTTATTTTGAAAAATCGGCCATTAAACTGGCCTTATTTCAGACGGAAAATGTCTCATCAATTTACGGCTCTAAAACTTCCTGGTTTAAATTCCCGGCAAACTATCCCGATAAATTAATGTTTCCTTTTTTTGAGAACGTGGAGAAAGATTCAAACATAAATATTCAATCAGAGTATAGCAAAGGAAAACTTCCCTTTTATCCGGTTTTTCCCAATTTAAATTGGCCTTGTTTTAACTTTGAAATGGAATTGTGGACGTCCTGTTACCCACAGGAAGAAAATTTCTACCGATTCAAATTCAATAAAACGTCCCTTATCTTAATTTCTTGAGAAAAATAAGCCTTATTTTGAAAAATCGGCCATTAAACTGGCCTTATTTCAGACGGAAAATGTCACATCAATTTACGGCTCTAAAACTTCCAGGTTTATATTCCTGGCAAACTATCCCGATACATTAATGTTTCTTTTTTTGAGAACTTGGAGAATGATTCAAACATTAATATTCAATCAGACTTTAGCAAAAAAAAACCATCCCTTATATCCGGTTTTTCCCAATTTAAATTGGCCTTGTTTTAACTTTGAAATGGAATTGTGGACGTCCTGTTACCCACAGGAAGAAAATTTCTTTCCATTGTTATTTATTAGATAGCCTTAAATCTACAAACATTGATATAACAAGGCCTAAATTCATTTTCTAAATTATTTCTTTTTTCAAACAATTCTAATTTGTTGGCAATTCGAATTGTTTAGAATTTTGAATTAAGACAACGCCACAATGTGTTTCGAATTTAGTTGGAAGCTATGAGTACATCCACCTGACTCACAGGTGGCACTAAAAACTTAAGGTGGTTAAGTGACATTACATGTCAAGAGTTCACACGTTCTAGCATAGATGGAAAGACAGCAGATGTCAATTTGACAACTAACTTTTGATAGTATTTCAAATTTTAATTATATTTAATATTAAAATTTAATTGTATTTCTTCACATTGTAAATCACTAAAAAGCCTTAAATCTACAAACGTTGAGAAAACAAGGCCTTATATTGAAAAATCACCCTTTTAAACGGCCTAATTTCTGACGGAAAAAGTCACATCAATTTACAGTTCCTTATCTTCCCGGTTTAAATTCCCGGCAAACTATCCCGATAAATTAATGTTTCCTTTTTTTGAGAACGTGGAGAAAGATTCAAACATTAATATTCAATCAGATTATAGCAAAAGAAAACATCCCTTATATCCGGTTTTTCCCAATTTAAATTGGCCTTGTTTTAGCTTTGAAATGGAATTGTGGACGACCTGTTACCCACAGGAAGAAAATTTCTACCGACTGAAATTCAATAAAACGTCCCTTATCTTAATTTCTTGAGAAAAGTAGGCCTTATTTTGAAAAATCGGCCATTAAACTGGCCTTATTTCAGAAGGAAAATGTCACATCAATTTACGGCTCTAAAACTTCCAGGTTTAAATTCCTGGCAAACTATCCTGATACATGACTCTTTCTTTTTTTGAGAATTTGGAGAAAGCTTCAAACATTAATATTCAATCAGACTATAGCAAAAGAAAACATCCCTTATATCCGGTTTTTCCCAATTTAAATTGGCCTTGTTATTGCTTTGAAATGGAATTATGGACGTCCTCTTACTCACAGGAAGAAAATTTCTTCAAATTGTAATTCACTTAAACGTCCCGAATCTTAATTTTTTGAGAAAACGAGGCCTTATTTTGAAAAGGCCGCCATTTGACTGGCCTTATTTCAGACGGAAAATGTCACATCAATTTACGGCTCTAAAACTTCCTGGTTTAAATTCCCGGCAAACTATCCCGATAAATTAATGTTTCTTTTTTTGAGAACGTGGAGAAAGATTCAAACATTAATATTCAATCAGACTATAGCAAAAGAAAACATCCCTTATATCCGGTTTTTCCCAATTTAAATTGGCCTTGTTTTAAATTTGAAATGGAATTGTGGACGTCCTGTTACCCACAGGAAGAAAATTTCTACCGATTGAAATTCAATAAAACGTCCCTTATCTTAATTTCTTGAGAAAAGTATGCCTTATTTTGAAAAATCGGCCATTAAACTGGCCTTATTTCAGAAGGAAAATGTCACATCAATTAACGGCTCTAAAACTTCCAGGTTTATATTCCTGGCAAACTTTCCCGATACATTAATGTTTCTTTTTTTGAGAACTTGGAGAATGATTCAAACATTAATATTCAATCAGACTTTAGCAAAAAAAAACCATCCCTTATATCCGGTTTTTCCCAATTTAAATTTGCATTGTTTTCGCTTTGAAATGGAATTGTTGACGTCCTCTTACCCACAGGAAGAAAATTTCTTCAAATTGTAATTCACTTAAACGTCCCGAATCTTAATTTCTTGAGAAAACGAGGCCTTATTTTGAAAAGGCCGCCATTTGACTGGCCTTATTTCAGACGGAAAATGTCACATCAATTTACGGCTCTAAAACTTCCAGGTATAAATTCCTGGCAAACTATCCCGATACATTAATGTTTCTTTTTTTGAGAACTTGGAGAAAGATTCAAACATTAATATTCAATCAGACTATAGCAAAAAAAAACCATCCATTATATCCGGTTTTTCCCAATTTAAATTGGCCTTGTTTAAACTTTGAAATGGAATTGTGGACGTCCTGTTACCCACAGGAAGAAAATTTCTTCAAATTGTAATTCACTTAAACGTCCCTAATCTTAATTTCTTGAGAAAACTAAGCCTTATTTTGAAAAATCTGTCATTAAACAGGCCTTATTTCAGACGGAAAATGTCTCATCTATTTAAGGCTCTAAATTTTCCCGGTTTAAATTCCCGGCAAACTATCCCGATACATTAATGTTCTTTTTTTGAGAACGTGGAGAAAGATTCAAACATTAATATTCAATCAGACTATTGCAAAAAAAAGATCCCTTATATCCGGTTTTTCCCAATTTAAATTGGCCTTGTTTTAGCTTTAAAATGGAATTGTGGACGTCCTCTTACCCACAGGAAGAAAATTTCTTCCGATTGTAATTCAATAAAATGTCCCTTATCTTAATTTCTTGAGAAAACGAGGCCTTATTTAAAAAATCCGACATTTGACTGGCCTTATTTCACACGGAAAATGTCACATCAATTTTCGGCACTAAAACTTCCAGGTTTAAATTCCTGGCAAACTATCCCGATACATTAATGTTTCTTTTTTTGAGAACTTGGGGAAAGATTCAAACATTAATATTCAATCAGACTATAGCAAAAGAAAACATCCCTTATATCCTGTTTTTCCCAATTTAAATTGGCCTTGTTTTAACTTTGAAATGGAATTGTGGACGTCCTGTTACCCACAGGAAGAAAATTTCTTCAAATTGTAATTCACTTAAACGTCCCTAATCTTAATTACTTGAGAAAACTAGGCCTAATTTTGAAAAATCTGTCATTAAACAGGCCTTATTTCAGACGGAAAATGTCACATCTATTTAAGGCTCTAAAACTTCCCGGTTTAAATTCCCGGCAAACTATCCCGATAAATTAATGTTTCTTTTTTTGAGAACGTGGAGAAAGATTCAAATATTAATATTCAATCATACTATAGCAATAGAAAACATCCCTTATAACCTGTTTTTCCTAATTTAAATTGGCCTTGTTTTAACATTGAAATGGAATTGTGGACGTCCTGTTACCCACAGGAAGAACATTTCTTCAAATTGTAATTCACTTAAACGTCCCTAATCTTAATTTTTTGAGAAAACTAGGCCTTATTTTGAAAAATCTGTCATTAAACAGGCCTTATTTCAGACGGAAAATGTCACATCTATTTAAGGCTCTAAATTTTCCCGGTTTAAATTCCCGGCAAACTATCCCGATAAATTAATGTTTCTTTTTTTGAGAACGTGGAGAAAAATTCAAACATTAATATTCAATCATACTATAGCAAAAGAAAACATCCCTTATATCATGTTTTTCCCAATTTAAATTGGCCTTGTTTTAACTTTGAAATGGAATTGTGGACGTCCTGTTACCCACAGGAAGAAAATTTCTTCAAATTGTAATTCACTTAAACGTCCCTAATCTTAATTTCTTGAGAAAACTAGGCATTATTTTGAAAAATCTGTCATTAAACAGGCCTTATTTCAGACGGAAAATGTCTCATCTATTTAAGGCTCTAAAACTTCCCGGTTTAAATTCCCGGCAAACTATCCCGATAAATTAATGTTTTTTTTTTGAGAACTTGGAGAAAGATTCAAACATTAATATTCAATCAGACTATAGCAAAAAAAACCATCCCTTATATCCGGTTTGTCCCAATTTAAATTGGCCTTGTTTTAGCTTTGAAATAGAATTGTGGACGTCTTGTTACCCACAGGAAGAAAATATCTTCAAATTGTAATTCACTTAAACGTCCCTAATCTTAATTTCTTGAGAAAACTAGGCTTTATTTTGAAAAATCTGTCATTAAACAGGCCTTATTTCAGACGGAAAATGTCTCATCTATTTAAGGCTCTAAAACTTCCAGGTTTAAATTCCTGGCAAACTATCCCGATACATTAATGTTTCTTTTTTTGAGAACTTGGAGAATGATTCAAACATTAATATTCAATCAGACTTTAGCAAAATAAAACCATCCCTTATATCCGGTTTTCCCAATTTAAATTGGCCTTGTTTTAACTTTGAAATGGAATTGTGGACGTCCTGTTACCCACAGGCAGAACATTTCTTCAAATTGTAATTCACTTAAACGTCCCTTATCTTAATTTCTTGAGAAAACTAGGCCTTATTTTGAAAAATAGGCCATTAAAGTGGCCTTATTTCAGACGGAAAATGTCTCATCTATTTAAGGCTGTAAAACTTCCCGGTTTAAATTCCCGGCAAACTATCCCGATAAATTAATGTTTCTTTTTTTGAGAACTTGGAGAAAGATTCAAACATTAATATTCAATCAGACTATTGCAAAAAAAACCATCCCTTATATCCGGTTCTTCCCAATTTAAAGTGGCCTTGTTTTAGCTTTAAAATGGAATTGTGGACGTCCTCTAACCCACAGGAAGAAAATTTCTTCCGATTGTAATTCAATAAAACGTCCCTTATCTAAATTTCTTGAGAAAACGAGGCCTTATTTAAAAAATCCGCCATTTGACTGGCCTTATTTCAGACGGAAAATGTCACATCTAATTAAGGCTCTAAAACTTCCCGGTTTAAATTCCCGGCAAACTATCCCGATAAATTAATGTTTCTTTTTTTGAGAACGTGGAGAAAGATTCAAACATTAATATTCAATCATACTATAGCAATAGAAAACATCCCTTATAACCTGTTTTTCCTAATTTAAATAGGCCTTGTTTTAACTTTGAAATGGAATTGTGGACGTCCTGTTACCCACAGGAAGAACATTTCTTCAAATTGTAATTCACTTAAACGTCTCTAATCTTAATTTCTTGAGAAAACTAGGCCTTATTTTGAAAAATCTGTCATTAAACAGGCCTTATTTCAGACGGAAAATGTCACATCTATTTAAGGCTCTAAAACTTCCCGGTTTAAATTCCCGGCAAACTATCCCGATAAATTAATGTTTCTTTTTTTGAGAACGTGGAGAAAGATTCAAACATTAATATTCAATCATACTATAGCAATAGAAAACATCCCTTATAACCTGTTTTTCCTAATTTAAATTGGCCTTGTTTTAACTTTGAAATGGAATTGTGGACGTCCTGTTACCCACAGGCAGAACATTTCTTCAAATTGTAATTCACTTAAACGTCCCTTATCTTAATTTCTTGAGAAAACTAGGCCTTATTTTGAAAAATCGGCCATTAAAGTGGCCTTATTTCAGACGGAAAATGTCTCATCTATTTAAGGCTCTAAAACTTCCAGGTTTAAATTCCTGGCAAACTATCCCGATACATTAATGTTTCTTTTTTTGAGAACTTGGAGAAAGATTCAAACATTAATATTCAATCAGACTATAGCAAAAGAAAACATCCCTTATATCCTGTTTTTCCCAATTTAAATTGGCCTTGTTTTAACTTTGAAATGGAATTGTGGACGTTTTGTTACCCACTGGAAGAAAATTTCTTCAAATTGTAATTCACTTAAACGTCCCTAATCTTAATAACTTGAGAAAACTAGGCCTAATTTTGAAAAATCTGTCATTAAACAGGCCTTATTTCAGACGGAAAATGTCACATCTAATTAAGGCTCTAAAACTTCCCGGTTTAAATTCCCGGCAAACTATCCCGATAAATTAATGTTTCTTTTTTTGAGAACGTGGAGAAAGATTCAAACATTAATATTCAATCATACTATAGCAATAGAAAACATCCCTTATAACCTGTTTTTCCTAATTTAAATAGGCCTTGTTTTAACTTTGAAATGGAATTGTGGACGTCCTGTTACCCACAGGAAGAACATTTCTTCAAATTGTAATTCACTTAAACGTCTCTAATCTTAATTTCTTGAGAAAACTAGGCCTTATTTTGAAAAATCTGTCATTAAACAGGCCTTATTTCAGACGGAAAATGTCACATCTATTTAAGGCTCTAAAACTTCCCGGTTTAAATTCCCGGCAAACTATCCCGATAAATTAATGTTTCTTTTTTTGAGAACGTGGAGAAAGATTCAAACATTAATATTCAATCATACTATAGCAAAAGAAAACATCCCTTATATCCTGTTTTTCCCAATTTAAATTGGCCTTGTTTTAACTTTGAAATGGAATTGTGGACGTCCTGTTACCCACAGGAAGAAAATTTCTTCAAATTGTAATTCACTTTAACGTCCCTAATCTTAATTTCTTGAGAAAACTAGGCATTATTTTGAAAAATCTGTCATTAAACAGGCCTTATTTCAGACGGAAAATGTCTCATCTATTTAAGGCTCTAAAACTTCCCGGTTTAAATTCCCGGCAAACTATTCCGATAAATTAATGTTTCTTTTTTTGAGAACTTGGAGAAAGATTCAAACATTAATATTCAATCAGACTATAGCAAAAAAAACCATCCCTTATATCCGGTTTGTCCCAATTTAAATTGGCCTTGTTTTAGCTTTGAAATAGAATTGTGGACGTCTTGTTACCCACAGGAAGAAAATATCTTCAAATTGTAATTCACTTAAACGTCCCTAATCTTAATTTCTTGAGAAAACTAGGCCTTATTTTGAAAAATCTGTCATTAAACAGGCCTTATTTCAGACGGAAAATGTCTCATCTATTTAAGGCTCTAAAACTTCCAGGTTTAAATTCCTGGCCAACTATCCCGATACATTAATGTTTCTTTTTTTGAGAACTTGGAGAATGATTCAAACATTAATATTCAATCAGACTTTAGCAAAAAAAAACCATCCCTTATATCCGGTTTTCCCAATTTAAATTGGCCTTGGTTTAACTTTGAAATGGAATTGTGGACGTCCTGTTACCCACAGGCAGAACATTTCTTCAAATTGTAATTCACTTAAACGTCCCTAATCTTAATTTCTTGAGAAAACTAGGCCTTATTTTGAAAAATCTGTCATAAAACAGGCCTTATTTCAGACGGAAAATGTCTCATCTATTTATGGCTCTAAAACTTCCCGGTTTAAATTCCCGGCAAACTATCCCGATAAATTAATGTTTCTTTTTTTGAGAACTTGGAGAAAGATTCAAACATTAATATTCAATCAGACTATAGCAAAAGAAAACATCCCTTATATCCTGTTTTTCCCAATTTAAATTGGCCTTGCTTTAACTTTGAAATGGAATTGTGGACGTCCTGTTACCCACAGGAAGAAAATTTCTTCAAATTGTAATTCACTTAAACGTCCCTAATCTTAATTTCTTGAGAAAACTAGGCCTTATTTTGAAAAATCTGTCATTAAACAGGCCTTATTTCAGACGGAAAATGTCTCATCTATTTAAGGCTCTAAATTTTCCCGGTTTAAATTCCCGGCAAACTATCCCGATACATTAATGTTTCTTTTTTTTAAAACGTGGAGAAAGATTCAAACATTAATATTCAATCATACTATAGCCATAGAAATCATCCCTTATAACCTGTTTTTCCTAATTTAAATTGGCCTTGTTTTAACTTTGAAATGGAATTGTGGACGTCCTGTTACCCACAGGAAGAACATTTCTTCAAATTGTAATTCACTTAAACGTCCCTAATCTTAATTTCTCTAGAAAACTAGGCCTTATTTTGAAAAATCTGTCATTAAACAGGCCTTATTTCAGACGGAAAATGTCTCATCTATTTAAGGCTCTAAATTTTCCCGGTTTAAATTCCCGGCAAACTATCCAGATACATTAATGTTTCTTTTTTTGAGAACGTGGAGAAAGATTCAAACATTAATATTCAATCATACTATAGCAAAAGAAAACATCCCTTATATCCTGTTTTTCCCAATTTAAATTGGCCTTGTTTTAACTTTGAAATGGAATTGTGGACGTCCTGTTACCCACAGGAAGAAAATTTCTTCAAATTGTAATTCACTTTAACGTCCCTAATCTTAATTTCTTGAGAAAACTAGGCATTATTTTGAAAAATCTGTCATTAAACAGGCCTTATTTCAGACGGAAAATGTCTCATCTATTTAAGGCTCTAAAACTTCCCGGTTTAAATTCCCGGCAAACTATTCCGATAAATTAATGTTTCTTTTTTTGAGAACTTGGAGAAAGATTCAAACATTAATATTCAATCAGACTATAGCAAAAAAAACCATCCCTTATATCCGGTTTGTCCCAATTTAAATTGGCCTTGTTTTAGCTTTGAAATAGAATTGTGGACGTCTTGTTACCCACAGGAAGAAAATATCTTCAAATTGTAATTCACTTAAACGTCCCTAATCTTAATTTCTTGAGAAAACTAGGCCTTATTTTGAAAAATCTGTCATTAAACAGGCCTTATTTCAGACGGAAAATGTCTCATCTATTTAAGGCTCTAAAACTTCCAGGTTTAAATTCCTGGCCAACTATCCCGATACATTAATGTTTCTTTTTTTGAGAACTTGGAGAATGATTCAAACATTAATATTCAATCAGACTTTAGCAAAAAAAAACCATCCCTTATATCCGGTTTTCCCAATTTAAATTGGCCTTGGTTTAACTTTGAAATGGAATTGTGGACGTCCTGTTACCCACAGGCAGAACATTTCTTCAAATTGTAATTCACTTAAACGTCCCTAATCTTAATTTCTTGAGAAAACTAGGCCTTATTTTGAAAAATCTGTCATAAAACAGGCCTTATTTCAGACGGAAAATGTCTCATCTATTTATGGCTCTAAAACTTCCCGGTTTAAATTCCCGGCAAACTATCCCGATAAATTAATGTTTCTTTTTTTGAGAACTTGGAGAAAGATTCAAACATTAATATTCAATCAGACTATAGCAAAAGAAAACATCCCTTATATCCTGTTTTTCCCAATTTAAATTGGCCTTGCTTTAACTTTGAAATGGAATTGTGGACGTCCTGTTACCCACAGGAAGAAAATTTCTTCAAATTGTAATTCACTTAAACGTCCCTAATCTTAATTTCTTGAGAAAACTAGGCCTTATTTTGAAAAATCTGTCATTAAACAGGCCTTATTTCAGACGGAAAATGTCTCATCTATTTAAGGCTCTAAATTTTCCCGGTTTAAATTCCCGGCAAACTATCCCGATACATTAATGTTTCTTTTTTTTAAAACGTGGAGAAAGATTCAAACATTAATATTCAATCATACTATAGCCATAGAAATCATCCCTTATAACCTGTTTTTCCTAATTTAAATTGGCCTTGTTTTAACTTTGAAATGGAATTGTGGACGTCCTGTTACCCACAGGAAGAACATTTCTTCAAATTGTAATTCACTTAAACGTCCCTAATCTTAATTTCTCTAGAAAACTAGGCCTTATTTTGAAAAATCTGTCATTAAACAGGCCTTATTTCAGACGGAAAATGTCTCATCTATTTAAGGCTCTAAATTTTCCCGGTTTAAATTCCCGGCAAACTATCCAGATACATTAATGTTTCTTTTTTTGAGAACGTGGAGAAAGATTCAAACATTAATATTCAATCATACTATAGCAAAAGAAAACATCCCTTATATCCTGTTTTTCCCAATTTAAATTGGCCTTGTTTTAACTTTGAAATGGAATTGTGGACGTCCTGTTACCCACAGGAAGAACATTTCTTCAAATTGTAATTCACTTAAACGTCCCTAATCTTAATTTCTTGAGAAAACTTGGCCTTATTTTGAAAAATCTGTCATTAAACAGGCCTTATTTCAGACGGAAAATCTCTCATCTATTTAAGGCTCTAAAACTTCCCGGTTTAAATTCCCGGCAAACTATCCCGATAAATTAATGTTCCTTTTTTTGAGAACTTGGAGAAAGATTCAAACATTAATATTCAATCAGACTATAGCAAAAAAAACCATCCCTTATATCCGGTTTTTCCCAATTTAAATTGGCCTTGTTTTAGCTTTGAAATGGAATTGTGGACGTCTTGTTACCCACAGGAAGAAAATTTCTTCAAATTGTAATTCACTTAAACGTCCCTAATCTTAATTTCTTGAGAAAACTAGGCCTTATTTTGAAAAATCGGCCATTAAACTGGCCTTATTTCAGACGGAAAATGTCACATCAATTTACGGCTCTAAAACTTCCAGGTTTAAATTCCTGGCAAATTATCCCGATACATTAATGTTTCTTATTTTGAGAACTTGGAGAATGATTCAAACATTAATATTCAATCAGACTTTAGCAAAAAAAAACCATCCCTTATATCCGGTTTTCCCAATTTAAATTGGCATTGTTTTAACTTTGAAATGGAATTGTGGACGTCCTGTTACCCACAGGAAGAAAATTTCTTCAAATTGTAATTCCCTTAATCGTCCCTAATCTTAATTTCTTGAGAAAACTAGGCCTTATTTTTAAAAATCGGCCTTTAAACTGGCCTTATTTCAGACGGAAAATGTCACATCAATTTACGGCTCTAAAACTTCCAGGTTTAAATTCATGGCAAACTATCCCGATAAATTAATGTTTCTTTTTTTGAGAACTTGGAGAAAGATTCAAACATTAATATTCAATCAGACTATTGCAAATAAAACCATCCCTTATATCCGGTTTTTCCCAATTTTAATTGGCCTTGTTTTAACTTTGAAATGAAATTGTGGACGTCCTGTTGCCCACAGGAAGAAAATTTCTACCGATTGAAATTCAATAAAACGTCCCTTATCTTAATTTCTTGAGAAAAATAAGCCTTATTTTGAAAAATCGGCCATTAAACTGGCCTTATTTCAGACGGAAAATGTCTCATCTATTTAAGGCTCTAAAACTTCCCGGTTTAAATTCCCGGCAAACTATCCCGATAAATTAATGTTTCTTTTTTTGAGAACTTGGAGAAAGATTCAAACATTAATATTCAATCAGACTATTGCAAATAAAACCATCCCTTATATCCGGTTTTTCCCAATTTAAAGTGGCCTTGTTTTAGCTTTAAAATGGAATTGTGGACGTCCTCTTACCCACAGGAAGAAAATTTCTTCCGATTGTAATTCAATAAAACGTCCCTTATCTAAATTTGTTGAGAAATCGAGGCCTTATTTAAAAAATCCGCCATTTGACTGGCCTTATTTCAGACGGAAAATGTCTCATCTATTTAAGGTTCTAAAACTTCCCGGTTTAAATTCCCGGCAAACTATCCCGATAAATTAATGTTTCTTTTTTTGAGAACTTGGGGAAAGATTCAAACATTAATATTCAATCAGACTATAGCAAAAGAAAACATCCCTTATATCCTGTTTTTCCCAATTTAAATTGGCCTTGTTTTAACTTTGAAATGGAATTGTGGACGTCCTGTTACCCACAGGAAGAAAATTTCTTCAAATTGTAATTCACTTAAACGTCCCTAATCTTAATTACTTGAGAAAACTAGGCCTAATTTTGAAAAATCTGTCATTAAACAGGCCTTATTTCAGACGGAAAATGTCACATCTATTTAAGGCTCTAAAACTTCCCGGTTTAAATTCCCGGCAAACTATCACGATAAATTAATGTTTCTTTTTTTGAGAACGTGGAGAAAGATTCAAACATTAATATTCAATCATACTATAGCAATAGAAAACATCCCTTATAACCTGTTTTTCCTAATTTAAATTGGCCTTGTTTTAACTTTGAAATGGAATTGTGGACGTCCTGTTACCCACAGGAAGAACATTTCTTCAAATTGTAATTCACTTAAACGTCCCTAATCTTAATTTCTTGAGAAAACTAGGCCTTATTTTGAAAAATATGTCATTAAACAGGCCTTATTTCAGACGGAAAATGTCACATCTATTTAAGGCTCTAAAACTTCCCGGTTTAAATTCCCGGCAAACTATCCCGATAAATTAATGTTTCTTTTTTTGAGAACGTGGAGAAAGATTCAAACATTAATATTCAATCATACTATAGCAAAAGAAAACATCCCTTATATCCTGTTTTTCCCAATTTAAATTGGCCTTGTTTTAACTATGAAATGGAATTGTGGACGTCCTGTTACCCACAGGAAGAAAATTTCTTCAAATTGTAATTCACTTTAACGTCCCTAATCTTAATTTCTTGAGAAAACTAGGCATTATTTTGAAAAATCTGTCATTAAACAGGCCTTATTTCAGACGGAAAATGTCTCATCTATTTAAGGCTCTAAAACTTCCCGGGTTAAATTCCCGGCAAACTATTCCGATAAATTAATGTTTCTTTTTTTGAGAACTTGGAGAAAGATTCAAACCTTAATATTCAATCAGACTATAGCAAAAATAACCATCCCTTATATCCGGTTTGTCCCAATTTAAATTGGCCTTGTTTTAGCTTTGAAATAGAATTGTGGACGTCTTGTTACCCACAGGAAGAAAATATCTTCAAATTGTAATTCACTTAAACGTCCCTAATCTTAATTTCTTGAGAAAACTAGGCCTTATTTTGAAAAATCTGTCATTAAACAGGCCTTATTTCAGACGGAAAATGTCTCATCTATTTAAGGCTCTAAAACTTCCAGGTTTAAATTCCTGGCAAACTATCCCGATACATTAATGTTTCTTTTTTTGAGAACTTGGAGAATGATTCAAACATTAATATTCAATCAGACTTTAGCAAAAAAAAACCATCCCTTATATCCGGTTTTCCCAATTTAAATTGGCCTTGGTTTAACTTTGAAATGGAATTGTGGACGTCCTGTTACCCACAGGCAGAACATTTCTTCAAATTGTAATTCACCTAAACGTCCCTAATCTTAATTTCTTGAGAAAACTAGGCCTTACTTTGAAAAATCTGTCATAAAACAGGCCTTATTTCAGACGGAAAATGTCTCATCTATTTAAGGCTCTAAAACTTCCCGGTTTAAATTCCCGGCAAACTATCCCGATAAATTAATGTTTCTTTTTTTGAGAACTTGGAGAAAGATTCAAACATTAATATTCAATCAGACTATTGCAAAAAAAACCATCCCTTATATCCGGTTTTTCCCAATTTAAATTGGCCTTGTTTTAGCTTTAAAATGGAATTGTGGACGTCCTCTTACCCACAGGAAGAATATTTCTTCCGATTGTAATTCAATAAAACGTCCCTAATCTTAATTTCTTGAGAAAACTAGGCCTTATTTTGAAAAATCTGTCATTAAACAGGCCTTATTTCAGACGGAAAATGTCTCATCTATTTAAGGCTCTAAAACTTCCAGGTTTAAATTCCTGGCAAACTATCCCGATACATTAATGTTTCTTTTTTTGAGAACTTGGAGAATGATTCAAACATTAATATTCAATCAGACTTTAGCAAAAAAAAACCATCCCTTATATCCGGTTTTCCCAATTTAAATTGGCCTTGGTTTAACTTTGAAATGGAATTGTGGACGTCCTGTTACCCACAGGCAGAACATTTCTTCAAATTGTAATTCACCTAAACGTCCCTAATCTTAATTTCTTGAGAAAACTAGGCCTTACTTTGAAAAATCTGTCATAAAACAGGCCTTATTTCAGACGGAAAATGTCTCATCTATTTAAGGCTCTAAAACTTCCCGGTTTAAATTCCCGGCAAACTATCCCGATAAATTAATGTTTCTTTTTTTGAGAACTTGGAGAAAGATTCAAACATTAATATTCAATCAGACTATTGCAAAAAAAACCATCCCTTATATCCTGTTTTTCCCAATTTAAATTGGCCTTGCTTTAACTTTGAAATGGAATTGTGGACGTCCTGTTACCCACAGGAAGAACATTTCTTCAAATTGTAATTCACTTAAAAGTCCCTAATCATAATTTCTTGAGAAAACTAGGCCTTATTTTGAAAAATCTGTCATTAAACAGGCCTTATTTCAGACGGAAAATGTCTCATCTATTTAAGGCTCTAAATTTTCCCGGTTTAAATTCCCGGCAAACTATCCCGATACATTAATGTTTCTTTTTTTTAAAACGTGGAGAAAGATTCAAACATTAATATTCAATCAGACTATAGCAAAAGAAAACATCCCTTATATCCTGTTTTTCCCAATTTAAATTGGCCTTGTTTTAACTTTGAAATGGAATTGTGGACGTCCTGTTACCCACAGGAAGAAAATTTCTTCAAATTGTAATTCACTTAAACGTCCCTAATCTTAATTACTTGAGAAAACTAGGCCTAATTTTGAAAAATCTGTCATTAAACAGGCCTTATTTCAGACGGAAAATGTCACATCTATTTAAGGCTCTAAAACTTCCCGGTTTAAATTCCCGGCAAACTATCACGATAAATTAATGTTTCTTTTTTTGAGAACGTGGAGAAAGATTCAAACATTAATATTCAATCATACTATAGCAATAGAAAACATCCCTTATAACCTGTTTTTCCTAATTTAAATTGGCCTTGTTTTAACTTTGAAATGGAATTGTGGACGTCCTGTTACCCACAGGAAGAACATTTCTTCAAATTGTAATTCACTTAAACGTCCCTAATCTTAATTTCTTGAGAAAACTAGGCCTTATTTTGAAAAATATGTCATTAAACAGGCCTTATTTCAGACGGAAAATGTCACATCTATTTAAGGCTCTAAAACTTCCCGGTTTAAATTCCCGGCAAACTATCCCGATAAATTAATGTTTCTTTTTTTGAGAACGTGGAGAAAGATTCAAACATTAATATTCAATCATACTATAGCAAAAGAAAACATCCCTTATATCCTGTTTTTCCCAATTTAAATTGGCCTTGTTTTAACTATGAAATGGAATTGTGGACGTCCTGTTACCCACAGGAAGAAAATTTCTTCAAATTGTAATTCACTTTAACGTCCCTAATCTTAATTTCTTGAGAAAACTAGGCATTATTTTGAAAAATCTGTCATTAAACAGGCCTTATTTCAGACGGAAAATGTCTCATCTATTTAAGGCTCTAAAACTTCCCGGGTTAAATTCCCGGCAAACTATTCCGATAAATTAATGTTTCTTTTTTTGAGAACTTGGAGAAAGATTCAAACCTTAATATTCAATCAGACTATAGCAAAAATAACCATCCCTTATATCCGGTTTGTCCCAATTTAAATTGGCCTTGTTTTAGCTTTGAAATAGAATTGTGGACGTCTTGTTACCCACAGGAAGAAAATATCTTCAAATTGTAATTCACTTAAACGTCCCTAATCTTAATTTCTTGAGAAAACTAGGCCTTATTTTGAAAAATCTGTCATTAAACAGGCCTTATTTCAGACGGAAAATGTCTCATCTATTTAAGGCTCTAAAACTTCCAGGTTTAAATTCCTGGCAAACTATCCCGATACATTAATGTTTCTTTTTTTGAGAACTTGGAGAATGATTCAAACATTAATATTCAATCAGACTTTAGCAAAAAAAAACCATCCCTTATATCCGGTTTTCCCAATTTAAATTGGCCTTGGTTTAACTTTGAAATGGAATTGTGGACGTCCTGTTACCCACAGGCAGAACATTTCTTCAAATTGTAATTCACCTAAACGTCCCTAATCTTAATTTCTTGAGAAAACTAGGCCTTACTTTGAAAAATCTGTCATAAAACAGGCCTTATTTCAGACGGAAAATGTCTCATCTATTTAAGGCTCTAAAACTTCCCGGTTTAAATTCCCGGCAAACTATCCCGATAAATTAATGTTTCTTTTTTTGAGAACTTGGAGAAAGATTCAAACATTAATATTCAATCAGACTATTGCAAAAAAAACCATCCCTTATATCCGGTTTTTCCCAATTTAAATTGGCCTTGTTTTAGCTTTAAAATGGAATTGTGGACGTCCTCTTACCCACAGGAAGAATATTTCTTCCGATTGTAATTCAATAAAACGTCCCTAATCTTAATTTCTTGAGAAAACTAGGCCTTATTTTGAAAAATCTGTCATTAAACAGGCCTTATTTCAGACGGAAAATGTCTCATCTATTTAAGGCTCTAAAACTTCCAGGTTTAAATTCCTGGCAAACTATCCCGATACATTAATGTTTCTTTTTTTGAGAACTTGGAGAATGATTCAAACATTAATATTCAATCAGACTTTAGCAAAAAAAAACCATCCCTTATATCCGGTTTTCCCAATTTAAATTGGCCTTGGTTTAACTTTGAAATGGAATTGTGGACGTCCTGTTACCCACAGGCAGAACATTTCTTCAAATTGTAATTCACCTAAACGTCCCTAATCTTAATTTCTTGAGAAAACTAGGCCTTACTTTGAAAAATCTGTCATAAAACAGGCCTTATTTCAGACGGAAAATGTCTCATCTATTTAAGGCTCTAAAACTTCCCGGTTTAAATTCCCGGCAAACTATCCCGATAAATTAATGTTTCTTTTTTTGAGAACTTGGAGAAAGATTCAAACATTAATATTCAATCAGACTATTGCAAAAAAAACCATCCCTTATATCCTGTTTTTCCCAATTTAAATTGGCCTTGCTTTAACTTTGAAATGGAATTGTGGACGTCCTGTTACCCACAGGAAGAACATTTCTTCAAATTGTAATTCACTTAAAAGTCCCTAATCATAATTTCTTGAGAAAACTAGGCCTTATTTTGAAAAATCTGTCATTAAACAGGCCTTATTTCAGACGGAAAATGTCTCATCTATTTAAGGCTCTAAATTTTCCCGGTTTAAATTCCCGGCAAACTATCCCGATACATTAATGTTTCTTTTTTTTAAAACGTGGAGAAAGATTCAAACATTAATATTCAATCATACTATAGCCATAGAAAACATCCCTTATAACCTGTTTTTCCTAATTTAAATTGGCCTTGTTTTAACTTTGAAATGGAATTGTGGACGTCCTGTTACCCACAGGAAGAACATTTCTTCAAATTGTAATTCACTTAAACGTCCCTAATCTTAATTTCTTGAGAAAACTAGGCCTTATTTTGAAAAATCTGTCATTAAACAGGCCTTATTTCAGACGGAAAATGTCTCATCTATTTAAGGCTCTAAATTTTCCCGGTTTAAATTCCCGGCAAACTATCCAGATACATTAATGTTTCTTTTTTTGAGAACGTGGAGAAAGATTCAAACATTAATATTCAATCATACTATAGCAAAAGAAAACATCCCTTATATCCTGTTTTTCCCAATTTAAATTGGCCTTGTTTTAACTTTGAAATGGAATTGTGGACGTCCTGTTACCCACAGGAAGAAAATTTCTTCAAATTGTAATTCACTTAAACGTCCCTAATCTTAATTTCTTGAGAAAAATTGGCCTTATTTTGAAAAATCTGTCATTAAACAGGCCTTATTTCAGACGGAAAATGTCTCATCTATTTAAGGCTCTAAAACTTCCCGGTTTAAATTCCCGGCAAACTATCCCGATAAATTAATGTTCCTTTTTTTGAGAACTTGGAGAAAGATTCAAACATTAATATTCAATCAGACTATAGCAAAAAAAACCATCCCTTATATCCGGTTTTTCCCAATTTAAATTGGCCTTGTTTTAGCTTTGAAATGGAATTGTGGACGTCTTGTTACCCACAGGAAGAAAATTTCTTCAAATTGTAATTCACTTAATCGTCCCTAATCTTAATTTCTTGAGAAAACTAGGCCTTATTTTGAAAAATCGGCCATTAAACTGGCCTTATTTCAGACGGAAAATGTCACATCAATTTACGGCTCTAAAACATCCTGGTTTAAATTCCCGGCAAACTATCCCGATAAATTAATGTTTCTTTTTTTTAAATTGTGGAGAAAGATTCAAACATTAATATTCAATCAGACTATAGCAAAAAAAAACCATCCCTTATATCCGGTTTTTCCCAATTTTAATTGGCCTTGTTTTAACTTTGAAATGGAATTGTGGACGTCCTGTTACCCACAGGAAGAAAATTTCTTCAAATTGTAATTCCCTTAAACGTCCCTAATCTTAATTTCTTGAGAAAACTAGGCCTTATTTTTAAAAATCGGCCTTTAAACTGGCCTTATTTCAGACGGAAAATGTCACATCAATTTACGGCTCTAAAACTTCCAGGTTTAAATTCTTGGCAAACTATCCCGATAAATTAATGTTTCTTTTTTTTAAATTGTGGAGAAAGATTCAAACATTAATATTCAATCAGACTATAGCAAAAAAAAACCATCCCTTATATCCGGTTTTTCCCAATTTTAATTGGCCTTGTTTTAACTTTGAAATGAAATTGTGGACGTCCTGTTGCCCACAGGAAGAAAATTTCTACCGATTGAAATTCAATAAAACGTCCCTTATCTTAATTTCTTGAGAAAAATAAGCCTTATTTTGAAAAATCGGCCATTAAACTGGCCTTATTTCAGACGGAAAATGTCACATCAATTTACGGCTCTAAAACTTCCAGGTTTATATTCCTGGCAAACTATCCCGATACATTAATGTTTCTTTTTTTTAGAAGTTGGAGAATGATTCAAACATTAATATTCAATCAGACTTTAGCAAAAAAAAACCATCCCTTATATCCGGTTTTTCCCAATTTAAATTGGCCTTGTTTTAACTTTGAAATGGAATTGTGGACGTCCTGTTACCCACAGGAAGAAAATTTCTTTCCATTGTTATTTATTAGATAGCCTTAAATCTACAAACATTGATATAACAAGGCCTAAATTCATTTTCTAAATTATTTCTTTTTTCAATCAATTCTAATTTGTTGGCAATTCGAATTGTTTAGAATTTTGAATTAAGACAACGCCACAATGTGTTTCGAATTTAGTTGGAAGCTATGAGTACATCCACCTGATTCACAGGTGGCACTAAAAACTTAAGGTGGTTAAGTGACATTACATGTCAAGAGTTCACACGTTCTAGCATAGATGGAAAGACAGCAGATGTCAATTTGACAACTAACTTTTGAAAGTATTTCAAATTTTAATTGTATTTAATATTAAAATTTAATTGTATTTCTTCACATTGTAAATCACTAAAAAGCCTTAAATCTACAAACGTTGAGAAAACAAGGCCTTATATTGAAAAATCACCCTTTTAAACGGCCTAATTTCTGACGGAAAATGTCACATCAATTTACGGCTCTAAATCTTCCCGGTTTAAATTCCCGGAAAACTATCCCAATACATTGATGTTTCATTTTTTGAGAACGTGGAGAAAGATTCAAACATTAATATTCAATCAGACTATAGAAAAAGAAAACATCCCTTATATCCGGTTTTTCCCAATTTAAATTGGCCTTGTTTTAGCTTTGAAATGGAATTGTGGACGTCTTGTTACCCACAGGAAGAAAATTTCTTCAAATTGTAATTCACTTAATCGTCCCTAATCTTAATTTCTTGAGAAAACTAGGCCTTATTTTGAAAAATCGGCCATTAAACTGGCCTTATTTCAGACGGAAAATGTCACATCAATTAACGGCTCTAAAACATCCTGGTTAAAATTCCCGGCAAACTATCCCGATAAATTAATGTTTCTTTTTTTGAGAACGTGGAGAAAGATTCAAACATTAATATTCAATCAGACTATAGCAAAAGAAAACATCCCTTATATCCGGTTTTTCCCAATTTAAATTGGCCTTGTTATTGCTTTGAAATGGAATTGTGGACGTCCTGTTACCCACAGGAAGAAAATTTCTTCAAATTGTAATTCACTTAAACGTCCCTAATCTTAATTTCTTGAGATAACTAGGCCTAATTTTGAAAAATCTGTCATTAAACAGGCCTTATTTCAGACGGAAAATGTCACATCTATTTAAGGCTCTAAAACTTCCCGGTTTAAATTCCCGGCAAACTATCCCGATACATTAATGTTTCTTTTTTTAAAACGTGGAGAAAGATTCAAACATTAATATTCAATCATACTATAGCAAAAGAAAACATCCCTTATATCCTGTTTTTTCCAATTTAAATTGGCCTTGTTTTAACTTTGAAATGGAATTGTGGACGTCCTGTTACCCACAGGAAGAACATTTCTTCAAATTGTAATTCACTTAAACGTCCCTAATCTTAATTTCTTGTGAAAACTAGGCCTTATTTTGAAAAATCTGTCAATAAACAGGCCTTATTTCAGACGGAAAATGTCTCATCTATTTAAGGCTCTAAATTTTCCCGGTTTAAATTCCCGGCAAACTATCCCGATACATTAATGTTTCTTTTTTTGAGAACGTGGAGAAAGGTTCAAACATTAATATTCAATCATACTATAGCAATAGAAAACATCCCTTATATCCTGTTTTTCCCAATTTAAATTGACCTTGTTTTAACTTTGAAATTGAATTGTGGACGTCCTGTTACCCACAGGAAGAAAATTTCTTCCGATTGTAATTCAATAAAACGTCCCTTATCTTAATTTCTTGGGAAAACTAGGCCTTATTTTGAAAAATCGGCCATTAAAGTGGCCTTATTTCAGACGGAAAATGTCTCATCTATTTAAGGCTCTAAAACTTCCCGGTTTAAATTCCCGGCAAACTATCCCGATAAATTAATGTTTCTTTTTTTGAGAACTTGGAGAAAGATTCAAACATTAATATTCAATCATACTATAGCAAAAGAAAACATCCCTTATATCCTGTTTTTCCCAATTTAAATTGGCCTTGTTTTAACTTTGAAATGGAATTGTGGACGTCCTGTTACCCACAGGAAGAAAATTTCTTCAAATTGTAATTCACTTAAACGTCCCTAATCTTAATTTCTTGAGAAAACTAGGCCTTATTTTGAAAAATCGGCCATTAAACTGGCCTTATTTCAGACGGAAAATGTCACATCAATTAACGGCTCTAAAACATCCTGGTTTAAATTCCCGGCAAACTACCCCGATAAATTAATGTTTCTTTTTTTGAGAACGTGGAGAAAGATTCAAACATTAATATTCAATCAGACTATAGCAAAAGAAAACATCCCTTATATCCGGTTTTTCCCAATTTAAATTGGCCTTGTTTTAGATTTGAAATGGAATTGTGGACGTCCTGTTACCCACAGGAAGAAAATTTCTACCGATTGAAATTCAATAAAACGTCCCTTATCTTAATTTCTTGAGAAAAATAAGCCTTATTTTGAAAAATCGGCCATTAAAGTGGCCTTATTTCAGACGGAAAATGTCTCATCTATTTAAGGCTCTAAAACTTCCCGGTTTAAATTCCCGGCAAACTATCCCGATAAATTAATGTTTCTTTTTTTGAGAACTTGGGGAAAGATTCAAACATTAATATTCAATCAGACTATAGCAAAAAAAACCATCCCTTATATCCGGTTTTTCCCAATTTAAATTGGCCCTGTTTTAGCTTTGAAATGGAATTGTGGACGTCTTGTTACCCACAGGAAGAAAATTTCTTTAAATTGTAATTCACTTAAACGTCCCTAATCTTAATTTTTTGAGAAAACTAGGCCTTATTTTGTAAAATCGGCCATTAAACGGGCCTTATTTCAGACGGAAAATGTCACATCAATTTACGGCTCTAAAACATCCTGGTTTAAATTCCCGGCAAACTATCCCGATAAATTAACGTTTCTTTTTTTGAGAACGTGGAGAAAGATTCAAACATTAATATTCAATCGGACTATAGCAAAAGAAAACATCCCTTATATCCGGTTTTTCCCAATTTAAATTGGCCTTGTTTTAGATTTGAAATGGAATTGTGGACGTCCTGTTACCCACAGGAAGAAAATTTCTACCGATTGAAATTCAATAAAACGTCCCTTATCTTAATTTCTTGAGAAAAATAAGCCTTATTTTGAAAAATCGGCCATTAAACTGGCCTTATTTCAGACGGAGAATGTCACATCTATTTAAGGCTCTAAAACTTCCCGGTTTAAATTCCCGGCAAACTATCCCGATACATTAATGTTTCTTTTTTTTAAAACGTGGAGAAAGATTCAAACATTAATATTCAATCATACTATAGCAAAAGAAAACATCCCTTATATCCTGTTTTTCCCAATTTAAATTGGCCTTGTTTTAACTTTGAAATGGAATTGTGGACGTCCTGTTACCCACAGGAAGAACATTTCTTCAAATTGTAAATCACTTAAACGTCCCAAATCTTAATTTCTTGAGAAAACTAGGCCTTATTTTGAAAAATCTGTCATTAAACAGGCCTTATTTCAGACGGAAAATGTCTCATCTATTTAAGGCTCTAAATTTTCCCGGTTTATATTCCCGGCAAACTATCCTGATACATTAATGTTTCTTTTTTTGAGAACGTGGAGAAAGATTCAAACATTAATATTCAATCATACTATAGCAATAGAAAACATCCCTTATATCCTGTTTTTCCCAATTTAAATTGACCTTGATTTAACTTTGAAATTGAATTGTGGACGTCCTCTTACCCACAGGAAGAAAATTTCTTCCGATTGTAATTCAATAAAACGTCCCTTATCTTAATTTTTTGAGAAAACTAGGCCTTATTTTGAAAAATCTACCATTAAAGTGGCCTTATTTCAGACGGAAAATGTCTCATCTATTTAAGGCTCTAAAACTTCCCGGTTTAAATTCCCGGCAAACTATCCCGATTCATTAATGTTTCTTTTTTTGAGAACGTGGAGAAAGATTCAAACATTAATATTCAATCAGACTATAGCAAAAAAAAATATCCCTTATATCCGGTTTTTCCCAATTTAAATTGGCCTTGTTTTAGCTTTAAAATGGAATTGTGGACGTCCTCTTACCCACAGGAAGAAAATTTCTTCCGATTGTAATTCAATAAAATGTCCCTTATCTTAATTTCTTGAGAAAACGTGGCCTTATTTAAAAAATCCGCCATTTGACTGGCCTTATTTCAGACGGAAAATGTCACATCAATTTACGGCTCTAAATTTTCCCGGTTTAAATTCCTGGCAAACTAATCCGATACATTAATGTTTCTTATTTTAAGAACGTGGAGAAAGATTCAAACATTAATATTCAATCATACTATAGCAAAAGAAAACATCCCTTATATCCTGTTTTTCCCAATTAAAATTGGCCTTGTTTTAACTTTGAAATGGAATTGTGGACGTCCTGTTACCCACAGGAAGAAAATTTCTTCAAATTGTAATTCACTTAAACGTCCCTAATCTTAATTTCTTGAGTAAACTTGGCCTTATTTTGAAAAATCTGTCATTAAACAGGCCTTATTTCAGACGGAAAATGTCTCATCTATTTAAGGCTCTAAAACTTCCCGGTTTAAATTCCCGGCAAACTATCCCGATAAATTAATGTTCCTTTTTTTGAGAACTTGGAGAAAGATTCAAACATTAATATTCAATCAGACTATAGCAAAAAAAACCATCCCTTATATCCGGTTTTTCCCAATTTAAATTGGCCTTGTTTTAGCTTTGAAATGGAATTGTGGACGTCTTGTTACCCACAGGAAGAAAATTTCTTCAAATTGTAATTCAATTAAACGTCCCTAATCTTAATTTCTTGAGAAAACTAGGCCTTATTTTGAAATCTCTGTCATTAAACAGGCCTTATTTCAGACGGAACATGTCTCATCTATTTAAGGCTCTAAATTTTCCCGGTTTAAATTCCCGGCAAACTATCCCGATAAATTAATGTTTCTTTTTTTGAGAACGTGGAGAAAAATTCAAACATTAATATTCAATCATACTATAGCAAAAGAAAACATCCCTTATATCCTGTTTTTCCCAATTTAAATTGGCCTTGTTTTAACTTTGAAATGGAATTGTGGACGTCCTGTTACCCACAGGAAGAAAATTTCTACCGATTGAAATTCAATAAAACGTCCCTTATCTTAATTTCTTGAGAAAAATAAGCCTTATTTTGAAAAATCGGCCATTAAAGTGGCCTTATTTCAGACGGAAAATGTCTCATCTATTTAAGGCTCTAAAACTTCCAGGTTTAAATTCCTGGCAAACTATCCCGATACATTAATGTTTCTTTTTTTGAGAACTTGGAGAATGATTCAAACATTAAAATTCAATCAGACTTTAGCAAAAAAAAACCATCCCTTATATCCGGTTTTCCCAATTTAAATTGGCCTTGTTTTAACTTTGAAATGGAATTGTGGACGTCCTGTTACCCACAGGCAGAACATTTCTTCAAATTGTAATTCACTTAAACGTCCCTAATCTTAATTTCATGAGAAAACTAGGCCTTATTTTGAAAAATCGGCCATTAAACTGGCCTTATTTCAGACGGAAAATGTCACATCAATTTACGGCTCTAAAACATCCTGGTTTAAATTCCCGGCAAACTATCCCGATAAATTAATGTTTCTTTTTTTGAGAACGTGCAGAAAGATTCAAACATTAATATTCAATCAGACTATAGCAAAAAAAACCATCCCTTATATCCGGTTTTTCCCAATTTAAATTGGCATTGTTTTAACTTTGAAATGGAATTGTGGACGTCCTGTTACCCACAGGAAGAAAATTTCTTCCGATTGTAATTCAATAAAACGTCCCTTATCTTAATTTCTTGAGAAAAATAAGCCTTATTTTGAAAAATTGGCCATTAAACTGGCCTTATTTCCGACGGAAAATGTCACATCAATTTACGGCTCTAAAACTTCCAGGTTTAAATTCCTGGCAAATTATCCCGATACATTAATGTTTCTTATTTTGAGAACTTGGAGAATGATTCAAACATTAATATTCAATCAGACTTTAGCAAAAAAAAACCATCCCTTATATCCGGTTTTCCCAATTTAAATTGGCATTGTTTTAACTTTGAAATGGAATTGTGGACGTCCTGTTACCCACAGGAAGAAAATTTCTTCAAATTGTAATTCCCTTAATCGTCCCTAATCTTAATTTCTTGAGAAAACTAGGCCTTATTTTTAAAAATCGGCCTTTAAACTGGCCTTATTTCAGACGGAAAATGTCACATCAATTTACGGCTCTAAAACTTCCAGGTTTAAATTCATGGCAAACTATCCCGATAAATTAATGTTTCTTTTTTTGAGAACTTGGAGAAAGATTCAAACATTAATATTCAATCAGACTATTGCAAATAAAACCATCCCTTATATCCGGTTTTTCCCAATTTTAATTGGCCTTGTTTTAACTTTGAAATGAAATTGTGGACGTCCTGTTGCCCACAGGAAGAAAATTTCTACCGATTGAAATTCAATAAAACGTCCCTTATCTTAATTTCTTGAGAAAAATAAGCCTTATTTTGAAAAATCGGCCATTAAACTGGCCTTATTTCAGACGGAAAATGTCTCATCTATTTAAGGCTCTAAAACTTCCCGGTTTAAATTCCCGGCAAACTATCCCGATAAATTAATGTTTCTTTTTTTGAGAACTTGGAGAAAGATTCAAACATTAATATTCAATCAGACTATTGCAAATAAAACCATCCCTTATATCCGGTTTTTCCCAATTTAAAGTGGCCTTGTTTTAGCTTTAAAATGGAATTGTGGACGTCCTCTTACCCACAGGAAGAAAATTTCTTCCGATTGTAATTCAATAAAACGTCCCTTATCTAAATTTGTTGAGAAATCGAGGCCTTATTTAAAAAATCCGCCATTTGACTGGCCTTATTTCAGACGGAAAATGTCTCATCTATTTAAGGTTCTAAAACTTCCCGGTTTAAATTCCCGGCAAACTATCCCGATAAATTAATGTTTCTTTTTTTGAGAACTTGGGGAAAGATTCAAACATTAATATTCAATCAGACTATAGCAAAAGAAAACATCCCTTATATCCTGTTTTTCCCAATTTAAATTGGCCTTGTTTTAACTTTGAAATGGAATTGTGGACGTCCTGTTACCCACAGGAAGAAAATTTCTTCAAATTGTAATTCACTTAAACGTCCCTAATCTTAATTACTTGAGAAAACTAGGCCTAATTTTGAAAAATCTGTCATTAAACAGGCCTTATTTCAGACGGAAAATGTCACATCTATTTAAGGCTCTAAAACTTCCCGGTTTAAATTCCCGGCAAACTATCACGATAAATTAATGTTTCTTTTTTTGAGAACGTGGAGAAAGATTCAAACATTAATATTCAATCATACTATAGCAATAGAAAACATCCCTTATAACCTGTTTTTCCTAATTTAAATTGGCCTTGTTTTAACTTTGAAATGGAATTGTGGACGTCCTGTTACCCACAGGAAGAACATTTCTTCAAATTGTAATTCACTTAAACGTCCCTAATCTTAATTTCTTGAGAAAACTAGGCCTTATTTTGAAAAATATGTCATTAAACAGGCCTTATTTCAGACGGAAAATGTCACATCTATTTAAGGCTCTAAAACTTCCCGGTTTAAATTCCCGGCAAACTATCCCGATAAATTAATGTTTCTTTTTTTGAGAACGTGGAGAAAGATTCAAACATTAATATTCAATCATACTATAGCAAAAGAAAACATCCCTTATATCCTGTTTTTCCCAATTTAAATTGGCCTTGTTTTAACTATGAAATGGAATTGTGGACGTCCTGTTACCCACAGGAAGAAAATTTCTTCAAATTGTAATTCACTTTAACGTCCCTAATCTTAATTTCTTGAGAAAACTAGGCATTATTTTGAAAAATCTGTCATTAAACAGGCCTTATTTCAGACGGAAAATGTCTCATCTATTTAAGGCTCTAAAACTTCCCGGGTTAAATTCCCGGCAAACTATTCCGATAAATTAATGTTTCTTTTTTTGAGAACTTGGAGAAAGATTCAAACCTTAATATTCAATCAGACTATAGCAAAAATAACCATCCCTTATATCCGGTTTGTCCCAATTTAAATTGGCCTTGTTTTAGCTTTGAAATAGAATTGTGGACGTCTTGTTACCCACAGGAAGAAAATATCTTCAAATTGTAATTCACTTAAACGTCCCTAATCTTAATTTCTTGAGAAAACTAGGCCTTATTTTGAAAAATCTGTCATTAAACAGGCCTTATTTCAGACGGAAAATGTCTCATCTATTTAAGGCTCTAAAACTTCCAGGTTTAAATTCCTGGCAAACTATCCCGATACATTAATGTTTCTTTTTTTGAGAACTTGGAGAATGATTCAAACATTAATATTCAATCAGACTTTAGCAAAAAAAAACCATCCCTTATATCCGGTTTTCCCAATTTAAATTGGCCTTGGTTTAACTTTGAAATGGAATTGTGGACGTCCTGTTACCCACAGGCAGAACATTTCTTCAAATTGTAATTCACCTAAACGTCCCTAATCTTAATTTCTTGAGAAAACTAGGCCTTACTTTGAAAAATCTGTCATAAAACAGGCCTTATTTCAGACGGAAAATGTCTCATCTATTTAAGGCTCTAAAACTTCCCGGTTTAAATTCCCGGCAAACTATCCCGATAAATTAATGTTTCTTTTTTTGAGAACTTGGAGAAAGATTCAAACATTAATATTCAATCAGACTATTGCAAAAAAAACCATCCCTTATATCCGGTTTTTCCCAATTTAAATTGGCCTTGTTTTAGCTTTAAAATGGAATTGTGGACGTCCTCTTACCCACAGGAAGAATATTTCTTCCGATTGTAATTCAATAAAACGTCCCTTATCTTAATTTCTTGAGAAAACGAGGCCTTATTTAAAAAATCCGTCATTTGACTGGCCTTATTTCACACGGAAAATGTCACATCAATTCACGGCTCTAAAACTTCCAGGTTTAAATTCCTGGCAAACTATCCCGATACATTAATGTTTCTTTTTTTGAGAACTTGGAGAAAGATTCAAACATTAATATTCAATCAGACTATAGCAAAAGAAAACATCCCTTATATCCTGTTTTTCCCAATTTAAATTGGCCTTGCTTTAACTTTGAAATGGAATTGTGGACGTCCTGTTACCCACAGGAAGAACATTTCTTCAAATTGTAATTCACTTAAAAGTCCCTAATCATAATTTCTTGAGAAAACTAGGCCTTATTTTGAAAAATCTGTCATTAAACAGGCCTTATTTCAGACGGAAAATGTCTCATCTATTTAAGGCTCTAAATTTTCCCGGTTTAAATTCCCGGCAAACTATCCCGATTCATTATTGTTTCTTTTTTTTAAAACGTGGAGAAAGATTCAAACATTAATATTCAATCATACTATAGCCATAGAAAACATCCCTTATAACCTGTTTTTCCTAATTTAAATTGGCCTTGTTTTAACTTTGAAATGGAATTGTGGACGTCCTGTTACCCACAGGAAGAACATTTCTTCAAATTGTAATTCACTTAAACGTCCCTAATCTTAATTTCTTGAGAAAACTAGGCCTTATTTTGAAAAATCTGTCATTAAACAGGCCTTATTTCAGACGGAAAATGTCTCATCTATTTAAGGCTCTAAATTTTCCCGGTTTAAATTCCCGGCAAACTATCCAGATACATTAATGTTTCTTTTTTTGAGAACGTGGAGAAAGATTCAAACATTAATATTCAATCATACTATAGCAAAAGAAAACATCCCTTATATCCTGTTTTTCCCAATTTAAATTGGCCTTGTTTTAACTTTGAAATGGAATTGTGGACGTCCTGTTACCCACAGGAAGAAAATTTCTTCAAATTGTAATTCACTTAAACGTCCCTAATCTTAATTTCTTGAGAAAAATTGGCCTTATTTTGAAAAATCTGTCATTAAACAGGCCTTATTTCAGACGGAAAATGTCTCATCTATTTAAGGCTCTAAAACTTCCCGGTTTAAATTCCCGGCAAACTATCCCGATAAATTAATGTTCCTTTTTTTGAGAACTTGGAGAAAGATTCAAACATTAATATTCAATCAGACTATAGCAAAAAAAACCATCCCTTATATCCGGTTTTTCCCAATTTAAATTGGCCTTGTTTTAGCTTTGAAATGGAATTGTGGACGTCTTGTTACCCACAGGAAGAAAATTTCTTCAAATTGTAATTCACTTAATCGTCCCTAATCTTAATTTCTTGAGAAAACTAGGCCTTATTTTGAAAAATCGGCCATTAAACTGGCCTTATTTCAGACGGAAAATGTCACATCAATTTACGGCTCTAAAACATCCTGGTTTAAATTCCCGGCAAACTATCCCGATAAATTAATGTTTCTTTTTTTTAAATTGTGGAGAAAGATTCAAACATTAATATTCAATCAGACTATAGCAAAAAAAAACCATCCCTTATATCCGGTTTTTCCCAATTTTAATTGGCCTTGTTTTAACTTTGAAATGGAATTGTGGACGTCCTGTTACCCACAGGAAGAAAATTTCTTCAAATTGTAATTCCCTTAAACGTCCCTAATCTTAATTTCTTGAGAAAACTAGGCCTTATTTTTAAAAATCGGCCTTTAAACTGGCCTTATTTCAGACGGAAAATGTCACATCAATTTACGGCTCTAAAACTTCCAGGTTTAAATTCTTGGCAAACTATCCCGATAAATTAATGTTTCTTTTTTTTAAATTGTGGAGAAAGATTCAAACATTAATATTCAATCAGACTATAGCAAAAAAAAACCATCCCTTATATCCGGTTTTTCCCAATTTTAATTGGCCTTGTTTTAACTTTGAAATGAAATTGTGGACGTCCTGTTGCCCACAGGAAGAAAATTTCTACCGATTGAAATTCAATAAAACGTCCCTTATCTTAATTTCTTGAGAAAAATAAGCCTTATTTTGAAAAATCGGCCATTAAACTGGCCTTATTTCAGACGGAAAATGTCACATCAATTTACGGCTCTAAAACTTCCAGGTTTATATTCCTGGCAAACTATCCCGATACATTAATGTTTCTTTTTTTTAGAAGTTGGAGAATGATTCAAACATTAATATTCAATCAGACTTTAGCAAAAAAAAACCATCCCTTATATCCGCTTTTTCCCAATTTAAATTGGCCTTGTTTTAACTTTGAAATGGAATTGTGGACGTCCTGTTACCCACAGGAAGAAAATTTCTTTCCATTGTTATTTATTAGATAGCCTTAAATCTACAAACATTGATATAACAAGGCCTAAATTCATTTTCTAAATTATTTCTTTTTTCAATCAATTCTAATTTGTTGGCAATTCGAATTGTTTAGAATTTTGAATTAAGACAACGCCACAATGTGTTTCGAATTTAGTTGGAAGCTATGAGTACATCCACCTGATTCACAGGTGGCACTAAAAACTTAAGGTGGTTAAGTGACATTACATGTCAAGAGTTCACACGTTCTAGCATAGATGGAAAGACAGCAGATGTCAATTTGACAACTAACTTTTGAAAGTATTTCAAATTTTAATTGTATTTAATATTAAAATTTAATTGTATTTCTTCACATTGTAAATCACTAAAAAGCCTTAAATCTACAAACGTTGAGAAAACAAGGCCTTATATTGAAAAATCACCCTTTTAAACGGCCTAATTTCTGACGGAAAATGTCACATCAATTTACGGCTCTAAATCTTCCCGGTTTAAATTCCCGGAAAACTATCCCAATACATTGATGTTTCATTTTTTGAGAACGTGGAGAAAGATTCAAACATTAATATTCAATCAGACTATAGAAAAAGAAAACATCCCTTATATCCGGTTTTTCCCAATTTAAATTGGCCTTGTTTTAGCTTTGAAATGGAATTGTGGACGTCTTGTTACCCACAGGAAGAAAATTTCTTCAAATTGTAATTCACTTAATCGTCCCTAATCTTAATTTCTTGAGAAAACTAGGCCTTATTTTGAAAAATCGGCCATTAAACTGGCCTTATTTCAGACGGAAAATGTCACATCAATTAACGGCTCTAAAACATCCTGGTTTAAATTCCCGGCAAACTATCCCGATAAATTAATGTTTCTTTTTTTGAGAACGTGGAGAAAGATTCAAACATTAATATTCAATCAGACTATAGCAAAAGAAAACATCCCTTATATCCGGTTTTTCCCAATTTAAATTGGCCTTGTTATTGCTTTGAAATGGAATTGTGGACGTCCTGTTACCCACAGGAAGAAAATTTCTTCAAATTGTAATTCACTTAAACGTCCCTAATCTTAATTTCTTGAGATAACTAGGCCTTATTTTGAAAAATCGGCCATTAAACTGGCCTTATTTCAGACGGAAAATGTCACATCAATTTACGGCTCTAAAACTTCCAGGTTTATATTCCTGGCAAACTATCCCGATACATTAATGTTTCTTTTTTTTAGAAGTTGGAGAATGATTCAAACATTAATATTCAATCAGACTTTAGCAAAAAAAAACCATCCCTTATATCCGGTTTTTCCCAATTTAAATTGGCCTTGTTTTAACTTTGAAATGGAATTGTGGACGTCCTGTTACCCACAGGAAGAAAATTTCTTTCCATTGTTATTTATTAGATAGCCTTAAATCTACAAACATTGATATAACAAGGCCTAAATTCATTTTCTAAATTATTTCTTTTTTCAATCAATTCTAATTTGTTGGCAATTCGAATTGTTTAGAATTTTGAATTAAGACAACGCCACAATGTGTTTCGAATTTAGTTGGAAGCTATGAGTACATCCACCTGATTCACAGGTGGCACTAAAAACTTAAGGTGGTTAAGTGACATTACATGTCAAGAGTTCACACGTTCTAGCATAGATGGAAAGACAGCAGATGTCAATTTGACAACTAACTTTTGAAAGTATTTCAAATTTTAATTGTATTTAATATTAAAATTTAATTGTATTTCTTCACATTGTAAATCACTAAAAAGCCTTAAATCTACAAACGTTGAGAAAACAAGGCCTTATATTGAAAAATCACCCTTTTAAACGGCCTAATTTCTGACGGAAAATGTCACATCAATTTACGGCTCTAAATCTTCCCGGTTTAAATTCCCGGAAAACTATCCCAATACATTGATGTTTCATTTTTTGAGAACGTGGAGAAAGATTCAAACATTAATATTCAATCAGACTATAGAAAAAGAAAACATCCCTTATATCCGGTTTTTCCCAATTTAAATTGGCCTTGTTTTAGCTTTGAAATGGAATTGTGGACGTCTTGTTACCCACAGGAAGAAAATTTCTTCAAATTGTAATTCACTTAATCGTCCCTAATCTTAATTTCTTGAGAAAACTAGGCCTTATTTTGAAAAATCGGCCATTAAACTGGCCTTATTTCAGACGGAAAATGTCACATCAATTAACGGCTCTAAAACATCCTGGTTAAAATTCCCGGCAAACTATCCCGATAAATTAATGTTTCTTTTTTTGAGAACGTGGAGAAAGATTCAAACATTAATATTCAATCAGACTATAGCAAAAGAAAACATCCCTTATATCCGGTTTTTCCCAATTTAAATTGGCCTTGTTATTGCTTTGAAATGGAATTGTGGACGTCCTGTTACCCACAGGAAGAAAATTTCTTCAAATTGTAATTCACTTAAACGTCCCTAATCTTAATTTCTTGAGATAACTAGGCCTAATTTTGAAAAATCTGTCATTAAACAGGCCTTATTTCAGACGGAAAATGTCACATCTATTTAAGGCTCTAAAACTTCCCGGTTTAAATTCCCGGCAAACTATCCCGATACATTAATGTTTCTTTTTTTAAAACGTGGAGAAAGATTCAAACATTAATATTCAATCATACTATAGCAAAAGAAAACATCCCTTATATCCTGTTTTTTCCAATTTAAATTGGCCTTGTTTTAACTTTGAAATGGAATTGTGGACGTCCTGTTACCCACAGGAAGAACATTTCTTCAAATTGTAATTCACTTAAACGTCCCTAATCTTAATTTCTTGTGAAAACTAGGCCTTATTTTGAAAAATCTGTCAATAAACAGGCCTTATTTCAGACGGAAAATGTCTCATCTATTTAAGGCTCTAAATTTTCCCGGTTTAAATTCCCGGCAAACTATCCCGATACATTAATGTTTCTTTTTTTGAGAACGTGGAGAAAGGTTCAAACATTAATATTCAATCATACTATAGCAATAGAAAACATCCCTTATATCCTGTTTTTCCCAATTTAAATTGACCTTGTTTTAACTTTGAAATTGAATTGTGGACGTCCTGTTACCCACAGGAAGAAAATTTCTTCCGATTGTAATTCAATAAAACGTCCCTTATCTTAATTTCTTGGGAAAACTAGGCCTTATTTTGAAAAATCGGCCATTAAAGTGGCCTTATTTCAGACGGAAAATGTCTCATCTATTTAAGGCTCTAAAACTTCCCGGTTTAAATTCCCGGCAAACTATCCCGATAAATTAATGTTTCTTTTTTTGAGAACTTGGAGAAAGATTCAAACATTAATATTCAATCATACTATAGCAAAAGAAAACATCCCTTATATCCTGTTTTTCCCAATTTAAATTGGCCTTGTTTTAACTTTGAAATGGAATTGTGGACGTCCTGTTACCCACAGGAAGAAAATTTCTTCAAATTGTAATTCACTTAAACGTCCCTAATCTTAATTTCTTGAGAAAACTAGGCCTTATTTTGAAAAATCGGCCATTAAACTGGCCTTATTTCAGACGGAAAATGTCACATCAATTAACGGCTCTAAAACATCCTGGTTTAAATTCCCGGCAAACTACCCCGATAAATTAATGTTTCTTTTTTTGAGAACGTGGAGAAAGATTCAAACATTAATATTCAATCAGACTATAGCAAAAGAAAACATCCCTTATATCCGGTTTTTCCCAATTTAAATTGGCCTTGTTTTAGATTTGAAATGGAATTGTGGACGTCCTGTTACCCACAGGAAGAAAATTTCTACCGATTGAAATTCAATAAAACGTCCCTTATCTTAATTTCTTGAGAAAAATAAGCCTTATTTTGAAAAATCGGCCATTAAAGTGGCCTTATTTCAGACGGAAAATGTCTCATCTATTTAAGGCTCTAAAACTTCCCGGTTTAAATTCCCGGCAAACTATCCCGATAAATTAATGTTTCTTTTTTTGAGAACTTGGGGAAAGATTCAAACATTAATATTCAATCAGACTATAGCAAAAAAAACCATCCCTTATATCCGGTTTTTCCCAATTTAAATTGGCCCTGTTTTAGCTTTGAAATGGAATTGTGGACGTCTTGTTACCCACAGGAAGAAAATTTCTTTAAATTGTAATTCACTTAAACGTCCCTAATCTTAATTTTTTGAGAAAACTAGGCCTTATTTTGTAAAATCGGCCATTAAACGGGCCTTATTTCAGACGGAAAATGTCACATCAATTTACGGCTCTAAAACATCCTGGTTTAAATTCCCGGCAAACTATCCCGATAAATTAACGTTTCTTTTTTTGAGAACGTGGAGAAAGATTCAAACATTAATATTCAATCGGACTATAGCAAAAGAAAACATCCCTTATATCCGGTTTTTCCCAATTTAAATTGGCCTTGTTTTAGATTTGAAATGGAATTGTGGACGTCCTGTTACCCACAGGAAGAAAATTTCTACCGATTGAAATTCAATAAAACGTCCCTTATCTTAATTTCTTGAGAAAAATAAGCCTTATTTTGAAAAATCGGCCATTAAACTGGCCTTATTTCAGACGGAGAATGTCACATCTATTTAAGGCTCTAAAACTTCCCGGTTTAAATTCCCGGCAAACTATCCCGATACATTAATGTTTCTTTTTTTTAAAACGTGGAGAAAGATTCAAACATTAATATTCAATCATACTATAGCAAAAGAAAACATCCCTTATATCCTGTTTTTCCCAATTTAAATTGGCCTTGTTTTAACTTTGAAATGGAATTGTGGACGTCCTGTTACCCACAGGAAGAACATTTCTTCAAATTGTAAATCACTTAAACGTCCCAAATCTTAATTTCTTGAGAAAACTAGGCCTTATTTTGAAAAATCTGTCATTAAACAGGCCTTATTTCAGACGGAAAATGTCTCATCTATTTAAGGCTCTAAATTTTCCCGGTTTATATTCCCGGCAAACTATCCTGATACATTAATGTTTCTTTTTTTGAGAACGTGGAGAAAGATTCAAACATTAATATTCAATCATACTATAGCAATAGAAAACATCCCTTATATCCTGTTTTTCCCAATTTAAATTGACCTTGATTTAACTTTGAAATTGAATTGTGGACGTCCTCTTACCCACAGGAAGAAAATTTCTTCCGATTGTAATTCAATAAAACGTCCCTTATCTTAATTTTTTGAGAAAACTAGGCCTTATTTTGAAAAATCTACCATTAAAGTGGCCTTATTTCAGACGGAAAATGTCTCATCTATTTAAGGCTCTAAAACTTCCCGGTTTAAATTCCCGGCAAACTATCCCGATTCATTAATGTTTCTTTTTTTGAGAACGTGGAGAAAGATTCAAACATTAATATTCAATCAGACTATAGCAAAAAAAAATATCCCTTATATCCGGTTTTTCCCAATTTAAATTGGCCTTGTTTTAGCTTTAAAATGGAATTGTGGACGTCCTCTTACCCACAGGAAGAAAATTTCTTCCGATTGTAATTCAATAAAATGTCCCTTATCTTAATTTCTTGAGAAAACGTGGCCTTATTTAAAAAATCCGCCATTTGACTGGCCTTATTTCAGACGGAAAATGTCACATCAATTTACGGCTCTAAAATTTCCAGGTTTAAATTCCTGGCAAACTAATCCGATACATTAATGTTTCTTATTTTAAGAACGTGGAGAAAGATTCAAACATTAATATTCAATCATACTATAGCAAAAGAAAACATCCCTTATATCCTGTTTTTCCCAATTAAAATTGGCCTTGTTTTAACTTTGAAATGGAATTGTGGACGTCCTGTTACCCACAGGAAGAAAATTTCTTCAAATTGTAATTCACTTAAACGTCCCTAATCTTAATTTCTTGAGTAAACTTGGCCTTATTTTGAAAAATCTGTCATTAAACAGGCCTTATTTCAGACGGAAAATGTCTCATCTATTTAAGGCTCTAAAACTTCCCGGTTTAAATTCCCGGCAAACTATCCCGATAAATTAATGTTCCTTTTTTTGAGAACTTGGAGAAAGATTCAAACATTAATATTCAATCAGACTATAGCAAAAAAAACCATCCCTTATATCCGGTTTTTCCCAATTTAAATTGGCCTTGTTTTAGCTTTGAAATGGAATTGTGGACGTCTTGTTACCCACAGGAAGAAAATTTCTTCAAATTGTAATTCAATTAAACGTCCCTAATCTTAATTTCTTGAGAAAACTAGGCCTTATTTTGAAATCTCTGTCATTAAACAGGCCTTATTTCAGACGGAACATGTCTCATCTATTTAAGGCTCTAAATTTTCCCGGTTTAAATTCCCGGCAAACTATCCCGATAAATTAATGTTTCTTTTTTTGAGAACGTGGAGAAAAATTCAAACATTAATATTCAATCATACTATAGCAAAAGAAAACATCCCTTATATCCTGTTTTTCCCAATTTAAATTGGCCTTGTTTTAACTTTGAAATGGAATTGTGGACGTCCTGTTACCCACAGGAAGAAAATTTCTTCAAATTGTAATTCACTTAAACGTCCCTAATCTTAATTTTTTGAGAAAGCTAGGCCTTATTTTGAAAAATCTGTCATTAAACAGGCCTTATTTCAGACGGAAAATGTCTCATCTATTTAAGGCTCTAAAACTTCCAGGTTTAAATTCCTGGCAAACTATCCCGATACATTAATGTTTCTTTTTTTGAGAACTTGGAGAATGATTCAAACATTAAAATTCAATCAGACTTTAGCAAAAAAAAACCATCCCTTATATCCGGTTTTCCCAATTTAAATTGGCCTTGTTTTAACTTTGAAATGGAATTGTGGACGTCCTGTTACCCACAGGCAGAACATTTCTTCAAATTGTAATTCACTTAAACGTCCCTAATCTTAATTTCATGAGAAAACTAGGCCTTATTTTGAAAAATCGGCCATTAAACTGGCCTTATTTCAGACGGAAAATGTCACATCAATTTACGGCTCTAAAACATCCTGGTTTAAATTCCCGGCAAACTATCCCGATAAATTAATGTTTCTTTTTTTGAGAACGTGCAGAAAGATTCAAACATTAATATTCAATCAGACTATAGCAAAAAAAACCATCCCTTATATCCGGTTTTTCCCAATTTAAATTGGCATTGTTTTAACTTTGAAATGGAATTGTGGACGTCCTGTTACCCACAGGAAGAAAATTTCTTCCGATTGTAATTCAATAAAACGTCCCTTATCTTAATTTCTTGAGAAAAATAAGCCTTATTTTGAAAAATTGGCCATTAAACTGGCCTTATTTCCGACGGAAAATGTCACATCAATTTACGGCTCTAAAACTTCCAGGTTTAAATTCCTGGCAAATTATCCCGATACATTAATGTTTCTTTTTTTGAGAACGTGGAGAAAGATTCAAACATTAATATTCAATCAGACTATAGCAAAAGAAAACATCCCTTATATCCGGTTTTTCCCAATTTAAATTGGCCTTGTTTTAGCTTTGAAATGGAATTGTGGACGTCCTGTTACCCACAGGAAGAAAATTTCTACCGACTGAAATTCAATAAAACGTCCCTTATCTTAATTTCTTGAGAAAAATAGGCCTTATTTTGAAAAATCGGCCATTAAACTGGCCTTATTTCAGAAGGAAAATGTCACATCAATTTACGGCTCAAAAACTTCCAGGTTTAAATTCCTGGCAAACTATCCTGATACATTACTGTTTCTTTTTTTGAGAATTTGAAGAAAGATTCAAACATTAATATTCAATCAGACTATAGCAAAAGAAAACATCCCTTATATCCGGTTTTTCCCAATTTAAATTGGCCTTGTTATTGCTTTGAAATGGAATTGTGGACGTCCTGTTACCCACAGGAAGAAAATTTCTTCAAATTGTAATTCACGTAAACGACCCTAATCTTAATTTCTTGAGAAAACGAGGCCTTATTTAAAAAATCCGCCATTTGACTGGCCTTATTTCAGACGGAAAATGTCACATCAAATTACGGCTCTAAAACTTCCAGGTTTAAATTCCTGGCAAACTATCCCGATACATTAATGTTTCTTTTTTTGAGAACTTGGAGAAAGATTCAAACATTAATATTCAATCAGACTATAGCTAAAGAAAACATCCCTTATATCCTGTTTTTCCCAATTTAAATTGGCCTTGTTTTAACTTTGAAATGGAATTGTGGACGTCCTGTTACCCACAGGAAGAAAATTTCTTCAAATTGTAATTTACTTAAACGTCCCCAATCTTAATTTCTTGAGAAAACTAGGCCTAATTTTGAAAAATCTGTCATTAAACAGGCCTTATTTCAGACGGAAAATGTCACATCTATTTAAGGCTCTAAAACTTCCCGGTTTAAATTCCCGGCAAACTATCCCGATACATTAATGTTTCTTTTTTTAAAACGTGGAGAAAGATTCAAACATTAATATTCAATCATACTATAGCAAAAGAAAACATCCCTTATATCCTGTTTTTCCCAATTTAAATTGGCCATGTTTTAACTTTGAAATGGAATTGTGGACGTCCTGTTACCCACAGGAAGAACATTTCTTCAAATTGTAATTCACTTAAACGTCCCTAATCTTAATTTCTTGAGAAAACTAGGCCTTATTTTGAAAAATCTGTCAATAAACAGGCCTTATTTCAGACGGAAAATGTCTCATCTATTTAAGGCTCTAAATTTTCCCGGTTTAAATTCCCGGCAAACTATCCTGATACATTAATGTTTCTTTTTTTGAGAACGTGGAGAAAGATTCAAACATTAATATTCAATCATACTATAGCAATAGAAAACATCCCTTATATCCTGTTTTTCCCAATTTAAATTGACCTTGTTTTAACTTTGAAATTGAATTGTGGACGTCCTGTTACCCACAGGAAGAAAATTTCTTCAAATTATAATTCACTTAAACGTCCCTAATCTTAATTTCTTGAGAAAACTAGGCCTTATTTTGAAAAATCTGTCATTAAACAGGCCTTATTTCAGACGGAAAATGTCTCATCTATTTAAGGCTCTAAAACTTCCAGGTTTAATTCCCGGCAAACTATCCCGATAAATTAATGTTTCTTTTTTTGAGAACTTGTAAAATGATTCAAACATTAATATTCAATCAGACTATAGCAAAAAAAACCATCCCTTATATCCGGTTTTTCCCAATTTAAATTGTCCTTGTTTTAGCTTTAAAATGGAATTGTGGACGTCCTCTTACCCACAGGAAGAAAATTTCTTCCGATTGTAATTCAATAAAACGTCCCTTATCTTAATTTCTTGAGAAAACTAGGCCTTATTTTGAAAAATCGGCCATTAAAGTGGCCTTATTTCAGACGGAAAATGTCTCATCTATTTAAGGCTCTAAAACTTCCCGGTTTAAATTCCCGGCAAACTATCCCGATAAATTAATGTTTCTTTTTTTGAGAACTTGGAGAAAGATTCAAACATTAATATTCAATCATACTATAGCAAAAGAAAACATCCCTTATATCCTGTTTTCCTAATTTAAATTGGCCTTGTTTTAACTTTTAAATGGAATTGTGGACGTCCTGTTACCCACAGGAAGAACATTTCTTCAAATTGTAATTCACTTAAACGTCCCTAATCTTAATTTCTTGAGAAAACTAGGCCTTATTTTGAAAAATCTGTCATTAAACAGGCCTTATTTCAGACGGAAAATGTCTCATCTATTTAAGGCTCTAAAACTTCCCGGTTTAAATTCCCGGCAAACTATCCCGATTCATTAATGTTTCTTTTTTTGAGAACGTGGAGAAAGATTCAATCATTAATATTCAATCATACTATAGCAAAAGAAAACATCCCTTATATCCGGTTTTTCCCAATTTAAATTGGCCTTGTTTTAGATTTGAAATGGAATTGTGGACGTCCTGTTACCCACAGGAAGAAAATTTCTACCGATTGAATTTCAATAAAACGTCCCTTATCTTAATTTCTTGAGAAAACTAGGCCTAATTTTGAAAAATCGGCCATTAAAGTGGCCTTATTTCAGACGGAAAATGTCTCATCTATTTAAGGCTCTAAAACTTCCCGGTTTAAATTCCCGGCAAACTATCCCGATAAATTAATGTTTCTTTTTTTGAGAACTTGGAGAAAGATTCAAACATTAATATTCAATCAGACTATAGCAAAAAAAACCATCCCTTATATCCGGTTTTTCCCAATTTAAATTGGCCTTGTTTTAGCTTTGAAATGGAATTGTGGACGTCTTGTTACCCACAGGAAGAAAATTTCTATAAATTGTAATTCACTTAAACGTCCCTAATCTTAATTTTTTGAGAAAACTAGGCCTTATTTTGAATAATCGGCCATTAAACTGGCCTTATTTCAGACGGAAAATGTCACATCAATTTACGGCTCTAAAACATCCTGGTTTAAATTCCCGGCAAACTATCCCGATAAATTAACGTTTCTTTTTTTGAGAACGTGGAGAAAGATTCAAACATTATATTTCAATCGGACTATAGCAAAAGAAAACATCCCTTATATCCTGTTTTTCCCAATTTAAATTGGCCTTGTTTTAGATTTGAAATGGAATTGTGGACGTCCTGTTACCCACAGGAAGAAAATTTCTACCGATTGAAATTCAATAAAACGTCCCTTATCTTAATTTCTTGAGAAAAATAAGCCTTATTTTGAAAAATCGGCCATTAAACTGGCCTTATTTCAGACGGAAAATGTCACATCAATTTACGGCTCTAAAACATCCTGGTTTAAATTCCCGGCAAACTATCCCGATAAATTAACGTTTCTTTTTTTGAGAATGTGGAGAAAGATTCAAACATTAATATTCAATCAGACTATAGCAAAAGAAAACATCCCTTATATCCGGTTTTTCCCAATTTAAATTGGCCTTGTTTTAGATTTGAAATGGAATTGTGGACGTCCTGTTACCCACAGGAAGAAAATTTCTACCGATTGAAATTCAATAAAACGTCCCTTATCTTAATTTCTTGAGAAAAATAGGCCTTATTTTGAAAAATCTGTCATTAAACAGGCCTTATTTCAGACGGAAAATGTCTCATCTATTTAAGGCTCTAAAACTTCCCGGTTTAAATTCCCGGCAAACTATCCCGATTCATTAATGTTTCTTTTTTGGAGAACGTGGAGAAAGATTCAATCATTAATATTCAATCATACTATAGCAAAAGAAAACATCCCTTATATCCTGTTTTTCCCAATTTAAATTGGCCTTGTTTTAACTTTGAAATGGAATTGTGGACGTCCTGTTACCCACAGGAAGAAAATTTCTTCAAATTGTAATTCACTTAAACGTCCCTAATCTTAATTTCTTGAGAAAACTAGGCCTTATTTTGAAAAATCGGCCATTAAACTGGCCTTATTTCAGACGGAAAATGTCACATCAATTAACGGCTCTAAAACATCCTGGTTTAAATTCCCGGCAAACTATCCCGATAAATTAATGTTTCTTTTTTTGAGAACGTGGAGAAAGATTCAAACATTAATATTCAATCAGACTATAGCAAAAGAAAACATCCCTTATATCCGGTTTTTCCCAATTTAAATTGGCCTTGTTTTAGATTTGAAATGGAATTGTGGACGTCCTGTTACCCACAGGAAGAAAATTTCTACCAATTGAAATTCAATAAAACGTCCCTTATCTTAATTTCTTGAGAAAAATAAGCCTTATTTTGAAAAATCGGCCATTAAAGTGGCCTTATTTCAGACGGAAAATGTCTCATCCATTTAAGGCTCTAAAACTTCCCGGTTTAAATTCCCGGCAAACTATCCCGATAAATTAATGTTTCTTTTTTTGAGAACTTGGAGAAAGAATCAAACATTAATATTCAATCAGACTATAGCAAAAAAAACCATCCCTTATATCCGGTTTTTCCCAATTTAAATTGGCCTTGTTTTAGCTTTGAAATGGAATTGTGGACGTCTTGTTACCCACAGGAAGAAAATTTCTTTAAATTGTAATTCACTTAAACGTCCCTAATCTTAATTTTTTGAGAAAACTAGGCCTTATTTTGAAAAATCGGCCATTAAACTGGCCTTATTTCAGACGGAAAATGTCACATCAATTTACGGCTCTAAAACATCCTGGTTTAAATTCCCGGCAAACTATCCCGATAAATTAACGTTTCTTTTTTTGAGAACGTGGAGAAAGATTCAAACATTAATATTCAATCGGACTATAGCAAAAGAAAACATCCCTTATATCCGGTTTTTCCCAATTTAAATTGGCCTTGTTTTAGATTTGAAATGGAATTGTGGACGTCCTGTTACCCACAGGAAGAAAATTTCTACCGATTGAAATTCAATAAAACGTCCCTTATCTTAATTTCTTGAGAAAAATAAGCCTTATTTTGAAAAATCGGCCATTAAACTGGCCTTATTTCAGACGGAAAATGTCCCATCAATTTACGGCTCTAAAACTTCCAGGTTTAAATTCCTGGCAAACTATCCCGATACATTAATGTTTCTTTTTTTGAGAACTTGGAGAATGATTCAAACATTAATATTCAATCTGACTTTAGCAAAAAAAAACCATCCCTTATATCCGGTTTTTCCCAATTTAAATTGGCCTTGTTTTAACTATGAAATAGAATTGTGGACGTCCTGTTACCCACAGGAAGAAAATTTCTTTCCATTGTTATTTATTAGATAGCCTTAAATCTACAAACATTGATATAACAAGGCCTAAATTCATTTTCTAAATTATTTCTTTTTTCAAACAATTCTAATTTGTTGGCAAGTCGAATTGTTTAGAATTTTGAATTAAGACAACGCCACAATGTGTTTCGAATTTAGTTGGAAGCTATGAGTACATCCACCTGACTCACAGGTGGCACTAAAAACTTAAGGTGGTTAAGTGACATTACATGTCAAGAGTTCACACGTTCTAGCATAGATGGAACGACAGCAGATGTCAATTTGACAACTAACTTTTGAAAGTATTTCAAATTATAATTATATATAATATTAAAATTTAATTGCATTTCTTCACATTGTAAATCACTAAAAAGCCTTAAATCTACAAACGTTGAGAAAACAAGGCCTTATATTGAAAAATCACCCTTTTAAACGGCCTAATTTCTGACGGAAAATGTCACATCAATTTACGGCTCTAAAACTTCCCGGTTTAAATTCCCGGCAAACTATCCCGATAAATTAATGTTTCTTTTTTTGAGAACGTGGAGAAAGATTCAAACATTAATATTCAATCAGACTATAGCAAAAGAAAACATCCCTTATATCCTGTTTTTCCCAATTTAAATTGGCCTTGTTATTGCTATGAAATGGAATTGTGGACGTCCTGTTACCCACAGGAAGAAAATTTCTTCAAATTGTAATTCACGTAAACGTCCCTAATCTTAATTTCTTGAGAAAATGAGGCCTTATTTAAAAAATCCGCCATTTGACTGGCCTTATTTCAGACGGAAAATGTCACATCAATTTACGGCTCTAAAACTTCCAGGTTTAAATTCCTGGCAAACTATCCCGATACATTAATGTTTCTTTTTTTGAGAACTTGGAGAAAGATTCAAACATTAATATTCAATCATACTATAGCAAAAGAAAACATCCCTTATATCCTGTTTTTCCCAATTTAAATTGGCCTTGTTTTAACTTTGAAATGGAATTGTGGACGTCCTGTTACCCACAGGAAGAAAATTTCTTCAAATTGTAATTCACTTAAACGTCCCTAATCTTAATTTCTGGAGAAAACTAGGCCTTATTTTGAAAAATCTGTCATTAAACAGGCCTTATTTCAGACGGAAAATGTCTCATCTATTTAAGGCTCTAAAACTTCCCGGTTTAAATTCCCGGCAAACTATCCCGATAAATTAATGTTTCTTTTTTTGAGAACTTGTAAAAAGATTCAAACATTAATATTCAATCAGACTATAGCAAAAAAAACCATCCCTTATATCCTGTTTTTCCCAATTTAAATTGGCCTTGTTTTAACTTTGAAATGGAATTGTGGACGTCCTGTTACCCACAGGAAGAAAATTTCTTCAAATTGTAATTCACTTAAACGTCCCTAATCTTAATTTCTTGAGAAAACTAGGCCTAATTTTGAAAAATCTGTCATTAAACAGGCCTTATTTCAGACGGAAAATGTCACATCTATTTAAGGCTCTAAAACTTCCCGGTTTAAATTCCCGGCAAACTATCCCGATACATTAATGTTTCTTTTTTTTAAAACGTGGAGAAAGATTCAAACATTAATATTCAATCATACTATAGCAAAAGAAAACATCCCTTATATCCTGTTTTTCCCAATTTAAATTGGCCTTGTTTTAACTTTGAAATGGAATTGTGGACGTCCTGTTACCCACAGGAAGAACATTTCTTCAAAATGTAATTCACTTAAACGTCCCTAATCTTAATTTCTTGAGAAAACTAGGCCTTATTTTGAAAAATCTGTCATTAAACAGGCCTTATTTCAGACGGAAAATGTCTCATCTATTTATGGCTCTAAATTTTCCCGGTTTAAATTCCCGGCAAACTATCCTGATACATTAATGTTTCTTTTTTTGAGAACGTGGAGAAAGATTCAAACATTAATATTCAATCATACTATAGCAATAGAAAACATCCCTTATATCCTGTTTTTCCCAATTTAAATTGACCTTGATTTAACTTTGAAATTGAATTGTGGACGTCCTGTTACCCACAGGAAGAAAATTTCTTCAAATTGTAATTCACTTAAACGTCCCTAATCTTAATTTCTGGAGAAAACTAGGCCTTATTTTGAAAAATCTGTCATTAAACAGGCCTTATTTCAGACGGAAAATGTCTCATCTATTTAAGGCTCTAAAACTTCCCGGTTTAAATTCCCGGCAAACTATCCCGATAAATTAATGTTTCTTTTTTTGAGAACTTGTAAAAAGATTCAAACATTAATATTCAATCAGACTATAGCAAAAAAAACCATCCCTTATATCCGGTTTTTCACAATTTAAATTGTCCTTGTTTTAGCTTTAAAATGGAATTGTGGACGTCCTCTTACCCACAGGAAGAAAATTTCTTCCGATTGTAATTCAATAAAACGTCCCTAATCTTAATTTTTTGAGAAAACTAGGCCTTATTTTGAAAAATCGGCCATTAAAGTGGCCTTATTTCAGACGGAAAATGTCTCATCTATTTAAGGCTCTAAAACTTCCCGGTTTAAATTCCCGGCAAACTATCCCGATTCATTAATGTTTCTTTTTTTGAGAACGTGGAGAAAGATTCAAACATTAATATTCAATCAGACTATAGCAAAAGAAAACATCCCTTATATCCTGTTTTTCCCAATTTAAATTGGCCTTGTTTTAACTTTGAAATGGAATTGTGGACGTCCTGTTACCCACAGGAAGAAAATTTCTTCAAATTGTAATTCACTTAAACGTCCCTAATCTTAATTTCTTGAGAAAACTAGGCCTAATTTTGAAAAATCTGTCATTAAACAGGCCTTATTTCAGACGGAAAATGTCACATCTATTTAAGGCTCTAAAACTTCCCGGTTTAAATTCCCGGCAAACTATCCCGATTCATTAATGTTTCTTTTTTTGAGAACTTGGAGAAAGATTCAAACATTAATATTCAATCAGACTATAGCAAAAGAAAACATCCCTTATATCCTGTTTTTCCCAATTTAAATTGGCCTTGTTTTAACTTTGAAATGGAATTGTGGACGTCCTGTTACCCACAGGAAGAAAATTTCTTCAAATTGTAATTCACTTAAACGTCCCTAATCTTAATTTCTTGAGAAAACTAGGCCTAATTTTGAAAAATCTGTCATTAAACAGGCCTTATTTCAGACGGAAAATGTCACATCTATTTAAGGCTCTAAAACTTCCCGGTTTAAATTCCCGGCTAACTATCCCGATACATTAATGTTTCTTTTTTTTAAAACGTGGAGAAAGATTCAAACATTAATATTCAATCATTCTATAGCAAAAGAAAACATCCCTTATATCCTGTTTTTCCCAATTTAAATTGGCCTTGTTTTAACTTTGAAATGGAATTGTGGACGTCCTGTTACCCACAGGAAGAAAATTTCTTCAAATTGTAATTCACTTAAACGTCCCTAATCTTAATTTCTTGAGAAAACTAGGCCTAATTTTGAAAAATCTGTCATTAAACAGGCCTTATTTCAGACGGAAAATGTCACATCTATTTAAGGCTCTAAAACTTCCCGGTTTAAATTCCCGGCTAACTATCCCGATACATTAATGTTTCTTTTTTTGAGAACGTGGAGAAAGATTCAAACATTAATATTCAATCATACTATAGCAATAGAAAACATCCCTTATATCCTGTTTCTCCCAATTTAAATTGACCTTGATTTAACTTTGAAATTGAATTGTGGACGTCCTGTTACCCACAGGAAGAAAATTTCTTCAAATTGTAATTCACTTAAACGTCCCTAATCTTAATTTCTGGAGAAAACTAGGCCTTATTTTGAAAAATCTGTCATTAAACAGGCCTTATTTCAGACGGAAAATGTCACATGTATTTAAGGCTCTAAAACTTCCCGGTTTAAATTCCCGGCAAACTATCCCGATACATTAATGTTTCTTTTTTTTAAAACGTGGAGAAAGATTCAAACATTAATATTCAATCAGACTATAGCAAAAGAAAACATCCCTTATATCCTGTTTTTCCCAATTTAAATTGGCCTTGTTTTAACTTTGAAATGGAATTGTGGACGTCCTGTTACCCACAGGAAGAAAATTTCTTCAAATTGTAATTCACGTAAACGACCCTAATCTTAATTTCTTGAGAAAACGAGGCCTTATTTAAAAAATCCGCCATTTGACTGGCCTTATTTCAGACGGGAAATGTCACATCAAATTACGGCTCTAAAACTTCCAGGTTTAAATTCCCGGCAAACTATCCCGATACATTAATGTTTCTTTTTTTTAAAACGTGGAGAAAGATTCAAACATTAATATTCAATCAGACTATAGCAAAAGAAAACATCCCTTATATCCTGTTTTTCCCAATTTAAATTGGCCTTGTTTTAACTTTGAAATGGAATTGTGGACGTCCTGTTACCCACAGGAAGAAAATTTCTTCAAATTGTAATTCACTTAAACGTCCCTAATCTTAATTTCTTGAGAAAACTAGGCCTTATTTTGAAAAATCTGTCATTAAACTGGCCTTATTTCAGAAGGATAATGTCACATCAATTTACGGCTCTAAAACTTCCCGGTTTAAATTCCCGGCAAACTATCCCGATACATTAATGTTTCTTATTTTGAGAACGTGGAGAAAGATTCAATCATTAATATTCAATCAGACTATAGCAAAAAAAAACCATTCCTTATATCCGGTTTTTCCCAATTTAAATTGGCATTGTTTTAGCTTTGAAATGGAATTGTGGACGTCCTCTTACTCACAGGAAGAAAATTTCTTCAAATTGAAATTCACTTAAACGTCCCGAATCTTAATTTCTTGAGAAAACGAGGCCTTATTTTGAAAAGGCCGCCATTTGACTGGCCTTATTTCAGACGGAAAATGTCACATCAATTTACGGCTCTAAAACTTCCTGGTTTAAATTCCCGGCAAACTATCCCGATAAATTAATGTTTCTTCTTTTGAGAACGTGGAGAAAGATTCAAACATTAATATACAATCAGACTATAGCAAAAGAAAACATCCCTTATATCCGGTTTTTCCCAATTTAAATTGGCATTGTTTTAGCTTTGAAATGGAATTGTGGACGTCCTCTTACCCACAGGAAGAAAATTTCTTCAAATTTTAATTCACGTAAACGTCCCTAATCTTAATTTCTTGAGAAAACGTGGCCTTATTTAAAAAATCCGCCATTTGACAGGCCTTATTTCAGTCGGAAAATGTCACATCAATTTACGGCTCTAAAACTTCCAGGTTTAAATTCCTGGCAAACTATCCCGATACATTAATGTTTCTTTTTTTGAGAACTTGGAGAAAGATTCAAACATTAATATTCAATCAGACTATAGCAAAAGAAAACATCCCTTATATCCTGTTTTTCCCAATTTAAATTGGCCTTGTTTTAACTTTGAAATGGAATTGTGGACGTCCTCTTACCCACAGGAAGAACATTTCTTCAAATTGTAATTCACTTAAACGTCCCTAATCTTAATTTCTTGAGAAAACTAGGCCTTATTTTGAAAAATCTGTCATTAAACAGGCCTTATTTCAGACGGAAAATGTCTCATCTATTTAAGGCTCTAAAACTTCCCGGTTTAAATTCCCGGCAAACTATCCCGATAAATTAATGTTTCTTTTTTTGAGAACTTGGAAAAAGATTCAAACATTAATATTCAATCAGACTATAGCAAAAAAAACCATCCCTTATATCCGGTTTTTCCCAATTTAAATTGGCCTTGTTTTAGCTTTAAAATGGAATTGTGGACGTCCTCTTACCCACAGGAAGAAAATTTCTACCGATTGAAATTCAATAAAACGTCCCTTATCTTAATTTCTTGAGAAAAATAAGCCTTATTTTGAAAAATCGGCCATTAAAGTGGCCTTATTTCAGACGGAAAATGTCTCATCTATTTAAGGCTCTAAAACTTCCCGGTTTAAATTCCCGGCAAACTATCCCGATACATTAATGTTTCTTTTTTTTAAAACGTGGAGAAAGATTCAAACATTAATATTCAATCATACTATAGCAATAGAAAACATCCCTTATATCCTGTTTTTCCCAATTTAAATTGACCTTGATTTAACTTTGAAATTGAATTGTGGACGTCCTGTTACCCACAGGAAGAAAATTTCTTCAAATTGTAATTCACTTAAACGTCCCTAATCTTAATTTCTGGAGAAAACAAGGCCTTATTTTGAAAAATCTGTCATTAAACAGGCCTTATTTCAGACGGAAAATGTCTCATCTATTTAAGGCTCTAAAACTTCCCGGTTTAAATTCCCGGCAAACTATCCCGATAAATTAATGTTTCTTTTTTTGAGAACTTGTAAAAAGATTCAAACATTAATATTCAATCAGACTATAGCAAAAAAAACCATCCCTTATATCCGGTTTTTCCCAATTTAAATTGTCCTTGTTTTAGCTTTAAAATGGAATTGTGGACGTCCTCTTACCCACAGGAAGAAAATTTCTTCCGATTGTAATTCAATAAAACGTCCCTAATCTTAATTTTTTGAGAAAACTAGGCCTTATTTTGAAAAATCGGCCATTAAAGTGGCCTTATTTCAGACGGAAAATGTCTCATCTATTTAAGGCTCTAAAACTTCCCGGTTTAAATTCCCGGCAAACTATCCCGATAAATTAATGTTTCTTTTTTTGAGAACTTGGAGAAAGATTCAAACATTAATATTCAATCATACTATAGCAAAAGAAAATATCCCTTATATCCTGTTTTTCCCAATTTAAATTGGCCTTGTTTTAACTTTGAAATGGAATTGTGGACGTCCTGTTACCCACAGGAAGAACATTTCTTCAAATTGTAATTCACTTAAAAGTCCCTAATCTTAATTTCTTGAAAAAACTAGGCCTTATTTTGAAAAATCTCTCATTAAACAGGCCTTATTTCAGACGGAAAATGTCTCATCTATTTAAGGCTCTAAAACTTCCCGGTTTAAATTCCCGGCAAACTATCCCGATAAATTAATGTTTCTTTTTTTGAGAACTTGGAAAAAGATTCAAACATTAATATTCAATCTGACTATAGCAAAAAAAACCATCCCTTATATCCGGTTTTTCCCAATTTAACTTGGCCTTGTTTTAGCTTTAAAATGGAATTGTGGACGTCCTCTTACCCACAGGAAGAAAATTTCTACCGATTGAAATTCAATGAAACGTCCCTTAACTTAATTTCTTGAGAAAAATAAGCCTTATTTTGAAAAATCGGCCATTAAAGTGGCCTTATTTCAGACGGAAAATGTCTCATCTATTTAAGGCTCTAAAACTTCCCGGTTTAAATTCCCGGCAAACTATCCCGATACATTAATGTTTCTTTTTTTTAAAACGTGGAGAAAGATTCAAATATTAATATTCAATCATACTATAGCAATAGAAAACATCCCTTATATCCTGTTTTTCCCAATTTAAATTGACCTTGATTTAACTTTGAAATTGAATTGTGGACGTCCTGTTACCCACAGGAAGAAAATTTCTTCAAATTGTAATTCACTTAAACGTCCCTAATCTTAATTTCTGGAGAAAACAAGGCCTTATTTTGAAAAATCTGTCATTAAACAGGCCTTATTTCAGACGGAAAATGTCTCATCTATTTAAGGTTCTAAAACTTCCCGGTTTAAATTCCCGGCAAACTATCCCGATAAATTAATGTTTCTTTTTTTGAGAACTTGTAAAAAGATTCAAACATTAATATTCAATCAGACTATAGCAAAAAAAACCATCCCTTATATCCGGTTTTTCCCAATTTAAATTGTCCTTGTTTTAGCTTTAAAATGGAATTGCGGACGTCCTCTTACCCACAGGAAGAAAATTTCTTCCGATTGTAATTCAATAAAACGTCCCTAATCTTAATTTTTTGAGAAAACTAGGCCTTATTTTGAAAAATCGGCCATTAAAGTGGCCTTATTTCAGACGGAAAATGTCTCATCTATTTAAGGCTCTAAAACTTCCCGGTTTAAATTCCCGGCAAACTATCCCGATAAATTAATGTTTCTTTTTTTGAGAACTTGGAGAAAGATTCAAACATTAATATTCAATCATACTATAGCAAAAGAAAATATCCCTTATATCCTGTTTTTCCCAATTTAAATTGGCCTTGTTTTAACTTTGAAATGGAATTGTGGACGTCCTGTTACCCACAGGAAGAACATTTCTTCAAATTTTAATTCACTTAAAAGTCCCTAATCTTAATTTCTTGAAAAAACTAGGCCTTATTTTGAAAAATCTCTCATTAAACAGGCCTTATTTCAGACGGAAAATGTCTCATCTATTTAAGGCTCTAAAACTTCCCGGTTTAAATTCCCGGCAAACTATCCCGATTCATTAATGTTTCTTTTTTTGAGAACGTGGAGAAAGATTCAAACATTAATATTCAATCATACTATAGCAAAAGAAAACATCCCTTATATCCTGTTTTTCCCAATTTAAATTGGCCTTGTTTTAACTTTGAAATGGAATTGTGGACGTCCTGTTACCCACAGGAAGAAAATTTTTGCAAATTGTAATTCACTTAAACGTCCCTAATCTTAATTTCTTGAGAAAACTAGGCCTTATTTTGAAAAATCTGTCATTAAACAGGCCTTATTTCAGACGGAAAATGTCTCATCTATTTAAGGCTCTAAAACTTCCCGGTTTAAATTCCCGGCAAACAATCCCGATAAATTAATGTTTCTTTTTTTGAGAACTTGTAAAAAGATTCAAACATTAATATTCAATCAGACTATAGCAAAAAAAACCATCCCTTATATCCGGTTTTTCCCAATTTAAATTGTCCTTGTTTTAGCTTTAAAATGGAATTGTGGACGTCCTCTTACCCACAGGAAGAAAATTTCTTCCGATTGTAATTCAATAAAACGTCCCTAATCTTAATTTTTTGAGAAAACTAGGCCTTATTTTGAAAAATCGGCCATTAAAGTGGCCTTATTTCAGACGGAAAATGTCTCATCTATTTAAGGCTCTGAAACTTCCCGGTTTAAATTCCCGGCAAACTATCCCGATAAATTAATGTTTCTTTTTTTGAGAACTTGGAGAAAGATTCAAACATTAATATTCAATCAGACTATAGCAAAAGAAAACATCCCTTATATCCTGTTTTTCCCAATTTAAATTGGCCTTGTTTTAACTTTGAAATGGAATTGTGGACGTCCTGTTACCCACAGGAAGAAAATTTCTTCAAATTGTAATTCACTTAAACGTCCCTAATCTTAATTTCTTGAGAAAACTAGGCCTAATTTTGAAAAATCTGTCATTAAACAGGCCTTATTTCAGACGGAAAATGTCACATCTATTTAAGGCTCTAAAACTTCCCGGTTTAAATTCCCGGCAAACTATCCCGATTCATTAATGTTTCTTTTTTTGAGAACGTGGAGAAAGATTCAAACATTAATATTCAATCATTCTATAGCAAAAGAAAACATCCCTTATATCCTGTTTTTCCCAATTTAAATTGGCCTTGTTTTAACTTTGAAATGGAATTGTGGACGTCCTGTTACCCACAGGAAGAAAATTTCTTCAAATTGTAATTCACTTAAACGTCCCTAATCTTAATTTCTGGAGAAAACTAGGCCTTATTTTGAAAAATCTGTCATTAAACAGGCCTTATTTCAGACGGAAAATGTCTCATCTATTTAAGGCTCTAAAACTTCCCGGTTTAAATTCCCGGCAAACTATCCCGATAAATTAATGTTTCTTTTTTTGAGAACTTGTAAAAAGATTCAAACATTAATATTCAATCAGACTATAGCAAAAAAAACCATCCCTTATATCCGGTTTTTCCCAATTTAAATTGTCCTTGTTTTAGCTTTAAAATGGAATTGTGGACGTCCTCTTACCCACAGGAAGAAAATTTCTTCCGATTGTAATTCAATAAAACGTCCCTAATCTTAATTTGTTGAGAAAACTAGGCCTTATTTTGAAAAATCGGCCATTAAAGTGGCCTTATTTCAGACGGAAAATGTCTCATCTATTTAAGGCTCTAAAACTTCCCGGTTTAAATTCCCGGCAAACTATCCCGATAAATTAATGTTTCTTTTTTTGAGAACTTGGAGAAAGATTCAAACATTAATATTCAATCAGACTATAGCAAAAGAAAACATCCCTTATATCCTGTTTTTCCCAATTTAAATTGGCCTTGTTTTAACTTTGAAATGGAATTGTGGACGTCCTGTTACCCACAGGAAGAAAATTTCTTCAAATTGTAATTCACTTAAACGTCCCTAATCTTAATTTCTTGAGAAAACTAGGCCTAATTTTGAAAAATCTGTCATTAAACAGGCCTTATTTCAGACGGAAAATGTCACATCTATTTAAGGCTCTAAAACTTCCCGGTTTAAATTCCCGGCAAACTATCCCGATACATTAATGTTTCTTTTTTTTAAAACGTGGAGAAAGATTCAAACATTAATATTCAATCAGACTATAGCAAAAGAAAACATCCCTTATATCCTGTTTTTCCCAATTTAAATTGGCCTTGTTTTAACTTTGAAATGGAATTGTGGACGTCCTGTTACCCACAGGAAGAACATTTCTTCAAATTGTAATTCACTTAAACGTCCCTAATCTTAATTTCTTGAGAAAACTAGGCCTTATTTTGAAAAATCAGTCACTAAACAGGCCTTATTTCAGACGGAAAATGTCTCATCTATTTAAGGCTCTAAATTTTCCCGGTTTAAATTCCCGGCAAACTATCCTGATACATTAATGTTTCTTTTTTTGAGAACGTGGAGAAAGATTCAAACATTAATATTCAATCATACTATAGCAATAGAAAACATCCCTTATATCCTGTTTTTCCCAATTTAAATTGACCTTGATTTAACTTTGAAATTGAATTGTGGACGTCCTGTTACCCACAGGAAGAAAATTTCTTCAAATTGTAATTCACTTAAACGTCCATAATATTAATTTCTGGAGAAAACTAGGCCTTATTTTGAAAAATCTGTCATTAAACAGGCCTTATTTCAGACGGAAAATGTCTCATCTATTTAAGGCTCTAAAACTTCCCGGTTAAAATTCCCGGCAAACTATCCCGATAAATTAATGTTTCTTTTTTTGAGAACGTGGAGAAAGATTCAAACATTAATATTCAATCAGACTATAGCAAAAGAAAACATCCCTTATATCCGGTTTTTCCCAATTTAAATTGGCCTTGTTATTGCTTTGAAATGGAATTATGGACGTCCTGTTACCCACAGGAAGAAAATTTCATCAAATTGTAATTTACTTAAACGTCCCTAATCTTAATTTCTTGAGAAAAGTAGGCCTTATTTTGAAAAATCGGACATTAAACTGGCCTTATTTCAGAAGGATAATGTCACATCAATTTACGGCTCTAAAACTTCCCGGTTTAAATTCCCGGCTAACTATCCCGATACATTAATGTTTCTTATTTTGAGAACGTGGAGAAAGATTCAATCATTAATATTCAATCAGACTATAGCAAAAAAAAACCATTCCTTATATCCGGTTTTTCCCAATTTAAATTGGCATTGTTTTAGCTTTGAAATGGAATTGTGGACGTCCTCTTACTCACAGGAAGAAAATTTCTTCAAATTGAAATTCACTTAAACGTCCCGAATCTTAATTTCTTGAGAAAACGAGGCCTTATTTTGAAAAGGCCGCCATTTGACTGGCCTTATTTCAGACGGAAAATGTCACATCAATTTACGGCTCTAAAACTTCCTGGTTTAAATTCCCGGCAAACTATCCCGATAAATTAATGTTTCTTCTTTTGAGAACGTGGAGAAAGATTCAAACATTAATATACAATCAGACTATAGCAAAAGAAAACATCCCTTATATCCGGTTTTTCCCAATTTAAATTGGCATTGTTTTAGCTTTGAAATGGAATTGTGGACGTCCTCTTACCCACAGGAAGAAAATTTCTTCAAATTTTAATTCACGTAAACGTCCCTAATCTTAATTTCTTGAGAAAACGTGGCCTTATTTAAAAAATCCGCCATTTGACAGGCCTTATTTCAGTCGGAAAATGTCACATCAATTTACGGCTCTAAAACGTCCAGGTTTAAATTCCTGGCAAACTATCCCGATACATTAATGTTTCTTTTTTTGAGAACTTGGAGAAAGATTCAAACATTAATATTCAATCAGACTATAGCAAAAGAAAACATCCCTTATATCCTGTTTTTCCCAATTTAAATTGGCCTTGTTTTAACTTTGAAATGGAATTGTGGACGTCCTCTTACCCACAGGAAGAACATTTCTTCAAATTGTAATTCACTTAAACGTCCCTAATCTTAATTTCTTGAGAAAACTAGGCCTTCTTTTGAAAAATCTGTCATTAAACAGGCCTTATTTCAGACGGAAAATGTCTCATCTATTTAAGGCTCTAAAACTTCCCGGTTTAAATTCCCGGCAAACTATCCCGATAAATTAATGTTTCTTTTTTTGAGAACTTGGAAAAAGATTCAAACATTAATATTCAATCAGACTATAGCAAAAAAAACCATCCCTTATATCCGGTTTTTCCCAATTAAAATTGGCCTTGTTTTAGCTTTAAAATGGAATTGTGGACGTCCTCTTACCCACAGGAAGAAAATTTCTACCGATTGAAATTCAATAAAACGTCCCTTATCTTAATTTCTTGAGAAAAATAAGCCTTATTTTGAAAAATCGGCCATTAAAGTGGCCTTATTTCAGACGGAAAATGTCTCATCTATTTAAGGCTCTAAAACTTCCCGGTTTAAATTCCCGGCAAACTATCCCGATACATTAATGTTTCTTTTTTTTAAAACGTGGAGAAAGATTCAAACATTAATATTCAATCATACTATAGCAATAGAAAACATCCCTTATATCCTGTTTTTCCCAATTTAAATTGACCTTGATTTAACTTTGAAATTGAATTGTGGACGTCCTGTTACCCACAGGAAGAAAATTTCTTCAAATTGTAATTCACTTAAACGTCCCTAATCTTAATTTCTGGAGAAAACAAGGCCTTATTTTGAAAAATCTGTCATTAAACAGGCCTTATTTCAGACGGAAAATGTCTCATCTATTTAAGGCTCTAAAACTTCCCGGTTTAAATTCCCGGCAAACTATCCCGATAAATTAATGTTTCTTTTTTTGAGAACTTGTAAAAAGATTCAAACATTAATATTCAATCAGACTATAGCAAAAAAAACCATCCCTTATATCCGGTTTTTCCCAATTTAAATTGTCCTTGTTTTAGCTTTAAATTGGAATTGTGGACGTCCTCTTACCCACAGGAAGAAAATTTCTTCCGATTGTAATTCAATAAAACGTCCCTAATCTTAATTTTTTGAGAAAACTAGGCCTTATTTTGAAAAATCGGCCATTAAAGTGGCCTTATTTCAGACGGAAAATGTCTCTTCTATTTAAGGCTCTAAAACTTCCCGGTTTAAATTCCCGGCAAACTATCCCGATAAATTAATGTTTCTTTTTTTGAGAACTTGGAGAAAGATTCAAACATTAATATTCAATCATACTATAGCAAAAGAAAATATCCCTTATATCCTGTTTTTCCCAATTTAAATTGGCCTTGTTTTAACTTTGAAATGGAATTGTGGACGTCCTGTTACCCACAGGAAGAACATTTCTTCAAATTGTAATTCACTTAAAAGTCCCTAATCTTAATTTCTTGAAAAAACTAGGCCTTATTTTGAAAAATCTCTCATTAAACAGGCCTTATTTCAGACGGAAAATGTCACATCTATTTAAGGCTCTAAAACTTCCCGGTTTAAATTCCCGGCAAACTATCCCGATTCATTAATGTTTCTTTTTTTGAGAACGTGGAGAAAGATTCAAACATTAATATTCAATCATACTATAGCAAAAGAAAACATCCCTTATATCCTGTTTTTCCCAATTTAAATTGGCCTTGTTTTAACTTTGAAATGGAATTGTGGACGTCCTGTTACCCACAGGAAGAAAATTTCTTCAAATTGTAATTCACTTAAACGTCCCTAATCTTAATTTCTTGAGAAAACTAGGCCTTATTTTGAAAAATCTGTCATTAAACAGGCCTTATTTCAGACGGAAAATGACTCATCTATTTAAGGCTCTAAAACTTCCCGGTTTAAATTCCCGGCAAACTATCCCGATTCATTAATGTTTCTTTTTTTGAGAACTTGGAAAAAGATTCAAACATTAATATTCAATCAGACTATAGCAAAAAAAACCATCCCTTATATCCGGTTTTTCCCAATTTAAATTGGCCTTGTTTTAGCTTTGAAATGGAATTGTGGACGTCTTGTTACCCACAGGAAGAAAATTTCTTCAAATTGTAATTCACTTAAACGTCCCTAAATTTAATTTCTTGAGAAAACTTGGCCTTATTTTGAAAAATCGGCCATTAAACTGGCCTTATTTCTGACGGAAAATGTCACATAAATTTACGGCTCTAAAACATCCTGGTTTAAATTCCCGGCAAACTATCCCGATAAATTAATGTTTCTTTTTTTGAGAACGTGGAGAAAGATTCAAACATTAATATTCAATCAGACTATAGCAAAAGAAAACATCCCTTATATCCGGTTTTTCCCAATTTAAATTGGCCTTGTTATTGCTTTGAAATGGAATTATGGACGTCCTGTTACCCACAGGAAGAAAATTTCATCAAATTGTAATTTACTTAAACGTCCCTAATCTTAATTTCTTGAGAAAAGTAGGCCTTATTTTGAAAAATCGGACATTAAACTGGCCTTATTTCAGAAGGAAAATGTCACATCAATTTACGGCTCTAAAACTTCCTGGTTTAAATTCCCGGCAAACTATCCCGATACATTAATGTTTCTTATTTTGAGAACGTGGAGAAAGATTCAATCATTAATATTCAATCAGACTATAGCAAAAAAAAACCATTCCTTATATCCGGTTTTTCCCAATTTAAATTGGCATTGTTTTAGCTTTGAAATGGAATTGTGGACGTCCTCTTACTCACAGGAAGTAAATTTCTTCAAATTGTAATTCACTTAAACGTCCCGAATCTTAATTTCTTGAGAAAACGAGGCCTTATTTTGAAAAGGCCGCCATTTGACTGGCCTTATTTCAGACGGAAAATGTCACATCAATTTACGGCTCTAAAACTTCCTGGTTTAAATTCCCGGCAAACTATCCCGATAAATTAATGTTTCTTCTTTTGAGAACGTGGAGAAAGATTCAAACATTAATATACAATCAGACTATAGCTAAAAGAAAACATCCCTTATATCCGGTTTTTCCCAATTTAAATTGGCATTGTTTTAGCTTTGAAATGGAATTGTGGACGTCCTCTTACCCACAGGAAGAAAATTTCTTCAAATTTTAATTCACGTAAACGTCCCTAATCTTAATTTCTTGAGAAAACGAGGCCTTATTTAAAAAATCCGCCATTTGACTGGCCTTATTTCAGTCGGAAAATGTCACATCAATTTACGGCTCTAAAACTTCCAGGTTTAAATTCCTGGCAAACTATCCCGATACATTAATGTTTCTTTTTTTGAGAACTTGGAGAAAGATTCAAACATTAATATTCAATCAGACTATAGCAAAAGAAAACATCCCTTATATCCTGTTTTTCCCAATTTAAATTGGCCTTGTTTTAACTTTGAAATGGAATTGTGGACGTCCTGTTACCCACAGGAAGAACATTTCTTCAAATTGTAATTCACTTAAACGTCCCTAATCTTAATTTCTGGAGAAAACTAGGCCTTATTTTGAAAAATCTGTCATTAAACAGGCCTTATTTCAGACGGAAAATGTCTCATCTATTTAAGGCTCTAAAACTTCCCGGTTTAAATTCCCGGCAAACTATCCCGATAAATTAATGTTTCTTTTTTTAAAAACTTGTAAAAAGATTCAAACATTAATATTCAATCAGACTATAGCAAAAAAAACCATCCCTTATATCCGGTTTTTCCAAATTTAAATTGGCCTTGTTTTAGCTTTGAAATGGAATTGTGGACGTCCTGTTACCCACAGGATGAAAATTTCTTCAAATTGTAATTCACTTAAACGTCCCGAATCTTAATTTCTTGAGAAAACGAGGCCTAATTTTGAAAAGGCCGCCATTTGACTGGCCTTATTTCAGACGGAAAATGTCACATCAATTTACGGCTCTAAAACTTCCAGGTTTAAATTCCTGGCAAACTATCCCGATACATTAATGTTTCTTTTTTTGAGAACGTGGAGAAAGATTCAAACATTAATATTCAATCAGACTATAGCAAAAGAAAACATCCCTTATATCCGGTTTTTCCCAATTTAAATTGGCCTTGTTATTGCTTTGAAATGGAATTATGGACGTCCTGTTACCCACAGGAAGAAAATTTCATCAAATTGTAATTCACTTAAACGTCCCTAATCTTAATTTCTTGAGAAAAGTAGGCCTTATTTTGAAAAATCGGACATTAAACTGGCCTTATTTCAGAAGGAAAATGTCACATCAATTTACGGCTCTAAAACTTCCCGGTTTAAATTCCCGGCAAACTATCCCGATACATTAATGTTTCTTATTTTGAGAACGTGGAGAAAGATTCAAACATTAATATTCAATCAGATTATAGCAAAAGAAAACATCCCTTATATCCGGTTTTTCCCAATTTAAATTGGCCTTGTTTTAACTTTGAAATGGAATTGTGGACGTCCTGTTACCCACAGGAAGAAAATTTCTTCAAATTGTAATTCACTTAAACGTCCCGAATCTTAATTTCTTGAGAAAACGAGGCCTAATTTTGAAAAGGCCGCCATTTGACTGGCCTTATTTCAGACGGAAAATGTCACATCAATTTACGGCTCTAAAACTTCCTGGTTTAAATTCCCGGCAAACTATCCCGATAAATTAATGTTTCTTTTTTTGAGAACGTGGAGAAAGATTCAAACATTAATATACAATCAGACTATAGCAAAAGAAAACATCCCTTATATCCGGTTTTTCCCAATTTAAATTGGCATTGTTTTTGCTTTGAAATGGAATTGTGGACGTCCTCTTACCCACAGGAAGAAAATTTCTTCAAATTGTAATTCACGTAAACATCCCTAATCTTAATTTCTTGAGAAAACGAGGCCTATTTTTGAAAAGGCCGCCATTTGACTGGCCTTATTTCAGACGGAAAATGTCACATCAATTTACGGCTCTAAAACTTCCAGGTTTAAATTCCTGGCAAACTATCCCGATACATTAATGTTTCTTTTTTTGAGAACTTGGAGAAAGATTCAAACATTAATATTCAATCAGACTATAGCAAAAGAAAACATCCCTTATATCCTGTTTTTCCCAATTTAAATTGGCCTTGTTTTAACTTTGAAATGGAATTGTGGACGTCCTGTTACCCACAGGAAGAACATTTCATCAAATTGTAATTCACCTAAACGTCCCTAATCTTAATTTCTTGAGAAAACTAGGCCTTATTTTGAAAAATCTGTCATTAAACAGGCCTTATTTCAGACGGAAAATGTCTCATCTATTTAAGGCTCTAAAACTTCCCGGTTTAAATTCCCGGCAAACTATCCCGATAAATTAATGTTTCTTTTTTTGAGAACTTGGAAAAAGATTCAAACATTAATATTCAATCAGACTATAGCAAAAAAAACCATCCCTTATATCCGGTTTTTCCCAATTTAAATTGGCCTTGTTTTAGCTTTAAAATGGAATTGTGGACGTCCTCTTACCCACAGGAAGAAAATTTCTACCGATTGAAATTCAATAAAACGTCCCTTATCTTAATTTCTTGAGAAAAATAAGCCTTATTTTGAAAAATCGGCCATTAAACTGGCCTTATTTCAGACGGAAAATGTCACATCAATTTACGGCTCTAAAACTTCCCGGTTGAAATTCCCGGCAAACTATCCCGATAAATTAATGTTTCTTTTTTTGAGAACTTGGAGAAAGATTCAAACATTAATATTCAATCAGACTATAGCAAAAAAAACCATCCCTTATATCCGGTTTTTCCCAATTTAAATTGGCCTTGTTTTAGCTTTAAAATGGAATTGTGGACGTCCTGTTATCCACAGGAAGAAAATTTCTTCCGATTGTAATTCAATACAACGTCCCTTATCTTAATTTCTTGAGAAAACTAGGCCTTATTTTGAAAAATCGGCCATTAAAGTGGCCTTATTTCAGACGGAAAATGTCATATCCATTTACGGCTCTAAAATTTCCGGTTTAAATTCCCGGCAAACTATCCCGATAAATTAATGTTTCTTTTTTTTAAAACGTGGAGAAAGATTCAAACATTAATATTCAATCATACTATAGCAAAAGAAAACATCCCTTATATCCGGTTTTTCCCAATTTAAATTGGCCTTGTTTTAGCTTTGAAATGGAATTGTGGACGTCCTGTTACCCACAGGAAGAATATTTCTACCGACTGAAATTCAATAAAACGTCCCTTATCTTAATTTCTTGAGAAAAGTAGGCCTTATTTTGAAAAATCGGCCATTAAACTGGCCTTATTTCAGACGGAAAATGTCACATCAATTTACGGCTCTAAAACTTCCAGGTTTAAATTCCTGGCAAACTATCCCGATACATTAATGTTTCTTTTTTTGAGAACTTGGAGAATGATTCAAACATTAATATTCAATCAGACTTTAGCAAAAAAAAACCATCCCTTATATCCGGTTTTTCCCAATTTAAATTGGCATTGTTTTAGCTTTGAAATGGAATTGTGGACGTCCTGTTACCCACAGGAAGAAAATTTCTACCGATTGAAATTCAATAAAACGTCCCTAATCTTAATTTCTTGAGAAAACGAGGCCTTATTTAAAAAATCCGCCATTTGACTGGCCTTATTTCAGACGGAAAATGTCACATCAATTTACGGCTCTAAAACTTCCAGGTTTAAATTCCTGGCAAACTATCCCGATACATTAATGTTTCTTTTTTTGAGAACTTGGAGAAAGATTCAAACATTAATATTCAATCAGACTATAGCAAAAGAAAACATCCCTTATATCCTGTTTTTCCTAATTTAAATTGGCCTTGTTTTAACTTTGAAATGGAATTGTGGACGTCCTGTTACCCACAGGAAGAAAATTTCTTCAAATTGTAATTCACTTAAACGTCCCTAATCTAAATTTCTTGAGAAAACTAGGCCTTATTTTGAAAAATCTGTCATTAAACAGGCTATATTTCAGACGGAAAATCTCTCATCTATTAAAGGCTCTAAATTTTCCCGGTTTAAATTCCCGGCAAACTATCCCGATACATTAATGTTTCTTTTTTTGAGAACGGGGAGAAAGATTCAAACATTAATATTCAATCATACTATAGCAAAAGAAAACATCCCTTATATCCTGTTTTTCCCAATTTAAATTGGCCTTGTTTTAACTTTGAAATGGAATTGTGGACGTCCTGTTACCCACAGGAAGAAAATTTCTTCAAATTGTAATTCACTTAAACGTCCCTAATCTTAATTTCATGAGAAAACTAGGCCTTCTTTTGAAAAATCTGTCATTAAACAGGCATTATTTCAGACGGAAAATGTCTCATCTATTTAAGGCTCTAAAACTTCCCGGTTTAAATTCCCGGCAAACTATCCCGATAAATTAATGTTTCTTTTTTTTAAAACTTGGAAAAAGATTCAAACATTAATATTCAATCAGACTATAGCAAAAAAAACCATCCCTTATATCCGGTTTTTCCCAATTTAAATTGGCCTTGTTTTAGCTTTAAAATGGAATTGTGGACGTCCTCTTACCCACAGGAAGAAAATTTCTTCCGATTGTAATTCAATAAACTGTCCCTTATCTTAATTTCTTGAGAAAACGAGGCCTTATTTAAAAAATCCGCCATTTGACTGGCCTTATTTCACACGGAAAATGTCACATCAATTTACGGCTCTAAAACTTCCAGGTTTAAATTCCTGGCAAACTATCACGATACATTAATGTTTCTTTTTTTGAGAACTTGGAGAAAGATTCAAACATTAATATTCAATCAGACTATAGCAAATGAAAACATCCCTTATATCCTGTTTTTCCCAATTTAAATTGGCCTTGTTTTAACTTTGAAATGGAATTGTGGACGTCCTGTTACCCACAGGAAGAAAATTTCTTCAAATTGTAATTCACTTAAACGTCCCTAATCTTAATTTCTTGAGAAAACTAGGCCTTATTTTTAAAATCTGTCATTAAACAGGCCTTATTTCAGACGGAAAATGTCTCATCTATTTAAGGCTCTAAAACTTCCCGGTTTAAATTCCCGGCAAACTATCCCGATAAATTAATGTTTCTTTTTTTGAGAACTTGGAAAAAGATTCAAACATTAATATTCAATCAGACTATAGCAAAAAAAACCATCCCTTATATCCGGTTTTTCCCAATTTAAATTGGCCTTGTTTTAGATTTAAAATGGAATTGTGGACGTCCTGTTACCCACAGGAAGAACATTTCTTCAAATTGTAATTCACTTAAACGTCCCTAATCTTAATTTCTTGAGAAAACTAGGCCTTATTTTGAAAAATCTGTCATTAAACAGGCCTTATTTCAGACGGAAAATGTCTCATCTATTTAAGGCTCTAAATTTTCCCGGTTTAAATTCCCGGCAAACTATCCCGATACATTAATGTTTCTTTTTTTGAGAACGTGGAGAAAGATTCAAACATTAATATTCAATCATACTATAGCAAAAGAAAACATCCCTTATATCCTGTTTTTCCCAATTTAAATTGGCCTTGTTTTAACTTTGAAATGGAATTGTGGACGTCCTGTTACCCACAGGAAGAAAATTTCTTCAAATTGTAATTCACTTAAACGTCCCTAATCTTAATTTCTTGAGAAAACTAGGCCTTATTTTGAAAAATCTGTCATTAAACAGGCCTTATTTCAGACGGAAAATGTCTCATCTATTTAAGGCTCTAAAACTTCCCGGTTTAAATTCCCGGCAAACTATCCCGATAAATTAATGTTTCTTTTTTTGAGAACTTGGAAAAAGATTCAAACATTAATATTCAATCAGACTATAGCAAAAGAAAACATCCCTTATATCCTGTTTTTCCCTAATTAAATTGGCCTTGTTTTAACTTTGAAATGGAATTGTGGACGTTTTGTTACCCACAGGAAGAAAATTTCTTCAAATTGTAATTCACTTAAACGTCCCTAATATTAATTACTTGAGAAAACTAGGCCTAATTTTGAAAAATCTGTCATTAAACAGGCCTTATTTCAGACGGAAAATGTCACATCTATTTAAGGCTCTAAAACTTCCCGGTTTAAATTCCCGGCAAACTATCCCGATACATTAATGTTTCTTTTTTTTAAAACGTGGAGAAAGATTCAAACATTAATATTCAATCATACTATAGCAATAGAAAACATCCCTTATAACCTGTTTTTCCTAATTTAAATTGGCCTTGTTTTAACTTTGAAATGGAATTGTGGACGTCCTGTTACCCACAGGAAGAACATTTCTTCAAATTGTAATTCACCTAAACGTCCCTAATCTTAATTTCTTGAGAAAACTAGGCCTTATTTTGAAAAATCTGTCATTAAACAGGCCTTATTTCAGACGGAAAATGTCTCATCTATTTAAGGCTCTAAAATTTCCCGGTTTAAATTCCCGGCAAACTATCCCGATACATTAATGTTTCTTTTTTTGAGAACGTGGAGAAAGATTCAAACATTAATATTCAATCATACTATAGCAAAAGAAAACATCCCTTATATCCTGTTTTTCCCAATTTAAATTGGCCTTGTTTTAACTTTGAAATGGAATTGTGGACGTCCTGTTACCCACAGGAAGAAAATTTCTTTCCATTGTTATTTATTAGATAGCCTTAAATCTACAAACATTGATATAACAAGGCCTAAATTCATTTTCTAAATTATTTCTTTTTTCAAACAATTCTAATTTGTTGGCAATTCGAATTGTTTAGAATTTTGAATTAAGACAACGCCACAATGTGTTTCGAATTTAGTTGGAAGCTATGAGTACATCTACCTGACTCACAGGTGGCACTAAAAACTTAAGGTGGTTAAGTGACATTACATGGCAAGAGTTCACACGTTGTAGCATAGATGGAAAGACAGCAGATGTCAATTTGACAACTAACTTTTGAAAGTATTTCAAATTTTAATTATATATAATATTAAAATTTATTTGTATTTCTTCACATTGCAAATCACTAAAAAGCCTTAAATCTACAAACGTTGAGAAAACAAGGCCTTATATTGAAAAATCACCCTTATAAACGGCCTAATTTCTGACGGAAAATGTCACATCAATTTACGGCTCTAAAACTTCCCGGTTTAAATTCCCGGCAAACTATCCCAATACATTAATGTTTCATTTTTTGAGAACGTGAAGAAAGATTCAAACATTAATATTCAATCAGACTATAGCAAAAGAAAACATCCCTTATATCCGGTTTTTCCCAATTTAAATTGGCCTTGTTTTAGCTTTGAAATGGAATTGTGGACGTCTTGTTACCCACAGGAAGAAAATTTCTTCAAATTGTAATTCACTTAAACGTCCCTAATCTTAATTTCTTGAGAAAAGTAGGCCTTATTTTGAAAAATCGGCCATTAAACTGGCCTTATTTCAGAAGGAAAATGTCACATCAATTTACGGCTCAAAAACTTCCAGGTTTAAATTCCTGGCAAACTATCCTGATACATTACTGTTTCTTTTTTTGAGAATTTGAAGAAAGATTCAAACATTAATATTCAATCAGACTATAGCAAAAGAAAACATCCCTTATATCCGGTTTTTCCCAATTTAAATTGGCCTTGTTATTGCTTTGAAATGGAATTGTGGACGTCCTGTTACCCACAGGAAGAAAATTTCTTCAAATTGTAATTCACGTAAACGTCCCTAATCTTAATTTCTTGAGAAAAGTAGGCCTTATTTTGAAAAATCGGCCATTAAACTGGCCTTATTTCAGAAGGAAAATGTCACATCAATTTACGGCTCTAAAACTTCCAGGTTTAAATTCCTGGCAAACTATCCCGATACATTAATGTTTCTTTTTTTGAGAACTTGGAGAAAGATTCAAACATTAATATTCAATCAGACTATAGCAAAAGAAAACATCCCTTATATCCTGTTTTTCCCAATTTAAATTGGCCTTGTTTTAACTTTGAAATGGAATTGTGGACGTCCTGTAACCCACAGGAAGAAAATTTCTTCAAATTGTAATTCACTTAAACGTCCCTAATATTAATTACTTGAGAAAACTAGGCCTAATTTTGAAAAATCTGTCATTAAACAGGCCTTATTTCAGACGGAAAATGTCACATCTATTTAAGGCTCTAAAACTTCCCGGTTTAAATTCCCGGCAAACTATCCCGATACATTAATGTTTCTTTTTTTTAAAACGTGGAGAAAGATTCAAACATTAATATTCAATCATACTATAGCAAAAGAAAACATCCCTTATATCCTGTTTTTCCCAATTTAAATTGGCCTTGTTTTAACTTTGAAATGGAATTGTGGACGTCCTGTTACCCACAGGAAGAACATTTCTTCAAATTGTAATTCACTTAAACGTCCCTAATCTTAATTTCTTGTGACAACTAGGCCTTATTTTGAAAAATCTGTCATTAAACAGGCCTTATTTTAGACGGAAAATGTCTCATCTATTTAAGGCTCTAAAACTTCCCGGTTTAAATTCCCGGCAAACTATCCCGATAAATTAATGTTTCTTTTTTTGAGAACGTGGAGAAAGATTCAAACATTAATATTCAATCAGACTATAGCAAAAGAAAACATCCCTTATATCCGGTTTTCCCAATTTAAATTGGCATTGTTTTAACTTTGAAATGGAATTGTGGACGTCCTGTTACCCACAGGAAGAAAATTTCTTCAAATTGTAATTCCCTTAAACGTCCCTAATCTTAATTTCTTGAGAAAAGTAGGCCTTATTTTGAAAAATCGGCCATTAAACTGGCCTTATTTCAGAAGGAAAATGTCACATCAATTTACGGCTCAAAAACTTCCAGGTTTAAATTCCTGGCAAACTATCCTGATACATTACTGTTTCTTTTTTTGAGAATTTGAAGAAAGATTCAAACATTAATATTCAATCAGACTATAGCAAAAGAAAACATCCCTTATATCCGGTTTTTCCCAATTTAAATTGGCCTTGTTATTGCTTTGAAATGGAATTGTGGACGTCCTGTTACCCACAGGAAGAAAATTTCTTCAAATTGTAATTCACGTAAACGTCCCTAATCTTAATTTCTTGAGAAAACGAGGCCTTATTTAAAAAATCCGCCATTTGACTGGCCTTATTTCAGACGGAAAATGTCACATCAATTTACGGCTCTAAAACTTCCAGGTTTAAATTCCTGGCAAACTATCCCGATAAATTAATGTTTCTTTTTTTTAAGAACGTGGAGAAAGATTCAAACATTAATATTCAATCTGACTATAGCAAAAGAAAACATCCCTTATATCCTGTTTTTCCCAATTTAAATTGGCCTTGTTTTAACTTTGAAATGGAATTGTGGACGTCCTGTTACCCACAGGAAGAACATTTCTTCAAATTGTAATTCACTTAAACGTCCCTAATCTTAATTTCTTGTGACAACTAGGCCTTATTTTGAAAAATCTGTCATTAAACAGGCCTTATTTTAGACGGAAAATGTCTCATCTATTTAAGGCTCTAAAACTTCCCGGTTTAAATTCCCGGCAAACTATCCCGATAAATTAATGTTTCTTTTTTTGAGAACGTGGAGAAAGATTCAAACATTAATATTCAATCAGACTATAGCAAAAGAAAACATCCCTTATATCCGGTTTTCCCAATTTAAATTGGCATTGTTTTAACTTTGAAATGGAATTGTGGACGTCCTGTTACCCACAGGAAGAAAATTTCTTCAAATTGTAATTCCCTTAAACGTCCCTAATCTTAATTTCTTGAGAAAAGTAGGCCTTATTTTGAAAAATCGGCCATTAAACTGGCCTTATTTCAGAAGGAAAATGTCACATCAATTTACGGCTCAAAAACTTCCAGGTTTAAATTCCTGGCAAACTATCCTGATACATTACTGTTTCTTTTTTTGAGAATTTGAAGAAAGATTCAAACATTAATATTCAATCAGACTATAGCAAAAGAAAACATCCCTTATATCCGGTTTTTCCCAATTTAAATTGGCCTTGTTATTGCTTTGAAATGGAATTGTGGACGTCCTGTTACCCACAGGAAGAAAATTTCTTCAAATAGTTATTCACGTAAACGTCCCTAATCTTAATTTCTGGAGAAAACGAGGCCTTATTTAAAAAATCCGCCATTTGACTGGCCTTATTTCAGACGGAAAATGTCACATCAATTTACGGCTCTAAAACTTCCAGGTTTAAATTCCTGGCAAACTATCCCGATAAATTAATGTTTCTTTTTTTTAAGAACGTGGAGAAAGATTCAAACATTAATATTCAATCAGACTATAGCAAAAGAAAACATCCCTTATATCCTGTTTTTCCCAATTTAAATTGGCCTTGTTTTAACTTTGAAATGGAATTGTGGACGTCCTGTAACCCACAGGAAGAAAATTTCTTCAAATTGTAATTCACTTAAACGTCCCTAATATTAATTACTTGAGAAAACTAGGCCTAATTTTGAAAAATCTGTCATTAAACAGGCCTTATTTCAGACGGAAAATGTCACATCTATTTAAGGCTCTAAAACTTCCCGGTTTAAATTCCCGGCAAACTATCCCGATACATTAATGTTTCTTTTTTTTAAAACGTGGAGAAAGATTCAAACATTAATATTCAATCATACTATAGCAAAAGAAAACATCCCTTATATCCTGTTTTTCCCAATTTAAATTGGCCTTGTTTTAACTTTGAAATGGAATTGTGGACGTCCTGTTACCCACAGGAAGAAAATTTCTACCGACTGAAATTCAATTAAACGTCCCTTATCTTAATTTCTTGAGAAAAGTAGGCCTTATTTTGAAAAATTTGCCATTAAACTGGCCTTATTTCAGAAGGAAAATGTCACATCAATTTACGGCTCAAAAACTTCCAGGTTTAAATTCCTGGCAAACTATCCTGATACATTACTGTTTCTTTTTTTGAGAATTTGAAGAAAGATTCAAACATTAATATTCAATCAGACTTTAGCAAAAGAAAACATCCCTTATATCCGGTTTTTCCCAATTTAAATTGGCCTTGTTATTGCTTTGAAATGGAATTGTGGACGTCCTGTTACCCACAGGAAGAAAATTTTTTCAAATTGTAATTCACGTAAACGTCCCTAATCTTAATTTCTTGAGAACACGAGGCCTAATTTTGAAAAATCTGTCATAAAACAGGCCTTATTTCAGACGGAAATTGTCACATCTATTTAAGGCTCTAAAACTTCCCGGTTTAAATTCCCGGCAAACTATCCCGATACATTAATGTTTCTTTTTTTTAAAACGTGGAGAAAGAATCAAACATTAATATTCAATCATACTATAGCAAAAGAAAACATCCCTTATATCCTGTTTTTCCCAATTTAAATTGGCCTTGTTTTAACATTGAAATGGAATTGTGGACGTCCTGTTACCCACAGGAAGAACATTTCTTCAAATTGTAATTCACTTAAACGTCCCTAATCTTAATTTCTTGTGAAAACTAGGCCTTATTTTGAAAAATCTGTCATTAAACAGGCCTTATTTCAGACGGAAAATGTCTCATCTATTTAAGGCTCTAAATTTTCCCGGTTTAAATTCCCGGCAAACTATCCTGATACATTAATGTTTCTTTTTTTGAGAACGTTGAGAAAGATTCAAACATTATAATTCAATCATACTATAGCAAAAGAAAACATCCCTTATATCCTGTTTTTCCCAATTTAAATTGACCTTGTTTTAACTTTGAAATGGAATTGTGGACGTCCTGTTACCCACAGGAAGAAAATTTCTTCAAATTGTAATAGGCTTAAACGTCCCAAATCTTAATTTCTTGTGAAAACTAGGCCTTATTTTGAAAAATCTGTCATTAAACAGGCCTTATTTCAGACGGAAAATGTCTCATCTATTTAAGGCTCTAAATTTTCCCGGTTTAAATTCCCGGCAAACTATCCCGATACATTAATGTTTCTTTTTTTAAGAACTTGGAGAAAGATTCAAACATTAATATTCAATCAGACTATAGCAAAAGAAAACATCCCTTATATCCTGTTTTTCCCAATTTAAATTGGCCTTGTTTTAGCTTTGAAATGGAATTGTGGACGTCTTGTTACCCACAGGAAGAAAATTTCTTCAAATTGTAATTCACTTAAACGTCCCTAATCTTAATTTCTTGAGAAAACTAGGCCTTATTTTTAAAAATCGGCCTTTAAACTGGCCTTATTTCAGACGGAAAATGTCACATCAATTTACGGCTCTAAAACTTCCAGGTTTAAATTCTTGGCAAACTATCCCGATAAATTAATGTTTCTTTTTTTTAAGAACGTGGAGAAAGATTCAAACATTAATATTCAATCTGACTATAGCAAAAGAAAACATCCCTTATATCCTGTTTTTCCCAATTTAAATTGGCCTTGTTTTAACTTTGAAATGGAATTGTGGACGTCCTGTTACCCACAGGAAGAACATTTCTTCAAATTGTAATTCACTTAAACGTCCCTAATCTTAATTTCTTGAGAAAACTAGGCCTTATATTGAAAAATCGGCCATTAAAGTGGCCTTATTTCAGACGAAAAATGTCTCATCTATTTAAGGCTCTAAAACTTCCCGGTTTAAATTCCCGGCAAATTATCCCGATAAATTAATGTTTCTTTTTTTGAGAACTTGGAGAAAGATTCAAACATTAATATTCAATCAGACTATAGCAAAAAAAACCATCCCTTATATCCGGTTTTTCCCAATTTAAATTGGCCTTGTTTTAGCTTTGAAATGGAATTCTGGACGTCTTGTTACCCACAGGAAGAAAATTTCTTCAAATTGTAATTCACTTAAACGTCCCTAATCTTAATTTCTTGAGAAAACTAGGCCTTATTTTGAAAAATCGGCCATTAAACTGGCCTTATTTCAGACGGAAAATGTCACTTCAATTTACGGCTCTAAAACATCCTGATTTAAATTCCCGGCAAACTATCCCGATAAATTAATGATTCTTTTTTTGAGAACGTGGAGAAAGATTCAAACATTAATATTCAATCAGACTATAGCAAAAGAAAACATCCCTTATATCCGGTTTTTCCCAATTTAAATTGGCCTAGTTTTAGATTTGAAATGGAATTGTGGACGTCCTGTTACCCACAGGAAGAAAATTTCTTTCCATTGTTATTTATTAGATAGCCTTAAATCTACAAACATTGATATAACAAGGCCTAAATTCATTTTCTAAATTATTTCTTTTTTCAAACAATTCTAATTTGTTGGCTATTCGAATTGTTTAGAATTTTGAATTAAGACAACGCCACAATGTGTTTCGAATTTAGTTGGAAGCTATTAGTACATACACCTGACTCACAGGTGGCACTAAAAACTTAAGGTGGTTAAGTGACATTACATGTCAAGAGTTCACACGTTCTAGCAAAGATGGAAAGAGAGCAGATGTCAATTTGACAACTAACTTTTGAAAGTATTTCAAATTTTAATTATATATAATATTAAAATTTAATTGTATTTCTTCACAATGTAAATCACTAAAAAGCCTTAAATCTACAAACGTTGAGAAAACAAGGTCTTATATTGAAAAATCACCCTTTTAAACGGCCTAATTTCTGACGGAAAATGTCACATCAATTTACGGCTCTAAAACTTCCCGGTTTAAATTCCCGGCAAATTATCCCGATAAATTAATGTTTCTTTTTTTGAGAACGTGGAGAAAGATTCAATCATTAATATTCAATCAGCCTATAGCAAAAGAAAACATCCCTTATATCCGGTTTTTCCCAATTTAAATTGGCCTTGTTTTAGCTTTGAAATGGAATTGTGGACGTCTTGTTACCCACAGGAAGAAAATTTCTTCAAATTGTAATTCACTTAAACGTCCCTAATCTTAATTTCTTGAGAAAACTAGGCCTTATTTTGAAAAATCGGCCATTAAACTGGCCTTATTTCAGACGGAAAATGTCACTTCAATTTACGGCTCTAAAACATCCTGATTTAAATTCCCGGCAAACTATCCCGATAAATTAATGTTTCTTTTTTTGAGAACGTGGAGAAAGATTCAAACATTAATATTCAATCAGACTATAGCAAAAGAAAACATCCCTTATATCCGGTTTTTCCCAATTTAAATTGGCCTTGTTTTAGCTTTGAAATGGAATTGTGGACGTCTTGTTACCCACAGGAAGAAAATTTCTTCAAATTGTAATTCACTTAAACGTCCCTAATCTTAATTTCTTGAGAAAACTAGGCCTTATTTTGAAAAATCTGTCATTAAACAGGCCTTATTTCAGACGGAAAATGTCTCATCTATTTAAGGCTCTAAAACTTCCCGGTTTAAATTCCCGGCAAACTATCCCGATTATTTAATGTTTCTTTTTTTGAGAACTTGGAAAAAGATTCAAACATTAATATTCAATCATACTATAGCAAAAAAAACCATCCCTTATATCCGGTTTTTCCCAATTAAATTGGCCTTGTTTTAGATTTGAAATGGAATTGTGGACGTCCTGTTACCCACAGGATGAAAATTTCTACCGATTGAAATTCAATAAAACGTCCCTTATCTTAATTTCTTGAGAAAAATAAGCCTTATTTTGAAAAATCGGCCATTAAACTGGCCTTATTTCAGACGGAAAATGTCACATCAATTTACGGCTCTAAAACATCCTGGTTTAAATTCCCGGCAAACTATCCCGATAAATTAATGTTTCTTTTTTTGAGAACGTGGAGAAAGATTCAAACATTAATATTCAATCAGACTATAGCAAACGAAAACATCCCTTATATCCGGTTTTTCCCAATTTAAATTGGCCTTGTTTTAGATTTGAAATGGAATTGTGGACGTCCTGTTACCCACAGGAAGAAAATTTCTACCGATTGAAATTCAATAAAACGTCCCTTATCTTAATTTCTTGAGAAAAATAAGCCTTATTTTGAAAAATCGGCCATTAAAGTGGCCTTATTTCAGACGGAAAATGTCTCATCTATTTAAGGCTCTAAAACTTCCCGGTTTAAATTCCCGGCAAACTATCCCGATAAATTAATGTTTCTTTTTTTGAAAACTTGGAGAAAGATTCACACATTAATATTCAATCAGACTATAGCAAAAAAAACCATCCCTTATATCCGGTTTTTCCCAATTTAAATTGGCCTTGTTTTAGTTTTGAAATGGAATTGTGGACGTCCTGTTACCCACAGGAAGAAAATTTCTACCGACTGAAATTCAATAAAACGTCCCTTATCTTAATTTCTTGAGAAAAGTAGGCCTTATTTTGAAAAATCGGCCATTAAACTGGCCTTATTTCAGAAGGAAAATGTCACATCAATTTACGGCTCTAAAACTTCCAGGTTTAAATTCCTGGCAAACTATCCTGATACATAACTGTTTCTTTTTTTGAGAATTTGGAGAAAGATTCAAACATTAATATTCAATCAGACTATAGCAAAAGAAAACATCCCTTATATCCGGTTTTTCCCAATTTAAATTGGCCTTGTTTTAGCTTTGAAATGGAATTTTGGACGTCCTGTTACCCACAGGAAGAAAATTTCTACCGACTGAAATTCAATAAAACGTCCCTTATCTTAATTTCTTGAGAAAAGTAGGCCTTATTTTGAAAAATCGGCCATTAAACTGGCCTTATTTCAGAAGGAAAATGTCACATCAATTTACGGCTCTAAAACTTCCAGGTTTAAATTCCTGGCAAACTATCCTGATACATTACTGTTTCTTTTTTTGAGAATTTGGAGAAAGATTCAAACATTAATATTCAATCAGACTATAGCAAAAGAAAACATCCCTTATATCCGGTTTTTCCCAATTTAAATTGGCCTTGTTATTGCTTTGAAATGGAATTGTGGACGTCCTGTTACCCACAGGAAGAAAATTTCTTCAAATTGTAATTCACTTAAACGTCCCTAATCTTAATTTCTTGAGAAAAGTAGGCCTTATTTTGAAAAATCGGCCATTAAACTGGCCTTATTTCAGAAGGAAAATGTCACATCAATTTACGGCTCTAAAACTTCCAGGTTTAAATTCCTGGCAAACTATCCTGATACATTACTGTTTCTTTTTTTGAGAATTTGGAGAAAGATTCAAACATTAATATTCAATCTGACTATAGCAAAAGAAAACATCCCTTATATCCGGTTTTTCCCAATTTAAATTGGCCTTGTTTTAGATTTGAAATGGAATTGTGGACGTCCTGTTACCCACAGGAAGAAAATTTCTACCGATTGAAATTCAATAAAACGTCCCTTATCTTAATTTCTTGAGAAAACTAGGCCTTATTTTGAAAAATCGGCCATTAAACTGGCCTTATTTCAGACGGAAAATGTCACATCAATTTACGGCTCTAAAACATCCTGGTTTAAATTCCCGGAAAACTATCCCGATAAATTAATGTTTCTTTTTTTTAAGAACGTGGAGAAAGATTCAAACATTAATATTCAATCAGACTATAGCAAAAGAAAACATCCCTTATATCCGGTTTTTCCCAATTTAAATTGGCCTTGTTTTAGCTTTGAAATGGAATTGTGGACGTCCTGTTACCCACAGGAAGAAAATTTCTACCGACTGAAAATCAATAAAACGTCCCTTATCTTAATTTCTTGAGAAAACTAGGCCTTATTTTGAAAAATCTGTCATTAAACAGGCCTTATTTTAGACGGAAAATGTCACATCTATTAAAGGCTCTAAATTTTCCCGGTTTAAATTCCCGGCAAACTATCCCGATACATTAATGTTTCTTTTTTTGAGAACGTGGAGAAAGATTCAAACATTAATATTCAATCATACTATAGCAAAAAAAACCATCCCTTATATCCGGTTTTTCCCAATTTAAATTGGCCTTGTTTTAGCTTTGAAATGGAATTGTGGACGTCTTGTTACCCACAGGAAGAAAATTTCTTCAAATTGTAATTCACTTAAACGTCCCTAATCTTAATTTCTTGAGAAAACTAGGCCTTATTTTGAAAAATCGGCCATTAAACTGGCCTTATTTCAGGCGGAAAATGTCACATCAATTTACGGCTCTAAAACATCCTGGTTTAAATTCCCGGCAAACTATCCCGATAAATTAATGTTTCTTTTTTTGAGAACCTGGAGAAAGATTCAAACATAAATATTCAATCAGACTATAGCAAAAGAAAACATCCCTTATATCCGGTTTTTCCCAATTTAAATTGGCCTTGTTTTAGCTTTGAAATGGAATTGTGGACGTCCTGTTACCCACAGGAAGAAAATTTCTTCCGATTGTAATTCAATAAAACGTCCCTTATCTTAATTTCTTGAGAAAGCTAAGCCTTATTTTGAAAAATCGGCCATTAAAGTGGCCTTATTTCAGACGGAAAATGTCTCATCTATTTAAGGCTCTAAAACTTCCCAGTTTAAATTCCCGGCAAACTATCCCGATAAATTAATGTTTCTTTTTTTGAGAACTTGGAGAAAGATTCAAACATTAAGATTCAATCAGACTATAGCAAAAAAAACCGTCCCTTATATCCGGTTTTTCCCAATTTAAATTGGCCTTGTTTTAGCTTTGAAATGGAATTGTGGACGTCTTGATACCCACAGGAAGAAAATTTCTTCAAATTGTAATTCACTTAAACGTCCCTAATCTTAATTTCTTGAGAAAACTAGGCCTTATTTTGAAAAATCAGTCATTAAACAGGCCTTATTTCAGACGGAAAATGTCTCATCTTTTTAAGGCTCTAAAACTTCCCGGTTTAAATTCCTGGCAAACTATCCCGATAAATTAATGTTTCTTTTTTTGAGAACTTGGAAAAAGATTCAAACAATAATATTCAATCAGACTATAGCAAAAAAAACCATCCCTTATATCCGGTTTTTCCTAATTTAAATTGGCCTTGTTTTAGCTTTGAAATGGAATTGTGGACGTCTTGTTACCCACAGGAAGAAAATTTCTTCAAATTGTAATTCACTTAAACGTCCCTAATCTTAATTTCTTGAGAAAACTAGGCCTTATTTTGAAAAATCGGCCATTAAACTGGCCTTATTTCAGACGGAAAATGTCACATCAATTTACGGCTCTAAAACATCCTGGTTTAAATTCCCGGCAAACTATCCCGATAAATTAATGTTTCTTTTTTTGAGAACGTGGAGAAAGATTCAAATATTAATATTCAATCAGACAATAGCAAAAGAAAACATCCCTTATATCCGGTTTTTCCCAATTTAAATTGGCATTGTTTTAGCTTTGAAATGGAATTGTGGACGTCCTCTTACCCACAGGAAGAAAATTTCTTCAAATTGTAATTCAATAAAACGTCCCTTATCTTAATTTCTTGAGAAAAATAAGCCTTATTTTGAAAAATCGGCCATTAAACTGGCCTTATTTCAGACGGAAAATGTCACATCAATTTACGGCTCTATAACATCCTGGTTTAAAAACCCGGCAAACTATCCCGATAAATTAATGTTTCTTTTATTGAGAACTTGGAGAAAGATTCAAACATTAATATTCAATCAGACTATAGCAAAAAAAAACCATCCCTTATATCCGGTTTTTCCCAATTTAAATTGGCCTTGTTTTAGCTTTGAAATGGAATTGTGGACGTCTTGTTACCCTTAGGAAGAAAATTTCTTCAAATTGTAATTCACTTAAACGTCCCTAATCTTAATTTCTTGAGAAAAGTAGGCCTTATTTTGAAAAATCGGCCATTAAACTGGCCTTATTTCAGAAGGAAAATGTCACATCAATTTACGGCTCTAAAACTTCTCGGTTTAAATTCCCGGCAAACTATCCCGATACATTAATGTTTCTTATTTTGAGAACGTGGAGAAAGATTCAAACATTAATATTCAATCAGACTATAGCAAAAAAAACCATCCCTTATATCCGGTTTTTCCCAATTTAAATTGGCATTGTTTTAGGTTTAAAATGGAATTGTGGACGTCCTCTTACCCACAGGAAGAAAATTTCTACAAATTGTAATTCACTTAAACGTCCCTAATCTTAATTTCTTGAGAAAACTAGGCCTTATTTTGAAAAACCGGCCATTAAACTGGCCTTATTTCAGACGGAAAATGTCACATCAATTTACGGCTCTAAAACTTCTCGGTTTAAATTCCCGGCAAACTATCCCGATAAATTAATGTTTCTTTTTTTGAGAACGTGGAGAAAGATTCAAACATTAATATTCAATCAGACTATAGGAAAAAAAACCATCCCTTATATCCGGTTTTTCCCAATTTAAATTGGCATTGTTTTAGCTTTGAAATGGAATTGTGGACGTCCTGTTACCCACAGGAAGAAAATTTCTTCAAATTGTAATTCACTTAAACGTCCCTAATCTTAATTTCTTGAGAAAAGTAGGCCTTATTTTGAAAAATCGGCCATTAAACTGGCCTTATTTCAGAAGGAAAATGTCACATCAATTTACGGCTCTAAAACTTCTCGGTTTAAATTCCCGGCAAACTATCCCGATAAATTAATGTTTCTTTTATTGAGAACTTGGAGAAAGATTCAAACATTAATATTCAATCAGACTATAGCAAAAAAAAACCATCCCTTATATCCGGTTTTTCCCAATTTAAATTGGCCTTGTTTTAGCTTTGAAATGGAATTGTGGACGTCTTGTTACCCTTAGGAAGAAAATTTCTTCAAATTGTAATTCACTTAAACGTCCCTAATCTTAATTTCTTGAGAAAAGTAGGCCTTATTTTGAAAAATCGGCCATTAAACTGGCCTTATTTCAGAAGGAAAATGTCACATCAATTTACGGCTCTAAAACTTCTCGGTTTAAATTCCCGGCAAACTATCCCGATACATTAATGTTTCTTATTTTGAGAACGTGGAGAAAGATTCAAACATTAATATTCAATCAGACTATAGCAAAAAAAACCATCCCTTATATCCGGTTTTTCCCAATTTAAATTGGCATTGTTTTAGGTTTAAAATGGAATTGTGGACGTCCTCTTACCCACAGGAAGAAAATTTCTACAAATTGTAATTCACTTAAACGTCCCTAATCTTAATTTCTTGAGAAAACTAGGCCTTATTTTGAAAAACCGGCCATTAAACTGGCCTTATTTCAGACGGAAAATGTCACATCAATTTACGGCTCTAAAACTTCTCGGTTTAAATTCCCGGCAAACTATCCCGATAAATTAATGTTTCTTTTTTTGAGAACGTGGAGAAAGATTCAAACATTAATATTCAATCAGACTATAGCAAAAAAAACCATCCCTTATATCCGGTTTTTCCCAATTTAAATTGGCATTGTTTTAGGTTTAAAATGGAATTGTGGACGTCCTCTTACCCACAGGAAGAAAATTTCTACAAATTGTAATTCACTTAAACGTCCCTAATCTTAATTTATTGAGAAAACGAGGCCTTATTTTGAAAAGGCCGCCATTTGACTGGCCTTATTTCAGACGGAAAATGTCACATTAATTTACGGCTCTAAAACTTCCAGGTTTAAATTCCTGGCAAACTAGCCCGATACATTAATGTTTCTTATTTTGAGAACGTGGAGAAAGATTCAAACATTAATATTCAATCAGACTATGGCAAAAGAAAACATCCCTTACATCCGGTTTTTCCCAATTTAAATTGGCCTTGTTTTAGATTTGAAATGGAATTGTGGACGTCTTGTTACCCACAGGAAGAAAATTTCTACCGATTGAAATTCAATAAAACGTCCCTTATCTTAATTTCTTGAGAAAAATAAGCCTTATTTTGATAAATCGGCCATTAAACTGGCCTTATTTCAGACGGAAAATGTCACATCAATTTACGGCTCTAAAACTTCCAGGTTTAAATTCCTGGCAAACTATCCCGATACATTAATGTTTCTTTTTTTGAGAACTTGGAGAATGATTCAAACATTAATATTCAATCAGACTTTAGCAAAAAAAACCATCCCTTATATCCGGTTTTTCCCAATTTAAATTGGCCTTGTTTTAACTTTGAAATGGAATTGTGGACGTCCTGTTACCCACAGGAAGAAAATTTCTTTCCATTGTTATTTATTAGATAGCCTTAAATCTACAAACATTGATATAACAAGGCCTAAATTCATTTTCTAAATTATTTCCATTTTCAAACAATTCTAATTTGTTGGCAATTCGAATTGTTTAGAATTTTGAATTTGACAACGCCACAATGTGTTTCGAATTTAGTTGGAAGCTATGAGTACATCCACCTGACTCACAAGTGGCACTAAAAACTTAAGGTGGTTAAGAGACATTACATGTCAAGAGTTCACACGTTCTAGCATAGATGGAAAGACAGCAGTTGTCAATTTGACAACTAACTTTTGAAAGTATTTCAAATTTTAATTATATATAATATTAAAATTTAATTGTATTTCTTCACATTGTAAATCACTAAAAAGCCTTATATCTACAAACGTTGAGAAAACAAGGCCTTATATTGAAAAATCACCCTTTTAAACGGCCTAATTTCTGACGGAAAATGTCACATCAATTTACGGCTCTAAAACTTCTTGGTTTAAATTCCCGGCAAACTATCCCGATAAATTAATGTTTCTTTTTTTGAGAACGTGGAGAAAGATTCAATCATTAATATTCAATCAGCCTATAGCAAAAGAAAACATCCCTTATATCCGGTTTTTCCCAATTTAAATTGGCCTTGTTTTAGCTTTGAAATGGAATTGTGGACGTCCTGTTACCCACAGGAAGAAAATTTCTACCGACTGAAATTCAATAAAACGTCCCATATCTTAATTTCTTGAGAAAAGTAGGCCTTATTTTGAAAAATCGGCCATTAAACTGGCCTTATTTCAGAAGGAAAATGTCACATCAATTTACGGCTCTAAAACTTCCAGGTTTAAATTCCTGGCAAACTATCCTGATAAATTAATGTTTTTTTTTTTGAGATATTGGAGAAAGATTCAAACATTAATATTCAATCAGACTATAGCAAAAAAAACCATCCCTTATATCCGGTTTTTCCCAATTTAAATTGGCCTTGTTTTAGCTTTGAAATGGAATTGTGGACGTCTTGTTACCCACAGGAAGAAAATTTCTTCAAATTGTAATTCACTTAAACGTCCCTAATCTTAATTTCTTGAGAAAACTAGGCCTTATTTTGAAAAATCGGCCATTAAACTGGCCTTATTTCAGACGGAAAATGTCACATCAATTTACGGCTCTAAAACATCCTGGTTTAAATTCCCGGCACACTATCCCGATAAATTAATGTTTCTTTTTTTGAGAACGTGGAGAAAGATTCAAACATTAATATTCAATCAGACTATAGCAAAAGAAAACATCCCTTATATCCGGTTTTTCCCAATTTAAATTGGCCTTGTTTTAGCTTTGAAATGGAATTGTGGACGTCTTGTTACCCACAGGAAGAAAATTTCTACCGACTGAAATTCAATAAAACGTCCCTTATCTTAATTTCTTGAGAAAAGTAGGCCTTATTTTGAAAAATCGGCCATTAAACTGGCCTTATTTCAGAAGGAAAATGTCACATCAATTTACGGCTCTAAAACTTCCAGGTTTAAATTCCTGGCAAACTATCCTGATACATTACTGTTTCTTTTTTTGAGAATTTGGAGAAAGATTCAAACATTAATATTCAATCAGACTATAGCAAAAGAAAACATCCCTTATATCCGGTTTTTCCCAATTTAAATTGGCCTTGTTATTGCTTTGAAATGGAATTGTGGACGTCCTGTAACCCACAGGAAGAAAATTTCTTCAAATTGTAATTCACTTAAACGTCCCTAATCTTAATTTCTTGAGAAAAGTAGGCCTTATTTTGAAAAATCGGCCATTAAACTGGCCTTATTTCAGAAGGAAAATGTCACATCAATTTACGGCTCTAAAACTTCTCGGTTTAAATTCCCGGCAAACTATCCCGATACATTAATGTTTCTTATTTTGAGAACGTGGAGAAAGATTCAAACATTAATATTCAATCAGACTATAGCAAAAAAAACCATCCCTTATATCCGGTTTTTCCCAATTTAAATTGGCATTGTTTTAGCTTTGAAATGGAATTGTGGACGTCCTCTTACCCACAGGAAGAAAATTTCTTCAAATTGTAATTCACTAAAACGTCCCTAATCTTAATTTCTTGAGAAAACGAGGCCTTTTTTTGAAAAGGCCGCCATTTGACTGGCCTTATTTCAGACGGAAAATGTCACATCAATTTACGGCTCTAAAACTTCCAGGTTTAAATTCCTGGCAAACTATCCTGATACATTACTGTTTCTTTTTTTGAGAATTTGGAGAAAGATTCAAACATTAATATTCAATCAGACTATAGCAAAAGAAAACATCCCTTATATCCGGTTTTTCCCAATTTAAATTGGCCTTGTTATTGCTTTGAAATGGAATTGTGGACGTCCTGTTACCCACAGGAAGAAAATTTCTTCAAATTGTAATTCACTTAAACGTCCCTAATCTTAATTTCTTGAGAAAAGTAGGCCTTATTTTGAAAAATCGGCCATTAAACTGGCCTTATTTCAGAAGGAAAATGTCACATCAATTTACGGCTCTAAAACTTCTCGGTTTAAATTCCCGGCAAACTATCCCGATACATTAATGTTTCTTATTTTGAGAACGTGGAGAAAGATTCAAACATTAATATTCAATCAGACTATAGCAAAAAAAAACCATCCTTTATATCCGGTTTTTCCCAATTTAAATTGGCATGGTTTTAGCTTTGAATTGGAATTGTGGACGTCCTGTTACCCACAGGAAGAAAATTTCTTCAAATTGTAATTCACTTAAACGTCCCTAATCTTAATTTCTTGAGAAAACTAGGCCTTATTTTGAAAAAACGGCCATTAAACTGGCCTTATTTCAGAAGGAAAATGTCACATCAATTTACGGCTCTAAAACATCCTGGTTTAAATTCCCGGCAAACTATCCCGATAAATTAATGTTTCTTTTTTTGAGAACGTGGAGAAAGATTCAAACATTAATATTCAATCAGACTATAGCAAAAGAAAACATCCCTTATATCCGGTTTTTCCCAATTTAAATTGGCCTTGTTTTAGATTTGAAATGAAATTGTGGACGTCCTGTTACCCACAGAAAGAAAATTTCTACCGATTGAAATTCAATAAAACGTCCCTTATCTTAATTTCTTGAGAAAAATAAGCCTTATTTTGAAAAATCGGCCATTAAACTGGCCTTATTTCAGACGGAAAATGTCACATCAATTTACGGCTCTAAAACTTCCAGGTTTAAATTCCTGGCAAACTATCCTGATACATTACTGTTTCTTTTTTTGAGAATTTGGAGAAAGATTCAAACATTAATATTCAATCAGACTATAGCAAAAGAAAACATCCCTTATATCCGGTTTTTCCCAATTTAAATTGGCCTTGTTATTGCTTTGAAATGGAATTGTGGACGTCCTGTTACCCACAGGAAGAAAATTTCTTCAAATTGTAATTCACTTAAACGTCCCTAATCTTAATTTCTTGAGAAAACTAGGCCTTATTTTGAAAAAACGGCCATTAAACTGGCCTTATTTCAGAAGGAAAATGTCACATCAATTTACGGCTCTAAAACTTCTCGGTTTAAATTCCCGGCAAACTATCCCGATACATTAATGTTTCTTATTTTGAGAACGTGGAGAAAGATTCAAACATTAATATTCAATCAGACTATATCAAAAAAAACCATCCCTTATATCCGGTTTTTCCCAATTTAAATTGGCATTGTTTTAGGTTTAAAATGGAATTGTGGACGTCCTCTTACCCACAGGAAGAAAATTTCTACAAATTGTAATTCACTTAAACGTCCTTAATCTTAATTTATTGAGAAAACGAGGCCTTATTTTGAAAAGGCCGCCATTTGACTGGCCTTATTTCAGACGGAAAATGTCACATTAATTTACGGCTCTAAAACTTCCAGGTTTAAATTCCTGGCAAACTAGCCCGATACATTAATGTTTCTTATTTTGAGAACGTGGAGAAAGATTCAAACATTAATATTCAATCAGACTATGGCAAAAGAAAACATCCCTTACATCCGGTTTTTCCCAATTTAAATTGGCCTTGTTTTAGATTTGAAATGGAATTGTGGACGTCTTGTTACCCACAGGAAGAAAATTTCTACCGATTGAAATTCAATAAAACGTCCCTTATCTTAATTTCTTGAGAAAAATAAGCCTTATTTTGATAAATCGGCCATTAAACTGGCCTTATTTCAGACGGAAAATGTCACATCAATTTACGGCTCTAAAACTTCCAGGTTTAAATTCCTGGCAAACTATCCCGATACATTAATGTTTCTTTTTTTGAGAACTTGGAGAATGATTCAAACATTAATATTCAATCAGACTTTAGCAAAAAAAACCATCCCTTATATCCGGTTTTTCCCAATTTAAATTGGCCTTGTTTTAACTTTGAAATGGAATTGTGGACGTCCTGTTACCCACAGGAAGAAAATTTCTTTCCATTGTTATTTATTAGATAGCCTTAAATCTACAAACATTGATATAACAAGGCCTATATTCATTTTCTAAATTATTTCCATTTTCAAACAATTCTAATTTGTTGGCAATTCGAATTGTTTAGAATTTTGAATTTGACAACGCCACAATGTGTTTCGAATTTAGTTGGAAGCTATGAGTACATCCACCTGACTCACAAGTGGCACTAAAAACTTAAGGTGGTTAAGTGACATTACATGGCAAGAGTTCACACGTTGTAGCATAGATGGAAAGACAGCAGATGTCAATTTGACAACTAACTTTTGAAAGTATTTCAAATTTTAATTATATATAATATTAAAATTTAATTGTATTTCTTCACATTGTAAATCACTAAAAAGCCTTATATCTACAAACGTTGAGAAAACAAGGCCTTATATTGAAAAATCACCCTTTTAAACGGCCTAATTTCTGACGGAAAATGTCACATCAATTTACGGCTCTAAAACTTCTTGGTTTAAATTCCCGGCAAACTATCCCGATAAATTAATGTTTCTTTTTTTGAGAACGTGGACAAAGATTCAAACATTAATATTCAATCAGACTATAGCAAAAGAAAACATCCCTTATATCCGGTTTTTCCCAATTTAAATTGGCCTTGTTTTAGTTTTGAAATGGAATTGTGGTCGTCCTGTTACTCACAGGAAGAAAATTTCTACCGACTGAAATTCAATAAAACGTCCCTTATCTTAATTTCGTGAGAAAAGTAGGCCTTATTTTGAAAAATCGGCCATTAAACTGGCCTTATTTCAGAAGGAAAATGTCACATCAATTTACGGCTCTAAAACTTCCAGGTTTAAATTCCTGGCAAACTATCCTGATACATTACTGTTTCTTTTTTTGAGAATTTGGAGAAAGATTCAAACATTAATATTCAATCAGACTATAGCAAAAGAAAACATCCCTTATATCCGGTTTTTCCCAATTTAAATTGGCCTTGTTATTGCTTTGAAATGGAATTGTGGACGTCCTGTTACCCACAGGAAGAAAATTTCTTCAAATTGTAATTCACTTAAACGTCCCTAATCTTAATTTCTTGAGAAAAGTAGGCCTTATTTTGAAAAATCGGCCATTAAACTGGCCTTACTTCAGAAGGAAAATGTCACATCAATTTAGGGCTCTAAAACTTCTCGGTTTAAATTCCCGGCAAACTATCCCGATACATTAATGTTTCTTTTTTTTAAAACGTGGAGAAAGATTCAAACATTAATATTCAATCAGCCTATAGCAAAAGAAAACATCCCTTATATCCGGTTTTTCCCAATTTAAATTGGCCTTGTTTTAGCTTTGAAATGGAATTGTGGACGTCCTGTTACCCACAGGAAGAAAATTTCTTCAAATTGTAATTCACTTAAACGTCCCTAATCTTAATTTCTTGAGAAAAGTAGGCCTTATTTTGAAAAATCGGCCATTAAACTGGCCTTATTTCAGAAGGAAAATGTCACATCAATTTACGGCTCTAAAACTTCCAGGTTTAAATTCCTGGCAAACTATCCTCATAAATTAATGTTTTTTTTTTTGAGATATTGGATAAAGATTCAAACATTAATATTCAATCAGACTATAGCAAAAAAAACCATCCCTTATATCCGGTTTTTCCCAATTTAAATTGGCCTTGTTTTAGCTTTGAAATGGAATTGTGGACGTCTTGTTACCCACAGGAAGAAAATTTCTTCAAATTGTAATTCACTTAAACGTCCCTAATCTTAATTTCTTGAGAAAACTAGGCCTTATTTTGAAAAATCGGCCATTAAACTGGCCTTATTTCAGACGGAAAATGTCACATCAATTTACGGCTCTAAAACATCCTGGTTTAAATTCCCGGCAAACTATCCCGATAAATTAATGTTTCTTTTTTTGAGAACGTGGAGAAAGATTCAAACATTAATATTCAATCAGACTATAGCAAATAAAAACATCCCTTATATCCGGTTTTTCCCAATTTAAATTGGCCTTGTTTTAGCTTTGAAATGGAATTGTGGACGTCTTGTTACCCACAGGAAGAAAATTTCTTCAAATTGTAATTCACTTAAACGTCCCTAATCTTAATTTCTTGAGAAAACTAGGCCTTATTTTGAAAAATCGGCCATTAAACTGGCCTTATTTCAGACGGAAAATGTCACATCAATTTACGGCTCTAAAACATCCTGGTTTAAATTCCCGGCAAACTATCCCGATAAATTAATGTTTCTTTTTTTGAGAACGTGGAGAAAGATTCAAACATTAATATTCAATCAGACTATAGCAAATAAAAACATCCCTTATATCCGGTTTTTCCCAATTTAAATTGGCCTTGTTTTAGCTTTGAAATGGAATTGTGGACGTCCTGTTACCCACAGGAAGAAAATTTCTACCGACTGAAATTCAATAAAACGTCCCTTATCTTAATTTCTTGAGAAAAGTAGGCCTTATTTTGAAAAATCGGCCATTAAACTGGCCTTATTTCAGAAGGAAAATGTCACATCAATTTACGGCTCTAAAACTTCCAGGTTTAAATTCCTGGCAAACTATCCTGATACATTACTGTTTCTTTTTTTGAGAATTTGGAGAAAGATTCAAACATTAATATTCAATCAGACTATAGCAAAAGAAAACATCCCTTATATCCGGTTTTTCCCAATTTAAATTGGACTTGTTATTGCTTTGAAATGGAATTGTGGACGTCCTGTTACCCACAGGAAGAAAATTTCTTCAAATTGTAATTCACTTAAACGTCCCTAATCTTAATTTCTTGAGAAAAGTAGGTCTTATTTTGAAAAATCGGCCATTAAACTGGCCTTATTTCAGAAGGAAAATGTCACATCAATTTACGGCTCTAAAACTTCTCGGTTTAAATTCCCGGCAAACTATCCCGATACATTAATGTTTCTTATTTTGAGAACGTGGAGAAAGATTCAAACATTAATATTCAATCAGACTATAGCAAAAAAATCCATCCCTTATATCCGGTTTTTCCCAATTTAAATTGGCATTGTTTTAGCTTTGAAATGGAATTGTGGACGTCCTCTTACCCACAGGAAGAAAATTTCTTCAAATTGTAATTCACTAAAACGTCCCTAATCTTAATTTCTTGAGAAAACGAGGCCTTATTTTGAAAAGGCCGCCATTTGACTGGCCTTATTTCAGACGGAAAATGTCACATCAATTTACGGCTCTAAAACTTCCAGGTTTAAATTCCTGGCAAACTATCCTGATACATTACTGTTTCTTTTTTTGAGAATTTGGAGAAAGATTCAAACATTAATATTCAATCAGACTATAGCAAAAGAAATCATCCCTTATATCCGGTTTTTCCCAATTTAAATTGGCCTTGTTATTGCTTTGAAATGGAATTGTGGACGTCCTGTTACCCACAGGAAGAAAATTTCTTCAAATTGTAATTCACTTAAACGTCCCTAATCTTAATTTCTTGAGAAAAGTAGGCCTTATTTTGAAACATCGGCCATTAAACTGGCCTTATTTCAGAAGGAAAATGTCACATCAATTTACGGCTCTAAAACTTCTCGGTTTAAATTCCCGGCAAACTATCCCGATACATTAATGTTTCTTATTTTGAGAACGTGGAGAAAGATTCAAACATTAATATTCAATCAGACTATAGCAAAAAAAAACCATCCTTTATATCCGGTTTTTCCCAATTTAAATTGGCATGGTTTTAGCTTTGAATTGGAATTGTGGACGTCCTGTTACCCACAGGAAGAAAATTTCTTCAAATTGTAATTCACTTAAACGTCCCTAATCTTAATTTCTTGAGAAAAGTAGGCCTTATTTTGAAAAATCGGCCATTAAACTGGCCTTATTTCAGACGGAAAATGTCACATCAATTTACGGCTCTAAAACATCCTGGTTTAAATTCCCGGCAAACTATCCCGATAAATTAATGTTTCTTTTTTTGAGAACGTGGAGAAAGATTCAAACATTAATATTCAATCAGACTATAGCAAAAGAAAACATCCCTTATATCCGGTTTTTCCCAATTTAAATTGGCCTTGTTTTAGATTTGAAATGAAATTGTGGACGTCCTGTTACCCACAGGAAGAAAATTTCTACCGATTGAAATTCAATAAAACGTCCCTTATCTTAATTTCTTGAGAAAAATAAGCCTTATTTTGAAAAATCGGCCATTAAACTGGCCTTATTTCAGACGGAAAATGTCACATCAATTTACGGCTCTAAAACTTCCAGGTTTAAATTCCTGGCAAACTATCCTGATACATTACTGTTTCTTTTTTTGAGAATTTGGAGAAAGATTCAAACATTAATATTCAATCAGACTATAGCAAAAGAAAACATCCCTTATATCCGGTTTTTCCCAATTTAAATTGGCCTTGTTATTGCATTGAAATGGAATTGTGGACGTCCTGTTACCCACAGGAAGAAAATTTCTTCAAATTGTAATTCACTTAAACGTCATAATCTTAATTTCTTGAGAAAACTAGGCCTTATTTTGAAAAAACGGCCATTAAACTGGCCTTATTTCAGAAGGAAAATGTCACATCAATTTACGGCTCTAAAACTTCTCGGTTTAAATTCCCGGCAAACTATCCCGATACATTAATGTTTCTTATTTTGAGAACGTGGAGAAAGATTCAAACATTAATATTCAATCAGACTATAGCAAAAAAAACCATCCCTTATATCCGGTTTTTCCCAATTTAAATTGCCATTGTTTTAGCTTTGAAATGGAATTGTGGACGTCCTCTTACCCACAGGAAGAAAATTTCTTCAAATTGTAATTCACTAAAACGTCCCTAATCTTAATTTCTTGAGAAAACGAGGCCTTATTTTGAAAAGGCCGCCATTTGACTGGCCTTATTTCAGACGGAAAATGTCACATCAATTTACGGCTCTAAAACTTCCAGGTTTAAATTCCCGGCAAACTATCCCGATACATTAATGTTTCTTATTTTGAGAACGTGGAGAAAGATTCAAACATTAATATTCAATCAGACTATAGCAAAAAAAAACCATCCTTTATATCCGGTTTTTCCCAATTTAAATTGGCATGGTTTTAGCTTTGAATTGGAATTGTGGACGTCCTGTTACCCACAGGAAGAAAATTTCTTCAAATTGTAATTCACTTAAACGTCCCTAATCTTAATTTCTTGAGAAAAGTAGGCCTTATTTTGAAAAATCGGCCATTAAACTGGCCTTATTTCAGACGGAAAATGTCACATCAATTTACGGCTCTAAAACATCCTGGTTTAAATTCCCGGCAAACTATCCCGATAAATTAATGTTTCTTTTTTTGAGAACGTGGAGAAAGATTCAAACATTAATATTCAATCAGACTATAGCAAAAGAAAACATCCCTTATATCCGGTTTTTCCCAATTTAAATTGGCCTTGTTTTAGATTTGAAATGAAATTGTGGACGTCCTGTTACCCACAGGAAGAAAATTTCTACCGATTGAAATTCAATAAAACGTCCCTTATCTTAATTTCTTGAGAAAAATAAGCCTTATTTTGAAAAATCGGCCATTAAACTGGCCTTATTTCAGACGGAAAATGTCACATCAATTTACGGCTTTAAAACTTCCAGGTTTAAATTCCTGGCAAACTATCCTGATACATTACTGTTTCTTTTTTTGAGAATTTGGAGAAAGATTCAAACATTAATATTCAATCAGACTATAGCAAAAGAAAACATCCCTTATATCCGGTTTTTCCCAATTTAAATTGGCCTTGTTATTGCTTTGAAATGGAATTGTGGACGTCCTGTTACCCACAGGAAGAAAATTTCTTCAAATTGTAATTCACTTAAACGTCCCTAATCTTAATTTCTTGAGAAAACTAGGCCTTATTTTGAAAAAACGGCCATTAAACTGGCCTTATTTCAGAAGGAAAATGTCACATCAATTTACGGCTCTAAAACTTCTCGGTTTAAATTCCCGGCAAACAATCCCGATACATTAATGTTTCTTATTTTGAGAACGTGGAGAAAGATTCAAACATTAATATTCAATCAGACTATAGCAAAAAAAACCATCCCTTATATCCGGTTTTTCCCAATTTAAATTGTCCTTGTTTTAACTTTGAAATGGAATTGTGGACGTCTTGTTACCCACAGGAAGAAAATTTCTTCAAATTGTTATTTATTAGAAAGCCTTAAATCTACAAACAATGATATAACAAGGCCAAAATTCATTTTCTAAATTATTTCTTTTTTCAAACAATTCTAATTTGTTGGCAATTCGAATTGTTTAGAATTTTGAATTAAGACAACGCCACAATGTGTTTCGAATTTAGTTGGAAGCTATGAGTACATCCATCTGACTCACAGGTGGCACTAAAAACTTAAGGCGGTTAAGTGACATTACATGTCAAGAGTTCACACGTTCTAGCATAGATGGAAAGACAGCAGATGTCAATTTGACAACTAACTTTTGAAAGTATTTCAAATTTTAATTATATATAATATTAAAATTTAATTGTATTTCTTCACATTGTAAATCACTAAAAAGCCTTAAATCTATAAACGTTGAGAAAACAAGGCCTTATATTGAAAAATCACCCTTTTATACGGCCTAATTTCTGACGGAAAATGTCACATCAATTTACGGCTCTAAAACTTCCCGGTTTAAATTCCCGGCAAACTATCCCGATCAATTAATGTTTCTTTTTTTTAAGAACGTGGAGAAAGATTCAAACATTAATATTCAATCAGACTATAGTAAAAGAAAACATCCCTTATATCCGGTTTTTCCCAATTTAAATTGGCCTTGTTTTAGTTTTGAAATGGAATTGTGGTCGTCCTGTTACTCACAGGAAGAAAATTTCTACCGACTGAAATTCAATAAAACGTCCCTTATCTTAATTTCGTGAGAAAAGTAGGCCTTATTTTGAAAAATCGGCCATTAAACTGGCCTTATTTCAGATGGAAAATGTCACAACAATTTACGGCTCTAAAACTTCCAGGTTTAAATTCCTGGCAAACTATCCTGATACATTACTGTATCTTTTTTTGAGAATTTGGAGAAAGATTCAAACATTAATATTCAATCAGACTATAGCAAAAAAAACCATCCCTTATATCCGGTTTTTCCCAATTTAAATTGGCCTTGTTTAAACCTTGAAATGGAATTGTGGACGTCCTGTTACCCACAGGAAGAAAATTTCTTCAAATTGTAATTCACTTAAACGTCCCTAATCTTAATTTCTTGAGAAAACTAAGCCTTATTTTGAAAAATCGGCCATTAAAGTGGCCTTATTTCAGACGGAAAATGTCACAACTATTTAAGGCTCTAAAACTTCCCGGTTTAAATTCCCGGCACACGATCCCGATACATTAATGTTTCTTTTTTTGAGAACGTGGAGAAAGATTCAAACATTAATATTCAATCAGACTATTGCAAAAAAAAACCATCCCTTATATCCGGTCTTTCCCAATTTAAATTGGCCTTGTTTTAGCTTTGAAATGGAATTGTGGACGTCCTTGTACCCACAGGAAGAAAATTTCTTCCGATTGTAATATAATAAAACGTCCCTTATCTTAATTTCTTGAGAAAACTAGGCCTTATTTTGAAAAATCGACCACTAAAGTGGCCTTATTTCAGACGGAAAATGTCATATCCATTTACGGCTCTAAAACTTCCCGGATTAAATTCCCGGCAAACTATCCCGATACATTATTGTTTCTTCTTTTGAGAACGTGGAGAAAGATTTAAACATTTATATTCAATCAGACTATAGCAAAAGAAAACATCCCTTATATCCTGTTTTTCCCAATTTAAATTGGCCTTGTTTTAGCTTTGAAATGGAATTGTGGACGTCCTGTTACCCACAGGAAGAAAATTTCTTCCGATTGTAATTCAATAAAACGTCCCTTATCTTAATTTCTTGAGAAAACTAGGCCTTATTATGAAAAATTGGCCATTAAAAGTGGCCTTATTTCAGACGGAAAATGTCGTATCCATTTACGGCTCTAAAACTTCCCGGTTTAAATTCCCAGCAAACTATCCCGATACATTAATGTTTCTTTTTTTGAGAACTTGGAGAAAGATTCAAACATTAATATTCAATCAGACTATAGCAAAAGAAAACATCCCTTATATACTGTTTTTCCCAATTTAAATTGGCCTTGTTTTAACTTTGAAATGGAATTGTGGACGTCCTGTAACCCACAGGAAGAAAATTTCTTCAAATTGTAATTCACTTAAACGTCCCTAATCTTAATTTCTTGAGAAAACTAGGCCTAATTTTGAAAAATCTGTCATTAAACAGGCATTATTTCAGACGGAAAATGTCACATCTTTTTAAGGCTCTAAAACTTCCCGGTTTAAATTCCCGGCAAACTATCCCGATACATTAATGTTTCTTTTTTTTAAAACGTGGAGAAAGATTCAAACATTAATATTCAATCATACTATAGCAAAAGAAAACATCCCTTATATCCTGTTTTTCCCAATTTAAATTGGCCTTGTTTTAACTTTGAAATGGAATTGTGGACGTCCTGTTACCCACAGGAAGAACATTTCTTCAAATTGTAATTCACTTAAACGTCCCTAATCTTAATTTCTTGAGAAAACTAGGCCTTATTTTGAAAAATCTGTCATTAAACAGGCCTTATTTCAGACGGAAAATGTCTCATCTATTTAAGGCTCTAAATTTTCCCGGTTTAAATTCCCGGCAAACTATCCTGATACATTAATGTTTCTTTTTTTGAGAACGTGGAGAAAGATTCAAACATTATAATTAAATCATACTATAGCAAAAGAAAACATCCCATATATCCTGTTTTTCCCAATTTAAATTGACCTTGATTTAACTTTGAAATGGAATTGTGGACGTCCTGTTACCCACAGGAAGAAAATTTCTTCAAATTGTAATTCACTTAAACGTCCCTAATCTTAATTTCTTGAGAAAACTAGGCCTTATTTTGAAAAATCTGTCATTAAACAGGCCTTATTTCAGACGGAAAATGTCTCATCTATTTAAGGCTCTAAAACTTCCCGGTTTAAATTCCCGGCAAACTATCCCGATAAATTAATGTTTGTTTTTTTGAGAACTTGTATAAAGATTCAAACAATAATATTCAATCAGACTATAGCAAAAAAAACCATCCCTTATATCCGGTTTTTCCCAATTTAAAGTGGCCTTGTTTTAGCTTTAAAATGGAATTGTGGACGTCCTCTTACCCACAGGAAGAAAATTTCTTCCGATTGTAATTCAATAAAACGTCCCTTATCTTAATTTCTTGAGAAAACGAGGCCTTATTTAAAAAATCCTCCATTTGACTGGCCTTATTTCACACGGAAAATGTCACATCTATTTACGGCTCTAAAACTTCCAGGTTTAAATTCCTGGCAAACTATCCCGATACATTAATGTTTCTTTTTTTGAGAACTTGGAGAAAGATTCAAACATTAATATTCAATCATACTAAAGCAAAAGAAAACATCCCTTATATCCTGTTTTTCCCAATTTAAATTGGCCTTGTTTTAACTTTGAAATGGAATTTTGGACGTCGTGTTACCCACAGGAAGAAAATTTCTTCAAATTGTAATTCACTTAAACGTCCCTAATCTTAATTTCTTGAGAAAACTAGGCCTTATTTTGAAAAATCTGTCATTAAACAGGCCTTATTTCAGACGGAAAATGTCTCATCTATTTACGGCTCTAAAACTTCCAGGTTTAAATTCCTGGCAAACTATCCCGATACATTAATGTTTCTTATTTTGAGAACTTGTAAAAAGATACAAACATTAATATTCAATCAGACTACAGCAAAAAAAACCATCCCTTATATCCGGTTTTTCCCAATTTAAATTGGCCTTGTTTTAGCTTTAAAATGGAATTGTGGACGTCCTCTTACCCACAGGAAGAAAAATTTCTTCCGATTGTAATTCAATAAAACGTCCCTTATCTTAATTTCTTGAGAAAACTAGGCCTTATTTTGAAAAATCGGCCATTAAAGTGGCCTTATTTCAGACGGAAAATGTCTCATCTATTTAAGGCTCTAAAACTTCCCGGTTAAAATTCCCGGCAAACTATCCCGATACATTAATGTTTCTTTTTTTGAGAACTTGAAGAAAGATTCAAACATTAATATTCAATCATACTATAGCAAAAGAAAACATCCCTTATATCCTGTTTTTCCCAATTTAAATTGGCCTTGTTTTAACTTTGAAATGGAATTGTGGACGTCGTGTTACCCACAGGAAGAACATTTCTTCAAATTGTAATTCACTTAAACGTCCCTAATCTTAATTTCTTGAGAAAACTAGGCCTTATTTTGAAAAATCTGTCATTAAAAAGGCCTTATTTCAGACGGAAAATGTCTCATCTATTTAAGGCTCTAAATTTTCCCGGTTTAAATTCCCGGCAAACTATCCCGATTCATTAATTTTTTTTTTTTTGAGAACGTGGAGAAAGATTCAAACATTATTATTCAATCATACTATAGCAAAAGAAAACATCCCTTATATCCTGTTTTTCCCAATTTAAATTGGCCTTGTTTTAACTTTGAAATGGAATTTTGGACGTCGTGTTACCCACAGGAAGAAAATTTCTTCAAATTGTAATTCACTTAAACGTCCCTAATCTTAATTTCTTGAGAAAACTAGGCCTTATTTTGAAAAATCTGTCATTAAACAGGCCTTATTTCAGACGGAAAATGTCTCATCTATTTACGGCTCTAAAACTTCCAGGTTTAAATTCCTGGCAAACTATCCCGATACATTAATGTTTCTTATTTTGAGAACTTGTAAAAAGATTCAAACATTAATATTCAATCAGACTACAGCAAAAAAAACCATCCCTTATATCCGGTTTTTCCCAATTTAAATTGGCCTTGTTTTAGCTTTAAAATGGAATTGTGGACGTCCTCTTACCCACAGGAAGAAAATTTTCTTCCGATTGTAATTCAATAAAACGTCCCTAATCTTAATTTCTTGAGAAAACTAGGCCTAATTTTGAAAAATCTGTCATTAAACAGGCCTTATTTCAGACGGAAAATGTCACATCTATTTAAGGCTCTAAACCTTCCCGGTTTAAATTCCCGGCAAACTATCCCGATACATTAATGTTTCTTTTTTTTAAAACGTGGAGAAAGATTCAAACATTAATATTCAATCAGACTATAGCAAAAAAAACCATCCCTTATATCCGGTTTTTCCCAATTTAAATTGGCCTTGTTTTAGCTTTAAAATGGAATTGTGGACGTCCTCTTACCCACAGGAAGAAAATTTCTTCCGATTGTAATTCAATAAAACGTCCCTTATCTTAATTTCTTGAGAAAACTAGGCCTTATTTTGAAAAATCGGCCATTAAAGTGGCCTTATTTCAGACGGAAAATGTCTCATCTATTTAAGGCTCTAAAACTTCCCGGTTTAAATTCCCGGCAAACTATCCCGATACATTAATGTTTCTTTTTTTGAGAACTTGGAGAAAGATTCAAACATTAATATTCAATCATACTATAGCAAAAGAAAACATCCCTTATATCCTGTTTTTCCCAATTTAAATTGGCCTTGTTTTAACTTTGAAATGGAATTGTGGACATCGTGTTACCCACAGGAAGAACATTTCTTCAAATTGTAATTCACTTAAACGTCCCTAATCTTAATTTCTTGAGAAAACTAGGCCTTATTTTGAAAAATCTGTCATTAAAAAGGCCTTATTTCAGACGGAAAATGTCTCATCTATTTAAGGCTCTAAATTTTCCCGGTTTAAATTCCCGGCAAACTATCCCGATTCATTAATGTTTCTTTTTTTGAGAACGTGGAGAAAGATTCAAACATTAATATTCAATCATACTATAGCAAAAGAAAACATCCCTTATATCCTGTTTTTCCCAATTTAAATTGGCCTTGTTTTAACTTTGAAATGGAATTGTGGACGTCCTGTTACCCACAGGAAGAAAATTTCTTCAAATTGTAATTCACTTAAACGTCCCTAATCTTAATTTCTTGAGAAAACTAGGCCTTATTTTGAAAAATCTGTCATTAAACAGGCCTTATTTCAGACGGAAAATGTCTCATCTATTTACGGCTCTAAAACTTCCAGGTTTAAATTCCTGGCAAACTATCCCGATACATTAATGTTTCTTATTTTGAGAACTTGTAAAAAGATTCAAACATTAATATTCAATCAGACTACAGCAAAAAAAACCATCCCTTATATCCGGTTTTTCCCAATTTAAATTGGCCTTGTTTTAGCTTTAAAATGGAATTGTGGACGTCCTCTTACCCACAGGAAGAAAATTTTCTTCCGATTGTAATTCAATAAAACGTCCCTAATCTTAATTTCTTGAGAAAACTAGGCCTAATTTTGAAAAATCTGTCATTAAACAGGCCTTATTTCAGACGGAAAATGTCACATCTATTTAAGGCTCTAAACCTTCCCGGTTTAAATTCCCGGCAAACTATCCCGATACATTAATGTTTCTTTTTTTTAAAACGTGGAGAAAGATTCAAACATTAATATTCAATCAGACTATAGCAAAAAAAACCATCCCTTATATCCGGTTTTTCCCAATTTAAATTGGCCTTGTTTTAGCTTTAAAATGGAATTGTGGACGTCCTCTTACCCACAGGAAGAAAATTTCTTCCGATTGTAATTCAATAAAACGTCCCTTATCTTAATTTCTTGAGAAAACTAGGCCTTATTTTGAAAAATCGGCCATTAAAGTGGCCTTATTTCAGACGGAAAATGTCTCATCTATTTAAGGCTCTAAAACTTCCCGGTTTAAATTCCCGGCAAACTATCCCGATACATTAATGTTTCTTTTTTTGAGAACTTGGAGAAAGATTCAAACATTAATATTCAATCATACTATAGCAAAAGAAAACATCCCTTATATCCTGTTTTTCCCAATTTAAATTGGCCTTGTTTTAGCTTTAAAATGGAATTGGGGACGTCCTCTTACCCACAGGAAGAAAATTTCTTCCGATTGTAATTCAATAAAACGTCCCTTATCTTAATTTCTTGGGAAAACTAGGCCTTATTTTGAAAAATCGGCCATTAAAGTGGCCTTATTTCAGACGGAAAATGTCTCATCTATTTAAGGCTCTAAAATTTCCCGGTTTAAATTCCCGGCAAACTATCCCGATACATTAATGTTTCTTTTTTTGAGAACTTGGAGAAAGATTCAAACATTAATATTCAATCATACTATAGCAAAAGAAAACATCCCTTATATCCTGTTTTTCCCAATTTAAATTGGCCTTGTTTTAACTTTGAAATGGAATTGTGGACGTCGTGTTACCCACAGGAAGAACATTTCTTCAAATTGTAATTCACTTAAACGTCCCTAATCTTAATTTCTTGAGAAAACTAGGCCTTATTTTGAAAAATCTGACATTAAAAAGGCCTTATTTCAGACGGAAAATGTCTCATCTATTTAAGGCTCTAAATTTTCCCGGTTTAAATTCCCGGCTAACTATCCCGATTCATTAATGTTTTTTTTTTGAGAACGTGGAGAAAGATTCAAACATTAATATTCAATCATACTAAAGCATAAGAAAACATCCCTTATATCCTGTTTTTCCCAATTTAAATTGGCCTTGTTTTAACTTTGAAATGGAATTGTGGACGTCCTGTTACCCACAGGAAGAAAATTTCTTCAAATTGTAATTCACTTAAACGTCCCTAATCTTAATTTCTTGAGAAAACTAGGCCTTATTCTGAAAAATCTGTCATTAAACAGGCCTTATTTCAGACGGAAAATGTCTCATCTATTTACGGCTCTAAAACTTCCAGGTTTAAATTCCTGGCAAACTATCCCGTTACATTAATGTTTCTTATTTTGAGAACTTGTAAAAAGATTCAAACAATAATATTCAATCAGACTATAGCAAAAAAAACCATCCCTTATATCCGGTTTTTCCCAATTTAAATTGGCCTTGTTTTAGCTTTAAAATGGAATTGTGGACGTCCTCTTACCCACAGGAAGAAAATTTCTTCCGATTGTAATTCAATAAAACGTCCCTTATCTTAATTTCTTGGGAAAACTAGGCCTTATTTTGAAAAATCGGCCATTAAAGTGGCCTTATTTCAGACGGAAAATGTCTCATCTATTTAAGGCTCTAAAATTTCCCGGTTTAAATTCCCGGCAAACTATCCCGATACATTAATGTTTCTTTTTTTGAGAACTTGGAGAAAGATTCAAACATTAATATTCAATCATACTATAGCAAAAGAAAACATCCCTTATATCCTGTTTTTCCCAATTTAATTTGGCCTTGTTTTAACTTTGAAATGGAATTTTGGACGTCGTGTTACCCACAGGAAGAACATTTCTTCAAATTGTAATTCACTTAAACGTCCCTAATCTTAATTTCTTGAGAAAACTAGGCCTTATTTTGAAAAATCTGTCATTAAACAGGCCTTATTTCAGACGGAAAATGTCTCATCTATTTAAGGCTCTAAATTTTCCCGGTTTAAATTCCCGGCAAACTATCCCGATTCATTAATGTTTCTTTTTTTGAGAACGTGGAGAAAGATTCAAACATTAATATTCAATCATACTATAGCAAAAGAAAACATCCCTTATATCCTGTTTTTCCCAATTTAAATTGGCCTTGTTTTAACTTTGAAATGGAATTGTGGACGTCCTGTTACCCACAGGAAGAAAATTTCTTCAAATTGTAATTCACTTAAACGTCCCTAATCTTAATTTCTTGAGAAAACTAGGCCTTATTTTGAAAAATCTGTCATTAAACAGGCCTTATTTCAGACGGAAAATGTCTCATCTATTTAAGGCTCTAAAACTTCCCGGTTTACATTCCCGGCAAACTATCCCGATAAATTAATGTTTCTTTTTTTGAGAACTTGGAAAAAGATTCAAACATTAATATTCAATCAGACTATAGCAAAAAAAACCATCCCTTATATCCGGTTTTTCCCAATTTAAATTGGCCTTGTTTTAGCTTTGAAATGGAATTGTGGACGTCTTGTTACCCACAGGAAGAAAATTTCTTCAAATTGTAATTCACTTAAACGTCCCTAATCTTAATTTCTTGAGAAAACTAGGCCTTATTTTGAAAAATCGGCCATTAAACTGGCCTTATTTCAAACGGAAAATGTCACATCAATTTACGGCTCTAAAACTTCCAGGTTTAAATTCCTGGCAAACTATCCCAATACATTAATGTTTCTTATTTTGAGAACGTGGAGATAGATTCAAACATTAATATTCAATCAGACTATTGCAAAAAAAACCATCCCTTATATCCGGTTTTTCCCAATTTAAATTGGCATTGTTTTAGCTTTGAAATGGAATTGTGGACGTCCTCTTACCCACAGGAAGAAAATTTCTTCAAATTGTAATTCACTTAAACGTTCTAAATCTTAATTTCTTGAGAAAACTAGGCCTTATTTTGAAAAATCGGCCATTAAACTGGCCTTATTTCAAACGGAAAATGTAACATCAATTTACGGCTCTAAAACTTCCTGGTTTAAATTCCCGGCAAACTATCCCGATAAATTAATGTTTCTTTTTTTGAGAACGTGGAGAAAGATTCAAACATTAATATTCAATCAGACTATAGCAAAAGAAAACATCCCTTATATCCGGTTTTCCCAATTTAAATTGGCCTTGTTTTAGATTTGAAATGGAATTGTGGACGTCCTGTTACCCACAGGAAGAAAATTTCTACCGATTGAAATTCAATAAAACGTCCCTTATCTTAATTTCTTGAGAAAAATAAGCCTTATTTTGAAAAATCGGCCATTAAAGTGGCCTTATTTCAGACGGAAAATGTCTCATCTATTTAAGGCTCTAAAACTTCCCGGTTTACATTCCCGGCAAACTATCCCGATAAATTAATGTTTCTTTTTTTGAGAACTTGGAAAAAGATTCAAACATTAATATTCAATCAGACTATAGCAAAAAAAACCATCCCTTATATCCGGTTTTTCCCAATTTAAATTGGCCTTGTTTTAGCTTTGAAATGGAATTGTGGACGTCTTGTTACCCACAGGAAGAAAATTTCTTCAAATTGTAATTCACTTAAACGTCCCTAATCTTAATTTCTTGAGAAAACTAGGCCTTATTTTGAAAAATCGGCCATTAAACTGGCCTTATTTCAAACGGAAAATGTCACATCAATTTACGGCTCTAAAACTTCCAGGTTTAAATTCCTGGCAAACTATCCCAATACATTAATGTTTCTTATTTTGAGAACGTGGAGATAGATTCAAACATTAATATTCAATCAGACTATTGCAAAAAAAACCATCCCTTATATCCGGTTTTTCCCAATTTAAATTGGCATTGTTTTAGCTTTGAAATGGAATTGTGGACGTCCTCTTACCCACAGGAAGAAAATTTCTTCAAATTGTAATTCACTTAAACGTTCTAAATCTTAATTTCTTGAGAAAACTAGGCCTTATTTTGAAAAATCGGCCATTAAACTGGCCTTATTTCAAACGGAAAATGTAACATCAATTTACGGCTCTAAAACTTCCTGGTTTAAATTCCCGGCAAACTATCCCGATAAATTAATGTTTCTTTTTTTGAGAACTTGGAGAAAGATTCAAACATTAATATTCAATCAGACTATAGCAAAAAAAACCATCCCTCATATCCGGTTTTTCCCAATTTAAATTGGCCTTGTTATAGCTTTGAAATGGAATTGTGGACGTCTTGTTACCCACAGGAAGAAAATTTCTTCAAATTGTAATTCAATAAAACGTCCCTTATCTTAATTTCTTGAGAAAACGAGGCCTTATTTAAAAAATCCTCCATTTGACTGGCCTTATTTCACACGGAAAATGTCACATCTATTTACGGCTCTAAAACTTCCAGGTTTAAATTCCCGGCAAACTATCCCGTTACATTAATGTTTCTTTTTTTGAGAACGTGGAGAAAGATTTAAACATTTATATTCAATCAGACTATAGCAAAAGAAAACATCCCTTATATCCTGTTTTTCCCAATTTAAATTGGCCCTGTTTTAGCTTTGAAATGGAATTGTGGATGTCCTGTTACCCACAGGAAGAAAATTTCTTCCGATTGTAATTCAATAAAACGTCCCTTATCTTAATTTCTTGAGAAAACTAGGCCTTATTATGAAAAATTGGCCATTAAAAGTGGCCTTATTTCAGACGGAAAATGTCATATCCATTTACGGCTCTAAAACTTCCCGGTTTAAATTCCCAGCAAACTATCCCGATACATTAATGTTTCTTTTTTTGAGAACTTGGAGAAAGATTCAAACATTAATATTCAATCATACTATAGCAAAAGAAAACATCCCTTTTATCCTGTTTTTCCCAATTTAAATAGACCTTGTTTTAACTTTGAAATGGAATTGTGGACGTCCGGTTACCCACAGGAAGAAAATTTCTTCAAATTGTAATTCACTTAAACGTCCCTAATCTTAATTTCTTGAGAAAACTAGGCCTTATTTTGAAAAATCTGTCATTAAACAGGCCTTATTTCAGACGGAAAATGTCTCATCTATTTAAGGCTCTAAAACTTCCCGGTTTAAATTCCCGGCAAACTATCCCGATAAATTAATGTTTGTTTTTTTGAGAACTTGTAAAAAGATTCAAACAATAATATTCAATCAGACTATAGCAAAAAAAACCATCCCTTATATCCGGTTTTTCCCAATTTAAATTGGCCTTGTTTTAGCTTTAAAATGGAATTGTGGACGTCCTCTTACCCACAGGAAGAAAATATCTTCCGATTGTAATTCAATAAAACGTCCCTTATCTTAATTTCTTGAGAAAACGAGGCCTTATTTAAAAAATCCTCCATTTGACTGGCCTTATTTCACACGGAAAATGTCACATCTATTTACGGCTCTAAAACTTCCAGGTTTAAATTCCTGGCAAACTATACCGATACATTAATGTTTCTTTTCTTGAGAACTTGGAGAAAGATTCAAACATTAATATTCAATCAGACTATAGCAAAAGAAAACTTCCCTTATATCCTGTTTTTCCCAATTTAAATTGGCCTTGTTTTAACTTTGAAATGGAATTGTGGACGTCCTGTTACCCACAGGAAGAAAATTTCTTCAAATTGTAATTCACTTAAACGTCCCTAATCTTAATTTCTTGAGAAAACTAGGCCTTATTTTGAAAAATCTGTCATTAAACAGGTCTTATTTCAGACGGAAAATGTCTCATCTATTTACGGCTCTAAAACTTCCAGGTTTAAATTCCTGGCAAACTATCCCGATACATTAATGTTTCTTATTTTGAGAACTTGTAAAAAGATTCAAACATTAATATTCAATCAGACTATAGCAAAAAAAACCATCCCTTATATCCGGTTTTTCCCAATTTAAATTGGCCTTGTTTTAGCTTTGAAATGGAATTGTGGACGTCTTGTTACCCACAGGAAGAAAATTTCTTCAAATTGTAATTCACTTAAACGTCCCTAATCTTAATTTCTTGAGAAAACTAGGCCTTATTTTGAAAAATCGGCCATTAAACTGGCCTTATTTCAAACGGAAAATGTCACATCAATTTACGGCTCTAAAACTTCCAGGTTTAAATTCCTGGCAAACTATCCCAATACATTAATGTTTCTTATTTTGAGAACGTGGAGAAAGATTCAAACATTAATATTCAATCAGACTATAGCAAAAAAAACCATCCCTTATATCCGGTTTTTCCCAATTTAAATTGGCCTTGTTTTAGCTTTAAAATGGAATTGTGGACGTCCTCTTACCCACAGGAAGAAAATTTCTTCCGATTGTAATTCAATTAAACGTCCCTTATCTTAATTTCTTGAGAAAACTAGGCCTTATTTTGAAAAATCTGTCATTAAAAAGGCCTTATTTCAGACGGAAAATGTCTCATCTATTTAAGGCTCTAAAACTTCCCGGTTTAAATTCCCGGCAAACTATCCCGATACATTAATGTTTCTTTTTTTGAGAACTTGGAGAAAGATTCAAACATTAATATTCAATCATACTATAGCAAAAGAAAACATCCCTTATATCCTGTTTTTCCCAATTTAATTTGGCCTTGTTTTAACTTTGAAATGGAATTTTGGACGTCGTGTTACCCACAGGAAGAACATTTCTTCAAATTGTAATTCACTTAAACGTCCCTAATCTTAATTTCTTGAGAAAACTAGGCCTTATTTGGAAAAATCTGTCATTAAACAGGCCTTATTTCAGACGGAAAATGTCTCATCTATTTAAGGCTCTAAATTTTCCCGGTTTAAATTCCCGGCAAACTATCCCGATTCATTATTGTTTCTTTTTTTGAGAACGTGGAGAAAGATTCAAACATTAATATTCAATCATACTATAGCAAAAGAAAACATCCCTTATATCCTGTTTTTCCCAATTTAAATTGGCCTTGTTTTAACTTTGAAATGGAATTGTGGACGTCCTGTTACCCACAGGAAGAAAATTTCTTCAAATTGTAATTCACTTTAACGTCCCTAATCTTAATTTCTTGAGAAAACTAGGCCTTATTTTGAAAAATCTGTCATTAAACAGGCCTTATTTCAGACGGAAAATGTCTCATCTATTTAAGGCTCTAAAACTTCCCGGTTTACATTCCCGGCAAACTATCCCGATAAATTAATGTTTCTTTTTTTGAGAACTTGGAAAAAGATTCAAACATTAATATTCAATCAGACTATAGCAAAAAAAACCATCCCTTATATCCGGTTTTTCCCAATTTAAATTGGCCTTGTTTTAGCTTTGAAATGGAATTGTGGACGTCTTGTTACCCACAGGAAGAAAATTTCTTCAAATTGTAATTCACTTAAACGTCCCTAATCTTAATTTCTTGAGAAAACTAGGCCTTATTTTGAAAAATCGGCCATTAAACTGGCCTTATTTCAAACGGAAAATGTCACATCAATTTACGGCTCTAAAACTTCCAGGTTTAAATTCCTGGCAAACTATCCCAATACATTAATGTTTCTTATTTTGAGAACGTGGAGATAGATTCAAACATTAATATTCAATCAGACTATAGCAAAAAAAACCATCCCTTATATCCGGTTTTTCCCAATTTAAATTGGCATTGTTTTAGCTTTGAAATGGAATTGTGGACGTCCTCTTACCCACAGGAAGAAAATTTCTTCAAATTGTAATTCACTTAAACGTTCTAAATCTTAATTTCTTGAGAAAACTAGGCCTTATTTTGAAAAATCGGCCATTAAACTGGCCTTATTTCAAACGGAAAATGTAACATCAATTTACGGCTCTAAAACTTCCTGGTTTAAATTCCCGGCAAACTATCCCGATAAATTAATGTTTCTTTTTTTGAGAACTTGGAGAAAGATTCAAACATTAATATTCAATCAGACTATAGCAAAAAAAACCATCCCTCATATCCGGTTTTTCCCAATTTAAATTGGCCTTGTTATAGCTTTGAAATGGAATTGTGGACGTCTTGTTACCCACAGGAAGAAAATTTCTTCAAATTGTAATTCAATAAAACGTCCCTTATCTTAATTTCTTGAGAAAACGAGGCCTTATTTAAAAAATCCTCCATTTGACTGGCCTTATTTCACACGGAAAATGTCACATCTATTTACGGCTCTAAAACTTCCAGGTTTAAATTCCCGGCAAACTATCCCGATACATTAATGTTTCTTTTTTTGAGAACGTGAAGAAAGATTTAAACATTTATATTCAATCAGACTATAGCAAAAGAAAACATCCCTTATATCCGGTTTTCCCAATTTAAATTGGCCTTGTTTTAGATTTGAAATGGAATTGTGGACGTCCTGTTACCCACAGGAAGAAAATTTCTACCGATTGAAATTCAATAAAACGTCCCTTATCTTAATTTCTTGAGAAAAATAAGCCTTATTTTGAAAAATCGGCCATTAAAGTGGCCTTATTTCTGACGGAAAATGTCTCATCTATTTAAGGCTCTAAAATTTCCCGGTTTAAATTCCCGGCAAACTATCCCGATAAATTAATGTTTTTTTTTTTGAGAACTTGGAGAAAGATTCAAACATTAATATTCAATCAGACTATAGCAAAAAAAACCATCCCTTATATCCGGTTTTTCCCAATTTAAATTGGCCTTGTTTTAGCTTTGAAATGGAATTGTGGACGTCTTGTTACCCACAGGAAGAAAATTTCTTCAAATTGTAATTCACTTAAACGTCCCTAATCTTAATTTCTTGAGAAAACTAGGCCTTATTTTGAAAAATCGGCCATTAAACTGGCCTTATTTCAAACGGAAAATGTCACATCAATTTACGGCTCTAAAACTTCCAGGTTTAAATTCCTGGCAAACTATCCCAATACATTAATGTTTCTTATTTTGAGAACGTGGAGATAGATTCAAACATTAATATTCAATCAGACTATAGCAAAAAAAACCATCCCTTATATCCGGTTTTTCCCAATTTAAATTGGCATTGTTTTAGCTTTGAAATGGAATTGTGGACGTCCTCTTACCCACAGGAAGAAAATTTCTTCAAATTGTAATTCACTTAAACGTTCTAAATCTTAATTTCTTGAGAAAACTAGGCCTTATTTTGAAAAATCGGCCATTAAACTGGCCTTATTTCAGACGGAAAATGTCACATCAATTTACGGCTCTAAAACATCCTGGTTTAAATTCCCGGCAAACTATCCCGATAAATTAATGTTTCTTTTTTTGAGAACGTGGAGAAAGATTCAAACATTAATATTCAATCAGACTATAGCAAAAGAAAACATCCCTTATATCCGGTTTTCCCAATTTAAATTGGCCTTGTTTTAGATTTGAAATGGAATTGTGGACGTCCTGTTACCCACAGGAAGAAAATTTCTACCGATTGAAATTCAATAAAACGTCCCTTATCTTAATTTCTTGAGAAAAATAAGCCTTATTTTGAAAAATCGGCCATTAAAGTGGCCTTATTTCTGACGGAAAATGTCTCATCTATTTAAGGCTCTAAAATTTCCCGGTTTAAATTCCCGGCAAACTATCCCGATAAATTAATGTTTCTTTTTTTGAGAACTTGGAGAAAGATTCAAACATTAATATTCAATCAGACTATAGCAAAAAAAACCATCCCTTATATCCGGTTTTTCCCAATTTAAATTGGCCTTGTTTTAGCTTTGAAATGGAATTGTGGACGTCTTGTTACCCACAGGAAGAAAATTTCTTCAAATTGTAATTCACTTAAACGTCCCTAATCTTAATTTCTTGAGAAAACTAGGCCTTATTTTGAAAAATCGGCCATTAAACTGGCCTTATTTCAAACGGAAAATGTCACATCAATTTACGGCTCTAAAACTTCCAGGTTTAAATTCCTGGCAAACTATCCCAATACATTAATGTTTCTTATTTTGAGAACGTGGAGATAGATTCAAACATTAATATTCAATCAGACTATAGCAAAAAAAACCATCCCTTATATCCGGTTTTTCCCAATTTAAATTGGCATTGTTTTAGCTTTGAAATGGAATTGTGGACGTCCTCTTACCCACAGGAAGAAAATTTCTTCAAATTGTAATTCACTTAAACGTTCTAAATCTTAATTTCTTGAGAAAACTAGGCCTTATTTTGAAAAATCGGCCATTAAACTGGCCTTATTTCAAACGGAAAATGTAACATCAATTTACGGCTCTAAAACTTCCTGGTTTAAATTCCCGGCAAACTATCCCGATAAATTAATGTTTCTTTTTTTGAGAACTTGGAGAAAGATTCAAACATTAATATTCAATCAGACTATAGCAAAAAAAACCATCCCTCATATCCGGTTTTTCCCAATTTAAATTGGCCTTGTTATAGCTTTGAAATGGAATTGTGGACGTCTTGTTACCCACAGGAAGAAAATTTCTTCAAATTGTAATTCAATAAAACGTCCCTTATCTTAATTTCTTGAGAAAACGAGGCCTTATTTAAAAAATCCTCCATTTGACTGGCCTTATTTCACACGGAAAATGTCACATCTATTTACGGCTCTAAAACTTCCAGGTTTAAATTCCCGGCAAACTATCCCGATACATTAATGTTTCTTTTTTTGAGAACGTGAAGAAAGATTTAAACATTTATATTCAATCAGACTATAGCAAAAGAAAACATCCCTTATATCCTGTTTTTCCCAATTTAAATTGGCCTTGTTTTAGCTTTGAAATGGAATTGTGGACGTCCTGTTACCCACAGGAAGAAAATTTCTTCCGATTGTAATTCAATAAAACGTCCCTTATCTTAATTTCTTGAGAAAACTAGGCCTTATTATGAAAAATTGGCCATTAAAAGTGGCCTTATTTCAGACGGAAAATGTCATATCCATTTACGGCTCTAAAACTTCCCGGTTTAAATTCCCAGCAAACTATCCCGATACATTAATGTTTCTTTTTTTGAGAACTTGGAGAAAGATTCAAACATTAATATTCAATCAGACTATAGCAAAAGAAAACATCCCTTATATCCTGTTTTTCCCAATTTAAATTGGCCTTGTTTTAACTTTGAAATGGAATTGTGGACGTCCTGTAACCCACAGGAAGAAAATTTCTTCAAATTGTAATTCACTCAAACGTCCCTAATCTTAATTTATTGAGAAAACTAGGCCTAATTTTGAAAAATCTGTCATTAAACAGGCATTATTTCAGACGGAAAATGTCACATCTATTTAAGGCTCTAAAACTTCCCGGTTTAAATTCCCGGCAAACTATCCCGATACATTAATGTTTCTTTTTTTTAAAACGTGGAGAAAGATTCAAACATTAATATTCAATCATACTATAGCAAAAGAAAACATCCCTTTTATCCTGTTTTTCCCAATTTAAATAGACCTTGTTTTAACTTTGAAATGGAATTGTGGACGTCCTGTTACCCACAGGAAGAAAATTTCTTCAAATTGTAATTCACTTAAACGTCCCTAATCTTAATTTCTTGAGAAAACTAGGCCTTATTTTGAAAAATCTGTCATTAAACAGGCCTTATTTCAGACGGAAAATGTCTCATCTATTTAAGGCTCTAAAACTTCCCGGTTTAAATTCCCGGCAAACTATCCCGATAAATTAATGTTTGTTTTTTTGAGAACTTGTAAAAAGATTCAAACAATAATATTCAATCAGACTATAGCAAAAAAAACCATCCCTTATATCCGGTTTTTCCCAATTTAAATTGGCCTTGTTTTAGCTTTAAAATGGAATTGAGGACGTCCTCTTACCCACAGGAAGAAAATATCTTCCGATTGTAATTCAATAAAACGTCCCTTATCTTAATTTCTTGAGAAAACGAGGCCTTATTTAAAAAATCCTCCATTTGACTGGCCTTATTTCACACGGAAAATGTCACATCTATTTACGGCTCTAAAACTTCCAGGTTTAAATTCCTGGCAAACTATCCCGATACATTAATGTTTCTTTTTTTGAGAACTTGGAGAATGATTCAAACATTAATATTCAATCAGACTATAGCAAAAGAAAACTTCCCTTATATCCTGTTTTACCCAATTTAAATTGGCCTTGTTTTAACTTTGAAATGGAATTGTGGACGTCCTGTTACCCACAGGAAGAAAATTTCTTCAAATTGTAATTCACTTAAACGTCCCTAATCTTAATTTCTTGAGAAAACTAGGCCTTATTTTGAAAAATCTGTCATTAAACAGGTCTTATTTCAGACGGAAAATGTCTCATCTATTTACGGCTCTAAAACTTCCAGGTTTAAATTCCTGGCAAACTATCCCGATACATTAATGTTTCTTATTTTGAGAACTTGTAAAAAGATTCAAACATTAATATTCAATCAGACTACAGCAAAAAAAACCATCCCTTATATCCGGTTTTTCCCAATTTAAATTGGCCTTGTTTTAGCTTTAAAATGGAATTGTGGACGTCCTCTTACCCACAGGAAGAAAATTTCTTCCGATTGTAATTCAATAAAACGTCCCTAATCTTAATTTCTTGAGAAAACTAGGCCTAATTTTGAAAAATCTGTCATTAAACAGGCCTTATTTCAGACGGAAAATGTCACATCTATTTAAGGCTCTAAAACTTCCCGGTTTAAATTCCCGGCAAACTATCCCGATACATTAATGTTTCTTTTTTTTAAAACGTGGAGAAAGATTCAAACATTAATATTCAATCAGACTATAGCAAAAAAAACCATCCCTTATATCCGGTTTTTCCCAATTTAAATTGGCCTTGTTTTAGCTTTAAAATGGAATTGTGGACGTCCTCTTACCCACAGGAAGAAAATTTCTTCCGATTGTAATTCAATTAAACGTCCCTTATCAAATTTCTTGAGAAAACTAGGCCTTATTTTGAAAAATCTGTCATTAAAAAGGCCTTATTTCAGACGGAAAATGTCTCATCTATTTAGGGCTCTAAATTTTCCCGGTTTAAATTCCCGGCAAACTATCCCGATTCATTAATGTTTCTTTTTTGGAGAACGTGGAGAAAGATTCAAACATTAATATTCAATCATACTATAGCAAAAGAAAACATCCCTTATATCCTGTTTTTCCCAATTTAAATTGGCCTTGTTTTAGCTTTAAAATGGAATTGTGGACGTCCTCTTACCCACAGGAAGAAAATTTCTTCCGATTGTAATTCAATAAAACGTCCCTTATCTTAATTTCTTGGGAAAACTAGGCCTTATTTTGAAAAATCGGCCATTAAAGTGGCCTTATTTCAGACGGAAAATGTCTCATCTATTTAAGGCTACAAAACTTCCCGGTTTAAATTCCCGGCAAACTATCCCGATACATTAATGTTTCTTTTTTTGAGAACTTGGAGAAAGATTCAAACATTAATATTCAATCATACTATAGCAAAAGAAAACATCCCTTATATCCTGTTTTTCCCAATTTAATTTGGCCTTGTTTTAACTTTGAAATGGAATTTTGGACGTCGTGTTACCCACAGGAAGAACATTTCTTCAAATTGTAATTCACTTAAACGTCCCTAATCTTAATTTCTTGAGAAAACTAGGCCTTATTTTGAAAAATCTGTCATTAAACAGGCCTTATTTCAGACGGAAAATGTCTCATCTATTTAAGGCTCTAAATTTTCCCGGTTTAAATTCCCGGCAAACTATCCCGATTCATTAATGTTTCTTTTTTTGAGAACGTGGAGAAAGATTCAAACATTAATATTCAATCATACTATAGCAAAAGAAATCATCCCTTATATCCTGTTTTTCCCAATTTAAATTGGCCTTGTTTTAACTTTGAAATGGAATTGTGGACGTCCTGTTACCCACAGGAAGAAAATTTCTTCAAATTGTAATTCACTTAAACGTCCCCAATCTTAATTTCTTGAGAAAACTAGGCCTTATTTTGAAAAATCTGTCATTAAACAGGCCTTATTTCAGACGGAAAATGTCTCATCTATTTAAGGCTCTAAAACTTCCCGGTTTACATTCCCGGCAAACTATCCCGATAAATTAATGTTTCTTTTTTTGAGAACTTGGAAAAAGATTCAAACATTAATATTCAATCAGACTATAGCAAAAAAAACCATCCCTTATATCCGGTTTTTCCCAATTTAAATTGGCCTTGTTTTAGCTTTGAAATGGAATTGTGGACGTCTTGTTACCCACAGGAAGAAAATTTCTTCAAATTGTAATTCACTTAAACGTCCCTAATCTTAATTTCTTGAGAAACTAGGCCTTATTTTGAAAAATCGGCCATTAAACTGGCCTTATTTCAGACGGAAAATGTCACATCAATTTACGGCTCTAAAACATCCTGGTTTAAATTCCCGGCAAACTATCACGATAAATTAATGTTTCTTTTTTTGAGAACGTGGAGAAAGATTCAAACATTAATATTCAATCAGACTATAGCAAAAGAAAACATCCCTTATATCCGGTTTTCCCAATTTAAATTGGCCTTGTTTTAGATTTGAAATGGAATTGTGGACGTCCTGTTACCCACAGGAAGAAAATTTCTACCGATTGAAATTCAATAAAACGTCCCTTATCTTAATTTCTTGAGAAAAATAAGCCTTATTTTGAAAAATCGGCCATTAAAGTGGCCTTATTTCAGACGGAAAATGTCTCATCTATTTAAGGCTCTAAAATTTCCCGGTTTAAATTCCCGGCAAACTATCCCGATAAATTAATGTTTCTTTTTTTGAGAACTTGGAGAAAGATTCAAACATTAATATTCAATCAGACTATAGCAAAAAAAACCATCCCTTATATCCGGTTTTTCCCAATTTAAATTGGCCTTGTTTTAGCTTTGAAATGGAATTGTGGACGTCTTGTTACCCACAGGAAGAAAATTTCTTCAAATTGTAATTCACTTAAACGTCCTAAATCTTAATTTCTTGAGAAAACTAGGCCTTATTTTGAAAAATCGGCCATTAAACTGGCCTTATTTCAAACGGAAAATGTAACATCAATTTACGGCTCTAAAACTTCCAGGTTTAAATTCCTGGCAAACTATCCCAATACATTAATGTTTCTTTTTTTGGGAACTTGGAGAAATATTCAAACATTAATATTCAATCAGACTATAGCAAAAGAAAACATGCCTTATATCCGGTTTTCCCAATTTAAATTGGCCTTGTTTTAGATTTGAAATGGAATTGTGGACGTCTTGTTACCCACAGGAAGAAAATTTCTTCAAATTGTAATTCACTTAAACGTCCCTAATCTTAATTTCTTGAGAAAAGTAGGCCTTATTTTGAAAAATCGGCCATTAAACTGACCTTATTTCAAACGGAAAATGTCACATCAATTTACGGCTCTAAAACTTCCAGGTTTAAATTCCTGGCAAACTATCCCAATACATTAATGTTTCTTTTTTTGAGAACTTGGAGAAATATTCAAACATTAATATTCAATCAGACTATAGCAAAAGAAAACATGCCCTATATCCGGTTTTTCCCAATTTAAATTGGCATTGTTTTAGCTTTGAAATGGAATTGTGGACGTCCTCTTACCCACAGGAAGAAAATTTCTTCAAATTGTAATTCACTTAAACGTCCTAAATCTTAATTTCTTGAAAAAACTAGGCCTTATTTTGAAAAATCGGCCATTAAACTGGCCTTATTTCAGACGGAAAATGTCACATCAATTAACGGCTCTAAAACATCCTGGTTTAAATTCCCCGCAAACTATCCCGATAAATTAATGTTTCTTTTTTTGAGAACGTGGAGAAAGATTCAAACATTAATATTCAATCAGACTATAGCAAAAGAAAACATCCCTTATATCCGGTTTTTCCCAATTTAAATTGGCCTTATTTTAGATTTGAAATGGAATTGTGGACGTCCTGTTCCCCACAGGAAGAAAATTTCTTCCGATTGTAATTCAATAAAACGCTCCTTATCTTAATTTCTTGAGAAAACTAGGCCTTATTTTGAAAAATCGGCCATTAAAGTGGCCTTATTTCAGACGGAAAATTTCATATCCATTTACGGCTCTAAAATTTCCCGGATTAAATTCCCGGCAAAGTATCCCGAAACATTAATGTTTCTTTTTTTGAGAACGAGGAGAAAGATTCAAACATTAATATTCAATCAGACTATAGCAAAAAAACCATCCCTTATATCCGGTTATTCCCAATTTAAATTGGCCTTGTTTTAGCTTTGAAATGGAATTGTGGACGTCTTGTTACCCACAGGAAGAAAATTTCTTCAAATTGTAATTCACTTAAACGTCCCTAATCTTAATTTCATGAGAAAACTAGGCCTTATTTTGAAAAATCGGCCATTAAAACTGCCCTTATTTCAGAAGGAAAATGTCACATCAATTTACGGCTCTAAAACTTCCAGGTTTAAATTCCTGGCAAACTATCCCGATACATTAATGTTTCTTTTTTTGAGAACTTGGAGAATGATTCAAACATTAATATTCAATCAGACTTTAGCAAAAAAAAACATCCCTTATATCCGGTTTTTCCCAATTTAAATTGGCCTTGTTTTAACTTTGAAATGGAATTGTGGACGTCCTGTTACCCACAGGAAGAAAATTTCTTTCCATTGTTATTTATTAGATAGCCGTAAATCTACAAACATTGATATAACAAGGCCTAAATTCATTTTCTAAATTATTTCTTTTTTCAAACAATTCTAATTTGTTGGCAATTCGAATTGTTTAGAATTTTGAATTAAGACAACGCCACAATGTGTTTCGAATTTAGTTGGAAGCTATGAGTACATCCACCTGACTCACAGGTGGCACTAAAAACTTAAGGTGGTTAAGTGACATTACATGTCAAGAGTTCACACGTTCAAGCATAGATGGAAAGACAGCAGATGTCAATTTGACATCTAACTTTTGAAAGTATTTCAAATTTTAATTATATATAATATTAAAATTTAATTGTATTTCTTCACATTGTAAATCACTAAAAAGCCATAAATCTACAAACGTTGAGAAAACAAGGCCTTATATTGAAAAATTACCCTTTTAAACGGCCTAATTTCTGACGGAAAATGTCACATCAATTTACGGCTCTAAAACTTCCCGGTTTAAATTCCCGGCAAACTATCCCGATAAATTAATGTTTCTTTTTTTGAGAACGTGGAGAAAGATTCAAACATTAATATTCAATCAGACTATAGCAAAAGAAAACATCCCTTATATCCGGTTTTTCCCAATTTAAATTAGCCTTGTTTTAGTTTTGAAATGGAATTGTGGACGTCCTGTTACCCACAGGAAGAAAATTTCTACCGACTGAAATTCAATAAAACGACCCTTAGCCTAATTTCTTGAGAAAACTAAGCCTTATTTTGAAAAATCGGCCATTAAAGTGGCCTTATTTCAGACGGAAAATGTCACATCAATTTACGGCTCTAAAACTTCCAGGTTTTAATTCCTGGCAAACTATCCCAAAACATTAATGTTTCTTATTTTGAGAACGTGGAGAAAGATTCAAACATTAATATTCAATCAGACTATAGCAAAAAAAAACCATCCCTTATATCCGGTTTTACCCAATTTAAATTGGCATTGTTTTAGCTTTGAATTGGAATTGTGGACGTCCTGTTACCCACAGGAAGAAAATTTCTTCCGATTGTAAATCAATAAAACGTCCCTTATCGTAATTTCTTGAGAAAACTAGGCCTTATTTTGAAAAATCGGCCATTAAAGTGGCCTTATATCATACGGAAAATGTCATAACCATTTACGACTCTAAAACTTCCCGGATTAAATTCCTGGCAAAGTATCCCGATACATTAATGTTTCTTATTTTGAGAACGTGGAGAAAGATTCAAACATTAATATTCAATCAGACTATAGCAAAAAAAACCATCCCTTATATCCGGTTTTTCCCAATTTAAATTGGCATTGTTTTAGCTTTGAAATGGAATTGTGGACGTCCAGTTACCCACAGGAAGAAAATTTCTTCGGATTGTAATTCAATAAAACGTCCCTTATCTTAATTTCTTGGGAAAACTAGGCCTTATTTTGAAAAATCGGCCATTAAACTGGCCTTATTTCAGACGGAAAATGTCTCATCTTTTTAAGGCTCTTAAACTTCCCGGTTTAAATTCCCGGCAAACTATCCCGATACATTAATGTTTCTTTTTTTGAGAGCTTGGAGAAAGATTCAAGCATTAATATTCAATTAAACTATAGTAAAAGAAACCATCCCTTATAACCGGTTTTTTCCAATTTAAATTGTCCTTGTTTTAGCTTTGAAATGGAATTGTGGACGTCCTGTTACCCACTGGAAGAAAATTTCTTCCGATTGTAAATCAATAAAACGTCCCTTATCTTAATTTCTTTAGAAAACTAGGCCTTATTTTGAAAAATCGGCCATTAAAGTGGCCTTATGTCAGACGGAAAATGTCATATCCATTTACGGCTCTAAAACTTCCCGGATTAAATTCCTGGCAAAGTATCCCGATACATTAATGTTTCTTTTTTTGAGAACGTGGAGAAAGATTTAAACATTAATATTCAAACAGACTATAGCAAAAGAAAACATCCCTTATATCCGGTTTTTCCCAATTTAAATTGGCCTTGTTTTAGTTTTGAAATGGAATTGTGGACGTCCTGTTACCCACAGGAAGAAAATTTCTATCGATTGTAATTCAATAAAACGACCCTTAGCCTAATTTCTTGAGAAAACCAAGCCTTATTTTGAAAAATCGGCCATTAAAGTGGCCTTATTTCAGACGGAAAATTTCATATCCATTTACGGCTCTAAAATTTCCAGGTTTAAATTCCTGGCAAACTATCCCGATACATTAATGTTTCTTTTTTTGAGAACTTGGAGAATGATTCAAACATTAATATTCAATCAGACTTTAGCAAAAAAAAACATCCCTTATATCCGGTTTTTCCCAATTTAAATTGGCCTTGTTTTAACTTTGAAATGGAATTGTGGACGTCCTGTTACCCACAGGAAGAAAATTTCTTTCCATTGTTATTTATTAGATAGCCGTAAATCTACAAACATTGATATAACAAGGCCTAAATTCATTTTCTAAATTATTTCTTTTTTCAAACAATTCTAATTTGTTGGCAATTCGAATTGTTTAGAATTTTGAATTAAGACAACGCCACAATGTGTTTCGAATTTAGTTGGAAGCTATGAGTACATCCACCTGACTCACAGGTGGCACTAAAAACTTAAGGTGGTTAAGTGACATTACATGTCAAGAGTTCACACGTTCAAGCATAGATGGAAAGACAGCAGATGTCAATTTGACATCTAACTTTTGAAAGTATTTCAAATTTTAATTATATATAATATTAAAATTTAATTGTATTTCTTCACATTGTAAATCACTAAAAAGCCATAAATCTACAAACGTTGAGAAAACAAGGCCTTATATTGAAAAATTACCCTTTTAAACGGCCTAATTTCTGACGGAAAATGTCACATCAATTTACGGCTCTAAAACTTCCCGGTTTAAATTCCCGGCAAACTATCCCGATAAATTAATGTTTCTTTTTTTGAGAACGTGGAGAAAGATTCAAACATTAATATTCAATCAGACTATAGCAAAAGAAAACATCCCTTATATCCGGTTTTTCCCAATTTAAATTAGCCTTGTTTTAGTTTTGAAATGGAATTGTGGACGTCCTGTTACCCACAGGAAGAAAATTTCTACCGACTGAAATTCAATAAAACGACCCTTAGCCTAATTTCTTGAGAAAACTAAGCCTTATTTTGAAAAATCGGCCATTAAAGTGGCCTTATTTCAGACGGAAAATGTCACATCAATTTACGGCTCTAAAACTTCCAGGTTTTAATTCCTGGCAAACTATCCCAAAACATTAATGTTTCTTATTTTGAGAACGTGGAGAAAGATTCAAACATTAATATTCAATCAGACTATAGCAAAAAAAAACCATCCCTTATATCCGGTTTTACCCAATTTAAATTGGCATTGTTTTAGCTTTGAATTGGAATTGTGGACGTCCTGTTACCCACAGGAAGAAAATTTCTTCCGATTGTAAATCAATAAAACGTCCCTTATCGTAATTTCTTGAGAAAACTAGGCCTTATTTTGAAAAATCGGCCATTAAAGTGGCCTTATATCATACGGAAAATGTCATAACCATTTACGACTCTAAAACTTCCCGGATTAAATTCCTGGCAAAGTATCCCGATACATTAATGTTTCTTATTTTGAGAACGTGGAGAAAGATTCAAACATTAATATTCAATCAGACTATAGCAAAAAAAACCATCCCTTATATCCGGTTTTTCCCAATTTAAATTGGCATTGTTTTAGCTTTGAAATGGAATTGTGGACGTCCAGTTACCCACAGGAAGAAAATTTCTTCGGATTGTAATTCAATAAAACGTCCCTTATCTTAATTTCTTGGGAAAACTAGGCCTTATTTTGAAAAATCGGCCATTAAACTGGCCTTATTTCAGACGGAAAATGTCTCATCTTTTTAAGGCTCTTAAACTTCCCGGTTTAAATTCCCGGCAAACTATCCCGATACATTAATGTTTCTTTTTTTGAGAGCTTGGAGAAAGATTCAAGCATTAATATTCAATTAAACTATAGTAAAAGAAACCATCCCTTATAACCGGTTTTTTCCAATTTAAATTGTCCTTGTTTTAGCTTTGAAATGGAATTGTGGACGTCCTGTTACCCACTGGAAGAAAATTTCTTCCGATTGTAAATCAATAAAACGTCCCTTATCTTAATTTCTTTAGAAAACTAGGCCTTATTTTGAAAAATCGGCCATTAAAGTGGCCTTATGTCAGACGGAAAATGTCATATCCATTTACGGCTCTAAAACTTCCCGGATTAAATTCCTGGCAAAGTATCCCGATACATTAATGTTTCTTTTTTTGAGAACGTGGAGAAAGATTTAAACATTAATATTCAAACAGACTATAGCAAAAGAAAACATCCCTTATATCCGGTTTTTCCCAATTTAAATTGGCCTTGTTTTAGTTTTGAAATGGAATTGTGGACGTCCTGTTACCCACAGGAAGAAAATTTCTATCGATTGTAATTCAATAAAACGACCCTTAGCCTAATTTCTTGAGAAAACCAAGCCTTATTTTGAAAAATCGGCCATTAAAGTGGCCTTATTTCAGACGGAAAATTTCATATCCATTTACGGCTCTAAAATTTCCCGGATTAAATTCCCGGCAAAGTATCCCGATACATTAATGTTTCTTTTTTTGAGAACGTGGAGAAAGATTTAAGCATTTATATTCAATCAGACTATAGCAAAAGAAAACATCCCTTATATCCGGTTTTTCCCAATTTAAATTGGCCTTGTTTTAGCTTTGAAATGGAATTGTGGACGTCCTGTTACCCACAGGAAGGAAATTTCTTCGGATTGTAATTCAATAAAACGACCCTTAGCCTAATTTCTTGAGAAAACTAAGCCTTATTTTGAAAAATCGGCCATTAAAGTGGCCTTATTTCAGACGGAAAATGTCACATCTATTTAAGGCTCTAAAACTTCCCGGTTTAAATTCCCGGCAAAGTATCCCGATACATTAATGTTTCTTTTTTTGAGAACGTGGAGAAAGATTTAAGCATTAATATTCAATCAGACTATAGCACAAGAAAACATCCCTTATATCCGGTTTTTCCCAATTTAAATTGGCCTTGTTTTAGCTTTGAAATGGAATTGTGGACGTCCTGTTACCCACAGGAAGAAAATTTCTATCGATTGTAATTCAATAAAACGACCCTTAGCCTAATTTCTTGAGAAAACTAAGCCTTATTTTGAAAAATCGGCCATTAAAGTGGCCTTATTTCAGACGGAAAATTTCATATCCATTTACGGCTCTAAAATTTCCCGGATTAAATTCCCGGCAAAGTATCCCGATACATTAATGTTTCTTTTTTTGAGAACGTGGAGAAAGATTTAAGCATTTATATTCAATCAGACTATAGCAAAAGAAAACATCCCTTATATCCGGTTTTTCCCAATTTAAATTGGCCTTGTTTTAGCTTTGAAATGGAATTGTGGACGTCCTGTTACCCACAGGAAGGAAATTTCTTCGGATTGTAATTCAATAAAACGACCCTTAGCCTAATTTCTTGAGAAAACTAAGCCTTATTTTGAAAAATCGGCCATTAAAGTGGCCTTATTTCAGACGGAAAATGTCACATCTATTTAAGGCTCTAAATTTTCCCGGTTTAAATTCCCAGCAGACTATCCCGATACATTAATGTTTCTTTTTTTGAGAACTTGGAGAAAGATTCAAACATTAATATTCAATCAGACTATAGCAAAAAAAAACCATCCCTTATATCCGGTTTTTCCCAATTTAAATTGGCCTTGTTTAAACTTTGAAATGGAATTGTGGACGTCCTGTTACCCACAGGAAGAAAATTTCTTCAAATTGTAATTCACTTAAAGGTCCCTAATCTTAATTTCTTGAGAAAACTAAGCCTTATTTTGAAAAATCTGTCATTAAACAGGCCTTATTTCAGACGGATAATGTCACATCTATTTAAGGCTCTAAAACTACCCGGTTTAAATTCCCGGCAAAGTATCCCGATACATTAATGTTTCTTTTTTTGAGAACGTGGAGAAAGATTTAAGCATTAATATTCAATCAGACTACAGCAAAAGAAAACATCCCTTGTATCCGGTTTTTCCCAATTTAAATTGGCCTTGTTTTAACTTTGAAATGGAATTGTGGACGTCCTCTTACCCACAGGAAGAAAATTTCTTCCGATTGTAATTCAATAAAACGTCCCTTATCTTAATTTCTTGAGAAAACTAGGCCTTATTTTGAAAAATCTGTCATTAAACAGGCCTTATTTCAGACGGAAAATGTCACATCTATTTAAGGCTCAAAAATTTCCCGGTTTAAATTCCCGGCAAACTATCCCGATAAATTAATGTTTCTTTTTTTGAGAACGTGGAGAAAGATTCAAGCATTAATATTCAATTAAACTATAGCAAAAGAAACCATCCCTTATAACCGGTTTTTTCCAATTTAAATTGTCCTAGTTTTAGCTTTGAAATGGAATTGTGGACGTCCTGTTACCCACAGGATGAAAATTTCTTCCGATTGTAAATCAATAAAACGTCCCTTATCTTAATTTCTTTAGAAAACTAGGCCTTATTTTGAAAAATCGGCCATTAAAGTGGCCTTATGTCAGACGGAAAATGTCATATCCATTTACGGCTCTAAAACTTCCCGGATTAAATTCCTGGCAAAGTATCCCGATACATTAATGTTTCTTTTTTTGAGAACGTGGAGAAAGATTTAAACATTAATATTCAAACAGACTATAGCAAAAGAAAACATCCCTTATATCCGGTTTTTCCCAATTTAAATTGGCCTTGTTTTAGCTTTGAAATGGAATTGTGGACGTCCTGTTACCCACAGGAAGGAAATTTCTTCGGATTGTAATTCAATAAAACGCCCCTATCGTAATTTCTTGGGAAAACTAGGCCTTATTTTGAAAAATCGGCCATTAAACTGGCCTTATTTCAGACGGAAAATGGCTCATCAATTTACGGCTCTTAAACTTCCCGGTTTAAATTCCCGGCACTATCCCGATACATTAATGTTTCTTTTTTTGAGAGCTTGAAGAAAGATTCAAGCATTAATATTCAATTAAACTATAGTAAAAGAAACCATCCCTTATAACCGGTTTTTTCCAATTTAAATTGTCCTAGTTTTAGCTTTGAAATGGAATTGTGGACGTCCTGTTACCCACAGGAAGAAAATTTCTTCCGATTGTAATTCAATAAAACGTCCCCAATCATAATTTTCTGGAAAAACTAGGCCTTATTTTGAAAAATCAGTCATTAAACAGGCCTTATTTCAGACGGAAAATGTCTCATCTATTTAAGGCTCTAAAACATCCTGGTTTAAATTCCCGGCAAACTATCCCGATACATTAATGTTTCTTTTTTTGAGAGCTTGAAGAAAGATTCAAGCATTAATATTCAATTAAACTATAGTAAAAGAAACCATCCCTTATAACCGGTTTTTCCCAATTTAAATTGGCCTTGTTTTAGCTTTGAAATGGAATTGTGGACGTCCTGTTACCCACAGGAAGAAAATTTCTTCCGATTGTAATTTAATAAAACGTCCCCAATCATAATTTTCTGGAAAAACTAGGCCTTATTTTGAAAAATCAGTCATTAAACAGGCCTTATTTCAGACGGAAAATGTCTCATCTATTTAAGGCTCTTAAACTTCCCGGTTTAAATTCCCGGCAAACTATCCCGATACATTAATGTTTCTTTTTTTGAGAGCTTGAAGAAAGATTCAAGCATTAATATTCAATTAAACTATAGTAAAAGAAACCATCCCTTATAACCGGTTTTTCCCAATTTAAATTGGCCTTGTTTTAGCTTTGAAATGGAATTGTGGACGTCCTGTTACCCACAGGAAGGAAATTTCTTCGGATTGTAATTCAATAAAACGTCCCTTATCGTAATTTCTTGAGAAAACTAGGCCTTATTTTGAAAAATCGGCCATTAAAGTGGCCTTATGTCAGACGGAAAATGTCATATCCATTTACGGCTCTAAAACTTCCCGGATTAAATTCCTGGCAAAGTATCCCGATACATTAATGTTTCTTTTTTTGAGAACGTGGAGAAAGATTTAAACATTAATATTCAAACAGACTATAGCAAAAGAAAACATCCCTTATATCCGGTTTTTCCCAATTTAAATTGGCCTTGTTTTAGCTTTGAAATGGAATTGTGGACGTCCTGTTACCCACAGGAAGGAAATTTCTTCGGATTGTAATTCAATAAAACGTCCCTTATCGTAATTTCTTGAGAAAACTAGGCCTTATTTTGAAAAATCGGCCATTAAAGTGGCCTTATGTCAGACGGAAAATGTCATATCCATTTACGGCTCTAAAACTTCCCGGATTAAATTCCTGGCAAACTATCCCGATACATTAATGTTTCTTTTTTTGAGAACTTGGAGAAAGATTCAAACATTAATATTCAATCAGACTATAGCAAAAAAAAACCATCCCTTATATCCGGTTTTTCCCAATTTAAATTGGCCTTGTTTTAGCTTTGAAATGGAATTGTGGACGTCCTGTTACCCACAGGAAGAAAATTTCTTCCAATTGTAATTCAATAAAACGTCCCTAATCTTAATTTACTGGAAAAACTAGGCCTTATTTTGAAAAATCTGTCATTAAACAGGCCTTATTTCAGACGGAAAATGTCTCATCTATTTAAGGCTCTTAAACTTCCCGGTTTAAATTCCCGGCAAACTATCCCGATACATTAATGTTTCTTTTTTTGAGAGCTTGGAGAAAGATTCAAGCATTAATATTAAATTAAACTATAGTTAAAGAAACCATCCCTTATAACCGGTTTTTTCTAATTTAAATTGTCCTTGTAAAACTTTGAAATGGAATTGTGGACGTCCTGTTACCCACAGGAAGAAAATTTCTTCGGATTGTATTTCAATAAAACGTCCCTTATCGTAATTTCTTGAGAAAACTAGGCCTTATTTTGAAAAATCGGCCATTAAAGTGGCCTTATGTCAGACGGAAAATGTCATATCCATTTACGGCTCTAAAACTTCCCGGATTAAATTCCTGGCAAACTATCCCGATACATTAATGTTTCTTTTTTTGAGAACTTGGAGAAAGATTCAAACATTAATATTCAAACAGACTATAGCAAAAGAAAACATCCCTTATATCCGGTTTTTCCCAATTTAAATTGGCCTTGTTTTAGCTTTGAAATGGAATTGTGGACGTCCTGTTACCCACAGGAAGGAAATTTCTTCGGATTGTATTTCAATAAAACGTCCCTTATCGTAATTTCTTGAGAAAACTAGGCCTTATTTTGAAAAATCGGCCATTAAACTGGCCTTATTTCAGACGGAAAATGGCTCATCAATTTACGGCTCTAAAACTTCCCGATTTAAATTCCCGGCAAACTATCCCGATACAATAATGTTTCTTTTTTTGAGAGCTTGGAGAAAGAATCAAGCATTAATATTAAATTAAACTATAGTAAAAGAAACCATCCCTTATAACCGGTTTTTTCTAATTTAAATTGTCCTTGTTTTAGCTTTGAAATGGAATTGTGGACGTCCTGTTACCCACAGGAAGAAAATTTCTTCCGATTGTAAATCAATAAAACGTCCCTTATCTTAATTTCTTTAGAAAACTAGGCCTTATTTTGAAAAATCGGCCATTAAAGTGGCCTTATGTCAGACGGAAAATGTCATATCCATTAACGGCTCTAAAACTTCCCGGATTAAATTCCTGGCGAAGTATCCCGATACATTAATGTTTCTTTTTTTGAGAACGTGGAGAAAGATTTAAACATTAATATTCAAACAGACTATAGCAAAAGAAAACATCCCTTATATCCGGTTTTTCCCAATTTAAATTGGCCTTGTTTTAGCTTTGAAATGGAATTGTGGACGTCCTGTTACCCACAGGAAGAAAATTTCTATCGATTGTAATTCAATAAAACGACCCTTAGCCTAATTTCTTGAGAAAACTTAGCCTTATTTTGAAAAATCGGCCATTAAAGTGGCCTTACTTCAGACGGAAAATGTCACATCAATTTACGGCTCTAAAACATCCAGGTTTAAATTACTGGCAAACTATCCCGATACATTAATGTTTCTTATTTTGAGAACTTGGAGAATGATTCAAACATTAATATTCAATCAGACTTTAGCAAAAAAAACCATCCCTTATATCCGGTTTTTCCCAATTTAAATTGGCCTTGTTTTAACTTTGAAATGGAATTGTGGACGTCCTGTTACCCACAGGAAGAAAATTTCTTTCCATTGTTATTTATTAGATAGCCTTAAATCTACAAACATTGATATAACAAGGCCTAAATTCATTTTCTAAATTATTTCTTTTTTCAAACAATTCTAATTTGTTGGCAATTCGAATTGTTTAGAATTTTGAATTAAGACAACGCCACAATGTGTTTCGAATTTAGTTGGAAGCTATGAGTACATCCACCTGACTCACAGGTGGAACTAAAAACTTAAGGTGGTTAAGTGACATTACATGTCAAGAGTTCACACGTTCTAGCATAGATGGAAAGACAGCAGATGTCAATTTGACAACTAACTTTTGAAAGTATTTCAAATTTTAATTATATATAATATTAAAATTTAATTGTATTTCTTCACATTGTAAATCACTTAAAAGCCTTAAATCTACAAACGTTGAGAAAACAAGGCCTTATATTGAAAAATCACCGTTTTAAACGGCCTAATTTCTGACGGAAAATGTCACATCAATTTACGGCTCTAAAACTTCCCGGTTTAAATTCCCGGCAAACTATCCCGATAAATTAATGTTTCTTTTTTTGAGAACGTGGAGAAAGATTTAAGCATTAATATTCAATCAGACTATAGCAAACGAAAACATCCCTTATATCCGGTTTTTCCCAATTTAAATTGGCCTTGTTTTAGCTTTGAAATGGAATTGTGGACGTCCTGTTACCCACAGGAAGAAAATTTCTACCGACTGAAATTCAATAAAACGTCCCTTCTCCTAATTTCTTGAGAAAAGTAGGCCTAATTTTGAAAAATCGGCCATTAAACTGGCCTTATTTCAGAAGGAAAATGTCACATCAATTTACGGCTCTAAAACTTCCTGGTTTAAATTCCTGGCAAACTATCCTGATACATTACTGTTTCTTTTATTGAGAATTTGGAGAAAGATTCAAACATTAATATTCAATCAGACTATAGCAAAAGAAAACATCCCTTATACCCGGTTTTTCCCAATTTAAATTGGCATTGTTTTAGCTTTGAAATGGAATTGTGGACGTCCTCTTACCCACAGGATGAAAATTTCTTCAAATTGTAATTCACTTAAACGTCCCTTATCTTAATTTCTTGAGAAAAGTAGGCCTTATTTTGAAAAATCGGCCATTAAACTGGCCTTATTTCAGAAGGAAAATGTCACATCAATTTACGGCTCTAAAACTTCCTGGTTTAAATTCCTGGCAAACTATCCTGATACATTACTGTTTCTTTTATTGAGAATTTGGAGAAAGATTCAAACATTAATATTCAATCAGACTATAGCAAAAGAAAACATCCCTTATACCCGGTTTTTCCCAATTTAAATTGGCATTGTTTTAGCTTTGAAATGGAATTGTGGACGTCCTCTTACCCACAGGATGAAAATTTCTTCAAATTGTAATTCACTTAAGCGTCCCGAATCTTAATTTCTTGAGAAAACGAGGCCTTATTTTGAAAAGGCCGCCATTTGACTGGCCTTATTTCAGACGGAAAATGTCACATCAATTTACGGCTCTAAAACATCCTGGTTTAAATTCCCGGCAAACTATCCCGATAAATTAATGTTTCTTTTTTTGAGAACGTGGAGAAAGATTCAAACATTAATATTCAATCAGACTATAGAAAAAGAAACCATCCCTTATATCCTGTTTTTCCCAATTTAAATTGGCCTTGTTTTAACTTTGAAATGGAATAGCGAACGTCCTGTTACCCACAGGAAGAAAATTTCTTCAAATTGTAATTCACTTAAACGTCCTTAATTTTAATTTCTTGAGAAAACTAGGCCTTATTTTGAAAAATCTGTCATTATACAGGCCTTATTTCAGACGGAAAATGTCTCATCTATTAAAGGCTCTAAATTTTCCCGGTTTAAATTCCCGGCAAACTATCCCGATACATTAATGTTTCTTTTTTTGAGAACGTGGAGAAAGATTCAAACATTAATATTCAATCATACTATAGCAATAGAAAACATCCCTTATAACCTGTTTTTCCTAATTTAAATTGGCCTTGTTTTAACTTTGAATTGGAATTGTGGACGTCCTGTTACCCACAGGAAGAAAATTTCTTCAAATTGTAATTCACTTAAACGTCCTTAATTTTAATTTCTTGAGAAAACTAGGCCTTATTTTGAAAAATCTGTCATTATACAGGCCTTATTTCAGACGGAAAATGTCTCATCGATTAAAGGCTCTAAATTTTCCCGGTTTAAATTCCCGGCAAACTATCCCGATACATTAATGTTTCTTTTTTTGAGAACGTGGAGAAAGATTCAAACATTAATATTCAATCAGACTATAGCAAAAAAAACCATCCCTTATATCCGGTTTTTCTCAATTTAAATTGGCCTTGTTTTAGCTTTAAAATGGAATTGTGAACGTCCTCTTACCCACAGGAAGAAAATTTCTTCCGATTGTAATTCAATAAAACGTCCCTTATCTTAATTTCTTGAGAAAACGAGGCCTTATTTAAAAAATCCGCTATTTGACTGGCCTTATTTCACACGGAAAATGTCACATCAATTTACGGCTCTAAAACTTCCAGGTTTAAATTCCTGGCAAACTATCCCGATACATTAATGTTTCTTTTTTTGAGAACGTGGAGAAAGATTCAAACATTAATATTCAATCATACTATAGCAATAGAAAACATCCCTTATAACCTGTTTTTCCCAATTTAAATTGGCCTTGTTTTAGCTTTGAAATGGAATTGTGGACGTCCTGTTACCCCCAGGAAGAAAATTTCTTCAAATTGTAATTCACTTAAACGTCCCTAATCTTAATTTCTTGAGAAAACTAAGCCTTATTTTGAAAAATCTGTCATTAAACAGGCCTTATTTCAGACGGAAAATGTCACATCTATTTAAGGCTCTAAAACTTCCCGGTTTAAATTCCCGGCAAAGTATCCCGATACATTAATGTTTCTTTTTTTGAGAACGTGGAGAAAGATTTAAGCATTAATATTCAAGCAGACTATAGCAAAAGAAAACATCCCTTATATCCGGTTTTTCCCAATTTAAATTGGTCTTGTTTTAGCTTTGAAATGGAATTGTGGACGTCCTGTTACCCACAGGAAGAAAATTTCTATCGATTGTAATTCAATAAAACGTCCCTTAGCCTAATTTCTTGAGAAAACTAAGCCTTATTTTGAAAAATCGGCCATTAAAGTGGCCTTATTTCAGACGGAAAATGTCATATCCATTTACGGCTCTAAAACTTCCCGGTTTAAATTCCCAGCAAACTATCCCGATACATTAATGTTTCTTTTTTTGAGAACTTAGAGAAAGATTCAAACATTAATATTCAATCAGACCATAGCAAAAAAAAACCATCCCTTATATCCGGTTTTTCCCAATTTAAATTGGCCTTGTTTAAAATTTGAAATGGAATTGTGGACGTCCTGTTACCCACAGGAAGAAAATTTCTTCAAATTGTAATTCACTTAAACGTCCTTAATCTTAATTCCTTGAGAAAACTAGTCCTTATTTTGAAAAATCTGTCATTAAACAGGCCTTATTACAGACGGAAAATGTCACATCTATTTAAGGCTCTACAACTTCCCGGTTTAAATTCCCGGCAAACTATCCCGATACATTAATGTTTCTTTTTTTGAGAACGTGGAGAAAGATTCAAACATTAATATTCAATCAGACTATAGCAAAAAAAACCATCCCTTATATCCGGTTTTTCTCAATTTAAATTGGCCTTGTTTTAGCTTTAAAATGGAATTGTGGACGTCCTCTTACCCACAGGAAGAAAATTTCTTCCGATTGTAATTCAATAAAACGTCCCTTATCTTAATTTCTTGAGAAAACGAGGCCTTATTTAAAAAATCCGCCATTTGACTGGCCTTATTTCACACGGAAAATGTCACATCAATTTACGGCTCTAAAACTTCCAGGTTTAAATTCCTGGCAAACTATCCCGATACATTAATGTTTCTTTTTTTGAGAACTTGGAGAAAGATTCAAACATTAATATTCAATCAGACTATAGCAAAAGAAAACATCCCTTATATCCTGTTTTTCCCAATTTAAATTGGCCTTGTTTTAACTTTGAAATGGAATTATGGACGTCCTGTTACACACAGGAAGAACATTTCTTCAAATTGTAATTCACTTAAACGTCCCTAATCTTAATTTCTTGAGAAAAGTAGGCCTTATTTTGAAAAATCTGTCATTAAACAGGCCTTATTTCAGACGGAAAATGTCTCATCTATTTAAGGCTCTAAATTTTCCCGGTTTAATTCCCGGCAAACTATCCCGATACATTAATGTTTCTTTTTTTGAGAACGTGGAGAAAGATTCAAACATTAATATTCAATCATACTATAGCAAAAGAAAACATCCCTTATATCCTGTTTTTCCCAATTTAAATTGGCCTTGTTTTAACTTTGAAATGGAATTGTGGACGTCCTGTTACCCACAGGAAGAAAATTTCTTCAAATTGTAATTCACTTAAACGTCCCTAATCTTAATTTCTTGAGAAAACTAGGCCTTATTTTGAAAAATCGGCCATTAAACTGGCCTTATTTCAGACGGAAAATGTCACATCAATTTACGGCTCTAAAACATCCTGGTTTAAATTCCCGGCAAACTATCCCGATAAATTAATGTTTCTTTTTTTGAGAACGTGGAGAAAGATTCAAACATTATAATTCAATCAGACTATAGCAAAAGAAAACATCCCTTATATCCGGTTTTTTCCAATTTAAATTGGCCTTGATTTAGATTTGAAATGGAATTGTGGACGTCCTGTTACGCACAGGAAGAAAATTTCTACCGATTAAAATTCAAGAAAACGTCCCTTTTCTTAATTTCTTGAGAAAAATAAGCCTTATTTTCAAAAATCGGCCATTAAAGTGGCCTTATTTCAGACGGTAAATGTCTCATCTATTTAAGGCTCTAAAACTTTCCGGTTTAAATTCCCGGCAAACTATCCCGAAAAATTAATGTTTCTTTTTTTGAAAACTTGGAGAAAGATTCAAAAATTAATATTCAATCAGACTATAGCAAAAAAAACCATCCCTTATATCCGGTTTTTCCCAATTTAAATTGGCCTTGTTTTAGCTTTGAAATGGAATTGTGGACGTCTTGTTACCCACAGGAAGAAAATTTCTTCAAATTGTAATTCACTTAAACGTCCCTAATCTTAATTTCTTGAGAAAACTAGGCCTTATATTGAAAAATCGGCCATTAAACTGGCCTTATTTCAGACGGAAAATGTCACATCAATTTACGGCTCTAAAACATCCTGGTTTAAATTCCCGGCAAACTATCCCGATAAATTAATGTTTCTTTTTTTGAGAACGTGGAGAAAGATTCAAACATTAATATTCAATCAGACTATAGAAAAAGAAACCATCCCTTATATCCTGTTTTTCCCAATTTAAATTGGCCTTGTTTTAACTTTGAAATGGATTAGGGAACGTCCTGTTACCCACAGGAAGAAAATTTCTTCAAATTGTAATTCACTTAAACGTCCCTAATCTTAATTACTTGAGAAAACTAGGCCTAATTTTGAAAAATCTGTCATTAAACAGGCCTTATTTCAGACGGAAAATGTCACATCTATTTAAGGCTCTAAAACTTCCCGGTTTAAATTCCCGGCAAACTATCCCGATAAATTAATGTTTCTTTTTTTGAGAACGTGGAGAAAGATTCAAACATTAATATTCAATCATACTATAGCAATAGAAAACATCCCTTATAACCTGTTTTTCCTAATTTAAATTGGCCTTGTTTTAACTTTGAAATGGAATTGTGGACGTCCTGTTACCCACAGGAAGAAAATTTCTTCAAATTGTAATTCACTTCAACGTCCTTAATCTTAATTCCTTGAGAAAACTAGGCCTTATTTTGAAAAATCTGTCATTAAACAGGCCTTATTTCAGACGGAAAATGTCTCATCTATTAAAGGCTCTAAATTTTCCCGGTTTAAATTCCCGGCAAACTATCCCGATACATTAATGTTTCTTTTTTTGAGAACGTGGAGAAAGATTCAAACATTAATATTCAATCATACTATAGCAAAAAAAACCATCCCTTATATCCGGTTTTTCCCAATTTAAATTGGCCTTGTTTTTGCTTTGAAATGGAATTGTGGACGTCTTGTTACCCACAGGAAGAAAATTTCTTCAAATTGTAATTCACTTAAACGTCCCTAATCTTAATTTCTTGAGAAAACTAGGCCTTATTTTGAAAAATCGGCCATTAAACTGGCCTTATTTCAGACGGAAAATGTCACATCAATTTACGGCTCTAAAACATCCTGGTTTAAATTCCCGGCAAACTATCCCGATAAATTAATGTTTCTTTTTTTGAGAACGTGGAGAAAGATTCAAACATTAATATTCAATCAGACTATAGCAAAAGAAAACATCCTTTATATCCGGTTTTTCCCAATTTAAATTGGCCTTGTTTTAGATTTGAAATGGAATTGTGGACGTCCTGTTACCCACAGGAAGAAAATTTCTACCGACTGAAATTCAATAAAACGTCCCTTATCTTAATTTCTTGAGAAAAATAAGCCTTATTTTGAAAAATCTGTCATTAAACAGGCCTTATTTCAGACGGAAAATGTCACATCTATTTAAGGCTCTAAAACTTCCCGGTTTAAAATCCCGGCAAACTATCCCGATAAATTAATGTTTCTTTTTTTGAGAACTTGGAGAAAGATTCAAACATTAATATTCAATCAGACTATAGCAAAAAAAACCATTCCTTATATCCGGTTTTTCCCAATTTAAATTGGCCTTGTTTTAGCTTTGAAATGGAATTGTGGACGTCTTGTTACCCACAGGAAGAAAATTTCTTCAAATTGTAATTCACTTAAACGTCCCTAATTTTAATTTCTTGAGAAAACTAGGCCTTATTTTGAAAAATCTGTCATTAAACAGGCCTTATTTCAGACGGAAAATGTCTCATCTATTTAAGGCTCTAAAACTTCCCGGTTTAAATTCCCGGCAAACTATCCCGATAAATTAATGTTTCTTTTTTTGAGAACTTGGAAAAAGATTCAAACATTAATATTCAATCAGACTATAGGAAAAAAACCATCCCATATATCCGGTTTTTCCTAATTTAAAATGGCCTTGTTTTAACTTTGAAATGGAATTGTGGACGTCTTGTTACCCACAGGAAGAAAATTTCTTCAAATTGTAATTCACTTAAACGTCCCTAATCTTAATTTCTTGAGAAAAATAAGCCTTATTTTGAAAAATCGGCCATTAAAGTGGCCTTATTTCAGACGGAAAATGTCTCATCTATTTATGGCTCTAAAACTTCCCGGTTTAAATTCTCGGCAAACTATCCCGATAAATTAATGTTTCTTTTTTTGAGAACTTGGAGAAAGATTTAAACATTAATATTCAATCAGACTATAGCAAAAAAAACCATCCCTTATATCCGGTTTTTCCCAATTTAAATTGGCCTTGTTTTAGATTTGAAATGGAATTGTGGACGTCCTGTTACCCACAGGAAGAAAATTTCTACCGATTGAAATTCAATAAAACGTCCCTTATCTTAATTTCTTGAGATAAATAAGCCTTATTTTGAAAAATCGGCCATTAAAGTGGCCTTATTTCAGACGGAAAATGTCTCATCTATTTAAGGCTCTAAAACTTCCCGGTTTAAATTCCCGGCAAACTATCCCGATAAATTAATGTTTCATTTTTTGAGAACTTGGAGAAAGATTCAAACATTAATATTCAATCAGACTATAGCAAAAAAAACCATCCCTTATATCCGGTTTTTCCTAATTTAAATTGGCCTTGTATTAGCTTTGAAATGGAATTGTGGACGTCTTGTTACCCACAGGAAGAAAATTTCTTCAAATTGTAATTCACTTAAACGTCCCTAATCTTAATTTCTTGAGAAAACTAGGCCTTATTTTGAAAAATCTGTCATTAAACAGGCCTTATTTCAGACGGAAAATGTCTCATCTATTTAAGGCTCTAAAACTTCCCGGTTTAAATTCCCGGCAAACTATCCCGATAAATTAATGTTTCTTTTTTTGAGAACTTGGAAAAAGATTCAAACATTAATATTCAATCAGACTATTGCAAACGAAAACATCCCTTATATCCGGTTTTTCCCAATTTAAATTGGCTTTGTTTTAGATTTGAAATGGAATTGTGGACGTCCTGTTACCCACAGGAAGAAAATTTCTACCGATTGAAATTCAATAAAACGTCCCTTATCTTAATTTCTTGAGAAAAATAAGCCTTATTTTGAAAAATCGGCCATTAAAGTGGCCTTATTTCAGACGGAAAATGTCTCATCTATTTATGGCTCTAAAACTTCCCGGTTTAAATTCCCGGCAAACTATCCCGATAAATTAATGTTTCTTTTTTTGAGAACTTGGAGAAAGATTTAAACATTAATATTCAATCAGACTATAGCAAAAAAAACCATCCCTTATATCCGGTTTTTCCCAATTTAAATTGGCCTTGTTTTAGATTTGAAATGGAATTGTGGACGTCCTGTTACCCACAGGAAGAAAATTTCTACCGATTGAAATTCAATAAAACGTCCCTTATCTTAATTTCTTGAGATAAATAAGCCTTATTTTGAAAAATCGGCCATTCAACTGGCCTTATTTCAGACGGAAAAAGTCACATCAATTTACGGCTCTAATACTTCCAGGTTTAAATTCCTGGCAAACTATCCCGATACATTAATGTTTCTTTTTTTGAGAACTTGGAGAATGTTTCAAACATTAATATTCAATCAGACTTTAGCAAAAAAAACCATCCCTTATATCCGGTTTTTCCCAATTTAAATTGGCCTTGTTTTAACTTTGAAATGGAATTGTGGACGTCCTGTTACCCACAGGAAGAAAATTTCTTTCCATTGTTATTTATTAGATAGCCTTAAATCTACAAACATTGACATAACAAGGCCTAAATTCATTTTCTAAATTATTTCCATTTTCAAACAATTCTAATTTGTTGGCAATTCGAATTGTTTAGAATTTTGAATTAAGACAACGCCACAATGTGTTTCGAATTTAGTTGGAAGCTATGAGTACATCCACCTGACTCACAGGTGGCACTAAAAACTTAAGGTGGTTAAGTGACATTACATGTCAAGAGTTCACACGTTCTAGCATAGATGGAAAGACAGCAGATGTCAATTTGACAACTAACTTTTGAAAGTATTTCAAATTTTAATTATATATAATATTAAAATTTAATTGTATTTCTTCACATTGTAAATCACTAAAAAGCCTTAAATCTACAAACGTTGAGAAAACAAGGCCTTATATTGAAAAATCACCCTTTTAAACGGCCTAATTTCTGACGGAAAATGTCACATCAATTTACGGCTCTAAAACTTCTTGGTTTAAATTCCTGGCAAACTATCCCGATACATTAATGTTTCTTTTTTTGAGAACTTGGAGAATGATTCAAACATTAATATTCAATCAGACTATAGCAAAAGAAAACATCCCTTATATCCGGTTTTTCCCAATTTAAATTGGCCTTGTTTTAGCTTTGAAATGGAATTGTGGACGTCCTGTTACCCACAGGAAGAAAATTTCTACCGACTGAAATTCAATAAAACGTCCCTTCTCCTAATTTCTTGAGAAAAGTAGGCCTAATTTTGAAAAATCGGCCATTAAACTGGCCTTATTTCAGAAGGAAAATGTCACATCAATTTACGGCTCTAAAACTTCCAGGTTTAAATTCCTGGCAAACTATCCTGATACATTACTGTTTCTTTTTTTGAGAATTTGGAGAGAGATTCAAACATTAATATTCAATCAGACTATAGCAAAAGAAAACATCCCTTATATCCGGTTTTTCCCAATTTAAATTGGCCTTGTTTTAGCTTTGAAATGGAATTGCTGACGTCCTGTTACCCACAGGAAGAAAATTTCTACCGACAGAAATTCAATAAAACGTCCCTTATCTTAATTTCTTGAGAAAAGTAGGCCTTATTTTGAAAAATCGGCCATTAAACTGGCCCTATTTCAGAAGGAAAATGTCACATCAATTTACGGCTCTAAAACTTCCAGGTTTAAATTCCTGGCAAACTATCCTGATACATTACTGTTTCTTTTTTTGAGAATTTGGAGAAAGATTTAAACATTAATATTCAATCAGACTATAGCAAAAGAAAAGATCCCTTATATCCGGTTTTTCCCAATTTAAATTGGCCTAGTTTTAGCTTTGAAATGGAATTGTGGACGTCCTGTTACCCACAGGAAGAAAATTTCTACCGACTGAAATTCAATAAAACGTCCCTTATCTTAATTTCTTGAGAAAAGTAGGCCTTATTTTGAAAAATCGGCCATTAAACTGGCCCTATTTCAGAAGGAAAATGTCACATCAATTTACGGCTCTAAAACTTCCAGGTTTAAATTCCCGGCAAACTATCCCGATAAATTAATGTTTCTTTTTTTGAGAACGTGGAGAAAGATTCAAACATTAATATTCAATCAGACTATAGCAAAAGAAAACATCCCTTATATCCGGTTTTTCCCAATTTAAATTGGCCTTGTTTTAGTTTTGAAATGGAATTGTGGACGTCCTGTTACCCACAGGAAGAAAATTTCTACCGACTGAAATTCAATAAAACGTCCCTTATCTTAATTTCTTGAGTAAAGTAGGCCTTATTTTGAAAAATCGGCCATTAAGCTGGCCTTATTTCAGAAGGAAAATGTCACATCAATTTACGGCTCTAAAACTTCCAGGTTTAAATTCCTGGCAAACTATCCTGATACATTACTGTTTCTTTTTTTGAGAATTTGGAGAGAGATTCAAACAATAATATTCAATCAGACTATAGCAAAAGAAAACATCCCTTATATCCGGTTTTTCCCAATTTAAATTGGCCTTGTTTTAGCTTTGAAATGGAATTGTGGACGTCCTGTTACCCACAGGAAGAAAATTTCTACCGACTGAAATTCAATAAAACGTCCCTTATCTTAATTTCTTGAGAAAAGTAGGCCTTATTTTGAAAAATCGGCCATTAAACTGGCCCTATTTCAGAAGGAAAATGTCACATCAATTTACGGCTCTAAAACTTCCAGGTTTAAATTCCTGGCAAACTATCCTGATACATTACTGTTTCTTTTTTTGAGAATTTGGAGAAAGATTCAAACATTAAAATTCAATCAGACTATAGCAAAAGGAAACATCCCTTATATCCGGTTTTTCCCAATTTAAATTGGCCTTGTTATTGCTTTGAAATGGAATTGTGGACGTCCTGTTACCCACAGGAAGAAAATTTCTACAAATTGTAATTCACTTAAACGTCCCTAATCTTAATTTCTTGAGAAAAGTAGGCCTTATTTTGAAAAGTCGGCCATTAAACTGGCCTTATTTCAGAAGGAAAATGTCACATCAATTTACGGCTCTAAAACTTCCCGGTTTAAATTCCCGGCAAACTATCCCGATACATTAATGTTTCTTATTTTGAGAACGTGGAGAAAGATTCAAACATTAATATTCAATCAGACTATAGCAAAAAAAACCATCCCTTATATCCGGTTTTTCCCAATTTAAATTGGCATTGTTTTAGCTTTGAAATGGAATTGGGGACGTCCTGTTACCCACAGGAAGAAAATTTCTTCAAATTATAATTCACTTAAACGTCCCTAATCTTAATTACATGAGAAAACAAGGCCTAATTTTGAAAAATCTGTCATTAAACAGGCCTTATTTCAGACGGAAAATGTCACATCTATTTAAGGCTCTAAAACTTCCCGGTTTAAATTCCCGGCAAACTATCCCGATAAATTAATGTTTCTTTTTTTGAGAACTTGGAAAAAGATTCAAACATTAATATTCAATCAGACTATTGCAAACGAAAACATCCCTTATATCCGGTTTTTCCCAATTTAAATTGGCTTTGTTTTAGATTTGAAATGGAATTGTGGACGTCCTGTTACCCACAGGAAGAAAATTTCTACCGATTGAAATTCAATAAAACGTCCCTTATCTTAATTTCTTGAGAAAAATAAGCCTTATTTTGAAAAATCGGCCATTAAAGTGGCCTTATTTCAGACGGAAAATGTCTCATCTATTTAAGGCTCTAAAACTTCCCGGTTTAAATTCCCGGCAAACTATCCCGATAAATTAATGTTTCATTTTTTGAGAACTTGGAGAAAGATTCAAACATTAATATTCAATCAGACTATAGCAAAAAAAACCATCCCTTATATCCGGTTTTTCCTAATTTAAATTGGCCTTGTATTAGCTTTGAAATGGAATTGTGGACGTCTTGTTACCCACAGGAAGAAAATTTCTTCAAATTGTAATTCACTTAAACGTCCCTAATCTTAATTTCTTGAGAAAACTAGGCCTTATTTTGAAAAATCTGTCATTAAACAGGCCTTATTTCAGACGGAAAATGTCTCATCTATTTAAGGCTCTAAAACTTCCCGGTTTAAATTCCCGGCAAACTATCCCGATAAATTAATGTTTCTTTTTTTGAGAACTTGGAAAAAGATTCAAACATTAATATTCAATCAGACTATTGCAAACGAAAACATCCCTTATATCCGGTTTTTCCCAATTTAAATTGGCTTTGTTTTAGATTTGAAATGGAATTGTGGACGTCCTGTTACCCACAGGAAGAAAATTTCTACCGATTGAAATTCAATAAAACGTCCCTTATCTTAATTTCTTGAGAAAAATAAGCCTTATTTTGAAAAATCGGCCATTAAAGTGGCCTTATTTCAGACGGAAAATGTCTCATCTATTTATGGCTCTAAAACTTCCCGGTTTAAATTCCCGGCAAACTATCCCGATAAATTAATGTTTCTTTTTTTGAGAACTTGGAGAAAGATTTAAACATTAATATTCAATCAGACTATAGCAAAAAAAACCATCCCTTATATCCGGTTTTTCCCAATTTAAATTGGCCTTGTTTTAGATTTGAAATGGAATTGTGGACGTCCTGTTACCCACAGGAAGAAAATTTCTACCGATTGAAATTCAATAAAACGTCCCTTATCTTAATTTCTTGAGATAAATAAGCCTTATTTTGAAAAATCGGCCATTCAACTGGCCTTATTTCAGACGGAAAAAGTCACATCAATTTACGGCTCTAATACTTCCAGGTTTAAATTCCTGGCAAACTATCCCGATACATTAATGTTTCTTTTTTTGAGAACTTGGAGAATGTTTCAAACATTAATATTCAATCAGACTTTAGCAAAAAAAACCATCCCTTATATCCGGTTTTTCCCAATTTAAATTGGCCTTGTTTTAACTTTGAAATGGAATTGTGGACGTCCTGTTACCCACAGGAAGAAAATTTCTTTCCATTGTTATTTATTAGATAGCCTTAAATCTACAAACATTGACATAACAAGGCCTAAATTCATTTTCTAAATTATTTCCATTTTCAAACAATTCTAATTTGTTGGCAATTCGAATTGTTTAGAATTTTGAATTAAGACAACGCCACAATGTGTTTCGAATTTAGTTGGAAGCTATGAGTACATCCACCTGACTCACAGGTGGCACTAAAAACTTAAGGTGGTTAAGTGACATTACATGTCAAGAGTTCACACGTTCTAGCATAGATGGAAAGACAGCAGATGTCAATTTGACAACTAACTTTTGAAAGTATTTCAAATTTTAATTATATATAATATTAAAATTTAATTGTATTTCTTCACATTGTAAATCACTAAAAAGCCTTAAATCTACAAACGTTGAGAAAACAAGGCCTTATATTGAAAAATCACCCTTTTAAACGGCCTAATTTCTGACGGAAAATGTCACATCAATTTACGGCTCTAAAACTTCTTGGTTTAAATTCCTGGCAAACTATCCCGATACATTAATGTTTCTTTTTTTGAGAACTTGGAGAATGATTCAAACATTAATATTCAATCAGACTATAGCAAAAGAAAACATCCCTTATATCCGGTTTTTCCCAATTTAAATTGGCCTTGTTTTAGCTTTGAAATGGAATTGTGGACGTCCTGTTACCCACAGGAAGAAAATTTCTACCGACTGAAATTCAATAAAACGTCCCTTCTCCTAATTTCTTGAGAAAAGTAGGCCTAATTTTGAAAAATCGGCCATTAAACTGGCCTTATTTCAGAAGGAAAATGTCACATCAATTTACGGCTCTAAAACTTCCAGGTTTAAATTCCTGGCAAACTATCCTGATACATTACTGTTTCTTTTTTTGAGAATTTGGAGAGAGATTCAAACATTAATATTCAATCAGACTATAGCAAAAGAAAACATCCCTTATATCCGGTTTTTCCCAATTTAAATTGGCCTTGTTTTAGCTTTGAAATGGAATTGCTGACGTCCTGTTACCCACAGGAAGAAAATTTCTACCGACAGAAATTCAATAAAACGTCCCTTATCTTAATTTCTTGAGAAAAGTAGGCCTTATTTTGAAAAATCGGCCATTAAACTGGCCCTATTTCAGAAGGAAAATGTCACATCAATTTACGGCTCTAAAACTTCCAGGTTTAAATTCCTGGCAAACTATCCTGATACATTACTGTTTCTTTTTTTGAGAATTTGGAGAAAGATTTAAACATTAATATTCAATCAGACTATAGCAAAAGAAAAGATCCCTTATATCCGGTTTTTCCCAATTTAAATTGGCCTAGTTTTAGCTTTGAAATGGAATTGTGGACGTCCTGTTACCCACAGGAAGAAAATTTCTACCGACTGAAATTCAATAAAACGTCCCTTATCTTAATTTCTTGAGAAAAGTAGGCCTTATTTTGAAAAATCGGCCATTAAACTGGCCCTATTTCAGAAGGAAAATGTCACATCAATTTACGGCTCTAAAACTTCCAGGTTTAAATTCCCGGCAAACTATCCCGATAAATTAATGTTTCTTTTTTTGAGAACGTGGAGAAAGATTCAAACATTAATATTCAATCAGACTATAGCAAAAGAAAACATCCCTTATATCCGGTTTTTCCCAATTTAAATTGGCCTTGTTTTAGTTTTGAAATGGAATTGTGGACGTCCTGTTACCCACAGGAAGAAAATTTCTACCGACTGAAATTCAATAAAACGTCCCTTATCTTAATTTCTTGAGTAAAGTAGGCCTTATTTTGAAAAATCGGCCATTAAGCTGGCCTTATTTCAGAAGGAAAATGTCACATCAATTTACGGCTCTAAAACTTCCAGGTTTAAATTCCTGGCAAACTATCCTGATACATTACTGTTTCTTTTTTTGAGAATTTGGAGAGAGATTCAAACAATAATATTCAATCAGACTATAGCAAAAGAAAACATCCCTTATATCCGGTTTTTCCCAATTTAAATTGGCCTTGTTTTAGCTTTGAAATGGAATTGTGGACGTCCTGTTACCCACAGGAAGAAAATTTCTACCGACTGAAATTCAATAAAACGTCCCTTATCTTAATTTCTTGAGAAAAGTAGGCCTTATTTTGAAAAATCGGCCATTAAACTGGCCCTATTTCAGAAGGAAAATGTCACATCAATTTACGGCTTTAAAACTTCCAGGTTTAAATTCCTGGCAAACTATCCTGATACATTACTGTTTCTTTTTTTGAGAATTTGGAGAAAGATTCAAACATTAAAATTCAATCAGACTATAGCAAAAGGAAACATCCCTTATATCCGGTTTTTCCCAATTTAAATTGGCCTTGTTATTGCTTTGAAATGGAATTGTGGACGTCCTGTTACCCACAGGAAGAAAATTTCTACAAATTGTAATTCACTTAAACGTCCCTAATCTTAATTTCTTGAGAAAAGTAGGCCTTATTTTGAAAAGTCGGCCATTAAACTGGCCTTATTTCAGAAGGAAAATGTCACATCAATTTACGGCTCTAAAACTTCCCGGTTTAAATTCCCGGCAAACTATCCCGATACATTAATGTTTCTTATTTTGAGAACGTGGAGAAAGATTCAAACATTAATATTCAATCAGACTATAGCAAAAAAAACCATCCCTTATATCCGGTTTTTCCCAATTTAAATTGGCATTGTTTTAGCTTTGAAATGGAATTGGGGACGTCCTGTTACCCACAGGAAGAAAATTTCTTCAAATTATAATTCACTTAAACGTCCCTAATCTTAATTACATGAGAAAACAAGGCCTAATTTTGAAAAATCTGTCATTAAACAGGCCTTATTTCAGACGGAAAATGTCACATCTATTTAAGGCTCTAAAACTTCCCGGTTTAAATTCCCGGCAAACTATCCCGATAAATTAATGTTTCTTTTTTTGAGAACGTGGAGAAAGATTCAAACATTAATATTCAATCATACTTTAGCAATAGAAAACATCCTTTATAACCTGTTTTTCCTAATTTAAATTGGCCTTGTTTTAGCTTTGAAATGGAATTGTGGACGTCTTGTTACCCACAGGAAGAAAATTTCTTCAAATTGTAATTCACTTAAACGTCCCTAATCTTAATTTCTTGAGAAAACTAGGCCTTATTTTGAAAAATCGGCCATTAAACTGGCCTTATTTCAGACGGAAAATGTCACATCAATTTACGGCTCTAGAACATCCTGGTTTAAATTCCCGGCAAATTATCCCGATAAATTAATGTTTCTTTTTTTGAGAACCTGGAGAAAGATTCAAACATTAATATTCAATCAGACTATAGCAAAAGAAAACATCCCTTATATCCGGTTTTTCCCAATTTAAATTGGCCTTGTTTTAGATTTGAAATGAAATTGTGGACGTCCTGTTACCCACAGGAAGAAAATTTCTACCGATTGAAATTCAATAAAACGTCCCTTATCTTAATTTCTTGAGAAAAATAAGCCTTATTTTGAAAAATCGGCCATTAAAGTGGCCTTATTTCAGACGGAAAATGTCACATCAATTTACGGCTCTAAAACTTCCAGGTTTAAATTCCCGGCAAACTATCCCGATAAATTAATGTTTCTTTTTTTGAGAACGTGGAGAAAGATTCAAACATTAATATTCAATCAGACTATAGCAAAAGAAAACATCCCTTATATCCGGTTTTTCCCAATTTAAATTGGCCTTATTTTAGTTTTGAAATGGAATTGTGGACGTCCTGTTACCCACAGGAAGAAAATTTCTACCGACTGAAATTCAATAAAACGTCCCTTATCTTAATTTTTTGAGAAAAATAAGCCTTATTTTGAAAAATCGGCCATTAAACTGGCCTTATTTCAGACGGAAAATGTCACATAAATTTACGGCTCTAAAACTTCCAGGTTTAAATTCCTGGCAAACTATCCCGATACATTAATGTTTCTTTTTTTGAGAACTTGGAGAATGATTCAAACATTAATATTCAATCAGACTTTAGCAAAAAAAACCATCCCTTATATCCGGTTTTTCCCAATTTAAATTGGCCTTGTTTTAACTTTGAAATTGAATTGTGGACGTCCTGTTACCCACAGGAAGAAAATTTCTTTCCATTGTTATTTATTAGATAGCCTTAAATCTACAAACATTGATATAACAAGGCCTAAATTCATTTTCTAATTTATTTCTTTTTTCAAACAATTCTAATTTGTTGGCAATTCGAATTGTTTAGAATTTTGAATTAAGACAACGCCACAATGTGTGTCGAATTTAGTTGGAAGCTATGAGTACATCCACCTGACTCACAGGTGGCACTAAAAACTTAAGGTGGTTAAGTGACATTACATGTCAAGAGTTCACACGTTCTAGCATAGATGGAAAGACAGCAGATGTCAATTTGACAACTAACTTTTGAAAGTATTTCAAATTTTAATTATATATAATATTAAAATTTAATTGTATTTCTTCACATTGTAAATCACTAAAAAGCCTTAAATCTACAAACGTTGAGAAAACAAGGCCTTATATTGAAAAATCACCCTATTAAACGGCCTAATTTCTGACGGAAAATGTCACATCAATTTACGGCTCTAAAATTTCCAGGTTTAAATTCCTGGCAAACTATCCTGATACATTACTGTTTCTTTTTTTGAGAATTTGGAGAAAGATTCAAACATTAATATTCAATCAGACTATAGCAAAAGAAAACATCCCTTATATCCGGTTTTTCCCAATTTAAATTGGCCGTGTTTTAGCTTTGAAATGGAATTGTGGACGTCCTGTTACCCACAGGAAGAAAATTTCTACCGACTGAAATTCAATAAAACGTCCCTTATCTTAATTTCTTGAGAAAAGTAGGCCTTATTTTGAAAAATCGGCCATTAAACTGGCCTTATTTCAGAAGGAAAATGTCACATCAATTTACGGCTCTAAAACTTCCCGGTTTAAATTCCCGGCAAACTATACCGATACATTAATGTTTCTTATTTTGAGAACGTGGAGAAAGATTCAAACATTAATATTCAATCAGACTATAGCAAAAAAAACCATCCCTTATATCCGGTTTTTCCCAATTTAAATTGGCATTGTTTTAGCTTTGAAATGGAATTGTGGACGTCCTCTTACCCACAGGAAGAAATTTTCTTCAAATTGTAATTCACTTAAACGTCCCTAATCTTAATTTCTTGAGAATACGAGGCCTTATTTTGAAAAGGCCGCCATTTGACTGGCCTTATTTCAGACGGAAAATGTCACATCAATTTACGGCTCTAAAACTTCCCGGTTTAAATTCCCGGCAAACTATCCCGATAAATTAATGTTTCTTTTTTTGAAAACTTGGAGAAAGATTCAAACATTAATATTCAATCAGACTATAGCAAAAAAAACCATCCCTTATATCCGGTTTTTCCCAATTTAAATTGGCCTTGTTTTAGCTTTGAAATGGAATTGTGGACGTCTTGTTACCCACAGGAAGAAAATTTCTTCAAATTGTAATTCACTTAAACGTCCCTAATCTTAATTTCTTGAGAAAACTAGGCCTTATTTTGAAAAATCTGTCATTAAACAGGCCTTATTTCAGACGGAAAATGTCTCATCTATTAAAGGCTTTAAATTTTCCCGGTTTACATTCCCGGCAAACTATCCCGATACTTTAATGTTTCTTTTTTTGAGAACGTGGAGAAAGATTCAAACATTAATATTCAATCAGACTATAGCAAAAAAAACCATCCCTTATATCCGGTTTTTCCCAATTTAAATTGGCCTTGTTTTAGCTTTGAAATGGAATTGTGGACGTCTTGTTACCCACAGGAAGAAAATTTCTTCAAATTGTAATTCACTTAAACGTCCCTAATCTTAATTTCTTGAGAAAACTAGGCCTTTATTTGAAAAATCGGCCATTAAACTGGCCTTATTTCAGACGGAAAATGTCACATCAATTTACGGCTCTAAAACATCCTGGTTTTAATTCCCGACAAACTATCCCGATAAATTAATGTTTCTTTTTTTGAAAACGTGGAGAAAGATTCAAACATTAATATTCAATCATACTATAGCAATAGAAAACATCCCTTATAACCTGTTTTTCCTAATTTAAATTGGCCTTGTTTTAACTTTGAAATGGAATTGTGGACGTCCTGTTACCCACAGGAAGAGCATTTCTTCAAATTGTAATTCACTTAAACGTCCCTAATCTTAATTTCTTGAGAAAACTAGGCCTTATTTTGAAAAATCTGTCATTAAACAGGCCTTATTTCAGACGGAAAATGTCTCATCTATTAAAGGCTTTAAATTTTCCCGGTTTACATTCCCGGCAAACTATCCCGATACTTTAATGTTTCTTTTTTTGAGAACGTGGAGAAAGATTCAAACATTAATATTCAATCATACTTTAGCAAAAAAACCATCCCTTATATCCGGTTTTTCCCAATTTAAATTGGCCTTGTTTTAGCTTTGAAATGGAATTGTGGACGTCTTGTTACCCACAGGAAGAAAATTTCTTCAAATTGTAATTCACTTAAACGTCCCTAATCTTAATTTCTTGAGAAAACTAGGCCTTATTTTGAAAAATCGGCCATTAAACTGGCCTTATTTCAGACGGAAAATGTCACATCAATTTACGGCTCTAAAACATCCTGGTTTAAATTCCCGGCAAACTATCCCGATAAATTAATGTTTCTTTTTTTGAGAACCTGGAGAAAGATTGAAACATTATTATTCAATCAGACTATAGCAAAAGAAAACATCCCTTATATCCGGTTTTTCCCCATTTAAATTGGCCTTGTTTTAGATTTGAAATGGAATTGTGAACGTCCTGTTACCCACAGGAAGAAAATTTCTACCGACTGAAATTCATTAAAACGTCCCTTATCTTAATTTCTTGAGAAAAGTAGGCCTTATTTTGAAAAATCGGCCATTAAACTGGCCTTATTTCAGAAGGAAAATGTCACATCAAATTACGGCTCTAAAACTTCTCGGTTTAAATTCCCGGCAAACTATCCCGATACATTAATGTTTCTTATTTTGAGAACGTGGAGAATGATTCAAACATTAATATTCAATCAGACTTTAGCAAAAAAAACCATCCCGTATATCCGGTTTTTCCCAATTTAAATTGGCCTTGTTTTAACTTTGAAATGGAATTGTGGACGTCCTGTTACCCACAGGAAGAAAATTTCTTCAAATTGTAATTCACTTAAACGTCCCTAATCTTAATTTCTTGAGAAAACGAGGCCTTATTTTGAAAAGGCCGCCATTTGACTGGCCTTATTTCAGACGGAAAATGTCACATCAATTTACGGCTCTAAAACTTCCAGGTTTAAATTCCTGGCAAACTATCCCGATACATTAATGTTTCTTATTTTGAGAACGTGGAGAAAGATTCAAACATTAATATTCAATCAGACTATAGCAAAAAAAAACCATCCTTAATATCCGGTTTTTCCCAATTTAAATTGGTATTGTTTTAGCTTTGAGTTGGAATTGTGGACGTCCTGTTACCCACAGGAAGAAAATTTCTACCGATTGAAATTCAATAAAACGTCCCTTATCTTAATTTCTTGAGAAAAATAAGCCTTATTTTGAAAAATCGGCCATTAAAGTGGCCTTATTTCAGACGGAAAATGTCTCATCTATTTAAGGCTCTAAAACTTCCCGGTTTAAATTCCCGGCAAACTATCCCGATAAATTAATGTTTCTTTTTTTGAGAACTTGGAGAAAGATTCAAACATTAATATTCAATCAGACTATAGCAAAAAAAACCATCCCTTATATCCGGTTTTTCCCAATTTAAATTGGCCTTGTTTTAGCTTTGAAATGGAATTGTGGACGTCTTGTTACCCACAGGAAGAAAATTTCTTCAAATTGTAATTCACTTAAACGTCCCTAATCTTAATTTCTTGAGAAAACTAGGCCTTATTTTGAAAAATCGGCCATTAAACTGGCCTTATTTCAGACGGAAAATGTCACATCAATTTACGGCTCTAAAACATCCTGGTTTAAATTCCCGGCAAACTATCCCGATAAATTAATGTTTCTTTTTTTGAGAACCTGGAGAAAGATTGAAACATTATTATTCAATCAGACTATAGCAAAAGAAAACATCCCTTATATCCGGTTTTTCCCCATTTAAATTGGCCTTGTTTTAGATTTGAAATGGAATTGTGAACGTCCTGTTACCCACAGGAAGAAAATTTCTACCGACTGAAATTCATTAAAACGTCCCTTATCTTAATTTCTTGAGAAAAGTAGGCCTTATTTTGAAAAATCGGCCATTAAACTGGCCTTATTTCAGAAGGAAAATGTCACATCAAATTACGGCTCTAAAACTTCTCGGTTTAAATTCCCGGCAAACTATCCCGATACATTAATGTTTCTTATTTTGAGAACGTGGAGAATGATTCAAACATTAATATTCAATCAGACTTTAGCAAAAAAAACCATCCCGTATATCCGGTTTTTCCCAATTTAAATTGGCCTTGTTTTAACTTTGAAATGGAATTGTGGACGTCCTGTTACCCACAGGAAGAAAATTTCTTCAAATTGTAATTCACTTAAACGTCCCTAATCTTAATTTCTTGAGAAAACGAGGCCTTATTTTGAAAAGGCCGCCATTTGACTGGCCTTATTTCAGACGGAAAATGTCACATCAATTTACGGCTCTAAAACTTCCAGGTTTAAATTCCTGGCAAACTATCCCGATACATTAATGTTTCTTATTTTGAGAACGTGGAGAAAGATTCAAACATTAATATTCAATCAGACTATAGCAAAAAAAAACCATCCTTAATATCCGGTTTTTCCCAATTTAAATTGGTATTGTTTTAGCTTTGAGTTGGAATTGTGGACGTCCTGTTACCCACAGGAAGAAAATTTCTACCGATTGAAATTCAATAAAACGTCCCTTATCTTAATTTCTTGAGAAAAATAAGCCTTATTTTGAAAAATCGGCCATTAAAGTGGCCTTATTTCAGACGGAAAATGTCTCATCTATTTAAGGCTCTAAAACTTCCCGGTTTAAATTCCCGGCAAACTATCCCGATAAATTAATGTTTCTTTTTTTGAGAACTTGGAGAAAGATTCAAACATTAATATTCAATCAGACTATAGCAAAAAAAACCATCCCTTATATCCGGTTTTTCCCAATTTAAATTGGCCTTGTTTTAGCTTTGAAATGGAATTGTGGACGTCTTGTTACCCACAGGAAGAAAATTTCTTCAAATTGTAATTCACTTAAACGTCCCTAATCTTAATTCCTTGAGAAAACTAGGCCTTATTTTGAAAAATCTGTCATTAAACAGGCCTTATTTCAGACGGAAAATGTCACATCAATTTACGGCTCTAAAACATCCTGGTTTAAATTCCTGGCAAACTATCCCTATACATTAATGTTTCTTTTTTTGAGAACTTGGAGAATGATTCAAACATTAATATTCAATCCGACTTTAGCAAAAAAAACCATCCCTTATATCCGGTTTTTCCCAATTTAAATTGGCCTTGTTTTAACTTTGAAATGGAATTGTGGACGTCCTGTTACCCACAGGAAGAAAATTTCTTCAAATTGTTATTTATTAGATAGCCTTAAATCTACAAACATTGATATAACAAGGCCTAAATTCATTTTCTAAATTATTTCTTTTTTCAAACAATTCTAATTTGTTGGCAATTCGAATTGTTTAGAATTTTGAATTAAGACAACGCCACAATGTGTTTCGAATTTAGTTGGAAGCTATGAGTACATCCACCTGACTCACAGGTGGCACTAAAAACTTAAGGTGGTTAAGTGACATTACATGTCAAGAGTTCACACGTTCTAGCATAGATGGAAAGACAGCAGATGTCAATTTGACAACTAACTTTTGAAAGTATTTCAAATTTTAATTATATATAATATTAAAATTTAATTGTATTTCTTCACATTGTAAATCACTAAAAAGCCTTAAATCTACAAACGTTGAGAAAACAAGGCCTTATATTGAAAAATCACCCTTTTAAACGGCATAATTTCTGACGGAAAATGTCACATCAATTTACGGCTCTAAAACTTCCCGGTTTAAATTCCCGGCAAACTATCCCGATAAATTAATGTTTCTTTTTTTGAAAACGTGGAGAAAGATTCAAACATTAATATTCAGTCAGACTATAGCAAAAGAAAACATCCCTTATATCCGGTTTTTCCCAATTTAAATTGGCATTGTTTTAGCTTTGAAATGGAATTGTGGACGTCCTCTTACCCACAGGAAGAAAATTTCTTCAAATTGTAATTCACTTAAACGTCCCTAATCTTAATTTCTTGAGAAAAGTAGGCCTTATTTTGAAAAATCGGCCATTAAACTGGCCTTATTTCAGAAGGAAAATGTCACATCAATTTACGGCTCTAAAACTTCCAGGTTTAAATTCCTGGCAAACTATCCCGATAAATTAATGTTTCTTTTTTTGAGAACGTGGAGAAAGATTCAAGCATTAATATTCAATTAAACTATAGCAAAAGAAACCATCCCTTATAACCGGTTTTTTCCAATTAAATTGTCCTAGTTTTAGCTTTGAAATGGAATTGTGGACGTCCTGTTACCCACAGGATGAAAATTTTTTCCGATTGTAAATCAATAAAACGTCCCTTATCTTAATTTCTTTAGAAAACTAGGCCTTATTTTGAAAAATCGGCCATTAAAGTGGCCTTATGTCAGACGGAAAATGTCATATCCATTTACGGCTCTAAAACTTCCAGGTTTAAATTCCTGGCAAACTATCCCGATACATTAATGTTTCTTTTTTTGAGAACGTGGAGAAAGATTTAAACATTAATATTAAACAGACTATAGCAAAAGAAAACATCCCTTATATCCGGTTTTTCCCAATTTAAATTGGCCTTGTTTTAGCTTTGAAATGGAATTGTGGACGTCCTGTTACCCACAGGAAGGAAATTTCTTCGGATTGTAATTCAATAAAACGTCCCTTATCGTAATTTCTTGGGAAAACTAGGCCTTATTTTGAAAAATCGGCCATTAAACTGGCCTTATTTCAGACGGAAAATGGCTCATCAATTTACGGCTCTAAAACTTCCCGATTTAAATTCCCGGCAAACTATCCCGATATATTAATGTTTCTTTTTTTGAGAACTTGGAGAAATATTCAAACATTAATATTCAATCAGACTATAGCAAAAGAAAACATCCCTTTTATCCGGTTTTTCCCAATTTAAATTAGCCTTGTTTTAGCTTTGAAATGGAATTGTGGACGTCCTGTTACCCACAGGAAGAAAATTTCTTCAAATTGTAATTCACTTAAACGTTCCTTATCTTAATTTCTTGGGAAAACTAGGCCTTATATTGAAAAATCCGCCATTTGACTGGCCTTATTTCAGACGGAAAATGTCACATCAATTTACGGCTCTAAAACTTCCCGGTTTAAATTCCCGGCAAACTATCCCGATACATTAATGTTTCTTTTTTTGAGAACGTGGAGAAAGATTTAAACATTAATATTCAATCAGACTATAGCAAAAGAAAACATCCCTTTTATCCGGTTTTTCCCAATTTAAATTAGCCTTGTTTTAGCTTTGAAATGGAATTGTGGACGTCCTGTTACCCACAGGAAGAAAATTTCTTCAAATTGTAATTCGCTTAAACGTTCCTTATCTTAATTTCTTGGGAAAACTTAGCCTTATTTTGAAAAATCGGCCATTAAAGTGGCCTTATTTCAGACGGAAAATGTCATATCCATTTACGGCTCTAAAACTTCCCGGTTTAAATTCCCGGCAAACTATCCCGATACATTAATGTTTCATTTTTTGAGAACGTGGAGAAAGATTTAAACATTAATATTCAATCAGACTATAGCAAAAGAAAACATCCCTTTTATCCGGTTTTTCCCAATTTAAATTAGCCTTGTTTAAGCTTTGAAATGGAATTGTGGACGTCCTGTTACCCACAGGAAGAAAATTTCTATCGATTGTAATTCAATGAAACGTCCCTTATCCTAATTTCTTGAGAAAACTAAGCCTTATTTTGAAAAATCGGCCATTAAAGTGGCCTTATTTCAGACGGAAAATGTCATATCCATTTACGGCTCTAAACCTTCCCGGTTTAAATTCCCGGCAAACTATCCCGACAAATTAATGTTTTTTTTTTTTTGAGAACGTGGAGAAAGATTCAAACATTAATATTCAATCAGACTATAGCAAAAAAAAACCATCCCATATATCTGGTTTTTCCCAATTTAAATTGGCCTTGTTTAAACTTTTGAAATGGAATTGTGGACGTCCTGTTACCCACAGGAAGAAAATTTCTTCAAATTGTAATTCACTTAAACGTCCCTAATCTTAATTTCTTGAGAAAACGAGGCCTTATTTTGAAAAATCCGCCATTTGACTGGCCTTATTTCAGACGGAAAATGTCACATCAATTTACGGCTCTAAAACTTCCAGGTTTAAATTCCCGGCAAACTATCCCGATACATTAATGTTTCTTTTTTTGAGAACGTGGAGAAATATTTAAACATTAATATTCAATCAGACTATAGCAAAAGAAAACATCCCTTTTATCCGGTTTTTCCCAATTAAAATTGGCCTTGTTTTAGCTTTGAAATGGAATTGTGGACGTCCTGTTACCCACAGGAAGAAAATTTCATCCGATTGTAATTCAATAAAACGTCCCCAATCTTAATTAACTGGAAAAACTAGGTCTTATTATGAAAAATCTGTCATTAAACAGGCCTTATTTCAGACGGAAAATGTCATATCTATTTAAGGCTCTAAAACTTCCCGGTTTAAATTCCCGGCAAACTATCCCGATACATTAATGTTTCTTTTTTTAAGAACGAGGAGAATGATTTAATCATTAATATTCAATCAGACTATAGCAAAAGAAAACATCCCTTTTTTCCGGTTTTTCCCAATTTAAATTAGACTTGTTTTAGCTTTAAATGGAATTGTGGACGTCCTGTTACCCACAGGAAGAAAATTTCTATCGATTGTAATTCAATAAAACGTCCCTTATCCTAATTTCTTGAGAAAACTAAGCCTTATTTTGAAAAATCGGCCATTAAAGTGGCCTAATTTCAGACGGAAAATGTCATATCCATTTACGGCTCTAAACCTTCCCGGTTTAAATTCCCGGCAAACTATCCCGACAAATTAATGTTTTTTTTTTGAGAACGTGAAGAAAGATTCAAACATTAATATTCAATCAGACTATAGCAAAAAAAAACCATCCCATATATCTGGTTTTTCCCAATTTAAATTGGCATTGTTTTAGCTTTGAAATGGAATTGTGGACGTCCTGTTTCCCACAGGAAGAAAATTTCTTCAAATTGTAATTCACTTAAACGTCCCTTATCTTAATTTGTTGAGAAAACTAGGCCTTATTTTGAAAAATCTGTCATTAAACAGGCCTTATTTCAGACGGAAAATGTCACATCAATTTACGGCTCTAAAACTTCCAGGTTTAAATTCCCGGCAAACTATCCCGATACATTAATGTTTCTTTTTTTGAGAACGTGGAGAAAGATTTAAACATTAATATTCAATCAGACTAAAGCAAAAGAAAACATCCCTTTTATCCGGTTTTTCCCAATTAAAATTGGCCTTGTTTTAGCTTTGAAATGGAATTGTGGACGTCCTGTTACCCACAGGAAGAAAATTTCTTCCGATTGTAATTCAATAAAACGTCCCCAATCTTAATTAATTGGAAAAACTAGGTCTTTTTATGAAAAATCTGTCATTAAACAGGCCTTATTTCAGACGGAAAATGTCACACCATTTTACGGCTCTAAACCTTCCCGGTTTAAATTCCCGGCAAACTATCCCGACAAATTAATGTTTCTTTTTTTGAGAACGTGGAGAAAGATTCAAACATTAATATTCAATCAGACTATAGCAAAAAAAAATACCATCCCTTATATCCGGTTTTTCCCAATGTAAATTGGCATTGTTTTAGCTTTGAAATGGAATTGTGGACGTCCTGTTACCCACAGGAAGAAAATTTCTTCAAATTGTAATTCACTTAAACGTCCCTAATCTTAATTTCTTGAGAAAACGAGGCCTTATTTTGAAAAATCCGCCATTTGACTGGCCTTATTTCAGACGGAAAATGTCACATCAATTTACGGCTCTAAAACTTCCAGGTTTAAATTCCCGGCAAACTATCCCGATACTTTAATGTTTCTTTTTTTGAGAACGTGGAGAAAGATTTAAACATTAATATTCAATCAGACTATAGCAAAAGAAAACATCCCTTTTTTCCGGTTTTTCCCAATTAAAATTGGCCTTGTTTTAACTTTGAAATGGAATTGTGGACGTCCTGTTACCCACAGGAAGAAAATTTCATCCGATTGTAATTCAATAAAACGTCCCCAATCTTAATTAACTGGAAAAACTAGGTCTTATTATGAAAAATCTGTCATTAAACAGGCCTTATTTCAGACGGAAAATGTCATATCTATTTAAGGCTCTAAAACTTCCCGGTTTAAATTCCCGGCAAACTATCCCGATACATTAATGTTTCTTTTTTTAAGAACGAGGAGAATGATTTAATCATTAATATTCAATCAGACTAAAGCAAAAGAAAACATCCCTTTTTTCCGGTTTTTCCCAATTTAAATTAGCCTTGTTTTAGCTTTAAATGGAATTGTGGACGTCCTGTTACCCACAGGAAGAAAATTTCTATCGATTGTAATTCAATAAAACGTCCCTTATCCTAATTTCTTGAGAAAACTAAGCCTTATTTTGAAAAATCGGCCATTAAAGTGGCCTAATTTCAGACGGAAAATGTCATATCCATTTACGGCTCTAAACCTTCCCGGTTTAAATTCCCGGCAAACTATCCCGATAAATTAATGTTTTTTTTTTGAGAACGTGAAGAAAGATTCAAACATTAATATTCAATCAGACTATAGCAAAAAAAAACCATCCCATATATCTGGTTTTTCCCAATTTAAATTGGCATTGTTTTAGCTTTGAAATGGAATTGTGGACGTCCTGTTTCCCACAGGAAGAAAATTTCTTCAAATTGTAATTCACTTAAACGTCCCTTATCTTAATTTGTTGAGAAAACTAGGCCTTATTTTGAAAAATCAGTCATTAAACAGGCCTTATTTCAGACGGAAAATGTCACATCAATTTACGGCTCTAAAACTTCCAGGTTTAAATTCCCGGCAAACTATCCCGATACATTAATGTTTCTTTTTTTGAGAACGTGGAGAAAGATTTAATCATTAATATTCAATCAGACTATAGCAAAAGAAAACATCCCTTTTTTCCGGTTTTTCCCAATTTAAATTAGCCTTGTTTTAGCTTTGAAATGGAATTGTGGACGTCCTGTTACCCACAGGAAGAAAATTTCTATCGATTGTAATTCAATAAAACGTCCCTTATCCTAATTTCTTGAGAAAACTAAGCCTTATTTTGAAAAATCGGCCATTAAAGTGGCCTTATTTCAGACGGAAAATGTCATATCCATTTACGGTTCTAAACCTTCCCGGTTTAAATTCCCGGCAAACTATCCCGACAAATTAATGTTTCTTTTTTTGAGAACGTGGAGAAAGATTCAAACATTAATATTCAATCAGACTATAGCAAAAAAAAATACCATCCCTTATATCCGGTTTTTCCCAATTTAAATTGGCCTTGTTTTAGCTTTGAAATGGAATTGTGGACGTCCTGTTACCCACAGGAAGAAAATTTCTACCGATTGAAATTCAATAAAACGTCCCTTATCTTAATTTTGTGAGAAAAATAAGTCTTAGTTTGAAAAATCGGCCATTAAACTGGCCTTATTTCAGACGGAAAATGTCACACCATTTTACGGCTCTAAACCTTCCCGGTTTAAATTCCCGGCAAACTATCCCGACAAATTAATGTTTCTTTTTTTGAGAACGTGGAGAAAGATTCAAACATTAATATTCAATCAGACTATAGCAAAAAAAAATACCATCCCTTATATCCGGTTTTTCCCAATGTAAATTGGCATTGTTTTAGCTTTGAAATGGAATTGTGGACGTCCTGTTACCCACAGGAAGAAAATTTCTTCCGATTGTAATTCACTTAAACGTCCCCAATCTTAATTTCTTGAGAAAACTAGGCCTTATTTTGAAAAATCGGCCATTAAACTGGCCTTATTTCAGACGGAAAATGTCATATCAATTTACGGCTCTTAAACTTCCCGGTTTAAATTCCCGGCAAACTATCCCGATAAATTAATGTTTCTTTTTTTGAGAACGTGGAGAAAGATTCAAACATTAATAGTCAATCAGACTATAGCAAAAGAAAACATCCCTTATATCCGGTTTTTCCCAATTTAAATTGGCCTTGTATTAGCTTTGAAATGGAATTGTGGACGTCCTGTTACCCACAGGAAGAAAATTTCTTCAAATTGTAATTCACTTAAACGTCCCTAATCTTAATTTCTTGAGAAAACTAGGCCTTATTTTGAAAAATCGGCCATTAAACTGGCCTTATTTCAGACGGAAAATGTCACATCAATTTACGGCTCTAAAACTTCCCGGTTTAAATTCCCGGCAAACTATCCCGACAAATTAATGTTTCTTTTTTTGAGAACGTGGAGAAAGATTCAAACATTAATATTCAATCAGACTATAGCAAAAAAATACCATCCCTTATATCCGGTTTTTCCCAATTTAAATTGGCCTTGTTTTAACTTTGAAATGGAATTGTGGACGTCCTGTTACCCACAGGAAGAAAATTTCTTCAAATTGTAATTCACTTAAACGTCCCTAATCTTAATTTCTTGAGAAAACTAGGCCTTATTTTGAAAAATCGGCCATTAAACTGGCCTTATTTCAGACGGAAAATGTCATATCAATTTACGGCTCTTAAACTTCCCGGTTTAAATTCCCGGCAAACTATCCCGATACATTTATGTTTCTTTTTTTGAGAACGTGGGAAAAGATTCAAACATTAATATTCAATCAGACTATAGCAAAAGAAAACATCCCTTATATCCTGTTTTTCCCAATTTAAATTGGCCTTGTTTAAACTTTGAAATGGAATTGTGGACGTCCTGTTACCTACAGGAAGAAAATTTCTATCGATTGTAATTCAATAAAACGTCCCTTATCCTAATTTCTTGAGAAAACTAAGCCTTATTTTGAAAAATCGGCCATTAAAGTGGCCTAATTTCAGACGGAAAATGTCATATCCATTTACGGCTCTAAACCTTCCCGGTTTAAATTCCCGGCAAACTATCCCGATAAATTAATGTTTTTTTTTTGAGAACGTGAAGAAAGATTCAAACATTAATATTCAATCAGACTATAGCAAAAAAAAACCATCCCATATATCTGGTTTTTCCCAATTTAAATTGGCATTGTTTTAGCTTTGAAATGGAATTGTGGACGTCCTGTTTCCCACAGGAAGAAAATTTCTTCAAATTGTAATTCACTTAAACGTCCGTTATCTTAATTTGTTGAGAAAACTAGGCCTTATTTTGAAAAATCAGTCATTAAACAGGCCTTATTTCAGTCGGAAAATGTCACATCAATTTACGGCTCTAAAACTTCCAGGTTTAAATTCCCGGCAAACTATCCCGATACATTAATGTTTCTTTTTTTGAGAACGTGGAGAAAGATTTAATCATTAATATTCAATCAGACTATAGCAAAAGAAAACATCCCTTTTTTCCGGTTTTTCCCAATTTAAATTAGCCTTGTTTTAGCTTTGAAATGGAATTGTGGACGTCCTGTTACCCACAGGAAGAAAATTTCTATCGATTGTAATTCAATAAAACGTCCCTTATCCTAATTTCTTGAGAAAACTAAGCCTTACTTTGAAAAATCGGCCATTAAAGTGGCCTTATTTCAGACGGAAAATGTCATATCCATTTACGGTTCTAAACCTTCCCGGTTTAAATTCCCGGCAAACTATCCCGACAAATTAATGTTTTTTTTTTTGAGAACGTGGAGAAAGATTCAAACATTAATATTCAATCAGACTATAGCAAAAGAAAACATCCCTTATATCCGGTTTTTCCCAATTTAAATTGGCCTTGTTTTAGCTTTGAAATGGAATTGTGGACGTCCTGTTACCCACAGGAAGAAAATTTCTACCGATTGAAATTCAATAAAACGTCCCTTATCTTAATTTTGTGAGAAAAATAAGTCTTAGTTTGAAAAATCGGCCATTAAACTGGCCTTATTTCAGACGGAAAATGTCACACCATTTTACGGCTCTAAACCTTCCCGGTTTAAATTCCCGGCAAACTATCCCGACAAATTAATGTTTCTTTTTTTGAGAACGTGGAGAAAGATTCAAACATTAATATTCAATCAGACTATAGCAAAAAAAAATACCATCCCTTATATCCGGTTTTTCCCAATGTAAATTGGCATTGTTTTAGCTTTGAAATGGAATTGTGGACGTCCTGTTACCCACAGGAAGAAAATTTCTTCCGATTGTAATTCACTTAAACGTCCCCAATCTTAATTTCTTGAGAAAACTAGGCCTTATTTTGAAAAATCGGCCATTAAACTGGCCTTATTTCAGACGGAAAATGTCATATCAATTTACGGCTCTTAAACTTCCCGGTTTAAATTCCCGGCAAACTATCCCGATAAATTAATGTTTCTTTTTTTGAGAACGTGGAGAAAGATTCAAACATTAATAGTCAATCAGACTATAGCAAAAGAAAACATCCCTTATATCCGGTTTTTCCCAATTTAAATTGGCCTTGTATTAGCTTTGAAATGGAATTGTGGACGTCCTGTTACCCACAGGAAGAAAATTTCTTCAAAATGTAATTCACTTAAACGTCCCTAATCTTAATTTCTTGAGAAAACTAGGCCTTATTTTGAAAAATCGGCCATTAAACTGGCCTTATTTCAGACGGAAAATGTCACATCAATTTACGGCTCTAAAACTTCCCGGTTTAAATTCCCGGCAAACTATCCCGACAAATTAATGTTTCTTTTTTTGAGAACGTGGAGAAAGATTCAAACATTAATATTCAATCAGACTATAGCAAAAAAATACCATCCCTTATATCCTGTTTTTCCCAATTTAAATTGGCCTTGTTTAAACTTTGAAATGGAATTGTGGACGTCCTGTTACCCACAGGAAGAAAATTTCTTCAAATTGTAATTCACTTAAACGTCCCTAATCTTAATTTCTTGAAAAAACTAGGCCTTATTTTGAAAAATCAGTCATTAAACAGGCCTTATTTCAGACGGAAAATGTCACATCAATTTACGGCTCTAAAACTTCCAGGTTTAAATTCCCGGCAAACTATCCCGATACATTAATGTTTCTTTTTTTGAGAACGTGGAGAAAGATTTAATCATTAATATTCAATCAGACTATAGCAAAAGAAAACATCCCTTTTTTCCGGTTTTTCCCAATTTAAATTAGCCTTGTTTTAGCTTTGAAATGGAATTGTGGACGTCCTGTTACCCACAGGAAGAAAATTTCTATCGATTGTAATTCAATAAAACGTCCCTTATCCTAATTTCTTGAGAAAACTAAGCCTTATTTTGAAAAATCGGCCATTAAAGTGGCCTTATTTCAGACGGAAAATGTCATATCCATTTACGGTTCTAAACCTTCCCGGTTTAAATTCCCGGCAAACTATCCCGACAAATTAATGTTTTTTTTTTTGAGAACGTGGAGAAAGATTCAAACATTAATATTCAATCAGACTATAGCAAAAGAAAACATCCCTTATATCCGGTTTTTCCCAATTTAAATTGGCCTTGTTTTAGCTTTGAAATGGAATTGTGGACGTCCTGTTACCCACAGGAAGAAAATTTCTACCGATTGAAATTCAATAAAACGTCCCTTATCTTAATTTTGTGAGAAAAATAAGTCTTAGTTTGAAAAATCGGCCATTAAACTGGCCTTATTTCAGACGGAAAATGTCACACCATTTTACGGCTCTAAACCTTCCCGGTTTAAATTCCCGGCAAACTATCCCGACAAATTAATGTTTCTTTTTTTGAGAACGTGGAGAAAGATTCAAACATTAATATTCAATCAGACTATAGCAAAAAAAAATACCATCCCTTATATCCGGTTTTTCCCAATGTAAATTGGCATTGTTTTAGCTTTGAAATGGAATTGTGGACGTCCTGTTACCCACAGGAAGAAAATTTCTTCCGATTGTAATTCACTTAAACGTCCCCAATCTTAATTTCTTGAGAAAACTAGGCCTTATTTTGAAAAATCGGCCATTAAACTGGCCTTATTTCAGACGGAAAATGTCATATCAATTTACGGCTCTTAAACTTCCCGGTTTAAATTCCCGGCAAACTATCCCGATAAATTAATGTTTCTTTTTTTGAGAACGTGGAGAAAGATTCAAACATTAATAGTCAATCAGACTATAGCAAAAGAAAACATCCCTTATATCCGGTTTTTCCCAATTTAAATTGGCCTTGTATTAGCTTTGAAATGGAATTGTGGACGTCCTGTTACCCACAGGAAGAAAATTTCTTCAAATTGTAATTCACTTAAACGTCCCTAATCTTAATTTCTTGAGAAAACTAGGCCTTATTTTGAAAAATCGGCCATTAAACTGGCCTTATTTCAGACGGAAAATGTCACATCAATTTACGGCTCTAAAACTTCCCGGTTTAAATTCCCGGCAAACTATCCCGATAAATTAATGTTTCTTTTTTTGAGAACGTGGAGAAAGATTCAAACATTAATAGTCAATCAGACTATAGCAAAAGAAAACATCCCTTATATCCGGTTTTTCCCAATTTAAATTGGCCTTGTTTTAACTTTGAAATGGAATTGTGGACGTCCTGTTACCCACAGGAAGAAAATTTCTTCAAATTGTAATTCACTTAAACGTCCCTAATCTTAATTTCTTGAGAAAACTAGGCCTTATTTTGAAAAATCGGCCATTAAACTGGCCTTATTTCAGACGGAAAATGTCATATCAATTTACGGCTCTTAAACTTCCCGGTTTAAATTCCCGGCAAACTATCCCGATACATTTATGTTTCTTTTTTTGAGAACGTGGGAAAAGATTCAAACATTAATATTCAATCAGACTATAGCAAAAGAAAACATCCCTTATATCCTGTTTTTCCCAATTTAAATTGGCCTTGTTTAAACTTTGAAATGGAATTGTGGACGTCCTGTTACCCACAGGAAGAAAATTTCTTCAAATTGTAATTCACTTAAACGTCCCTAATCTTAATTTCTTGAGAAAACTATGCCTTATTATGAAAAATCTGTCATTAAACAGGCCTTATTTCAGACGGAAAATGTCACATCTATTTAAGGCTCTAAAACTTCCCGGTTTAAATTCCCGGCAAACTATCCCGATACATAAATGTTTCTTTTTTTGAGAACGTGGGGAATGATTCAAACATTAATATTCAATCAGACTATAGCAAAAGAAAACATCCCTTATATCCTGTTTTTCCCAATTTAAATTGGCCTTGTTTTAACTTTGAAATGGAATTGTGGACGTCCAGTTACCCACAGGAAGAAAAATTTTTCAAATTGTAATTCACTTAAACGTCCCTAATCTTAATTTCTTGAGAAAACTAGGCCTTATTTTGAAAAATCGGCCATTAAACTGGCCTTATTTCAGACGGAAAATGTCACATCAATTTACGGCTCTAAAACTTCCCGGTTTAAATTCCCGGCAAACTATCCCGACAAATTAATGTTTCTTTTTTTGAGAACGTTAAGAAAGATTCAAACATTAATATTCAATCAGACTATAGCAAAAAAATACCATCCCTTATATCCGGTTTTTCCCAATTTAAATTGGCCTTGTTTTAACTTTGAAATGGAATTGTGGACGTCCTGTTACCCACAGGAAGAAAATTTCTTCAAATTGTAATTCACTTAAACGTCCCTAATCTTAATTTCTTGAGAAAACTAGGCCATATTTTGAAAAATCGGCCATTAAACTGGCCTTATTTCAGACGGAAAATTTCATATCAATTTACGGCTCTTAAACTTCCCGGTTTAAATTCCCGGCAAACTATCCCGATAAATTAATGTTTTTTTTTGAGAACGTGGAGAAAGATTCAAACATTAATATTCAATCAGACTATAGCAAAAGAAAACATCCCTTATATCCGGTTTTCCCAATTCAAATTGGCCTTGTTTTAGATTTGAAATGGAATTGTGGACGTCCTGTTACCCACAGGAAGAAAATTTCTTCAAATTGTAATTCACTTAAACGTCCCTAATCTTAATTTCTTGAGAAAACTAGGCCATATTTTGAAAAATCGGCCATTAAACTGGCCTTATTTCAGACGGAAAATGTCACATCAATTCACGGCTCTAAAACCTCCAGGTATAAATTTCTGGCAAACTATCCCGGTACATTAATGTTTCTTTTTTTGAGAACGTGGAGAAAGATTCAAGCATGAATATTCAATTAGACTATAGCAAAAGAAAACATCCCTTATATCCGGTTTTTCCCTATTTAAATTGGCCTTGTTTTAGCTATGAAATGGAATTGTGGACGTCCTGTTACCCACAGGAAGAAAATTTCTTCAAATTGTTATTTATTAGATAGCCTTAAATCTACAAACATTGACATAACAAGGCCTAAATTCATTTTCTAAATTATTTCTTTTTTCAAACAATTCTAATTTGTTGGCAATTCGAATTGTTTAGAATTTTGAATTAAGACAACGCCACAATGTGTTTCGAATTTAGTTGGAAGCTATGAGTACATCCACCTGACTCACAGGTGGCACTAAAAACTTAAGGTGGTTAAGTGACATTACATGTCAAGAGTTCACACGTTCTAGCATAGATGGAAAGACAGCAGATGTCAATTTGACAACTAACTTTTGATAGTATTTCAAATTTTAATTGTATATAATATTAAAATTTAATTGTATTTCTTCACATTGTAAATCACTAAAAAGCCTTAAATCTAAAAACGTTGAGAAAACAAAGCCTTATATTGAAAAAACACCCTTTTAAACGGCCTAATTTCTGACGGAAAATGTCACATCAATTTACGGCTCTAAAACTTCCCGGTTTAAATTCCCGGCAAACTATCCCGATAAATTAATGTTTCTTTTTTTGAGAACGTGGAGAAAGATTCAAACATTAATATTCAATCAGACTATAGCAAAAGAAAACATCCCTTATATCCTGTTTTTCCCAATTTAAATTGGCCTTGTTTAAACTTTGAAATGGAATTGTGGACGTCCTGTTACCCACAGGAAGAAAATTTCTTCAAATTGTAATTCACTTAAACGTCCCTAATCTTAATTTCTTGAAAAAACTAGGCCTTATTTTGAAAAATCTGTCATTAAACAAGCCTTATTTCAGACGGAAAATGTCACATCTATTTAAGGCTCTAAAACTTCCCGGTTTAAATTCCCGGCAAACTATCCCGATACATTTATGTTTCTTTTTTTGAGAACGTGGGAAAAGATTCAAACATTAATATTCAATCAGACTATAGCAAAAGAAAACATCCCTTATACCCGGTTTTTCCCAATTTAAATTGGCCTTGTTTAAACTTTGAAATGGAATTGTGGACGTCCTGTTACCCACAGGAAGAAAATTTCTTCAAATTGTAATTCACTTAAACGTCCCTAATCTTAATTTCTTGAGAAAACTATGCCTTATTATGAAAAATCTGTCATTAAACAGGCCTTATTTCAGACGGAAAATGTCACATCTATTTAAGGCTCTAAAACTTCCGGGTTTAAATTCCCGGCAAACTATTCCGCTAAATAATAATTCTTTTTATAAGAACGTGGAGTAAGATTCAAACATAAATATTCAATCAGACTATAGCAAAAAAAACCATCCCTTATATCCGGTTTTTCCCAATTTAAATTGGCCTTGTTTAAACTTTTGAAATGGAATTGTGGACGTCCTGTTACCCACAGGAAGAAAATTTCTTCAAATTGTAATTCACTTAAACGTCCCTAATCTTAATTTCTTGGGAAAACTATGCCTTATTATGAAAAATCTGTCATTAAACTGGCCTTATTTCAGACGGAAAATGTCACATCAATTTACGGCTCTAAAACTTCCCGGTTTAAATTCCCGGCAAACTATCCCGACAAATTAATGTTTCTTTTTTTGAGAACGTGGTGAAAGATTCAAACATTAATATTCAATCAGACTATAGCAAAAAAATACCATCCCTTATATCCGGTTTTTCCCAATTTAAATTGGCCTTGTTTTAACTTTGAAATGGAATTGTGGACGTCCTGTTACCCACAGGAAGAAAATTTCTTCAAATTGTAATTCACTTGAACGTCCCTAATCTTAATTTCTTGAGAAAACTAGGCCTTATTTTGAAAAATCGGCCATTAAACTGGCCTTATTTCAGACGGAAAATGTCATATCAATTTACGGCTCTTAAACTTCCCGGTTTAAATTCCCGGCAAACTATCCCGATAAATTAATGTTTTTTTTTTTGAGAACGTGGAGAAAGATTCAAACATTAATATTCAATCAGACTATAGCAAAAAAAACCATCCCTTATATCCGGTTTTTCCCAATTTAAATTGGCATTGTTTTAGCTTTGAAATGGAATTGTGGACGTCCTGTTTCCCACAGGAAGAAAATTTCTTCAAATTGTAATTCACTTAAACGTCCCGGTTTAAATTCCCGGCAAACTATCCCGCTAAATAATAATTCTTTTTATAAGAACGTGGAGTAAGATTCAAACATTAATATTCAATCAGACTATAGCAAAAGAAACAATCCCTTATATCCGGTTTTTCCAAATTTCAATTGGCCTTGTTTTAACGTTGAAATGGAATTGTGGACGTCCTGTTACCCACAGGAAGAAAATTTCTACACATTGGATATCACTAGAAGGTCTTATATCTATTAAATATAAGGCTTTAAATATAAAACCGTTGAGAAAACTAGGCCTTATAATGAAAAGTCTGCTATTTAATAGACCTTATTTCGTACGAAAGTTAACTCATTGTTTTACGTCTCCCTAACGTCCCGTTTTTAATTCCGGGGAAACTATTCCTTAAAAATAAAATGTTTTTCATTAACATCGTTAAGGTTGATTCAAATCAAGTGCAGCGAAATAAACTATCCCTTATATCCTGTTGTTCCTTTTAAAAATTGTCCTTTTTGAAAGTTTGTTGTGGAATTTGAATTTGAAATTAGCTGTCAAATCACTACAGCTACCTGACAGCAAAACGCTGAACTATTGTGTATGACACGCTCACTTATTGTTAAAACAGAATTGTTTTTTATCTTTGATAAAACTTAATAGTTCAGCTTTTTGCTGTCGGGAGTCATCGTTGTGTGACAGCTTATTAATGCACATTAAATTAATGAAAATACCATTTAAAACGATCGATCCATGCTTAAATTGTGTTGACATGCATAAAGCTTCACTTTATCGATTTAAATCGATATTACAATCGTAAAATAATGCTCCGAGTAAAATGGAGTTCCTTAACCTCTTATTTTAGCATACAAACAAAACGCTAATTTCTCGAAAAGTGGACATTTATTTGAAATTCTAAGTTCATTTTCGGTTTTAATGCATCGCATATTATCTAAAAATCATACATTTCCTTAATTTTATTGGCAAGTATTGATTTTTAACTGCGGGTGTTTGGTCGTATATCAACATGGGCAGTTTTAAAAATTGTTGTTTGTAACTTTGAACTAAACAAATAAATAGACAAATACAACAAAATATGAATAATTTATTTAAATAATTGAACAAGTTGTATGGATCCAGTAGTAGATATCGGTAGATCGGTACCTTCTCGTTCTCAATAAAGTTCATTAGATTGGCTTATTGGTAGTTATTTTTCCGGTGGTTGTTGTTGTTCTTGTTGGTTTTGGCACTAGTGTTGCTTGCTTCTAGTTATCCAGCTTCTTCATTCAATATAAATATCTAGTAGATATAAATATTTCTTGCTTTGCTCCTTCTTATTTCTTTATTGCCTTTATTTGATTCTTGAGCCAGACACCTTGCTTATTATATATAGCTATTCGGAGAATAAATTCTTGATGACTTTGCTTATGATGATTCAGCAACGTTCGATTAATTATTATTTACTTCCACTTTTGCGGAAAGGGGCGCTTCAAATCCAATAAATCACCTGAAAAATAAAATTATATGAATAAGAAAAGAACATTCTCTTCTTCTTAATCTTTAACATGGTTTCCAATAGATAGATATATGGAGATAAATTGATCAGAATCTGTTTCTGCTGGACGGTCCTTTTTCAGCGAACTCTTGTCCACGAGCTGTTCCAGCAGGTCGATAATTGCCTACGTTTCCTTTTCCCTTCTGGTCCCTGTGGTAGATATAGTGACGTGGGATTAGGAATGTCCGAATACTCAATAATTCGTCCATTCTACGTTAGCAAATAGAATCTCTGTACTGCTGCGGGTCTCTAACTTGGTTTAAGATGGAATCATTTGATATTCCTACAATGAAAAGTCAAAGTTAAAACATAAATATACATGGGTAAGCATAACAATATAAGAACGTCTCGTACCTGCATTATATACTATATGTAGTATAATAAATGAACGCTTAATCGAAATTTATGTTCAGTGTTCAAAGAATTCAAAATCCTCGTAAATCTATCTACATCATAGGTATTGTTGCACTATTACTTTCATATCATGACTCGAAAAAAAAGGCGAGAAGAGCAACGTGCAAAAGTAAGAACCGAAGAGGATTTGGTGTGAAATCTGGTCCAGTTTTAGTCGTAACGAGTTCGGTTGGTTGTCCAGTAGCAAAAAAGCTCACGTGACTACAGCAACTTGTTGTTCAAGTCGTGGACCATTCGGCATTCAGTGAATTAGAAACGAGAAAGCATCTTGAGTCTTCAAGGTACAAAAAGCTCTGCTTTACATGGCCAATGTAAACGTCTGCTTTCAATACGGACTGCCAAACAGCGGTGATTATTGGGATAGCAGTTTTCAGTTGGAGTATTCAAATCATGTCATCCTTAAATTGATAAATTCATAACAAACTTTTCTTTTGTCGCTAAAATTTCAAATATATAGAAACTAACTTACGTTCAAATCATCCTTGACTATTCAGATGAAAATTTCGACACTGCACCACTTCCCTCAACCTCGCACAGTCCATAAGTCGGTAGGTAGGTCCATTTCCAATCTTCCAATGTACATATATTCTTTTCCAAGTCTAAGTGAATCTAAAAAACCAACAACAACAACAATTATACGTAGGTACATACCTATACTATGTACGATTGATTAGGTAATAGTTGTTCATTAAAAACTACCAAGCTATAAAACTTACTTCTCATGTCTTCTTACCTATCAACTAAATAGGTCGGAAATCGCCTTTGAATTAAATAACTAACTTTTTCTTCACACTTTAGCTATCTATCCAGTCATCGATACATATAGCTAATACCTAAGCGATTATTAATTGATAGTTAATGAGTTATTGACAAAAATTGAAGTAACACTTTGAGATTTGAATCTAAAAACTAGTGGCACATGGAAACGAGTCACAAATGTTCAAACACGATTTACCTACCAAATGCTATTGCAATTATTTTCACGATCATTATCTGTTTTGAAAATTACAATAATTCTAAATTAAATTAATGTAGTTATCACAGTATGCATGGGGTTGTAAATAATCTTGAAGGTTAGAGACAATTCGTTGACAATTCGTTGTGCAATGATATAATCCTATATTTTACCGTTAGAATTATTCACGGAGTCAGCGGGATTTCGGGGGACGGGTGGTGGTAAATGTTGGAAACGTATGTTTGTTTTCGTGATACTATTCACTTCTCTCTCTTACTTGTATCCGCAATGGCAACGCTTCGCGCTGTTCCCAACCAGTCACCCATCCAAATTCTAAACCGCGCTCTATGTTGCTTAACGTTTACTGATCGTCCGATCACCACGTTAAGCAACATACGAACAGTATAGGACTTGGATGGGTGACCGCTTGGGAACATCGCGGGGCATTGGCAAGCTTTTTTTTTTTTTTATTTTCTTTCAAATTTTTTTCTTTAAAACATTAAATATTATATTCCTATTAATTAAAATCATTATTTTTCTCCTGTTTCCATAATATAAATCAAAGCAAAATGAATAAAGTCTTTTTTTACATGTAATTATTACAAAATTAAACGTTTCAAATAAAAAATAAATAAAATAATAAGTTTAATTAATAACAATTAAATATTTAATGTCTTAAAGAATTGAAACATTGAAATAAAATAAAAAAATAACCAATTCTACGCCTCGCGTTGTTCCCATGCGGTCACCCATCCAAGTCCTATACAGTTCTCATGTTGCTTAACGTTTACTGATCGTCCGATTACCAAGTTAAGCAACATACGAACAGTATAGGACTTGGATGGGTGACCGCTTGGGAACATCGCGGGGCATTGGCAAGGTTTTTTTTTTTAATTTCTATCAAATTTTTTTCTTTAAAACATTAAATATTATATTCCTATTAATTAAAATAATTATTTTTCTCCTGTTTCCCAAATATAAATCAAAGCAGAATGAATAAAGTATTTTTTAACATGTAATTAATACAAAATTAAACGTTTCAAATAAAAAATAAATAAAATAATTACTTTATTTACTTAAGAATTTAATATTGAATTTTTAAAATGAATAAAACGTTGATTTAAATTGAAAAACTCGTCCATTTAACTGGCCTAGTTTCAGACGGAAAATGTCACATCAATTTACAGCTCCTTAACTTCCCGGTTCATATTCCCGGCAAACTGTCCCGATAAATTAATATTTCTTTCTTTATAAACTTGAAGGAAGATTCAAAAATTAATAATCAATCCAATTATAGCGACTTTAACCATCCTATATATCGTTTTTGTTCCCATTAAACATTGTCCTAGTTTCAACTTTGATATGGAATTGTGGACGTCCTGTTACCCACAGGAAGAAAATTTCTACCGATTGAAATTCAATAAAACGTCCCTTATCTTAATTTTTTGAGAAAAATAAGTCTTAATTTGAAAAATCGGCCATTAAACTGGCCTTATTTCAGACGGAAAATGTCACACCATTTTACGGCTCTAAACCTTCCCGGTTTAAATTCCCGGCAAACTATCCCGACAAATTAATGTTTCTTTTTTTGAGAACGTGGAGAAAGATTCAAACATTAATATTCAATCATACTATAGCAAAAGAAAACATCCCTTATATCCGGTTTTTCCCAATTTAAATTGTCCTTGTTTTAGCTTTAAAATGGAGTTGTGGACGTCCTGTTACCCACAGGAAGAAAATTTCTTCCGATTGTAATTCACTTAAACGTCCCCAATCTTAATTTCTTGAGAAAACTAGGCCTTATTTTGAAAAATCGGCCATTAAACTGGCCTTATTTCAGACGGAAAATGTCATATCAATTTACGGCTCTTAAACTTCCCGGTTTAAATTCCCGGCAAACTATCCCGATAAATTAATGTTTCTTTTTTTGAGAACGTGGAGAAAGATTCAAACATTAATATTCAATCAGACTATCGCAAAAGAAAACATCCCTTATATCCGGTTTTTCCCAATTTAAATTGGCCTTGTTTAAACTTTTGAAATGGAATTGTGGACGTCCTGTTACCCACAGGAAGAAAATTTCTTCAAATTGTAATTCACTTAAACGTCCCTAATCTTAATTTCTTGAGAAAACTAGGCCTTATTTTGAAAAATCGGCCATTAAACTGGCCTTATTTCAGACGGAAAATGTCACATCAATTTACGGCTCTAAAACTTCCCGGTTTAAATTCCCGGCAAACTATCCCGACAAATTAATGTTTCTTTTTTTGAGAACGTGGAGAAAGATTCAAACATTAATATTCAATCAGACTATAGCAAAAAAAAACCATCCCTTATATCCGGTTTTTTCCAATTTAAATTGGCATTGTTTTAGCTTTGAAATGGAATTGTGGACGTCCTCTTACCCACAGGAAGAAAATTTCTTCAAATTGTTATTCACTTAAACGTCCCTTATCTTAATTTCTTGAGAAAACTAGGTCTTCTTTTGAAAAATCTGTCAATAAACAGGCCTTATTTCAGACGGAAAATGTCTCACCTATTTAAGGCTCTAAAACTTCCCGGTTTAAATTTCCGGCAAACTATCCCGATACATTAATGTTTCTTTTTTTGAGAACGTGGAAAAAGATTCAAACATTAATATTCAATCAGACTATAGCAAAAAAAACCATCCCTTATATCCGGTTTTTCCCAATTTAAATTGGCCTTGTTTAAACTTTTGAAATGGAATTGTGGACGTCCTGTTACCCACAGGAAGAAAATTTCTTCAAATTGTAATTCACTTAAACGTCCCTAATCTTAATTTTATGAGAAAACTAGGCCTTATTTTGAAAAATCTGTCATTAAACAGGCCTTATTTAAGACGGAAAATGTCATATCCATTTACGGCTCTAAAACTTCCCGGTTTAAACTCCCGGCAAACTATCCCGATACATTAATGTTTCTTTTTTTGAGAGCTTGGAGAAAGATTCAAGCATTAATATTCAATTAAACTATAGCAAAAGAAACCATCCCTTATATCCGGTTTTTTCCAATTTAAATTGTCCTTGTTTTAGCTTTAAAATGGAGTTGTGGACGTCCTGTTACCCACAGGATGAAAATTTCTTCAAGTTGTAATTCACTTAAACGTCCCTAATCTTAATTTCTTGAGAAAACTAGGCCTTATTTTGAAAAATCGGCCATTAAACTGGCCTTATTTCAGACGGAAAATGTCACATCAATTTACGGCTCTAAAACCTCCAGGTTTAAATTCCTGGCAAACTATCCTGATACATTAATGTTTCTTTTTTTGAGAACTTGGAGAAAGATTCAGACATTAATATTCAATCAGACTATAGCTAAAGAAAACATCCCTTATATCCGGTTTTTTCCAATTTAAATTGTCCTTGTTTTAGCTTTAAAATGGAGTTGTGGACGTCCTGTTACCCACAGGAAGAAAATTTCTTCAAATTGTAATTCACTTAAACGTCCCTAATCTTAATTTCTTGAGAAAACTAGGCCTTATTTTGAAAAATCGGCCATTAAACTGGCCTTATTTCAGACGGAAAATGTCACATCAATTTACGGCTCTAAAATTTCCGGTTTAAATTCCCGGCAAACTATCTCGATACATTAATGTTTCTTTTTTTGAGAACGTGGAGAAAGATTCAAACATTAATAGTCAATCAGACTATAGCAAAAGAAAACATCCCTTATATCCGGTTTTCCCAATTTAAATTGGCCTTGTTTTAGATTTGAAATGGAATTGTGGTCGTCCTGTTACCCACAGGAAGAAAATTATCAAATTGTAATTCACTTAAACGTCCCTTATCTTAATTTCTTGAGAAAACTAAGCCTTATTTTGAAAAATCGGCCATTAAACTGGCCTTATTTCAGACGGAAAATGTCACATCAATTCACGGCTCTAAAACCTCCAGGTATAAATTTCTGGCAAACTATCCCGGTACATTAATGTTTCTTTTTTTGAGAACGTGGAGAAAGATTCAAGCATGAATATTCAATTAGACTATAGCAAAAGAAAACATTCCTTATATCCGGTTTTTCCCTATTTAAATTGGCCTTGTTTTAGCTTTGAAATGGAATTGTGGACGTCCTGTTACCCACAGGAAGAAAATTTCTTCAAATTGTTATTTATTAGATAGCCTTAAATCTACAAACATTGATATAACAAGGCCTAAATTCATTTTCTAAATTATTTCTTTTTTCAAACAATTCTAATTTGTTGGCAATTCGAATTGTTTAGAATTTTGAATTAAGACAACGCCACAATGTGTTTCGAATTTAGTTGGAAGATATGAGTACATCCACCTGACTCACAGGTGGCACTAAAAACTTAAGGTGGTTAAGTGACATTACATGTCAAGAGTTCACACGTTCTAGCATAGATGGAAAGACAGCAGATGTCAATTTGACAACTAACTTTTGATAGTATTTCAAATTTTAATTGTATATAATATTAAAATTTAATTGTATTTCTTCACATTGTAAATCACTAAAAAGCCTTAAATCTAAAAACGTTGAGAAAACAAAGCCTTATATTGAAAAAACACCCTTTTAAACGGCCTAATTTCTGACGGAAAATGTCACATCAATTTACGGCTCTAAAACTTCCCGGTTTAAATTCCCGGCAAACTATCCCGATAAATTAATGTTTCTTTTTTTGAGAACGTGGAGAAAGATTCAAACATTAATATTCAATCAGACTATAGCAAAAGAAAACATCCCTTATATCCTGTTTTTCCCAATTTAAATTGGCCTTGTTTAAACTTTGAAATGGAATTGTGGACGTCCTGTTACCCACAGGAAGAAAATTTCTTCAAATTGTAATTCACTTAAACGTCCCTAATCTTAATTTCTTGAAAAAACTAGGCCTTATTTTGAAAAATCTGTCATTAAACAGGCCTTATTTCAGACGGAAAATGTCACATCTATTTAAGGCTCTAAAACTTCCCGGTTTAAATTCCCGGCAAACTATCCCGATACATTTATGTTTCTTTTTTTGAGAACGTGGGAAAAGATTCAAACATTAATATTCAATCAGACTATAGCAAAAGAAAACATCCCTTATATCCTGTTTTTCCCAATTAAAATTGGCCTTGTTTAAACTTTGAAATGGAATTGTGGACGTCCTGTTACCCACAGGAAGAAAATTTCTTCAAATTGTAATTCACTTAAACGTCCCTAATCTTAATTTCTTGAGAAAACTATGCCTTATTTTGAAAAATCTGTCATTAAACAGGCCTTATTTCAGACGGAAAATGTCACATCTATTTAAGGCTCAAAAACTTCCCGGTTTAAATTCCCGGCAAACTATCCCGATACATAAATGTTTCTTTTTTTGAGAACGTGGGGAATGATTCAAACATTAATATTCAATCAGACTATAGCAAAAGAAAACATCCCTTATATCCTGTTTTTCCCAATTTAAATTGGCCTTGTTTTAACTTTGAAATGGAATTGTGGACGTCCAGTTACCCACAGGAAGAAAATTTCTTCAAATTGTAATTCACTTAAACGTCCCTAATCTTAATTTCTTGAGAAAACTAGGCCTTATTTTGAAAAATCTGTCATTAAACAGGCCTTATTTCAGACGGAAAATGTCTCATCTATTTAAGGCTCTAAAACTTCCCGGTTTAAATTCCCGGCAAACTATCCCGATACATCAATGTTTTTTTTTTTGAGAACGAAGAAAAAGATTCAAACATTAATATTCAATCAGACTATAGCAAAAGAAAACATCCCTTATATCCGGTTTTTCCCAATTTAAATTGGCCTTGTTTTAGCTTTGAAATGGAATTGTGGGCGTCCTGTTACCCACAGGAAGAAAATTTCTACCGACTGAAATTCAATAAAACGTCCCTTATCTTAATTTCTTGAGAAAAATAAGTCTTAATTTGAAAAATCGGCCATTAAACTGGCCTTATTTCCGACGGAAAATGTCACATAATTTACGGCTCTAAAACCTCTAGGTTTAAATTCCTTGCAAACTATCCTGATACATTAATGTTTCTTTTTTTGAGAACGTGGAGAAAGATTCAAACATTAATATTCAATCAGACTATAGCAAAAGAAAACATCCCTTATATCCGGTTTTTTCCAATTTAAATTGGCCTTGTTTTAACTTTGAAATGGAATTGTGGACGTCCTGTTACCCACAGGAAGAAAATTTCTATCGATTGTAATTCAATAAAACGTCCCTTATCCTAATTTCTTGAGATAACTAAGCCTTATTTTGAAAAATCGGCCATTAAACTGGCCTTTTTTCAGACGGAAAATGTCACATCAATTTACGGCTCTAAAACTTCCGGGTTTAAGTTCCCGGCAAACTATCCCGCTAAATAATAATTCTTTTTATAAGAACGTGGAGTAAGATTCAAACATTAATATTCAATCAGACTATAGCAAAAGAAACAATCCCTTATATCCGGTTTTTCCAAATTTCAATTGGCCTTGTTTTAACGTTGAAATGGAATTGTGGACGTCCTGTTACCCACAGGAAGAAAATTTCTACACATTGGATATCACTAGAAGGTCTTATATCTATTAAATATAAGGCTTTAAATATAAAACCGTTGAGAAAACTAGGCCTTATAATGAAAAGTCTGCTATTTAATAGACCTTATTTCGTACGAAAATTAACTCATTGTTTTACGTCTCCCTAACGTCCCGTTTTTAATTCCGGGGAAACTATTCCTTAAAAATAAAATGTTTTTCATTAACATCGTTAAGGTTGATTCAAATCAAGTGCAGCGAAATAAACTATCCCTTATATCCTGTTGTTCCTTTTAAAAATTGTCCTTTTTGAAAGTTTGAAGTGGAATTTGAATTTGAAATTAGCTGTCAAATCACTACAGCTACCTGACAGCAAAACGCTGAACTATTGTGTATGACACGCTCACTTATTGTTAAAACAGAATTGTTTTTTATCTTTGATAAAACTTAATAGTTCAGCTTTTTGCTGTCGGGAGTCATCGTTGTGTGACAGCTTATTAATGCACATTAAATTAATGAAAATACCATTTAAAACGATCGATCCATGCTTAAATTGTGTTGATATGCATCTATAAGCTTCACTTTATCGATTTAAATCGATATTACAATCGTAAAATAATGCTCCGAGTAAAATGGAGTTCCTTAACCTCTTATTTTAGCATACAAACAAAACGCTAATTTCTCGAAAAGTGGACATTTATTTGAAATTCTAAGTTCATTTTCGGTTTTAATGCATCGCATATTATCTAAAAATCATACATTTCCTTAATTTTATTGGCAAGTATTGATTTTTAACTGCGGGTGTTTGGTCGTATATCAACATGGGCAGTTTTAAAAATTGTTGTTTGTAACTTTGAACTAAACAAATAAATAGACAAATACAACAAAATATGAATAATTTATTTAAATAATTGAACAAGTTGTATGGATCCAGTAGTAGATATCGGTAGATCGGTACCTTCTCGTTCTCAATAAAGTTCATTAGATTGGCTTATTGGTAGTTATTTTTCCGGTGGTTGTTGTTGTTCTTGTTGGTTTTGGCACTAGTGTTGCTTGCTTCTAGTTATCCAGCTTCTTCATTCAATATAAATATCTAGTAGATATAAATATTTCTTGCTTTGCTCCTTCTTATTTCTTTATTGCCTTTATTTGATTCTTGAGCCAGACACCTTGCTTATTATATATAGCTATTCGGAGAATAAATTCTTGATGACTTTGCTTATGATGATTCAGCAACGTTCGATTAATTATTATTTACTTCCACTTTTGCGGAAAGGGGCGCTTCAAATCCAATAAATCACCTGAAAAATAAAATTATATGAATAAGAAAAGAACATTCTCTTCTTCTTAATCTTTAACATGGTTTCCAATAGATAGATATATGGAGATAAATTGATCAGAATCTGTTTCTGCTGGACGGTCCTTTTTCAGCGAACTCTTGTCCACGAGCTGTTCCAGCAGGTCGATAATTGCCTACGTTTCCTTTTCCCTTCTGGTCCCTGTGGTAGATATAGTGACGTGGGATTAGGAATGTCCGAATACTCAATAATTCGTCCATTCTACGTTAGCAAATAGAATCTCTGGACTGCTGCGGGTCTCTAACTTGGTTTAAGATGGAATCATTTGATATTCCTACAATGAAAAGTCAAAGTTAAAACATAAATATACATGGGTAAGCATAACAATATAAGAACGTCTCGTACCTGCATTATATACTATATGTAGTATAATAAATGAACGCTTAATCGAAATTTATGTTCAGTGTTCAAAGAATTCAAAATCCTCGTAAATCTATCTACATCATAGGTATTGTTGCACTATTACTTTCATATCATGACTCGAAAAAAAAGGCGAGAAGAGCAACGTGCAAAAGTAAGAACCGAAGAGGATTTGGTGTGAAATCTGGTCCAGTTTTAGTCGTAACGAGTTCGGTTGGTTGTCCAGTAGCAAAAAAGCTCACGTGACTACAGCAACTTGTTGTTCAAGTCGTGGACCATTCGGCATTCAGTGAATTAGAAACGAGAAAGCATCTTGAGTCTTCAAGGTACAAAAAGCTCTGCTTTACATGGCCAATGTAAACGTCTGCTTTCAATACGGACTGCCAAACAGCGGTGATTATTGGGATAGCAGTTTTCAGTTGGAGTATTCAAATCATGTCATCCTTAAATTGATAAATTCATAACAAACTTTTCTTTTGTCGCTAAAATTTCAAATATATAGAAACTAACTTACGTTCAAATCATCCTTGACTATTCAGATGAAAATTTCGACACTGCACCACTTCCCTCAACCTCGCACAGTCCATAAGTCGGTAGGTAGGTCCATTTCCAATCTTCCAATGTACATATATTCTTTTCCAAGTCTAAGTGAATCTAAAAAACCAACAACAACAACAATTATACGTAGGTACATACCTATACTATGTACGATTGATTAGGTAATAGTTGTTCATTAAAAACTACCAAGCTATAAAACTTACTTCTCATGTCTTCTTACCTATCAACTAAATAGGTCGGAAATCGCCTTTGAATTAAATAACTAACTTTTTCTTCACACTTTAGCTATCTATCCAGTCATCGATACATATAGCTAATACCTAAGCGATTATTAATTGATAGTTAATGAGTTATTGACAAAAATTGAAGTAACACTTTGAGATTTGAATCTAAAAACTAGTGGCACATGGAAACGAGTCACAAATGTTCAAACACGATTTACCTACCAAATGCTATTGCAATTATTTTCACGATCATTATCTGTTTTGAAAATTACAATAATTCTAAATTAAATTAATGTAGTTATCACAGTATGCATGGGGTTGTAAATAATCTTGAAGGTTAGAGACAATTCGTTGACAATTCGTTGTGCAATGATATAATCCTATATTTTACCGTTAGAATTATTCACGGAGTCAGCGGGATTTCGGGGGACGGGTGGTGGTAAATGTTGGAAACGTATGTTTGTTTTCGTGATACTATTCACTTCTCTCTCTTACTTGTATCCGCAATGGCAACGCTTCGCGCTGTTCCCAACCAGTCACCCATCCAAATTCTAAACCGCGCTCTATGTTGCTTAACGTTTACTGATCGTCCGATCACCAAGTTAAGCAACATACGAACAGTATAGGACTTGGATGGGTGACCGCTTGGGAACATCGCGGGGCATTGGCAAGCTTTTTTTTTTTTTTATTTTCTTTCAAATTTTTTTCTTTAAAACATTAAATATTATATTCCTATTAATTAAAATCATTATTTTTCTCCTGTTTCCTTAATATAAATCAAAGCAAAATGAATAAAGTCTTTTTTTACATGTAATTATTACAAAATTAAACGTTTCAAATAAAAAATAAATAAAATAATAAGTTAAATTAATAACAATTAAATATTTAATGTCTTAAAGAATTGAAACATTGAAATAAAATAAAAAAATAACCAATTCTACGCCTCGCGTTGTTCCCATGCGGTCACCCATCCAAGTCCTATACAGTTCTCATGTTGCTTAACGTTTACTGATCGTCCGATTACCAAGTTAAGCAACATACGAACAGTATAGGACTTGGATGGGTGACCGCTTGGGAACATCGCGGGGCATTGGCAAGGTTTTTTTTTTAATTTCTATCAAATTTTTTTCTTTAAAACATTAAATATTATATTCCTATTAATTAAAATAATTATTTTTCTCCTGTTTCCCAAATATAAATCAAAGCAGAATGAATAAAGTATTTTTTAACATGTAATTAATACAAAATTAAACGTTTCAAATAAAAAATAAATAAAATAATTAGTTTATTTACTTAAGAATTTAATATTGAATTTTTAAAATGAATAAAACGTTGATTTAAATTGAAAAACTCGTCCATTTAACTGGCCTAGTTTCAGACGGAAAATGTCACATCAATTTACAGCTCCTTAACTTCCCGGTTCATATTCCCGGCAAACTGTCCCGATAAATTAATATTTCTTTCTTTATAAACTTGAAGGAAGATTCAAAAATTAATAATCAATCCAATTATAGCGACTTTAACCATCCTATATATCGTTTTTGTTCCCATTAAACATTGTCCTTGTTTCAACTTTGATATGGAATTGTGGACGTCCTGTTACCCACAGGAAGAAAATTTCTACCGATTGAAATTCAATAAAACGTCCCTTATCTTAATTTTTTGAGAAAAATAAGTCTTAATTTGAAAAATCGGCCATTAAACTGGCCTTATTTCAGACGGAAAATGTCACACCATTTTACGGCTCTAAACCTTCCCGGTTTAAATTCCCGGCAAACTATCCCGACAAATTAATGTTTCTTTTTTTGAGAACGTGGAGAAAGATTCAAACATTAATATTCAATCATACTATAGCAAAAGAAAACATCCCTTATATCTGGTTTTTCCAATTTAAATTGTCCTTGTTTTAACTTTGAAATGGAATTGTGGACGTCCTGTTACCCACAGGAAGAAAATTTCATCAAATTGTAATTCACTTAAACGTCCCCAATCTTAATTTCTTTAGAAAACTAGGCCTTATTTTGAAAAATCGGCCATTAAACTGGCCTTATTTCAGACGGAAAATGTCAAATCAATTTACGGCTCTTAAACTTCCCGGTTTAAATTCCCGGCAAACTATCCCGATAAATTAATGTTTCTTTTTTTGAGAACGTGGAGAAAGATTCAAACATTAATACTCAATCAGACTATAGCAATAGAAAACATCCCTTATATCCGGTTTTTCCCAATTTAAATTGGCCTTGTTTTAGCTTTGAAAAGGAATTGTGGACGTCCTGTTACCCACAGGAAGAAAATTTCTTCAAATTGTAATTCAATTAAACGTCCCCAATCTTAATTTCTTGAGAAAACTAAGCCTTATATTGAAAAATCGGCCATTAAACTAGCTTTATTTCAGACGGAAAATGTCACATCAATTTAAGGCTCTAAAACTTACTTGTTTAAATTCCCGGCAAACTATCCCGATACATAAATGTTTCTTTTTTTGAGAACGTGGAGAAAGATTCAAACATTAATACTCAATCAGACTATAGCAATAGAAAACATCCCTTATATCCGGTTTTTCCCAATTTAAATTGGCCATGTTTTTGCTTTGAAATGGAATTGTGGACGTCCTGTTACCCACAGGAAGAAAATTTCTTCAAATTGTAATTCACTTAAACGTCCCCAATCTTAATTTCTTGAGAAAACTAAGCCTTATATTGAAAAATCGGCCATTAAACTAGCTTTATTTCAGACGGAAAATGTCACATCAATTTACGGCTCTAAAACTTCGAGGTTTAAATTCCTGGCAAACTATCCCGATACATTAATGTTTCTTTTTTTGAGAACTTAGAGAAAGATTCAAGCATTAATATTCAATTAGACTATAGCAAAAGAAAACATCCCTTATATCCGGTTTTCCCAATTTAAATTGGCCTTGTTTTAGATTTGAAATGGAATTGTGGTCGTCCTGTTACCCACAGGAAGAAAATTTCTTCAAATTGTAATTCACTTAAACGTCCCCAATCTTAATTTCTTGAGAAAACTAAGCCTTATATTGAAAAATCGGCCATTAAACTAGCTTTATTTCAGACGGAAAATGTCACATCAATTCACGGCTCTAAAACCTCCAGGTATAAATTTCTGGTAAACTATCCCGGTACATTAATGTTTCTTTTTTTGAGAACGTGGAGAAAGATTCAAGCATGAATATTCAATTAGACTATAGCAAAAGAAAACATCCCTTTTATCCGGTTTTTCCCTATTTAAATTGGCATTGTTTTAGCTTTGAAATGGAATTGTGGACGTCCTGTTACCCACAGGAAGAAAATTTCTACCGATTGAAATTCAATAAAACTTCCCTTATCTTAATTTTTTGAGAAAAATAAGTCTTAATTTGAAAAATCGGCCATTAAACTGGCCTTATTTCAGACGGAAAATGTCAAATCAATTTACGGCTCTTAAACTTCCCGGTTTAAATTCCCGGCAAACTATCCCGATAAATTAATGTTTCTTTTTTTGAGAACGTGGAGAAAGATTCAAACATTAATACTCAATCAGACTATAGCAATAGAAAACATCCCTTATATCCGGTTTTTCCCAATTAAAATTGGCCTTGTTTTAGCTTTGAAATGGAATTGTGGACGTCCTGTTACCCACAGGAAGAAAATTTCTTCAAATTGTAATTCAATTAAACGTCCCCAATCTTAATTTCTTGAGAAAACTAAGCCTTATATTGAAAAATCGGCCATTAAACTAGCTTTATTTCAGACGGAAAATGTCACATCAATTTAAGGCTCTAAAACTTCCCGGTTTAAATTCCCGGCAAACTATCCCGATACATAAATGTTTCTTTTTTTGAGAACGTGGAGAAAGATTCAAACATTAATATTCAATCAGACTATAGCAAAAGAAAACATCCCTTATATCCGGTTTTTCCCAATTTAAATTGTCCTAGTTTTAACTTTGACATGGAATTGTGGACGTCCTGTTACCCACAGGAAGAAAATTTCTACCGATTGAAATTCAATAAAACTTCCCTTATCTTAATTTTTTGAGAAAAATAAGTCTTAATTTGAAAAATCGGCCATTAAACTGGCCTTATTTCAGACGGAAAATGTCACACCATTTTACGGCTCTAAACCTTCCCGGTTTAAATTCCCGGCAGACTATCCCGACAAATTAATGTTTCTTTTTTTGAGAACGTGGAGAAAGATTCAAACATTAATATTCAATCATACTATAGCAAAAGAAAACATCCCTTATATCCGGTTTTTCCCAATTTAAATTGTCCTAGTTTTAACTTTGAAATGGAATTGTGGACGTCCTGTTACCCACAGGAAGAAAATATCTCCAAATTGTAATTCACTTAAACGTCCCTAATCTTAATTTCTTGAGAAAACTAGGCCTTATTTTAAAAAATCGGCCATTAAACTGGCCTTATTTCAGACGGAAAATGTCACATCAATTTACGGCTCTAAAACTTCCCGGTTTAAATTCCCGGCAAACTATCCCGATAAATTAATGTTTCTTTTTTTGAGAACGTGGAGAAAGATTCAAACATTAATATTCAATCAGACTATAGCAAAAGAAAACATCCCTTATATCCGGTTTTTCCCAATTTAAATTGGCCTTGTTTTAGCTTTGAAATGGAATTGTGGACGTCCTGTTACCCACAGGAAGAAAATTTCTTCAAATTGTAATTCAATTAAACGTCCCCAATCTTAATTTCTTGAGAAAACTAAGCCTTATATTGAAAAATCGGCCATTAAACTAGCTTTATTTCAGACGGAAAATGTCACATCAATTTACGGCTCTAAAACTTCGAGGTTTAAATTCCTGGCAAACTATCCCGATACATTAATGTTTCTTTTTTTGAGAACTTAGAGAAAGATTCAAGCATTAATATTCAATTAGACTATAGCAAAAGAAAACATCCCTTATATCCGGTTTTCCCAATTTAAATTGGCCTTGTTTTAGATTTGAAATGGAATTGTGGTCGTCCTGTTACCCACAGGAAGAAAATTTCTTCAAATTGTAATTCACTTAAACGTCCCCAATCTTAATTTCTTGAGAAAACTAAGCCTTATATTGAAAAATCGGCCATTAAACTAGCTTTATTTCAGACGGAAAATGTCACATCAATTTAAGGCTCTAAAACTTCCTTGTTTAAATTCCCGGCAAACTATCCCGATACATAAATGTTTCTTTTTTTGAGAACGTGGAGAAAGATTCAAACATTAATACTCAATCAGACTATAGCAATAGAAAACATCCCTTATATCCGGTTTTTCCCAATTTAAATTGGCCATGTTTTTGCTTTGAAATGGAATTGTGGACGTCCTGTTACCCACAGGAAGAAAATTTCTTCAAATTGTAATTCACTTAAACGTCCCCAATCTTAATTTCTTGAGAAAACTAAGCCTTATATTGAAAAATCGGCCATTAAACTAGCTTTATTTCAGACGGAAAATGTCACATCAATTTACGGCTCTAAAACTTCGAGGTTTAAATTCCTGGCAAACTATCCCGATACATTAATGTTTCTTTTTTTGAGAACTTAGAGAAAGATTCAAGCATTAATATTCAATTAGACTATAGCAAAAGAAAACATCCCTTATATCCGGTTTTCCCAATTTAAATTGGCCTTGTTTTAGATGTGAAATGGAATTGTGGTCGTCCTGTTACCCACAGGAAGAAAATTTCTTCAAATTGTAATTCACTTAAACGTCCCCAATCTTAATTTCTTGAGAAAACTAAGCCTTATATTGAAAAATCGGCCATTAAACTAGCTTTATTTCAGACGGAAAATGTCACATCAATTCACGGCTCTAAAACCTCCAGGTATAAATTTCTGGTAAACTATCCCGGTACATTAATGTTTCTTTTTTTGAGAACGTGGAGAAAGATTCAAGCATGAATATTCAATTAGACAATAGCAAAAGAAAACATCCCTTTTATCCGGTTTTTCCCTATTTAAATTGGCATTGTTTTAGCTTTGAAATGGAATTGTGGACGTCCTGTTACCCACAGGAAGAAAATTTCTACCGATTGAAATTCAATAAAACTTCCCTTATCTTAATTTTTTGAGAAAAATAAGTCTTAATTTGAAAAATCGGCCATTAAACTGGCCTTATTTCAGACGGAAAATGTCAAATCAATTTACGGCTCTTAAACTTCCCGGTTTAAATTCCCGGCAAACTATCCCGATAAATTAATGTTTCTTTTTTTGAGAACGTGGAGAAAGATTCAAACATTAATACTCAATCAGACTATAGCAATAGAAAACATCCCTTATATCCGGTTTTTCCCAATTTAAATTGGCCTTGTTTTAGCTTTGAAATGGAATTGTGGACGTCCTGTTACCCACAGGAAGAAAATTTCTTCAAATTGTAATTCAATTAAACGTCCCCAATCTTAATTTCTTGAGAAAACTAAGCCTTATATTGAAAAATCGGCCATTAAACTAGCTTTATTTCAGACGGAAAATGTCACATCAATTTAAGGCTCTAAAACTTCCCGGTTTAAATTCCCGGCAAACTATCCCGATACATAAATGTTTCTTTTTTTGAGAACGTGGAGAAAGATTCAAACATTAATATTCAATCAGACTATAGCAAAAGAAAACATCCCTTATATCCGGTTTTTCCCAATTTAAATTGTCCTAGTTTTAACTTTGACATGGAATTGTGGACGTCCTGTTACCCACAGGAAGAAAATTTCTACCGATTGAAATTCAATAAAACTTACCTTATCTTAATTTTTTGAGAAAAATAAGTCTTAATTTGAAAAATCGGCCATTAAACTGGCCTTATTTCAGACGGAAAATGTCACACCATTTTACGGCTCTAAACCTTCCCGGTTTAAATTCCCGGCAAACTATCCCGACAAATTAATGTTTCTTTTTTTGAGAACGTGGAGAAAGATTCAAACATTAATATTCAATCATACTATAGCAAAAGAAAACATCCCTTATATCCGGTTTTTCCCAATTTAAATTGTCCTAGTTTTAACTTTGAAATGGAATTGTGGACGTCCTGTTACCCACAGGAAGAAAATATCTCCAAATTGTAATTCACTTAAACGTCCCTAATCTTAATTTCTTGAGAAAACTAGGCCTTATTTTAAAAAATCGGCCATTAAACTGGCCTTATTTCAGACGGAAAATGTCACATCAATTTACGGCTCTAAAACTTCCCGGTTTAAATTCCCGGCAAACTATCCCGATAAATTAATGTTTCTTTTTTTGAGAACGTGGAGAAAGATTCAAACATTAATATTCAATCAGACTATAGCAATAGAAAACATCCCTTATATCCGGTTTTTCCCAATTTAAATTGGCCTTGTTTTAGCTTTGAAATGGAATTGTGGACGTCCTGTTACCCACAGGAAGAAAATTTCTTCAAATTGTAATTCACTTAAACGTCCCCAATCTTAATTTCTTGAGAAAACTAAGCCTTATATTGAAAAATCGGCCATTAAACTAGCTTTATTTCAGACGGAAAATGTCACATCAATTTACGGCTCTAAAACTTCGAGGTTTAAATTCCTGGCAAACTATCCCGATACATTAATGTTTCTTTTTTTGAGAACTTAGAGAAAGATTCAAGCATTAATATTCAATTAGACTATAGCAAAAGAAAACATCCCTTATATCCGGTTTTCCCAATTTAAATTGGCCTTGTTTTAGATTTGAAATGGAATTGTGGTCGTCCTGTTACCCACAGGAAGAAAATTTCTTCAAATTGTAATTCACTTAAACGTCCCCAATCTTAATTTCTTGAGAAAACTAAGCCTTATATTGAAAAATCGGCCATTAAACTAGCTTTATTTCAGACGGAAAATGTCACATCAATTCACGGCTCTAAAACCTCCAGGTATAAATTTCTGGTAAACTATCCCGGTACATTAATGTTTCTTTTTTTGAGAACGTGGAGAAAGATTCAAGCATGAATATTCAATTAGACAATAGCAAAAGAAAACATCCCTTTTATCCGGTTTTTCCCTATTTAAATTGGCATTGTTTTAGCTTTGAAATGGAATTGTGGACGTCCTGTTACCCACAGGAAGAAAATTTCTACCGATTGAAATTCAATAAAACTTCCCTTATCTTAATTTTTTGAGAAAAATAAGTCTTAATTTGAAAAATCGGCCATTAAACTGGCCTTATTTCAGACGGAAAATGTCAAATCAATTTACGGCTCTTAAACTTCCCGGTTTAAATTCCCGGCAAACTATCCCGATAAATTAATGTTTCTTTTTTTGAGAACGTGGAGAAAGATTCAAACATTAATACTCAATCAGACTATAGCAATAGAAAACATCCCTTATATCCGGTTTTTCCCAATTTAAATTGGCCTTGTTTTAGCTTTGAAATGGAATTGTGGACGTCCTGTTACCCACAGGAAGAAAATTTCTTCAAATTGTAATTCAATTAAACGTCCCCAATCTTAATTTCTTGAGAAAACTAAGCCTTATATTGAAAAATCGGCCATTAAACTAGCTTTATTTCAGACGGAAAATGTCACATCAATTTAAGGCTCTAAAACTTCCCGGTTTAAATTCCCGGCAAACTATCCCGATACATAAATGTTTCTTTTTTTGAGAACGTGGAGAAAGATTCAAACATTAATATTCAATCAGACTATAGCAAAAGAAAACATCCCTTATATCCGGTTTTTCCCAATTTAAATTGTCCTAGTTTTAACTTTGACATGGAATTGTGGACGTCCTGTTACCCACAGGAAGAAAATTTCTACCGATTGAAATTCAATAAAACTTACCTTATCTTAATTTTTTGAGAAAAATAAGTCTTAATTTGAAAAATCGGCCATTAAACTGGCCTTATTTCAGACGGAAAATGTCACACCATTTTACGGCTCTAAACCTTCCCGGTTTAAATTCCCGGCAAACTATCCCGACAAATTAATGTTTCTTTTTTTGAGAACGTGGAGAAAGATTCAAACATTAATATTCAATCATACTATAGCAAAAGAAAACATCCCTTATATCCGGTTTTTCCCAATTTAAATTGTCCTAGTTTTAACTTTGAAATGGAATTGTGGACGTCCTGTTACCCACAGGAAGAAAATATCTCCAAATTGTAATTCACTTAAACGTCCCTAATCTTAATTTCTTGAGAAAACTAGGCCTTATTTTAAAAAATCGGCCATTAAACTGGCCTTATTTCAGACGGAAAATGTCACATCAATTTACGGCTCTAAAACTTCCCGGTTTAAATTCCCGGCAAACTATCCCGATAAATTAATGTTTCTTTTTTTGAGAACGTGGAGAAAGATTCAAACATTAATATTCAATCAGACTATAGCAAAAGAAAACATCCCTTATATCCGGTTTTTCCCAATTTAAATTGGCCTTGTTTTAGCTTTGAAATGGAATTGTGGACGTCCTGTTACCCACAGGAAGAAAATTTCTTCAAATTGTAATTCACTTAAACGTCCCTTAACTTAATTTCTTGAGAAAACTAAGCCTTATTTTGAAAAATCGGCCATTAAACTGGACTTATTTCAGGCGGAAAATGTCACATCAATTTACGGCTCTAAAACTTCCAGGTTTAAATTCCTGGCAAACTATCCCGATACATTAATGTTTCTTTTTTTTAGAACGTGGAGAAAGATTCAAACATTAATATTCAATCAGACTATAGCAAAAAAAAACCATCCCTTACATCCGGTTTTTCCCAATTTAAATTGGCCTTGTTTTAGCTTTGAAATGGAATTGTGGACGTCCTGTTACCCACAGGAAGAAAATTTCTACCGACTGAAATTCAATAAAACGTCCCTTATCTTAATTTCTTGAGAAAAAAAAGTCTTAATTTGAAAAATCGGCCATTAAACTGGACTTATTTCAGACGGAAAATGTCACATCAATTTACGGCTCTAAAACTTCCAGGTTTAAATTCCTGGCAAACTATCCCGGTACATTAATGTTTCTTTTTTTGAGAACTTAGAGAAAGATTCAAGCATTAATATTCAATTAGACTATAGCAAAAGAAAACATCCCTTATATCCGGTTTTCCCAATTTAAATTGGCCTTGTTTTAGATTTGAAATGGAATTGTGGTCGTCCTGTTACCCACAGGAAGAAAATTTCTTCAAATTGTAATTCACTTAAACGTCCCTTATCTTAATTTCTTGAGAAAACTAAGCCTTATTTTGAAAAATCGGCCATTAAACTGGCCTTATTTCAGACGGAAAATGTCACATCAATTCACGGCTCTAAAACCTCCAGGTATAAATTTCTGGTAAACTATCCCGGTACATTAATGTTTCTTTTTTTGAGAACGTGGAGAAAGATTCAAGCATGAATATTCAATTAGACTATAGCAAAAGAAAACATCCCTTATATCCGGTTTTTCCCTATTTAAATTGGCCTTGTTTTAGCTTTGAAATGGAATTGTGGACGTCCTGTTACCCACAGGAAGAAAATTTCTTCAAATTGTAATTCACTTAAACGTCCCCAATCTTAATTTCTTGAGAAAACTAAGCCTTATATTGAAAAATCGGCCATTAAACTAGCTTTATTTCAGACGGAAAATGTCACATCAATTCACGGCTCTAAAACCTCCAGGTATAAATTTCTGGTAAACTATCCCGGTACATTAATGTTTCTTTTTTTGAGAACGTGGAGAAAGATTCAAGCATGAATATTCAATTAGACTATAGCAAAAGAAAACATCCCTTTTATCCGGTTTTTCCCTATTTAAATTGGCATTGTTTTAGCTTTGAAATGGAATTGTGGACGTCCTGTTACCCACAGGAAGAAAATTTCTACCGATTGAAATTCAATAAAACTTCCCTTATCTTAATTTTTTGAGAAAAATAAGTCTTAATTTGAAAAATCGGCCATTAAACTGGCCTTATTTCAGACGGAAAATGTCAAATCAATTTACGGCTCTTAAACTTCCCGGTTTAAATTCCCGGCAAACTATCCCGATAAATTAATGTTTCTTTTTTTGAGAACGTGGAGAAAGATTCAAACATTAATACTCAATCAGACTATAGCAATAGAAAACATCCCTTATATCCGGTTTTTCCCAATTTAAATTGGCCTTGTTTTAGCTTTGAAATGGAATTGTGGACGTCCTGTTACCCACAGGAAGAAAATTTCTTCAAATTGTAATTCAATTAAACGTCCCCAATCTTAATTTCTTGAGAAAACTAAGCCTTATATTGAAAAATCGGCCATTAAACTAGCTTTATTTCAGACGGAAAATGTCACATCAATTTAAGGCTCTAAAACTTCCCGGTTTAAATTCCCGGCAAACTATCCCGACAAATTAATGTTTCTTTTTTTGAGAACGTGGAGAAAGATTCAAACATTAATATTCAATCATACTATAGCAAAAGAAAACATCCCTTATATCCGGTTTTTCCCAATTTAAATTGTCCTAGTTTTAACTTTGAAATGGAATTGTGGACGTCCTGTTACCCACAGGAAGAAAATTTCTCCAAATTGTAATTCACTTAAACGTCCCTAATCTTAATTTCTTGAGAAAACTAGGCCTTATTTTAAAAAATCGGCCATTAAACTGGCCTTACTTCAGACGGAAAATGTCACATCAATTTACGGCTCTAAAACTTCCCGGTTTAAATTCCCGGCAAACTATCCCGATAAATTAATGTTTCTTTTTTTGAGAACGTGGAGAAAGATTCAAACATTAATATTCAATCAGACTATAGCAAAAGAAAACATCCCTTATATCCGGTTTTTCCCAATTTAAATTGGCCTTGTTTTAGCTTTGAAATGGAATTGTGGACGTCCTGTTACCCACAGGAAGAAAATTTCTTCAAATTGTAATTCACTTAAACGTCCCTTAACTTAATTTCTTGAGAAAACTAAGCCTTATTTTGAAAAATCGGCCATTAAACTGGACTTATTTCAGGCGGAAAATGTCACATCAATTTACGGCTCTAAAACTTCCAGGTTTAAATTCCTGGCAAACTATCCCGATACATTAATGTTTCTTTTTTTTAGAACGTGGAGAAAGATTCAAACATTAATATTCAATCAGACTATAGCAAAAAAAAACCATCCCTTACATCCGGTTTTTCCCAATTTAAATTGGCCTTGTTTTAGCTTTTAAATGGAATTGTGGACGTCCTGTTACCCACAGGAAGAAAATTTCTACCGACTGAAATTCAATAAAACGTCCCTTATCTTAATTTCTTGAGAAAAAAAAGTCTTAATTTGAAAAATCGGCCATTAAACTGGACTTATTTCAGACGGAAAATGTCACATCAATTTACGGCTCTAAAACTTCCAGGTTTAAATTCCTGGCAAACTATCCCGGTACATTAATGTTTCTTTTTTTGAGAACTTAGAGAAAGATTCAAGCATTAATATTCAATTAGACTATAGCAAAAGAAAACATCCCTTATATCCGGTTTTCCCAATTTAAATTGGCCTTGTTTTAGATTTGAAATGGAATTGTGGTCGTCCTGTTACCCACAGGAAGAAAATTTCTTCAAATTGTAATTCACTTAAACGTCCCTTATCTTAATTTCTTGAGAAAACTAAGCCTTATTTTGAAAAATCGGCCATTAAACTGGCCTTATTTCAGACGGAAAATGTCACATCAATTCACGGCTCTAAAACCTCCAGGTATAAATTTCTGGTAAACTATCCCGGTACATTAATGTTTCTTTTTTTGAGAACGTGGAGAAAGATTCAAGCATGAATATTCAATTAGACTATAGCAAAAGAAAACATCCCTTATATCCGGTTTTTTCCAATTTAAATTGTCCTTGTTTTAGCTTTAAAATGGAGTTGTGGACGTCCTGTTACCCACAGGAAGAAAATTTCTTCAAATTGTAATTCACTTAAACGTCCCTAATCTTAATTTCTAGAGAAAACTAGGCCTTATTTTGAAAAATCTGTCATTAAACAGGCCTTATTTCAGACGGAAAATGTCACATTAATTTACGGCTCTAAAACTACCAGGTTTGAACTCCTGGCAAACTATCCCGATACATTAATGTTTCTTTTTTTGAGAACTTGGAGAAAGATTCAAACATTAATATTCAATCAGACTATAGCAAAAGAAAACATCCCTTATATCCGGTTTTTCCCAATTTAAATTGGCCTTGTTTAAACTTTTGAAATGGAATTGTGGACGTCCTGTTACCCACAGGAAGAAAATTTCTTCAAATTGTAATTCACTTAAACGTCCCTAATCTTAATTTCTTGCGAAAACTAGGCCTTATTTTGAAAAATCTGTCATTAAACAGGCCTTATTTAAGACGGAAAATGTCATATCCATTTACGGCTCTAAAACTTCCCGGTTTAAACTCCCGGCAAACTATCCCGATACATTAATGTTTCTTTTTTTGAGAGCTTGGAGAAAGATTCAAGCATTAATATTCAATTAAACTATAGCAAAAGAAACCATCCCTTATATCCGGTTTTTTCCAATTTAAATTGTCCTTGTTTTAGCTTTAAAATGGAGTTGTGGACGTCCTGTTACCCACAGGATGAAAATTTCTTCAAATTGTAATTCACTTAAACGTCCTTAATCTTAATTTCTTGAGAAAACTAGGCCTTATTTTGAAAAATCGGCCATTAAACTGGCCTTATTTCAGACGGAAAATGTCACATCAATTTACGGCTCTAAAACCTCCAGGTTTAAATTCCTGGCAAACTATCCTGATACATTAATGTTTCTTTTTTTGAGAACTTGGAGAAAGATTCAAACATTAATATTCAATCAGACTATAGCAAAAGAAAACATCCCTTCTATCCGGTTTTTTCCAATTTAAATTGGCCTTGTTTTAACTTTGAAATGGAATTGTGGACGTCCTGTTACCCACAGGAAGAAAATTTCTTCAAATTGTAATTCACTTAAACGTCCCTAATCTTAATTTCTTGAGAAAACTAGGCCTTATTTTGAAAAATCGGCCATTAAACTGGCCTTATTTCAGACGGAAAATGTCATATCAATTTACGGCTCTTAAACTTCCCGGTTTAAATTCCCGGCAAACTATCCCGATAAATTAATGTTTTTTTTTGAGAACGTGGAGAAAGATTCAAACATTAATATTCAATCAGATTATAGCAAAAGAAAACATCCCTTATATCCGGTTTTCCCAATTTAAATTGGCCTTGTTTTAGATTTGAAATTGAATTGTGGTCGTCCTGTTACCCACAGGAAGAAAATTTCTTCAAATTGTAATTCACTTAAACGTCCCTTATCTTAATTTCTTGAGAAAACTAAGCCTTATTTTGAAAAATCGGCCATTAAACTGGCCTTATTTCAGACGGAAAATGTCACATCAATTCACGGCTCTAAAACCTCCAGGTATAAATTTCTGGCAAACTATCCCGGTACATTAATGTTTCTTTTTTTGAGAACGTGGAGAAAGATTCAAGCATGAATATTCAATTAGACTATAGCAAAAGAAAACATCCCTTATATCCGGTTTTCCCAATTTAAATTGGCCTTGTTTAAACTTTTGAAATGGAATTGTGGACGTCCTGTTACCCACAGGAAGAAAATTTCTTTCGATTGTTATTTATTAGATAGCTTAAATCTACAAACATTGATATAACAAGGCCTAAATTCATTTTCTAAATTATTTCTTTTTTCAAACAATTCTAATTTGTTGGCAATTCGAATTGTTTAGAATTTTGAATTAAGACAACGCCACAATGTGTTTCGAATTTAGTTGGAAGCTATGAGTACATCCACCTGACTCACAGGTGGCACTAAAAACTTAAGGTGGTTAAGTGACATTACATGTCAAGAGTTCACACGTTCTAGCATAGATGGAAAGACAGCAGATGTCAATTTGACAACTAACTTTTGATAGTATTTCAAATTTTAATTGTATATAATATTAAAATTTAATTGTATTTCTTCACATTGTAAATCACTAAAAAGCCTTAAATCTAAAAACGTTGAGAAAACAAGGCCTTATATTGAAAAAACACCCTTTTAAACGGCCTAATTTCTGACTGAAAATGTCACATCAATTTACGGCTCTAAAACTTCCCGGTTTAAATTCCCGGCAAACTATCCCGATATATTAATGTTACTTTTTTTGAGAACGTGGAAAAAGATTCAAACATTAATATTCAATCAGACTATAGCAAAAAAACCATCCCTTATATCCGGTTTTTTCCAATTTAAATTGTCCTTGTTTTAGCTTTAAAATGGAGTTGTGGACGTCCTGTTACCCACAGGAAGAAAATTTCTTCAAATTGTAATTCACTTAAACGTCCCTAATCTTAATTTCTTGAGAAAACTAGGCCTTATTTTGAAAAATCTGTCATTAAACAGGCCTTATTTCAGACGGAAAATGTCACATTAATTTACGGCTCTAAAACTACCAGGTTTGAACTCCTGGCAAACTATCCCGATACTTTAATGTTTCTTTTTTTGAGAACTTGGAGAAAGATTCAAACATTAATATTCAATCAGACTATAGCAAAAAAAACTATCCCTTAAATCCGGTTTTTCCCAATTTAAATTGGCCTTGTTTAAACTTTTGAAATGGAATTGTGGACGTCCTGTTACCCACAGGAAGAAAATTTCTTCAAATTGTAATTCACTTAAACGTCCCTAATCTTAATTTCTTGCGAAAACTAGGCCTTATTTTGAAAAATCTGTCATTAAACAGGCCTTATTTAAGACGGAAAATGTCATATCCATTTACGGCTCTAAAACTTCCCGGTTTAAACTCCCGGCAAACTATCCCGATACATTAATGTTTCTTTTTTTGAGAGCTTGGAGAAAGATTCAAGCATTAATATTCAATTAAACTATAGCAAAAGAAACCATCCCTTATATCCGGTTTTTTCCAATTTAAATTGTCCTTGTTTTAGCTTTAAAATGGAGTTGTGGACGTCCTGTTACCCACAGGATGAAAATTTCTTCAAATTGTTATTCACTTAAGCGTCCCAAATCTTAATTTCTTGAGAAAACTAGGCCTTATTTTGAAAAATCGGCCATTAAACTGGCCTTATTTCAGACGGAAAATGTCACATCAATTTACGGCTCTAAAACCTCCAGGTTTAAATTCCTGGCAAACTATCCTGATACATTAATGTTTCTTTTTTTGAGAACTTGGAGAAAGATTCAAACATTAATATTCAATCAGACTATAGCAAAAGAAAACATCCCTTATATCCGGTTTTTTCCAATTTAAATTGTCCTTGTTTTAGCTTTAAAATGGAGTTGTGGACGTCCTGTTACCCACAGGAAGAAAATTTCTTCAAATTGTAATTCACTTAAACGTCCCTAATCTTAATTTCTTGAGAAAACTAGGCCTTATTTTGAAAAATCTGTCATTTAACAGGCCTTATTTCAGACGGAAAATGTCACATTAATTTACGGCTCTAAAACTACCAGGTTTGAACTCCTGGCAAACTATCCCGATACATTAATGTTTCTTTTTTTGAGAACTTGGAGAAAGATTCAAACATTAATATTCAATCAGACTATAGCAAAAAAAACCATCCCTTAAATCCGGTTTTTCCCAATTTAAATTGGCCTTGTTTAAACTTTTGAAATGGAATTGTGGACGTCCTGTTACCCACAGGAAGAAAATTTCTTCAAATTGTAATTCACTTAAACGTCCCTAATCTTAATTTCTTGCGAAAACTAGGCCTTATTTTGAAAAATCTGTCATTAAACAGGCCTTATTTAAGACGGAAAATGTCATATCCATTTACGGCTCTAAAACTTCCCGGTTTAAACTCCCGGCAAACTATCCCGATACATTAATGTTTCTTTTTTTGAGAGCTTGGAGAAAGATTCAAGCATTAATATTCAATTAAACTATAGCAAAAGAAACCATCCCTTATATCCGGTTTTTTCCAATTTAAATTGTCCTTGTTTTAGCTTTAAAATGGAGTTGTGGACGTCCTGTTACCCACAGGATGAAAATTTCTTCAAATTGTAATTCACTTAAACGTCCCTAATCTTAATTTCTTGAGAAAACTAGGCCTTATTTTGAAAAATCGGCCATTAAACTGGCCTTATTTCAGACGGAAAATGTCACATCAATTTACGGCTCTAAAACCTCCAGGTTTAAATTCCTGGCAAACTATCCTGATACATTAATGTTTCTTTTTTTGAGAACTTGGAGAAAGATTCAAACATTAATATTCAATCAGACTATAGCAAAAGAAAACATCCCTTATATCCGGTTTTTTCCAATTTAAATTGTCCTTGTTTTAGCTTTAAAATGGAGTTGTGGACGTCCTGTTACCCACAGGAAGAAAATTTCTTCAAATTGTAATTCACTTAAACGTCCCTAATCTTAATTTCTTGAGAAAACTAGGCCTTATTTTGAAAAATCTATCATTAAACAGGCCTTATTTCAGACGGAAAATGTTACATTAATTTACGGCTCTAAAACTACCAGGTTTGAACTCCTGGCAAACTATCCCGATACATTAATGTTTCTTTTTTTGAGAACTTGGAGAAAGATTCAAACATTATTATTCAATCAGACTATAGCAAAAAAAACCATCCCTTAAATCCGGTTTTTCCCAATTTAAATTGGCCTTGTTTAAACTTTTGAAATGGAATTGTGGACGTCCTGTTACCCACAGGAAGAAAATTTCTTCAAATTGTAATTCACTTAAACGTCCCTAATCTTAATTTCTTGCGAAAACTAGGCCTTATTTTGAAAAATCTGTCATTAAACAGGCCTTATTTCAGACGGAAAATGTCACATCAATTTACGGCTCTAAAACCTCCAGGTTTAAATTCCTGGCAAACTATCCTGAAACATTAATGTTTCTTTTTTTGAGAACTTGGAGAAAGATTCAAACATTAATATTCAATCAGACTATAGCAAAAGAAAACATCCCTTATATCCGGTTTTTCCAATTTAAATTGTCCTTGTTTTAGCTTTAAAATGGAGTTGTGGACGTCCTGTTACCCACAGGAAGAAAATTTCTTCAAATTGTAATTCACTTAAACGTCCCTAATCTTAATTTCTTGAGAAAACTAGGCCTTATTTTGAAAAATCGGCCATTAAACTGGCCTTATTTCAGACGGAAAATGTCACATCAATTTACGGCTCTAAAACTTCCCGGTTTAAATTCCCGGCAAACTATCTCGATACATTAATGTTTCTTTTTTTGAGAGCTTGGAAAAAGATTCAAGCATTAATATTCAATTAAACTATAGCAAATGAAACCATCCCTTATATCCGGTTTTTTCCAATTTAAATTGTCCTTGCTTTAGCTTTAAAATGGAGTTGTGGACGTCCTGTTACCCACAGGAAGAAAATTTCTTCCGATTGTAATTCACTTAAACGTCCCCAATCCTAATTTCTTGAGAAAACTAGGCCTTATTTTGAAAAATCGGCCATTAAACTGGCCTTATTTCAGACGGAAAATGTCATATCAATTTACGGCTCTTAACTTCCCGGTTTAAATTCCCGGCAAACTATCCCGATAAATTAATGTTTCTTTTTTTGAGAACGTGGAGAAAGATTCAAACATTAATATTCAATCAGACTATAGCAAAAAAAAACCATCCCTTATATCCGGTGTTTGCTAATTTATATTGGCCTTGTTTAAACTTTGAAATGGAATTGAGGACGTCCTGTTACCCACAGGAAGAAAATTTCTTCAAATTGTAATTCACTTAAACGTCCCTAATCTTAATTTCTTGAGAAAACTAGGCCTTATTTTGAAAAATCTGTCATTAAACAGGCCTTATTTCAGACGGAAAATGTTTCATCTATTTAAGGCTCTAAAACTTCCCGGTTTAAATTTCGGGCAAACTATCCCGATACATTAATGTTTCTTTTTTTGAGAACGTGGAAAAAGATTCAAACATTAATATTCAATCAGACTATAGCAAAAAAACCATCCCTTATATCCGGTTTTTCCCAATTTAAATTGGCCTTGTTTAAACTTTTGAAATGGAATTGTGGACGTCCTGTTACCCACAGGAAGAAAATTTCTTCAAATTGTAATTCACTTAAACGTCCCTAATCTTAATTTCTTGAGAAAACTAGGCCTTATTTTGAAAAATCTGTCATTAAACAGGCCTTATTTCAGACGGAAAATGTCACATTAATTTACGGCTCTAAAACTACCAGGTTTGAACTCCTGGCAAACTATCCCGATACATTAATGTTTCTTTTTTTGAGAACTTGGAGAAAGATTCAAACATTAATATTCAATCAGACTATAGCAAAAAAAACTATCCCTTAAATCCGGTTTTTCCCAATTTAAATTGGCCTTGTTTAAACTTTTGAAATGGAATTTTGGACGTCCTGTTACCCACAGGAAGAAAATTTCTTCAAATTGTAATTCACTTAAACGTCCCTAATCTTAATTTCTTGCGAAAACTAGGCCTTATTTTGAAAAATCTGTCATTAAACAGGCCTTATTTAAGACGGAAAATGTCATATCCATTTACGGCTCTAAAACTTCCCGGTTTAAACTCCCGGCAAACTATCCCGATACATTAATGTTTCTTTTTTTGAGAGCTTGGAGAAAGATTCAAGCATTAATATTCAATTAAACTATAGCAAAAGAAACCATCCCTTATATCCGGTTTTTTCCAATTTAAATTGTCCTTGTTTTAGCTTTAAAATGGAGTTGTGGACGTCCTGTTACCCACAGGATGAAAATTTCTTCAAATTGTTATTCACTTAAGCGTCCCTAATCTTAATTTCTTGAGAAAACTAGGCCTTATTTTGAAAAATCGGCCATTAAACTGGCCTTATTTCAGACGGAAAATGTCACATCAATTTACGGCTCTAAAACCTCCAGGTTTAAATTCCTGGCAAACTATCCTGATACATTAATGTTTCTTTTTTTGAGAACTTGGAGAAAGATTCAAACATTAATATTCAATCAGACTATAGCAAAAAAAACTATCCCTTAAATCCGGTTTTTCCCAATTTAAATTGGCCTTGTTTAAACTTTTGAAATGGAATTTTGGACGTCCTGTTACCCACAGGAAGAAAATTTCTTCAAATTGTAATTCACTTAAACGTCCCTAATCTTAATTTCTTGCGAAAACTAGGCCTTATTTTGAAAAATCTGTCATTAAACAGGCCTTATTTAAGACGGAAAATGTCATATCCATTTACGGCTCTAAAACTTCCCGGTTTAAACTCCCGGCAAACTATCCCGATACATTAATGTTTCTTTTTTTGAGAGCTTGGAGAAAGATTCAAGCATTAATATTCAATTAAACTATAGCAAAAGAAACCATCCCTTATATCCGGTTTTTTCCAATTTAAATTGTCCTTGTTTTAGCTTTAAAATGGAGTTGTGGACGTCCTGTTACCCACAGGATGAAAATTTCTTCAAATTGTTATTCACTTAAGCGTCCCTAATCTTAATTTCTTGAGAAAACTAGGCCTTATTTTGAAAAATCGGCCATTAAACTGGCCTTATTTCAGACGGAAAATGTCACATCAATTTACGGCTCTAAAACCTCCAGGTTTAAATTCCTGGCAAACTATCCTGATACATTAATGTTTCTTTTTTTGAGAACTTGGAGAAAGATTCAAACATTAATATTCAATCAGACTATAGCAAAAGAAAACATCCCTTATATCCGGTTTTTTCCAATTTAAATTGTCCTTGTTTTAGCTTTAAAATGGAGTTGTGGACGTCCTGTTACCCACAGGATGAAAATTTCTTCAAATTGTTATTCACTTAAGCGTCCCTAATCTTAATTTCTTGAGAAAACTAGGCCTTATTTTGAAAAATCGGCCATTAAACTGGCCTTATTTCAGACGGAAAATGTCACATCAATTTACGGCTCTAAAACCTCCAGGTTTAAATTCCTGGCAAACTATCCTGATACATTAATGTTTCTTTTTTTGAGAACTTGGAGAAAGATTCAAACATTAATATTCAATCAGACTATAGCAAAAGAAAACATCCCTTATATCCGGTTTTTTCCAATTTAAATTGTCCTTGTTTTAGCTTTAAAATGGAATTGTGGACGTCCTGTTACCCACAGGAAGAAAATTTCTTCAAATTGTAATTCACTTAAACGTCCCTAATCTTAATTTCTTGCGAAAACTAGGCCTTATTTTGAAAAATCTGTCATTAAACAGGCCTTATTTCAGACGGAAAATGTCACATCAATTTACGGCTCTAAAACCTCCAGGTTTAAATTCCTGGCAAACTATCCTGATACATTAATGTTTCTTTTTTTGAGAACTTGGAGAAAGATTCAAACATTAATATTCAATCAGACTATAGCAAAAGAAAACATCCCTTATATCCGGTTTTTTCCAATTTAAATTGTCCTTGTTTTAGCTTTAAAATGGAGTTGTGGACGTCCTGTTACCCACAGGAAGAAAATTTCTTCAAATTGTAATTCACTTAAACGTCCCTAATCTTAATTTCTTGAGAAAACTAGGCCTTATTTTGAAAAATCTGTCATTAAACAGGCCTTATTTCAGACGGAAAATGTCACATTAATTTACGGCTCTAAAACTACCAGGTTTGAACTCCTGGCAAACTATCCCGATACATTAATGTTTCTTTTTTTGAGAACTTGGAGAAAGATTCAAACATTAATATTCAATCAGACTATAGCAAAAAAAACCATCCCTTAAATCCGGTTTTTCCCAATTTAAATTGGCCTTGTTTAAACTTTTGAAATGGAATTGTGGACGTCCTGTTACCCACAGGAAGAAAATTTCTTCAAATTGTAATTCACTTAAACGTCCCTAATCTTAATTTCTTGCGAAAACTAGGCCTTATTTTGAAAAATCTGTCATTAAACAGGCCTTATTTAAGACGGAAAATGTCATATCCATTTACGGCTCTAAAACTTCCCGGTTTAAACTCCCGGCAAACTATCCCGATACATTAATGTTTCTTTTTTTGAGAGCTTGGAGAAAGATTCAAGCATTAATATTCAATTAAACTATAGCAAAAGAAACCATCCCTTATATCCGGTTTTTTCCAATTTAAATTGTCCTTGTTTTAGCTTTAAAATGGAGTTGTGGACGTCCTGTTACCCACAGGATGAAAATTTCTTCAAATTGTAATTCACTTAAACGTCCCTAATCTTAATTTCTTGAGAAAACTAGGCCTTATTTTGAAAAATCGGCCATTAAACTGGCCTTATTTCAGACGGAAAATGTCACATCAATTTACGGCTCTAAAACCTCCAGGTTTAAATTCCTGGCAAACTATCCTGATACATTAATGTTTCTTTTTTTGAGAACTTGGAGAAAGATTCAAACATTAATATTCAATCAGACTATAGCAAAAGAAACCATCCCTTATATCCGGTTTTTTCCAATTTAAATTGTCCTTGTTTTAGCTTTAAAATGGAGTTGTGGACGTCCTGTTACCCACAGGAAGAAAATTTCTTCAAATTGTAATTCACTTAAACGTCCCTAATCTTAATTTCTTGAGAAAACTAGGCCTTATTTTGAAAAATCTGTCATTAAACAGGCCTTATTTCAGACGGAAAATGTCACATTAATTTACGGCTCTAAAACTACCAGGTTTGAACTCCTGGCAAACTATCCCGATACATTAATGTTTCTTTTTTTGAGAACTTGGAGAAAGATTCAAACATTAATATTCAATCAGACTATAGCAAAAAAAACCATCCCTTAAATCCGGTTTTTCCCAATTTAAATTGGCCTTGTTTAAACTTTTGAAATGGAATTGTGGACGTCCTGTTACCCACAGGAAGAAAATTTCTTCAAATTGTAATTCACTTAATCGTCCCTAATCTTAATTTCTTGCGAAAACTAGGCCTTATTTTGAAAAATCTGTCATTAAACAGGCCTTATTTAAGACGGAAAATGTCATATCCATTTACGGCTCTAAAACTTCCCGGTTTAAACTCCCGGCAAACTATCCCGATACATTAATGTTTCTTTTTTTGAGAGCTTGGAGAAAGATTCAAGCATTAATATTCAATTAAACTATAGCAAAAGAAACCATCCCTTATATCCGGTTTTTTCCAATTTAAATTGTCCTTGTTTTAGCTTTAAAATGGAGTTGTGGACGTCCTGTTACCCACAGGATGAAAATTTCTTCAAATTGTAATTCACTTAAACGTCCCTAATCTTAATTTCTTGAGAAAACTAGGCCTTATTTTGAAAAATCGGCCATTAAACTGGCCTTATTTCAGACGGAAAATGTCACATCAATTTACGGCTCTAAAACCTCCAGGTTTAAATTCCTGGCAAACTATCCTGATACATTAATGTTTCTTTTTTTGAGAACTTGGAGAAAGATTCAAGCATTAATATTCAGTTAAACTATAGCAAAAGAAACCATCCCTTATATCCGGTTTTTTCCAATTTAAATTGTCCTTGTTTTAGCTTTAAAATGGAGTTGTGGACGTCCTGTTACCCACAGGAAGAAAATTTCTTCTAATTGTAATTCACTTAAACGTCCATAATCTTAATTTCTTGAGAAAACTAGGCCTTATTTTGAAAAATCTGTCATTAAACAGGCCTTATTTCAGACGGAAAATGTCACATTAATTTACGGCTCTAAAACTACCAGGTTTGAACTCCTGGCAAACTATCCCGATACATTAATGTTTCTTTTTTTGAGAACTTGGAGAAAGATTCAAACATTAATATTCAATCAGACTATAGCAAAAAAAACCATCCCTTTGATCCGGTTTTTCCCAATTTAAATTGGCCTTGTTTAAACTTTTGAAATGGAATTGTGGACGTCCTGTTACCCACAGGAAGAAAATTTCTTCAAATTGTAATTCACTTAAACGTCCCTAATCTTAATTTCTTGCGAAAACTAGGCCTTATTTTGAAAAATCTGTCATTAAACAGGCCTTATTTCAGACGGAAAATGTCACATCAATTTACGGCTCTAAAACCTCCAGGTTTAAATTCCTGGCAAACTATCCTGATACATTAATGTTTCTTTTTTTGAGAACTTGGAGAAAGATTCAAACATTAATATTCAATCAGACTATAGCAAAAGAAAACATCCCTTATATCCGGTTTTTTCCAATTTAAATTGTCCTTGTTTTAGCTTTAAAATGGAATTGTGGACGTCCTGTTACCCACAGGAAGAAAATTTCTTCAAATTGTAATTCACTTAAACGTCCCTAATCTTAATTTCTTGCGAAAACTAGGCCTTATTTTGAAAAATCTGTCATTAAACAGGCCTTATTTAAGACGGAAAATGTCATATCCATTTACGGCTCTAAAACTTCCCGGTTTAAACTCCCGGCAAACTATCCCGATACATTAATGTTTCTTTTTTTGAGAGCTTGGAGAAAGATTCAAGCATTAATATTCAATTAAACTATAGCAAAAGAAACCATCCCTTATATCCGGTTTTTTCCAATTTAAATTGTCCTTGTTTTAGCTTTAAAATGGAGTTGTGGACGTCCTGTTACCCACAGGATGAAAATTTCTTCAAATTGTTATTCACTTAAGCGTCCCTAATCTTAATTTCTTGAGAAAACTAGGCCTTATTTTGAAAAATCGGCCATTAAACTGGCCTTATTTCAGACGGAAAATGTCACATCAATTTACGGCTCTAAAACCTCCAGGTTTAAATTCCTGGCAAACTATCCTGATACATTAATGTTTCTTTTTTTGAGAACTTGGAGAAAGATTCAAACATTAATATTCAATCAGACTATAGCAAAAGAAAACATCCCTTATATCCGGTTTTTTCCAATTTAAATTGTCCTTGTTTTAGCTTTAAAATGGAGTTGTGGACGTCCTGTTACCCACAGGAAGAAAATTTCTTCAAATTGTAATTCACTTAAACGTCCCTAATCTTAATTTCTTGAGAAAACTAGGCCTTATTTTGAAAAATCTGTCATTAAACAGGCCTTATTTCAGACGGAAAATGTCACATTAATTTACGGCTCTAAAACTACCAGGTTTGAACTCCTGGCAAACTATCCCGATACATTAATGTTTCTTTTTTTGAGAACTTGGAGAAAGATTCAAACATTAATATTCAATCAGACTATAGCAAAAAAAACCATCCCTTATATCCGGTTTTTTCCAATTTAAATTGTCCTTGTTTTAGCTTTAAAATGGAGTTGTGGACGTCCTGTTACCCACAGGATGAAAATTTCTTCAAATTGTAATTCACTTAAACGTCCCTAATCTTAATTTCTTGAGAAAACTAGGCCTTATTTTGAAAAATCGGCCATTAAACTGGCCTTATTTCAGACGGAAAATGTCACATCAATTTACGGCTCTAAAACCTCCAGGTTTAAATTCCTGGCAAACTATCCTGATACATTAATGTTTCTTTTTTTGAGAACTTGGAGAAAGATTCAAACATTAATATTCAATCAGACTATAGCAAAAGAAAACATCCCTTATATCCGGTTTTTTCCAATTTAAATTGTCCTTGTTTTAGCTTTAAAATGGAGTTGTGGACGTCCTGTTACCCACAGGAAGAAAATTTCTTCAAATTGTAATTCACTTAAACGTCCCTAATCTTAATTTCTTGAGAAAACTAGGCCTTATTTTGAAAAATCTATCATTAAACAGGCCTTATTTCAGACGGAAAATGTCACATTAATTTACGGCTCTAAAACTACCAGGTTTGAACTCCTGGCAAACTATCCCGATACATTAATGTTTCTTTTTTTGAGAACTTGGAGAAAGATTCAAACATTATTATTCAATCAGACTATAGCAAAAAAAACCATCCCTTAAATCCGGTTTTTCCCAATTTAAATTGGCCTTGTTTAAACTTTTGAAATGGAATTGTGGACGTCCTGTTACCCACAGGAAGAAAATTTCTTCAAATTGTAATTCACTTAAACGTCCCTAATCTTAATTTCTTGCGAAAACTAGGCCTTATTTTGAAAAATCTGTCATTAAACAGGCCTTATTTCAGACGGAAAATGTCACATCAATTTACGGCTCTAAAACCTCCAGGTTTAAATTCCTGGCAAACTATCCTGAAACATTAATGTTTCTTTTTTTGAGAACTTGGAGAAAGATTCAAACATTAATATTCAATCAGACTATAGCAAAAGAAAACATCCCTTATATCCGGTTTTTCCAATTTAAATTGTCCTTGTTTTAGCTTTAAAATGGAGTTGTGGACGTCCTGTTACCCACAGGAAGAAAATTTCTTCAAATTGTAATTCACTTAAACGTCCCTAATCTTAATTTCTTGAGAAAACTAGGCCTTATTTTGAAAAATCGGCCATTAAACTGGCCTTATTTCAGACGTAAAATGTCACATCAATTTACGGCTCTAAAACTTCCCGGTTTAAATTCCCGGCAAACTATCTCGATACATTAATGTTTCTTTTTTTGAGAGCTTGGAAAAAGATTCAAGCATTAATATTCAATTAAACTATAGCAAATGAAACCATCCCTTATATCCGGTTTTTTCCAATTTAAATTGTCCTTGCTTTAGCTTTAAAATGGAGTTGTGGACGTCCTGTTACCCACAGGAAGAAAATTTCTTCCGATTGTAATTCACTTAAACGTCCCCAATCCTAATTTCTTGAGAAAACTAGGCCTTATTTTGAAAAATCGGCCATTAAACTGGCCTTATTTCAGACGGAAAATGTCATATCAATTTACGGCTCTTAACTTCCCGGTTTAAATTCCCGGCAAACTATCCCGATAAATTAATGTTTCTTTTTTTGAGAACGTGGAGAAAGATTCAAACATTAATATTCAATCAGACTATAGCAAAAGAAAACATCCCTTATATCCGGTTTTTTCCAATTTAAATTGTCCTTGTTTTAGCTTTAAAATGGAGTTGTGGACGTCCTGTTACCCACAGGAAGAAAATTTCTTCAAATTGTAATTCACTTAAACGTCCCTAATCTTAATTTCTTGAGAAAACTAGGCCTTATTTTGAAAAATCTGTCATTAAACAGGCCTTATTTCAGACGGAAAATGTCACATTAATTTACGGCTCTAAAACTACCAGGTTTGAACTCCTGGCAAACTATCCCGATACATTAATGTTTCTTTTTTTGAGAACTTGGAGAAAGATTCAAACATTAATATTCAATCAGACTATAGCAAAAAAAACCATCCCTTAAATCCGGTTTTTCCCAATTTAAATTGGCCTTGTTTAAACTTTTGAAATGGAATTGTGGACGTCCTGTTACCCACAGGAAGAAAATTTCTTCAAATTGTAATTCACTTAAACGTCCCTAATCTTAATTTCTTGCGAAAACTAGGCCTTATTTTGAAAAATCTGTCATTAAACAGGCCTTATTTAAGACGGAAAATGTCATATCCATTTACGGCTCTAAAACTTCCCGGTTTAAACTCCCGGCAAACTATCCCGATACATTAATGTTTCTTTTTTTGAGAGCTTGGAGAAAGATTCAAGCATTAATATTCAATTAAACTATAGCAAAAGAAACCATCCCTTATATCCGGTTTTTTCCAATTTAAATTGTCCTTGTTTTAGCTTTAAAATGGAGTTGTGGACATCCTGTTACCCACAGGATGAAAATTTCTTCAAATTGTAATTCACTTAAACGTCCCTAATCTTAATTTCTTGAGAAAACTAGGCCTTATTTTGAAAAATCGGCCATTAAACTGGCCTTATTTCAGACGGAAAATGTCACATCAATTTACGGCTCTAAAACCTCCAGGTTTAAATTCCTGGCAAACTATCCTGATACATTAATGTTTCTTTTTTTGAGAACTTGGAGAAAGATTCAAACATTAATATTCAATCAGACTATAGCAAAAGAAAACATCCCTTATATCCGGTTTTTTCCAATTTAAATTGTCCTTGTTTTAGCTTTAAAATGGAATTGTGGACGTCCTGTTACCCACAGGAAGAAAATTTCTTCAAATTGTAATTCACTTAAACGTCCCTAATCTTAATTTCTTGCGAAAACTAGGCCTTATTTTGAAAAATCTGTCATTAAACAGGCCTTATTTAAGACGGAAACTGTCATATCCATTTACGGCTCTAAAACTTCCCGGTTTAAACTCCCGGCAAACTATCCCGATACATTAATGTTTCTTTTTTTGAGAGCTTGGAGAAAGATTCAAGCATTAATATTCAATTAAACTATAGCAAAAGAAACCATCCCTTATATCCGGTTTTTTCCAATTTAAATTGTCCTTGTTTTAGCTTTAAAATGGAGTTGTGGACGTCCTGTTACCCACAGGATGAAAATTTCTTCAAATTGTAATTCACTTAAACGTCCCTAATCTTAATTTCTTGAGAAAACTAGGCCTTATTTTGAAAAATCGGCCATTAAACTGGCCTTATTTCAGACGGAAAATGTCACATCAATTTACGGCTCTAAAACCTCCAGGTTTAAATTCCTGGCAAACTATCCTGATACATTAATGTTTCTTTTTTTGAGAACTTGGAGAAAGATTCAAACATTAATATTCAATCAGACTATAGCAAAAGAAAACATCCCTTATATCCGGTTTTTTCCAATTTAAATTGTCCTTGTTTTAGCTTTAAAATGGAGTTGTGGACGTCCTGTTACCCACAGGATGAAAATTTCTTCAAATTGTTATTCACTTAAGCGTCCCTAATCTTAATTTCTTGAGAAAACTAGGCCTTATTTTGAAAAATCGGCCATTAAACTGGCCTTATTTCAGACGGAAAATGTCACATCAATTTACGGCTCTAAAACCTCCAGGTTTAAATTCCTGGCAAACTATCCTGATACATTAATGTTTCTTTTTTTGAGAACTTGGAGAAAGATTCAAACATTAATATTCAATCAGACTATAGCAAAAGAAAACATCCCTTATATCCGGTTTTTTCCAATTTAAATTGTCCTTGTTTTAGCTTTAAAATGGAATTGTGGACGTCCTGTTACCCACAGGAAGAAAATTTCTTCAAATTGTAATTCACTTAAACGTCCCTAATCTTAATTTCTTGCGAAAACTAGGCCTTATATTGAAAAATCTGTCATTAAACAGGCCTTATTTCAGACGGAAAATGTCACATCAATTTACGGCTCTAAAACCTCCAGGTTTAAATTCCTGGCAAACTATCCTGATACATTAATGTTTCTTTTTTTGAGAACTTGGAGAAAGATTCAAACATTAATATTCAATCAGACTATAGCAAAAGAAAACATCCCTTATATCCGGTTTTTTCCAATTTAAATTGTCCTTGTTTTAGCTTTAAAATGGAATTGTGGACGTCCTGTTACCCACAGGAAGAAAATTTCTTCAAATTGTAATTCACTTAAACGTCCCTAATCTTAATTTCTTGCGAAAACTAGGCCTTATTTTGAAAAATCTGTCATTAAACAGGCCTTATTTAAGACGGAAAATGTCATATCCATTTACGGCTCTAAAACTTCCCGGTTTAAACTCCCGGCAAACTATCCCGATACATTAATGTTTCTTTTTTTGAGAGCTTGGAGAAAGATTCAAGCATTAATATTCAATTAAACTATAGCAAAAGAAACCATCCCTTATATCCGGTTTTTTCCAATTTAAATTGTCCTTGTTTTAGCTTTAAAATGGAGTTGTGGACGTCCTGTTACCCACAGGATGAAAATTTCTTCAAATTGTTATTCACTTAAGCGTCCCTAATCTTAATTTCTTGAGAAAACTAGGCCTTATTTTGAAAAATCGGCCATTAAACTGGCCTTATTTCAGACGGAAAATGTCACATCAATTTACGGCTCTAAAACCTCCAGGTTTAAATTCCTGGCAAACTATCCTGATACATTAATGTTTCTTTTTTTGAGAACTTGGAGAAAGATTCAAACATTAATATTCAATCAGACTATAGCAAAAGAAAACATCCCTTATATCCGGTTTTTTCCAATTTAAATTGTCCTTGTTTTAGCTTTAAAATGGAGTTGTGGACGTCCTGTTACCCACAGGAAGAAAATTTCTTCAAATTGTAATTCACTTAAACGTCCCTAATCTTAATTTCTTGAGAAAACTAGGCCTTATTTTGAAAAATCTATCATTAAACAGGCCTTATTTCAGACGGAAAATGTCACATTAATTTACGGCTCTAAAACTACCAGGTTTGAACTCCTGGCAAACTATCCCGATACATTAATGTTTCTTTTTTTGAGAACTTGGAGAAAGATTCAAACATTATTATTCAATCAGACTATAGCAAAAAAAACCATCCCTTAAATCCGGTTTTTCCCAATTTAAATTGGCCTTGTTTAAACTTTTGAAATGGAATTGTGGACGTCCTGTTACCCACAGGAAGAAAATTTCTTCAAATTGTAATTCACTTAAACGTCCCTAATCTTAATTTCTTGCGAAAACTAGGCCTTATTTTGAAAAATCTGTCATTAAACAGGCCTTATTTCAGACGGAAAATGTCACATCAATTTACGGCTCTAAAACCTCCAGGTTTAAATTCCTGGCAAACTATCCTGAAACATTAATGTTTCTTTTTTTGAGAACTTGGAGAAAGATTCAAACATTAATATTCAATCAGACTATAGCAAAAGAAAACATCCCTTATATCCGGTTTTTCCAATTTAAATTGTCCTTGTTTTAGCTTTAAAATGGAGTTGTGGACGTCCTGTTACCCACAGGAAGAAAATTTCTTCTAATTGTAATTCACTTAAACGTCCCTAATCTTAATTTCTTGAGAAAACTAGGCCTTATTTTGAAAAATCGGCCATTAAACTGGCCTTATTTCAGACGTAAAATGTCACATCAATTTACGGCTCTAAAACTTCCCGGTTTAAATTCCCGGCAAACTATCTCGATACATTAATGTTTCTTTTTTTGAGAGCTTGGAAAAAGATTCAAGCATTAATATTCAATTAAACTATAGCAAATGAAACCATCCCTTATATCCGGTTTTTTCCAATTTAAATTGTCCTTGCTTTAGCTTTAAAATGGAGTTGTGGACGTCCTGTTACCCACAGGAAGAAAATTTCTTCCGATTGTAATTCACTTAAACGTCCCCAATCCTAATTTCTTGAGAAAACTAGGCCTTATTTTGAAAAATCGGCCATTAAACTGGCCTTATTTCAGACGGAAAATGTCATATCAATTTACGGCTCTTAACTTCCCGGTTTAAATTCCCGGCAAACTATCCCGATAAATTAATGTTTCTTTTTTTGAGAACGTGGAGAAAGATTCAAACATTAATATTCAATCAGACTATAGCAAAAGAAAACATCCCTTATATCCGGTTTTTTCCAATTTAAATTGTCCTTGTTTTAGCTTTAAAATGGAGTTGTGGACGTCCTGTTACCCACAGGAAGAAAATTTCTTCAAATTGTAATTCACTTAAACGTCCCTAATCTTAATTTCTTGAGAAAACTAGGCCTTATTTTGAAAAATCTGTCATTAAACAGGCCTTATTTCAGACGGAAAATGTCACATTAATTTACGGCTCTAAAACTACCAGGTTTGAACTCCTGGCAAACTATCCCGATACATTAATGTTTCTTTTTTTGAGAACTTGGAGAAAGATTCAAACATTAATATTCAATCAGACTATAGCAAAAAAAACCATCCCTTAAATCCGGTTTTTCCCAATTTAAATTGGCCTTGTTTAAACTTTTGAAATGGAATTGTGGACGTCCTGTTACCCACAGGAAGAAAATTTCTTCAAATTGTAATTCACTTAAACGTCCCTAATCTTAATTTCTTGCGAAAACTAGGCCTTATTTTGAAAAATCTGTCATTAAACAGGCCTTATTTAAGACGGAAAATGTCATATCCATTTACGGCTCTAAAACTTCCCGGTTTAAACTCCCGGCAAACTATCCCGATACATTAATGTTTCTTTTTTTGAGAGCTTGGAGAAAGATTCAAGCATTAATATTCAATTAAACTATAGCAAAAGAAACCATCCCTTATATCCGGTTTTTTCCAATTTAAATTGTCCTTGTTTTAGCTTTAAAATGGAGTTGTGGACGTCCTGTTACCCACAGGATGAAAATTTCTTCAAATTGTAATTCACTTAAACGTCCTTAATCTTAATTTCTTGAGAAAACTAGGCCTTATTTTGAAAAATCGGCCATTAAACTGGCCTTATTTCAGACGGAAAATGTCACATCAATTTACGGCTCTAAAACCTCCAGGTTTAAATTCCTGGCAAACTATCCTGATACATTAATGTTTCTTTTTTTGAGAACTTGGAGAAAGATTCAAACATTAATATTCAATCAGACTATAGCAAAAGAAAACATCCCTTATATCCGGTTTTTTCCAATTTAAATTGTCCTTGTTTTAGCTTTAAAATGGAATTGTGGACGTCCTGTTACCCACAGGAAGAAAATTTCTTCAAATTGTAATTCACTTAAACGTCCCTAATCTTAATTTCTTGCGAAAACTAGGCCTTATTTTGAAAAATCTGTCATTAAACAGGCCTTATTTAAGACGGAAAATGTCATATCCATTTACGGCTCTAAAACTTCCCGGTTTAAACTCCCGGCAAACTATCCCGATACATTAATGTTTCTTTTTTTGAGAGCTTGGAGAAAGATTCAAGCATTAATATTCAATTAAACTATAGCAAAAGAAACCATCCCTTATATCCGGTTTTTTCCAATTTAAATTGTCCTTGTTTTAGCTTTAAAATGGAGTTGTGGACGTCCTGTTACCCACAGGATGAAAATTTCTTCAAATTGTAATTCACTTAAACGTCCCTAATCTTAATTTCTTGAGAAAACTAGGCCTTATTTTGAAAAATCGGCCATTAAACTGGCCTTATTTCAGACGGAAAATGTCACATCAATTTACGGCTCTAAAACCTCCAGGTTTAAATTCCTGGCAAACTATCCTGATACATTAATGTTTCTTTTTTTGAGAACTTGGAGAAAGATTCAAGCATTAATATTCAGTTAAACTATAGCAAAAGAAACCATCCCTTATATCCGGTTTTTTCCAATTTAAATTGTCCTTGTTTTAGCTTTAAAATGGAGTTGTGGACGTCCTGTTACCCACAGGAAGAAAATTTCTTCTAATTGTAATTCACTTAAACGTCCATAATCTTAATTTCTTGAGAAAACTAGGCCTTATTTTGAAAAATCTGTCATTAAACAGGCCTTATTTCAGACGGAAAATGTCACATTAATTTACGGCTCTAAAACTACCAGGTTTGAACTCCTGGCAAACTATCCCGATACATTAATGTTTCTTTTTTTGAGAACTTGGAGAAAGATTCAAACATTAATATTCAATCAGACTATAGCAAAAAAAACCATCCCTTTGATCCGGTTTTTCCCAATTTAAATTGGCCTTGTTTAAACTTTTGAAATGGAATTGTGGACGTCCTGTTACCCACAGGAAGAAAATTTCTTCAAATTGTAATTCACTTAAACGTCCCTAATCTTAATTTCTTGAGAAAACTAGGCCTTATTTTGAAAAATCGGCCATTAAACTGGCCTTATTTCAGACGGAAAATGTCACATCAATTTACGGCTCTAAAACCTCCAGGTTTAAATTCCAGGCAAACTATCCTGATACATTAATGTTTCTTTTTTTGAGAACTTGGAGAAAGATTCAAACATTAATATTCAATCAGACTATAGCAAAAGAAAACATCCCTTATATCCGGTTTTTTCCAATTTAAATTGTCCTTGTTTTAGCTTTAAAATGGAGTTGTGGACGTCCTGTTACCCACAGGAAGAAAATTTCTTCAAATTGTAATTCACTTAAACGTCCCTAATCTTAATTTCTTGAGAAAACTAGGCCTTATTTTGAAAAATCTGTCATTAAACAGGCCTTATTTCAGACGGAAAATGTCACATTAATTTACGGCTCTAAAACTACCAGGTTTGAACTCCTGGCAAACTATCCCGATACATTAATGTTTCTTTTTTTGAGAACTTGGAGAAAGATTCAAACATTAATATTCAATCAGACTATAGCAAAAAAAACCATCCCTTAAATCCGGTTTTTCCCAATTTAAATTGGCCTTGTTTAAACTTTTGAAATGGAATTGTGGACGTCCTGTTACCCACAGGAAGAAAATTTCTTCAAATTGTAATTCACTTAAACGTCCCTAATCTTAATTTCTTGCGAAAACTAGGCCTTATTTTGAAAAATCTGTCATTAAACAGGCCTTATTTAAGACGGAAAATGTCATATCCATTTACGGCTCTAAAACTTCCCGGTTTAAACTCCCGGCAAACTATCCCGATACATTAATGTTTCTTTTTTTGAGAGCTTGGAGAAAGATTCAAGCATTAATATTCAATTAAACTATAGCAAAAGAAACCATCCCTTATATCCGGTTTTTTCCAATTTAAATTGTCCTTGTTTTAGCTTTAAAATGGAGTTGTGGACGTCCTGTTACCCACAGGATGAAAATTTCTTCAAATTGTAATTCACTTAAACGTCCCTAATCTTAATTTCTTGAGAAAACTAGGCCTTATTTTGAAAAATCGGCCATTAAACTGGCCTTATTTCAGACGGAAAATGTCACATCAATTTACGGCTCTAAAACCTCCAGGTTTAAATTCCTGGCAAACTATCCTGATACATTAATGTTTCTTTTTTTGAGAACTTGGAGAAAGATTCAAACATTAATATTCAGTTAAACTATAGCAAAAGAAACCATCCCTTATATCCGGTTTTTTCCAATTTAAATTGTCCTTGTTTTAGCTTTAAAATGGAGTTGTGGACGTCCTGTTACCCACAGGAAGAAAATTTCTTCTAATTGTAATTCACTTAAACGTCCCTAATCTTAATTTCTTGAGAAAACTAGGCCTTATTTTGAAAAATCTGTCATTAAACTGGCCTTATTTCAGACGGAAAATGTCACATCAATTTACGGCTCTAAAACTTCCCGGCTTAAATTCCCGGCAAACTATCTCGATACATTAATGTTTCTTTTTTTGAGAGCTTGGAAAAAGATTCAAGCATTAATATTCAATTAAACTATAGCAAATGAAACCATCCCTTATATCCGGTTTTTTCCAATTTAAATTGTCCTTGTTTTTGCTTTAAAATGGAGTTGTGGACGTCCTGTTACCCACAGGCAGAAAATTTCTTCCGATTGTAATTCACTTAAACGTCCCCAATCTTAATTTCTTGAGAAAACTAGGCCTTATTTTGAAAAATCGGCCATTAAACTGGCCTTATTTCAGACGGAAAATGTCATATCAATTTACGGCTCTTAACTTCCCGGTTTAAATTCCCGGCAAACTATCCCGATAAATTAATGTTTCTTTTTTTGAGAACGTGGAGAAAGATTCAAACATTAATATTCAATCAGACTATAGCAAAAGAAAACATCCCTTATATCCGGTTTTTCCCAATTTAAATTGGCCTTGTATTAGCTTTGAAATGGAATTGTGGACGTCCTGTTACCCACAGGAAGAAAATTTCTTCAAATTGTAATTCACTTAAACGTCCCTAATCTTAATTTTGTGAGAAAACTAGGCCTTATTTTGAAAAATCGGCCATTAAACTGGCCTTATTTCAGACGGAAAATGTCACATCAATTTACGGCTCTAAAACTTCCCGGTTTAAATTCCCGGCAAACTATCCCGACAAATTAATGTTTCTTTTTTTGAGAACGTGGAGAAAGATTCAAACATTAATATTCAATCAGACTATAGCAAAAAAAAACCATCCCTTATATCCGGTTTTTCCCAATTTAAATTGGCCTTGTTTTAACTTTGAAATGGAATTGTGGACGTCCTGTTACCCACAGGAAGAAAATTTCTTCAAATTGTAATTCACTTAAACGTCCCTAATCTTAATTTCTTGAGAAAACTAGGCCTTATTTTGAAAAATCGGCCATTAAACTGGCCTTATTTCAGACGGAAAATGTCATATCAATTTACGGCTCTTAAACTTCCCGGTTTAAATTCCCGGCAAACTATCCCGATAAATTAATGTTTTTTTTTGAGAACGTGGAGAAAGATTCAAACATTAATATTCAATCAGATTATAGCAAAAGAAAACATCCCTTATATCCGGTTTTCCCAATTTAAATTGGCCTTGTTTTAGATTTGAAATGGAATTGTGGACGTCCTGTTACCCACAGGAAGAAAATTTCTTCAAATTGTAATTCACTTAAACGTCCCTTATCTTAATTTCTTGAGAAAACTAAGCCTTATTTTGAAAAATCGGCCATTAAACTGGCCTTATTTCAGACGGAAAATGTCACATCAATTCACGGCTCTAAAACCTCCAGGTATAAATTTCTGGCAAACTATCCCGGTACATTAATGTTTCTTTTTTTGAGAACGTGGAGAAAGATTCAAGCATGAATATTCAATTAGACTATAGCAAAAGAAAACATCCCTTATATCCGGTTTTTCCCTATTTAAATTGGCCTTGTTTTAGCTTTGAAATGGAATTGTGGACGTCCTGTTACCCACAGGAAGAAAATTTCTTTCCATTGTTATTTATTAGATAGCTTAAATCTACAAACATTGATATAACAAGGCCTAAATTCATTTTCTAAATTATTTCTATTTTCAAACAATTCTAATTTGTTGGCAATTCGAATTGTTTAGAATTTTGAATTAAGACAACGCCACAATGTGTTTCGAATTTAGTTGGAAGCTATGAGTACATCCACCTGACTCACAGGTGGCACTAAAAACTTAAGGTGGTTAAGTGACATTACATGTCAAGAGTTCACACGTTCTAGCATAGATGGAAAGACAGCAGATGTCAATTTGACAACTAACTTTTGATAGTATTTCAAATTTTAATTGTATATAATATTAAAATTTAATTGTATTTCTTCTCATTGTAAATCACTAAAAAGCCTTAAATCTAAAAACGTTGAGAAAACAAGGCCTTATATTGAAAAAACACCCTTTTAAACGGCCTTATTTCTGACGGAAAATGTCACATCAATTTACGGCTCTAAAACTTCCCGGTTTAAATTCCCGGCAAACTATCCCGATATATTAATGTTACTTTTTTTGAGAACTTGGAGAAAGATTCAAAAATTAATATTCAATCAGACTATAGCAAAAAAAAACCATCCCTTATATCCGGTGTTTGCTAATTTGAATTGGCCTTGTTTAAACTTTGAAATGGAATTGAGGACGTCCTGTTACCCACAGGAAGAAAATTTCTTCAAATTGTAATTCACTTAAACGTCCCTAATCTTAATTTCTTGAGAAAACTAGGCCTTATTTTGAAAAATCTGTCATTAAACAGGCCTTATTTCAGACGGAAAATGTCACATCTATTTAAGGCTCTAAAACTTCCCGGTTTAAATTCCCGGCAAACTATCCCGATACATTTATGTTTCTTTTTTTGAGAACGTGGGAAAAGATTCAAACATTAATATTCAATCAGACTATAGCAAAAGAAAACATCCCTTATATCCTGTTTTTCCCAATTTAAATTGGCATTGTTTTAGCTTTGAAATGGAATTGTGGACGTCCTCTTACCCACAGGAAGAAAATTTCTTCAAATTGTAATTCACTTAAACGTCCCTAATCTTAATTTCTTGAGAAAACTAGGCCTTATTTTGAAAAATCTGTCATTAAACAGGCCTTATTTCAGACGGAAAATGTCACATTAATTTACGGCTCTAAAACTACCAGGTTTGAACTCCTGGCAAACTATCCCGATACATTAATGTTTCTTTTTTTGAGAACTTGGAGAAAGATTCAAACATTAATATTCAATCAGACTATAGCAAAAAAAACCATCCCTTAAATCCGGTTTTTCCCAATTTAAATTGGCCTTGTTTAAACTTTTGAAATGGAATTGTGGACGTCCTGTTACCCACAGGAAGAAAATTTCTTCAAATTGTAATTCACTTAAACGTCCCTAATCTTAATTTCTTGCGAAAACTAGGCCTTATTTTGAAAAATCTGTCATTAAACAGGCCTTATTTAAGACGGAAAATGTCATATCCATTTACGGCTCTAAAACTTCCCGGTTTAAACTCCCGGCAAACTATCCCGATACATTAATGTTTCTTTTTTTGAGAGCTTGGAGAAAGATTCAAGCATTAATATTCAATTAAACTATAGCAAAAGAAACCATCCCTTATATCCGGTTTTTTCCAATTTAAATTGTCCTTGTTTTAGCTTTAAAATGGAGTTGTGGACGTCCTGTTACCCACAGGATGAAAATTTCTTCAAATTGTAATTCACTTAAACGTCCCTAATCTTAATTTCTTGAGAAAACTAGGCCTTATTTTGAAAAATCGGCCATTAAACTGGCCTTATTTCAGACGGAAAATGTCACATCAATTTACGGCTCTAAAACCTCCAGGTTTAAATTCCTGGCAAACTATCCTGATACATTAATGTTTCTTTTTTTGAGAACTTGGAGAAAGATTCAAGCATTAATATTCAGTTAAACTATAGCAAAAGAAACCATCCCTTATATCCTGTTTTTTCCAATTTAAATTGTCCTTGTTTTAGCTTTAAAATGGAGTTGTGGACGTCCTGTTACCCACAGGAAGAAAATTTCTTCTAATTGTAATTCACTTAAACGTCCATAATCTTAATTTCTTGAGAAAACTAGGCCTTATTTTGAAAAATCTGTCATTAAACAGGCCTTATTTCAGACGGAAAATGTCACATTAATTTACGGCTCTAAAACTACCAGGTTTGAACTCCTGGCAAACTATCCCGATACATTAATGTTTCTTTTTTTGAGAACTTGGAGAAAGATTCAAACATTAATATTCAATCAGACTATAGCAAAAAAAACCATCCCTTTGATCCGGTTTTTCCCAATTTAAATTGGCCTTGTTTAAACTTTTGAAATGGAATTGTGGACGTCCTGTTACCCACAGGAAGAAAATTTCTTCAAATTGTAATTCACTTAAACGTCCCTAATCTTAATTTCTTGCGAAAACTAGGCCTTATTTTGAAAAATCTGTCATTAAACAGGCCTTATTTCAGACGGAAAATGTCACATCAATTTACGGCTCTAAAACCTCCAGGTTTAAATTCCTGGCAAACTATCCTGATACATTAATGTTTCTTTTTTTGAGAACTTGGAGAAAGATTCAAACATTAATATTCAATCAGACTATAGCAAAAGAAAACATCCCTTATATCCGGTTTTTTCCAATTTAAATTGTCCTTGTTTTAGCTTTAAAATGGAATTGTGGACGTCCTGTTACCCACAGGAAGAAAATTTCTTCAAATTGTAATTCACTTAAACGTCCCTAATCTTAATTTCTTGCGAAAACTAGGCCTTATTTTGAAAAATCTGTCATTAAACAGGCCTTATTTAAGACGGAAAATGTCATATCCATTTACGGCTCTAAAACTTCCCGGTTTAAACTCCCGGCAAACTATCCCGATACATTAATGTTTCTTTTTTTGAGAGCTTGGAGAAAGATTCAAGCATTAATATTCAATTAAACTATAGCAAAAGAAACCATCCCTTATATCCGGTTTTTTCCAATTTAAATTGTCCTTGTTTTAGCTTTAAAATGGAGTTGTGGACGTCCTGTTACCCACAGGATGAAAATTTCTTCAAATTGTAATTCACTTAAACGTCCCTAATCTTAATTTCTTGAGAAAACTAGGCCTTATTTTGAAAAATCGGCCATTAAACTGGCCTTATTTCAGACGGAAAATGTCACATCAATTTACGGCTCTAAAACCTCCAGGTTTAAATTCCTGGCAAACTATCCTGATACATTAATGTTTCTTTTTTTGAGAACTTGGAGAAAGATTCAAGCATTAATATTCAGTTAAACTATAGCAAAAGAAACCATCCCTTATATCCGGTTTTTTCCAATTTAAATTGTCCTTGTTTTAGCTTTAAAATGGAGTTGTGGACGTCCTGTTACCCACAGGAAGAAAATTTCTTCTAATTGTAATTCACTTAAACGTCCATAATCTTAATTTCTTGAGAAAACTAGGCCTTATTTTGAAAAATCTGTCATTAAACAGGCCTTATTTCAGACGGAAAATGTCACATTAATTTACGGCTCTAAAACTACCAGGTTTGAACTCCTGGCAAACTATCCCGATACATTAATGTTTCTTTTTTTGAGAACTTGGAGAAAGATTCAAACATTAATATTCAATCAGACTATAGCAAAAAAAACCATCCCTTTGATCCGGTTTTTCCCAATTTAAATTGGCCTTGTTTAAACTTTTGAAATGGAATTGTGGACGTCCTGTTACCCACAGGAAGAAAATTTCTTCAAATTGTAATTCACTTAAACGTCCCTAATCTTAATTTCTTGAGAAAACTAGGCCTTATTTTGAAAAATCGGCCATTAAACTGGCCTTATTTCAGACGGAAAATGTCACATCAATTTACGGCTCTAAAACCTCCAGGTTTAAATTCCAGGCAAACTATCCTGATACATTAATGTTTCTTTTTTTGAGAACTTGGAGAAAGATTCAAACATTAATATTCAATCAGACTATAGCAAAAAAAACCATCCCTTAAATCCGGTTTTTCCCAATTTAAATTGGCCTTGTTTAAACTTTTGAAATGGAATTGTGGACGTCCTGTTACCCACAGGAAGAAAATTTCTTCAAATTGTAATTCACTTAAACGTCCCTAATCTTAATTTCTTGCGAAAACTAGGCCTTATTTTGAAAAATCTGTCATTAAACAGGCCTTATTTAAGACGAAAAATGTCATATCCATTTACGGCTCTAAAACTTCCCGGTTTAAACTCCCGGCAAACTATCCCGATACATTAATGTTTCTTTTTTTGAGAGCTTGGAGAAAGATTCAAGCATTAATATTCAATTAAACTATAGCAAAAGAAACCATCCCTTATATCCGGTTTTTTCCAATTTAAATTGTCCTTGTTTTAGCTTTAAAATGGAGTTGTGGACGTCCTGTTACCCACAGGATGAAAATTTCTTCAAATTGTAATTCACTTAAACGTCCCTAATCTTAATTTCTTGAGAAAACTAGGCCTTATTTTGAAAAATCGGCCATTAAACTGGCCTTATTTCAGACGGAAAATGTCACATCAATTTACGGCTCTAAAACCTCCAGGTTTAAATTCCTGGCAAACTATCCTGATACATTAATGTTTCTTTTTTTGAGAACTTGGAGAAAGATTCAAACATTAATATTCAGTTAAACTATAGCAAAAGAAACCATCCCTTATATCCGGTTTTTTCCAATTTAAATTGTCCTTGTTTTAGCTTTAAAATGGAGTTGTGGACGTCCTGTTACCCACAGGAAGAAAATTTCTTCTAATTGTAATTCACTTAAACGTCCATAATCTTAATTTCTTGAGAAAACTAGGCCTTATTTTGAAAAATCTGTCATTAAACTGGCCTTATTTCAGACGGAAAATGTCACATCAATTTACGGCTCTAAAACTTCCCGGCTTAAATTCCCGGCAAACTATCTCGATACATTAATGTTTCTTTTTTTGAGAGCTTGGAAAAAGATTCAAGCATTAATATTCAATTAAACTATAGCAAATGAAACCATCCCTTATATCCGGTTTTTTCCAATTTAAATTGTCCTTGTTTTTGCTTTAAAATGGAGTTGTGGACGTCCTGTTACCCACAGGCAGAAAATTTCTTCCGATTGTAATTCACTTAAACGTCCCCAATCTTAATTTCTTGAGAAAACTAGGCCTTATTTTGAAAAATCGGCCATTAAACTGGCCTTATTTCAGACGGAAAATGTCATATCAATTTACGGCTCTTAACTTCCCGGTTTAAATTCCCGGCAAACTATCCCGATAAATTAATGTTTCTTTTTTTGAGAACGTGGAGAAAGATTCAAACATTAATATTCAATCAGACTATAGCAAAAGAAAACATCCCTTATATCCGGTTTTTCCCAATTTAAATTGGCCTTGTATTAGCTTTGAAATGGAATTGTGGACGTCCTGTTACCCACAGGAAGAAAATTTCTTCAAATTGTAATTCACTTAAACGTCCCTAATCTTAATTTTGTGAGAAAACTAGGCCTTATTTTGAAAAATCGGCCATTAAACTGGCCTTATTTCAGACGGAAAATGTCACATCAATTTACGGCTCTAAAACTTCCCGGTTTAAATTCCCGGCAAACTATCCCGACAAATTAATGTTTCTTTTTTTGAGAACGTGGAGAAAGATTCAAACATTAATATTCAATCAGACTATAGCAAAAAAAAACCATCCCTTATATCCGGTTTTTCCCAATTTAAATTGGCCTTGTTTTAACTTTGAAATGGAATTGTGGACGTCCTGTTACCCACAGGAAGAAAATTTCTTCAAATTGTAATTCACTTAAACGTCCCTAATCTTAATTTCTTGAGAAAACTAGGCCTTATTTTGAAAAATCGGCCATTAAACTGGCCTTATTTCAGACGGAAAATGTCATATCAATTTACGGCTCTTAAACTTCCCGGTTTAAATTCCCGGCAAACTATCCCGATACATTAATGTTTCTTTTTTTGAGAGCTTGGAGAAAGATTCAAGCATTAATATTCAATTAAACTATAGCAAAAGAAACCATCCCTTATATCCGGTTTTTTCCAATTTAAATTGTCCTTGTTTTAGCTTTAAAATGGAGTTGTGGACGTCCTGTTACCCACAGGATGAAAATTTCTTCAAATTGTAATTCACTTAAACGTCCCTAATCTTAATTTCTTGAGAAAACTAGGCCTTATTTTGAAAAATCGGCCATTAAACTGGCCTTATTTCAGACGGAAAATGTCACATCAATTTACGGCTCTAAAACCTCCAGGTTTAAATTCCTGGCAAACTATCCTGATACATTAATGTTTCTTTTTTTGAGAACTTGGAGAAAGATTCAAGCATTAATATTCAGTTAAACTATAGCAAAAGAAACCATCCCTTATATCCGGTTTTTTCCAATTTAAATTGTCCTTGTTTTAGCTTTAAAATGGAGTTGTGGACGTCCTGTTACCCACAGGAAGAAAATTTCTTCTAATTGTAATTCACTTAAACGTCCATAATCTTAATTTCTTGAGAAAACTAGGCCTTATTTTGAAAAATCTGTCATTAAACAGGCCTTATTTCAGACGGAAAATGTCACATTAATTTACGGCTCTAAAACTACCAGGTTTGAACTCCTGGCAAACTATCCCGATACATTAATGTTTCTTTTTTTGAGAACTTGGAGAAAGATTCAAACATTAATATTCAATCAGACTATAGCAAAAAAAACCATCCCTTTGATCCGGTTTTTCCCAATTTAAATTGGCCTTGTTTAAACTTTTGAAATGGAATTGTGGACGTCCTGTTACCCACAGGAAGAAAATTTCTTCAAATTGTAATTCACTTAAACGTCCCTAATCTTAATTTCTTGAGAAAACTAGGCCTTATTTTGAAAAATCGGCCATTAAACTGGCCTTATTTCAGACGGAAAATGTCACATCAATTTACGGCTCTAAAACCTCCAGGTTTAAATTCCAGGCAAACTATCCTGATACATTAATGTTTCTTTTTTTGAGAACTTGGAGAAAGATTCAAACATTAATATTCAATCAGACTATAGCAAAAGAAAACATCCCTTATATCCGGTTTTTTCCAATTTAAATTGTCCTTGTTTTAGCTTTAAAATGGAGTTGTGGACGTCCTGTTACCCACAGGAAGAAAATTTCTTCAAATTGTAATTCACTTAAACGTCCCTAATCTTAATTTCTTGAGAAAACTAGGCCTTATTTTGAAAAATCGGCCATTAAACTGGCCTTATTTCAGACGGAAAATGTCACATCAATTTACGGCTCTAAAACCTCCAGGTTTAAATTCCAGGCAAACTATCCTGATACATTAATGTTTCTTTTTTTGAGAACTTGGAGAAAGATTCAAACATTAATATTCAATCAGACTATAGCAAAAAAAACCATCCCTTAAATCCGGTTTTTCCCAATTTAAATTGGCCTTGTTTAAACTTTTGAAATGGAATTGTGGACGTCCTGTTACCCACAGGAAGAAAATTTCTTCAAATTGTAATTCACTTAAACGTCCCTAATCTTAATTTCTTGCGAAAACTAGGCCTTATTTTGAAAAATCTGTCATTAAACAGGCCTTATTTAAGACGAAAAATGTCATATCCATTTACGGCTCTAAAACTTCCCGGTTTAAACTCCCGGCAAACTATCCCGATACATTAATGTTTCTTTTTTTGAGAGCTTGGAGAAAGATTCAAGCATTAATATTCAATTAAACTATAGCAAAAGAAACCATCCCTTATATCCGGTTTTTTCCAATTTAAATTGTCCTTGTTTTAGCTTTAAAATGGAGTTGTGGACGTCCTGTTACCCACAGGATGAAAATTTCTTCAAATTGTAATTCACTTAAACGTCCCTAATCTTAATTTCTTGAGAAAACTAGGCCTTATTTTGAAAAATCGGCCATTAAACTGGCCTTATTTCAGACGGAAAATGTCACATCAATTTACGGCTCTAAAACCTCCAGGTTTAAATTCCTGGCAAACTATCCTGATACATTAATGTTTCTTTTTTTGAGAACTTGGAGAAAGATTCAAACATTAATATTCAGTTAAACTATAGCAAAAGAAACCATCCCTTATATCCGGTTTTTTCCAATTTAAATTGTCCTTGTTTTAGCTTTAAAATGGAGTTGTGGACGTCCTGTTACCCACAGGAAGAAAATTTCTTCTAATTGTAATTCACTTAAACGTCCATAATCTTAATTTCTTGAGAAAACTAGGCCTTATTTTGAAAAATCTGTCATTAAACTGGCCTTATTTCAGACGGAAAATGTCACATCAATTTACGGCTCTAAAACTTCCCGGCTTAAATTCCCGGCAAACTATCTCGATACATTAATGTTTCTTTTTTTGAGAGCTTGGAAAAAGATTCAAGCATTAATATTCAATTAAACTATAGCAAATGAAACCATCCCTTATATCCGGTTTTTTCCAATTTAAATTGTCCTTGTTTTTGCTTTAAAATGGAGTTGTGGACGTCCTGTTACCCACAGGCAGAAAATTTCTTCCGATTGTAATTCACTTAAACGTCCCCAATCTTAATTTCTTGAGAAAACTAGGCCTTATTTTGAAAAATCGGCCATTAAACTGGCCTTATTTCAGACGGAAAATGTCATATCAATTTACGGCTCTTAACTTCCCGGTTTAAATTCCCGGCAAACTATCCCGATAAATTAATGTTTCTTTTTTTGAGAACGTGGAGAAAGATTCAAACATTAATATTCAATCAGACTATAGCAAAAGAAAACATCCCTTATATCCGGTTTTTCCCAATTTAAATTGGCCTTGTATTAGCTTTGAAATGGAATTGTGGACGTCCTGTTACCCACAGGAAGAAAATTTCTTCAAATTGTAATTCACTTAAACGTCCCTAATCTTAATTTTGTGAGAAAACTAGGCCTTATTTTGAAAAATCGGCCATTAAACTGGCCTTATTTCAGACGGAAAATGTCACATCAATTTACGGCTCTAAAACTTCCCGGTTTAAATTCCCGGCAAACTATCCCGACAAATTAATGTTTCTTTTTTTGAGAACGTGGAGAAAGATTCAAACATTAATATTCAATCAGACTATAGCAAAAAAAAACCATCCCTTATATCCGGTTTTTCCCAATTTAAATTGGCCTTGTTTTAACTTTGAAATGGAATTGTGGACGTCCTGTTACCCACAGGAAGAAAATTTCTTCAAATTGTAATTCACTTAAACGTCCCTAATCTTAATTTCTTGAGAAAACTAGGCCTTATTTTGAAAAATCGGCCATTAAACTGGCCTTATTTCAGACGGAAAATGTCATATCAATTTACGGCTCTTAAACTTCCCGGTTTAAATTCCCGGCAAACTATCCCGATAAATTAATGTTTTTTTTTGAGAACGTGGAGAAAGATTCAAACATTAATATTCAATCAGATTATAGCAAAAGAAAACATCCCTTATATCCGGTTTTCCCAATTTAAATTGGCCTTGTTTTAGATTTGAAATTGAATTGTGGTCGTCCTGTTACCCACAGGAAGAAAATTTCTTCAAATTGTAATTCACTTAAACGTCCCTTATCTTAATTTCTTGAGAAAACTAAGCCTTATTTTGAAAAATCGGCCATTAAACTGGCCTTATTTCAGACGGAAAATGTCACATCAATTCACGGCTCTAAAACCTCCAGGTATAAATTTCTGGCAAACTATCCCGGTACATTAATGTTTCTTTTTTTGAGAACGTGGAGAAAGATTCAAGCATGAATATTCAATTAGACTATAGCAAAAGAAAACATCCCTTATATCCGGTTTTTCCCTATTTAAATTGGCCTTGTTTTAGCTTTGAAATGGAATTGTGGACGTCCTGTTACCCACAGGAAGAAAATTTCTTTCCATTGTTATTTATTAGATAGCTTAAATCTACAAACATTGATATAACAAGGCCTAAATTCATTTTCTAAATTATTTCTATTTTCAAACAATTCTAATTTGTTGGCAATTCGAATTGTTTAGAATTTTGAATTAAGACAACGCCACAATGTGTTTCGAATTTAGTTGGAAGCTATGAGTACATCCACCTGACTCACAGGTGGCACTAAAAACTTAAGGTGGTTAAGTGACATTACATGTCAAGAGTTCACACGTTCTAGCATAGATGGAAAGACAGCAGATGTCAATTTGACAACTAACTTTTGATAGTATTTCAAATTTTAATTGTATATAATATTAAAATTTAATTGTATTTCTTCTCATTGTAAATCACTAAAAAGCCTTAAATCTAAAAACGTTGAGAAAACAAGGCCTTATATTGAAAAAACACCCTTTTAAACGGCCTTATTTCTGACGGAAAATGTCACATCAATTTACGGCTCTAAAACTTCCCGGTTTAAATTCCCGGCAAACTATCCCGATATATTAATGTTACTTTTTTTGAGAACTTGGAGAAAGATTCAAAAATTAATATTCAATCAGACTATAGCAAAAAAAAACCATCCCTTATATCCGGTGTTTGCTAATTTGAATTGGCCTTGTTTAAACTTTGAAATGGAATTGAGGACGTCCTGTTACCCACAGGAAGAAAATTTCTTCAAATTGTAATTCACTTAAACGTCCCTAATCTTAATTTCTTGAGAAAACTAGGCCTTATTTTGAAAAATCTGTCATTAAACAGGCCTTATTTCAGACGGAAAATGTCACATCTATTTAAGGCTCTAAAACTTCCCGGTTTAAATTCCCGGCAAACTATCCCGATACATTTATGTTTCTTTTTTTGAGAACGCGGGAAAAGATTCAAACATTAATATTCAATCAGACTATAGCAAAAGAAAACATCCCTTATATCCTGTTTTTCCCAATTTAAATTGGCATTGTTTTAGCTTTGAAATGGAATTGTGGACGTCCTCTTACCCACAGGAAGAAAATTTCTTCAAATTGTAATTCACTTAAACGTCCCTTATCTTAATTTCTTGAGAAAACTAGGTCTTATTTTGAAAAATCTGTCATTAAACAGGCCTTATTTCAGACGGAAAATGTTTCATCTATTTAAGGCTCTAAAACTTCCCGGTTTAAATTTCGGGCAAACTATCCCGATACATTAATGTTTCTTTTTTTGAGAACGTGGAAAAAGATTCAAACATTAATATTCAATCAGACTATAGCAAAAAAAACCATCCCTTATATCCGGTTTTTCCCAATTTAAATTGGCCTTGTTTAAACTTTTGAAATGGAATTGTGGACGTCCTGTTACCCACAGGAAGAAAATTTCTTCAAATTGTAATTCACTTAAACGTCCCTAATCTTAATTTCTTGAGAAAACTAGGCCTTATTTTGAAAAATCTGTCATTAAACAGGCCTTATTTAAGACGGAAAATGTCATATCCATTTACGGCTCTAAAACTTCCCGGTTTAAACTCCCGGCAAACTATCCCGATACATTAATGTTTCTTTTTTTGAGAGCTTGGAGAAAGATTCAAGCATTAATATTCAATTAAACTATAGCAAAAGAAACCATCCCTTATATCCGGTTTTTTCCAATTTAAATTGTCCTTGTTTTAGCTTTAAAATGGAGTTGTGGACGTCCTGTTACCCACAGGATGAAAATTTCTTCAAATTGTAATTCACTTAAACGTCCCTAATCTTAATTTCTTGAGAAAACTAGGCCTTATTTTGAAAAATCGGCCATTAAACTGGCCTTATTTCAGACGGAAAATGTCACATCAATTTACGGCTCTAAAACCTCCAGGTTTAAATTCCTGGCAAACTATCCTGATACATTAATGTTTCTTTTTTTGAGAACTTGGAGAAAGATTCAAACATTAATATTCAATCAGACTATAGCAAAAGAAAACATCCCTTATATCCGGTTTTTTCCAATTTAAATTGTCCTTGTTTTAGCTTTAAAATGGAGTTGTGGACGTCCTGTTACCCACAGGAAGAAAATTTCTTCAAATTGTAATTCACTTAAACGTCCCTAATCTTAATTTCTTGAGAAAACTAGGCCTTATTTTGAAAAATCTGTCATTAAACAGGCCTTATTTCAGACGGAAAATGTCACATTAATTTACGGCTCTAAAACTACCAGGTTTGAACTCCTGGCAAACTATCCCGATACATTAATGTTTCTTTTTTTGAGAACTTGGAGAAAGATTCAAACATTAATATTCAATCAGACTATAGCAAAAAAAACCATCCCTTAAATCCGGTTTTTCCCAATTTAAATTGGCCTTGTTTAAACTTTTGAAATGGAATTGTGGACGTCCTGTTACCCACAGGAAGAAAATTTCTTCAAATTGTAATTCACTTAAACGTCCCTAATCTTAATTTCTTGCGAAAACTAGGCCTTATTTTGAAAAATCTGTCATTAAACAGGCCTTATTTAAGACGGAAAATGTCATATCCATTTACGGCTCTAAAACTTCCCGGTTTAAACTCCCGGCAAACTATCCCGATACATTAATGTTTCTTTTTTTGAGAGCTTGGAGAAAGATTCAAGCATTAATATTCAATTAAACTATAGCAAAAGAAACCATCCCTTATATCCGGTTTTTTCCAATTTAAATTGTCCTTGTTTTAGCTTTAAAATGGAGTTGTGGACGTCCTGTTACCCACAGGATGAAAATTTCTTCAAATTGTAATTCACTTAAACGTCCCTAATCTTAATTTCTTGAGAAAACTAGGCCTTATTTTGAAAAATCGGCCATTAAACTGGCCTTATTTCAGACGGAAAATGTCACATCAATTTACGGCTCTAAAACCTCCAGGTTTAAATTCCTGGCAAACTATCCTGATACATTAATGTTTCTTTTTTTGAGAACTTGGAGAAAGATTCAAGCATTAATATTCAGTTAAACTATAGCAAAAGAAACCATCCCTTATATCCGGTTTTTTCCAATTTAAATTGTCCTTGTTTTAGCTTTAAAATGGAGTTGTGGACGTCCTGTTACCCACAGGAAGAAAATTTCTTCTAATTGTAATTCACTTAAACGTCCATAATCTTAATTTCTTGAGAAAACTAGGCCTTATTTTGAAAAATCTGTCATTAAACAGGCCTTATTTCAGACGGAAAATGTCACATTAATTTACGGCTCTAAAACTACCAGGTTTGAACTCCTGGCAAACTATCCCGATACATTAATGTTTCTTTTTTTGAGAACTTGGAGAAAGATTCAAACATTAATATTCAATCAGACTATAGCAAAAAAAACCATCCCTTAAATCCGGTTTTTCCCAATTTAAATTGGCCTTGTTTAAACTTTTGAAATGGAATTGTGGACGTCCTGTTACCCACAGGAAGAAAATTTCTTCAAATTGTAATTCACTTAAACGTCCCTAATCTTAATTTCTTGCGAAAACTAGGCCTTATTTTGAAAAATCTGTCATTAAACAGGCCTTATTTCAGACGGAAAATGTCACATCAATTTACGGCTCTAAAACCTCCAGGTTTAAATTCCTGGCAAACTATCCTGAAACATTAATGTTTCTTTTTTTGAGAACTTGGAGAAAGATTCAAACATTAATATTCAATCAGACTATAGCAAAAGAAAACATCCCTTATATCCGGTTTTTTCCAATTTAAATTGTCCTTGTTTTAGCTTTAAAATGGAGTTGTGGACGTCCTGTTACCCACAGGAAGAAAATTTCTTCTAATTGTAATTCACTTAAACGTCCATAATCTTAATTTCTTGAGAAAACTAGGCCTTATTTTGAAAAATCTGTCATTAAACAGGCCTTATTTCAGACGGAAAATGTCACATTAATTTACGGCTCTAAAACTACCAGGTTTGAACTCCTGGCAAACTATCCCGATACATTAATGTTTCTTTTTTTGAGAACTTGGAGAAAGATTCAAACATTAATATTCAATCAGACTATAGCAAAAAAAACCATCCCTTAAATCCGGTTTTTCCCAATTTAAATTGGCCTTGTTTAAACTTTTGAAATGGAATTGTGGACGTCCTGTTACCCACAGGAAGAAAATTTCTTCAAATTGTAATTCACTTAAACGTCCCTAATCTTAATTTCTTGAGAAAACTAGGCCTTATTTTGAAAAATCGGCCATTAAACTGGCCTTATTTCAGACGGAAAATGTCACATCAATTTACGGCTCTAAAACCTCCAGGTTTAAATTCCTGGCAAACTATCCTGATACATTAATGTTTCTTTTTTTGAGAACTTGGAGAAAGATTCAAACATTAATATTCAATCAGACTATAGCAAAAGAAAACATCCCTTATATCCGGTTTTTTCCAATTTAAATTGTCCTTGTTTTAGCTTTAAAATGGAGTTGTGGACGTCCTGTTACCCACAGGAAGAAAATTTCTTCAAATTGTAATTCACTTAAACGTCCCTAATCTTAATTTCTTGAGAAAAGTAGGCCTTATTTTGAAAAATCGGCCATTAAACTGGCCTTATTTCAGACGGAAAATGTCACATCAATTTACGGCTCTAAAACTTCCCGGTTTAAATTCCCGGCAAACTATCTCGATACATTAATGTTTCTTTTTTTGAGAGCTTGGAAAAGATTCAAGCATTAATATTCAATTAAACTATAGCAAAAGAAACCATCCCTAATATCCGGTTTTTTCCAATTTAAATTTTCCTTGTTTTAGCTTTAAAATGGAGTTGTGGACGTCCTGTTACCCACAGGAAGAAAATTTCTTCCGATTGTAATTCACTTAAACGTCCCCAATCTTAATTTCTTGAGAAAACTAGGCCTTATTTTGAAAAATCGGCCATTAAACTGGCCTTATTTCAGACGGAAAATGTCACATCAATTTACGGCTCTGAAACTTCCCGGTTTAAATTCCCGGCAAACTATCCCGACAAATTAATGTTTCTTTTTTTGAGAACGTGGAGAAAGATTCAAACATTAATATTCAATCAGACTATAGCAAAAAAAAACCATCCCTTCTATCCGGTTTTTCCCAATTTAAATTGGCCTTGTTTTAACTTTGAAATGGAATTGTGGACGTCCTGTTACCCACAGGAAGAAAATTTCTTCAAATTGTAATTCACTTAAACGTCCCTAATCTTAATTTCTTGAGAAAACTAGGCCTTATTTTGAAAAATCGGCCATTAAACTGGCCTTATTTCAGACGGAAAATGTCATATCAATTTACGGCTCTTAAACTTCCCGGTTTAAATTCCCGGCACACTATCCCGATAAATTAATGTTTTTTTTTGAGAACGTGGAGAAAGATTCAAACATTAATATTCAATCAGATTATAGCAAAAGAAAACATCCCTTATATCCGGTTTTCCCAATTTAAATTGGCCTTGTTTTAGATTTGAAATTGAATTGTGGTCGTCCTGTTACCCACAGGAAGAAAATTTCTTCAAATTGTAATTCACTTAAACGTCCCTTATCTTAATTTCTTGAGAAAACTAGGCCTTATTTTGAAAAATCGGCCATTAAACTGGCCTTATTTCAGACGGAAAATGTCACATCAATTTACGGCTCTAAAACCTACAGGTTTAAATTCCTGGCAAACTATCCCGGTACATTAATGTTTCTTTTTTTGAGAACGTGGAGAAAGATTCAAGCATGAATATTCAATTAGACTATAGCAAAAGAAAACATCCCTTATATCCGGTTTTTTCCAATTTAAATTGTCCTTGTTTTAGCTTTAAAATGGAGTTGTGGACGTCCTGTTACCCACAGGATGAAAATTTCTTCAAATTGTAATTCACTTAAACGTCCCTAATCTTAATTTCTTGAGAAAACTAGGCCTTATTTTGAAAAATCGGCCATTAAACTGGCCTTATTTCAGACGGAAAATGTCACATCAATTTACGGCTCTAAAACCTCCAGGTTTAAATTTCTGGCAAACTATCCCGGTACATTAATGTTTCTTTTTTTGAGAACGTGGAGAAAGATTCAAGCATGAATATTCAATTAGACTATAGCAAAAGAAAACATCCCTTATATCCGGTTTTCCCAATTTAAATTGGCCTTGTTTAAACTTTTGAAATGGAATTGTGGACGTCCTGTTACCCACAGGAAGAAAATTTCTTTCGATTGTTATTTATTAGATAGCTTAAATCTACAAACATTGATATAACAAGGCCTAAATTCATTTTCTAAATTATTTCTTTTTTCAAACAATTCTAATTTGTTGGCAATTCGAATTGTTTAGAATTTTGAATTAAGACAACGCCACAATGTGTTTCGAATTTAGTTGGAAGCTATGAGTACATCCACCTGACTCACAGGTGGCACTAAAAACTTAAGGTGGTTAAGTGACATTACATGTCAAGAGTTCACACGTTCTAGCATAGATGGAAAGACAGCAGATGTCAATTTGACAACTAACTTTTGATAGTATTTCAAATTTTAATTGTATATAATATTAAAATTTAATTGTATTTCTTCACATTGTAAATCACTAAAAAGCCTTAAATCTAAAAACGTTGAGAAAACAAGGCCTTATATTGAAAAAACACCCTTTTAAACGGCCTAATTTCTGACTGAAAATGTCACATCAATTTACGGCTCTAAAACTTCCCGGTTTAAATTCCCGGCAAACTATCCCGATATATTAATGTTACTTTTTTTGAGAACTTGGAGAAAGATTCAAACATTAATATTCAATCAGACTATAGCAAAAAAAAACCATCCCTTATATCCGGTGTTTGCTAATTTATATTGGCCTTGTTTAAACTTTGAAATGGAATTGAGGACGTCCTGTTACCCACAGGAAGAAAATTTCTTCAAATTGTTATTCACTTAAACGTCCCTAATCTTAATTTCTTGAGAAAACTAGGCCTTATTTTGAAAAATCTGTCATTAAACAGGCCTTATTTCAGACGGAAAATGTCACATTAATTTACGGCTCTAAAACTACCAGGTTTGAACTCCTGGCAAACTATCCCGATACATTAATGTTTCTTTTTTTGAGAACTTGGAGAAAGATTCAAACATTAATATTCAATCAGACTATAGCAAAAAAAACTATCCCTTAAATCCGGTTTTTCCCAATTTAAATTGGCCTTGTTTTAGCTTTAAAATGGAGTTGTGGACGTCCTGTTACCCACAGGAAGAAAATTTCTTCAAATTGTAATTCACTTAAACGTCCCTAATCTTAATTTCTTGCGAAAACTAGGCCTTATTTTGAAAAATCTGTCATTAAACAGGCCTTATTTAAGACGGAAAATGTCATATCCATTTACGGCTCTAAAACTTCCCGGTTTAAACTCCCGGCAAACTATCCCGATACATTAATGTTTCTTTTTTTGAGAGCTTGGAGAAAGATTCAAGCATTAATATTCAATTAAACTATAGCAAAAGAAACCATCCCTTATATCCGGTTTTTTCCAATTTAAATTGTCCTTGTTTTAGCTTTAAAATGGAGTTGTGGACGTCCTGTTACCCACAGGATGAAAATTTCTTCAAATTGTTATTCACTTAAGCGTCCCTAATCTTAATTTCTTGAGAAAACTAGGCCTTATTTTGAAAAATCGGCCATTAAACTGGCCTTATTTCAGACGGAAAATGTCACATCAATTTACGGCTCTAAAACCTCCAGGTTTAAATTCTTGGCAAACTATCCTGATACATTAATGTTTCTTTTTTTGAGAACTTGGAGAAAGATTCAAACATTAATATTCAATCAGACTATAGCAAAAGAAAACATCCCTTATATCCGGTTTTTTCCAATTTAAATTGTCCTTGTTTTAGCTTTAAAATGGAGTTGTGGACGTCCTGTTACCCACAGGAAGAAAATTTCTTCAAATTGTAATTCACTTAAACGTCCCTAATCTTAATTTCTTGAGAAAACTAGGCCTTATTTTGAAAAATCTGTCATTAAACAGGCCTTATTTCAGACGGAAAATGTCACATTAATTTACGGCTCTAAAACTACCAGGTTTGAACTCCTGGCAAACTATCCCGATACATTAATGTTTCTTTTTTTGAGAACTTGGAGAAAGATTCAAACATTATTATTCAATCAGACTATAGCAAAAAAAACCATCCCTTAAATCCGGTTTTTCCCAATTTAAATTGGCCTTGTTTAAACTTTTGAAATGGAATTGTGGACGTCCTGTTACCCACAGGAAGAAAATTTCTTCAAATTGTAATTCACTTAAACGTCCCTAATCTTAATTTCTTGCGAAAACTAGGCCTTATTTTGAAAAATCTGTCATTAAACAGGCCTTATTTCAGACGGAAAATGTCACATCAATTTACGGCTCTAAAACCTCCAGGTTTAAATTCCTGGCAAACTATCCTGAAACATTAATGTTTCTTTTTTTGAGAACTTGGAGAAAGATTCAAACATTAATATTCAATCAGACTATAGCAAAAGAAAACATCCCTTATATCCGGTTTTTCCAATTTAAATTGTCCTTGTTTTAGCTTTAAAATGGAGTTGTGGACGTCCTGTTACCCACAGGAAGAAAATTTCTTCAAATTGTAATTCACTTAAACGTCCCTAATCTTAATTTCTTGAGAAAACTAGGCCTTATTTTGAAAAATCGGCCATTAAACTGGCCTTATTTCAGACGGAAAATGTCACATCAATTTACGGCTCTAAAACTTCCCGGTTTAAATTCCCGGCAAACTATCTCGATACATTAATGTTTCTTTTTTTGAGAGCTTGGAAAAAGATTCAAGCATTAATATTCAATTAAACTATAGCAAATGAAACCATCCCTTATATCCGGTTTTTTCCAATTTAAATTGTCCTTGCTTTAGCTTTAAAATGGAGTTGTGGACGTCCTGTTACCCACAGGAAGAAAATTTCTTCCGATTGTAATTCACTTAAACGTCCCCAATCCTAATTTCTTGAGAAAACTAGGCCTTATTTTGAAAAATCGGCCATTAAACTGGCCTTATTTCAGACGGAAAATGTCATATCAATTTACGGCTCTTAACTTCCCGGTTTAAATTCCCGGCAAACTATCCCGATAAATTAATGTTTCTTTTTTTGAGAACGTGGAGAAAGATTCAAACATTAATATTCAATCAGACTATAGCAAAAGAAAACATCCCTTATATCCGGTTTTTTCCAATTTAAATTGTCCTTGTTTTAGCTTTAAAATGGAGTTGTGGACGTCCTGTTACCCACAGGAAGAAAATTTCTTCAAATTGTAATTCACTTAAACGTCCCTAATCTTAATTTCTTGAGAAAACTAGGCCTTATTTTGAAAAATCTGTCATTAAACAGGCCTTATTTCAGACGGAAAATGTCACATTAATTTACGGCTCTAAAACTACCAGGTTTGAACTCCTGGCAAACTATCCCGATACATTAATGTTTCTTTTTTTGAGAACTTGGAGAAAGATTCAAACATTATTATTCAATCAGACTATAGCAAAAAAAACCATCCCTTAAATCCGGTTTTTCCCAATTTAAATTGGCCTTGTTTAAACTTTTGAAATGGAATTGTGGACGTCCTGTTACCCACAGGAAGAAAATTTCTTCAAATTGTAATTCACTTAAACGTCCCTAATCTTAATTTCTTGCGAAAACTAGGCCTTATTTTGAAAAATCTGTCATTAAACAGGCCTTATTTCAGACGGAAAATGTCACATCAATTTACGGCTCTAAAACCTCCAGGTTTAAATTCCTGGCAAACTATCCTGAAACATTAATGTTTCTTTTTTTGAGAACTTGGAGAAAGATTCAAACATTAATATTCAATCAGACTATAGCAAAAGAAAACATCCCTTATATCCGGTTTTTCCAATTTAAATTGTCCTTGTTTTAGCTTTAAAATGGAGTTGTGGACGTCCTGTTACCCACAGGATGAAAATTTCTTCAAAATGTAATTCACTTAAACGTCCCTAATCTTAATTTCTTGAGAAAACTAGGCCTTATTTTGAAAAATCGGCCATTAAACTGGCCTTATTTCAGACGGAAAATGTCACATCAATTTACGGCTCTAAAACCTCCAGGTTTAAATTCCTGGCAAACTATCCTGATACATTAATGTTTCTTTTTTTGAGAACTTGGAGAAAGATTCAAACATTAATATTCAATCAGACTATAGCAAAAGAAAACATCCCTTATATCCGGTTTTTTCCAATTTAAATTGTCCTTGTTTTAGCTTTAAAATGGAGTTGTGGACGTCCTGTTACCCACAGGAAGAAAATTTCTTCTAATTGTAATTCACTTAAACGTCCATAATCTTAATTTCTTGAGAAAACTAGGCCTTATTTTGAAAAATCTGTCATTAAACAGGCCTTATTTAAGACGGAAAATGTCATATCCATTTACGGCTCTAAAACTTCCCGGTTTAAACTCCCGGCAAACTATCCCGATACATTAATGTTTCTTTTTTTGAGAGCTTGGAGAAAGATTCAAGCATTAATATTCAATTAAACTATAGCAAAAGAAACCATCCCTTATATCCGGTTTTTTCCAATTTAAATTGTCCTTGTTTTAGCTTTAAAATGGAGTTGTGGACGTCCTGTTACCCACAGGATGAAAATTTCTTCAAAATGTAATTCACTTAAACGTCCCTAATCTTAATTTCTTGAGAAAACTAGGCCTTATTTTGAAAAATCGGCCATTAAACTGGCCTTATTTCAGACGGAAAATGTCACATCAATTTACGGCTCTAAAACCTCCAGGTTTAAATTCCTGGCAAACTATCCTGAAACATTAATGTTTCTTTTTTTGAGAACTTGGAGAAAGATTCAAACATTAATATTCAATCAGACTATAGCAAAAAAAACCATCCCTTTGATCCGGTTTTTCCCAATTTAAATTGGCCTTGTTTAAACTTTTGAAATGGAATTGTGGACGTCCTGTTACCCACAGGAAGAAAATTTCTTCAAATTGTAATTCACTTAAACGTCCCTAATCTTAATTTCTTGCGAAAACTAGGCCTTATTTTGAAAAATCTGTCATTAAACAGGCCTTATTTCAGACGGAAAATGTCACATCAATTTACGGCTCTAAAACCTCCAGGTTTAAATTCCTGGCAAACTATCCTGATACATTAATGTTTCTTTTTTTGAGAACTTGGAGAAAGATTCAAACATTAATATTCAATCAGACTATAGCAAAAGAAAACATCCCTTATATCCGGTTTTTTCCAATTTAAATTGTCCTTGTTTTAGCTTTAAAATGGAGTTGTGGACGTCCTGTTACCCACAGGAAGAAAATTTCTTCAAATTGTAATTCACTTAAACGTCCCTAATCTTAATTTCTTGCGAAAACTAGGCCTTATTTTGAAAAATCTGTCATTAAACAGGCCTTATTTAAGACGGAAAATGTCATATCCATTTACGGCTCTAAAACTTCCCGGTTTAAACTCCCGGCAAACTATCCCGATACATTAATGTTTCTTTTTTTGAGAGCTTGGAGAAAGATTCAAGCATTAATATTCAATTAAACTATAGCAAAAGAAACCATCCCTTATATCCGGTTTTTTCCAATTTAAATTGTCCTTGTTTTAGCATTAAAATGGAGTTGTGGACGTCCTGTTACCCACAGGATGAAAATTTTTTCAAATTGTAATTCACTTAAACGTCCCTAATCTTAATTTCTTGAGAAAACTAGGCCTTATTTTGAAAAATCGGCCATTAAACTGGCCTTATTTCAGACGGAAAATGTCACATCAATTTACGGCTCTAAAACCTCCAGGTTTAAATTCCAGGCAAACTATCCTGATACATTAATGTTTCTTTTTTTGAGAACTTGGAGAAAGATTCAAACATTAATATTCAATCAGACTATAGCAAAAGAAAACATCCCTTATATCCGGTTTTTTCCAATTTAAATTGTCCTTGTTTTAGCTTTAAAATGGAGTTGTGGACGTCCTGTTACCCACAGGAAGAAAATTTCTTCAAAATGTAATTCACTTAAACGTCCCTAATCTTAATTTCTTGAGAAAACTAGGCCTTATTTTGAAAAATCGGCCATTAAACTGGCCTTATTTCAGACGGAAAATGTCACATCAATTTACGGCTCTAAAACCTCCAGGTTTAAATTCCTGGCAAACTATCCTGATACATTAATGTTTCTTTTTTTGAGAACTTGGAGAAAGATTCAAACATTAATATTCAATCAGACTATAGCAAAAGAAAACATCCCTTATATCCGGTTTTTTCCAATTTAAATTGTCCTTGTTTTAGCTTTAAAATGGAGTTGTGGACGTCCTGTTACCCACAGGAAGAAAATTTCTTCAAATTGTAATTCACTTAAACGTCCCTAATCTTAATTTCTTGAGAAAACTAGGCCTTATTTTGAAAAATCTGTCATTAAACAGGCCTTATTTAAGACGGAAAATGTCATATCCATTTACGGCTCTAAAACTTCCCGGTTTAAACTCCCGGCAAACTATCCCGATACATTAATGTTTCTTTTTTTGAGAGCTTGGAGAAAGATTCAAGCATTAATATTCAATTAAACTATAGCAAAAGAAACCATCCCTTATATCCGGTTTTTTCCAATTTAAATTGTCCTTGTTTTAGCTTTAAAATGGAGTTGTGGACGTCCTGTTACCCACAGGATGAAAATTTCTTCAAATTGTAATTCACTTAAACGTCCCTAATCTTAATTTCTTGAGAAAACTAGGCCTTATTTTGAAAAATCGGCCATTAAACTGGCCTTATTTCAGACGGAAAATGTCACATCAATTTACGGCTCTAAAACCTCCAGGTTTAAATTCCTGGCAAACTATCCTGATACATTAATGTTTCTTTTTTTGAGAACTTGGAGAAAGATTCAAACATTAATATTCAATCAGACTATAGCAAAAGAAAACATCCCTTATATCCGGTTTTTTCCAATTTAAATTGTCCTTGTTTTAGCTTTAAAATGGAGTTGTGGACGTCCTGTTACCCACAGGATGAAAATTTCTTCAAATTGTAATTCACTTAAACGTCCATAATCTTAATTTCTCGAGAAAACTAGGCCTTATTTTGAAAAATCTGTCATTAAACAGGCCTTATTTCAGACGGAAAATGTCACATCAATTTACGGCTCTAAAACTTCCCGGCTTAAATTCCCGGCAAACTATCTCGATACATTAATGTTTCTTTTTTTGAGAGCTTGGAGAAAGATTCAAGCATTAATATTCAATTAAACTATAGCAAATGAAACCATCCCTTATATCCGGTTTTTTCCAATTTAAATTGTCCTTGTTTTTGCTTTAAAATGGAGTTGTGGACGTCCTGTTACCCACAGGCAGAAAATTTCTTCCGATTGTAATTCACTTAAACGTCCCCAATCTTAATTTCTTGAGAAAACTAGGCCTTATTTTGAAAAATCGGCCATTAAACTGGCCTTATTTCAGACGGAAAATGTCATATCAATTTACGGCTCTTAACTTCCCGGTTTAAATTCCCGGCAAACTATCCCGATAAATTAATGTTTCTTTTTTTGAGAACGTGGAGAAAGATTCAAACATTAATATTCAATCAGACTATAGCAAAAGAAAACATCCCTTATATCCGGTTTTTCCCAATTTAAATTGGCCTTGTATTAGCTTTGAAATGGAATTGTGGACGTCCTGTTACCCACAGGAAGAAAATTTCTTCAAATTGTAATTCACTTAAACGTCCCTAATCTTAATTTTGTGAGAAAACTAGGCCTTATTTTGAAAAATCGGCCATTAAACTGGCCTTATTTCAGACGGAAAATGTCACATCAATTTACGGCTCTAAAACTTCCCGGTTTAAATTCCCGGCAAACTATCCCGACAAATTAATGTTTCTTTTTTTGAGAACGTGGAGAAAGATTCAAACATTAATATTCAATCAGACTATAGCAAAAAAAAACCATCCCTTATATCCGGTTTTTCCCAATTTAAATTGGCCTTGTTTTAACTTTGAAATGGAATTGTGGACGTCCTGTTACCCACAGGAAGAAAATTTCTTCAAATTGTAATTCACTTAAACGTCCCTAATCTTAATTTCTTGAGAAAACTAGGCCTTATTTTGAAAAATCGGCCATTAAACTGGCCTTATTTCAGACGGAAAATGTCATATCAATTTACGGCTCTTAAACTTCCCGGTTTAAATTCCCGGCAAACTATCCCGATAAATTAATGTTTTTTTTTGAGAACGTGGAGAAAGATTCAAACATTAATATTCAATCAGATTATAGCAAAAGAAAACATCCCTTATATCCGGTTTTCCCAATTTAAATTGGCCTTGTTTTAGATTTGAAATTGAATTGTGGTCGTCCTGTTACCCACAGGAAGAAAATTTCTTCAAATTGTAATTCACTTAAACGTCCCTTATCTTAATTTCTTGAGAAAACTAAGCCTTATTTTGAAAAATCGGCCATTAAACTGGCCTTATTTCAGACGGAAAATGTCACATCAATTCACGGCTCTAAAACCTCCAGGTATAAATTTCTGGCAAACTATCCCGGTACATTAATGTTTCTTTTTTTGAGAACGTGGAGAAAGATTCAAGCATGAATATTCAATTAGACTATAGCAAAAGAAAACATCCCTTATATCCGGTTTTTCCCTATTTAAATTGGCCTTGTTTTAGCTTTGAAATGGAATTGTGGACGTCCTGTTACCCACAGGAAGAAAATTTCTTTCCATTGTTATTTATTAGATAGCTTAAATCTACAAACATTGATATAACAAGGCCTAAATTCATTTTCTAAATTATTTCTATTTTCAAACAATTCTAATTTGTTGGCAATTCGAATTGTTTAGAATTTTGAATTAAGACAACGCCACAATGTGTTTCGAATTTAGTTGGAAGCTATGAGTACATCCACCTGACTCACAGGTGGCACTAAAAACTTAAGGTGGTTAAGTGACATTACATGTCAAGAGTTCACACGTTCTAGCATAGATGGAAAGACAGCAGATGTCAATTTGACAACTAACTTTTGATAGTATTTCAAATTTTAATTGTATATAATATTAAAATTTAATTGTATTTCTTCTCATTGTAAATCACTAAAAAGCCTTAAATCTAAAAACGTTGAGAAAACAAGGCCTTATATTGAAAAAACACCCTTTTAAACGGCCTTATTTCTGAAGGAAAATGTCACATCAATTTACGGCTCTAAAACTTCCCGGTTTAAATTCCCGGCAAACTATCCCGATATATTAATGTTACTTTTTTTGAGAACTTGGAGAAAGATTCAAAAATTAATATTCAATCAGACTATAGCAAAAAAAAACCATCCCTTATATCCGGTGTTTGCTAATTTGAATTGGCCTTGTTTAAACTTTGAAATGGAATTGAGGACGTCCTGTTACCCACAGGAAGAAAATTTTCTTCAAATTGTAATTCACTTAAACGTCCCTAATCTTAATTTCTTGAGAAAACTAGGCCTTATTTTGAAAAATCTGTCATTAAACAGGCCTTATTTCAGACGGAAAATGTCACATCTATTTAAGGCTCTAAAACTTCCCGGTTTAAATTCCCGGCAAACTATCCCGATACATTTATGTTTCTTTTTTTGAGAACGTGGGAAAAGATTCAAACATTAATATTCAATCAGACTATAGCAAAAGAAAACATCCCTTATATCCTGTTTTTCCCAATTTAAATTGGCATTGTTTTAGCTTTGAAATGGAATTGTGGACGTCCTCTTACCCACAGGAAGAAAATTTCTTCAAATTGTAATTCACTTAAACGTCCCTTATCTTAATTTCTTGAGAAAACTAGGTCTTATTTTGAAAAATCTGTCATTAAACAGGCCTTATTTCAGACGGAAAATGTTTCATCTATTTAAGGCTCTAAAACTTCCCGGTTTAAATTTCGGGCAAACTATCCCGATACATTAATGTTTCTTTTTTTGAGAACGTGGAAAAAGATTCAAACATTAATATTCAATCAGACTATAGCAAAAAAAACCATCCCTTATATCCGGTTTTTCCCAATTTAAATTGGCCTTGTTTAAACTTTTGAAATGGAATTGTGGACGTCCTGTTACCCACAGGAAGAAAATTTCTTCAAATTGTAATTCACTTAAACGTCCCTAATCTTAATTTCTTGAGAAAACTAGGCCTTATTTTGAAAAATCTGTCATTAAACAGGCCTTATTTCAGACGGAAAATGTCACATTAATTTACGGCTCTAAAACTACCAGGTTTGAACTCCTGGCAAACTATCCCGATACATTAATGTTTCTTTTTTTGAGAACTTGGAGAAAGATTCAAACATTAATATTCAATCAGACTATAGCAAAAAAAACCATCCCTTAAATCCGGTTTTTCCCAATTTAAATTGGCCATGTTTAAACTTTTGAAATGGAATTGTGGACGTCCTGTTACCCACAGGAAGAAAATTTCTTCAAATTGTAATTCACTTAAACGTCCCTAATCTTAATTTCTTGCGAAAACTAGGCCTTATTTTGAAAAATCTGTCATTAAACAGGCCTTATTTAAGACGGAAAATGTCATATCCATTTACGGCTCTAAAACTTCCCGGTTTAAACTCCCGGCAAACTATCCCGATACATTAATGTTTCTTTTTTTGAGAGCTTGGAGAAAGATTCAAGCATTAATATTCAATTAAACTATAGCAAAAGAAACCATCCCTTATATCCGGTTTTTTCCAATTTAAATTGTCCTTGTTTTAGCTTTAAAATGGAGTTGTGGACGTCCTGTTACCCACAGGATGAAAATTTCTTCAAATTGTAATTCACTTAAACGTCCCTAATCTTAATTTCTTGAGAAAACTAGGCCTTATTTTGAAAAATCGGCCATTAAACTGGCCTTATTTCAGACGGAAAATGTCACATCAATTTACGGCTCTAAAACTTCCAGGTTTAAATTCCTGGCAAACTATCCTGATACATTAATGTTTCTTTTTTTGAGAACTTGGAGAAAGATTCAAACATTAATATTCAATCAGACTATAGCAAAAGAAAACATCCCTTATATCCGGTTTTTTCCAATTTAAATTGTCCTTGTTTTAGCTTTAAAATGGAGTTGTGGACGTCCTGTTACCCACAGGAAGAAAATTTCTTCAAATTGTAATTCACTTAAACGTCCCTAATCTTAATTTCTTGAGAAAACTAGGCCTTATTTTGAAAAATCTGTCATTAAACAGGCCTTATTTCAGACGGAAAATGTCACATTAATTTACGGCTCTAAAACTACCAGGTTTGAACTCCTGGCAAACTATCCCGATACATTAATGTTTCTTTTTTTGAGAACTTGGAGAAAGATTCAAACATTAATATTCAATCAGACTATAGCAAAAAAAACCATCCCTTAAATCCGGTTTTTCCCAATTTAAATTGGCCTTGTTTAAACTTTTGAAATGGAATTGTGGACGTCCTGTTACCCACAGGAAGAAAATTTCTTCAAATTGTAATTCACTTAAACGTCCCTAATCTTAATTTCTTGCGAAAACTAGGCCTTATTTTGAAAAATCTGTCATTAAACAGGCCTTATTTAAGACGGAAAATGTCATATCCATTTACGGCTCTAAAACTTCCCGGTTTAAACTCCCGGCAAACTATCCCGATACATTAATGTTTCTTTTTTTGAGAGCTTGGAGAAAGATTCAAGCATTAATATTCAATTAAACTATAGCAAAAGAAACCATCCCTTATATCCGGTTTTTTCCAATTTAAATTGTCCTTGTTTTAGCTTTAAAATGGAGTTGTGGACGTCCTGTTACCCACAGGAAGAAAATTTCTTCAAATTGTAATTCACTTAAACGTCCCTAATCTTAATTTCTTGCGAAAACTAGGCCTTATTTTGAAAAATCTGTCATTAAACAGGCCTTATTTAAGACGGAAAATGTCATATCCATTTACGGCTCTAAAACTTCCCGGTTTAAACTCCCAGCAAACTATCCCGATACATTAATGTTTCTTTTTTTGAGAGCTTGGAGAAAGATTCAAGCATTAATATTCAATTAAACTATAGCAAAAGAAACCATCCCTTATATCCGGTTTTTTCCAATTTAAATTGTCCTTGTTTTAGCATTAAAATGGAATTGTGGACGTCCTGTTACCCACAGGAAGAAAATTTCTTCAAATTGTAATTCACTTAAACGTCCCTAATCTTAATTTCTTGAGAAAACTAGGCCTTATTTTGAAAAATCTGTCATTAAACAGGCCTTATTTCAGACGGAAAATGTCACATTAATTTACGGCTCTAAAACTACCAGGTTTGAACTCCTGGCAAACTATCCCGATACATTAATGTTTCTTTTTTTGAGAACTTGGAGAAAGATTCAAACATTAATATTCAATCAGACTATAGCAAAAAAAACCATCCCTTAAATCCGGTTTTTCCCAATTTAAATTGGCCATGTTTAAACTTTTGAAATGGAATTGTGGACGTCCTGTTACCCACAGGAAGAAAATTTCTTCAAATTGTAATTCACTTAAACGTCCCTAATCTTAATTTCTTGCGAAAACTAGGCCTTATTTTGAAAAATCTGTCATTAAACAGGCCTTATTTAAGACGGAAAATGTCATATCCATTTACGGCTCTAAAACTTCCCGGTTTAAACTCCCGGCAAACTATCCCGATACATTAATGTTTCTTTTTTTGAGAGCTTGGAGAAAGATTCAAGCATTAATATTCAATTAAACTATAGCAAAAGAAACCATCCCTTATATCCGGTTTTTTCCAATTTAAATTGTCCTTGTTTTAGCTTTAAAATGGAGTTGTGGACGTCCTGTTACCCACAGGATGAAAATTTCTTCAAATTGTAATTCACTTAAAAGTCCCTAATCTTAATTTCTTGAGAAAACTAGGCCTTATTTTGAAAAATCGGCCATTAAACTGGCCTTATTTCAGACGGAAAATGTCACATCAATTTACGGCTCTAAAACCTCCAGGTTTAAATTCCTGGCAAACTATCCTGATACATTAATGTTTCTTTTTTTGAGAACTTGGAGAAAGATTCAAGCATTAATATTCAGTTAAACTATAGCAAAAGAAACCATCCCTTATATCCGGTTTTTTCCAATTTAAATTGTCCTTGTTTTAGCTTTAAAATGGAGTTGTGGACGTCCTGTTACCCACAGGAAGAAAATTTCTTCTAATTGTAATTCACTTAAACGTCCCTAATCTTAATTTCTTGAGAAAACTAGGCCTTATTTTGAAAAATCTGTCATTAAACAGGCCTTATTTCAGACGGAAAATGTCACATTAATTTACGGCTCTAAAACTACCAGGTTTGAACTCCTGGCAAACTATCCCGATACATTAATGTTTCTTTTTTTGAGAACTTGGAGAAAGATTCAAACATTAATATTCAATCAGACTATAGCAAAAAAAACCATCCCTTAAATCCGGTTTTTCCCAATTTAAATTGGCCTTGTTTAAACTTTTGAAATGGAATTGTGGACGTCCTGTTACCCACAGGAAGAAAATTTCTTCAAATTGTAATTCACTTAAACGTCCCTAATCTTAATTTCTTGCGAAAACTAGGCCTTATTTTGAAAAATCTGTCATTAAACAGGCCTTATTTCAGACGGAAAATGTCACATCAATTTACGGCTCTAAAACCTCCAGGTTTAAATTCCTGGCAAACTATCCTGAAACATTAATGTTTCTTTTTTTGAGAACTTGGAGAAAGATTCAAACATTAATATTCAATCAGACTATAGCAAAAGAAAACATCCCTTATATCCGGTTTTTTCCAATTTAAATTGTCCTTGTTTTAGCTTTAAAATGGAGTTGTGGACGTCCTGTTACCCACAGGAAGAAAATTTCTTCTAATTGTAATTCACTTAAACGTCCATAATCTTAATTTCTTGAGAAAACTAGGCCTTATTTTGAAAAATCTGTCATTAAACAGGCCTTATTTCAGACGGAAAATGTCACATTAATTTACGGCTCTAAAACTACCAGGTTTGAACTCCTGGCAAACTATCCCGATACATTAATGTTTCTTTTTTTGAGAACTTGGAGAAAGATTCAAACATTAATATTCAATCAGACTATAGCAAAAAAAACCATCCCTTAAATCCGGTTTTTCCCAATTTAAATTGGCCTTGTTTAAACTTTTGAAATGGAATTGTGGACGTCCTGTTACCCACAGGAAGAAAATTTCTTCTAATTGTAATTCACTTAAACGTCCATAATCTTAATTTCTTGAGAAAACAAGGCCTTATTTTGAAAAATCTGTCATTAAACAGGCCTTATTTCAGACGGAAAATGTCACATTAATTTACGGCTCTAAAACTACCAGGTTTGAACTCCTGGCAAACTATCCCGATACATTAATGTTTCTTTTTTTGAGAACTTGGAGAAAGATTCAAACATTAATATTCAATCAGACTATAGCAAAAAAAACCATCCCTTAAATCCGGTTTTTCCCAATTTAAATTGGCCTTGTTTAAACTTTTGAAATGGAATTGTGGACGTCCTGTTACCCACAGGAAGAAAATTTCTTCAAATTGTAATTCACTTAAACGTCCCTAATCTTAATTTCTTGAGAAAACTAGGCCTTATTTTGAAAAATCGGCCATTAAACTGGCCTTATTTCAGACGGAAAATGTCACATCAATTTACGGCTCTAAAACTTCCCGGTTTAAATTCCCGGCAAACTATCCCGATACATTTATGTTTCTTTTTTTGAGAACGTGGGAAAAGATTCAAACATTAATATTCAATCAGACTATAGCAAAAGAAAACATCCCTTATATCCTGTTTTTCCCAATTTAAATTGGCATTGTTTTAGCTTTGAAATGGAATTGTGGACGTCCTCTTACCCACAGGAAGAAAATTTCTTCAAATTGTAATTCACTTAAACGTCCCTTATCTTAATTTCTTGAGAAAACTAGGTCTTATTTTGAAAAATCTGTCATTAAACAGGCCTTATTTCAGACGGAAAATGTTTCATCTATTTAAGGCTCTAAAACTTCCCGGTTTAAATTTCGGGCAAACTATCCCGATACATTAATGTTTCTTTTTTTGAGAACGTGGAAAAAGATTCAAACATTAATATTCAATCAGACTATAGCAAAAAAAACCATCCCTTATATCCGGTTTTTCCCAATTTAAATTGGCCTTGTTTAAACTTTTGAAATGGAATTGTGGACGTCCTGTTACCCACAGGAAGAAAATTTCTTCAAATTGTAATTCACTTAAACGTCCCTAATCTTAATTTCTTGAGAAAACTAGGCCTTATTTTGAAAAATCTGTCATTAAACAGGCCTTATTTCAGACGGAAAATGTCACATTAATTTACGGCTCTAAAACTACCAGGTTTGAACTCCTGGCAAACTATCCCGATACATTAATGTTTCTTTTTTTGAGAACTTGGAGAAAGATTCAAACATTAATATTCATTCAGACTATAGCAAAAAAAACCATCCCTTAAATCCGGTTTTTCCCAATTTAAATTGGCCTTGTTTAAACTTTTGAAATGGAATTGTGGACGTCCTGTTACCCACAGGAAGAAAATTTCTTCAAATTGTAATTCACTTAAACGTCCCTAATCTTAATTTCTTGCGAAAACTAGGCCTTATTTTGAAAAATCTGTCATTAAACAGGCCTTATTTAAGACGGAAAATGTCATATCCATTTACGGCTCTAAAACTTCCCGGTTTAAACTCCCGGCAAACTATCCCGATACATTAATGTTTCTTTTTTTGAGAGCTTGGAGAAAGATTCAAGCATTAATATTCAATTAAACTATAGCAAAAGAAACCATCCCTTATATCCGGTTTTTTCCAATTTAAATTGTCCTTGTTTTAGCTTTAAAATGGAGTTGTGGACGTCCTGTTACCCACAGGATGAAAATTTCTTCAAATTGTAATTCACTTAAACGTCCCTAATCTTAATTTCTTGAGAAAACTAGGCCTTATTTTGAAAAATCGGCCATTAAACTGGCCTTATTTCAGACGGAAAATGTCACATCAATTTACGGCTCTAAAACCTCCAGGTTTAAATTCCTGGCAAACTATCCTGATACATTAATGTTTCTTTTTTTGAGAACTTGGAGAAAGATTCAAACATTAATATTCAATCAGACTATAGCAAAAGAAAACATCCCTTATATCCGGTTTTTTCCAATTTAAATTGTCCTTGTTTTAGCTTTAAAATGGAGTTGTGGACGTCCTGTTACCCACAGGAAGAAAATTTCTTCAAATTGTAATTCACTTAAACGTCCCTAATCTTAATTTCTTGAGAAAACTAGGCCTTATTTTGAAAAATCTGTCATTAAACAGGCCTTATTTCAGACGGAAAATGTCACATTAATTTACGGCTCTAAAACTACCAGGTTTGAACTCCTGGTAAACTATCCCGATACATTAATGTTTCTTTTTTTGAGAACTTGGAGAAAGATTCAAACATTAATATTCAATCAGACTATAGCAAAAAAAACCATCCCTTAAATCCGGTTTTTCCCAATTTAAATTGGCCTTGTTTAAACTTTTGAAATGGAATTGTGGACGTCCTGTTACCCACAGGAAGAAAATTTCTTCAAATTGTAATTCACTTAAACGTCCCTAATCTTAATTTCTTGCGAAAACTAGGCCTTATTTTGAAAAATCTGTCATTAAACAGGCCTTATTTAAGACGGAAAATGTCATATCCATTTACGGCTCTAAAACTTCCCGGTTTAAACTCCCGGCAAACTATCCCGATACATTAATGTTTCTTTTTTTGAGAGCTTGGAGAAAGATTCAAGCATTAATATTCAATTAAACTATAGCAAAAGAAACCATCCCTTATATCCGGTTTTTTCCAATTTAAATTGTCCTTGTTTTAGCTTTAAAATGGAGTTGTGAACGTCCTGTTACCCACAGGATGAAAATTTCTTCAAATTGTAATTCACTTAAACGTCCCTAATCTTAATTTCTTGAGAAAACTAGGCCTTATTTTGAAAAATCTGTCATTAAACAGGCCTTATTTCAGACGGAAAATGTCACATCTATTTACGGCTCTAAAACCTCCAGGTTTAAATTCCTGGCAAACTATCCTGATACATTAATGTTTCTTTTTTTGAGAACTTGGAGAAAAGATTCAAACATTAATATTCAATCAGACTATAGCAAAAGAAAACATCCCTTATATCCGGTTTTTTCCAATTTAAATTGTCCTTGTTTTAGCTTTAAAATGGAGTTGTGGACGTCCTGTTACCCACAGGAAGAAAATTTCTTCTAATTGTAATTCACTTAAACGTCCATAATCTTAATTTCTTGAGAAAACTAGGCCTTATTTTGAAAAATCTGTCATTAAACAGGCCTTATTTCAGACGGAAAATGTCACATTAATTTACGGCTCTAAAACTACCAGGTTTGAACTCCTGGCAAACTATCCCGATACATTAATGTTTCTTTTTTTGAGAACTTGGAGAAAGATTCAAACATTAATATTCAATCAGACTATAGCAAAAAAAACCATCCCTTAAATCCGGTTTTTCCCAATTTAAATTGGCCTTGTTTAAACTTTTGAAATGGAATTGTGGACGTCCTGTTACCCACAGGAAGAAAATTTCTTCAAATTGTAATTCACTTAAACGTCCCTAATCTTAATTTCTTGCGAAAACTAGGCCTTATTTTGAAAAATCTGTCATTAAACAGGCCTTATTTCAGACGGAAAATGTCACATCAATTTACGGCTCTAAAACCTCCAGGTTTAAATTCCTGGCAAACTATCCTGAAACATTAATGTTTCTTTTTTTGAGAACTTGGAGAAAGATTCAAACATTAATATTCAATCAGACTATAGCAAAAGAAAACATCCCTTATATCCGGTTTTTTCCAATTTAAATTGTCCTTGTTTTAGCTTTAAAATGGAGTTGTGGACGTCCTGTTACCCACAGGAAGAAAATTTCTTCTAATTGTAATTCACTTAAACGTCCATAATCTTAATTTCTTGAGAAAACTAGGCCTTATTTTGAAAAATCTGTCATTAAACAGGCCTTATTTCAGACGGAAAATGTCACATTAATTTACGGCTCTAAAACTACCAGGTTTGAACTCCTGGCAAACTATCCCGATACATTAATGTTTCATTTTTTGAGAACTTGGAGAAAGATTCAAACATTAATATTCAATCAGACTATAGCAAAAAAAACCATCCCTTTAATCCGGTTTTTCCCAATTTAAATTGGCCTTGTTTAAACTTTTGAAATGGAATTGTGGACGTCCTGTTACCCACAGGAAGAAAATTTCTTCAAATTGTAATTCACTTAAACGTCCCTAATCTTAATTTCTTGAGAAAACTAGGCCTTATTTTGAAAAATCGGCCATTAAACTGGCCTTATTTCAGACGGAAAATGTCACATCAATTTACGGCTCTAAAACCTCCAGGTTTAAATTCCTGGCAAACTATCCTGATACATTAATGTTTCTTTTTTTGAGAACTTGGAGAAAGATTCAAACATTAATATTCAATCAGACTATAGCAAAAGAAAACATCCCTTATATCCGGTTTTTTCCAATTTAAATTGTCCTTGTTTTAGCTTTAAAATGGAGTTGTGGACGTCCTGTTACCCACAGGAAGAAAATTTCTTCTAATTGTAATTCACTTAAACGTCCATAATCTTAATTTCTTGAGAAAACTAGGCCTTATTTTGAAAAATCTGTCATTAAACAGGCCTTATTTCAGACGGAAAATGTCACATTAATTTACGGCTCTAAAACTACCAGGTTTGAACTCCTGGCAAACTATCCCGATACATTAATGTTTCATTTTTTGAGAACTTGGAGAAAGATTCAAACATTAATATTCAATCAGACTATAGCAAAAAAAACCATCCCTTTAATCCGGTTTTTCCCAATTTAAATTGGCCTTGTTTAAACTTTTGAAATGGAATTGTGGACGTCCTGTTACCCACAGGAAGAAAATTTCTTCAAATTGTAATTCACTTAAACGTCCCTAATCTTAATTTCTTGAGAAAACTAGGCCTTATTTTGAAAAATCGGCCATTAAACTGGCCTTATTTCAGACGGAAAATGTCACATCAATTTACGGCTCTAAAACCTCCAGGTTTAAATTCCTGGCAAACTATCCTGATACATTAATGTTTCTTTTTTTGAGAACTTGGAGAAAGATTCAAACATTAATATTCAATCAGACTATAGCAAAAGAAAACATCCCTTATATCCGGTTTTTTCCAATTTAAATTGTCCTTGTTTTAGCTTTAAAATGGAGTTGTGGACGTCCTGTTACCCACAGGAAGAAAATTTCTTCTAATTGTAATTCACTTAAACGTCCATAATCTTAATTTCTTGAGAAAACTAGGCCTTATTTTGAAAAATCTGTCATTAAACAGGCCTTATTTCAGACGGAAAATGTCATATCAATTTACGGCTCTTAACTTCCCGGTTTAAATCCCCGGCAAACTATCCCGATAAATTAATGTTTCTTTTTTTGAGAACGTGGAGAAAGATTCAAACATTAATATTCAATCAGACTATAGCAAAAGAAAACATCCCTTATATCCGGTTTTTTCCAATTTAAATTGTCCTTGTTTTAGCTTTAAAATGGAGTTGTGGACGTCCTGTTACCCACAGGAAGAAAATTTCTTCAAATTGTAATTCACTTAAACGTCCATAATCTTAATTTCTTGAGAAAACTAGGCCTTATTTTGAAAAATCTGTCATTAAACAGGCCTTATTTCAGACGGAAAATGTCACATTAATTTACGGCTCTAAAACTACCAGGTTTGAACTCCTGGCAAACTATCCCGATACATTAATGTTTCTTTTTTTGAGAACTTGGAGAAAGATTCAAACATTAATATTCAATCAGACTATAGCAAAAAAAACCATCCCTTAAATCCGGTTTTTCCCAATTTAAATTGGCCTTGTTTAAACTTTTGAAATGGAATTGTGGACGTCCTGTTACCCACAGGAAGAAAATTTCTTCAAATTGTAATTCACTTAAACGTCCCTAATCTTAATTTCTTGAGAAAACTAGGCCTTATTTTGAAAAATCGGCCATTAAACTGGCCTTATTTCAGACGGAAAATGTCACATCAATTTACGGCTCTAAAACTTCCCGGTTTAAATTCCCGGCAAACTATCCCGATACATTTATGTTTCTTTTTTTGAGAACGTGGGAAAAGATTCAAACATTAATATTCAATCAGACTATAGCAAAAGAAAACATCCCTTATATCCTGTTTTTCCCAATTTAAATTGGCATTGTTTTAGCTTTGAAATGGAATTGTGGACGTCCTCTTACCCACAGGAAGAAAATTTCTTCAAATTGTAATTCACTTAAACGTCCCTTATCTTAATTTCTTGAGAAAACTAGGTCTTATTTTGAAAAATCTGTCATTAAACAGGCCTTATTTCAGACGGAAAATGTTTCATCTATTTAAGGCTCTAAAACTTCCCGGTTTAAATTTCGGGCAAACTATCCCGATACATTAATGTTTCTTTTTTTGAGAACGTGGAAAAAGATTCAAACATTAATATTCAATCAGACTATAGCAAAAAAAACCATCCCTTATATCCGGTTTTTCCCAATTTAAATTGGCCTTGTTTAAACTTTTGAAATGGAATTGTGGACGTCCTGTTACCCACAGGAAGAAAATTTCTTCAAATTGTAATTCACTTAAACGTCCCTAATCTTAATTTCTTGAGAAAACTAGGCCTTATTTTGAAAAATCTGTCATTAAACAGGCCTTATTTCAGACGGAAAATGTCACATTAATTTACGGCTCTAAAACTACCAGGTTTGAACTCCTGGCAAACTATCCCGATACATTAATGTTTCTTTTTTTGAGAACTTGGAGAAAGATTCAAACATTAATATTCATTCAGACTATAGCAAAAAAAACCATCCCTTAAATCCGGTTTTTCCCAATTTAAATTGGCCTTGTTTAAACTTTTGAAATGGAATTGTGGACGTCCTGTTACCCACAGGAAGAAAATTTCTTCAAATTGTAATTCACTTAAACGTCCCTAATCTTAATTTCTTGCGAAAACTAGGCCTTATTTTGAAAAATCTGTCATTAAACAGGCCTTATTTAAGACGGAAAATGTCATATCCATTTACGGCTCTAAAACTTCCCGGTTTAAACTCCCGGCAAACTATCCCGATACATTAATGTTTCTTTTTTTGAGAGCTTGGAGAAAGATTCAAGCATTAATATTCAATTAAACTATAGCAAAAGAAACCATCCCTTATATCCGGTTTTTTCCAATTTAAATTGTCCTTGTTTTAGCTTTAAAATGGAGTTGTGGACGTCCTGTTACCCACAGGATGAAAATTTCTTCAAATTGTAATTCACTTAAACGTCCCTAATCTTAATTTCTTGAGAAAACTAGGCCTTATTTTGAAAAATCGGCCATTAAACTGGCCTTATTTCAGACGGAAAATGTCACATCAATTTACGGCTCTAAAACCTCCAGGTTTAAATTCCTGGCAAACTATCCTGATACATTAATGTTTCTTTTTTTGAGAACTTGGAGAAAGATTCAAACATTAATATTCAATCAGACTATAGCAAAAGAAAACATCCCTTATATCCGGTTTTTTCCAATTTAAATTGTCCTTGTTTTAGCTTTAAAATGGAGTTGTGGACGTCCTGTTACCCACAGGAAGAAAATTTCTTCAAATTGTAATTCACTTAAACGTCCCTAATCTTAATTTCTTGAGAAAACTAGGCCTTATTTTGAAAAATCTGTCATTAAACAGGCCTTATTTCAGACGGAAAATGTCACATTAATTTACGGCTCTAAAACTACCAGGTTTGAACTCCTGGTAAACTATCCCGATACATTAATGTTTCTTTTTTTGAGAACTTGGAGAAAGATTCAAACATTAATATTCAATCAGACTATAGCAAAAAAAACCATCCCTTAAATCCGGTTTTTCCCAATTTAAATTGGCCTTGTTTAAACTTTTGAAATGGAATTGTGGACGTCCTGTTACCCACAGGAAGAAAATTTCTTCAAATTGTAATTCACTTAAACGTCCCTAATCTTAATTTCTTGCGAAAACTAGGCCTTATTTTGAAAAATCTGTCATTAAACAGGCCTTATTTAAGACGGAAAATGTCATATCCATTTACGGCTCTAAAACTTCCCGGTTTAAACTCCCGGCAAACTATCCCGATACATTAATGTTTCTTTTTTTGAGAGCTTGGAGAAAGATTCAAGCATTAATATTCAATTAAACTATAGCAAAAGAAACCATCCCTTATATCCGGTTTTTTCCAATTTAAATTGTCCTTGTTTTAGCTTTAAAATGGAGTTGTGGACGTCCTGTTACCCACAGGATGAAAATTTCTTCAAATTGTAATTCACTTAAACGTCCCTAATCTTAATTTCTTGAGAAAACTAGGCCTTATTTTGAAAAATCTGTCATTAAACAGGCCTTATTTCAGACGGAAAATGTCACATCTATTTACGGCTCTAAAACCTCCAGGTTTAAATTCCTGGCAAACTATCCTGATACATTAATGTTTCTTTTTTTGAGAACTTGGAGAAAAGATTCAAACATTAATATTCAATCAGACTATAGCAAAAGAAAACATCCCTTATATCCGGTTTTTTCCAATTTAAATTGTCCTTGTTTTAGCTTTAAAATGGAGTTGTGGACGTCCTGTTACCCACAGGAAGAAAATTTCTTCTAATTGTAATTCACTTAAACGTCCATAATCTTAATTTCTTGAGAAAACTAGGCCTTATTTTGAAAAATCTGTCATTAAACAGGCCTTATTTCAGACGGAAAATGTCACATTAATTTACGGCTCTAAAACTACCAGGTTTGAACTCCTGGCAAACTATCCCGATACATTAATGTTTCTTTTTTTGAGAACTTGGAGAAAGATTCAAACATTAATATTCAATCAGACTATAGCAAAAAAAACCATCCCTTAAATCCGGTTTTTCCCAATTTAAATTGGCCTTGTTTAAACTTTTGAAATGGAATTGTGGACGTCCTGTTACCCACAGGAAGAAAATTTCTTCAAATTGTAATTCACTTAAACGTCCCTAATCTTAATTTCTTGCGAAAACTAGGCCTTATTTTGAAAAATCTGTCATTAAACAGGCCTTATTTCAGACGGAAAATGTCACATCAATTTACGGCTCTAAAACCTCCAGGTTTAAATTCCTGGCAAACTATCCTGAAACATTAATGTTTCTTTTTTTGAGAACTTGGAGAAAGATTCAAACATTAATATTCAATCAGACTATAGCAAAAGAAAACATCCCTTATATCCGGTTTTTTCCAATTTAAATTGTCCTTGTTTTAGCTTTAAAATGGAGTTGTGGACGTCCTGTTACCCACAGGAAGAAAATTTCTTCTAATTGTAATTCACTTAAACGTCCATAATCTTAATTTCTTGAGAAAACTAGGCCTTATTTTGAAAAATCTGTCATTAAACAGGCCTTATTTCAGACGGAAAATGTCACATTAATTTACGGCTCTAAAACTACCAGGTTTGAACTCCTGGCAAACTATCCCGATACATTAATGTTTCATTTTTTGAGAACTTGGAGAAAGATTCAAACATTAATATTCAATCAGACTATAGCAAAAAAAACCATCCCTTTAATCCGGTTTTTCCCAATTTAAATTGGCCTTGTTTAAACTTTTGAAATGGAATTGTGGACGTCCTGTTACCCACAGGAAGAAAATTTCTTCAAATTGTAATTCACTTAAACGTCCCTAATCTTAATTTCTTGAGAAAACTAGGCCTTATTTTGAAAAATCGGCCATTAAACTGGCCTTATTTCAGACGGAAAATGTCACATCAATTTACGGCTCTAAAACCTCCAGGTTTAAATTCCTGGCAAACTATCCTGATACATTAATGTTTCTTTTTTTGAGAACTTGGAGAAAGATTCAAACATTAATATTCAATCAGACTATAGCAAAAGAAAACATCCCTTATATCCGGTTTTTTCCAATTTAAATTGTCCTTGTTTTAGCTTTAAAATGGAGTTGTGGACGTCCTGTTACCCACAGGAAGAAAATTTCTTCTAATTGTAATTCACTTAAACGTCCATAATCTTAATTTCTTGAGAAAACTAGGCCTTATTTTGAAAAATCTGTCATTAAACAGGCCTTATTTCAGACGGAAAATGTCACATTAATTTACGGCTCTAAAACTACCAGGTTTGAACTCCTGGCAAACTATCCCGATACATTAATGTTTCATTTTTTGAGAACTTGGAGAAAGATTCAAACATTAATATTCAATCAGACTATAGCAAAAAAAACCATCCCTTTAATCCGGTTTTTCCCAATTTAAATTGGCCTTGTTTAAACTTTTGAAATGGAATTGTGGACGTCCTGTTACCCACAGGAAGAAAATTTCTTCAAATTGTAATTCACTTAAACGTCCCTAATCTTAATTTCTTGAGAAAACTAGGCCTTATTTTGAAAAATCGGCCATTAAACTGGCCTTATTTCAGACGGAAAATGTCACATCAATTTACGGCTCTAAAACCTCCAGGTTTAAATTCCTGGCAAACTATCCTGATACATTAATGTTTCTTTTTTTGAGAACTTGGAGAAAGATTCAAACATTAATATTCAATCAGACTATAGCAAAAGAAAACATCCCTTATATCCGGTTTTTTCCAATTTAAATTGTCCTTGTTTTAGCTTTAAAATGGAGTTGTGGACGTCCTGTTACCCACAGGAAGAAAATTTCTTCTAATTGTAATTCACTTAAACGTCCATAATCTTAATTTCTTGAGAAAACTAGGCCTTATTTTGAAAAATCTGTCATTAAACAGGCCTTATTTCAGACGGAAAATGTCATATCAATTTACGGCTCTTAACTTCCCGGTTTAAATCCCCGGCAAACTATCCCGATAAATTAATGTTTCTTTTTTTGAGAACGTGGAGAAAGATTCAAACATTAATATTCAATCAGACTATAGCAAAAGAAAACATCCCTTATATCCGGTTTTTTCCAATTTAAATTGTCCTTGTTTTAGCTTTAAAATGGAGTTGTGGACGTCCTGTTACCCACAGGAAGAAAATTTCTTCAAATTGTAATTCACTTAAACGTCCCTAATCTTAATTTCTTGAGAAAACTAGGCCTTATTTTGAAAAATCTGTCATTAAACAGGCCTTATTTCAGACGGAAAATGTCACATTAATTTACGGCTCTAAAACTACCAGGTTAGAACTCCTGGCAAACTATCCCGATACATTAATGTTTCTTTTTTTGAGAACTTGGAGAAAGATTCAAACATTAATATTCAATCAGACTATAGCAAAAAAAACCATCCCTTAAATCCGGTTTTTCCCAATTTAAATTGGCCTTGTTTAAACTTTTGAAATGGAATTGTGGACGTCCTGTTACCCACAGGAAGAAAATTTCTTCAAATTGTAATTCACTTAAACGTCCCTAATCTTAATTTCTTGAGAAAACTAGGCCTTATTTTGAAAAATCGGCCATTAAACTGGCCTTATTTCAGACGGAAAATGTCACATCAATTTACGGCTCTAAAACCTCCAGGTTTAAATTCCTGGCAAACTATCCTGATACATTAATGTTTCTTTTTTTGAGAACTTGGAGAAAGATTCAAACATTAATATTCAATCAGACTATAGCAAAAGAAAACATCCCTTATATCCGGTTTTTTCCAATTTAAATTGTCCTTGTTTTAGCTTTAAAATGGAGTTGTGGACGTCCTGTTACCCACAGGATGAAAATTTCTTCAAATTGTAATTCACTTAAACGTCCCTAATCTTAATTTCTTGAGAAAACTAGGCCTTATTTTGAAAAATCGGCCATTAAACTGGCCTTATTTCAGACGGAAAATGTCACATCAATTTACGGCTCTAAAACTTCCCGGCTTAAATTCCCGGCAAACTATCTCGATACATTAATGTTTCTTTTTTTGAGAGCTTGGAAAAAGATTCAAGCATTAATATTCAATTAAACTATAGCAAATGAAACCATCCCTTATATCCGGTTTTTTCCAATTTAAATTGTCCTTGTTTTAGCTTTAAAATGGAGTTGTGGACGTCCTGTTACCCACAGGAAGAAAATTTCTTCTAATTGTAATTCACTTAAACGTCCATAATCTTAATTTCTTGAGAAAACTAGGCCTTATTTTGAAAAATCTGTCATTAAACAGGCCTTATTTCAGACGGAAAATGTCACATTAATTTACGGCTCTAAAACTACCAGGTTTGAACTCCTGGCAAACTATCCCGATACATTAATGTTTCATTTTTTGAGAACTTGGAGAAAGATTCAAACATTAATATTCAATCAGACTATAGCAAAAAAAACCATCCCTTTAATCCGGTTTTTCCCAATTTAAATTGGCCTTGTTTAAACTTTTGAAATGGAATTGTGGACGTCCTGTTACCCACAGGAAGAAAATTTCTTCAAATTGTAATTCACTTAAACGTCCCTAATCTTAATTTCTTGCGAAAACTAGGCCTTATTTTGAAAAATCTGTCATTAAACAGGCCTTATTTCAGACGGAAAATGTCACATCAATTTACGGCTCTAAAACCTCCAGGTTTAAATTCCTGGCAAACTATCCTGATACATTAATGTTTCTTTTTTTGAGAACTTGGAGAAAGATTCAAACATTAATATTCAATCAGACTATAGCAAAAGAAAACATCCCTTATATCCGGTTTTTTCCAATTTAAATTGTCCTTGTTTTAGCTTTAAAATGGAGTTGTGGACGTCCTGTTGCCCACAGGAAGAAAATTTCTTCAACTTGTAATTCACTTAAACGTCCCTAATCTTAATTTCTTGCGAAAACTAGGCCTTATTTTGAAAAATCTGTCATTAAACAGGCCTTATTTAAGACGGAAAATGTCATATCCATTTACGGCTCTAAAACTTCCCGGTTTAAACTCCCGGCAAACTATCCCGATACATTAATGTTTCTTTTTTTGAGAGCTTGGAGAAAGATTCAAGCATTAATATTCAATTAAACTATAGCAAAAGAAACCATCCCTTATATCCGGTTTTTTCCAATTTAAATTGTCCTTGTTTTAGCTTTAAAATGGAGTTGTGGACGTCCTGTTACCCACAGGATGAAAATTTTTTCAAATTGTAATTCACTTAAACGTCCCTAATCTTAATTTCTTGAGAAAACTAGGCCTTATTTTGAAAAATCGGCCATTAAACTGGCCTTATTTCAGACGGAAAATGTCACATCAATTTACGGCTCTAAAACCTCCAGGTTTAAATTCCAGGCAAACTATCCTGATACATTAATGTTTCTTTTTTTGAGAACTTGGAGAAAGATTCAAACATTAATATTCAATCAGACTATAGCAAAAGAAAACATCCCTTATATCCGGTTTTTTCCAATTTAAATTGTCCTTGTTTTAGCTTTAAAATGGAGTTGTGGACGTCCTGTTACCCACAGGAAGAAAATTTCTTCTAATTGTAATTCACTTAAACGTCCATAATCTTAATTTCTTGAGAAAACTAGGCCTTATTTTGAAAAATCTGTCATTAAACAGGCCTTATTTCAGACGGAAAATGTCACATTAATTTACGGCTCTAAAACTACCAGGTTTGAACTCCTGGCAAACTATCCCGATACATTAATGTTTCATTTTTTGAGAACTTGGAGAAAGATTCAAACATTAATATTCAATCAGACTATAGCAAAAAAAACCATCCCTTTAATCCGGTTTTTCCCAATTTAAATTGGCCTTGTTTAAACTTTTGAAATGGAATTGTGGACGTCCTGTTACCCACAGGAAGAAAATTTCTTCAAATTGTAATTCACTTAAACGTCCCTAATCTTAATTTCTTGCGAAAACTAGGCCTTATTTTGAAAAATCTGTCATTAAACAGGCCTTATTTCAGACGGAAAATGTCACATCAATTTACGGCTCTAAAACCTCCAGGTTTAAATTCCTGGCAAACTATCCTGATACATTAATGTTTCTTTTTTTGAGAACTTGGAGAAAGATTCAAACATTAATATTCAATCAGACTATAGCAAAAGAAAACATCCCTTATATCCGGTTTTTTCCAATTTAAATTGTCCTTGTTTTAGCTTTAAAATGGAGTTGTGGACGTCCTGTTACCCACAGGAAGAAAATTTCTTCAACTTGTAATTCACTTAAACGTCCCTAATCTTAATTTCTTGCGAAAACTAGGCCTTATTTTGAAAAATCTGTCATTAAACAGGCCTTATTTAAGACGGAAAATGTCATATCCATTTACGGCTCTAAAACTTCCCGGTTTAAACTCCCGGCAAACTATCCCGATACATTAATGTTTCTTTTTTTGAGAGCTTGGAGAAAGATTCAAGCATTAATATTCAATTAAACTATAGCAAAAGAAACCATCCCTTATATCCGGTTTTTTCCAATTTAAATTGTCCTTGTTTTAGCTTTAAAATGGAGTTGTGGACGTCCTGTTACCCACAGGATGAAAATTTTTTCAAATTGTAATTCACTTAAACGTCCCTAATCTTAATTTCTTGAGAAAACTAGGCCTTATTTTGAAAAATCGGCCATTAAACTGGCCTTATTTCAGACGGAAAATGTCACATCAATTTACGGCTCTAAAACCTCCAGGTTTAAATTCCAGGCAAACTATCCTGATACATTAATGTTTCTTTTTTTGAGAACTTGGAGAAAGATTCAAACATTAATATTCAATCAGACTATAGCAAAAGAAAACATCCCTTATATCCGGTTTTTTCCAATTTAAATTGTCCTTGTTTTAGCTTTAAAATGGAGTTGTGGACGTCCTGTTACCCACAGGAAGAAAATTTCTTCAAATTGTAATTCACTTAAACGTCCCTAATCTTAATTTCTTGCGAAAACTAGGCCTTATTTTGAAAAATCTGTCATTAAACAGGCCTTATTTCAGACGGAAAATGTCATATCCATTTACGGCTCTAAAACTTCCCGGTTTAAACTCCCGGCAAACTATCCCGATACATTAATGTTTCTTTTTTTGAGAGCTTGGAGAAAGATTCAAGCATTAATATTCAATTAAACTATAGCAAAAGAAACCATCCCTTATATCCGGTTTTTTCCAATTTAAATTGTCCTTGTTTTAGCTTTAAAATGGAGTTGTGGACGTCCTGTTACCCACAGGATGAAAATTTCTTCAAATTGTAATTCACTTAAACGTCCCTAATCTTAATTTCTTGAGAAAACTAGGCCTTATTTTGAAAAATCGGCCATTAAACTGGCCTTATTTCAGACGGAAAATGTCACATCAATTTACGGCTCTAAAACCTCCAGGTTTAAATTCCTGGCAAACTATCCTGATACATTAATGTTTCTTTTTTTGAGAACTTGGAGAAAGATTCAAACATTAATATTCAATCAGACTATAGCAAAAGAAAACATCCCTTATATCCGGTTTTTTCCAATTTAAATTGTCCTTGTTTTAGCTTTAAAATGGAGTTGTGGACGTCCTGTTACCCACAGGATGAAAATTTCTTCAAATTGTAATTCACTTAAACGTCCCTAATCTTAATTTCTTGAGAAAACTAGGCCTTATTTTGAAAAATCGGCCATTAAACTGGCCTTATTTCAGACGGAAAATGTCACATCAATTTACGGCTCTAAAACTTCCCGGCTTAAATTCCCGGCAAACTATCTCGATACATTAATGTTTCTTTTTTTGAGAGCTTGGAAAAAGATTCAAGCATTAATATTCAATTAAACTATAGCAAATGAAACCATCCCTTATATCCGGTTTTTTCCAATTTAAATTGTCCTTGTTTTAGCTTTAAAATGGAGTTGTGGACGTCCTGTTACCCACAGGAAGAAAATTTCTTCCGATTGTAATTCACTTAAACGTCCCTAATCTTAATTTCTTGAGAAAACTAGGCCTTATTTTGAAAAATCGGCCATTAAACTGGCCTTATTTCAGACGGAAAATGTCACATCAATTTACGGCTCTAAAACCTCCAGGTTTAAATTCCTGGCAAACTATCCTGATACATTAATGTTTCTTTTTTTGAGAACTTGGAGAAAGATTCAAACATTAATATTCAATCAGACTATAGCAAAAGAAAACATCCCTTATATCCGGTTTTTTCCAATTTAAATTGTCCTTGTTTTAGCTTTAAAATGGAGTTGTGGACGTCCTGTTACCCACAGGATGAAAATTTCTTCAAATTGTAATTCACTTAAACGTCCCTAATTTTAATTTCTTGAGAAAACTAGGCCTTATTTTGAAAAATCGGCCATTAAACTGGCCTTATTTCAGACGGAAAATGTCATATCAATTTACGGCTCTTAACTTCCCGGTTTAAATTCCCGGCAAACTATCCCGATAAATTAATGTTTCTTTTTTTGAGAACGTGGAGAAAGATTCAAACATTAATATTCAATCAGACTATAGCAAAAGAAAACATCCCTTATATCCGGTTTTTCCCAATTTAAATTGGCCTTGTATTAGCTTTGAAATGGAATTGTGGACGTCCTGTTACCCACAGGAAGAAAATTTCTTCAAATTGTAATTCACTTAAACGTCCCTAATCTTAATTTTGTGAGAAAACTAGGCCTTATTTTGAAAAATCGGCCATTAAACTGGCCTTATTTCAGACGGAAAATGTCACATCAATTTACGGCTCTAAAACTTCCCGGTTTAAATTCCCGGCAAACTATCCCGACAAATTAATGTTTCTTTTTTTGAGAACGTGGAGAAAGATTCAAACATTAATATTCAATCAGACTATAGCAAAAAAAAACCATCCCTTATATCCGGTTTTTCCCAATTTAAATTGGCCTTGTTTTAACTTTGAAATGGAATTGTGGACGTCCTGTTACCCACAGGAAGAAAATTTCTTCAAATTGTAATTCACTTAAACGTCCCTAATCTTAATTTCTTGAGAAAACTAGGCCTTATTTTGAAAAATCGGCCATTAAACTGGCCTTATTTCAGACGGAAAATGTCATATCAATTTACGGCTCTTAAACTTCCCGGTTTAAATTCCCGGCAAACTATCCCGATAAATTAATGTTTTTTTTTGAGAACGTGGAGAAAGATTCAAACATTAATATTCAATCAGATTATAGCAAAAGAAAACATCCCTTATATCCGGTTTTCCCAATTTAAATTGGCCTTGTTTTAGATTTGAAATTGAATTGTGGTCGTCCTGTTACCCACAGGAAGAAAATTTCTTCAAATTGTAATTCACTTAAACGTCCCTTATCTTAATTTCTTGAGAAAACTAAGCCTTATTTTGAAAAATCGGCCATTAAACTGGCCTTATTTCAGACGGAAAATGTCACATCAATTCACGGCTCTAAAATCTCCAGGTATAAATTTCTGGCAAACTATCCCGGTACATTAATGTTTCTTTTTTTGAGAACGTGGAGAAAGATTCAAGTATGAATATTCAATTAGACTATAGCAAAAGAAAACATCCCTTATATCCGGTTTTTCCCTATTTAAATTGGCCTTGTTTTAGCTTTGAAATGGAATTGTGGACGTCCTGTTACCCACAGGAAGAAAATTTCTTTCCATTGTTATTTATTAGATAGCTTAAATCTACAAACATTGATATAACAAGGCCTAAATTCATTTTCTAAATTATTTCTATTTTCAAACAATTCTAATTTGTTGGCAATTCGAATTGTTTAGAATTTTGAATTAAGACAACGCCACAATGTGTTTCGAATTTAGTTGGAAGCTATGAGTACATCCACCTGACTCACAGGTGGCACTAAAAACTTAAGGTGGTTAAGTGACATTACATGTCAAGAGTTCACACGTTCTAGCATAGATGGAAAGACAGCAGATGTCAATTTGACAACTAACTTTTGATAGTATTTCAAATTTTAATTGTATATAATATTAAAATTTAATTGTATTTCTTCTCATTGTAAATCACTAAAAAGCCTTAAATCTAAAAACGTTGAGAAAACAAGGCCTTATATTGAAAAAACACCCTTTTAAACGGCCTTATTTCTGACGGAAAATGTCACATCAATTTACGGCTCTAAAACTTCCCGGTTTAAATTCCCGGCAAACTATCCCGATATATTAATGTTACTTTTTTTGAGAACTTGGAGAAAGATTCAAACATTAATATTCAATCAGACTATAGCAAAAAAAAACCATCCCTTATATCCGGTGTTTGCTAATTTGAATTGGCCTTGTTTAAACTTTGAAATGGAATTGAGGACGTCCTGTTACCCACAGGAAGAAAATTTCTTCAAATTGTAATTCACTTAAACGTCCCTAATCTTAATTTCTTGAGAAAACTAGGCCTTATTTTGAAAAATCTGTCATTAAACAGGCCTTATTTCAGACGGAAAATGTCACATCTATTTAAGGCTCTAAAACTTCCCGGTTTAAATTCCCGGCAAACTATCCCGATACATTAATGTTTCTTTTTTTGAGAACGTGGGAAAAGATTCAAACATTAATATTCAGTCAGACTATAGCAAAAGAAAACATCCCTTATATCCTGTTTTTCCCAATTTAAATTGGCCTTGTTTAAACTTTGAAATGGAATTGTGGACGTCCTGTTACCCACAGGAAGAAAATTTCTTCAAATTGTAATTCACTTAAACGTCCCTAATCTTAATTTCTTGAGAAAACTAGGCCTTATTTTGAAAAATCTGTCATTAAACAGGCCTTATTTCAGACGGAAAATGTCTCATCTATTTAAGGCTCTAAAACTTCCCGGTTTAAATTCCCGGCAAACTATCCCGATACATCAATGTTTCTTTTTTTGAGAACGAAGAAAAAGATTCAAACATTAATATTCAATCAGACTATAGCAAAAGAAAACATCCCTTATATCCGGTTTTTTCCAATTTAAGTTGGCCTTGTTTTAACTTTGAAATGGAATTGTGGACGTCCTGTTACCCACAGGAAGAAAATTTCTTCCGATTGTAATTCAATAAAACGTCAACAATCTTAATTTATTGGAAAAACTAGACCTTATTTTGAAAAATCTGTCATTAAACAGGCCTTATTTCAGACGGAAAATGTCACATCTATTTAAGGCTCTAAAACTTCCCGGTTTAAATTCCCGGCAAACTATCCCGATACATTAATGTTTCTTTTTTTGAGAACGTGGAGAAAGATTCAAACATTAATATTCAATCAGACTATAGCAAAAAAAACAATCCCTAATATCCTGTTTTTCCCAATTTTAATTGTCCTTGTTTTAGCTTTGAAATGGAATTGTGCACGTCCTGTTACCCACAGGAAGAAAATTTCTATCGATTGTAATTCAATAAAACGTCCCTTATCCTAATTTCTTGAGATAACTAAGCCTTATTTTGAAAAATCGGCCATTAAACTGGCCTTTTTTCAGACGGAAAATGTCACATCAATTTACGGCTCTAAAACCTCTAGGTTTAAATTCCTGGCAAACTATCCTGATACATTAATGTTTCTTTATTTGAGAACTTGGAGAAAGATTCAAACATTAATATTCAATCAGACTATAGCTAAAAAAAACCATCCCTTATATCCGGTTTTTCCCAATTTAAATTGGCATTGTTTTAGCTTTGAAATGGAATTGTGGACGTCCTCTTACCCACAGGAAGAAAATTTCTTCAAATCTTAATTCACTTAAACGTCCCTAATCTTAATTTCTTGAGAAAACTAGGCCTTATTTTGAAAAATCTGTCATTAAACAGGCCTTATTTCAGACGGAAAATGTCACATTAATCTACGGCTCTAAAACTACCAGGTTTAAACTCCTGGCAAACTATCCCGATACATTAATGTTTCTTTTTTTGAGAACTTGGAGAAAGATTCAAACATTACTATTCAATCAGACTATAGCAAAAAAAAACCATCCCTTATATCCGGTTTTTCCCAATTTAAATTGGCATTGTTTTAGCTTTGAAATGGAATTGTGGACGTCCTCTTACCCACAGGAAGAAAATTTCTTCAAATTGTAATTCACTTAAACGTCCCTTATCTTAATTTCTTGAGAAAACTAGGTCTTATTTTGAAAAATCTGTCATTAAACAGGCCTTATTTCAGACGGAAAATGTCTCATCTATTTAAGGCTCTAAAACTTCCCGGTTTAAATTTCCGGCAAACTATCCCGATACATTAATGTTTCTTTTTTTGAGAACGTGGAAAAAGATTCAAACATTAATATTCAATCAGACTATAGCAAAAAAAACCATCCCTTATATCCGGTTTTTCCCAATTTAAATTGGCCTTGTTTAAACTTTTGAAATGGAATTGTGGACGTCCTGTTACCCACAGGAAGAAAATTTCTTCAAATTGTAATTCAATTAAACGTCCCTAATCTTAATTTCTTGAGAAAACTAGGCCTTATTTTGAAAAATCGGCCATTAAACTGGCCTTATTTCAGACGGAAAATGTCATATCAATTTACGGCTCTTAAACTTCCCGGTTTAAATTCCCGGCAAACTATCCCGATAAATTAATGTTTTTTTTTGAGAACGTGGAGAAAGATTCAAACATTAATATTCAATCAGATTATAGCAAAAGAAAACATCCCTTATATCCGGTTTTCCCAATTTAAATTGGCCTTGTTTTAGATTTGAAATTGAATTGTGGTCGTCCTGTTACCCACAGGAAGAAAATTTCTTCAAATTGTAATTCACTTAAACGTCCCTTATCTTAATTTCTTGAGAAAACTAAGCCTTATTTTGAAAAATCGGCCATTAAACTGGCCTTATTTCAGACGGAAAATGTCACATCAATTCACGGCTCTAAAATCTCCAGGTATAAATTTCTGGCAAACTATCCCGGTACATTAATGTTTCTTTTTTTGAGAACGTGGAGAAAGATTCAAGCATGAATATTCAATTAGACTATAGCAAAAGAAAACATCCCTTATATCCGGTTTTTCCCTATTTAAATTGGCCTTGTTTTAGCTTTGAAATGGAATTGTGGACGTCCTGTTACCCACAGGAAGAAAATTTCTTTCCATTGTTATTTATTAGATAGCTTAAATCTACAAACATTGATATAACAAGGCCTAAATTCATTTTCTAAATTATTTCTATTTTCAAACAATTCTAATTTGTTGGCAATTCGAATTGTTTAGAATTTTGAATTAAGACAACGCCACAATGTGTTTCGAATTTAGTTGGAAGCTATGAGTACATCCACCTGACTCACAGGTGGCACTAAAAACTTAAGGTGGTTAAGTGACATTACATGTCAAGAGTTCACACGTTCTAGCATAGATGGAAAGACAGCAGATGTCAATTTGACAACTAACTTTTGATAGTATTTCAAATTTTAATTGTATATAATATTAAAATTTAATTGTATTTCTTCTCATTGTAAATCACTAAAAAGCCTTAAATCTAAAAACGTTGAGAAAACAAGGCCTTATATTGAAAAAACACCCTTTTAAACGGCCTTATTTCTGACGGAAAATGTCACATAAATTTACGGCTCTAAAACTTCCCGGTTTAAATTCCCGGCAAACTATCCCGATATATTAATGTTACTTTTTTTGAGAACTTGGAGAAAGATTCAAACATTAATATTCAATCAGACTATAGCAAAAAAAAACCATCCCTTATATCCGGTGTTTGCTAATTTGAATTGGCCTTGTTTAAACTTTGAAATGGAATTGAGGACGTCCTGTTACCCACAGGAAGAAAATTTCTTCAAATTGTAATTCACTTAAACGTCCCTAATCTTAATTTCTTGAGAAAACTAGGCCTTATTTTGAAAAATCTGTCATTAAACAGGCCTTATTTCAGACGGAAAATGTCACATCTATTTAAGGCTCTAAAACTTCCCGGTTTAAATTCCCGGCAAACTATCCCGATACATTAATGTTTCTTTTTTTGAGAACGTGGGAAAAGATTCAAACATTAATATTCAGTCAGACTATAGCAAAAGAAAACATCCCTTATATCCTGTTTTTCCCAATTTAAATTGGCCTTGTTTAAACTTTGAAATGGAATTGTGGACGTCCTGTTACCCACAGGAAGAAAATTTCTTCAAATTGTAATTCACTTAAACGTCCCTAATCTTAATTTCTTGAGAAAACTAGGCCTTATTTTGAAAAATCTGTCATTAAACAGGCCTTATTTCAGACGGAAAATGTCTCATCTATTTAAGGCTCTAAAACTTCCCGGTTTAAATTCCCGGCAAACTATCCCGATACATCAATGTTTCTTTTTTTGAGAACGAAGAAAAAGATTCAAACATTAATATTCAATCAGACTATAGCAAAAGAAAACATCCCTTATATCCGGTTTTTTCCAATTTAAGTTGGCCTTGTTTTAACTTTGAAATGGAATTGTGGACGTCCTGTTACCCACAGGAAGAAAATTTCTTCAAATTGTAATTCACTTAAACGTCCCTAATCTTAATTTCTTGAGAAAACTAGGCCTTATTTTGAAAAATCTGTCATTAAACAGGCCTTATTTCAGACGGAAAATGTCTCATCTATTTAAGGCTCTAAAACTTCCCGGTTTAAATTCCCGGCAAACTATCCCGATACATTAATGTTTCTTTTTTTGAGAACGTGGAGAAAGATTCAAACATTAATATTCAATCAGACTATAGCAAAAAAAACAATCCCTAATATCCTGTTTTTCCCAATTTTAATTGTCCTTGTTTTAGCTTTGAAATGGAATTGTGCACGTCCTGTTACCCACAGGAAGAAAATTTCTATCGATTGTAATTCAATAAAACGTCCCTTATCCTAATTTCTTGAGATAACTAAGCCTTATTTTGAAAAATCGGCCATTAAACTGGCCTTTTTTCAGACGGAAAATGTCACATCAATTTACGGCTCTAAAACCTCTAGGTTTAAATTCCTGGCAAACTATCCTGATACATTAATGTTTCTTTATTTGAGAACTTGGAGAAAGATTCAAACATTAATATTCAATCAGACTATAGCTAAAAAAAACCATCCCTTATATCCGGTTTTTCCCAATTTAAATTGGCATTGTTTTAGCTTTGAAATGGAATTGTGGACGTCCTCTTACCCACAGGAAGAAAATTTCTTCAAATCTTAATTCACTTAAACGTCCCTAATCTTAATTTCTTGAGAAAACTAGGCCTTATTTTGAAAAATCTGTCATTAAACAGGCCTTATTTCAGACGGAAAATGTCACATTAATCTACGGCTCTAAAACTACCAGGTTTAAACTCCTGGCAAACTATCCCGATACATTAATGTTTCTTTTTTTGAGAACTTGGAGAAAGATTCAAACATTAATATTCAATCAGACTATAGCAAAAAAAAACCATCCCTTATATCCGGTTTTTCCCAATTTAAATTGGCATTGTTTTAGCTTTGAAATGGAATTGTGGACGTCCTCTTACCCACAGGAAGAAAATTTCTTCAAATTGTAATTCACTTAAACGTCCCTTATCTTAATTTCTTGAGAAAACTAGGTCTTATTTTGAAAAATCTGTCATTAAACAGGCCTTATTTCAGACGGAAAATGTCTCATCTATTTAAGGCTCTAAAACTTCCCGGTTTAAATTTCCGGCAAACTATCCCGATACATTAATGTTTCTTTTTTTGAGAACGTGGAAAAAGATTCAAACATTAATATTCAATCAGACTATAGCAAAAAAAACCATCCCTTATATCCGGTTTTTCCCAATTTAAATTGGCCTTGTTTAAACTTTTGAAATGGAATTGTGGACGTCCTGTTACCCACAGGAAGAAAATTTCTTCAAATTGTAATTCAATTAAACGTCCCTAATCTTAATTTCTTGAGAAAACTAGGCCTTATTTTGAAAAATCTGTCATTAAACAGGCCTTATTTCAGAAGGAAAATGTCACATTAATTTACGGCTCTAAAACTACCAGGTTTAAACTCCTGGCAAACTATCCCGATACATTAATGTTTCTTTTTTTGAGAACTTGGAGAAAGATTCGAACATTAATATTCAATCAGACTATAGCAAAAAAAACCATCCCTTAAATCCGGTTTTTCCCAATTTAAATTGGCCTTGTTTAAACTTTTGAAATGGAATTGTGGACGTCCTGTTACCCACAGGAAGAAAATTTCTTCAAATTGTAATTCACTTAAACGTCCCTAATCTTAATTTCTTGAGAAAACTAGGCCTTATTTTGAAAAATCTGTCATTAAACAGGCCTTATTTAAGACGGAAAATGTCATATCCATTTACGGCTCTAAAACTTCCCGGTTTAAACTCCCGGCAAACTATCCCGATACATTAATGTTTCTTTTTTTGAGAGCTTGGAGAAAGATTCAAGCATTAATATTCAATTAAACTATAGCAAAAGAAACCATCCCTTATATCCGGTTTTTTCCATTTTAAATTGTCCTTGTTTTAGCTTTAAAATGGAGTTGTGGACGTCCTGTTACCCACAGGATGAAAATTTCTTCAAATTGTAATTCACTTAAACGTCCCTTATCTTAATTTCTTGAGAAAACTAGGCCTTATTTTGAAAAATCTCTCATTAAACAGGCCTTATTTCAGACGGAAAATGTCACATCTATTTAAGGCTCTAAAACTTCCGGGTTTAAATTCCCGGCAAACTATCCCGCTAAATAATAATTCTTTTTATAAGAACGTGGAGTAAGATTCAAACATTAATATTCAATCAGACTATAGCAAAAAAAACCATCCCTTATATCCGGTTTTTCCCAATTTAAATTGGCCTTGTTTAAACTTTTGAAATGGAATTGTGGACGTCCTGTTACCCACAGGAAGAAAATTTCTTCAAATTGTAATTCACTTAAACGTCCCTAATCTTAATTTCTTGAGAAAACTAGGCCTTATTTTGAAAAATCTGTCATTAAACAGGCCTTATTTCAGAAGGAAAATGTCACATTAATTTACGGCTCTAAAACTACCAGGTTTAAACTCCTGGCAAACTATCCTGATACATTAATGTTTCTTTTTTTGAGAACTTGGAGAAAGATTCAAACATTAATATTCAATCAGACTATAGCAAAAAAAACCATCCCTTAAATCCGGTTTTTCCCAATTTAAATTGGCCTTGTTTAAACTTTTGAAATGGAATTGTGGACGTCCTGTTACCCACAGGAAGAAAATTTCTATCGATTGTAATTCAATAAAACGTCCCTTATCCTAATTTCTTGAGATAACTAAGCCTTATTTTGAAAAATCGGCCATTAAACTGGCCTTTTTTCAGACGGAAAATGTCACATCAATTTACGGCTCTAAAACCTCTAGGTTTAAATTCCTGGCAAACTATCCTGATACATTAATGTTTCTTTATTTGAGAACTTGGAGAAAGATTCAAACATTAATATTCAATCAGACTATAGCAAAAAAAACCATCCCTTAAATCCGGTTTTTCCCAATTTAAATTGGCATTGTTTTAGCTTTGAAATGGAATTGTGGACGTCCTCTTACCCACAGGAAGAAAATTTCTTCAAATCTTAATTCACTTAAACGTCCCTAATCTTAATTTCTTGAGAAAACTAGGCCTTATTTTGAAAAATCAGTCATTAAACAGGCCTTATTTCAGACGGAAAATGTCACATTAATCTACGGCTCTAAAACTACCAAGTTTAAACTCCTGGCAAACTATCCCGATACATTAATGTTTCTTTTTTTGAGAACTTGGAGAAAGATTCAAACATTAATATTCAATCAGACTATAGCAAAAAAAAACCATCCCTTATATCCGGTTTTTCCCAATTTAAATTGGCATTGTTTTAGCTTTGAAATGGAATTGTGGACGTCCTCTTACCCACAGGAAGAAAATTTCTTCAAATTGTAATTCACTTAAACGTCCCTTATCTTAATTTCTTGAGAAAACTAGGTCTTATTTTGAAAAATCTGTCATTAAACAGGCCTTATTTCAGACGGAAAATGTCTCATCTATTTAAGGCTCTAAAACTTCCCGGTTTAAATTTCCGGCAAACTATCCCGATACATTAATGTTTCTTTTTTTGAGAACGTGGAATAAGATTCAAACATTAATATTCAATCAGACTATAGCAAAAAAAACCATCCCTTATATCCGGTTTTTCCCAATTTAAATTGGCCTTGTTTAAACTTTTGAAATGGAATTGTGGACGTCCTGTTACCCACAGGAAGAAAATTTCTTCAAATTGTAATTCACTTAAACGTCCCTAATCTTAATTTCTTGAGAAAACTAGGCCTTATTTTGAAAAATCTGTCATTAAACAGGCCTTATTTCAGAAGGAAAATGTCACATTAATTTACGGCTCTAAAACTACCAGGTTTAAACTCCTGGCAAACTATCCCGATACATTAATATTTCTTTTTTTGAGAACTTGGAGAAAGATTCAAACATTAATATTCAATTAGACTATAGCAAAAAAAACCATCCCTTAAATCCGGTTTTTCCCAATTTAAATTGGCCTTGTTTAAACTTTTGAAATGGAATTGTGGACGTCCTCTTACCCACAGAAAGAAAATTACTTCAAATTGTAATTCACTTAAACGTCCCTAATCTTAATTTCTTGAGAAAACGAGGCCTTATTTTGAAAAAACGGCCATTAAACTGGCCTTATTTCAAACGGAAAATGTCACATCAATTTACGGCTCTAAATCTTCCCGGTTTAAATTCCCGGCAAACTATCCCGATAAATTAATGTTTTTTTTTTTGTGAACGTGGAGAAAGATTCAAACATTAATATTCAATCAGACTATAGCAAAAAAAACCATCCCTTATATCCGGTTTTTCCCAATTTAAATTGGCATTGTTTTAGCTTTGAAATGGAATTGTGGACGTCCTGTTTCCCACAGGAAGAAAATTTCTTCAAATTGTAATTCACTTAAACGTCCCTTATCTTAATTTCTTGAGAAAACTAGGCCTTATTTTGAAAAATCTGTCATTAAACAGGCCTTATTTCAGACGGAAAATGTCACATCTATTTAAGGCTCTAAAACTTCCGGGTTTAAATTCCCGGCAAACTATCCTGCTAAATAATAATTCTTTTTATAAGAACGTGGAGTAAGATTCAAACATTAATATTCAATCAGACTATAGCAAAAGAAACATTCCCTTATATCCGGTTTTTCCAAATTTCAATTGGCCTTGTTTTAACGTTGAAATGGAATTGTGGACGTCCTGTTACCCACAGGACGAAAATTTCTACACATTGGATATCACTAGAAGGTCTTATATCTATTAAATATAAGGCTTTAAATATAAAACCGTTGAGAAAACTAGGCCTTATAATGAAAAGTCTGCTATTTAATAGACCTTATTTCGTACGAAAATTAACTCATTGTTTTACGTCTCCCTAACGTCCCGTTTTTAATTCCGGGGAAACTATTCCTTAAAAATAAAATGTTTTTCATTAACATCGTTAAGGTTGATTCAAATCAAGTGCAGCGAAATAAACTATCCCTTATATCCTGTTGTTCCTTTTAAAAATTGTCCTTTTTGAAAGTTTGAAGTGGAATTTGAATTTGAAATTAGCTGTCAAATCACTACAGCTACCTGACAGCAAAACGCTGAACTATTGTGTATGACACGCTCACTTATTGTTAAAACAGAATTGTTTTTTATCTTTGATAAAACTTAATAGTTCAGCTTTTTGCTGTCGGGAGACATCGTTGTGTGACAGCTTATTAATGCACATTAAATTAATGAAAATACCATTTAAAACGATCGATCCATGCTTAAATTGTGTTGACATGCATCTATAAGCTTCACTTTATCGATTTAAATCGATATTACAATCGTAAAATAATGCTCCGAGTAAAATGGAGTTCCTTAACCTCTTATTTTAGCATACAAACAAAACGCTAATTTCTCGAAAAGTGGACATTTATTTGATATTCTAAGTTCATTTTCGGTTTTAATGCATCGCATATTATCTAAAAATCATACATTTCCTTAATTTTATTGGCAAGTATTGATTTTTAACTGCGGGTGTTTGGTCGTATATCAACATGGGCAGTTTTAAAAATTGTTGTCTGTAACTTTGAACTAAACAAATAAATAGACAAATACAACAAAATATGAATAATTTATTTAAATAATTGAACAAGTTGTATGGATCCAGTAGTAGATATCGGTAGATCGGTACCTTCTCGTTCTCAATAAAGTTCATTAGATTGGCTTATTGGTAGTTATTTTTCCGGTGGTTGTTGTTGTTCTTGTTGGTTTTGGCACTAGTGTTGCTTGCTTCTAGTTATCCAGCTTCTTCATTCAATATAAATATCTAGTAGATATAAATATTTCTTGCTTTGCTCCTTCTTATTTCTTTATTGCCTTTATTTGATTCTTGAGCCAGACACCTTGCTTATTATATATAGCTATTCGGAGAATAAATTCTTGATGACTTTGCTTATGATGATTCTGCAACGTTCGATTAATTATTATTTACTTCCACTTTTGCGGAAAGGGGCGCTTCAAATCCAATAAATCACCTGAAAAATAAAATTATATGAATAAGAAAAGAACATTCTCTTCTTCTTAATCTTTAACATGGTTTCCAATAGATAGATATATGGAGATAAATTGATCAGAATCTGTTTCTGCTGGACGGTCCTTTTTCAGCGAACTCTTGTCCACGAGCTGCTCCAGCAGGTCGATAATTGCCTACGTTTCCTTTTCCCTTCTGGTCCCTGTGGTAGATATAGTGACGTGGGATTAGGAATGTCCGAATACTCAATAATTCGTCCATTCTACGTTAGCAAATAGAATCTCTGGACTGCTGCGGGTCTCTAACTTGGTTTAAGATGGAATCATTTGATATTCCTACAATGAAAAGTCAAAGTTAAAACATAAATATACATGGGTAAGCATAACAATATAAGAACGTCTCGTACCTGCATTATATACTATATGTAGTATAATAAATGAACGCTTAATCGAAATTTATGTTCAGTGTTCAAAGAATTCAAAATCCTCGTAAATCTATCTACATCATAGGTATTGTTGCACTATTACTTTCATATCATGACTCGAAAAAAAAGGCGAGAAGAGCAACGTGCAAAAGTAAGAACCGAAGAGGATTTGGTGTGAAATCTGGTCCAGTTTTAGTCGTAACGAGTTCGGTTGGTTGTCCAGTAGCAAAAAAGCTCACGTGACTACAGCAACTTGTTGTTCAAGTCGTGGACCATTCGGCATTCAGTGAATTAGAAACGAGAAAGCATCTTGAGTCTTCAAGGTACAAAAAGCTCTGCTTTACATGGCCAATGTAAACGTCTGCTTTCAATACGGACTGCCAAACAGCGGTGATTATTGGGATAGCAGTTTTCAGTTGGAGTATTCAAATCATGTCATCCTTAAATTGATAAATTCATAACAAACTTTTCTTTTGTCGCTAAAATTTCAAATATATAGAAACTAACTTACGTTCAAATCATCCTTGACTATTCAGATGAAAATTTCGACACTGCACCACTTCCCTCAACCTCGCACAGTCCATAAGTCGGTAGGTAGGTCCATTTCCAATCTTCCAATGTACATATATTCTTTTCCAAGTCTAAGTGAATCTAAAAAACCAACAACAACAACAATTATACGTAGGTACATACCTATACTATGTACGATTGATTAGGTAATAGTTGTTCATTAAAAACTACCAAGCTATAAAACTTACTTCTCATGTCTTCTTACCTATCAACTAAATAGGTCGGAAATCGCCTTTGAATTAAATAACTAACTTTTTCTTCACACTTTAGCTATCTATCCAGTCATCGATACATATAGCTAATACCTAAGCGATTATTAATTGATAGTTAATGAGTTATTGACAAAAATTGAAGTAACACTTTGAGATTTGAATCTAAAAACTAGTGGCACATGGAAACGAGTCACAAATGTTCAAACACGATTTACCTACCAAATGCTATTGCAATTATTTTCACGATCATTATCTGTTTTGAAAATTACAATAATTCTAAATTAAATTAATGTAGTTATCACAGTATGCATGGGGTTGTAAATAATCTTGAAGGTTAGAGACAATTCGTTGACAATTCGTTGTGAATGATATAATCCTATATTTTACCGTTAGAATTATTCACGGAGTCAGCGGGATTTCGGGGGACGGGTGGTGGTAAATGTTGGAAACGTATGTTTGTTTTCGTGATACTATTCACTTCTCTCTCTTACTTGTATCCGCAATGGCAACGCTTCGCGCTGTTCCCAACCAGTCACCCATCCAAATTCTAAACCGCGCTCTATGTTGCTTAACGTTTACTGATCGTCCGATCACCAAGTTAAGCAACATACGAACAGTATAGGACTTGGATGGGTGACCGCTTGGGAACATCGCGGGGCATTGGCAAGCTTTTTTTTTTTTTTATTTTCTTTCAAATTTTTTTCTTTAAAACATTAAATATTATATTCCTATTAATTAAAATCATTATTTTTCTCCTGTTTCCTTAATATAAATCAAAGCAAAATGAATAAAGTCTTTTTTTACATGTAATTATTACAAAATTAAACGTTTCAAATAAAAAATAAATAAAATAATAAGTTTAATTAATAACAATTAAATATTTAATGTCTTAAAGAATTGAAACATTGAAATAAAATAAAAAAATAACCAATTCTACGCCTCGCGTTGTTCCCATGCGGTCACCCATCCAAGTCCTATACAGTTCTCATGTTGCTTAACGTTTACTGATCGTCCGATTACCAAGTTAAGCAACATACGAACAGTATAGGACTTGGATGGGTGACCGCTTGGGAACATCGCGGGGCATTGGCAAGGTTTTTTTTTTTAATTTCTATCAAATTTTTTTCTTTAAAACATTAAATATTATATTCCTATTAATTAAAATAATTATTTTTCTCCTGTTTCCCAAATATAAATCAAAGCAGAATGAATAAAGTATTTTTTAACATGTAATTAATACAAAATTAAACGTTTCAAATAAAAAATAAATAAAATAATTACTTTATTTACTTAAGAATTTAATATTGAATTTTTAAAATGAATAAAACGTTGATATAAATTGAAAAACTCGTCCATTTAACTGGCCTAGTTTCAGACGGAAAATGTCACATCAATTTACAGCTCCTTAACTTCCCGGTTCATATTCCCGGCAAACTGTCCCGATAAATTAATATTTCTTTCTTTATAAACTTGAAGGAAGATTCAAAAATTAATAATCAATCCAATTATAGCGACTTTAACCATCCTATATATCGTTTTTGTTCCCATTAAACATTGTCCTTGTTTCAACTTTGATATGGAATTGTCGACGTCCTGTTACCCACAGGAAGAAAATTTCTACCGATTGAAATTCAATAAAACTTCCCTTATCTTAATTATTTGAGAAAAATAAGTCTTAATTTGAAAAATCGGCCATTAAACTGGCCTTATTTCAGACGGAAAATGTCACATCAATTTACGGCTCTAAAACTTCCCGGTTTAAATTCCCGGCAAACTATCCCGATAAATTAAAGTATCTTTTTTTGAGAACGTGGAGAAAGATTCAAACATTAATATTCAATCAGACTATAGCAAAAGAAAACATCCCTTATATCCGGTTTTTCCCAATTTAAATTGGCCTTGTTTTAGCTTTGAAATGGAATTGTGGACGTCCTGTTACCCACAGGAAGAAAATTTCTTCAAATTGTAATTCACTTAAATGTCCCTTATCTTAATTTCTTGAGAAAACTAAGCCTTATTTTGAAAAATCGGCCATTAAACTTGCTTTATTTCAGACGGAAAATGTCACATCAATTTACGGCTCTAAAACCTCCAGGTTTAAATTCCTGGCAAACTATCCTGATACATTAATGTTTCTTTTTTTGAGAACTTGGAGAAAGATTCAAACATTAATATTCAATCTGACTATAGCAAAAAAAAACCATCCCTTATATCCGGTTTTTCCCAATTTAAATTGGCCTTGTTTAAACTTTGAAATGGAATTGTGGACGTCCTGTTACCCACAGGAAGAAAATTTCTACAAATTGTAATTCTCCTAAACGTCCCTTATCTTAATTTCTTGGGAAAACTAGGCCTTATTTTGAAAAATCGGCCATTAAACTGGCCTTATTTTAGACGGAAAATGTCACATCAATTTTCGGCTCTAAAACTTCCAGGTTTAAATTCCTGGCAAACTATCCCGATACATTAATGTTTCTTTTTTTGAGAACGTGGAGAAAGATTCAAACATTTATATTCAATCAGACTATAGCAAAATAAAAGCATCCCTTATATCCGGTTTTTCCCAATTTAAATTGGCGCTGTTTTAGCTTTGAAATGGAATTCTGGACGTCCTGTTACCCACAAGAAGAAAATTTCTTCAAATTGTAATTCACTTAAACGTCCCTAATCTTAATTTCTTGAGAAAACTTGGCCTTATATTGAAAAATCGTCCATTAAACTGGCCTTATTTCAGACGGAAAATGTCACATCAATTTACGGCTCTAAAACTTCCAGGTTTAAATTCCTGGCAAACTATCCCGATACATTAATGTTTCTTTTTTTGAGAACGTGGAGAAAGATTCAAACATTTATATTCAATCAGACTATAGCAAAATAAAAACATCCCTTATATCCGGTTTTTCCCAATTTAAATTGGCGCTGTTTTAGCTTTGAAATGGAATTGTGGACGTCCTGTTACCCACAGGAAGAAAATTTCTTCAAATTGTAATTCACTTAAACGTCCCTAATCTTAATTTCTTGAGAAAACTAGGCCTTATTTTGAAAAATCTGTCATTAAACAGGCCTTATTTCAGACGGAAAATGTCACATCTATTTAAGGCTCTAAAATTCCCGGTTTAAATTCCCGGCAAACTATCCCGATACATTAATGTTTCTTTTTCTGAGAACGTGGGGAAAGATTCAAACATTAATATTCAATCAGACTATAGCAAAAGAAAACATCCCTTATATCCTGTTTTTCCCAATTTAAATTGGCCTTGTTTTAACTTTGAAATGGAATGGTGGACGTCCTGTTACCCACAGGAAGAAAATTTCTTCCGATTGTAATTCAAAAAAACGTCCCTTATCTTAATTTTCTTAGAAAACTAGGCCTTATTTTGAAAAATCGGCCATTAAACTGGCCTTATTTCAGACGGAAAATGTCACATCAATTTACGGCTCTAAAACTTCCAGGTTTAAATTCCTGTCAAACTATCCCGATAAATAAATGTTTCTTTTTTTGAGAACGTGGAGAAAGATTCAAACATTAATATTCATTCAGACTATAGCAAAAGAAAACATCCCTTATATCCTGTTTTTCCCAATTTAAATTGGCCTTGTTTTAACTTTGAAATGGAATTGTGGACGTCCTGTTACCCACAGGAAGAAAATTTCTTCCGATTGTAATTCAATAAAACGTCCCCAATCTTAATTTATTGGAAAAACTAGGTCTTATTTTGAAAAAACTGTCATTAAACAGGCCTTATTTCAGACGGAAAATGTCACATCTATTTAAGGCTCTAAAACTTCCCGGTTTGAATTCCTGGCAAACTATCCCGATACATTAATGTTTCTTTTTTTGAGAACGTGGAAAAAAGATTCAAACATTATTATTCTATCAGACTATAGCAAAAAAAACAATCCCTAATATCCTGTTTTTCCCAATTTAAATTGGCCTTGTTTTAACTTTGAAATGGAATTATGGACGTCCTGTTACCCACAGGAAGAAAATTTCTTCCGATTATAATTCAATTAAACGTCCTCAATCTTATTTTATTGGAAAAACTAGGCCTTATTTTGAAAAATCTGTCATTAAACAGGCCTTATTTCAGACGGAAAATGTCACATCTATTTAAGGCTCTAAAACTTCCCGGTTTGAATTCCTGGCAAACAATCCTGATACATTAATGTTTCTTTTTTTGAGAACAATGAGAAAGATTCAAACATTAATATTCAATCAGACTATAGCAAAAAAAAACCATCCCTTATATCCTGTTTTTCCCAATTTAAATTGGCCTTGTTTTAACTTTGAAATGGAATGGTGGACGTCCTGTTACCCACAGGAAGAAAATTTCTTCCGATTGTAATTCAAAAAAACGTCCCTTATCTTAATTTCTTTAGAAAACTAGGCCTTATTTTGTAAAATCGGCCATTAAAGTGGCCTTATTTCAGACGGAAAATGACATATCCTTTTACGGCTCTAAAACTTCCCGGTTTAAATTCCCAGCAAATTATCCCGATAAATTAATGTTTCTTTTTTTGAGAACTTGGAGAAAGATTCAAGCATTAATATTCAATCAGACTATAGCAAAAAAAAACCATCCCTTATATCCGGTTTTTCACAATTTAAATTGGCCTTGTTTTAGCTTTGAAATGGAATTGTGGACGTCCTGTTACCCACAGGAAGAAAATTTCTTCCGATTGTAATTCAATAAAACGTCCCTTATCTTAATTTCTTGGGAAAACTAGGCCTTATTTTGAAAAATCGGCCATTAAACTGGCCTTATTTCAGACGGAAAATGGCACATCAATTTACGGCTCTAAAACTTCCCGCTTTAAATTCCCGGCACACTATTTCGAAAATAAATGTTTCTTTTTTTGAGAACGTGGAGATAACTTCAAACATTAATATTCAATCAGACTATAGGCAATAAAAAACCATCCCTTATATCCGGTTTTTCCCAATTTAAATTGGCCTTGTTTTAGCTTTGAAATGGAATTGTGGACGTCCTGTTACCCACAGGAAGAAAATTTCTTCCGATTGTAATTCAATAAAACGTCCCTTATCTTAATTTCTTGAGAAAACTAGGCCTTATTTTGAAAAATCTGTCATTAAACAGGCCTTATTTCAGACGGAAAATGTCTCATCAATTTACGGCTCTAAAACCTCCAGGTTGAAATTCCTGGCAAACTATCCTGATACATTAATGTTTCTTTTTTTGAGAACTTGGAGAAAGATTCAAACATTAATATTCAATCAGACTATAGCAAAAAAAAAACCATCCCTTATATCCGGTTTTTCCCAATTTAAATTGGCCTTGTTTAAATTTTTAAATGGAATTGTGGACGTCCTGTTACCCACAGGAAGAAAATTTCTTCAAATTGTAATTCACTTAAACGTCCGTAATCTTAATTACTTGAGAAAACTAGGCCTAATTTTGAAAAATCTGTCATTAAACAGGCCTTATTTCAGACGGAAAATGTCACATCAATTTACGGCTCTAAAACTTCCCGGTTTAAATTCCTGGCAAACTATCCCGATACATTAATGTTTCTTTTTTTGAGAGCTTGGAGAAAGATTCAAACATTAATTTTCAATCAGACTATAGCAAAAAAAACCATCCCTTATATCCGGTTTTTCCCAATTTAAATTGGCCTTGTTTTAGCTTTAAAATGGAATTGTGGACGGCCTGTTACCCACAGGAAGAAAATTTCTACCGATTGAAATTCAAAAAAACGTCCCTTATCTTAATTTCTTGAGAAAAATAAGCCTTATTTTGAAAAATCGTCCATTAAACTGGCCTTATTTCAGAAGGAAAATGTCACATCAATTCACGGCTCTAAAACTTCCAGGTTTAAATTCCTGGCAAACTATCCTGATACATTACTGTTTCATTTTTTGAGAATTTGGAGAAAGATTCAAACATTAATATTCAATCAGATTATAGCAAAAGAAAACATCCCTTATATCCGGTTTTTCCCAATTTAAATTGGCCTTGTTATTGCTTTGAAATGGAATTGTGGACGTCCTGTTACCCACAGGAAGAAAATTTCTTCAAATTGTAATTCACTTAAACGTCCCTAATCTTAATTTCTTGAGAAAAGTAGGCCTTATTTTGAAAAATCTGCCATTAAACTGGCCTTATTTCAGAAGGAAAATGTCACATCAATTTACGGCTCTAAAACTTCCCGGTTTAAATTCCCGGCAAACTATCCCGATACATTAATGTTTCTTTTTTTGAGAGCTTGGAGAAAGATTCAAACATTAATTTTCAATCAGACTATAGCAAAAAAAACCATCCCTTATATCCGGTTTTTCCCAATTTAAATTGGCCTTGTTTTAGCTTTAAAATGGAATTGTGGACGGCCTGTTACCCACAGGAAGAAAATTTCTTCCGATTGTAATTCAATAAAACGTCCCTTATCTTAATTTCTTGAGAAAACTAGGCCTTATTTTGAAAAATCGGCCATTAAACTGGCCTTATTTCAGACGGAAAACGGCACATCAATTTACGGCTCTAAAACTTCCCGCTTTAAATTCCCGGCATACTATTTCGAAAATAAATGTTTCTTTTTTTGAGAACGTGGAGAAAACTTCAAACATTAATATTCAATCAGACTATAGGCAAAAAAAAACCATCCCTTATATCCGGTTTTTCCCAATTTAAATTGGCCTTGTTTTAGCTTTGAAATGGAATTGTGGACGTCCTGTTACCCACAGGAAGAAAATTTCTTCCGATTGTAATTCAATAAAACGTCCCTTATCTAAATTTCTTGAGAAAACTAGGCCTTATTTTGAAAAATCGGCCATTAAAGTGGCCTTATTTCAGACGGAAAATGTCATATCCATTTACGGCTCTAAAACTTCCCGGATAAAATTCCCGGCAAAGTATCCCGATACATTAATGTTATTTTTTTTGAGAACGTGGAGAAAGATTCAAACAATAATATTCAATCAGACTATAGCAAAAGAAAACATCCCTTATATCCTGTTTTTCCCAATTTAAATTGGCCTTGTTTTAGCTTTGAAATGGAATTGTGGACGGCCTGTTACCCACAGGAAGAAAATTTCTATCGATTGTAATTCAATAAAACGTCCCTTATCCTAATTTCTTGAGAAACTAAGCCTTATTTTGAAAAATCGGCCATTAAAGTGGCCTTATTTCAGACGGAAAATGTCATATCCATTTACGGCTCTAAAACTTCCGGTTTAAATTCCCGGCAAACTATCCCGATAAATTAATGTTTCTTTTTTTGAGAACTTGGAGAATGATTCAAACATTAATATTCAATCAGACTTTAGCAAAAAAAAACCATCCCTTATATCCGGTTTTTCCCAATTTAAATTGGCCTTGTTTTAACTTTGAAATGGAATTGTGGACGTCCTGTTATCCACAGGAAGAAAATTTCTTTCCATTGTTATTTATTAGATAGCCTGAAATCTACAAACATTGATATAACAAGGCCTAAATTCATTTTCTAAATTATTTCTTTTTTCAAACAATTCTAATTTGTTGGCAATTCGAATTGTTTAGAATTTTGAATTAAGACAACGCCACAATGTGTTTCGAATTTAGTTGGAAGCTATGAGTACATCCACCTGACTCACAGGTGGCACTAAAAACTTAAGGTGGTTAAGTGACATTACATGTCAAGAGTTCACACGTTCTAGCATAGATGGAAAGACAGCAGATGTCAATTTGACAACTAACTTTTGATAGTATTTCAAATTTTAATTATATTTAATATTAAAATTTAATTGTATTTCTTCACATTGTAAATCACTAAAAAGCCTTAAATCTACAAACGTTGAGAAAACAAGGCCTTATATTGAAAAATCACCCTTTTAAACGGCCTAATTTCTGACGGAAAATGTCACATCAATTTACGGCTCTAAAACTTCCCGGTTTAAATTCCTGGCAAACTATCCTGATACATTACTGTTTCTTTTTTTGAGAACGTGGAGAAAGATTTAAACATTAATATTCAATCAGACTATAGCAAATGAAAACATCCCTTATATCCGGTTTTTCCCAATTTAAATTGGCCTTGTTTTAGCTTTGAAATGGAATTGTGGACGTCCTGTTACCCACAGGAAGAAAATTTCTTCAAATTGTAATTCACTTAAACGTCCCTAATCTTAATTTCTTGAGAAAACTTGGCCTTATTTTGAAAAATCTGTCATTAAACAGGCCTTATTTCAGACGGAAAATGTCTCATCAATTTACGGCTCTAAAACCTCCAGGTTGAAATTCCTGGCAAACTATCCTGATACATTAATGTTTCTTTTTTTGAGAACTTGGAGAAAGATTCAAACATTAATATTCAATCAGACTATAGCAAAAAAAAAACCATCCCTTATATCCGGTTTTTCCCAATTTAAATTGGCCTTGTTTAAATTTTGAAATGGAATTGTGGACGTCCTGTTACCCACAGGAAGAAAATTTCTTCAAATTGTAATTCACTTAAACGTCCGTAATCTTAATTACTTGAGAAAACTAGGCCTAATTTTGAAAAATCTGTCATTAAACAGGCCTTATTTCAGACGGAAAATGGCACATCTATTTAAGGCTCTAAAACTTCCCGGTTTAAATTCCTGGCAAACTATCCCGATACATTAATGTTTCTTTTTTTGAGAACTTGGAGAAAGATTCAGACATTAATATTCAATCAGACTATAGCAAAAGAAAACGTCCCTTATATCCGGTTTTTCCCAATTTAAATTGGCCTTGTTATTGCTTTGAAATGGAATTGTGGACGTCCTGTTACCCACAGGAAGAAAATTTCTACCGATTGAAATTCAAAAAAACGTCCCTTATCTTAATTTCTTGAGAAAAATAAGCCTTATTTTGAAAAATCGGCCATTAAACTGGCCTTATTTCAGAAGGAAAATGTCACATCAATTCACGGCTCTAAAACTTCCAGGTTTAAATTCCTGGCAAACTATCCTGATACATTACTGTTTCTTTTTTTGAGAATTTGGAGAAAGATTCAAACATTAATATTCAATCAGATTATAGCAAAAGAAAACATCCCTTATATCCGGTTTTTCCCAATTTAAATTGGCCTTGTTATTGCTTTGAAATGGAATTGTGGACGTCCTGTTACCCACAGGAAGAAAATTTCTTCAAATTGTATTTCACTTAAACGTCCCTAATCTTAATTTCTTGAGAAAAGTAGGCCTTATTTTGAAAAATCTGCCATTAAACTGGCCTTATTTCAGAAGGAAAATGTCACATCAATTCACGGCTCTAAAACTTCCAGGTTTGAATTCCTGGCAAACTATCCTGATACATTACTGTTTCTTTTTTTGAGAACGTGGAAAAAGATTCAAACATTAATATTCAATCAGACTATAGCAAAAAAAAACCATCCCTTATATCCGGTTTTTCCCAATTTAAATTGGCATTGTTTTAGCTTTGAAATGGAATTGTGGACGTCCTGTTACCCACAGGAAGAAAATTTTTTCCGATTGTAATTCAATAAAACGTCCCCAATCTTAATTTATTGGAAAAACTAGGCCTTATTTTGAAAAATCTGTCATTAAACAGGCCTTATTTCAGACGGAAAATGTCTCATCTATTTAAGGCTCTTAAACTTCCCGGTTTAAATTCCCGGCAAACTATCCCGATACATTAATGTTTCTTTTTTTGAGAGCTTGGAGAAAGATTCTAGCATTAATATTCAATTAAACTATAGCAAAAGAAACCATCCCTTATAACCGGTTTTTTCCAATTTAAATTGTCCTTGTTTTAGCTTTGAAATGGAATTGTGGACGTCCTGTTACCCACAGGAAGAAAATTTCTTCGGATTGTAATTCAATAAAACGTCCCTTATCTTAATTTTATGGGAAAACTAGGCCTTATTTTGAAAAATCGGCCATTAAACTGGCCTTATTTCAGACGGAAAATGGCACATCAATTTACGGCTCAAAAACTTCCCGCTTTAAATTCCCGGCAAACTATTTCGAAAATAAATGTTTCTTTTTTTGAGAACGTGGAGAAAGATTCAAACATTAATATTCAATCAGACTATAGCAAAAAAAAACCATCCCTTATATCCGGTTTTTCCCAATTTAAATTGGCCTTGTTTTAGCTTTGAAATGGAATTGTGGACGTCCTGTTACCCACAGGAAGAAAAATTCTACCGATTGAAATTCAATAAAACGTCCCGTATCTTAATTTCTTGAGAAAACTAGGCCTTATTTTGAAAAATCGGCCATTAAAGTGGCTTTATTTCAGACGGAAAATGTCATATCCATTTACGGCTCTAAAACTTCCCGGATTAAATTCCCGGCAAAGTATCCCGATACATTAATGTTTCTTTTTTTGAGAACTTGGAGAAAGATTCAAACATTAATATTCAATCAGACTATAGCAAAAAAAAACCAACCCGTATATCCTGTTTTTCCCAATTTAAATTGGCCTTGTTTTAACTTTGAAATGGAATGGTGGACGTCCCGTTACCCACAGGAAGAAAATTTCTTCCGATTGTAATTCAATAAAACGTCCCTTATCTTAATTTCTTTAGAAAAATAGGCCTTATTTTGAAAAATCGGCCATTAAAGTGGCCTTATTTCAGACGGAAAATGTCATATCAATTTACGGCTCTAAAACTTCCCGGTTTAAATTCCCAGCAAACTATCCCGATACATTAATGTTTCTTTTTTGGAGAACTTGGAGAAAGATTCAAACATTAATATTCAATCAGACTATAGCAAAAGAAAACATCCCTTATATCCGGTTTTTCCCAATTTAAATTGGCCTTGTTTTAGCTTTGAAATGGAATTGTGGACGTCCTGTTACCCACAGGAAGAAAATTTCTTCCGATTGTAATTCAATAAAACGTCCCTAATCTTAATTTCTTGAGAAAACTAGGCCTTATTTTGAAAAATCGGCCATTAAACTGGCCTTATTTCAGACGGAAAATGGCATATCAATTTACGGCTCTAAAACTTCCCGATTTAAATTCCCGGCAAACTATTTCGAAAATAAATGTTTCTTTTTTTGAGAACGTGGAGAAAGATTCAAACATTAATATTCAAATAGACTATAGCAAAAAAAAACCATCCCTTATATCCGGTTTTTCCCAATTTAAATTGGCCTTGTTTTAGCTTTGAAATGGAATTGTGGACGTCCTGTTACCCACAGGAAGAAAATTTCTTCCGATTGTAATTCAATAAAACGTCCCTTATCTTAATTTCTTGAGAAAACTAGGCCTTATTTAGAACAATCGGCCATTAAAGAGGCCTTATTTCAGACGGAAAATGTCATATCCATTTACGGCTCTAAAACTTCCCGGATTAAATTCCCGGCAAAGTATCCCGATACATTAATGTTTCTTTTTTTGAGAACTTGGAGAAAGATTCAAACATTAATATTCAATCAGACTATAGCAAAAAAAACCATCCCTTATATCCGGTTTTTCCCAATTTAAATTGGCCTTGTTTTAGCTTTAAAATGGAATTGTGGACGGCCTGTTACCCACAGGAAGAAAATTTCTATCGGTTGTAATTCAATAAATCGTCCCTTATCCTAATTTCTTGAGAAAAATAAGCCTTATTTTGAAAAATCGGCCATTAAAGTGGCCTTATTTCAGACGGAAAATGTCTCATCTATTTAAGGCTCTAAAACTTCCCGGTTTAAATTCCCGGCAAACTATCCCGATAAATTAAAGTTTCTTTTTTTGAGAACTTGGAGAAAGATTCAAACATTAATTTTCAATCAGACTATAGCAAAAAAAAAACCATCCCTTATATCCGGTTTTTCCCAATTTAAATTGGCCTTGTTATTGCTTTGAAATGGAATTGTGGACGTCCTGTTACCCACAGGAAGAAAATTTCTTCAAATTGTAATTCACTTAAACGTCCCTAATCTTAATTTCTTGAGAAAACTAGGCCTTATTTTGAAAAATCTGTCATTAAACAGGCCTTATTTCAGACGGAAAATGTCTCATCAATTTACGGCTCTAAAACCTCCAGGTTGAAATTCCTGGCAAACTATCCTGATACATTACTGTTTCTTTTTTTGAGAATTTGGAGAAAGATTCAAACATTAATAATCAATCAGATTATAGCAAAAGAAAACATCCCTTATATCCGGTTTTTCCCAATTTAAATTGGCCTTGTTATTGCTTTGAAATGGAATTGTGGACGTCCTGTTACCCACAGGAAGAAAATTTCAACCGACTGAAATTCAATAAAACGTCCCTTATCTTAATTTCTTGGGAAAACTAGGCCTTATTTTGAAAAATCGGCCATTAAACTGGCCTTATTTCAGAAGGAAAATGTCACATCAATTTACGGCTCTAAAACTTCCCGGTTTAAATTCCCGGCAAACTATCCCGATACATTAATGTTTCTTATTTTGAGAACGTGGAGAAAGATTCAAACATTAATATTCAATCAGACTATAGCAAAAGAAAACATCCCTTATATCCGGTTTTTCCCAATTTAAATTGGCCTTGTTATTGCTTTGAAATGGAATTGTGGACGTCCTGTTACCCACAGGAAGAAAATTTCAACCGACTGAAATTTAATAAAACGTCCCTTATCTTAATTTCTTGGGAAAAATAGGCCTTATTTAGAACAATCGGCCATTAAAGTGGCCTTATTTCAGACGGAAAATGTCATATCCATTTACGGCTCTAAAACTTCCCGGATTAAATTCCCGGCAAAGTATCCCGATACATTAATGTTTCTTTTTTTGAGAACTTGGAGAAAGATTCAAACATTAATATTCAATCAGACTATAGCAAAAAAAAACCATCCCTTATATCCGGTTTTTCCCAATTTAAATTGGCCTTGTTTTAGCTTTGAAATGGAATTGTGGACGTCCTGTTACCCACAGGAAGAAAAATTCTACCGATTGAAATTCAATAAAACGTCCCTTATCTTAATTTCTTGAGAAAACTAGGCCTTATTTTGAAAAATCGGCCATTAAAGTGGCTTTATTTCAGACGGAAAATGTCATATCCATTTACGGCTCTAAAACTTCCCGGATTAAATTCCCGGCAAAGTATCCCGATACATTAATGTTTCTTTTTTTGAGAACTTGGAGAAAGATTCAAACATAAATATTCAATCAGACTATAGCAAAAAAAAACCATCCCTTATATCCGGTTTTTCCCAATTTAAATTGGCCTTGTTTTAGCTTTGAAATGGAATTGTGGACGTCCTGTTACCCACAGGAAGAAAATTTCTTCCGATTGTAATTCAATAAAACGTCCCTTATCTTAATTTCTTGAGAAAACTAGGCCTTATTTAGAACAATCGGCCATTAAAGTGGCCTTATTTCAGACGGAAAATGTCATATCCATTTACGGCTCTAAAACTTCCCGGTTTAAATTCCCAGCAAACTATCCCGATAAATTAATGTTTCTTTTTTTGAGAACTTGGAGAAAGATTCAAACATTAATATTCAATCAGACTATAGCAAAAAAAAACTATCCCTTATATCCGGTTTTTCCCAATTTAAATTGGCCTTGTTTTAGCTTTGAAATGGAATTGTGGACGTCCTGTTACCCACAGGAAGAAAATTTCTTCCGATTGTAATTCAATAAAACGTCCCTTATCTTAATTTCTTGGGAAAACTAGGCCTTATTTAGAACAATCGGCCATTAAAGTGGCCTTATTTCAGACGGAAAATGTCATATCCATTTACGGCTCTAAAACTTCCCGGTTTAAATTCCCAGCAAACTATCCCGATAAATTATTGTTTCTTTTTTTGAGAACTTGGAGAAAGATTCAAACATTAATATTCAATCAGACTATAGCAAAAAAAAACTATCCCTTATATCCGGTTTTTCCCAATTTAAATTGGCCTTGTTTTAGCTTTGAAATGGAATTGTGGACGTCCTGTTACCCACAGGAAGAAAATTTCTTCCGATTGTAATTCAATAAAACGTCCCTTATCTTAATTTCTTGGGAAAACTAGGCCTTATTTTGAAAAATCGGCCATTAAACTGGCCTTATTTCAGACGGAAAATGTCATATCCATTTACGGCTCTAAACTTCCCGGATTAAATTCCCGGCAAAGTATCCCGATACATTAATGTTTCTTTTTTTGAGAACGTGGAGAAAGATTCAAACATTAATATTCAATCAGACTATAGCAAAAAAAAACCATCCCTTATATCCGGTTTTTCCCAATTTAAATTGGCCTTGTTTTAGCTTTGAAATGGAATTGTGGACGTCCTGTTACCCACAGGAAGAAAATTTCTTCCGATTGTAATTCAATAAAACGTCCCTTATCTTAATTTCTTGGGAAAACTAGGCCTTATTTTGAAAAATCGGCCATTAAACTGGCCTTATTTCAGACGGAAAATGTCATATCCATTTACGGCTCTAAAACTTCCCGGATTAAATTCCCGGCAAAGTATCCCGATACATTAATGTTTCTTTTTTTGAGAACGTGGAGAAAGATTCAAACATTAATATTCAATCAGACTATAGCAAAAAAAAACCATCCCTTATATCCGGTTTTTCCCAATTTAAATTGGCCTTGTTTTAGCTTTGAAATGGAATTGTGGACGTCCTGTTACCCACAGGAAGAAAATTTCTTCCGATTGTAATTCAATAAAACGTCCCTTATCTTAATTTCTTGAGAAAACTAGGCCTTATTTTGAAAAATCGGCCATTAAAGTGGCCTTATTTCAGACGGAAAATGTCATATCCATTTACGGCTCTAAAACTTCCCGGTTTAAATTCCCAGCAAACTATCCCGATAAATTAATGTTTCTTTTTTTGAGAACTTGGAGAAAGATTCAAACATTAATATTCAATCAGACTAGAGCAAAAAAAAACCATCCCTTATATCCGGTTTTTCCCAATTTAAATTGGCCTTGTTTTAGCTTTGAAATGGAATTGTGGACGTCCTGTTACCCACAGGAAGAAAATTTCTTCAAATTGTAATTCAATAAAACGTCCCTTATCTTAATTTCTTGAGAAAACTAGGCCTTATTTAGAACAATCGGCCATTAAAGTGGCCTTATTTCAGACGGAAAATGTCATATCCATTTACGGCTCTAAAACTTCCCGGTTTAAATTCCCAGCAAACTATCCCGATAAATTATTGTTTCTTTTTTTGAGAACTTGGAGAAAGATTCAAACATTAATATTCAATCAGACTATAGCAAAAAAAAACCATCCCTTATATCCGGTTTTTCCCAACTTAAATTGGCCTTGTTTTAGCTTTGAAATGGAATTGTGGACGTCCTGTTACCCACAGGAAGAAAATTTCTTCCGATTGTAATTCAATAAAACGTCCCTTATCTTAATTTCTTGAGAAAACTAAGCCTTATTTTGAAAAATCGGCCATTAAAGTGGCCTTATTTCAGACGGAAAATGGCACATCAATTTACGGCTCTAAAACTTCCCGCTTTAAATTCCCGGCAAACTATTTCAAAAATAAATGTTTCTTTTTTTGAGAACGTGGAGAAAGATTCAAACATTAATATTCAATCAGACTATAGCAAAAAAAAAACCATCCCTTATATCCGGTTTTTCCCAATTTAAATTGGCCTTGTTTTAGCTTTGAAATGGAATTGTGGACGTCCTGTTACCCACAGGAAGAAAATTTCTTCCGATTGTAATTCAATAAAACGTCCCTTATCTTAATTTCTTGAGAAAACTAGGCCTTATTTTGAAAAATCGGCCATTAAAGTGGCCTTATTTCAGACGGAAAATGTCATATCCATTTACGGCTCTAAAACTTCCCGGATTAAATTCCCGGCAAAGTATCCCGATACATTAATGTTTCTTTTTTTGAGAACGTGGAGAAAGATTCAAACATTAATATTCAATCAGACTATAGCAAAAAAAAACCATCCCTTATATCCGGTTTTTCCCAATTTAAATTGGCCTTGTTTTAGCTTTGAAATGGAATTGTGGACGTCCTGTTACCCACAGGAAGAAAATTTCTTCCGATTGTAATTCAATAAAACGTCCCTTATCTTAATTTCTTGAGAAAACTAGGCCTTATTTTGAAAAATCGGCCATTAAAGTGGCCTTATTTCAGACGGAAAATGTCATATCCATTTACGGCTCTAAAACTTCCCGGTTTAAATTCCCAGCAAACTATCCCGATAAATTAATGTTTCTTTTTTTGAGAACTTGGAGAAAGATTCAAACATTAATATTCAATCAGACTAGAGCAAAAAAAAACCATCCCTTATATCCGGTTTTTCCCAATTTAAATTGGCCTTGTTTTAGCTTTGAAATGGAATTGTGGACGTCCTGTTACCCACAGGAAGAAAATTTCTTCCGATTGTAATTCAATAAAACGTCCCTTATCTTAATTTCTTGAGAAAACTAGGCCTTATTTTGAAAAATCGGCCATTAAAGTGGCCTTATTTCAGACGGAAAATGTCATATCCATTTACGGCTCTAAAACTTCCCGGTTTAAATTCCCAGCAAACTATCCCGATAAATTATTGTTTCTTTTTTTGAGAACTTGGAGAAAGATTCAAACATTAATATTCAATCAGACTATAGCAAAAAAAAACCATCCCTTATATCCGGTTTTTCCCAACTTAAATTGGCCTTGTTTTAGCTTTGAAATGGAATTGTGGACGTCCTGTTACCCACAGGAAGAAAATTTCTTCCGATTGTAATTCAATAAAACGTCCCTTATCTTAATTTCTTGAGAAAACTAAGCCTTATTTTGAAAAATCGGCCATTAAAGTGGCCTTATTTCAGACGGAAAATGGCACATCAATTTACGGCTCTAAAACTTCCCGCTTTAAATTCCCGGCAAACTATTTCAAAAATAAATGTTTCTTTTTTTGAGAACGTGGAGAAAGTTTCAAACATTAATATTCAATCAGACTATAGCAAAAAAAAAACCATCCCTTATATCCGGTTTTTCCCAATTTAAATTGGCCTTGTTTTAGCTTTGAAATGGAATTGTGGACGTCCTGTTACCCACAGGAAGAAAATTTCTTCCGACTGTAATTCAATAAAACGTCCCTTATCTTAATTTCTTGAGAAAACTAGGCCTTATTTTGAAAAATCGGCCATTAAAGTGGCCTTATTTCAGACGGAAAATGTCATATCCATTTACGGCTCTAAAACTTCCCGGTTTAAATTCCCAGCAAACTATCCCGATAAATTATTGTTTCTTTTTTTGAGAACTTGGAGAAAGATTCAAACATTAATATTCAATCAGACTATAGCAAAAAAAAACCATCCCTTATATCCGGTTTTTCCCAACTTAAATTGGCCTTGTTTTAGCTTTGAAATGGAATTGTGGACGTCCTGTTACCCACAGGAAGAAAATTTCTTCCGATTGTAATTCAATAAAACGTCCCTTATCTTAATTTCTTGAGAAAACTAAGCCTTATTTTGAAAAATCGGCCATTAAAGTGGCCTTATTTCAGACGGAAAATGGCACATCAATTTACGGCTCTAAAACTTCCCGCTTTAAATTCCCGGCAAACTATTTCAAAAATAAATGTTTCTTTTTTTGAGAACGTGGAGAAAGTTTCAAACATTAATATTCAATCAGACTATAGCAAAAAAAAACCATCCCTTATATCCGGTTTTTCCCAATTTAAATTGGCCTTGTTTTAGCTTTGAAATGGAATTGTGGACGTCCTGTTACCCACAGGAAGAAAATTTCTTCCGATTGTAATTCAATAAAACGTCCCTTATCTTAATTTCTTGAGAAAACTAGGCCTTATTTAGAACAATCGGCCATTAAAGTGGCCTTATTTCAGACGGAAAATGTCATATCCATTTACGGCTCTAAAACTTCCCGGTTTAAATTCCCAGCAAACTATCCCGATAAATTAATGTTTCTTTTTTTGAGAACTTGGAGAAAGATTCAAACATTAATATTCAATCAGACTATAGCAAAAAAAAACTATCCCTTATATCCGGTTTTTCCCAATTTAAATTGGCCTTGTTTTAGCTTTGAAATGGAATTGTGGACGTCCTGTTACCCACAGGAAGAAAATTTCTTCCGATTGTAATTCAATAAAACGTCCCTTATCTTAATTTCTTGGGAAAACTAGGCCTTATTTTGAAAAATCGGCCATTAAACTGGCCTTATTTCAGACGGAAAATGTCATATCCATTTACGGCTCTAAAACTTCCCGGATTAAATTCCCGGCAAAGTATCCCGATACATTAATGTTTCTTTTTTTGAGAACGTGGAGAAAGATTCAAACATTAATATTCAATCAGACTATAGCAAAAAAAAACCATCCCTTATATCCGGTTTTTCCCAATTTAAATTGGCCTTGTTTTAGCTTTGAATTGGAATTGTGGACGTCCTGTTACCCACAGGAAGAAAATTTCTTCCGATTGTAATTCAATAAAACGTCCCTTATCTTAATTTCTTGGGAAAACTAGGCCTTATTTAGAACAATCGGCCATTAAAGTGGCCTTATTTCAGACGGAAAATGTCATATCCATTTACGGCTCTAAAACTTCCCGGTTTAAATTCCCAGCAAACTATCCCGATAAATTAATGTTTCTTTTTTTGAGAACTTGGAGAAAGATTCAAACATTAATATTCAATCAGACTATAGCAAAAAAAAACCATCCCTTATATCCGGTTTTTCCCAATTTAAATTGGCCTTGTTTTAGCTTTGAAATGGAATTGTGGACGTCCTGTTACCCACAGGAAGAAAATTTCTTCCGATTGTAATTCAATAAAACGTCCCTTATCTTAATTTCTTGAGAAAACTAGGCCTTATTTAGAACAATCGGCCATTAAAGTGGCCTTATTTCAGACGGAAAATGTCATATCCATTTACGGCTCTAAAACTTCCCGGTTTAAATTCCCAGCAAACTATCCCGATAAATTAATGTTTTTTTTTTTGAGAACTTGGAGAAAGATTCAAACATTAATATTCAATCAGACTATAGCAAAAAAAAACTATCCCTTATATCCTGTTTTTCCCAATTTAAATTGGCCTTGTTTTAGCTTTGAAATGGAATTGTGGACGTCCTGTTACCCACAGGAAGAAAATTTCTTCCGATTGTAATTCAATAAAACGTCCCTTATCTTAATTTCTTGAGAAAACTAAGCCTTATTTTGAAAAATCGGCCATTAAAGTGGCCTTATTTCAGACGGAAAATGGCACATCAATTTACGGCTCTAAAACTTCCCGCTTTAAATTCCCGGCAAACTATTTCAAAAATAAATGTTTCTTTTTTTGAGAACGTGGAGAAAGATTCAAACATTAATATTCAATCAGACTATAGCAAAAAAAAACCATCCCTTATATCCGGTTTTTCCCAATTTAAATTGGCCTTGTTTTAGCTTTGAATTGGAATTGTGGACGTCCTGTTACCCACAGGAAGAAAATTTCTTCCGATTGTAATTCAATAAAACGTCCCTTATCTTAATTTCTTGGGAAAACTAGGCCTTATTTAGAACAATCGGCCATTGAAGTGGCCTTATTTCAGACGGAAAATGTCATATCCATTTACGGCTCTAAAACTTCCCGGTTTAAATTCCCAGCAAACTATCCCGATAAATTAATGTTTCTTTTTTTGAGAACTTGGAGAAAGATTCAAACATTAATATTCAATCTGACTATAGCAAAAAAAAAACCATCCCTTATATCCGGTTTTTCCCAATTTAAATTGGCCTTGTTTTAGCTTTGAAATGGAATTGTGGACGTCCTGTTACCCACAGGAAGAAAATTTCTTCCGATTGTAATTCAATAAAACGTCCCTTATCTTAATTTCTTGAGAAAACTAGGCCTTATTTAGAACAATCGGCCATTAAAGTGGCCTTATTTCAGACGGAAAATGTCATATCCATTTACGGCTCTAAAACTTCCCGGATTAAATTCCCGGCAAAGTATCCCGATACATTAATGTTTCTTTTTTTGAGAACGTGGAGAAAGATTCAAACATTAATATTCAATCAGACTATAGCAAAAAAAAACCATCCCTTATATCCGGTTTTTCCCAATTTAAATTGGCCTTGTTTTAGCTTTGAAATGGAATTGTGGACGTCCTGTTACCCACAGGAAGAAAATTTCTTCCGATTGTAATTCAATAAAACGTCCCTTATCTTAATTTCTTGAGAAAACTAAGCCTTATTTTGAAAAATCGGCCATTAAAGTGGCCTTATTTCAGACGGAAAATGGCACATCAATTTACGGCTCTAAAACTTCCCGATTTAAATTCCCGGCAAACTATTTCAAAAATAAATGTTTCTTTTTTTGAGAACGTGGAGAAAGTTTCAAACATTAATATTCAATCAGACTATAGCAAAAAAAAAACTATCCCTTATATCCGGTTTTTCCCAATTTAAATTGGCCTTGTTTTAGCTTTGAAATGGAATTGTGGACGTCCTGTTACCCACAGGAAGAAAATTTCTTCCGATTGTAATTCAATAAAACGTCCCTTATCTTAATTTCTTGAGAAAACTAGCCCGTATTTAGAAAAATCGGCCATTAAAGTGGCCTTATTTCAGACGGAAAATGTCATATCCATTTACGGCTCTAAAACTTCCCGCTTTAAATTCCCGGCAAACTATTTCAAAAATAAATGTTTCTTTTTTTGAGAACGTGGAGAAAGTTTCAAACATTAATATTCAATCAGACTATAGCAAAAAAAAAACCATCCCTTATATCCGGTTTTTCCCAATTTAAATTGGCCTTGTTTTAGCTTTGAAATGGAATTGTGGACGTCCTGTTACCCACAGGAAGAAAATTTCTTCCGATTGTAATTCAATAAAACGTCCCTTATCTTAATTTCTTGAGAAAACTAGGCCTTATTTTGAAAAATCGGCCATTAAAGTGGCCTTATTTCAGACGGAAAATGTCATATCCATTTACGGCTCTAAAACTTCCCGGATTAAATTCCCGGCAAAGTATCCCGATACATTAATGTTTCTTTTTTTGAGAACTTGGAGAAAGTTTCAAACATTAATATTCAATCAGACTATAGCAAAAAAAAACCATCCCTTATATCCGGTTTTTCCCAATTTAAATTGGCCTTGTTTTAGCTTTGAAATGGAATTGTGGACGTCCTGTTACCCACAGGAAGAAAATTTCTTCCGATTGTAATTCAATAAAACGTCCCTTATCTTAATTTCTTGAGAAAACTAGGCCTTATTTTGAAAAATCGGCCATTAAAGTGGCCTTATTTCAGACGGAAAATGTCATATCCATTTACGGCTCTAAAACTTCCCGGATTAAATTCCCGGCAAAGTATCCCGATACATTAATGTTTCTTTTTTTGAGAACTTGGAGAAAGATTCAAACATTAATATTCAATCAGACTATAGCAAAAAAAAACCATCCCTTATATCCGGTTTTTCCCAATTTAAATTGGCCTTGTTTTAGCTTTGAAATGGAATTGTGGACGTCCTGTTACCCACAGGAAGAAAATTTCTTCCGATTGTAATTCAATAAAACGTCCCTTATCTTAATTTCTTGGGAAAACTAGGCCTTATTTTGAAAAATCGGCCATTAAACTGGCCTTATTTCAGACGGAAAATGGCACATCAATTTACGGCTCTAAAACTTCCCGATTTAAATTCCCGGCAAACTATTTCAAAAATAAATGTTTCTTTTTTTGAGAACGTGGAGAAAGTTTCAAACATTAATATTCAATCAGACTATAGCAAAAAAAAAACCATCCCTTATATCCGGTTTTTCCCAATTTAAATTGGCCTTGTTTTAGCTTTGAAATGGAATTGTGGACGTCCTGTTACCCACAGGAAGAAAATTTCTTCCGATTGTAATTCAATAAAACGTCCCTTATCTTAATTTCTTGAGAAAACTAGCCCGTATTTTGAAAAATCGGCCATTAAAGTGGCCTTATTTCAGACGGAAAATGTCATATCCATTTACGGCTCTAAAACTTCCCGGATTAAAATCCCGGCAAAGTATCCCGATACATTAATGTTTCTTTTTTTGAGAACGTGGAGAAAGATTCAAACATTAATATTCAATCAGACTATAGCAAAAAAAAACCATCCCTTATATCCGGTTTTTCCCAATTTAAATTGGCCTTGTTTTAGCTTTGAAATGGAATTGTGGACATCCTGTTACCCACAGGAAGAAAATTTCTTCCGATTGTAATTCAATAAAACGTCCCTTATCTTAATTTCTTGAGAAAACTAGGCCTTATTTAGAACAATCGGCCATTAAAGTGGCCTTATTTCAGACGGAAAATGTCATATCCATTTACGGCTCTAAAACTTCCCGGTTTAAATTCCCTGCAAACTATCCCGATAAATTAATGTTTCTTTTTTTGAGAACTTGGAGAAAGATTCAAACATTAATATTCAATCAGACTATAGCAAAAAAAAACCATCCCTTATATCCGGTTTTTCCCAATTTATATTGGCCTTGTTTTAGCTTTGAAATGGAATTGTGGACGTCCTGTTACCCACAGGAAGAAAATTTCTTCAAATTGTAATTCAATAAAACGTCCCTTATCTTAATTTCTTGAGAAAACTAGCCCGTATTTTGAAAAATCGGCCATTAAAGTGGCCTTATTTCAGACGGAAAATGTCATATCCATTTACGGCTCTAAAACTTCCCGGATTAAAATCCCGGCAAAGTATCCCGATACATTAATGTTTCTTTTTTTGAGAACGTGGAGAAAGATTCAAACATTAATATTCAATCAGACTATAGCAAAAAAAAACCATCCCTTATATCCGGTTTTTCCCAATTTAAATTGGCCTTGTTTTAGCTTTGAAATGGAATTGTGGACATCCTGTTACCCACAGGAAGAAAATTTCTTCCGATTGTAATTCAATAAAACGTCCCTTATCTTAATTTCTTGAGAAAACTAGGCCTTATTTAGAACAATCGGCCATTAAAGTGGCCTTATTTCAGACGGAAAATGTCATATCCATTTACGGCTCTAAAACTTCCCGGTTTAAATTCCCTGCAAACTATCCCGATAAATTAATGTTTCTTTTTTTGAGAACTTGGAGAAAGATTCAAACATTAATATTCAATCAGACTATAGCAAAAAAAAACCATCCCTTATATCCGGTTTTTCCCAATTTATATTGGCCTTGTTTTAGCTTTGAAATGGAATTGTGGACGTCCTGTTACCCACAGGAAGAAAATTTCTTCAAATTGTAATTCAATAAAACGTCCCTTATCTTAATTTCTTTAGAAAACTAGGCCATATTTTGAAAAATCGGCCATTAAAGTGGCCTTATTTCAGACGGAAAATGTCATATCCATTTACGGCTCTAAAACTTCCCGGTTTAAATTCCCTGCAAACTATCCCGATAAATTAATGTTTCTTTTTTTGAGAACTTGGAGAAAGATTCAAACATTAATATTCAATCAGACTATAGCAAAAAAAAAACCATCCCTTATATCCGGTTTTTCCCAATTTAAATTGGCCTTGTTTTAGCTTTGAAATGGAATTGTGGACGTCCTGTTACCCACAGGAAGAAAATTTCTTCCGATTGTAATTCAATAAAACGTCCCTTATCTTAATTTCTTGAGAAAACTAAGCCTTATTTTGAAAAATCGGCCATTAAAGTGGCCTTATTTCAGACGGAAAATGTCATATCCATTTACGGCTCTAAAACTTCCCGGATTAAATTCCCGGCAAAGTATCCCGATACATTAATGTTTCTTTTTTTGAGAACTTGGAGAAAGATTCAAACATTAATATTCAATCAGACTATAGCAAAAAAAAACCATCCCTTATATCCGGTTTTTCCAATTTAAATTGGCCTTGTTTTAGCTTTGAAATGGAATTGTGGACGTCCTGTTACCCACAGGAAGAAAATTTCTTCCGATTGTAATTCAATAAAACGTCCCTTATCTTAATTTCTTGGGAAAACTAGGCCTTATTTTGAAAAATCGGCCATTAAAGTGGCCTTATTTCAGACGGAAAATGTCATATCCATTTACGGCTCTAAAACTTCCCGGGTTAAATTCCCAGCAAACTATCCCGATACATTAATGTTTCTTTTTTTGAGAACTTGGAGAAAGATTCAAACATTAATATTCAATCAGACTATAGCAAAAAAAAACCATCCCTTATATCCGGTTTTTCCCAATTTAAATTGGCCTTGTTTTAGCTTTGAAATGGAATTGTGGACGTCCTGTTACCCACAGGAAGAAAATTTCTTCCGATTGTAATTCAATAAAACGTCCCTTATCTTAATTTCTTGAGAAAACTAAGCCTTATTTTGAAAAATCGGACATTAAAGTGGCCTTATTTCAGACGGAAAATGTCATATCCATTTACGGCTCTAAAACTTCCCGGATTAAATTCCCGGCAAAGTATCCCGATACATTAATGTTTCTTTTTTTGAGAACTTGGAGAAAGATTCAAACATTAATATTCAATCAGACTATAGCAAAAAAAAACCATCCCTTATATCCGGTTTTTCCCAATTTAAATTGGCCTTGTTTTAGCTTTGAAATGGAATTGTGGACGTCCTGTTACCCACAGGAAGAAAATTTCTTCCGATTGTAATTCAATAAAACGTCCCTTATCTTAATTTCTTGAGAAAACTAGGCCTTATTTAGAACAATCGGCCATTAAAGAGGCCTTATTTCAGACGGAAAATGTCATATCCATTTACGGCTCTAAAACTTCCCGGTTTAAATTCCCAGCAAACTATCCCGATAAATTAATGTTTCTTTTTTTGAGAACTTGGAGAAAGATTCAAACATTAATATTCAATCAGACTATAGCAAAAAAAAACTATCCCTTATATCCGGTTTTTCCCAATTTAAATTGGCCTTGTTTTAGCTTTGAAATGGAATTGTGGACGTCCTGTTACCCACAGGAAGAAAATTTCTTCCGATTGTAATTCAATAAAACGTCCCTTATCTTAATTTCTTGGGAAAACTAGGCCTTATTTTGAAAAATCGGCCATTAAACTGGCCTTATTTCAGACGGAAAATGTCATATCCATTTACGGCTCTAAAACTTCCCGGATTAAATTCCCGGCAAAGTATCCCGATACATTAATGTTTCTTTTTTTGAGAACGTGGAGAAAGATTCAAACATTAATATTCAATCAGACTATAGCAAAAAAAAACCATCCCTTATATCCGGTTTTTCCCAATTTAAATTGGCCTTGTTTTAGCTTTGAAATGGAATTGTGGACGTCCTGTTACCCACAGGAAGATAATTTCTTCCGATTGTAATTCAATAAAACGTCCCTTATCTTAATTTCTTGAGAAAACTAGGCCTTATTTTGAAAAATCGGCCATTTAAGTGTCCTTATTTCAGACGGAAAATGTCATATCCATTTACGGCTCTAAAACATCCCGGATTAAATTCCCGGCAAAGTATCCCGATACATTAATGTTTCTTTTTTTGAGAACTTGGAGAAAGATTCAAACATTAATATTCAATCAGACTATAGCAAAAAAAAACCATCCCTTATATCCGGTTTTTCCCAATTTAAATTGGCCTTGTTTTAGCTTTGAAATGGAATTGTGGACGTCCTGTTACCCACAGGAAGAAAATTTCTTCCGATTGTAATTCAATAAAACGTCCCTTATCTTAATTTCTTGAGAAAACTAAGCCTTATTTTGAAAAATCGGCCATTAAAGTGGCCTTATTTCAGACGGAAAATGTCATATCCATTTACGGCTCTAAAACTTCCCGGATTAAATTCCCGGCAAAGTATCCCGATACATTAATGTTTCATGTTTTGAGAACGTGGAGAAAGATTCAAACATTAATATTCAATCAGACTATAGCAAAACAAAACCATCCCTTATATCCGGTTTTTCCCAATTTAAATTGGCCTTGTTTTAGCTTTGAAATGGAATTGTGGACGTCCTGTTACCCACAGGAAGAAAATTTCTTTCGATTGTAATTCAATAAAACGTCCCTTATCTTAATTTCTTGAGAAAACTAAGCCTTATTTTGAAAAATCGGCCATTAAACTGGCCTTATTTCAGACGGAAAATGTCATATCCATTTACGGCTCTAAAACTTCCCGGTTTAAATTCCCAGCAAACTATCCCGATACATTAATGTTTCTTTTTTTGAGAACTTGGAGAAAGATTCAAACATTAATATTCAATCAGACTATAGCAAAAAAAAACCATCCCTTATATCCGGTTTTTCCCAATTTAAATTGGCCTTGTTTTAGCTTTGAAATGGAATTGTGGACGTCCTGTTACCCACAGGAAGAAAATTTCTTCCGATTGTAATTCAATAAAACGTCCCTTATCTTAATTTCTTGGGAAAACTAGGCCTTATTTTGAAAAATCGGCCATTAAAGTGGCCTTATTTCAGACGGAAAATGTCATATCCATTTACGGCTCTAAAACTTCCCGGTTTAAATTCCCAGCAAACTATCCCGATAAATTAATGTTTCTTTTTTTGAGAACTTGGAGAAAGATTCAAACATTAATATTCAATCAGACTATAGCAAAAAAAACCATCCCTTATATCCGGTTTTTCCCAATTTAAATTGGCCTTGTTTTAGCTTTGAAATGGAATTGTGGACGTCCTGTTACCCACAGGAAGAAAATTTCTTCCGATTGTAATTCAATAAAACGTCCCTTATCTTAATTTCTTGAGAAAACTAGGCCTTATTTTGAAAAATCGGCCATTAAAGTGGCCTTATTTCAGACGGAAAATGTCATATCCATTTACGGCTCTAAAACTTCCCGGTTTAAATTCCCAGCAAACTATCCCGATACATTAATGTTTCTTTTTTTGAGAACGTGGAGAAAGATTCAAACATTAATATTCAATCAGACTATAGCAAAAAAAAACCATCCCTTATATCCGGTTTTTCCCAATTTAAATTGGCCTTGTTTTAGCTTTGAAATGGAATTGTGGACGTCCTGTTACCCACAGGAAGAAAATTTCTTCCGATTGTAATTCAATAAAACGTCCCTTATCTTAATTTCTTGAGAAAACTAGGCCTTATTTTGAAAAATCGGCCATTAAACTGGCCTTATTTCAGACGGAAAATGTCATATCCATTTACGGCTCTAAAACTTCCCGGATTAAATTCCCGGCAAAGTATCCCGATACATTAATGTTTCTTTTTTTGAGAACTTGGAGAAAGATTCAAACATTAATATTCAATCAGACTATAGCAAAAAAAAACCATCCCTTTTATCCGGTTTTTCCCAATTTAAATTGGCCTTGTTTTAGCTTTGAAATGGAATTGTGGACGTCCTGTTACCCACAGGAAGAAAATTTCATCCGATTGTAATTCAATAAAACGTCCCTTATCTTAATTTCTTGAGAAAACTAGGCCTTATTTTGAAAAATCGGCCATTAAAGTGGCCTTATTTCAGACGGAAAATGTCATATCCATTTACGGCTCTAAAATTTCCCGGATTAAATTCCCGGCAAAGTATCCCGATACATTAATGTTTCTTTTTTTGAGAACTTGGAGAAAGATTCAAACATTAATATTCAATCAGACTATAGCAAAAAAAACCATCCCTTATATCCGGTTTTTCCCAATTTAAATTGGCCTTGTTTTAGCTTTGAAATGGAATTGTGGACGTCCTAATACCCACAGGAAGAAAATTTCATCCGATTGTAATTCAATAAAACGTCCCTTATCTTAATTTCTTGAGAAAACTAGGCCTTATTTTGAAAAATCGGCCATTAAAGTGGCCTTATTTCAGACGGAAAATGTCATATCCATTTACGGCTCTAAAACTTCCCGGATTAAATTCCCGGCAAAGTATCCCGATACATTAATGTTTCTTTTTTTGAGAACGTGGAGAAAGATTCAAACATTAATATTCAATCAGACTATAGCAAAAAAAAAACCATCCCTTATATCCGGTTTTTCCCAATTTAAATTGGCCTTGTTTTAGCTTTGAAATGGAATTGTGGACGTCCTGTTACCCACAGGAAGAAAATTTCTTCCGATTGTAATTCAATAAAACGTCCCTTATCTTAATTTCTTGAGAAAACTAGGCCTTATTTAGAACAATCGGCCATTAAAGTGGCCTTATTTCAGACGGAAAATGTCATATCCATTTACGGCTCTAAAACTTCCCGGATTAAATTCCCGGCAAAGTATCCCGATACATTAATGTTTCTTTTTTTGAGAACTTGGAGAAAGATTCAAACATTAATATTCAATCAGACTATTGCAAAAAAAAACCATCCCTTATATCCGGTTTTTCCCAATTTAAATTGGCCTTGTTTTAGCTTTGAAATGGAATTGTGGACGTCCTGTTACCCACAGGAAGAAAATTTCTTCCGATTGTAATTCAATAAAACGTCCCTTATCTTAATTTCTTGAGAAAACTAGGCCTTATTTTGAAAAATCGGCCATTAAAGTGGCCTTATTTCAGACGGAAAATGTCATATCCATTTACGGCTCTAAAACTTCCCGGTTTAAATTCCCAGCAAACTATCCCGATAAATTAATGTTTCTTTTTTTGAGAACTTGGAGAAAGATTCAAACATTAATATTCAATCAGACTATAGCAAAAAAAAACTATCCCTTATATCCGGTTTTTCCCAATTTAAATTGGCCTTGTTTTAGCTTTGAAATGGAATTGTGGACGTCCTGTTACCCACAGGAAGAAAATTTCTTCCGATTGTAATTCAATAAAACGTCCCTTATCTTAATTTCTTGGGAAAACTAGGCCTTATTTTGAAAAATCGGCCATTAAACTGGCCTTTTTTCAGACGGAAAATGTCATATCCATTTACGGCTCTAAAACTTCCCGGTTTAAATTCCCAGCAAACTATCCCGATACATTAATGTTTCTTTTTTAGAGAACTTGGAGAAAGATTCAAACATTAATATTCAATCAGACTATAGCAAAAAAAAACCATCCCTTATATCCGGTTTTTCCCAATTTAAATTGGCCTTGTTTTAGCTTTGAAATGGAATTGTGGACGTCCTGTTACCCACAGGAAGAAAATTTCATCCGATTGTAATTCAATAAAACGTCCCTTATCTTAATTTCTTGGGAAAACTAGGCCTTATTTTGAAAAATCGGCCATTAAAGTGGCCTTATTTCAGACGGAAAATGTCATATCCATTTACGGCTCTAAAACTTCCCGGTTTAAATTCCCAGCAAACTATCCCGATAAATTAATGTTTCTTTTTTTGAGAACTTGGAGAAAGATTCAAACATTAATATTCAATCAGACTATAGCAAAAAAAACCATCACTTATATCCGGTTTTTCCCAATTTAAATTGGCCTTGTTTTAGCTTTGAAATGGAATTGTGGACGTCCTGTTACCCACAGGAAGAAAATTTCTTCCGATTGTAATTCAATTAAACGTCCCTTATCTTAATTTCTTGGGAAAACTAGGCCTTATTTTGAAAAATCGGCCATTAAACTGGCCTTATTTCAGACGGAAAATGTCATATCCATTTACGGCTCTAAAACTTCCCGGTTTAAATTCCCAGCAAACTATCCCGATACATTAATGTTTCTTTTTTAGAGAACTTGGAGAAAGATTCAAACATTAATATTCAATCAGACTATAGCAAAAAAAAACCATCCCTTATATCCGGTTTTTCCCAATTTAAATTGGCCTTGTTTTAGCTTTGAAATGGAATTGTGGACGTCCTGTTACCCACAGGAAGAAAATTTCATTCGATTGTAATTCAATAAAACGTCCCTTATCTTAATTTCTTGGGAAAACTAGGCCTTATTTTGAAAAATCGGCCATTAAAGTGGCCTTATTTCAGACGGAAAATGTCATATCCATTTACGGCTCTAAAACTTCCCGGTTTAAATTCCCAGCAAACTATCCCGATAAATTAATGTTTCTTTTTTTGAGAACTTGGAGAAAGATTCAAACATTAATATTCAATCAGACTATAGCAAAAAAAACCATCCCTTATATCCGGTTTTTCCCAATTTAAATTGGCCTTGTTTTAGCTTTGAAATGGAATTGTGGACGTCCTGTTACCCACAGGAAGAAAATTTCTTCCGATTGTAATTCAATAAAACGTCCCTTATCTTAATTTCTTGAGAAAACTAGGCCTTATTTTGAAAAATCGGCCATTAAAGTGGCCTTATTTCAGACGGAAAATGTCATATCCATTTACGGCTCTAAAACTTCCCGGTTTAAATTCCCAGCAAACTATCCCGATACATTAATGTTTCTTTTTTTGAGAACGTGGAGAAAGATTCAAACATTAATATTCAATCAGACTATAGCAAAAAAAAACCATCCCTTATATCCGGTTTTTCCCAATTTAAATTGGCCTTGTTTTAGCTTTGAAATGGAATTGTGGACGTCCTGTTACCCACAGGAAGAAAATTTCTTCCGATTGTAATTCAATAAAACGTCCCTTATCTTAATTTCTTGAGAAAACTAGGCCTTATTTAGAACAATCGGCCATTAAAGTGGCCTTATTTCAGACGGAAAATGTCATATCCAATTACGGCTCGAAAACTTCCCGGTTTAAATTCCCTGCAAACTATCCCGATAAATTAATGTTTCTTTTTTTGAGAACTTGGAGAATGATTCAAACATTAATATTCAATCAGACTATAGCAAAAAAAAACCATCCCTTATATCCGGTTTTTCCCAATTTAAATTGGCCTTGTTTTAGCTTTGAAATGGAATTGTGGACGTCCTGTTACCCACAGGAAGAAAATTTCTTCCGATTGTAATTCAATAAAACGTCACTTATCTTAATTTCTTGAGAAAACTAGGCCTTATTTTGAAAAATCGGCCATTAAAGTGGCCTTATTTCAGACGGAAAATGTCATATCCATTTACGGCTCTAAAATTTCCCGGATTAAATTCCCGGCAAAGTATCCCGATACATTAATGTTTCTTTTTTTGAGAACTTGGAGAAAGATTCAAACATTAATATTCAATCAGACTATAGCAAAAAAAACCATCCCTTATATCCGGTTTTTCCCAATTTAAATTGGCCTTGTTTTAGCTTTGAAATGGAATTGTGGACGTCCTAATACCCACAGGAAGAAAATTTCATCCGATTGTAATTCAATAAAACGTCCCTTATCTTAATTTCTTGAGAAAACTAGGCCTTATTTTGAAAAATCGGCCATTAAAGTGGCCTTATTTCAGACGGAAAATGTCATATCCATTTACGGCTCTAAAACTTCCCGGATTAAATTCCCGGCAAAGTATCCCGATACATTAATGTTTCTTTTTTTGAGAACGTGGAGAAAGATTCAAACATTAATATTCAATCAGACTATAGCAAAAAAAAAACCATCCCTTATATCCGGTTTTTCCCAATTTAAATTGGCCTTGTTTTAGCTTTGAAATGGAATTGTGGACGTCCTGTTACCCACAGGAAGAAAATTTCTTCCGATTGTAATTCAATAAAACGTCCCTTATCTTAATTTCTTGAGAAAACTAGGCCTTATTTAGAACAATCGGCCATTAAAGTGGCCTTATTTCAGACGGAAAATGTCATATCCATTTACGGCTCTAAAACTTCCCGGATTAAATTCCCGGCAAAGTATCCCGATACATTAATGTTTCTTTTTTTGAGAACTTGGAGAAAGATTCAAACATTAATATTCAATCAGACTATTGCAAAAAAAAACCATCCCTTATATCCGGTTTTTCCCAATTTAAATTGGCCTTGTTTTAGCTTTGAAATGGAATTGTGGACGTCCTGTTACCCACAGGAAGAAAATTTCTTCCGATTGTAATTCAATAAAACGTCCCTTATCTTAATTTCTTGAGAAAACTAGGCCTTATTTTGAAAAATCGGCCATTAAAGTGGCCTTATTTCAGACGGAAAATGTCATATCCATTTACGGCTCTAAAACTTCCCGGTTTAAATTCCCAGCAAACTATCCCGATAAATTAATGTTTCTTTTTTTGAGAACTTGGAGAAAGATTCAAACATTAATATTCAATCAGACTATAGCAAAAAAAAACTATCCCTTATATCCGGTTTTTCCCAATTTAAATTGGCCTTGTTTTAGCTTTGAAATGGAATTGTGGACGTCCTGTTACCCACAGGAAGAAAATTTCTTCCGATTGTAATTCAATAAAACGTCCCTTATCTTAATTTCTTGGGAAAACTAGGCCTTATTTTGAAAAATCGGCCATTAAACTGGCCTTTTTTCAGACGGAAAATGTCATATCCATTTACGGCTCTAAAACTTCCCGGTTTAAATTCCCAGCAAACTATCCCGATACATTAATGTTTCTTTTTTAGAGAACTTGGAGAAAGATTCAAACATTAATATTCAATCAGACTATAGCAAAAAAAAACCATCCCTTATATCCGGTTTTTCCCAATTTAAATTGGCCTTGTTTTAGCTTTGAAATGGAATTGTGGACGTCCTGTTACCCACAGGAAGAAAATTTCATCCGATTGTAATTCAATAAAACGTCCCTTATCTTAATTTCTTGGGAAAACTAGGCCTTATTTTGAAAAATCGGCCATTAAAGTGGCCTTATTTCAGACGGAAAATGTCATATCCATTTACGGCTCTAAAACTTCCCGGTTTAAATTCCCAGCAAACTATCCCGATAAATTAATGTTTCTTTTTTTGAGAACTTGGAGAAAGATTCAAACATTAATATTCAATCAGACTATAGCAAAAAAAACCATCACTTATATCCGGTTTTTCCCAATTTAAATTGGCCTTGTTTTAGCTTTGAAATGGAATTGTGGACGTCCTGTTACCCACAGGAAGAAAATTTCTTCCGATTGTAATTCAATTAAACGTCCCTTATCTTAATTTCTTGGGAAAACTAGGCCTTATTTTGAAAAATCGGCCATTAAACTGGCCTTATTTCAGACGGAAAATGTCATATCCATTTACGGCTCTAAAACTTCCCGGTTTAAATTCCCAGCAAACTATCCCGATACATTAATGTTTCTTTTTTAGAGAACTTGGAGAAAGATTCAAACATTAATATTCAATCAGACTATAGCAAAAAAAAACCATCCCTTATATCCGGTTTTTCCCAATTTAAATTGGCCTTGTTTTAGCTTTGAAATGGAATTGTGGACGTCCTGTTACCCACAGGAAGAAAATTTCATCCGATTGTAATTCAATAAAACGTCCCTTATCTTAATTTCTTGGGAAAACTAGGCCTTATTTTGAAAAATCGGCCATTAAAGTGGCCTTATTTCAGACGGAAAATGTCATATCCATTTACGGCTCTAAAACTTCCCGGTTTAAATTCCCAGCAAACTATCCCGATAAATTAATGTTTCTTTTTTTGAGAACTTGGAGAAAGATTCAAACATTAATATTCAATCAGACTATAGCAAAAAAAACCATCCCTTATATCCGGTTTTTCCCAATTTAAATTGGCCTTGTTTTAGCTTTGAAATGGAATTGTGGACGTCCTGTTACCCACAGGAAGAAAATTTCTTCCGATTGTAATTCAATAAAACGTCCCTTATCTTAATTTCTTGAGAAAACTAGGCCTTATTTTGAAAAATCGGCCATTAAAGTGGCCTTATTTCAGACGGAAAATGTCATATCCATTTACGGCTCTAAAACTTCCCGGTTTAAATTCCCAGCAAACTATCCCGATACATTAATGTTTCTTTTTTTGAGAACGTGGAGAAAGATTCAAACATTAATATTCAATCAGACTATAGCAAAAAAAAACCATCCCTTATATCCGGTTTTTCCCAATTTAAATTGGCCTTGTTTTAGCTTTGAAATGGAATTGTGGACGTCCTGTTACCCACAGGAAGAAAATTTCTTCCGATTGTAATTCAATAAAACGTCCCTTATCTTAATTTCTTGAGAAAACTAGGCCTTATTTAGAACAATCGGCCATTAAAGTGGCCTTATTTCAGACGGAAAATGTCATATCCAATTACGGCTCGAAAACTTCCCGGTTAAAATTCCCTGCAAACTATCCCGATAAATTAATGTTTCTTTTTTTGAGAACTTGGAGAATGATTCAAACATTAATATTCAATCAGACTATAGCAAAAAAAAACCATCCCTTATATCCGGTTTTTCCCAATTTAAATTGGCCTTGTTTTAGCTTTGAAATGGAATTGTGGACGTCCTGTTACCCACAGGAAGAAAATTTCTTCCGATTGTAATTCAATAAAACGTCACTTATCTTAATTTCTTGAGAAAACTAGGCCTTATTTTGAAAAATCGGCCATTAAAGTGGCCTTATTTCAGACGGAAAATGTCATATCCATTTACGGCTCTAAAACTTCCCGGATTAAATTCCCGGCAAAGTATCCCGATACATTAATGTTTCTTTTTTTGAGAACGTGGAGAAAGATTCAAACATTAATATTCAATCAGACTATAGCAAAAAAAAACCATCCCTTATATCCGGTTTTTCCCAATTTAAATTGGCCTTGTTTTAGCTTTGAAATGGAATTGTGGACGTCCTGTTACCCACAGGAAGAAAATTTCTTCCGATTGTAATTCAATAAAACGTCCCTTATCTTAATTTCTTGAGAAAACTAAGCCTTATTTTGAAAAATCGGCCATTAAAGTGGCCTTATTTCAGACGGAAAATGTCATATCCATTTACGGCTCTAAAACTTCCCGGATTAAATTCCCTGCAAAGTATCCCGATACATTAATGTTTCTTTTTTTGAGAACTTGGAGAAAGATTCAAACATTAATATTCAATCAGACTATAGCAAAAAAAAACCATCCCTTATATCCGGTTTTTCCCAATTTAAATTGGCCTTGTTTTAGCTTTGAAATGGAATTGTGGACGTCCTGTTTCCCACAGGAAGAAAATTTCATCCGATTGTAATTCAATAAAACGTCCCTTATCTTAATTTCTTGGGAAAACTAGGCCTTATTTTGAAAAATCGGCCATTTAAGTGGCCTTATTTCAGACGGAAAATGTCATATCCATTTACGGCTCTAAAACTTCCCGGTTTAAATTCCCAGCAAACTATCCCGATAAATTAATGTTTCTTTTTTTGAGAACTTGGAGAAAGATTCAAACATTAATATTCAATCAGACTATAGCAAAAAAAAACTATCCCTTATATCCGGTTTTTCCCAATTTAAATTGGCCTTGTTTTAGCTTTGAAATGGAATTGTGGACGTCCTGTTACCCACAGGAAGAAAATTTCTACACATTGGATATCACTAGAAGGTCTTATATCTATTAAATATAAGGCTTTAAATATAAAACCGTTGAGAAAACTAGGCCTTATAATGAAAAGTCTGCTATTTAATAGACCTTATTTCGTACGAAAATTAACTCATTGTTTTACGTCTCCCTAACGTCCCGTTTTTAATTCCGGGGAAACTATTCCTTAAAAATAAAATGTTTTTCATTAACATCGTTAAGGTTGATTCAAATCAAGTGCAGCGAAATAAACTATCCCTTATATCCTGTTGTTCCTTTTAAAAATTGTCCTTTTTGAAAGTTTGAAGTGGAATTTGAATTTGAAATTAGCTGTCAAATCACTACAGCTACCTGACAGCAAAACGCTGAACTATTGTGTATGACACGCTCACTTATTGTTAAAACAGAATTGTTTTTTATCTTTGATAAAACTTAATAGTTCAGCTTTTTGCTGTCGGGAGACATCGTTGTGTGACAGCTTATTAATGCACATTAAATTAATGAAAATACCATTTAAAACGATCGATCCATGCTTAAATTGTGTTGACATGCATCTATAAGCTTCACTTTATCGATTTAAATCGATATTACAATCGTAAAATAATGCTCCGAGTAAAATGGAGTTCCTTAACCTCTTATTTTAGCATACAAACAAAACGCTAATTTCTCGAAAAGTGGACATTTATTTGAAATTCTAAGTTCATTTTCGGTTTTAATGCATCGCATATTATCTAAAAATCATACATTTCCTTAATTTTATTGGCAAGTATTGATTTTTAACTGCGGGTGTTTGGTCGTATATCAACATGGGCAGTTTTAAAAATTGTTGTCTGTAACTTTGAACTAAACAAATAAATAGACAAATACAACAAAATATGAATAATTTATTTAAATAATTGAACAAGTTGTATGGATCCAGTAGTAGATATCGGTAGATCGGTACCTTCTCGTTCTCAATAAAGTTCATTAGATTGGCTTATTGGTAGTTATTTTTCCGGTGGTTGTTGTTGTTCTTGTTGGTTTTGGCACTAGTGTTGCTTGCTTCTAGTTATCCAGCTTCTTCATTCAATATAAATATCTAGTAGATATAAATATTTCTTGCTTTGCTCCTTCTTATTTCTTTATTGCCTTTATTTGATTCTTGAGCCAGACACCTTGCTTATTATATATAGCTATTCGGAGAATAAATTCTTGATGACTTTGCTTATGATGATTCTGCAACGTTCGATTAATTATTATTTACTTCCACTTTTGCGGAAAGGGGCGCTTCAAATCCAATAAATCACCTGAAAAATAAAATTATATGAATAAGAAAAGAACATTCTCTTCTTCTTAATCTTTAACATGGTTTCCAATAGATAGATATATGGAGATAAATTGATCAGAATCTGTTTCTGCTGGACGGTCCTTTTTCAGCGAACTCTTGTCCACGAGCTGCTCCAGCAGGTCGATAATTGCCTACGTTTCCTTTTCCCTTCTGGTCCCTGTGGTAGATATAGTGACGTGGGATTAGGAATGTCCGAATACTCAATAATTCGTCCATTCTACGTTAGCAAATAGAATCTCTGGACTGCTGCGGGTCCCTAACTTGGTTTAAGATGGAATCATTTGATATTCCTACAATGAAAAGTCAAAGTTAAAACATAAATATACATGGGTAAGCATAACAATATAAGAACGTCTCGTACCTGCATTATATACTATATGTAGTATAATAAATGAACGCTTAATCGAAATTTATGTTCAGTGTTCAAAGAATTCAAAATCCTCGTAAATCTATCTACATCATAGGTATTGTTGCACTATTACTTTCATATCATGACTCGAAAAAAAAGGCGAGAAGAGCAACGTGCAAAAGTAAGAACCGAAGAGGATTTGGTGTGAAATCTGGTCCAGTTTTAGTCGTAACGAGTTCGGTTGGTTGTCCAGTAGCAAAAAAGCTCACGTGACTACAGCAACTTGTTGTTCAAGTCGTGGACCATTCGGCATTCAGTGAATTAGAAACGAGAAAGCATCTTGAGTCTTCAAGGTACAAAAAGCTCTGCTTTACATGGCCAATGTAAACGTCTGCTTTCAATACGGACTGCCAAACAGCGGTGATTATTGGGATAGCAGTTTTCAGTTGGAGTATTCAAATCATGTCATCCTTAAATTGATAAATTCATAACAAACTTTTCTTTTGTCGCTAAAATTTCAAATATATAGAAACTAACTTACGTTCAAATCATCCTTGACTATTCAGATGAAAATTTCGACACTGCACCACTTCCCTCAACCTCGCACAGTCCATAAGTCGGTAGGTAGGTCCATTTCCAATCTTCCAATGTACATATATTCTTTTCCAAGTCTAAGTGAATCTAAAAAACCAACAACAACAACAATTATACGTAGGTACATACCTATACTATGTACGATTGATTAGGTAATAGTTGTTCATTAAAAACTACCAAGCTATAAAACTTACTTCTCATGTCTTCTTACCTATCAACTAAATAGGTCGGAAATCGCCTTTGAATTAAATAACTAACTTTTTCTTCACACTTTAGCTATCTATCCAGTCATCGATACATATAGCTAATACCTAAGCGATTATTAATTGATAGTTAATGAGTTATTGACAAAAATTGAAGTAACACTTTGAGATTTGAATCTAAAAACTAGTGGCACATGGAAACGAGTCACAAATGTTCAAACACGATTTACCTACCAAATGCTATTGCAATTATTTTCACGATCATTATCTGTTTTGAAAATTACAATAATTCTAAATTAAATTAATGTAGTTATCACAGTATGCATGGGGTTGTAAATAATCTTGAAGGTTAGAGACAATTCGTTGACAATTCGTTGTGAATGATATAATCCTATATTTTACCGTTAGAATTATTCACGGAGTCAGCGGGATTTCGGGGGACGGGTGGTGGTAAATGTTGGAAACGTATGTTTGTTTTCGTGATACTATTCACTTCTCTCTCTTACTTGTATCCGCAATGGCAACGCTTCGCGCTGTTCCCAACCAGTCACCCATCCAAATTCTAAACCGCGCTCTATGTTGCTTAACGTTTACTGATCGTCCGATCACCAAGTTAAGCAACATACGAACAGTATAGGACTTGGATGGGTGACCGCTTGGGAACATCGCGGGGCATTGGCAAGCTTTTTTTTTTTTTATTTTCTTTCAAATTTTTTTCTTTAAAACATTAAATATTATATTCCTATTAATTAAAATCATTATTTTTCTCCTGTTTCCTTAATATAAATCAAAGCAAAATGAATAAAGTCTTTTTTTACATGAAATTATTACAAAATTAAACGTTTCAAATAAAAAATAAATAAAATAATAAGTTTAATTAATAACAATTAAATATTTAATGTCTTAAAGAATTGAAACATTGAAATAAAATAAAAAAATAACCAATTCTACGCCTCGCGTTGTTCCCATGCGGTCACCCATCCAAGTCCTATACAGTTCTCATGTTGCTTAACGTTTACTGATCGTCCGATTACCAAGTTAAGCAACATACGAACAGTATAGGACTTGGATGGGTGACCGCTTGGGAACATCGCGGGGCATTGGCAAGGTTTTTTTTTTTAATTTCTATCAAATTTTTTTCTTTAAAACATTAAATATTATATTCCTATTAATTAAAATAAATATTTTTCTCCTGTTTCCCAAATATAAATCAAAGCAGAATGAATAAAGTATTTTTTAACATGTAATTAATACAAAATTAAACGTTTCAAATAAAAAATAAATAAAATAATTAGTTTATTTACATAAGAATTTAATATTGAATTTTTAAAAGGAATAAAACGTTGATTTAAATTGAAAAACTCGTCCATTTAACTGGCCTAGTTTCAGACGGAAAATGTAACATCAATTAACAGCTCCTTAACTTCCCGGTTCATATTCCCGGCAAACTGTCCCGATAAATTAATATTTCTTTCTTTATAAACTTGAAGGAAGATTCAAAAATTAATAATCAATCTAATTATAGCGACTTTAACCATCCTATATATCGTTTTTGTTCCCATTAAACATTGTCCTTGTTTCAACTTTGATATGGAATTGTGGACGTCCTGTTACCCACAGGAAGAAAATTTCTACCGATTGAAATTCAATAAAACTTCCCTTATCTTAATTTTTTGAGAAAAATAAGTCTTAATTTGAAAAATCGGCCTTTAAACTGACCTTATTTCAGACGGAAAATGTCACATCAATTTACGGCTCTAAACCTTCCCGGTTTAAATTCCCGGCAAACTATCCCGATAAATTAATGTTTCTTTTTTTGAGAACGTGGAGAAAGATTCAAACATTAATATTCAATCAGACTATAGCAAAAAAAAACCATCCCTTATATCCGGTTTTTCCCAATTTAAATTGGCCTTGTTTTAGCTTTGAAATAGAATTGTGGACGTCCTGTTACCCACAGGAAGAAAATTTCTTCAAATTGTAATTCACTTAAACGTCCCTAATCTTAATTTCTTGAGAAAACTAGGCCTTATTTTGAAAAATCGGCCATTAAACTGACCTTATTTCAGACGGAAAATGTCATATCAATTTACGGCTCTTAAACTTCCCGGTTTAAATTCCCGGCAAACTATCCCGATAAATTAATGTTTTTTTTTTGAGAACGTGGAGAAAGATTCAAATATTAATATTCAATCAGACTATAGCAAAAGAAAACATCCCTTATATCCGGTTTTTCCCAATTTAAATTGGCCTTGTTTTAGCTTTGAAATAGAATTGTGGACGTCCTGTTACCCACAGGAAGAAAATTTCTTCAAATTGTAATTCACTTTAACGTCCCTAATCTTAATTTCTTGAGAAAACTAGGCCTTATTTTGAAAAATCGGCCATTAAACTGGCCTTATTTCAGACGGAAAATGTCATATCAATTTACGGCTCTTACACTTCCCGGTTTAAATTCCCGGCAAACTATCCCGATAAATTAATGTTTTTTTTTTGAGAACGTGGAGAAAGATTCAAACATTAATATTCAATCAGACTATAGCAAAAGAAAACATCCCTTATATACGGTTTTTCCCAATTTAAATTGGCCTTGTTTTAGCCTTGAAATGGAATTGTGGACGTCCTTTTACCCACAGGAAGAAAATTTCTCCAAATTGTAACTCACTTAAACGTCCCTAATCTTAATTTCTTGAGACAAAAAAGGCTTAATTTGAAAAATCTGCCTTTAAACTGGACTTATTTCAGGCGGAAAATGTCACATCAATTTACGGCTCCAAAACTTCCAGGTTTAAATTCCTGGCAAACTATCCCGATACATTAATGTTTCTTTATTTGAGAACGTGGAGAAAGATTCAAACATTAATATTCAATCAGACTATAGCAAAAAAAAACAATCCCTTACATCCGGTTTTTCCCAATTTAAATTGGCCTTGTTTTAGCTTTGAAATGGAATTGTGGACGTCCTGTTACCCACAGGAAGAAAATTTCTACCGATTGAAATTCAATAAAACGTCCCTTATCTTAATTTCTTGAGAAAAATAAGTCTAAATTTGAAAAATCGGCCATTAAACTGACCTTATTTCCGACGGAAAATGTCACATAATTTACGGCTCTAAAACCTCTAGGTTTAAATTCCTTTCAAACTATCCTGATACATTAATGTTTCTTTTTTTGAGAACGTGGAGAAACATTCATACATTAATATTCAATCAGACTATAGCAAAAGAAAACATCCCTTATATCCGGTTTTTTCCAATTTAAATTGGCCTTGTTTTAACTTTGAAATGGAATTGTGGACGTCCTGTTACCCACAGGAAGAAAATTTCTTCCGATTGTAATTCAATAAAACGTCAACAATCTTAATTTATTGGAAAAACTAGGCCTTATTTTGAAAAATCTGTCATTAAACAGGCCTTATTTCAGACGGAAAATGTCACATCTATTTAAGGCTCTAAAACTTCCCGGTTTAAATTCCCGGCAAACTATCCCGATACATTAATGTTTCTTTTTTTGAGAACGTGGAGAAAGATTCAAACATTAATATTCAATCATACTATAGCATAAGAAAACATCCCTTATATCCTGTTTTTCCCAATTTAAATTGGCCTTGTTTTAGCTTTGAAATGGAATTGTGGACGTCCTGTTACCCACAGGAAGAAAATTTCTCCAAATTGTAACTCACTTAAACGTCCCTAATCTTAATTTCTTGAGACAAAAAAGGCTTAATTTGAAAAATCTGCCTTTAAACTGGACTTATTTCAGACGGAAAATGTCACACCATTTTACGGCTCTAAACCTTCCCGGTTTAAATTCCCGGCAAACTATCCCGACAAATTAATGTTTCTTTTTTTGAGAACGTGGAGAAAGATTCAAACATTAATATTCAATCATACTATTGCAAAAGAAAACACCCCTTATATCTGGTTTTTCCCAATTTAAATTGGCCTTGTTTTTGCTTTGAAATGGAATTGTGGACGTCCTGTTACCCACAGGAAGAAAATTTCTTCCGAATGTAATTCACTTAAACGTCCCCAATCTTAATTTCTTGAGAAAACTAGGCCTTATTTTGAAAAATCGGCCATTAAACTGGCGTTATTTCAGACGGAAAATGTCATATCAATTTACGGCTCTAAAACTTCCCGGTTTAAATTCCCGGCAAACTATCCCGATAAATTAATGTTTCTTTTTTTGAGAACGTGGAGAAAGATTCAAACATTAATATTCAATCAGACTATAGCAAAAGAAAACATCCCTTATATCCGGTTTTTCCCATTTTAAATTGGCCTTGTTTTAGCTTTGAAATGGAATTGTGGTCGTCCTGTTACCCACAGGAAGAAAATTTCTTCAAATTGTAATTCACTTAAACGTCCCTAATCTTAATTTCTTGAGAAAAAAAAGTCTTAATTTGAAAAATCGGCCATTAAACTGGCCTTATTTCAGACGGAAAATGTCACATCAATTCACGGCTCTAAAACCTCCAGGTATAAATTTCTGGCAAACTATCCCGGTACATTAATGTTTCTTTTTTTGAGAACGTGGAGAAAGATTCAAGCATGAATATTCAATTAGACTATAGCAAAAGAAAACATCCCTTATATCCGGTTTTTCCCTATTTAAATTGGCCTTGTTTTAGTTTTGAAATGGAATTGTGGACGTCCTGTTACCCACAGGAAGAAAATTTCTTCAAATTGTTATTTATTAGATAGCCTTAAATCTACAAACATTGATATAACAAGGCCTAAATTCATTTTCTAAATTATTTCTTTTTTCAAACAATTCTAATTTGTTGGCAATTCGAATTGTTTAGAATTTTGAATTAAGACAACGCCACAATGTGTTTCGAATTTAGTGGGAAGCTATGAGTACATCCACCTGACTCACAGGTGGCACTAAAAACTTAAGGTGGTTAAGTGACATTACATGTCAAGAGTTCACACGTTCTAGCATAGATGGAAAGTCAGCAGATGTCAATTTGACAACTAACTTTTGAAAGTATTTCAAATTTTAATTATATATAATATTAAAATTTAATTGTATTTCTTCACATTGTAAATCACTAAAAAGCCTTAAATCTAAAAACGTTGAGAAAACAAGGCCTTATATTGAAAAAACACCCTTTTAAACGGCCTAATTTCTGACGGAAAATGTCACATCAATTTACGGCTCTAAAACTTCCCGGTTTAAATTCCCGGCAAACTATCTCGATAAATTAATGTTTCTTTTTTTGAGAACGTGGGAAAAGATTCAAACATTAATATTCAATCAGACTATAGCAAAAAAAAACCATCCCTTATATCCGGTGTTTGCTAATTTAAATTGGCCTTGTTTAAACTTTGAAATGGAATTGTGGACGTCCTGTTACCCACAGGAAGAAAATTTCTTCAAATTGTAATTCACTTAAACGTCCCTAATCTTAATTTCTTGAAAAAACTAGGCCTTATTTTGAAAAATCTGTCATTAAACAGGCCTTATTTCAGACGGAAAATGTCACATCTATTTAAGGCTCTAAAACTTCCCGGTTTAAATTCCCGGCAAGCTATCCCGATACATTAACGTTTCTTTTTTTGAGAACGTGGGAAAAGATTCAAACATTAATATTCAATCAGACTATAGCAAAAGAAAACATCCCTTATATCCTGTTTTTCCCAATTTAAATTGGCCTTGTTTTAACTTTGAAATGGAATTGTGGACGTCCAGTTACCCACAGGAAGAAAATTTCTTCAAATTGTAATTCACCTAAACGTCCCTAATCTTAATTTCTTGAGAAAACTATGCCTTATTTTGAAAAATCTGTCATTAAACAGGCCTTATTTCAGACGGAAAATGTCACATCTATTTAAGGCTCTAAAACTTCCCGGTTTAAATTCCCGGCAAACTATCCCGATACATTAATGTTTCTTTTTTTGAGAACGTGGAGAAAGATTCAAACATTAATATTCAATCATACTATAGCATAAGAAAACATCCCTTATATCCTGTTTTTCCCAATTTAAATTGGCCTTGTTTTAGCTTTGAAATGGAATTGTGGACGTCCTGTTACCCACAGGAAGAAAATTTCTACCGACTGAAATTCAATAAAACGTCCCTTATCTTAATTTCTTGAGAAAAATAAGTCTTAATTTGAAAAATCGGCCATTAAACTGGCCTTATTTCCGACGGAAAATGTCACATAATTTACGGCTCTAAAACCTCTAGGTTTAAATTCCTTGCAAACTACCCTGATACATTAATGTTTCTTTTTTTGAGAACGTGGAGAAAGATTCAAGCATTTATATTCAATCAGACTATAGCAAAAGAAAACATCCCTTATATCCTGTTTTTCCCAATTTAAATTGGCCTTGTTTTAACTTTGAAATGGAATTGTGGACGTCCTGTTACCCACAGGAAGAAAATTTTTTCAAATTGTAATTCACTTAAACGTCCCTAATCTTAATTACTTGAGAAAACTAGGCCTTATTTTGAATAATCTGTCATTAAACAGGCCTTATTTCAGACGGAAAATGTCACATCTATTTAAGGCTCTAAAACTTCCCGGTTTAAATTCCCGGCAAACTATCCCGATACATTAATGTTTCGTTTTTTTAAAACGTGGAGAAAGATTCAAACATTAATATTCAATCATACTATAGCATAAGAAAACATCCCTTATAACCTGTTTTTCCTAATTTAAATTGGCCTTGTTTTAACTTTGAAATGGAATTGTGGACGTCCTGTTACCCACAGGAAAAACATTTCTTCAAATTGTAATTCACTTAAACGTCCCTAATCTTAATTTCTTGAGAAAACTAGGCCTTATTTTGAAAAATCTGTCATTAAACAGGCCTTATTTCAGACGGAAAATGTCTCATCTATTTAAGGCTCTAAATTTTCCCGGTTTAAATTCCCGGCAAACTATCCCGATACATTAATGTTTCTTTTTTTGAGAACGTGGAGAAAGATTCAAACATTAATATTCAATCATACTATAGCAAAAGAAAACATCCCTTATATCCTGTTTTTCCCAATTTAAATTGGCCTTGTTTTAAATTTGAAATGGAATTGTGGACGTCCTGTAGCCCACAGGAAGAAAATTTCTTCCGATTGTAATTCAATAAAACGTCCCTTATCTTAATTTCTTGAGAAAACTAGGCCTTATTTTGAAAAATCGGCCATTAAACTGGCCTTATTTCATACGGAAAATGTCTCATCTATTTAAGGCTCTAAAACTTCCCGGTTTAAATTCCCGGCAAACTATCCCGATAAATTAATGTTTCTTTTTTTGAGAACTTGGAAAAAGATTCAAACATTAATATTCAATCAGACTATAGCAAAAAAAACCATCCCTTATATCCGGTTTTTCCCAATTTAAATTGGCCTTGTTTTAGCTTTAAAATGGAATTGTGGACGTCCTGTTACCCACAGGAAGAAAATTTCTTCCGATTGTAATTCAATAAAACGTCCCTTATCTTAATTTCTTGAGAAAACTAGGCCTTATTTTGAAAAATCGGTCATTAAAGTGGCCTTATTTCAGACGGAAAATGTCTCATCTATTTAAGGCTCTAAAACTTCCCGGTTTAAATTCCCGGCAAACTATCCCGATAAATTAATGTTTCTTTTTTTGAGAACGTGGAGAAAGATTCAAACATTAATATTCAATTATACTATAGCAATAGAAAACATCCCTTATAACTTGTTTTTCCTAATTTAAATTGGCCTTGTTTTAACTTTGAAATGGAATTGTGGACGTCCTGTTACCCACAGGAAGAACATTTCTTCAAATTGTAATTCACTTAAACGTCCCTAATCTTAATTTCTTGAGAAAACTAGGCCTTATTTTGAAAAATCTGTCATTAAACAGGCCTTATTTCAGACGGAAAATGTCTCATCTATTTAAGGCTCTAAAACTTCCCGGTTTAAATTCCCGGCAAACTATCCCGATAAATTAATGTTTCTTTTTTTGAGAACGTGGAGAAAGATTCAAACATTAATATTCAATTATACTATAGCAATAGAAAACATCCCTTATAACTTGTTTTTCCTAATTTAAATTGGCCTTGTTTTAACTTTGAAATGGAATTGTGGACGTCCTGTTACCCACAGGAAGAACATTTCTTCAAATTGTAATTCACTTAAACGTCCCTAATCTTAATTTCTTGAGAAAACTAGGCCTTATTTTGAAAAATCTGTCATTAAACAGGCCTTATTTCAGACGGAAAATGTCTCATCTATTTAAGGCTCTAAAACTTCCCGGTTTAAATTCCCGGCAAACTATCCCGATAAATTAATGTTTCTTTTTTTGAGAACGTGGAGAAAGATTCAAACATTAATATTCAATCATACTATAGCAATAGAAAACATCCCTTATAACCTGTTTTTCCTAATTTAAATTGGCCTTGTTTTAACTTTGAAATGGAATTGTGGACGTCCTGTTACCCACAGGAAGAAAATTTCTTCAAATTGTAATTCAATAAAACGTCCCTTATTTTAATTTTTTGAGAAAACTAGGCCTTATTTTGAAAAATTGGCCATTAAAGTGGCCTTATTTCAGACGGAAAATGTCATATCCATTTACGGCTCTAAAACTTCCCGGATTAAATTCCTGGCAAACTATCCCGATACATTAATGTTTCTTTTTTTGAGAACGTGGAGAAAGATTCAAACATTAATATTCAATCAGACTATAGCAAAAAAAAACCATCCCTTATATCCGGTTTTTCCCAATTTAAATTGGCCTTGTTTTAGCTTTGAAATGGAATTGTGGACGTCCTGTTACCCACAGGAAGAAAAATTCTTCCGATTGTAATTCAATAAAACGTCCCTTATCTTAATTTTTTGAGAAAACTAGGCCTTATTTTGAAAAATCTGTCATTAAACAGGCCTTTTTTCAGACGGAAAATGTCACATCTATTTAAGGCTCTAAAACTTCCCGGTTTAAATTCCCGGCAAACTGTCCCGATAAATTAATGTTTCTCTTTTTGAGAACTTGGAGAAAGATTCAAACATTAATATTCAATCAGACTATAGCAAAAAAAACCATCCCTTATATCCGGTTTTTCCCAATTTAAATTGGCCTTGTTTTAGCTTTGAAATGGAATTGTGGACGTCTTGTTACCCACAGGAAGAAAATTTCTTCAAATTGTAATTCACTTAAACGTCCCTAATCTTAATTTCTTGAGAAAACTAGGCCTTATTTTGAAAAATCTGTCATTAAACAGGCCTTATTTCAGACGGAAAATATCACATCAATTTACGGCCCTAAAACTTCCAGGTTTAAATTCCCGGCAAACTGTCCCGATAAATTAATGTTTCTTTTTTTGCGAACGTGGAGAAAGATTCAAGCATGAATATTCAATTAGACTATAGCAAAAGAAAACATCCCTTATATCCGGTTTTTCCCTATTTAAATTGGCCTTGTTTTAGTTTTGAAATGGAATTGTGGACGTCCTGTTACCCACAGGAAGAAAATTTCTTCAAATTGTTATTTATTAGATAGCCTTAAATCTACAAACATTGATATAACAAGGCCTAAATTCATTTTCTAAATTATTTCTTTTTTCAAACAATTCTAATTTGTTGGCAATTCGAATTGTTTAGAATTTTGAATTAAGACAACGCCACAATGTGTTTCGAATTTAGTTGGAAGCTATGAGTACATCCACCTGACTCACAGGTGGCACTAAAAACTTAAGGTGGTTAAGTGACATTACATGTCAAGAGTTCACACGTTCTAGCATAGATGGAAAGACAGCAGATGTCAATTTGACAACTAACTTTTGATAGTATTTCAAATTTTAATTATATATAATATTAAAATTTAATTGTATTTCTTCACATTGTAAATCACTAAAAAGCCTTAAATCTACAAACGTTGAGAAAACAAGGCCTTATATTGAAAAATCACCCTTTTAAACGGCCTAATTTCTGACGGAAAATGTCACATCAATTTACGGCTCTAAAACTTCCAGGTTTAAATTCCTGGCAAACTATCCTGATACATTAATGTTTCTTTTTTTGAGAACTTGGAGAAAGATTCAAACATTAATATTCAATCAGACTATAGCAAAAAAAACCATCCCTTATATCCGGTTTTTCCCAATTTAAATTGGCCTTGTTTTAACTTTGAAATGGAATTGTGGACGTCCTGTTACCCACAGGAAAAAAATTTCTTCAAATTGTAATTCACTTAAACGTCTCTAATCTTAATTTCTTGAGAAAACTTGGCCTTATTTTGAAAAATCTGTCATTAAACAGGCCTTATTTCAGACGGAAAATGTCACATCTATTTAAGGCTCTAAAACTTCCCGGTTTAAATTCCCGGCAAACTATCCCGATGCATTAATGTTTTTTTTTTTGAGAACGTGGAAAATGATTCAAACATTAATATTCAATCAGACTATAGCAAAAGAAAACATCCCTTATATCCGGTTTTTCCCAATTTAAATTGACCTTGTTTTAGTTTTGAAATGGAATTGTGGACGTCCTGTTACCCACAGGAAGAAAATTTCTTCCGATTGTAATTCAATAAAACGTCCCTTATCTTAATTTCTTGAGAAAACTAAGCCTTATTTTGAAAAATCGGCCATTAAAGTGGCCTTATTTCAGACGGAAAATGTCATATCCATTTACGGCTCTAAAACTTCCCGGATTAAATTCCCGGCAAAGTATCCCGATACATTAATGTTTCTTTTTTTGAGAACTTGGAGAAAGATTCAAACATTAATATTCAATCAGACTATAGCAAAACAAAAACCATCCCTTATATCCGGTTTTTCCCAATTTAAATTGGCCTTGTTTTAGCTTTGAAATGGAATTGTGGACGTCCTGTTACCCACAGGAAGAAAATTTCTTCCGATTGTAATTCAATAAAACGTCCCTTATCTTAATTTCTTGAGAAAACTAAGCCTTATTTTGAAAAATCGGCCATTAAAGTGGCCTTATTTCAGACGGAAAATGTCATATCCATTTACGGCTCTAAAACTTCCCGGATTAAATTCCCGGCAAAGTATCCCGATACATTAATGTTTCTTTTTTTGAGAACTTGGAGAAAGATTCAAACATTAATATTCAATCAGACTATAGCAAAACAAAAACCATCCCTTATAGCCGGTTTTTCCCAATTTAAATTGGCCTTGTTTAAATTTTGAAATGGAATTGTGGACGTCCTGTTACCCACAGGAAGAAAATTTCTTCAAATTGTAATTCACTTAAACGTCCCTAATCTTAATTTCTTGAGAAAACTAGGCCTTATTTTGAAAAATCTGTCATTAAACAGGCCTTATTTCAGACGGAAATTGTCACATCAATTTACGGCTCTAAAACTTCCAGGTTTAAATTCCTGGCAAACTATCCCGATACATTAATGTTTCTTTTTTTGAGAACTTGGAGAAAGATTCAAACATTAATATTCAATCAGACTATAGCAAAAGAAAACATCCCTTATATCCGGTTTTTCCCAATTTAAATTGGCCTTGCTTTAACTTTGAAATGGAATTGTGGACATCCTGTTACCCACAGGAAGAAAATTTCTTCAAATTGTAATTCACTTAAACGTCCCTAATCTTAATTTTTTGAGAAAACGAGGCCTTATTTTGAAAAATCCGCCATTTGACTGGCCTTATTTCAGACGGAAAATGTCACATCAATTTACGGCTCTAAAACTTCCAGGTTTAAATTCCTGGCAAACTATCCCGATACATTAATGTTTCTTTTTTTGAGAACTTGGAGAAAGATTCAAACATTAATATTCAATCAGACTATAGCAAAAGAAACAATCCCTTATATCCGGTTTTTCCAAATTTCAATTGGCCTTGTTTTAACGTTGAAATGGAATTGTGGACGTCCTGTTACCCACAGGAAGAAAATTTCTACACATTGGATATCACTAGAAGGTCTTATATCTATTAAATATAAGGCTTTAAATATAAAACCGTTGAGAAAACTAGGCCTTATAATGAAAAGTCTGCTATTTAATAGACCTTATTTCGTACGAAAATTAACTCATTGTTTTACGTCTCCCTAACGTCCCGTTTTTAATTCCGGGGAAACTATGTCTTAAAAATAAAATGTTTTTCATTAACATCGTTAAGGTTGATTCAAATCAAGTGCAGCGAAATAAACTATCCCTTATATCCTGTTGTTCCTATTAAAAATTGTCCTTTTTGAAAGTTTGAAGTGGAATTTGAATTTGAAATTAGCTGTCAAATCACTACAGCTACCTGACAGCAAAACGCTGAACTATTGTGTATGACACGCTCACTTATTGTTAAAACAGAATTGTTTTTTATCTTTGATAAAACTTAATAGTTCAGCTTTTTGCTGTCGGGAGACATCGTTGTGTGACAGCTTATTAATGCACATTAAATTAATGAAAATACCATTTAAAACGATCGATCCATGCTTAAATTGTGTTGACATGCATCTATAAGCTTCACTTTATCGATTTAAATCGATATTACAATCGTAAAATAATGCTCCGAGTAAAATGGAGTTCCTTAACCTCTTATTTTAGCATACAAACAAAACGCTAATTTCTCGAAAAGTGGACATTTATTTGAAATTCTAAGTTCATTTTCGGTTTTAATGCATCGCATATTATCTAAAAATCATACATTTCCTTAATTTTATTGGCAAGTATTGATTTTTAACTGCGGGTGTTTGGTCGTATATCAACATGGGCAGTTTTAAAAATTGTTGTTTGTAACTTTGAACTAAACAAATAAATAGACAAATACAACAAAATATGAATAATTTATTTAAATAATTGAACAAGTTGTATGGATCCAGTAGTAGATATCGGTAGATCGATACCTTCTCGTTCTCAATAAAGTTCATTAGATTGGCTTATTGGTAGTTATTTTTCCGGTGGTTGTTGTTGTTCTTGTTGGTTTTGGCACTAGTGTTGCTTGCTTCTAGTTATCCAGCTTCTTCATTCAATATAAATATCTAGTAGATATAAATATTTCTTGCTTTGCTCCTTCTTATTTCTTTATTGCCTTTATTTGATTCTTGAGCCAGACACCTTGCTTATTATATATAGCTATTCGGAGAATAAATTCTTGATGACTTTGCTTATGATGATTCTGCAACGTTCGATTAATTATTATTTACTTCCACTTTTGCGGAAAGGGGCGCTTCAAATCCAATAAATCACCTGAAAAATAAAATTATATGAATAAGAAAAGAACATTCTCTTCTTCTTAATCTTTAACATGGTTTCCAATAGATAGATATATGGAGATAAATTGATCAGAATCTGTTTCTGCTGGACGGTCCTTTTTCAGCGAACTCTTGTCCACGAGCTGTTCCAGCAGGTCGATAATTGCCTACGTTTCCTTTTCCCTTCTGGTCCCTGTGGTAGATATAGTGACGTGGGATTAGGAATGTCCGAATACTCAATAATTCGTCCATTCTACGTTAGCAAATAGAATCTCTGGACTGCTGCGGGTCTCTAACTTGGTTTAAGATGGAATCATTTGATATTCCTACAATGAAAAGTCAAAGTTAAAACATAAATATACATGGGTAAGCATAACAATATAAGAACGTCTCGTACCTGCATTATATACTATATGTAGTATAATAAATGAACGCTTAATCGAAATTTATGTTCAGTGTTCAAAGAATTCAAAATCCTCGTAAATCTATCTACATCATAGGTATTGTTGCACTATTACTTTCATATCATGACTCGAAAAAAAAGGCGAGAAGAGCAACGTGCAAAAGTAAGAACCGAAGAGGATTTGGTGTGAAATCTGGTCCAGTTTTAGTCGTAACGAGTTCGGTTGGTTGTCCAGTAGCAAAAAAGCTCACGTGACTACAGCAACTTGTTGTTCAAGTCGTGGACCATTCGGCATTCAGTGAATTAGAAACGAGAAAGCATCTTGAGTCTTCAAGGTACAAAAAGCTCTGCTTTACATGGCCAATGTAAACGTCTGCTTTCAATACGGACTGCCAAACAGCGGTGATTATTGGGATAGCAGTTTTCAGTTGGAGTATTCAAATCATGTCATCCTTAAATTGATAAATTCATAACAAACTTTTCTTTTGTCGCTAAAATTTCAAATATATAGAAACTAACTTACGTTCAAATCATCCTTGACTATTCAGATGAAAATTTCGACACTGCACCACTTCCCTCAACCTCGCACAGTCCATAAGTCGGTAGGTAGGTCCATTTCCAATCTTCCAATGTACATATATTCTTTTCCAAGTCTAAGTGAATCTAAAAAACCAACAACAACAACAATTATACGTAGGTACATACCTATACTATGTACGATTGATTAGGTAATAGTTGTTCATTAAAAACTACCAAGCTATAAAACTTACTTCTCATGTCTTCTTACCTATCAACTAAATAGGTCGGAAATCGCCTTTGAATTAAATAACTAACTTTTTCTTCACACTTTAGCTATCTATCCAGTCATCGATACATATAGCTAATACCTAAGCGATTATTAATTGATAGTTAATGAGTTATTGACAAAAATTGAAGTAACACTTTGAGATTTGAATCTAAAAACTAGTGGCACATGGAAACGAGTCACAAATGTTCAAACACGATTTACCTACCAAATGCTATTGCAATTATTTTCACGATCATTATCTGTTTTGAAAATTACAATAATTCTAAATTAAATTAATGTAGTTATCACAGTATGCATGGGGTTGTAAATAATCTTGAAGGTTAGAGACAATTCGTTGACAATTCGTTGTGAATGATATAATCCTATATTTTACCGTTAGAATTATTCACGGAGTCAGCGGGATTTCGGGGGACGGGTGGTGGTAAATGTTGGAAACGTATGTTTGTTTTCGTGATACTATTCACTTCTCTCTCTTACTTGTATCCGCAATGGCAACGCTTCGCGCTGTTCCCAACCAGTCACCCATCCAAATTCTAAACCGCGCTCTATGTTGCTTAACGTTTACTGATCGTCCGATCACCAAGTTAAGCAACATACGAACAGTATAGGACTTGGATGGGTGACCGCTTGGGAACATCGCGGGGCATTGGCAAGCTTTTTTTTTTTTTTATTTTCTTTCAAATTTTTTTCTTTAAAACATTAAATATTATATTCCTATTAATTAAAATCATTATTTTTCTCCTGTTTCCTTAATATAAATCAAAGCAAAATGAATAAAGTCTTTTTTTACATGAAATTATTACAAAATTAAACGTTTCTAATAAAAAATAAATAAAATAATAAGTTTAATTAATAACAATTAAATATTTAATGTCTTAAAGAATTGAAACATTGAAATAAAATAAAAAAATAACCAATTCTACGCCTCGCGTTGTTCCCATGCGGTCACCCATCCAAGTCCTATACAGTTCTCATGTTGCTTAACGTTTACTGATCGTCCGATTACCAAGTTAAGCAACATACGAACAGTATAGGACTTGGATGGGTGACCGCTTGGGAACATCGCGGGGCATTGGCAAGCTTTTTTTTTTTTTTATTTTCTTTCAAATTTTTTTCTTTAAAACATTAAATATTATATTCCTATTAATTAAAATCATTATTTTTCTCCTGTTTCCTTAATATAAATCAAAGCAAAATGAATAAAGTCTTTTTTTACATGTAATTATTACAAAATTAAACGTTTCAAATAAAAAATAAATAAAATAATTAGTTTATTTACATAAGAATTTAATATTGAATTTTTAAAATGAATAAAACTTTGATATAAATTGAAAAACTCGTCCATTTAACTGGCCTAGTTTCAGACGGAAAATGTAACATCAATTAACAGCTCCTTAACTTCCCGGTTCATATTCCCGGCAAACTGTCCCGATAAATTAATATTTCTTTTTTTATAAACTTGAAGGAAGATTCAAAAATTAATAATCAATCCAATTATAGCGACTTTAACCATCCTATATATCGTTTTTGTTCCCATTAAACATTGTCCTTGTTTCAACTTTGATATGGAATTGTGGACGTCCTGTTACCCACAGGAAGAAAATTTCTACCGATTGAAATTCAATAAAACGTCCCTTATCATAATTTTTTGAGAAAAATAAGTCTTAATTTGAAAAATCGGCCATTAAACTGGCCTTATTTCAGACGGAAAATGTCATATCAATTTACGGCTCTTAAACTTCCCGGTTTAAATTCCCGGCAAACTATCCCGATAAATTAATGTTTTTTTTTTGAGAACGTGGAGAAAGATTCAAACATTAATATTCAATCAGATTATAGCAAAAGAAAACATCCCTTATATCCGGTTTTTCCCAATTTAAATTGGCCTTGTTATTGCTTTGAAATGGAATTGTGGACGTCCTGTTACCCACAGGAAGAAAATTTCTTCAAATTGTAATTCACTTAATCGTCCCTAATCTTAATTTCTTGAGAAAAGTAGGCCTTAATTTGATAAATCTGCCATTAAACTGGCCTTATTTCAGAAGGAAAATGTCACATCAATTTACAGCTCCTTAACTTCCCGGTTCATATTCCCGGAAAACTGTCCCGATAAATTACTATTTCTTTCTTTATAAACTTGAAGGAAGATTCAAAAATTAATAATCAATCCAATTATAGCGACTTTAACCATCCTATATATCGTTTTTGTTCCCATTAAACATTGTCCTTGTTTCAACTTTGATATGGAATTGTGGACGTCCTGTTACCCACAGGAAGAAAATTTCTACCGATTGAAATTCAATAAAACGTCCCTTATCATAATTTTTTGAGAAAAATAAGTCTTAATTTGAAAAATCGGCCATTAAACTGGCCTTATTTCAGACGGAAAATGTCACACCATTTTACGGCTCTAAACCTTCCCGGTTTAAATTCCCGGCAAACTATCCCGACAAATTAATGTTTCTTTTTTTGAGAACGTGGAGAAAGATTCAAACATTAATATTCAATCATACTATAGCAAAAGAAAACATCCCTTATATCTGGTTTTTTCCAATTTAAATTGTCCTTGTTTTAACTTTGAAATGGAATTGTGGACGTCCTGTTACCCACAGGAAGAAAATTTCATCAAATTGTAATTCACTTAAACGTCCCCAATCTTAATTTCTTGAGAAAACTAAGCCTTATATTGAAAAATCGGCCATTAAACTAGCTTTATTTCAGACGGAAAATGTCACATCAATTTACGGCTCTAAAACTTCGAGGTTTAAATTCCTGGCAAACTATCCCGATACATTAATGTTTCTTTTTTTGAGAACTTAGAGAAAGATTCAAGCATTATTATTCAATTAGACTATAGCAAAAGAAAACATCCCTTATATCCGGTTTTCCCAATTTAAATTGGCCTTGTTTTAGATTTGAAATGGAATTGTGGTCGTCCTGTTACCCACAGGAAGAAAATTTCTTCAAATTGTAATTCACTTAAACGACCCTTATCTTAATTTATTGAGAAAACTAAGCCTTATTTTGAAAAATCGGCCATTAAACTGGCCTTATTTCAGACGGAAAATGTCACATCAATTCACGGCTCTAAAACCTCCAGGTATAAATTTCTAGTAAACTATCCCGGTACATTAATGTTTCTTTTTTTGAGAACGTGGAGAAAGATTCAAGCATGAATATTCAATTAGACTAAAGCAAAAGAAAACATCCCTTATATCCGGTTTTTCCCTATTTAAATTGGCCTTGTTTTAGCTTTGAAATGGAATTGTGGACGTCCTGTTACCCACAGGAAGAAAATTTCTACCGATTGAAATTCAATAAAACTTCCCTTATCTTAATTTTTTGAGAAAAATAAGTCTTAATTTGAAAAATCGGCCATTAAACTGGCCTTATTTCAGACGGAAAATGACAAATCAATTTACGGCTCTTAAACTTCCCGGTTTAAATTCCCGGCAAACTATCCCGATAAATTAATGTTTCTTTTTTTGAGAACGTGGAGAAAGATTCAAACATTAATACTCAATCAGACTATAGCAATAGAAAACATCCCTTATATCCGGTTTTTCCCAATTTAAATTGGCCATGTTTTAGCTTTGAAATGGAATTGTGGACGTCCTGTTACCCACAGGAAGATAATTTCTACCGATTGAAATTCAATAAAACGTCCCTTATCTTAATTTCTTGAGAAAAAAAAGTCTTAATTTGAAAAATCGGCCATTAAACTGGACTTATTTCAGACGGAAAATGTCACATCAATTTACGGCTCTAAAACTTCCAGGTTTAAATTCCTGGCAAACTATCCCGGTACATTAATGTTTCTTTTTTTGAGAACGTGGAGAAAGATTCAAACATTAATACTCAATCAGACTATAGCAATAGAAAACATCCCTTATATCCGGTTTTCCCAATTTAAATTGGCCTTGTTTTAGATTTGAAATGGAATTGTGGTCGTCCTGTTACCCACAGGAAGAAAATTTCTTCAAATTGTAATTCACTTAAACGACCCTTATCTTAATTTATTGAGAAAACTAAGCCTTATTTTGAAAAATCGGCCATTAAACTGGCCTTATTTCAGACGGGAAATGTCACATCAATTCACGGCTCTAAAACCTCCAGGTATAAATTTCTAGTAAACTATCCCGGTACATTAATGTTTCTTTTTTTGAGAACGTGGAGAAAGATTCAAGCATGAATATTCAATTAGACTAAAGCAAAAGAAAACATCCCTTATATCTGGTTTTTCCCAATTTAAATTGTCCTTGTTTCAACTTTGATATGGAATTGTGGACGTCCTGTTACCCACAGGAAGAAAATTTCTACCGATTGAAATTCAATAAAACGTCCCTTATCATAATTTTTTGAGAAAAATAAGTCTTAATTTGAAAAATCGGCCATTAAACTGGCCTTATTTCAGACGGAAAATGTCATATCAATTTACGGCTCTTAAACTTCCCGGTTTAAATTCCCGGCAAACTATCCCGATAAATTAATGTTTCTTTTTTTGAGAACGTGGAGAAAGATTCAAACATTAATATTCAATCATACTATAGCAAAAGAAAACATCCCTTATATCTGGTTTTTTCCAATTTAAATTGTCCTTGTTTTAACTTTGAAATGGAATTGTGGACGTCCTGTTACCCACAGGAAGAAAATTTCATCAAATTGTAATTCACTTAAACGTCCCCAATCTTAATTTCTTGAGAAAACTAGGCCTTATTTTGAAAAATCTGTCATTAAACAGGCCTTATTTAAGACGGCAAATGTCATATCCATTTACGGCTCTAAAACTTCCCGGTTTAAACTCCCGGCAAACTATCCCGATACATTAATGTTTCTTTTTTTGAGAGCTTGGAGAAAGATTCAAGCATTAATATTCAATTAAACTATAGCAAAAGAAACCATCCCTTATAACCTGTTTTTCCTAATTTAAATTGGCCTTGTTTTAACTTTGAAATGGAATTGTGGACGTCCAGTTACCCACAGGAAGAAAATTTCTTCAAATTGTAATTCACTTAAACGTCCCTAATCTTAATTTCTTGAAAAAACTTGGCCTTATTTTGAAAAATCTGTCATTAAACAGGCCTTATTTCAGACGGAAAATGTCACATCTATTTAAGGCTCTAAAACTTCCCGGTTTAAATTCCCGGCAAACTATCCCGATACATTTATGTTTCTTTTTTTGAGAACGTGGGAAAAGATTCAAACATTAATATTCAATCAGACTATAGCAAAAGAAAACATCCCTTATATCCTGTTTTTCCCAATTTAAATTGGCCTTGTTTTAACTTTGAAATGGAATTGTGGACGTCCAGTTACCCACAGGAAGAAAATTTCTTCAAATTGTAATTCACTTAAACGTCCCTAATCTTAATTCCTTGAGAAAACTATGCCTTATTTTGAAAAATCTGTCATTAAACAGGCCTTATTTCAGACGGAAAATGCCACATCTATTTAAGGCTCTAAAACTTCCCGGTTTAAATTCCCGGCAAACTATCCCGATACATAAATGTTTCTTTTTTTGAGAACGTGGGGAATGATTCAAACATTAATATTCAATCAGACTATAGCAAAAGAAAACATCCCTTATATCCTGTTTTTCCCAATTTAAATTGGCCTTGTTTTAACTTTGAAATGGAATTGTGGACGTCCAGTTACCCACAGGAAGAAAATTTCTTCAAATTGTAATTCACTTAAACGTTCCTAATCTTAATTTCTTGAGAAAACTAGGCCGTATTTTGAAAAATCTGTCATTAAACAGGCCTTATTTCAGACGGAAAATGCCACATCTATTTAAGGCTCTAAAACTTCCCGGTTTAAATTCCCGGCAAACTATCCCGATACATTTATGTTTCTTTTTTTGAGAACGTGGGAAAAGATTCAAACATTAATATTCAATCAGACTATAGCAAAAGAAAACATCCCTTATATCCTGTTTTTCCCAATTTAAATTGGCCTTGTTTAAACTTTGAAATGGAATTGTGGACGTCCTGTTACCCACAGGAAGAAAATTTCTTCAAATTGTAATTCACTTAAACGTCCCTAATCTTAATTCCTTGAGAAAACTATGCCTTATTTTGAAAAATCTGTCATTAAACAGGCCTTATTTCAGACGGAAAATGCCACATCTATTTAAGGCTCTAAAACTTCCCGGTTTAAATTCCCGGCAAACTATCCCGATACATTTATGTTTCTTTTTTTGAGAACGTGGGAAAAGATTCAAACATTAATATTCAATCAGACTATAGCAAAAGAAAACATCCCTTATATCCTGTTTTTCACAATTTAAATTGGCCTTGTTTAAACTTTGAAATGGAATTGTGGACGTCCTGTTACCCACAGGAAGAAAATTTCTTCAAATTGTAATTCACTTAAACGTCCCTAATCTTAATTCCTTGAGAAAACTATGCCTTATTTTGAAAAATCTGTCATTAAACAGGCCTTATTTCAGACGGAAAATGCCACATCTATTTAAGGCTCTAAAACTTCCCGGTTTAAATTCCCGGCAAACTATCCCGATACATAAATGTTTCTTTTTTTGAGAACGTGGGGAATGATTCAAACATTAATATTCAATCAGACTATAGCAAAAGAAAACATCCCTTATATCCTGTTTTTCCCAATTTAAATTGGCCTTGTTTTAACTTTGAAATGGAATTGTGGACGTCCAGTTACCCACAGGAAGAAAATTTCTTCAAATTGTAATTCACTTAAACGCTCCTAATCTTAATTTCTTGAGAAAACTAGGCCGTATTTTGAAAAATCTGTCATTAAACAGGCCTTATTTCAGACGGAAAATGTCTCATCTATTTAAGGCTCTAAAACTTACCGGTTTAAATTCCCGGCAAACTATCCCGATACATCAATGTTTCTTTTTTTGAGAACGAAGAAAAAGATTCAAACATTAATATTCAATCAGACTATAGCAAAAGAAAACATCCCTTATATCCGGTTTTTTCCAATTTAAATTGGCCTTGTTTTAACTTTGAAATGGAATTGTGGACGTCCTGTTACCCACAGGAAGAAAATTTCTTCAGATTGTAATTCAATAAAACGTCAACAATCTTAATTTATTGGAAAAACTAGGCCTTATTTTGAAAAATCTGTCATTAAACAGGCCTTATATCAGACGGAAAATGTCACATCTATTTAAGGCTCTAAAACTTCCCGGTTTAAATTCCCGGCAAACTATCCCGATACATTAATGTTTCTTTTTTTGAGAACGTGGAGAAAGATTCAAACATTAATATTCAATCAGATTATAGCAAAAAAAACAATCCCTAATATCCTGTTTTTACCAATTTTAATTGTCCTTGTTTTAGCTTTGAAATGGAATTGTGGACGTCCTGTTACCCACAGGAAGAAAATTTCTATCGATTGTAATTCAATAAAACGTCCCTTATCCTAATTTCTTGAGATAACTAAGCCTTATTTTGAAAAATCGGCCATTAAACTGGCCTTTTTTCAGACGGAAAATGTCACATCAATTTACGGCTCTAAAACCTCTAGGTTTAAATTCCTGGCAAACTATCCTGATACATTAATGTTTCTTTATTTGAGAACTTGGAGAAAGATTCAAACATTAATATTCAATCAGACTATAGCAAAAAAAAACCATCCCTTATATCCGGTTTTTCCCAATTTAAATTGGCATTGTTTTAGCTTTGAAATGGAATTGTGGACGTCCTCTTACCCACAGGAAGAAAATTTCTTCAAATTGTAATTCACTTAAACGTCCCTTATCTTAATTTCTTGAGAAAACTAGGTCTTATTTTGCAAAATCTGTCATTAAGCAGGCCTTATTTCAGACGGAAAATGTCTCATCTATTTAAGGCTCTAAAACTTCCCGGTTTAAATTTCCGGCAAACTATCCCGATACATTAATGTTTCTTTTTTTGAGAACGTGGAGAAAGATTCAAACATTAATATTCAATCAGATTATAGCAAAAAAAACAATCCCTAATATCCTGTTTTTACCAATTTTAATTGTCCTTGTTTTAGCTTTGAAATGGAATTGTGGACGTCCTGTTACCCACAGGAAGAAAATTTCTATCGATTGTAATTCAATAAAACGTCCCTTATCCTAATTTCTTGAGATAACTAAGCCTTATTTTGAAAAATCGGCCATTAAACTGGCCTTTTTTCAGACGGAAAATGTCACATCAATTTACGGCTCTAAAACCTCTAGGTTTAAATTCCTGGCAAACTATCCTGATACATTAATGTTTCTTTATTTGAGAACTTGGAGAAAGATTCAAACATTAATATTCAATCAGACTATAGCAAAAAAAAACCATCCCTTATATCCGGTTTTTCCCAATTTAAATTGGCCTTGTTTAAACTTTTGAAATGGAATTGTGGACGTCCTGTTACCCACAGGAAGAAAATTTCTTCAAATTGTAATTCACTTAAACGTCCCTAATCTTAATTTCTTGGGAAAACTAGGCCTTATTTTGAAAAATCTGTCATTAAACAGGCCTTATTTCAGAAGGAAAATGTCACATTAATTTACGGCTCTAAAACTACCAGGTTTAAACTCCTGGCAAACTATCCCGATACATTAATGTTTCTTTTTTTGAGAACTTGGAGAAAGATTCAAACATTAATATTCAATCAGACTATAGCAAAAAAAACCATCCCTTAAATCCGGTTTTTCCCAATTTAAATTGGCCTTGTTTAAACTTTTGAAATGGAATTGTGGACGTCCTGTTACCCACAGGAAGAAAATTTCTTCAAATTGTAATTCACTTAAACGTCCCTAATCTTAATTTCTTGAGAAAACTAGGCCTTATTTTGAAAAATCTGTCATTAAACAGGCCTTATTTAAGACGGCAAATGTCATATCCATTTACGGCTCTAAAACTTCCCGGTTTAAACTCCCGGCAAACTATCCCGATACATTAATGTTTCTTTTTTTGAGAGCTTGGAGAAAGATTCAAGCATTAATATTCAATTAAACTATAGCAAAAGAAACCATCCCTTATATCCGGTTTTTTCCAATTTAAATTGTCCTTGTTTTAGCTTTAAAATGGAGTTGTGGACGTCCTGTTACCCACAGGATGAAAATTTCTTCAAATTGTAATTCACTTAAACGTCCCTTATCTTAATTTCTTGAGAAAACTAGGCCTTATTTTGAAAAATCTGTCATTAAACAGGCCTTATTTCAGACGGAAAATGTCACATCTATTTAAGGCTCTAAAACTTCCCGGTTTAAATTTCCGGCAAACTATCCCGATACATTAATGTTTCTTTTTTTGAGAACTTGGAGAAAGATTCAAACATTAATATTCAATCAGACTATAGCAAAAAAAAACCATCCCTTATATCCGGTTTTTCCCAATTTAAATTGGCATTGTTTTAGCTTTGAAATGGAATTGTGGACGTCCTCTTACCCACAGGAAGAAAATTTCTTCAAATTGTAATTCACTTAAACGTCCCTTATCTTAATTTCTTGAGAAAACTAGGTCTTATTTTGCAAAATCTGTCATTAAGCAGGCCTTATTTCAGACGGAAAATGTCTCATCTATTTAAGGCTCTAAAACTTCCCGGTTTAAATTTCCGGCAAACTATCCCGATACATTAATGTTTCTTTTTTTGAGAACGTGGAAAAAGATTCAAACATTAATATTCAATCAGACTATAGCAAAAAAAACCATCCCTTATATCCGGTTTTTCCCAATTTAAATTGGCCTTGTTTAAACTTTTGAAATGGAATTGTGGACGTCCTGTTACCCACAGGAAGAAAATTTCTTCAAATTGTAATTCACTTAAACGTCCCTAATCTTAATTTCTTGGGAAAACTAGGCCTTATTTTGAAAAATCTGTCATTAAACAGGCCTTATTTCAGAAGGAAAATGTCACATTAATTTACGGCTCTAAAACTACCAGGTTTAAACTCCTGGCAAACTATCCCGATACATTAATGTTTCTTTTTTTGAGAACTTGGAGAAAGATTCAAACATTAATATTCAATCAGACTATAGCAAAAAAAACCATCCCTTAAATCCGGTTTTTCCCAATTTAAATTGGCCTTGTTTAAACTTTTGAAATGGAATTGTGGACGTCCTGTTACCCACAGGAAGAAAATTTCTTCAAATTGTAATTCACTTAAACGTCCCTAATCTTAATTTCTTGAGAAAACTAGGCCTTATTTTGAAAAATCTGTCATTAAACAGGCCTTATTTAAGACGGCAAATGTCATATCCATTTACGGCTCTAAAACTTCCCGGTTTAAACTCCCGGCAAACTATCCCGATACATTAATGTTTCTTTTTTTGAGAGCTTGGAGAAAGATTCAAGCATTAATATTCAATTAAACTATAGCAAAAGAAACCATCCCTTATATCCGGTTTTTTCCAATTTAAATTGTCCTTGTTTTAGCTTTAAAATGGAGTTGTGGACGTCCTGTTACCCACAGGATGAAAATTTCTTCAAATTGTAATTCACTTAAACGTCCCTTATCTTAATTTCTTGAGAAAACTAGGCCTTATTTTGAAAAATCTGTCATTAAACAGGCCTTATTTCAGACGGAAAATGTCACATCTATTTAAGGCTCTAAAACTTCCGGGTTTAAATTCCCGGCAAACTATCCCGCTAAATAATAATTCTTTTTATAAGAACGTGGAGTAAGATTCAAACATTTATATTCAATCAGACTATAGCAAAAAAAACCATCCCTTATATCCGGTTTTTCCCAATTTAAATTGGCCTTGTTTAAACTTTTGAAATGGAATTGTGGACGTCCTGTTACCCACAGGAAGAAAATTTCTTCAAATTGTAATTCACTTAAACGTCCCTAATCTTAATTTCTTCGGAAAACTAGGCCTTATTTTGAAAAATCGGCCATTAAACTGGCCTTATTTCAGACGGAAAATGTCACATCAATTTACGGCTCTAAAACTTCCCGGTTTAAATTCCCGGCAAACTATCCCGATAAATTAATGTTTCTTTTTTTGAGAACGTGGAGAAAGATTCAAACATTAATATTCAATCAGACTATAGCAAAAGAAAACATCCCTTATATCCGGTTTTTCCCAATTTAAATTGGCCTTGTTTTAGCTTTGAAATGGAATTGTGGACGTCCTGTTACCCACAGGAAGAAAATTTCTTCAAATTGTAATTCACTTAAACGTCCCTTAACTTAATTTCTTGAGAAAACTAAGCCTTATTTTGAAAAATCGGCCATTAAACTGGCCTTATTTCAGACGGAAAATGTCACATCAATTTACGGCTCTAAAACCTCCAGGTTTAAATTCCTGGCAAACTATCCTGATACATTAATGTTTCTTTTTTTGAGAACTTGGAGAAAGATTCAAACATTAATATTCAATCAGACTATAGCAAAAAAAAACATCCCTTATATCCGGTTTTTCCCAATTTCAATTGGCCTTGTTTCAGCTTTGAAATGGAATTGTGGACGTCCTGTTCCCCACAGGAAGAAAATTTCTTCAAATTGTAATTCAATAAAACGTCCCTTATCTTAATTTCTTGAGAAAAAAAAGTCTTAATTTGAAAAATCGGCCTTTAAACTGGACTTATTTCAGGCGGAAAATGTCACATCAATTTACGGCTCTAAAACTTCCCGGTTTAAATTCCCGGCAAACTATCCCGACAAATTAATGTTTCTTTTTTTGAGAACGTGGAGAAAGATTCAAACATTAATATTCAATCAGACTATAGCAAAAAAAAACCATCCCTTATATCCGGTTTTTCCCAATTTAAATTGGCCTTGTTTAAACTTTTGAAATGGAATTGTGGACATCCTGTTACCCACAGGAAGAAAATTTCTTCAAATTGTAATTCACTTAAACGTCCCTAATCTTAATTTCTTGAGAAAACTAGGCCTTATTTTGAAAAATCGGCCATTAAACTAGCTTTATTTCAGACGGAAAATGTCACATCAATTTACGGCTCTAAAACTTCCAGGTTTAAATTCCTGGCAAACTATCCCGATACATTAATGTTTCTTTTTTTTAGAACGTGGAGAAAGATTCAAACATTAATATTCAATCTGACTATAGCAAAAAAAAACCAACCCTTACATCCGGTTTTTCCCAATTTAAATTGGCCTTGTTTTAGCTTTGAAATGGAATTGTGGACGTCCTGTTACCCACAGGAAGAAAATTTCTACCGATTGAAATTCAATAAAACGTCCCTTATCTTAATTTCTTGAGAAAAAAAAGTCTTAATTTGAAAAATCGGCCATTAAACTGGACTTATTTCAGACGGAAAATGTCACATCAATTTACGGCTCTAAAACTTCCAGGTTTAAATTCCTGGCAAACTATCCCGGTACATTAATGTTCCTTTTTTTGAGAACTTAGAGAAAGATTCAAGCATTAATATTCAATTAGACTATAGCAAAAGAAAACATCCCTTATATCCGGTTTTCCCAATTTAAATTGGCCTTGTTTTAGATTAGAAATGGAATTGTGGACGTCCTGTTACCCACAGGAAGAAAATTTCTTCAAATTGTAATTCACTTAAACGTCCCTTAACTTAATTTCTTGAGAAAACTAAGCCTTATTTTGAAAAATCGGCCATTAAACTGGCCTTATTTCAGACGGAAAATGTCACATCAATTTACGGCTCTAAAACCTCCAGGTTTAAAATCCTGGCAAACTATCCTGATACATTAATGTTTCTTTTTTTGAGAACTTGGAGAAAGATTCAAACATTAATATTCAATCAGACTATAGCAAAAAAAAACATCCCTTATATCCGGTTTTTCCCAATTTAAATTGGCCTTGTTTTAGCTTTGAAATGGAATTGTGGACGTCCTGTTACCCACAGGAAGAAAATTTCTTCAAATTGTAATTCACTTAAACGTCCCTTAACTTAATTTCTTGAGAAAACTAAGCCTTATTTTGAAAAATCGGCCATTAAACTGGCCTTATTTCAGACGGAAAATGTCACATCAATTTACGGCTCTAAAACCTCCAGGTTTAAATTCCTGGCAAACTATCCTGATACATTAATGTTTCTTTTTTTGAGAACTTGGAGAAAGATTCAAACATTAATATTCAATCAGACTATAGCAAAAAAAAACATCCCTTACATCCGGTTTTTCCCAATTTAAATTGGCCTTGTTTTAGCTTTGAAATGGAATTGTGGACGTCCTGTTACCCACAGGAAGAAAATTTCTACCGATTGAAATTCAATAAAACGTCCCTTATCTTAATTTCTTGAGAAAAAAAAGTCTTAATTTGAAAAATCGGCCATTAAACTGGACTTATTTCAGACGGAAAATGTCACATCAATTTACGGCTCTAAAACTTCCAGGTTTAAATTCCTGGCAAACTATCCCGGTACATTAATGTTTCTTTTTTTGAGAACGTGGAGAAAGATTCAAGCATGAATATTCAATTAGACTATAGCAAAAGAAAACATCCCTTATATCCGGTTTCTCCCTATTTAAATTGGCCTTGCTTTAGCTTTGAAATGGAATTGTGGACGTCCTGTTACCCACAGGAAGAAAATTTCTTCAAATTGTTATTTATTAGATAGCCTTAAATCTACAAACATTGATATAACAAGGCCTAAATTCATTTTCTAAATTATTTCTTTTTTCAAACAATTCTAATTTGTTGGCAATTCGAATTGTTTAGAATTTTGAATTAAGACAACGCCACAATGTGTTTCGAATTTAGTTGGAAGCTATGAGTACATCCACCTGACTCACAGGTGGCACTAAAAACTTAAGGTGGTTAAGTGACATTACATGTCAAGAGTTCACACGTTCTAGCATAGATGGAAAGACAGCAGATGTCAATTAGACAACTAACTTTTGATAGTATTTCAAATTTTAATTGTATATAATATTAAAATTTAATTGTATTTCTTCACATTGTAAATCACTAAAAAGCCTTAAATCTAAAAACGTTGAGAAAACAAGGCCTTATATTGAAAAAACACCCTTTTAAACGGCCTAATTTCTGACGGAAAATGTCACATCAATTTACGGCTCTAAAACTTCCCGGTTTAAATTCCCGGCAAACTATCCCGATACATTAATGTTACTTTTTTTGAGAACTTGGAGAAAGATTCAAACATTAATATTCAATCAGACTATAGCAAAAAAAAACCATCCCTTATATCCGGTGTTTGCTAATTTAAATTGGCCTTGTTTAAACTTTGAAATGGAATTGTGGACGTCCTGTTACCCACAGGAAGAAAATTTCTTCCGATTGTATTTCAATAAAACGTCAACAATCTTAATTTATTGGAAAAACTAGGCCTTATTTTGAAAAATCTGTCATTAAACAGGCCTTATTTCAGACGGAAAATGTCACATCTATTTAAGGCTCTAAAACTTCCCGGTTTAATTCCCCGCCAACTATCCCGATACATTTATGTTTCTTTTTTTGAGAACGTGGGAAAAGATTCAAACATTAATATTCAATCAGACTATAGCAAAAAAAAACATCCCTTATATCCTGTTTTTCCCAACTTAAATTGGCCTTGTTTAAACTTTGAAATGGAATTGTGGACGTCCTGTTACCCACAGGAAGAAAATTTCTTCAAATTGTAATTCACTTAAACGTCCCTAATCTTAATTTCTTGAGAAAACTAGGCCTTATTTTGAAAAATCTTTCATTAAACTGGCCTTATTTCAGACGGAAAATGTCACATCTATTTAAGGCTCTAAAACTTCCGGTTTAAATTCCCGGCAAACTATCTCGATACATTAATGTTTCTTTTTTTGAGAGCTTGGAAAAAGATTCAAGCATTAATATTCAATTAAACTATAGCAAAAGAAACCATCCCTTATATCCGGTTTTTTCCAATTTAAATTGTCCTTGTTTTAGCTTTAAAATGGAGTTGTGGACGTCCTGTTACCCACAGGAAGAAAATTTCTTCCGATTGTAATTCACTTAAACGTCCCCAATCTTAATTTCTTGAGAAAACTAGGCCTTATTTTGAAAAATCGGCCATTAAACTGGCCTTATTTCAGACGGAAAATGTCATATCAATTTACGGCTCTTAAACTTCCCGGTTTAAATTCCCGGCAAACTATCCCGATAAATTAATGTTTCTTTTTTTGAGAACGTGGAGAAAGATTCAAACATTAATATTCTATCAGACTATAGCAAAAGAAAACATCCCTTATATCCGGTTTTTCCCAATTTAAATTGGCCTTGTATTAGCTTTGAAATGGAATTGTGGACGTCCTGTTACCCACAGGAAGAAAATTTCTTCAAATTGTATTTCACTTAAACGTCCCTAATCTTAATTTCTTGAGAAAACTAGGCCTTATTTTGAAAAATCGGCCATTAAACTGGCCTTATTTCAGACGGAAAATGTCACATCAATTTACGGCTCTAAAACTTCCCGGTATAAATTCCCGGCAAACTATCCCGACAAATTAATGTTTCTTTTTTTGAGAACGTGGAGAAAGATTCAAACATTAATATTCAATCAGATTATAGCAAAAAAAAACCATCCCTTATATCCGGTTTTTCCCAATTTAAATTGGCCATGTTTTAGCTTTGAAATGGAATTGTGGACGTCCTCTTACCCACAGGAAGAAAATTTCTTCAAATTGTAATTCACTTAAACGTCCCTTATCTTAATTTCTTGAGAAAACTAGGTCTTATTTTGAAAAATCTGTCATTAAACAGGCCTTATTTCAGACGGAAAATGTCTCATCTATTTAAGGCTCTAAAACTTCCCGGTTTAAATTTCCGGCAAACTATCCCGATACATTAATGTTTCTTTTTTTGAGAACGTGGAAAAAGATTCAAACATTAATATTCAATCAGACTATAGCAAAAAAAACCATCCCTTATATCCGGTTTTTCCCAATTTAAATTGGCCTTGTTTAAACTTTTGAAATGGAATTGTGGACGTCCTGTTACCCACAGGAAGAAAATTTCTTCAAATTGTAATTCACTTAAACGTCCCTAATCTTAATTTCTTGAGAAAACTAGGCCTTATTTTGAAAAATCTGTCATTAAACAGGCCTTATTTCAGACGGAAAATGTCACATTAATTTACGGCTCTAAAACTACCTGGTTTAAACTCCTGGCAAACTATCCCGATACATTAATGTTTCTTTTTTTGAGAGCTTGGAAAAAGATTCAAGCATTAATATTCAATTAAACTATAGCAAAAGAAACCATCCCTTATATCCGGTTTTTTCCAATTTAAATTGTCCTTGTTTTAGCTTTAAAATGGAGTTGTGGACGTCCTGTTACCCACAGGATGAAAATTTCTTCAAATTGTAATTCACTTAAACGTCCCTAATCTTAATTTCTGGAGAAAACTAGGCCTTATTTTGAAAAATCGGCCATTAAACTGGCCTTATTTCAGACGGAAAATGTCACATCAATTTACGGCTCTAAAACTTCCGGTTTAAATTCCCGGCAAACTATCTCGATACATTAATGTTTCTTTTTTTGAGAGCTTGGAAAAAGATTCAAGCATTAATATTCAATTAAACTATAGCAAAAGAAACCATCCCTTATATCCGGTTTTTTCCAATTTAAATTGTCCTTGTTTTAGCTTTAAAATGGAGTTGTGGACGTCCTGTTACCCACAGGAAGAAAATTTCTTCCGATTGTAATTCACTTAAACATCTCAAATCTTAATTTCTTGAGAAAACTAGGCCTTATTTTGAAAAATCGGCCATTAAACTGGCCTTATTTCAGACGGAAAATGTCATATCAATTTACGGCTCTTAAACTTCCCGGTTTAAATTCCCGGCAAACTATCCCGATAAATAAATGTTTCTTTTTTTGAGAACGTGGAGAAAGATTCAAACATTAATATTCAATCAGACTATAGCAAAAGAAAACATCCCTTATATCCGGTTTTTCCCAATTTAAATTGGCCTAGTATTAGCTTTGAAATGGAATTGTGGACGTCCTGTTACCCACAGGAAGAAAATTTCTTCAAATTGCAATTCACTTAAACGTCCCTAATCTTAATTTCTTGAGAAAACTAGGCCTTATTTTGAAAAATCGGCCATTAAACTGGCCTTATTTCAGACGGAAAATGTCACATCAATTTACGGCTCTAATACTTCCCGGTTTAAATTCCCGGCAAACTATCCCGGCAAATTAATGTTTCTTTTTTTGAGAACGTGGAGAAAGATTCAAACATTAATATTCAATCAGACTATAGCAAAAAAAAACCATCCCTTATATCCGGTTTTTCCCAATTTAAATTGGCCTTGTTTTAACTTTGAAATGGAATTGTGGACGTCCTGTTACCCACAGGAAGAAAATTTCTTCAAATTGTAATTCACTTAAACGTCCCTAATCTTAATTTCTTGAGAAAACTAGGCCTTATTTTGAAAAATCGGCCATAAAACTGGCCTTATTTCAGACGGAAAATGTCATATCAATTTACGGCTCTTAAACTTCCCGGTTTAAATTCCCGGCAAACTATCCCGATAAATTAATGTTTTTTTTTGAGAACGTGGAGAAAGATTCAAACATTAATATTCAATCAGACTATAGCAAAGAAAACATCCCTTATATCCGGTTTTCCCAATTTAAATTGGCCTTGTTTTAAATTTGAAATGGAATTGTGGTCGTCCTGTTACCCACAGGAAGAAAATTTCTTCAAATTGTAATTCACTTAAACGTCCCTTATCTTAATTTCTTGAGAAAACTAAGCCTTATTTTGAAAAATCGGCCATTAAACTGGCCTTATTTCAGACGGAAAATGTCACATCAATTCACGGCTCTAAAACCTCCAGGTATAAATTTCTGGCAAACTATCCCGGTACATTAGTGTTTCTTTTTTTGAGAACGTGGAGAAAGATTCAAGCATGAATATTCAATTAGACTATAGCAAAAGAAAACATCCCTTATATCCGGTTTTTCCCTATTTAAATTGGCCTTGTTTTAGCTTTGAAATGGAATTGTGGACGTCCTGTTACCCACAGGAAGAAAATTTCTTCAAATTGTTATTTATTAGATAGCCTTAAATCTACAAACATTGATATAACAAGGCCTAAATTCATTTTCTAAATTATTTCTTTTTTCAAACAATTCTAATTTGTTGGCAATTCGAATTGTTTAGAATTTTGAATTAAGACAACGCCACAATGTGTTTCGAATTTAGTTGGAAGCTATGAGTACATCCACCTGACTCACAGGTGGCACTAAAAACTTAAGGTGGTTAAGTGACATTACATGTCAAGAGTTCACACGTTCTAGCATAGATGGAAAGACAGCAGATGTCAATTTGACAACTAACTTTTGATAGTATTTCAAATTTTAATTGTATATAATATTAAAATTTAATTGTATTTCTTCACATTGTAAATCACTAAAAAGCCTTAAATCTAAAAACGTTGAGAAAACAAGGCCTTATATTGAAAAAACACCCTTTTAAACGGCCTAATTTCTGACGGAAAATGTCACATCAATTTACGGCTCTAAAACTTCCCGGTTTAAATTCCCGGCAAACTATCCCGATACATTTATGTTTCTTTTTTTGAGAACGTGGGGAATGATTCAAACATTAATATTCAATCAGACTATAGCAAAAGAAAACATCCCTTATATCCTGTTTTTCCCAATTTAAATTGGTCTTGTTTTAACTTTGAAATGGAATTGTGGACGTCCAGTTACCCACAGGAAGAAAATTTCTTCAAATTGTAATTCACTTAAACGTCCCTAATCTTAATTTCTTGAGAAAACTAGGCCTTATTTTGAAAAATCTGTCATTAAACAGGCCTTATTTCAGACGGAAAATGTCTCATCTATTTAAGGCTCTAAAACTTCCGGTTTAAATTCCCGGCAAACTATCCCGATAAATTAATGTTTCTTTTTTTGAGAACGTGGAGAAAGATTCAAACATTAATATTCAATCAGACTATAGCAAAAGAAAACATCCCTTATATCCGATTTTTCCCAATTTAAATTGGCCTTGTATTAGCTTTGAAATGGAATTGTGGACGTCCTGTTACCCACAGGAAGAAAATTTCTTCAAATTGTAATTCACCTAAACGTCCCTAATCTTAATTTCTTGAGAAAACTAGGCCTTATTGTGAAAAATCGGCCATTAAACTGGCCTTATTTCAGACGGAAAATGTCACACCATTTTACGGCTCTAAACCTTCCCGGTTTAAATTCCCGGCAAACTATCCCGACAAATTAATGTTTCTTTTTTTGAGAACGTGGAGAAAGATTCAAACATTAATATTCAATCATACTATAGCAAAAGAAAACATCCCTTATATCTGGTTTTTCCCAATTTAAATTGTCCTTGTTTTAACTTTGAAATGGAATTGTGGACGTCCTGTTACCCACAGGAAGAAAATTTCATCAAATTGTAATTCACTTAAACGTCCCCAATCTTAATTTCTTGAGAAAACTAGGCCTTATTTTGAAAAATCGGCCATTAAACTGGCCTTATTTCAGACGGAAAATGTCAAATCAATTTACGGCTCTTATACTTCCCGGTTTAAATTCCCGGCAAACTATCCCGATAAATTAATGTTTCTTTTTTTGAGAACGTGGAGAAAGATTCAAACATTAATATTCAATCAGACTATAGCAAAAGAAAACATCCCTTATATCCGGTTTTTCCCAATTTAAATTGGCCTTGTTTTAGCTTTGAAATGGAATTGTGGACGTCCTGTTACCCACAGGAAGAAAATTTCTACCGATTGAAATTCAATAAAACGTCCCTTATCTTAATTTCTTGAGAAAAAAAAGTCTTAATTTGAAAAATCGGCCATTAAACTGGACTTATTTCTGACGGAAAATGTCACATCAATTTACGGCTCTAAAACTTCCAGGTTTAAATTCCTGGCAAACTATCCCGGTACATTAATGTTTCTTTTTTTGAGAACGTGGAGAAAGATTCAAACATTAATATTCAATCAGACTATAGCAAAAGAAAACATCCCTTATATCCGGTTTTTCCCAATTTAAATTGGCCTTGTATTAGCTTTGAAATGGAATTGTGGACGTCCTGTTACCCACAGGAAGAAAATTTCTTCAAATTGTAATTCACCTAAACGTCCCTAATCTTAATTTCTTGAGAAAACTAGGCCTTATTGTGAAAAATCGGCCATTAAACTGGCCTTATTTCAGACGGAAAATGTCACACCATTTTACGGCTCTAAACCTTCCCGGTTTAAATTCCCGGCAAACTATCCCGACAAATTAATGTTTCTTTTTTTGAGAACGTGGAGAAAGATTCAAACATTAATACTCAATCAGACTATAGCAATAGAAAACATCCCTTATATCCGGTTTTTCCCAATTTAAATTGACCATGTTTTAGCTTTGAAATGGAATTGTGGACGTCCTGTTACCCACAGGAAGAAAATTTCTTCAAATTGTAATTCACTTAAACGTCCCCAATCTTAATTTCTTGAGAAAACTAAGCCTTATATTGAAAAATCGGCCATTAAACTAGCTTTATTTCAGACGGAAAATGTCACATCAATTTACGGCTCTAAAACTTCCAGGTTTAAATTCCTGGCAAACTATCCCGATACATTAATGTTTCTTTTTTTGAGAACGTGGAGAAAGATTCAAACATTAATATTCAATCAGACTATAGCAAAAGAAAACATCCCTTATATCCGGTTTTTCCCAATTTAAATTGGCCTTGTTTTAGCTTTGAAATGGAATTGTGGACGTCCTGTTACCCACAGGAAGAAAATTTCTACCGATTGAAATTCAATAAAACGTCCCTTATCTTAATTTCTTGAGAAAAAAAAGTCTTAATTTGAAAAATCGGCCATTAAACTGGACTTATTTCTGACGGAAAATGTCACATCAATTTACGGCTCTAAAACTTCCAGGTTTAAATTCCTGGCAAACTATCCCGGTACATTAATGTTTCTTTTTTTGAGAACTTAGAGAAAGATTCAAGCATTAATATTCAATTAGACTATAGCAAAAGAAAACATCCCTTATATCCGGTTTTTCCCTATTTAAATTGGCCTTGTTTTAGTTTTGAAATGGAATTGTGGACGTCCTGTTACCCACAGGAAGAAAATTTCTTCAAATTGTTATTTATTAGATAGCCTTAAATCTACAAACATTGATATAACAAGGCCTAAATTCATTTTCTAAATTATTTCTTTTTTCAAACAATTCTAATTTGTTGGCAATTCGAATTGTTTAGAATTTTGAATTATGACAACGCCACAATGTGTTTCGAATTTAGTTGGAAGCTATGAGTACATCCACCTGACTCACAGGTGGCACTAAAAACTTAAGGTGGTTAAGTGACATTACATGTCAAGAGTTCACACGTTCTAGCATAGATGGAAAGACAGCAGATGTCAATTAGACAACTAACTTTTGATAGTATTTCAAATTTTAATTGTATATAATATTAAAATTTAATTGTATTTCTTCACATTGTAAATCACTAAAAAGCCTTAAATCTAAAAACGTTGAGAAAACAAGGCCTTATATTGAAAAAACACCCTTTTAAACGGCCTAATTTCTGACGGAAAATGTCACATCAATTTACGGCTCTAAAACTTCCCGGTTTAAATTCCCGGCAAACTATCCCGATACATTAATGTTACTTTTTTTGAGAACTTGGAGAAAGATTCAAACATTAATATTCAATCAGACTATAGCAAAAAAAAACCATCCCTTATATCCGGTGTTTGCTAATTTAAATTGGCCTTGTTTAAACTTTGAAATGGAATTGTGGACGTCCTGTTACCCACAGGAAGAAAATTTCTTCAAATTGTAATTCACTTAAACGTCCCTAATCTTAATTTCTTGAGAAAACTAGGCCTTATTTTGAAAAATCTGTCATTAAACTGGCCTTATTTCAGACGGAAAATGTCACATCAATTTACGGCTCTAAAACCTCCAGGTTTAAATTCCTGGCAAACTATCCTGATACATTAATGTTTCTTTTTTTGAGAACTTGGAGAAAGATTCAAACATTAATATTCAATCAGACTATAGCAAAAAAAAACATCCCTTATATCCGGTTTTTCCCAATTTCAATTGGCCTTGTTTCAGCTTTGAAATGGAATTGTGGACGTCCTGTTCCCCACAGGAAGAAAATTTCTTCAAATTGCAATTCACTTAAACGTCCCTAATCTTAATTTCTTGAGAAAACTAGGCCTTATTTTGAAAAATCGGCCATTAAACTGGCCTTATTTCAGACGGAAAATGTCTCATCAATTTACGGCTCTAAAACTTCCCGGTTTAAATTCCCGGCAAACTATCTCGATACATTAATGTTTCTTTTTTTGAGAGCTTGGAAAAAGATTCAAGCATTAATATTCAATTAAACTATAGCAAAAGAAACCATCCCTTATATCCGGTTTTTTCCAATTTAAATTGTCCTTGTTTTAGCTTTAAAATGGAGTTGTGGACGTCCTGTTACCCACAGGAAGAAAATTTCTTCCGATTGTAATTCACTTAAACGTCTCAAATCTTAATTTCTTGAGAAAACTAGGCCTTATTTTGAAAAATCGGCCATTAAACTGGCCTTATTTCTGACGGAAAATGTCATATCAATTTACGGCTCTTAAACTTCCCGGTTTAAATTCCCGGCAAACTATCCCGGCAAATTAATGTTTCTTTTTTTGAGAACGTGGAGAAAGATTCAAACATTAATATTCAATCAGACTATAGCAAAAGAAAACATCCCTTATATCCGGTTTTTCCCAATTTAAATTGGCCTAGTATTAGCTTTGAAATGGAATTGTGGACGTCCTGTTACCCACAGGAAGAAAATTTCTTCAAATTGCAATTCACTTAAACGTCCCTAATCTTAATTTCTTGAGAAAACTAGGCCTTATTTTGAAAAATCGGCCATTAAACTGGCCTTATTTCAGACGGAAAATGTCACATCAATTTACGGCTCTAAAACTTCCCGGTTTAAATTCCCGGCAAACTATCCCGGCAAATTAATGTTTCTTTTTTTGAGAACGTGGAGAAAGATTCAAACATTAATATTCAATCAGACTATAGCAAAAAAAAACCATCCCTTATATCCGGTTTTTCCCAATTTAAATTGGCCTTGTTTTAACTTTGAAATGGAATTGTGGACGTCCTGTTACCCACAGGAAGAAAATTTCTTCAAATTGTAATTCACATAAACGTCCCTAATCTTAATTTCTTGAGAAAACTAGGCCTTATTTTGAAAAATCGGCCATTAAACTGGCCTTATTTCAGACGGAAAATGTCATATCAATTTACGGCTCTTAAACTTCCCGGTTTAAATTCCCGGCAAACTATCCCGATAAATTAATGTTTTTTTTTGAGAACGTGGAGAAAGATTCAAACATTAATATTCAATCAGACTATAGCAAAGAAAACATCCCTTATATCCGATTTTTCCCAATTTAAATTGGCCTTGTATTAGCTTTGAAATGGAATTGTGGACGTCCTGTTACCCACAGGAAGAAAATTTCTTCAAATTGTAATTCACCTAAACGTCCCTAATCTTAATTTCTTGAGAAAACTAGGCCTTATTGTGAAAAATCGGCCATTAAACTGGCCTTATTTCAGACGGAAAATGTCACACCATTTTACGGCTCTAAACCTTCCCGGTTTAAATTCCCGGCAAACTATCCCGACAAATTAATGTTTCTTTTTTTGAGAACGTGGAGAAAGATTCAAACATTAATATTCAATCATACTATAGCAAAAGAAAACATCCCTTATATCTGGTTTTTCCCAATTTAAATTGTCCTTGTTTTAACTTTGAAATGGAATTGTGGACGTCCTGTTACCCACAGGAAGAAAATTTCATCAAATTGTAATTCACTTAAACGTCCCCAATCTTAATTTCTTGAGAAAACTAGGCCTTATTTTGAAAAATCGGCCATTAAACTGGCCTTATTTCAGACGGAAAATGTCAAATCAATTTACGGCTCTTATACTTCCCGGTTTAAATTCCCGGCAAACTATCCCGATAAATTAATGTTTCTTTTTTTGAGAACGTGGAGAAAGATTCAAACATTAATATTCAATCAGACTATAGCAAAAGAAAACATCCCTTATATCCGGTTTTTCCCAATTTAAATTGGCCTTGTTTTAGCTTTGAAATGGAATTGTGGACGTCCTGTTACCCACAGGAAGAAAATTTCTACCGATTGAAATTCAATAAAACGTCCCTTATCTTAATTTCTTGAGAAAAAAAAGTCTTAATTTGAAAAATCGGCCATTAAACTGGACTTATTTCTGACGGAAAATGTCACATCAATTTACGGCTCTAAAACTTCCAGGTTTAAATTCCTGGCAAACTATCCCGGTACATTAATGTTTCTTTTTTTGAGAACGTGGAGAAAGATTCAAACATTAATATTCAATCAGACTATAGCAAAAGAAAACATCCCTTATATCCGGTTTTTCCCAATTTAAATTGGCCTTGTATTAGCTTTGAAATGGAATTGTGGACGTCCTGTTACCCACAGGAAGAAAATTTCTTCAAATTGTAATTCACCTAAACGTCCCTAATCTTAATTTCTTGAGAAAACTAGGCCTTATTGTGAAAAATCGGCCATTAAACTGGCCTTATTTCAGACGGAAAATGTCACACCATTTTACGGCTCTAAACCTTCCCGGTTTAAATTCCCGGCAAACTATCCCGACAAATTAATGTTTCTTTTTTTGAGAACGTGGAGAAAGATTCAAACATTAATACTCAATCAGACTATAGCAATAGAAAACATCCCTTATATCCGGTTTTTCCCAATTTAAATTGACCATGTTTTAGCTTTGAAATGGAATTGTGGACGTCCTGTTACCCACAGGAAGAAAATTTCTTCAAATTGTAATTCACTTAAACGTCCCCAATCTTAATTTCTTGAGAAAACTAAGCCTTATATTGAAAAATCGGCCATTAAACTAGCTTTATTTCAGACGGAAAATGTCACATCAATTTACGGCTCTAAAACTTCCAGGTTTAAATTCCTGGCAAACTATCCCGATACATTAATGTTTCTTTTTTTGAGAACGTGGAGAAAGATTCAAACATTAATATTCAATCAGACTATAGCAAAAGAAAACATCCCTTATATCCGGTTTTTCCCAATTTAAATTGGCCTTGTTTTAGCTTTGAAATGGAATTGTGGACGTCCTGTTACCCACAGGAAGAAAATTTCTACCGATTGAAATTCAATAAAACGTCCCTTATCTTAATTTCTTGAGAAAAAAAAGTCTTAATTTGAAAAATCGGCCATTAAACTGGACTTATTTCTGACGGAAAATGTCACATCAATTTACGGCTCTAAAACTTCCAGGTTTAAATTCCTGGCAAACTATCCCGGTACATTAATGTTTCTTTTTTTGAGAACTTAGAGAAAGATTCAAGCATTAATATTCAATTAGACTATAGCAAAAGAAAACATCCCTTATATCCGGTTTTTCCCTATTTAAATTGGCCTTGTTTTAGTTTTGAAATGGAATTGTGGACGTCCTGTTACCCACAGGAAGAAAATTTCTTCAAATTGTTATTTATTAGATAGCCTTAAATCTACAAACATTGATATAACAAGGCCTAAATTCATTTTCTAAATTATTTCTTTTTTCAAACAATTCTAATTTGTTGGCAATTCGAATTGTTTAGAATTTTGAATTATGACAACGCCACAATGTGTTTCGAATTTAGTTGGAAGCTATGAGTACATCCACCTGACTCACAGGTGGCACTAAAAACTTAAGGTGGTTAAGTGACATTACATGTCAAGAGTTCACACGTTCTAGCATAGATGGAAAGACAGCAGATGTCAATTAGACAACTAACTTTTGATAGTATTTCAAATTTTAATTGTATATAATATTAAAATTTAATTGTATTTCTTCACATTGTAAATCACTAAAAAGCCTTAAATCTAAAAACGTTGAGAAAACAAGGCCTTATATTGAAAAAACACCCTTTTAAACGGCCTAATTTCTGACGGAAAATGTCACATCAATTTACGGCTCTAAAACTTCCCGGTTTAAATTCCCGGCAAACTATCCCGATACATTAATGTTACTTTTTTTGAGAACTTGGAGAAAGATTCAAACATTAATATTCAATCAGACTATAGCAAAAAAAAACCATCCCTTATATCCGGTGTTTGCTAATTTAAATTGGCCTTGTTTAAACTTTGAAATGGAATTGTGGACGTCCTGTTACCCACAGGAAGAAAATTTCTTCAAATTGTAATTCACTTAAACGTCCCTAATCTTAATTTCTTGAGAAAACTAGGCCTTATTTTGAAAAATCTGTCATTAAACTGGCCTTATTTCAGACGGAAAATGTCACATCAATTTACGGCTCTAAAACCTCCAGGTTTAAATTCCTGGCAAACTATCCTGATACATTAATGTTTCTTTTTTTGAGAACTTGGAGAAAGATTCAAACATTAATATTCAATCAGACTATAGCAAAAAAAAACATCCCTTATATCCGGTTTTTCCCAATTTCAATTGGCCTTGTTTCAGCTTTGAAATGGAATTGTGGACGTCCTGTTCCCCACAGGAAGAAAATTTCTTCAAATTGCAATTCACTTAAACGTCCCTAATCTTAATTTCTTGAGAAAACTAGGCCTTATTTTGAAAAATCGGCCATTAAACTGGCCTTATTTCAGACGGAAAATGTCTCATCAATTTACGGCTCTAAAACTTCCCGGTTTAAATTCCCGGCAAACTATCTCGATACATTAATGTTTCTTTTTTTGAGAGCTTGGAAAAAGATTCAAGCATTAATATTCAATTAAACTATAGCAAAAGAAACCATCCCTTATATCCGGTTTTTTCCAATTTAAATTGTCCTTGTTTTAGCTTTAAAATGGAGTTGTGGACGTCCTGTTACCCACAGGAAGAAAATTTCTTCCGATTGTAATTCACTTAAACGTCTCAAATCTTAATTTCTTGAGAAAACTAGGCCTTATTTTGAAAAATCGGCCATTAAACTGGCCTTATTTCTGACGGAAAATGTCATATCAATTTACGGCTCTTAAACTTCCCGGTTTAAATTCCCGGCAAACTATCCCGGCAAATTAATGTTTCTTTTTTTGAGAACGTGGAGAAAGATTCAAACATTAATATTCAATCAGACTATAGCAAAAGAAAACATCCCTTATATCCGGTTTTTCCCAATTTAAATTGGCCTAGTATTAGCTTTGAAATGGAATTGTGGACGTCCTGTTACCCACAGGAAGAAAATTTCTTCAAATTGCAATTCACTTAAACGTCCCTAATCTTAATTTCTTGAGAAAACTAGGCCTTATTTTGAAAAATCGGCCATTAAACTGGCCTTATTTCAGACGGAAAATGTCACATCAATTTACGGCTCTAAAACTTCCCGGTTTAAATTCCCGGCAAACTATCCCGGCAAATTAATGTTTCTTTTTTTGAGAACGTGGAGAAAGATTCAAACATTAATATTCAATCAGACTATAGCAAAAAAAAACCATCCCTTATATCCGGTTTTTCCCAATTTAAATTGGCCTTGTTTTAACTTTGAAATGGAATTGTGGACGTCCTGTTACCCACAGGAAGAAAATTTCTTCAAATTGTAATTCACATAAACGTCCCTAATCTTAATTTCTTGAGAAAACTAGGCCTTATTTTGAAAAATCGGCCATTAAACTGGCCTTATTTCAGACGGAAAATGTCATATCAATTTACGGCTCTTAAACTTCCCGGTTTAAATTCCCGGCAAACTATCCCGATAAATTAATGTTTTTTTTTGAGAACGTGGAGAAAGATTCAAACATTAATATTCAATCAGACTATAGCAAAGAAAACATCCCTTATATCCGGTTTTTCCCTATTTAAATTGGCCTTGTTTTAACTTTGAAATGGAATTGTGGTCGTCCTGTTACCCACAGGAAGAAAATTTCTTCAAATTGTAATTCACTTAAACGTCCCTTATCTTAATTTCTTGAGAAAACTAAGCCTTATTTTGAAAAATCGGCCAATAAACTGGCCTTATTTCAGACGGAAAATGTCACACCATTTTACGGCTCTAAACCTTCCCGGTTTAAATTCCCGGCAAACTATCCCGACAAATTAATGTTTCTTTTTTTGAGAACGTGGAGAAAGATTCAAACATTAATATTCAATCATACTATAGCAAAAGAAAACATCCCTTATATCCGGTTTTTCCCTATTTAAATTGGCCTTGTTTTAGCTTTGAAATGGAATTGTGGACGTCCTGTTACCCACAGGAAGAAAATTTCTTCAAATTGTTATTTATTAGATAGCCTTAAATCTACAAACATTGATATAACAAGGCCTAAATTCATTTTCTAAATTATTTCTTTTTTCAAACAATTCTTATTTGTTGGCAATTCGAATTGTTTAGAATTTTGAATTAAGACAACGCCACAATGTGTTTCGAATTTAGTAGGAAGCTATGAGTACATCCACCTGACTCACAGGTGGCACTAAAAACTTAAGGTGGTTAAGTGACATTACATGTCAAGAGTTCACACGTTCTAGCATAGATGGAAAGACAGCAGATGTCAATTTGACAACTAACTTTTGATAGTATTTCAAATTTTAATTGTATATAATATTAAAATTTAATTGTATTTCTTCACATTGTAAATCACTAAAAAGCCTTAAATCTAAAAACGTTGAGAAAACAAGGCCTTATATTGAAAAAACACCCTTTTAAACGGCCTAATTTCTGACGGAAAATGTCACATCAATTTACGGCTCTAAAACTTCCCGGTTTAAATTCCCGGCAAACTATCCCGATACATTAATGTTACTTTTTTTGAGAACTTGGAGAAAGATTCAAACATTAATATTCAATCAGACTATAGCAAAAGAAAACATCCCTTATATCCTGTTTTTCCCAATTTAAATTGGCCTTGTTTTAACTTTGAAATGGAATTGTGAACGTCCTGTTACCCACAGGAAGAAAATTTCCTCAAATTGTAATTCACTTAAACGTCCCTAATCTTAATTTCTTGAGAAAACTATGCCTTATTTTGAAAAATCTGTCATTAAACAGGCCTTATTTCAGACGGAAAATGTCACATCTATGTAAGGCTCTAAAACTTCCCGGTTTAAATTCCCGGCAAACTATCCCGATACATAAATGTTTCTTTTTTTGAGAACGTGGGGAATGATTCAAACATTAATATTCAATCAGACTATAGCAAAAGAAAACATCCCTTATATCCTGTTTTTCCCAATTTAAATTGGCCTTGTTTTAACTTTGAAATGGAATTGTGGACGTCCAGTTACCCACAGGAAGAAAATTTCTTCAAATTGTAATTCACTTAAACGTCCCTAATCTTAATTTCTTGAGAAAACTAGGCCTTATTTTGAAAAATCTGTCATTAAACAGGCCTTATTTCAGACGGAAAATGTCTCATCTATTTAAGGCTCTAAAACTTCCCGGTTTAAATTCCCGGCAAACTATCCCGATACATCAATGTTTCTTTTTTTGAGAACGAAGAAAAAGATTCAAACATTAATATTCAATCAGACTATAGCAAAAAAAAACCATCCCTTATATCCGGTTTTTCCCAATTTAAATTGGCCTTGTTTTAACTTTGAAATGGAATTGTGGACGTCCTGTTACCCACAGGAAGAAAATTTCTTCAAATTGTAATTCACATAAACGTCCCTAATCTTAATTTCTTGAGAAAACTAGGCCTTATTTTGAAAAATCGGCCATTAAACTGGCCTTATTTCAGACGGAAAATGTCATATCAATTTACGGCTCTTACACTTCCCGGTTTAAATTCCCGGCAAACTATCCCGATAAATTAATGTTTTTTTTTGAGAACGTGGAGAAAGATTCAAACATTAATATTCAATCAGACTATAGCAAAGAAAACATCCCTTATATCCGGTTTTTCCCTATTTAAATTGGCCTTGTTTTAACTTTGAAATGGAATTGTGGTCGTCCTGTTACCCACAGGAAGAAAATTTCTTCAAATTGTAATTCACTTAAACGTCCCTTATCTTAATTTCTTGAGAAAACTAAGCCTTATTTTGAAAAATCGGCCAATAAACTGGCCTTATTTCAGACGGAAAATGTCACACCATTTTACGGCTCTAAACCTTCCCGGTTTAAATTCCCGGCAAACTATCCCGACAAATTAATGTTTCTTTTTTTGAGAACGTGGAGAAAGATTCAAACATTAATATTCAATCATACTATAGCAAAAGAAAACATCCCTTATATCCGGTTTTTCCCTATTTAAATTGGCCTTGTTTTAGCTTTGAAATGGAATTGTGGACGTCCTGTTACCCACAGGAAGAAAATTTCTTCAAATTGTTATTTATTAGATAGCCTTAAATCTACAAACATTGATATAACAAGGCCTAAATTCATTTTCTAAATTATTTCTTTTTTCAAACAATTCTTATTTGTTGGCAATTCGAATTGTTTAGAATTTTGAATTAAGACAACGCCACAATGTGTTTCGAATTTAGTAGGAAGCTATGAGTACATCCACCTGACTCACAGGTGGCACTAAAAACTTAAGGTGGTTAAGTGACATTACATGTCAAGAGTTCACACGTTCTAGCATAGATGGAAAGACAGCAGATGTCAATTTGACAACTAACTTTTGATAGTATTTCAAATTTTAATTGTATATAATATTAAAATTTAATTGTATTTCTTCACATTGTAAATCACTAAAAAGCCTTAAATCTAAAAACGTTGAGAAAACAAGGCCTTATATTGAAAAAACACCCTTTTAAACGGCCTAATTTCTGACGGAAAATGTCACATCAATTTACAGCTCTAAAACTTCCCGGTTTAAATTCCCGGCAAACTATCCCGATACATTAATGTTACTTTTTTTGAGAACTTGGAGAAAGATTCAAACATTAATATTCAATCAGACTATAGCAAAAGAAAACATCCCTTATATCCTGTTTTTCCCAATTTAAATTGGCCTTGTTTTAACTTTGAAATGGAATTGTGAACGTCCTGTTACCCACAGGAAGAAAATTTCCTCAAATTGTAATTCACTTAAACGTCCCTAATCTTAATTTCTTGAGAAAACTATGCCTTATTTTGAAAAATCTGTCATTAAACAGGCCTTATTTCAGACGGAAAATGTCACATCTATGTAAGGCTCTAAAACTTCCCGGTTTAAATTCCCGGCAAACTATCCCGATACATAAATGTTTCTTTTTTTGAGAACGTGGGGAATGATTCAAACATTAATATTCAATCAGACTATAGCAAAAGAAAACATCCCTTATATCCTGTTTTTCCCAATTTAAATTGGCCTTGTTTTAACTTTGAAATGGAATTGTGGACGTCCAGTTACCCACAGGAAGAAAATTTCTTCAAATTGTAATTCACTTAAACGTCCCTAATCTTAATTTCTTGAGAAAACTAGGCCTTATTTTGAAAAATCTGTCATTAAACAGGCCTTATTTCAGACGGAAAATGTCTCATCTATTTAAGGCTCTAAAACTTCCCGGTTTAAATTCCCGGCAAACTATCCCGATACATCAATGTTTCTTTTTTTGAGAACGAAGAAAAAGATTCAAACATTAATATTCAATCAGACTATAGCAAAAGAAAACATCCCTTATATCCGGTTTTTTCCAATTTAAATTGGCCTTGTTTTAACTTTGAAATGGAATTGTGGACGTCCTGTTACCCACAGGAAGAAAATTTCTTCCGATTGTAATTCAATAAAACGTCAACAATCTTAATTTATTGGAAAAACTAGGCCTTATTTTGAAAAATCTGTCATTAAACAGGCCTTATTTCAGACGGAAAATGTCACATCTATTTAAGGCTCTAAAACTTCCCGGTTTAAATTCCCGGCAAACTATCCCGATACATTAATGTTTCTTTTTTTGAGAACGTGGAGAAAGATTCAAACATTAATATTCAATCAGACTATAGCAAAAGAAAACATCCCTTATATCCGGTTTTTCCCAATTTAAATTGGCCTTGTATTAGCTTTGAAATGGAATTGTGGACGTCCTGTTACCCACAGGAAGAAAATTTCTTCAAATTGTAATTCACTTAAACGTCCCTAATCTTAATTTCTTGAGAAAACTAGGCCTTATTTTGAAAAATCGGCCATTAAACTGGCCTTATTTCAGACGGAAAATGTCACATCAATTTACGGCTCTAAAACTTCCCGGTTTAAAATCCCGGCAAACTATCCCGACAAATTAATGTTTCTATTTTTGAGAACGTGGAGAAAGATTCAAACATTAATATTCAATCAGACTATAGCAAAAAAAAACCATCCCTTATATCCGGTTTTTCCCAATTTAAATTGGCCTTGTTTTAACTTTGAAATGGAATTGTGGACGTCCTGTTACCCACAGGAAGAAAATTTCTTCAAATTGTAATTCACTTAAACGTCCCTAATCTTAATTTCTTGAGAAAACTAGGCCTTATTTTGAAAAATTGGCCATTAAACTGGCCTTATTTCAGACGGAAAATGTCATATCAATTTACGGCTCTTAAACTTCCCGGTTTAAATTCCCGGCAAACTATCCCGATAAATTAATGTTTTTTTTTGAGAACGTGGAGAAAGATTCAAACATTAATATTCAATCAGACTATAGCAAAAGAAAACATCCCTTATATCCGGTTTTCCCAATTTAAATTGGCCTTGTTTTAGATTTGAAATGGAATTGTGGTCGTCCTGTTACCCACAGGAAGAAAATTTCTTCAAATTGTAATTCACTTAAACGTCCCTTATCTTAATTTCTTGAGAAAACTAAGCCTTATTTTGAAAAATCAGCCATTAAACTGGCCTTATTTCAGACGGAAAATGTCACATCAATTTACGGCTCTAAAACTTCCCGGTTTAAATTCCCGGCAAACTATCCCGACAAATTAATGTTTCTTTTTTTGAGAACGTGGAGAAAGATTCAAACATTAATATTCAATCAGACTATAGCAAAAAAAAACCATCCCTTAAATCCGGTTTTTCCCAATTTAAATTGGCCTTGTTTAAACTTTTGAAATGGAATTGTGGACGTCCTGTTACCCACAGGAAGAAAATTTCTTCAAATTATAATTCACTTAAACGTCCCTTATCTTAATTTCTTGAGAAAACTAAGCCTTATTTTGAAAAATCGGCCATTAAACTGGCCTTATTTCAGACGGAAAATGTCACACCATTTTACGGCTCTAAACCTTCCCGGTTTAAATTCCCGGCAAACTATCCCGACAAATTAATGTTTCTTTTTTTGAGAACGTGGAGAAAGATTCAAACATTAATATTCAATCATACTATAGCAAAAGAAAACATCCCTTATATCCGGTTTTTCCCTATTTAAATTGGCCTTGTTTTAGCTTTGAAATGGAATTGTGGACGTCCTGTTACCCACAGGAAGAAAATTTCTTCAAATTGTTATTTATTAGATAGCCTTAAATCTACAAACATTGATATAACAAGGCCTAAATTCATTTTCTAAATTATTTCTTTTTTCAAACAATTCTTATTTGTTGGCAATTCGAATTGTTTAGAATTTTGAATTAAGACAACGCCACAATGTGTTTCGAATTTAGTAGGAAGCTATGAGTACATCCACCTGACTCACAGGTGGCACTAAAAACTTAAGGTGGTTAAGTGACATTACATGTCAAGAGTTCACACGTTCTAGCATAGATGGAAAGACAGCAGATGTCAATTTGACAACTAACTTTTGATAGTATTTCAAATTTTAATTGTATATAATATTAAAATTTAATTGTATTTCTTCACATTGTAAATCACTAAAAAGCCTTAAATCTAAAAACGTTGAGAAAACAAGGCCTTATATTGAAAAAACACCCTTTTAAACGGCCTAATTTCTGACGGAAAATGTCACATCAATTTACGGCTCTAAAACTTCCCGGTTTAAATTCCCGGCAAACTATCCCGATACATTAATGTTACTTTTTTTGAGAACTTGGAGAAAGATTCAAACATTAATATTCAATCAGACTATAGCAAAAGAAAACATCCCTTATATTCTGTTTTTCCCAATTTAAATTGGCCTTGTTTAAACTTTGAAATGGAATTGTGGACGTCCTGTTACCCACAGGAAGAAAATTTCCTCAAATTGTAATTCACTTAAACGTCCCTAATCTTAATTTCTTGAGAAAACTATGCCTTATTTTGAAAAATCTGTCATTAAACAGGCCTTATTTCAGACGGAAAATGTCACATCTATGTAAGGCTCTAAAACTTCCCGGTTTAAAATCCCGGCAAACTATCCCGATACATAAATGTTTCTTTTTTTGAGAACGTGGGGAATGATTCAAACATTAATATTCAATCAGACTATAGCAAAAGAAAACATCCCTTATATCCTGTTTTTCCCAATTTAAATTGGCCTTGTTTTAACTTTGAAATGGAATTGTGGACGTCCAGTTACCCACAGGAAGAAAATTTCTTCAAATTGTAATTCACTTAAACGTCCCTAATCTTAATTTCTTGAGAAAACTAGGCCTTATTTTGAAAAATCTGTCATTAAACAGGCCTTATTTCAGACGGAAAATGTCTCATCTATTTAAGGCTCTAAAACTTCCCGGTTTAAATTCCCGGCAAACTATCCCGATACATCAATGTTTCTTTTTTTGAGAACGAAGAAAAAGATTCAAACATTAATATTCAATCAGACTATAGCAAAAGAAAACATCCCTTATATCCGGTTTTTTCCAATTTAAATTGGCCTTGTTTTAATTTTGAAATGGAATTGTGGACGTCCTGTTACCCACAGGAAGAAAATTTCTTCCGATTGTAATTCAATAAAACGTCAACAATCTTAATTTATTGGAAAAACTAGGCCTTATTTTGAAAAATCTGTCATTAAACAGGCCTTATTTCAGACGGAAAATGTCACATCTATTTAAGGCTCTAAAACTTCCCGGTTTAAATTCCCGGCAAACTATCCCGATAAATTAATGTTTTTTTTTTTTTGAGAACGTGGAGAAAGATTCAAACATTAATATTCAATCAGACTATAGCAAAAAAAACCATCCCTTATATCCGGTTTTTCCCAATTTAAATTGGCATTGTTTTAGCTTTGAAATGGAATTGTGGACATCCTGTTTCCCACAGGAAGAAAATTTCTTCAAATTGTAATTCACTTAAACGTCCCTTATCTTAATTTCTTGAGAAAACTAGGCCTTATTTTGAAAAATCTGTCATTAAACAGGCCTTATTTCAGACGGAATATGTCACATTAATCTACGGCTCTAAAACTACCAGGTTTAAACTCCTGGCAAACTATCCCGATACATTAATGTTTCTTTTTTTGAGAACTTGGAGAAAGATTCAAACATTAATATTCAATCAGACTATAGCAAAAAAAAACCATCCCATAAATCCGGTTTTTCCCAATTTAAATTGGCCTTGTTTAAACTTTTGAAATGGAATTGTGGACGTCCTGTTACCCACAGGAAGAAAATTTCTTCAAATTATAATTCACTTAAACGTCCCTTATCTTAATTTCTTGAGAAAACTAAGCCTTATTTTGAAAAATCGGCCATTAAACTGGCCTTATTTCAGACGGAAAATGTCACATCAATTCACGGCTCTAAAACCTCCAGGTATAAATTTCTGGCACACTATCCCGGTACATTAATGTTTCTTTTTTTGAGAACGTGGAGAAAGATTCAAACATTAATATTCAATCATACTATAGCAAAAGAAAACATCCCTTATATCCGGTTTTTCCCTATTTAAATTGGCCTTGTTTTAGCTTTGAAATGGAATTGTGGGCGTCCTGTTACCCACAGGATGAAAATTTCTTCAAATTGTTATTTATTAGATAGCCTTAAATCTACAAACATTGATATAACAAGGCCTAAATTCATTTTCTAAATTATTTCTTTTTTCAAACAATTCTAATTTGTTGGCAATTCGAATTGTTTAGAATTTTGAATTAAGACAACGCCACAATGTGTTTCGAATTTAGTTGGAAGCTATGAGTACATCCACCTGACTCACAGGTGGCACTAAAAACTTAAGGTGGTTAAGTGACATTACATGTCAAGAGTTCACACGTTCTAGCATAGATGGAAAGACAGCAGATGTCAATTTGACAACTAACTTTTGATAGTATTTCAAATTTTAATTGTATATAATATTAAAATTTAATTGTATTTCTTCACATTGTAAATCAATAAAAAGCCTTAAATCTAAAAACGTTGAGAAAACAAGGCCTTATATTGAAAAAACACCCTTTTAAACGGCCTAATTTCTGACGGAAAATGTCACATCTATTTAAGGCTCTAAAACTTCCCGGTTTAAATTCCCGGCAAACTATCCCGATACATTAATGTTTCTTTTTTTGAGAACGTGGAGAAAGATTCAAACATTAATATTCAATCAGACTATAGCAAAAAAAACAATCCCTAATATCCTGTTTTTCCCAATTTTAATTGTCCTTGTTTTAGCTTTGAAATGGAATTGTGGACGTCCTGTTACCCACAGGAAGAAAATTTCTTCCGATTGTAATTCAATAAAACGTCCCTTATCCTAATTTCTTGAGATAACTAAGCCTTATTTTGAAAAATCGGCCATTAAACTGGCCTTTTTTCAGACGGAAAATGTCACATCAATTTAAGGCTCTAAAACCTCTAGGTTTAAATTCCTGGCAAACTATCCTGATACATTAATGTTTCTTTTTTTGAGAACGTGGAGAAAGATTCAAACATTAATATTCAATCAGACTATAGCAAAAAAAACAATCCCTAATATCCTGTTTTTCCCAATTTTAATTGTCCTTGTTTTAGCTTTGAAATGGAATTGTGGACGTCCTGTTACCCACAGGAAGAAAATTTCTTCCGATTGTAATTCAATAAAACGTCCCTTATCCTAATTTCTTGAGATAACTAAGCCTTATTTTGAAAAATCGGCCATTAAACTGGCCTTTTTTCAGACGGAAAATGTCACATCAATTTACGGCTCTAAAACCTCTAGGTTTAAATTCCTGGCAAACTATCCTGATACATTAATGTTTCTTTATTTGAGAACTTGGAGAAAGATTCAAACATTAATATTCAATCAGACTATAGCTAAAAAAAACCATCCCTTATATCCGGTTTTTCCCAATTTAAATTGGCATTGTTTTAGCTTTGAAATGGAATTGTGGACGTCCTCTTACCCACAGGAAGAAAATTTCTTCAAATTGTAATTCACTTAAACGTCCCTAATCTTAATTTCTTGAGAAAACTAGGCCTTATTTTGAAAAATCTGTCATTAAACAGGCCTTATTTCAGACGGAAAATGTCACATTAATCTACGGCTCTAAAACTACCAGGTTTAAACTCCTGGCAAACTATCCCGATACATTAATGTTTCTTTTTTTGAGAACTTGGAGAAAGATTCAAACATTAATATTCAATCAGACTATAGCAAAAAAAACCATCCCTTATATCCGGTTTTTCCCAATTTAAATTGGCATTGTTTTAGCTTTGAAATGGAATTGTGGACGTCCTGTTACCCACAGGAAGAAAATTTCTTCAAATTATAATTCACTTAAACGTCCCTTATCTTAATTTCTTGAGAAAACTAAGCCTTATTTTGAAAAATCGGCCATTAAACTGGCCTTATTTCAGACGGAAAATGTCACATCAATTCACGGCTCTAAAACCTCCAGGTATAAATTTCTGGCACACTATCCCGGTACATTAATGTTTCTTTTTTTGAGAACGTGGAGAAAGATTCAAGCATGAATATTCAATTAGACTATAGCAAAAGAAAACATCCCTTATATCCGGTTTTTCCCTATTTAAATTGGCCTTGTTTAAACTTTTGAAATGGAATTGTGGACGTCCTGTTACCCACAGGAAGAAAATTTCTTCAAATTGTAATTCACTTAAACGTCCCTAATCTTAATTTCTTGAGAAAACTAGGCCTTATTTTGAAAAATCTGTCATTAAACAGGCCTTATTTCAGAAGGAAAATGTCACATTAATTTACGGCTCTAAAACTACCAGGTTTAAACTCCTGGCACACTATCCCGATACATTAATGTTTCATTTTTTGAGAACTTGGAGAAAGATTCAAACATTAATATTCAATCAGACTATAGCAAAAAAAACCATCCCTTATATCCGGTTTTTCCCAATTTAAATTGGCCTTGTTTAAACTTTTGAAATGGAATTGTGGACGTCCTGTTACCCACAGGAAGAAAATTTCTTCAAATTGTAATTCACTTAAACGTCCCTAATCTTAATTTCTTGAGAAAACTAGGCCTTATTTTGAAAAATCTGTCATTAAACAGGCCTTATTTAAGACGGAAAATGTCATATCCATTTACGGCTCTAAAACTTCCCGGTTTAAACTCCCGGCAAACTATCCCGATACATTAATGTTTCTTTTTTTGAGAGCTTGGAGAAAGATTCAAGCATTAATATTCAATTAAACTATAGCAAAAGAAACCGTCCCTTATATCCGGTTTTTTCCAATTTAAATTGTCCTTGTTTTAGCTTTAAAATGGAGTTGTGGACGTCCTGTTACCCACAGGATGAAAATTTCTTCAAATTGTAATTCACTTAAACGTCCCATATCTTAATTTCTTGAGAAAACTAGGCCTTATTTTGAAAAATCTGTCATTAAACAGGCCTTATTTCAGACGGAATATGTCACATTAATCTACGGCTCTAAAACTACCAGGTTTAAACTCCTGGCAAACTATCCCGATACATTAATGTTTCTTTTTTTGAGAACTTGGAGAAAGATTCAAACATTAATATTCAATCAGACTATAGCAAAAAAAAACCATCCCTTATATCCGGTTTTTCCCAATTTAAATTGGCATTGTTTTAGCTTTGAAATGGAATTGTGGACGTCCTCTTACCCACAGAAAGAAAATTACTTCAAATTGTAATTCACTTAAACGTCCCTAATCTTAATTTCTTGAGAAAACGAGGCCTTATTTTGAAAAAACGGGCATTAAACTGGCCTTATTTCAGACGGAAAATGTCACATCAATTTACGGCTCTAAACCTTCCCGGTTTAAATTCCCGGCAAACTATCCCGATAAATTAATGTTTTTTTTTTTTTTTGAGAACGTGGAGAAAGATTCAAACATTAATATTCAATCAGACTATAGCAAAAAAAACCATCCCTTATATCCGGTTTTTCCCAATTTAAATTGGCATTGTTTTAGCTTTGAAATGGAATTGTGGACGTCCTGTTTCCCACAGGAAGAAAATTTCTTAAAATTGTAATTCACTTAAACGTCCCTTATCTTAATTTCTTGAGAAAACTAGGCCTTATTTTGAAAAATCTGTCATTAAACAGGCCTTATTTCAGACGGAATATGTCACATTAATCTACGGCTCTAAAACTACCAGGTTTAAACTCCTGGCAAACTATCCCGATACATTAATGTTTCTTTTTTTGAGAACTTGGAGAAAGATTCAAACATTAATATTCAATCAGACTATAGCAAAAAAAAACCATCCCTTATATCCGGTTTTTCCCAATTTAAATTGGCATTGTTTTAGCTTTGAAATGGAATTGTGGACGTCCTCTTACCCACAGGAAGAAAATTTCTTCAAATTATAATTCACTTAAACGTCCCTTATCTTAATTTCTAGAGAAAACTAGGTCTTATTTTGAAAAATCTGTCATTAAACAGGCCTTATTTCAGACGGAAAATGTCTCATCTATGTAAGGCTCTAAAACTTCCCGGTTTAAAATCCCGGCAAACTATCCCGATACATAAATGTTTCTTTTTTTGAGAACGTGGGGAATGATTCAAACATTAATATTCAATCAGACTATAGCAAAAGAAAACATCCCTTATATCCTGTTTTTCCCAATTTAAATTGGCCTTGTTTTAATTTTGAAATGGAATTGTGGACGTCCAGTTACCCACAGGAAGAAAATTTCTTCAAATTGTAATTCACTTAAACGTCCCTAATCTTAATTTCTTGAGAAAACTAGGCCTTATTTTGAAAAATCTGTCATTAAACAGGCCTTATTTCAGACGGAAAATGTCTCATCTATTTAAGGCTCTAAAACTTCCCGGTTTAAATTCCCGGCAAACTATCCCGATACATCAATGTTTCTTTTTTTGAGAACGAAGAAAAAGATTCAAACATTAATATTCAATCAGACTATAGCAAAAGAAAACATCCCTTATATCCGGTTTTTCCCAATTTAAATTGGCCTTGTTTTAGCTTTGAAATTGAATTGTGGACGTCCAGTTACCCACTGGAAGAAAATTTCTACCGACTGAAATTCAATAAAACGTCCCTTATCTTAATTTCTTGAGAAAAATAAGTCTTAATTTGAAAAATCGGCCATTAAACTGGCCTTATTTCCGACGGAAAATGTCACATAATTTACGGCTCTAAAACCTCTAGGTTTAAATTCCTTGCAAACTATCCTGATACATTAGTGTTTCTTTTTTTGAGAACGTGGAGAAAGATTCAAACATTAATATTCAATCAGACTATAGCAAAAGAAAACATCCCTTATATCCGGTTTTTTCCAATTTAAATTGGCCTTGTTTTAATTTTGAAATGGAATTGTGGACGTCCTGTTACCCACAGGAAGAAAATTTCTTCCGATTGTAATTCAATAAAACGTCAACAATCTTAATTTATTGGAAAAACTAGGCCTTATTTTGAAAAATCTGTCATTAAACAGGCCTTATTTCAGACGGAAAATGTCACATCTATTTAAGGCTCTAAAACTTCCCGGTTTAAATTCCCGGCAAACTATCCCGATAAATTAATGTTTTTTTTTTTTTGAGAACGTGGAGAAAGATTCAAACATTAATATTCAATCAGACTATAGCAAAAAAAACCATCCCTTATATCCGGTTTTTCCCAATTTAAATTGGCATTGTTTTAGCTTTGAAATGGAATTGTGGACATCCTGTTTCCCACAGGAAGAAAATTTCTTCAAATTGTAATTCACTTAAACGTCCCTTATCTTAATTTCTTGAGAAAACTAGGCCTTATTTTGAAAAATCTGTCATTAAACAGGCCTTATTTCAGACGGAATATGTCACATTAATCTACGGCTCTAAAACTACCAGGTTTAAACTCCTGGCAAACTATCCCGATACATTAATGTTTCTTTTTTTGAGAACTTGGAGAAAGATTCAAACATTAATATTCAATCAGACTATAGCAAAAAAAAACCATCCCTTAAATCCGGTTTTTCCCAATTTAAATTGGCCTTGTTTAAACTTTTGAAATGGAATTGTGGACGTCCTGTTACCCACAGGAAGAAAATTTCTTCAAATTATAATTCACTTAAACGTCCCTTATCTTAATTTCTTGAGAAAACTAAGCCTTATTTTGAAAAATCGGCCATTAAACTGGCCTTATTTCAGACGGAAAATGTCACATCAATTCACGGCTCTAAAACCTCCAGGTATAAATTTCTGGCACACTATCCCGGTACATTAATGTTTCTTTTTTTGAGAACGTGGAGAAAGATTCAAACATTAATATTCAATCATACTATAGCAAAAGAAAACATCCCTTATATCCGGTTTTTCCCTATTTAAATTGGCCTTGTTTTAGCTTTGAAATGGAATTGTGGACGTCCTGTTACCCACAGGAAGAAAATTTCTTCAAATTGTTATTTATTAGATAGCCTTAAATCTACAAACATTGATATAACAAGGCCTAAATTCATTTTCTAAATTATTTCTTTTTTCAAACAATTCTAATTTGTTGGCAATTCGAATTGTTTAGAATTTTGAATTAAGACAACGCCACAATGTGTTTCGAATTTAGTTGGAAGCTATGAGTACATCCACCTGACTCACAGGTGGCACTAAAAACTTAAGGTGGTTAAGTGACATTACATGTCAAGAGTTCACACGTTCTAGCATAGATGGAAAGACAGCAGATGTCAATTTGACAACTAACTTTTGATAGTATTTCAAATTTTAATTGTATATAATATTAAAATTTAATTGTATTTCTTCACATTGTAAATCACTAAAAAGCCTTAAATCTAAAAACGTTGAGAAAACAAGGCCTTATATTGAAAAAACACCCTTTTAAACGGCCTAATTTCTGACGGAAAATGTCACATCTATTTAAGGCTCTAAAACTTCCCGGTTTAAATTCCCGGCAAACTATCCCGATACATTAATGTTTCTTTTTTTGAGAACGTGGAGAAAGATTCAAACATTAATATTCAATCAGACTATAGCAAAAAAAACAATCCCTAATATCCTGTTTTTCCCAATTTTAATTGTCCTTGTTTTAGCTTTGAAATGGAATTGTGGACGTCCTGTTACCCACAGGAAGAAAATTTCTTCCGATTGTAATTCAATAAAACGTCCCTTATCCTAATTTCTTGAGATAACTAAGCCTTATTTTGAAAAATCGGCCATTAAACTGGCCTTTTTTCAGACGGAAAATGTCACATCAATTCACGGCTCTAAAACTTCCAGGTTTAAATTCCTGGCAAACAATCCCGGTACATAAATGTTTCTTTTTTTGAGAACTTAGAGAAAGATTCAAGCATTAATATTCAATTAGACTATAGCAAAAGAAAACATCCCTTATATCCGGTTTTCCCAATTTAAATTGGCCTTGTTTTAGATTTGAAATGGAATTGTGGTCGTCCTGTTACCCACAGGAAGAAAATTTCTTCAAATTGTTATTTATTAGATAGCCTTAAATCTACAAACATTGATATAACAAGGCCTAAATTCATTTTCTAAATTATTTCTTTTTTCAAACAATTCTAATTTGTTCGCAATTCGAATTATTTAGAATTTTGAATTAAGACAACGCCACAATGTGTTTCGAATTTAGTTGGAAGCTATGAGTACATCCACCTGACTCACAGGTGGCACTAAAAACTTAAGGTGGTTAAGTGACATTACATGTCAAGAGTTCACACGTTCTAGCATAGATGGAAAGACAGCAGATGTCAATTTGACAACTAACTTTTGATAGTATTTTTAATTGTATTTCTTCACATTGTAAATCACTAAAAAGCCTTAAATCTAAAAACGTTGAGAAAACAAGGCCTTATATTGAAAAAACACCCTTTTAAACGGCCTAATTTCTGACGGAAAATGTCACATCAATTTACGGCTCTAAAACTTCCCGGTTTAAATTCCCGGCAAACTATCCCGATACATTAATGTTACTTTTTTTGAGAACTTGGAGAAAGATTCAAACATTAATATTCAATCAGACTATAGCAAAAAAAAACCATCCCTTATATCCGGTGTTTGCTAATTTAAATTGGCCTTGTTTAAACTTTGAAATGGAATTGTGGACGTCCTGTTACCCACAGGAAGAAAATTTCTTCCGATTGTAATTCAATAAAACGTCAACAATCTTAATTTATTGGAAAAACTAGGCCTTATTTTGAAAAATCTGTCATTAAACAGGCCTTATTTCAGACGGAAAATGTCACATCTATTTAAGGCTCTAAAACTACCCGGTTTAAATTCCCGGCAAACTATCCCGATACATTAATGTTTCTTTTTTTGAGAACGTGGGAAAAGATTCAAACATTAATATTCAATCAGACTATAGCAAAAGAAAACATCCCTTATATCCTGTTTTTCCCAATTTAAATTGTCCTTGTTTTAGCTTTAAAATGGAGTTGTGGACGTCCTGTTACCCACAGGAAGAAAATTTCTTCAAATTGTAATTCACTTAAACGTCCCTAATCTTAATTTCTTGAGAAAACTAGGCCTTATTTTGAAAAATCGGCCATTAAACTGGCCTTATTTCAGACGGAAAATGTCACATCAATTTACGGCTCTAAAACTTCCCGGTTTAAATTCCCGGCAAACTATCCCGATAAATTAATGTTTCTTTTTTTGAGAACGTGGAGAAAGATTCAAACATTAATATTCAATCAGACTATAGCAAAAGAAAACATCCCTTATATCCGGTTTTTCCCAATTTAAATTGGCCTTGTATTAGCTTTGAAATGGAATTGTGGACGTCCTGTTACCCACAGGAAGAAAATTTCTTCAAATTGTAATTCACTTAAACGTCCCTAATCTTAATTTCTTGAGAAAACTAGGCCTTATTTAGAAAAATCGGCCATTAAACTGGCCTTATTTCAGACGGAAAATGTCACATCAATTTACGGCTCTAAAACTTCCCGGATTAAATTCCCGGCAAACTATCCCGACAAATTAATGTTTCTTTTTTTGAGAACGTGGAGAAAGATTCAAACATTAATATTCAATCAGACTATAGCAAAAAAAAACCATCCCTTATATCCGGTTTTTCCCAATTTAAATTGGCATTGTTTTAGCTTTGAAATGGAATTGTGGACGTCCTCTTACCCACAGGAAGAAAATTTCTTCAAATTGTAATTCACTTAAACGTCCCTTATCTTAATTTCTAGAGAAAACTAGGTCTTATTTTGAAAAATCTGTCAATAAACAGGCCTTATTTCAGACGGAAAATGTCTCATCTATTTAAGGCTCTAAAACTTCCCGGTTTAAATTTCCGGCAAACTATCCCGATACATTAATGTTTCTTTTTTTGAGAACGTGGAAAAAGATTCAAACATTAATATTCAATCAGACTATAGCAAAAAAAACCATCCCTTATATCCGGTTTTTCCCAATTTAAATTGGCCTTGTTTAAACTTTTGAAATGGAATTGTGGACGTCCTGTTACCCACAGGAAGAAAATTTCTTCAAATTGTAATTCACTTAAACGTCCCTAATCTTAATTTCTTGAGAAAACTAGGCCTTATTTTGAAAAATCTGTCATTAAACAGGCCTTATTTCAGACGGAAAATGTCACATTAATTTACGGCTCTAAAACTACCAGGTTTAAACTCCTGGCAAACTATCCCGATACATTAATGTTTCTTTTTTTGAGAACTTGGAGAAAGATTCAAACATTAATATTAAATCAGACTATAGCAAAAAAAACCATCCCTTAAATCCGGTTTTTCCCAATTTAAATTGGCCTTGTTTAAACTTTTGAAATGGAATTGTGGACGTCCTGTTACCCACAGGAAGAAAATTTCTTCAAATTGTAATTCACTTAAACGTCCCTAATCTTAATTTCTTGAGAAAACTAGGCCTTATTTTGAAAAATCTGTCATTAAACAGGCCTTATTTCAGACGGAAAATGTCATATCCATTTACGGCTCTAAAACTTCCAGGTTTAAATTCCTGGCAAACTATCCCGATACATTAATGTTTTTTTTTTTTGAGAACTTGGAGAATGATTCAAACATTAATTTTCAATCAGACTATAGCAAAAGAAAACATCCCTTATATCCGGTTTTTTCCAATTTAAATTGTCCTTGTTTTAGCTTTAAAATGGAGTTGTGGACGTCCTGTTACCCACAGGAAGAAAATTTCTTCCGATTGTAATTCACTCAAACGTCCCCAATCTTAATTTCTTGAGAAAACTAGGCCTTATTTTGAAAAATCGGCCATTAAACTGGCCTTATTTCAGACGGAAAATGTCATATCAATTTACGGCTCTTAAACTTCCCGGTTTAAATTCCCGGCAAACTATCCCGATAAATTAATGTTTCTTTTTTTGAGAACGTGGAGAAAGATTCAAACATTAATATTCAATCAGACTATAGCAAAAGAAAACATCCCTTATATCCGGTTTTTCCCAATTTAAATTGGCCTTGTATTAGCATTGAAATGGAATTGTGGACGTCCTGTTACCCACAGGAAGAAAATTTCTTCAAATTGTAATTCACTTAAACGTCCCTAATCTTAATTTCTTGAGAAAACTAGGCCTTATTTTGAAAAATCGGCCATTAAACTGGCCTTATTTCAGACGGAAAATGTCACATCAATTTACGGCTCTAAAACTTCCCGGTTTAAATTCCCGGCAAACTATCCCGACAAATTAATGTTTCTTTTTTTGAGAACGTGGAGAAAGATTCAAACATTAATATTCAATCAGACTATAGCAAAAAAAAACCATCCCTTATATCCGGTTTTTCCCAATTTAAATTGGCCTTGTTTTAAATTTGAAATGGAATTGTGGACGTCCTGTTACCCACAGGAAGAAAATTTCTTCAAATTGTAATTCACTTAAACGTCCCTAATCTTAATTTCTTGAGAAAACTAGGCCTTATTTTGAAAAATCGGCCATTAAACTGGCCTTATTTCAGACGGAAAATGTCATATCAATTTACGGCTCTTAAACTTCCCGGTTTAAATTCCCGGCAAACTATCCCGATAAATTAATGTTTTTTTTTGAGAACGTGGAGAAAGATTCAAACATTAATATTCAATCAGACTATAGCAAAAGAAAACATCCCTTATATCCGGTTTTCCCAATTTAAATTGGCCTTGTTTTAGATTTGAAATGGAATTGTGGTCGTCCTGTTACCCACAGGAAGAAAATTTCTTCAAATTGTTATTTATTAGATAGCCTTAAATCTACAAACATTGATATAACAAGGCCTAAATTCATTTTCTAAATTATTTCTTTTTTCAAACAATTCTAATTTGTTCGCAATTCGAATTATTTAGAATTTTGAATTAAGACAACGCCACAATGTGTTTCGAATTTAGTTGGAAGCTATGAGTACATCCACCTGACTCACAGGTGGCACTAAAAACTTAAGGTGGTTAAGTGACATTACATGTCAAGAGTTCACACGTTCTAGCATAGATGGAAAGACAGCAGATGTCAATTTGACAACTAACTTTTGATAGTATTTTTAATTGTATTTCTTCACATTGTAAATCACTAAAAAGCCTTAAATCTAAAAACGTTGAGAAAACAAGGCCTTATATTGAAAAAACACCCTTTTAAACGGCCTAATTTCTGACGGAAAATGTCACATCAATTTACGGCTCTAAAACTTCCCGGTTTAAATTCCCGGCAAACTATCCCGATACATTAATGTTACTTTTTTTGAGAACTTGGAGAAAGATTCAAACATTAATATTCAATCAGACTATAGCAAAAAAAAACCATCCCTTATATCCGGTGTTTGCTAATTTAAATTGGCCTTGTTTAAACTTTGAAAAGGAATTGTGGACGTCCTGTTACCCACAGGAAGAAAATTTCTTCAAATTGTAATTCACTTAAACGTCCCTAATCTTAATTTCTTGAAAAAACTAGGCCTTATTTTGAAAAATCTGTCATTAAACAGGCCTTATTTCAGACGGAAAATGTCACATCTATTTAAGGCTCTAAAACTTCCCGGTTTAAATTCCCGGCAAACTATCCCGATACATTTATGTTTCTTTTTTTGAGAACGTGGAAAAAGATTCAAACATTAATATTCAATCAGACTATAGCAAAAGAAAACATCCCTTATATCCGGTTTTTCCCAATTTAAATTGGCCTTGTTTTAGCTTTGAAATGGAATTGTGGACGTCCTGTTACCCACAGGAAGAAAATTTCTACCGACTGAAATTCAATAAAACGTCCCTTATCTTAATTTCTTGAGAAAAATAAGTCTTAATTTGAAAAATCGGCCATTAAACTGGCCTTATTACCGACGGAAAATGTCACATAATTTACGGCTCTAAAACCTCTAGGTTTAAATTCCTTGCAAACTATCCTGATACATTAATGTTTCTTTTTTTGAGAACGTGGAGAAAGATTCAAACATTAATATTCAATCAGACTATAGCAAAAGAAAACATCCCTTATATCCGGTTTTTTCCAATTTAAATTGGCCTTGTTTTAACTTTGAAATGGAATTGTGGACGTCCTGTTACCCACAGGAAGAAAATTTCTTCCGATTGTAATTCAATAAAACGTCAACAATCTTAATTTATTGGAAAAACTAGGCCTTATTTTGAAAAATCTGTCATTAAACAGGCCTTATTTCAGACGGAAAATGTCACATCTATTTAAGGCTCTAAAACTTCCCGGTTTAAATTCCCGGCAAACTATCCCGATACATTAATGTTTCTTTTTTTGAGAACGTGGAGAAAGATTCAAACATTAATATTCAATCAGACTATAGCAAAAAAAACAATCCCTAATATCCTGTTTTTCCCAATTTTAATTGTCCTTGTTTTAGCTTTGAAATGGAATTGTGGACGTCCTGTTACCCACAGGAAGAAAATTTCTATCGATTGTAATTCAATAAAACGTCCCTTATCCTAATTTCTTGAGATAATTAAGCCTTATTTTGAAAAATCGGCCATTAAACTGGCCTTTTTTCAGACGGAAAATGTCACATCAATTTACGGCTCTAAAACCTCTAGGTTTAAATTCCTGGCAAACTATCCTGATACATTAATGTTTCTTTATTTGAGAACTTGGAGAAAGATTCAAACATTAATATTCAATCAGACTATAGCTAAAAAAAACCATCCCTTATATCCGGTTTTTCCCAATTTAAATTGGCATTGTTTTAGCTTTGAAATGGAATTGTGGACGTCCTCTTACCCACAGGAAGAAAATTTCTTCAAATTGTAATTCACTTAAACGTCCCTAATCTTAATTTCTTGAGAAAACTAGGCCTTATTTTGAAAAATCTGTCATTAAACAGGCCTTATTTCAGAAGGAAAATGTCACATTAATTTACGGCTCTAAAACTACCAGGTTTAAACTCCTGGCAAACTATCCCGATACATTAATGTTTCTTTTTTTGAGAACTTGGAGAAAGATTCTAACATTATTATTCAATCAGACTATAGCAAAAAAAACCATCCCTTAAATCCGGTTTTTCCCAATTTAAATTGGCCTTGTTTAAACTTTTGAAATGGAATTGTGGACGTCCTGTTACCCACAGGAAAAAAATTTCTTCAAATTGTAATTCACTTAAACGTCCCTAATCTTAATTTCTTGAGAAAACTAGGCCTTATTTTGAAAAATCTGTCATTAAACAGGCCTTATTTAAGACGGAAAATGTCATATCCATTTACGGCTCTAAAACTTCCCGGTTTAAACTCCCGGCAAACTATCCCGATACATTAATGTTTCTTTTTTTGAGAGCTTGGAGAAAGATTCAAGCATTAATATTCAATTAAACTATAGCAAAAGAAACCATCCCTTATATCCGGTTTTTTCCAATTTAAATTGTCCTTGTTTTAGCTTTAAAATGGAGTTGTGGACGTCCTGTTACCCACAGGATGAAAATTTCTTCAAATTGTAATTCACTTAAACGTCCCTAATCTTAATTTCTTGAGAAAACTAGGCCTTATTTTGAAAAATCGGCCATTAAACTGGCCTTATTTCAGACGGAAAATGTCACATTAATTTACGGCTCTAAAACTTCCAGGTTTAAATTCCTGGCAAACTATCCTGATACATTAATGTTTCTTTTTTTGAGAACTTGGAGAAAGATTCAAACATTAATATTCAATCAGACTATAGCAAATGAAAACATCCCTTATATCCGGTTTTTTCCAATTTAAATTGTCCTTGTTTTAGCTTTAAAATGGAGTTGTGGACGTCCTGTTACCCACAGGAAGAAAATTTCTTCAAATTGTAATTCACTTAAACGTCCCTAATCTTAATTTCTTGAGAAAACTAGGCCTTATTTTGAAAAATCGGCCATTAAACAGGCCTTATTTCAGACGGAAAATGTCACATCAATTTACGGCTCTAAAACTTCCGGTTTAAATTCCCGGCAAACTATCTCGATACATTAATGTTTCTTTTTTTGAGAGCTTGGAAAAAGATTCAAGCATTAATATTCAATTAAACTATAGCAAAAGGAACCATCCCTTATATCCGGTTTTTTCCAATTTAAATTGTCCTTGTTTTAGCTTTAAAATGGAGTTGTGGACGTCCTGTTACCCACAGGAAGAAAATTTCTTCAAATTGTAATTCACTTAAACGTCCCTAATCTTAATTTCTTGAGAAAACTAGGCCTTATTTTGAAAAATCTGTCATTAAACAGGCCTTATTTCAGACGGAAAATGTCACATTAATATACGGCTCTAAAACTACCAGGTTTAAACTCCTGGCAAACTATCCCGATACATTAATGTTTCTTTTTTTGAGAACTTGGAGAAACATTCAAACATTAATATTCAATCAGACTATAGCAAAAAAAAACCATCCCTTATATCCGGTTTTTCCCAATTTAAATTGGCTTTGTTTTAGCTTTGAAATGGAATTGTGGACGTCCTGTTACCCACAGGAAGAAAATTTCTTCAAATTGTAATTCACTTAAACGTCCCTTATCTTAATTTCTTGAGAAAACTAGGCCTTATTTTGAAAAATCTGTCATTAAACAGGCCTTATTTCAGACGGAAAATGTCACATCTATTTAAGGCTCTAAAACTTCCGGGTTTAAATTCCCGGCAAACTATCCCGCTAAATAATAATTCTTTTTATAAGAACGTGGAGTAAGATTCAAACATTAATATTCACTCAGACTATAGCAAAAAAAACCATCCCTTATATCCGGTTTTTCCCAATTTAAATTGGCCTTGTTTTAGCTTTGAAATGGAATTGTGGACGTCCTGTTACCCACAGGAAGAAAATTTCTTCAAATTGTAATTCACTTAAACGTCCCCAATCTTAATTTCTTGAGAAAACTAAGCCTCATATTGAAAAATCGGCCATTAAACTAGCTTTATTTCAGACGGAAAATGTCACATCAATTTACGGCTCTAAAACCTCCAGGTTTAAATTCCTGGCAAACTATCCTGATACATTAATGTTTCTTTTTTTGAGAACTTGGAGAAAGATTCAAACATTAATATTCAATCAGACTATAGCAAAAAAAAACATCCCTTATATCCGGTTTTTCCCAATTTCAATTGGCCTTGTTTCAGCTTTGAAATGGAATTGTGGACGTCCTGTTACCCACAGGAAGAAAATTTCTTCAAATTGTAATTCACTTAAACGTCCCTAATCTTAATTTCTTGAGAAAACTAGGCCTTATTTTGAAAAATCGGCCATTAAACTGGCCTTATTTCAGACGGAAAATGTCACATCAATTTACGGCTCTAAAACTACCGGTTTAAATTCCCGGCAAACTATCTCGATACATTAATGTTTCTTTTTTTGAGAGCTTGGAAAAAGATTCAAGCATTAATATTCAATTAAACTATAGCAAAAGGAACCATCCCTTATATCCGGTTTTTTCCAATTTAAATTGTCCTTGTTTTAGCTTTAAAATGGAGTTGTGGACGTCCTGTTACCCACAGGAAGAAAATTTCTTCAAATTGTAATTCACTTAAACGTCCCTAATCTTAATTTCTTGAGAAAACTAGGCCTTATTTTGAAAAATCTGTCATTAAACAGGCCTTATTTAAGACGGAAAATGTCATATCCATTTACGGCTCTAAAACTTCCCGGTTTAAACTCCCGGCAAACTATCCCGATACATTAATGTTTCTTTTTTTGAGAGCTTGGAGAAAGATTCAAGCATTAATATTCAATTAAACTATAGCAAAAGAAACCATCCCTTATATCCGGTTTTTTCCAATTTAAATTGTCCTTGTTTTAGCTTTAAAATGGAGTTGTGGACGTCCTGTTACCCACAGGATGAAAATTTCTTCAAATTGTAAATCACTTAAATGTCCCTTATCTTAATTTCTTGAGAAAACTAGGCCTTATTTTGAAAAATCTGTCATTAAACAGGCCTTATTTCAGACGGAAAATGTCACATCTATTTAAGGCTCTAAAACTTCCGGGTTTAAATTCCCGGCAAACTATCCCGCTAAATAATAATTCTTTTTATAAGAACGTGGAGTAAGATTCAAACATTAATATTCAATCAGACTATAGCAAAAAAAACCATCCCTTATATCCGGTTTTTCCCAATTTAAATTGGCCTTGTTTAAACTTTTGAAATGGAATTGTGGACGTCCTGTTACCCACAGGAAGAAAATTTCTTCAAATTGTAATTCACTTAAACGTCCCTAATCTTAATTTCTTGAGAAAACTAGGCCTTATTTTGAAAAATCTGTCATTAAACAGGCCTTATTTAAGACGGAAAATGTCATATCCATTTACGGCTCTAAAACTTCCCGGTTTAAACTCCCGGCAAACTATCCCGATACATTAATGTTTCTTTTTTTGAGAGCTTGGAGAAAGATTCAAGCATTAATATTCAATTAAACTATAGCAAAAGAAACCATCCCTTATATCCGGTTTTTTCCAATTTAAATTGTCCTTGTTTTAGCTTTAAAATGGAGTTGTGGACGTCCTGTTACCCACAGGATGAAAATTTCTTCAAATTGTAATTCACTTCAACGTCCCTTATCTTAATTTCTTGAGAAAACTAGGCCTTATTTTGAAAAATCTGTCATTAAACAGGCCTTATTTCAGACGGAAAATGTCACATCTATTTAAGGCTCTAAAACTTCCGGGTTTAAATTCCCGGCAAACTATCCCGCTAAATAATAATTCTTTTTATAAGAACGTGGAGTAAGATTCAAACATTAATATTCACTCAGACTATAGCAAAAAAAACCATCCCTTATATCCGGTTTTTCCCAATTTAAATTGGCCTTGTTTAAACTTTTGAAATGGAATTGTGGACGTCCTGTTACCCACAGGAAGAAAATTTCTTCAAATTGTAATTCACTTATACGTCCCTAATCTTAATTTCTTGAGAAAACTAGGCCTTATTTTGAAAAATCTGTCATTAAACAGGCCATATTTCAGAAGGAAAATGTCACATTAATTTACGGCTCTAAAACTACCAGTTTTAAACTCCTGGCAAACTATCCCGATACATTAATGTTTCTTTTTTTGAGAACTTGGAGAAAGATTCAAACATTAATATTCAATCAGACTATAGCAAAAAAAACCATCCCTTAAATCCGGTTTTTCCCAATTTAAATTGGCCTTGTTTAAACTTTTGAAATGGAATTGTGGACGTCCTGTTACCCACAGGAAGAAAATTTCTTCAAATTGTAATTCACTTAAACGTCCCTAATCTTAATTTCTTGAGAAAACTAGGCCTTATTTTGAAAAATTTGTCATTAAACAGGCCTTATTTAAGACGGAAAATGTCATATCCATTTACGGCTCTAAAACTTCCCGGTTTAAACTCCCGGCAAACTATCCCGATACATTAATGTTTCTTTTTTTGAGAGCTTGGAGAAAGATTCAAGCATTAATATTCAATTAAACTATAGCAAAAGAAACCATCCCTTATATCCGGTTTTTTCCAATTTAAATTGTCCTTGTTTTAGCTTTAAAATGGAGTTGTGGACGTCCTGTTACCCACAGGATGAAAATTTCTTCAAATTGTAATTCACTTAAACGTCCCTAATCTTAATTTCTTGAGAAAACTAGGCCTTATTTTGAAAAATCGGCCATTAAACTGGCCTTATTTCAGACGGAAAATGTCACATCAATTTACGGCTCTAAAACTTCCAGGTTTAAATTCCTGGCAAACTATCCTGATACATTAATGTTTCTTTTTTTGAGAACTTGGAGAAAGATTCAAACATTAATATTCAATCAGACTATAGCAAATGAAAACATCCCTTATATCCGGTTTTTTCCAATTTAAATTGTCCTTGTTTTAGCTTTAAAATGGAGTTGTGGACGTCCTGTTACCCACAGGAAGAAAATTTCTTCAAATTGTAATTCACTTAAACGTCCCTAATCTTAATTTCTTGAGAAAACTAGGCCTTATTTTGAAAAATCGGCCATTAAACAGGCCTTATTTCAGACGGAAAATGTCACATCAATTTACGGCTCTAAAACTTCCGGTTTAAATTCCCGGCAAACTATTTCGATACATTAATGTTTCTTTTTTTGAGAGCTTGGAAAAAGATTCAAGCATTAATATTCAATTAAACTATAGCAAAAGGAACCATCCCTTATATCCGGTTTTTTCCAATTTAAATTGTCCTTGTTTTAGCTTTAAAATGGAGTTGTGGACGTCCTGTTACCCACAGGAAGAAAATTTCTTCAAATTGTAATTCACTTAAACGTCCCTAATCTTAATTTCTTGAGAAAACTAGGCCTTATTTTGAAAAATCTGTCATTAAACAGGCCTTATTTCAGACGGAAAATGTCACATTAATATACGGCTCTAAAACTACCAGGTTTAAACTCCTGGCAAACTATCCCGATACATTAATGTTTCTTTTTTTGAGAACTTGGAGAAACATTCAAACATTAATATTCAATCAGACTATAGCAAAAAAAAACCATCCCTTATATCCGGTTTTTCCCAATTTAAATTGGCTTTGTTTTAGCTTTGAAATGGAATTGTGGACGTCCTGTTACCCACAGGAAGAAAATTTCTTCAAATTGTAATTCACTTAAACGTCCCTTATCTTAATTTCTTGAGAAAACTAGGCCTTATTTTGAAAAATCTGTCATTAAACAGGCCTTATTTCAGACGGAAAATGTCACATCTATTTAAGGCTCTAAAACTTCCGGGTTTAAATTCCCGGCAAACTATCCCGCTAAATAATAATTCTTTTTATAAGAACGTGGAGTAAGATTCAAACATTAATATTCACTCAGACTATAGCAAAAAAAACCATCCCTTATATCCGGTTTTTCCCAATTTAAATTGGCCTTGTTTTAGCTTTGAAATGGAATTGTGGACGTCCTGTTACCCACAGGAAGAAAATTTCTTCAAATTGTAATTCACTTAAACGTCCCCAATCTTAATTTCTTGAGAAAACTAAGCCTCATATTGAAAAATCGGCCATTAAACTAGCTTTATTTCAGACGGAAAATGTCACATCAATTTACGGCTCTAAAACCTCCAGGTTTAAATTCCTGGCAAACTATCCTGATACATTAATGTTTCTTTTTTTGAGAACTTGGAGAAAGATTCAAACATTAATATTCAATCAGACTATAGCAAAAAAAAACATCCCTTATATCCGGTTTTTCCCAATTTCAATTGGCCTTGTTTCAGCTTTGAAATGGAATTGTGGACGTCCTGTTACCCACAGGAAGAAAATTTCTTCAAATTGTAATTCACTTAAACGTCCCTAATCTTAATTTCTTGAGAAAACTAGGCCTTATTTTGAAAAATCGGCCATTAAACTGGCCTTATTTCAGACGGAAAATGTCACATCAATTTACGGCTCTAAAACTTCCGGTTTAAATTCCCGGCAAACTATCTCGATACATTAATGTTTCTTTTTTTGAGAGCTTGGAAAAAGATTCAAGCATTAATATTCAATTAAACTATAGCAAAAGGAACCATCCCTTATATCCGGTTTTTTCCAATTTAAATTGTCCTTGTTTTAGCTTTAAAATGGAGTTGTGGACGTCCTGTTACCCACAGGAAGAAAATTTCTTCAAATTGTAATTCACTTAAACGTCCCTAATCTTAATTTCTTGAGAAAACTAGGCCTTATTTTGAAAAATCTGTCATTAAACAGGCCTTATTTCAGACGGAAAATGTCACATTAATATACGGCTCTAAAACTACCAGGTTTAAACTCCTGGCAAACTATCCCGATACATTATTGTTTCTTTTTTTGAGAACTTGGAGAAACATTCAAACATTAATATTCAATCAGACTATAGCAAAAAAAAACCATCCCTTATATCCGGTTTTTCCCAATTTAAATTGGCTTTGTTTTAGCTTTGAAATGGAATTGTGGACGTCCTGTTACCCACAGGAAGAAAATTTCTTCAAATTGTAATTCACTTATACGTCCCTAATCTTAATTTCTTGAGAAAACTAGGCCTTATTTTGAAAAATCTGTCATTAAACAGGCCTTATTTCAGAAGGAAAATGTCACATTAATTTACGGCTCTAAAACTACCAGGTTTAAACTCCTGGCAAACTATCCCGATACATTAATGTTTCTTTTTTTGAGAACTTGGAGAAAGATTCAAACATTAATATTCAATCAGACTATAGCAAAAAAAACCATCCCTTAAATCCGGTTTTTCCCAATTTAAATTGGCCTTGTTTAAACTTTTGAAATGGAATTGTGGACGTCCTGTTACCCACAGGAAGAAAATTTCTTCAAATTGTAATTCACTTAAACGTCCCTAATCTTAATTTCTTGAGAAAACTAGGCCTTATTTTGAAAAATCTGTCATTAAACAGGCCTTATTTAAGACGGAAAATGTCATATCCATTTACGGCTCTAAAACTTCCCGGTTTAAACTCCCGGCAAACTATCCCGATACATTAATGTTTCTTTTTTTGAGAGCTTGGAGAAAGATTCAAGCATTAATATTCAATTAAACTATAGCAAAAGAAACCATCCCTTATATCCGGTTTTTTCCAATTTAAATTGTCCTTGTTTTAGCTTTAAAATGGAGTTGTGGACGTCCTGTTACCCACAGGATGAAAATTTCTTCAAATTGTAATTCACTTAAATGTCCCTTATCTTAATTTCTTGAGAAAACTAGGCCTTATTTTGAAAAATCTGTCATTAAACAGGCCTTATTTCAGACGGAAAATGTCACATCTATTTAAGGCTCTAAAACTTCCGGGTTTAAATTCCCGGCAAACTATCCCGCTAAATAATAATTCTTTTTATAAGAACGTGGAGTAAGATTCAAACATTAATATTCAATCAGACTATAGCAAAAAAAACCATCCCTTATATCCGGTTTTTCCCAATTTAAATTGGCCTTGTTTAAACTTTTGAAATGGAATTGTGGACGTCCTGTTACCCACAGGAAGAAAATTTCTTCAAATTGTAATTCACTTAAACGTCCCTAATCTTAATTTCTTGAGAAAACTAGGCCTTATTTTGAAAAATCTGTCATTAAACAGGCCTTATTTAAGACGGAAAATGTCATATCCATTTACGGCTCTAAAACTTCCCGGTTTAAACTCCCGGCAAACTATCCCGATACATTAATGTTTCTTTTTTTGAGAGCTTGGAGAAAGATTCAAGCATTAATATTCAATTAAACTATAGCAAAAGAAACCATCCCTTATATCCGGTTTTTTCCAATTTAAATTGTCCTTGTTTTAGCTTTAAAATGGAGTTGTGGACGTCCTGTTACCCACAGGATGAAAATTTCTTCAAATTGTAATTCACTTAAACGTCCCTTATCTTAATTTCTTGAGAAAACTAGGCCTTATTTTGAAAAATCTGTCATTAAACAGGCCTTATTTCAGACGGAAAATGTCACATCTATTTAAGGCTCTAAAACTTCCGGGTTTAAATTCCCGGCAAACTATCCCGCTAAATAATAATTCTTTTTATAAGAACGTGGAGTAAGATTCAAACATTAATATTCACTCAGACTATAGCAAAAAAAACCATCCCTTATATCCGGTTTTTCCCAATTTAAATTGGCCTTGTTTAAACTTTTGAAATGGAATTGTGGACGTCCTGTTACCCACAGGAAGAAAATTTCTTCAAATTGTAATTCACTTATACGTCCCTAATCTTAATTTCTTGAGAAAACTAGGCCTTATTTTGAAAAATCTGTCATTAAACAGGCCTTATTTCAGAAGGAAAATGTCACATTAATTTACGGCTCTAAAACTACCAGGTTTAAACTCCTGGCAAACTATCCCGATACATTAATGTTTCTTTTTTTGAGAACTTGGAGAAAGATTCAAACATTAATATTCAATCAGACTATAGCAAAAAAAACCATCCCTTAAATCCGGTTTTTCCCAATTTAAATTGGCCTTGTTTAAACTTTTGAAATGGAATTGTGGACGTCCTGTTACCCACAGGAAGAAAATTTCTTCAAATTGTAATTCACTTAAACGTCCCTAATCTTAATTTCTTGAGAAAACTAGGCCTTATTTTGAAAAATCTGTCATTAAACAGGCCTTATTTAAGACGGAAAATGTCATATCCATTTACGGCTCTAAAACTTCCCGGTTTAAACTCCCGGCAAACTATCCCGATACATTAATGTTTCTTTTTTTGAGAGCTTGGAGAAAGATTCAAGCATTAATATTCAATTAAACTATAGCAAAAGAAACCATCCCTTATATCCGGTTTTTTCCAATTTAAATTGTCCTTGTTTTAGCTTTAAAATGGAGTTGTGGACGTCCTGTTACCCACAGGATGAAAATTTCTTCAAATTGTAATTCACTTAAATGTCCCTTATCTTAATTTCTTGAGAAAACTAGGCCTTATTTTGAAAAATCTGTCATTAAACAGGCCTTATTTCAGACGGAAAATGTCACATCTATTTAAGGCTCTAAAACTTCCGGGTTTAAATTCCCGGCAAACTATCCCGCTAAATAATAATTCTTTTTATAAGAACGTGGAGTAAGATTCAAACATTAATATTCAATCAGACTATAGCAAAAAAAACCATCCCTTATATCCGGTTTTTCCGAATTTAAATTGGCCTTGTTTAAACTTTTGAAATGGAATTGTGGACGTCCTGTTACCCACAGGAAGAAAATTTCTTCAAATTGTAATTCACTTAAACGTCCCTAATCTTAATTTCTTGAGAAAACTAGGCCTTATTTTGAAAAATCTGTCATTAAACAGGCCTTATTTAAGACGGAAAATGTCATATCCATTTACGGCTCTAAAACTTCCCGGTTTAAACTCCCGGCAAACTATCCCGATACATTAATGTTTCTTTTTTTGAGAGCTTGGAGAAAGATTCAAGCATTAATATTCAATTAAACTATAGCAAAAGAAACCATCCCTTATATCCGGTTTTTCCCAATTTAAATTGGCCTTGTTTAAACTTTTGAAATGGAATTGTGGACGTCCTGTTACCCACAGGAAGAAAATTTCTTCAAATTGTAATTCACTTAAACGTCCCTAATCTTAATTTCTTGAGAAAACTAGGCCTTATTTTGAAAAATCTGTCATTAAACAGGCCTTATTTAAGACGGAAAATGTCATATCCATTTACGGCTCTAAAACTTCCCGGTTTAAACTCCCGGCAAACTATCCCGATACATTAATGTTTCTTTTTTTGAGAACTTGGAGAAAGATTCAAACATTAATATTCAATCAGACTATAGCAAAAAAAACCATCCCTTATATCCGGTTTTTCCGAATTTAAATTGGCATTGTTTTAGCTTTGAAATGGAATTGTGGACGTCCTGTTTCCCACAGGAAGAAAATTTCTTCAAATTGTAATTCACTTAAACGTCCCTTATCTTAATTTCTAGAGAAAACTAGGCCTTATTTTGAAAAATCTGTCATTAAACAGGCCTTATTTCAGACGGAAAATGTCACATCTATTTAAGGCTCTAAAACTTCCGGGTTTAAATTCCCGGCAAACTATCCCGCTAAATAATAATTCTTTTTATAAGAACGTGGAGTAAGATTCAAACATTAATATTCAATCAGACTATAGCAAAAGAAACAATCCCTTATATCCGGTTTTTCCCAATTTAAATTGGCCTTGTTTTATCGTTGAAATGGAATTGTGGACGTCCTGTTACCCACAGGAAGAAAATTACTTCAAATTGTAATTCACTTAAACGTCCCTAATCTTAATTTCTTGAGAAAACGAGGCCTTATATTGAAAAACGGCCATTAAACTGGCCTTATTTCAGACGGAAAATGTCATATCAATTTACGGCTCTAAACCTTCCCGGTTTAAATTCCCGGCAAACTATCCCGATAAATTAATGTTTTTTTTTTTTGAGAACGTGGAGAAAGATTCAAACATTAATATTCTATCAGACTATAGCAAAAGAAACAATCCCTTATATCCGGTTTTTCCAAATTTCAATTGGCCTTGTTTTATCGTTGAAATGGAATTGTGGACGTCCTGTTACCCACAGGAAGAAAATTTCTACACATTGGATATCACTAGAAGGTCTTATATCTATTAAATATAAGGCTTTAAATATAAAACCGTTGAGAAAACTAGGCCTTATAATGAAAAGTCTGCTATTTAATAGACCTTATTTCGTACGAAAATTAACTCATTGTTTTACGTCTCCCTAACGTCCCGTTTTTAATTCCGGGGAAACTATTCCTTAAAAATAAAATGTTTTTCATTAACATCGTTAAGGTTGATTCAAATCAAGTGTAGCGAAATAAACTATCCCTTATATCCTGTTGTTCCTTTTAAAAATTGTCCTTTTTGAAAGTTTGAAGTGGAATTTGAAATTAGCTGTCAAATCACTACAGCTACCTGACAGCAAAACGCTGAACTATTGTGTATGACACGCTCACTTATTGTTAAAACAGAATTGTTTTTTATCTTTGATAAAACTTAATAGTTCAGCTTTTTGCTGTCGGGAGACATCGTTGTGTGACAGCTTATTAATGCACATTAAATTAATGAAAATACCATTTAAAACGATCGATCCATGCTTAAATTGTGTTGACATGCATCTATAAGCTTCACTTTATCGATTTAAATCGATATTACAATCGTAAAATAATGCTCCGAGTAAAATGGAGTTCCTTAACCTCTTATTTTAGCATACAAACAAAACGCTAATTTCTCGAAAAGTGGACATTTATTTGAAATTCTAAGTTCATTTTCGGTTTTAATGCATCGCATATTATCTAAAAATCATACATTTCCTTAATTTTATTGGCAAGTATTGATTTTTAACTGCGGGTGTTTGGTCGTATATCAACATGGGCAGTTTTAAAAATTGTTGTTTGTAACTTTGAACTAAACAAATAAATAGACAAATACAACAAAATATGAATAATTTATTTAAATAATTGAACAAGTTGTATGGATCCAGTAGTAGATATCGGTAGATCGGTACCTTCTCGTTCTCAATAAAGTTCATTAGATTGGCTTATTGGTAGTTATTTTTCCGGTGGTTGTTGTTGTTCTTGTTGGTTTTGGCACTAGTGTTGCTTGCTTCTAGTTATCCAGCTTCTTCATTCAATATAAATATCTAGTAGATATAAATATTTCTTGCTTTGCTCCTTCTTATTTCTTTATTGCCTTTATTTGATTCTTGAGCCAGACACCTTGCTTATTATATATAGCTATTCGGAGAATAAATTCTTGATGACTTTGCTTATGATGATTCTGCAACGTTCGATTAATTATTATTTACTTCCACTTTTGCGGAAAGGGGCGCTTCAAATCCAATAAATCACCTGAAAAATAAAATTATATGAATAAGAAAAGAACATTCTCTTCTTCTTAATCTTTAACATGGTTTCCAATAGATAGATATATGGAGATAAATTGATCAGAATCTGTTTCTGCTGGACGGTCCTTTTTCAGCGAACTCTTGTCCACGAGCTGTTCCAGCAGGTCGATAATTGCCTACGTTTCCTTTTCCCTTCTGGTCCCTGTGGTAGATATAGTGACGTGGGATTAGGAATGTCCGAATACTCAATAATTCGTCCATTCTACGTTAGCAAATAGAATCTCTGGACTGCTGCGGGTCTCTAACTTGGTTTAAGATGGAATCATTTGATATTCCTACAATGAAAAGTCAAAGTTAAAACATAAATATACATGGGTAAGCATAACAATATAAGAACGTCTCGTACCTGCATTATATACTATATGTAGTATAATAAATGAACGCTTAATCGAAATTTATGTTCAGTGTTCAAAGAATTCAAAATCCTCGTAAATCTATCTACATCATAGGTATTGTTGCACTATTACTTTCATATCATGACTCGAAAAAAAAGGCGAGAAGAGCAACGTGCAAAAGTAAGAACCGAAGAGGATTTGGTGTGAAATCTGGTCCAGTTTTAGTCGTAACGAGTTCGGTTGGTTGTCCAGTAGCAAAAAAGCTCACGTGACTACAGCAACTTGTTGTTCAAGTCGTGGACCATTCGGCATTCAGTGAATTAGAAACGAGAAAGCATCTTGAGTCTTCAAGGTACAAAAAGCTCTGCTTTACATGGCCAATGTAAACGTCTGCTTTCAATACGGACTGCCAAACAGCGGTGATTATTGGGATAGCAGTTTTCAGTTGGAGTATTCAAATCATGTCATCCTTAAATTGATAAATTCATAACAAACTTTTCTTTTGTCGCTAAAATTTCAAATATATAGAAACTAACTTACGTTCAAATCATCCTTGACTATTCAGATGAAAATTTCGACACTGCACCACTTCCCTCAACCTCGCACAGTCCATAAGTCGGTAGGTAGGTCCATTTCCAATCTTCCAATGTACATATATTCTTTTCCAAGTCTAAGTGAATCTAAAAAACCAACAACAACAACAATTATACGTAGGTACATACCTATACTATGTACGATTGATTAGGTAATAGTTGTTCATTAAAAACTACCAAGCTATAAAACTTACTTCTCATGTCTTCTTACCTATCAACTAAATAGGTCGGAAATCGCCTTTGAATTAAATAACTAACTTTTTCTTCACACTTTAGCTATCTATCCAGTCATCGATACATATAGCTAATACCTAAGCGATTATTAATTGATAGTTAATGAGTTATTGACAAAAATTGAAGTAACACTTTGAGATTTGAATCTAAAAACTAGTGGCACATGGAAACGAGTCACAAATGTTCAAACACGATTTACCTACCAAATGCTATTGCAATTATTTTCACGATCATTATCTGTTTTGAAAATTACAATAATTCTAAATTAAATTAATGTAGTTATCACAGTATGCATGGGGTTGTAAATAATCTTGAAGGTTAGAGACAATTCGTTGACAATTCGTTGTGCAATGATATAATCCTATATTTTACCGTTAGAATTATTCACGGAGTCAGCGGGATTTCGGGGGACGGGTGGTGGTAAATGTTGGAAACGTATGTTTGTTTTCGTGATACTATTCACTTCTCTCTCTTACTTGTATCCGCAATGGCAACGCTTCGCGCTGTTCCCAACCAGTCACCCATCCAAATTCTAAACCGCGCTCTATGTTGCTTAACGTTTACTGATCGTCCGATCACCAAGTTAAGCAACATACGAACAGTATAGGACTTGGATGGGTGACCGCTTGGGAACATCGCGGGGCATTGGCAAGCTTTTTTTTTTTTTTATTTTCTTTCAAATTTTTTTCTTTAAAACATTAAATATTATATTCCTATTAATTAAAATCATTATTTTTCTCCTGTTTCCTTAATATAAATCAAAGCAAAATGAATAAAGTCTTTTTTTACATGTAATTATTACAAAATTAAACGTTTCAAATAAAAAATAAATAAAATAATAAGTTTAATTAATAACAATTAAATATTTAATGTCTTAAAGAATTGAAACATTGAAATAAAATAAAAAAATAACCAATTCTACGCCTCGCGTTGTTCCCATGCGGTCACCCATCCAAGTCCTATACAGTTCTCATGTTGCTTAACGTTTACTGATCGTCCGATTACCAAGTTAAGCAACATACGAACAGTATAGGACTTGGATGGGTGACCGCTTGGGAACATCGCGGGGCATTGGCAAGGTTTTTTTTTTAATTTCTATCAAATTTTTTTCTTTAAAACATTAAATATTATATTCCTATTAATTAAAATAATTATTTTTCTCCTGTTTCCCAAATATAAATCAAAGCAGAATGAATAAAGTATTTTTTTACATGTAATTATTACAAAATTAAACGTTTCAAATAAATAATAAATAAAATAATTAGTTTATTTACATAAGAATTTAATATTGAATTTTTAAAATGAATAAAACGTTGATTTAAATTGAAAAACTCGTCCATTTAACTGGCCTAGTTTCAGACGGAAAATGTCACATCAATTTACAGCTCCTTAACTTCCCGGTTCATATTCCCGGCAAACTGTCCCGATAAATTAATATTTCTTTCTTTATAAACTTGAAGGAAGATTCAAAAATTAATAATCAATCCAATTATAGCGACTTTAACCATCCTATATATCGTTTTTGTTCCCATTAAACATTGTCCTTGTTTCAACTTTGATATGGAATTGTGGACGTCCTGTTACCCACAGGAAGAAAATTTCTACCGATTGAAATTCAATAAAACGTCCCTTATCTTAATTTTTTGAGAAAAATAAGTCTTAATTTGAAAAATCGGCCATTAAACTGGCCTTATTTCAGACGGAAAATGTCACACCATTTTACGGCTCTAAACCTTCCCGGTTTAAATTCCCGGCAAACTATCCCGACAAATTAATGTTTCTTTTTTTGAGAACGTGGAGAAAGATTCAAACATTAATATTCAATCATACTATAGCAAAAGAAAACATCCCTTATATCTGGTTTTTCCCAATTTAAATTGTCCTTGTTTTAACTTTGAAATGGAATTGTGGACGTCCTGTTACCCACAGGAAGAAAATTTCTTCAAATTGAAATTCACTTAAACGTCCCCAATCTTAATTTCTTGAGAAAACTAGGCCTTATTTTGAAAAATCGGCCATTAAACTGGCCTTATTTCAGACGGAAAATGTCACATCAATTTACGGCTCTAAAACATCCTGGTTTAAATTCCCGGCAAACTATCCCGATAAATTAATGTTTCTTTTTTTGAGAACGTGGAGAAAGATTCAAACATTAATATTCAATCAGACTATAGCAAAAGAAAACATCCCTTATATCCGGTTTTTCCCAATTTAAATTGGCCTTGTTTTAGCTTTGAAATGGAATTGTGGACGTCCTCTTACCCACAGGAAGAAAATTTCTTCAAATTGTAATTCACTTAAACGTCCCTAATCTTAATTTCTTGAGAAAACGAGGCCTTATTTAAAAAATCCGCCATTTGACTGGCCTTATTTCAGACGGAAAATGTCACATCAATTTACGGCTCTAAAACTTCCAGGTTTAAATTCCTGGCAAACTATCCCGGTACATTAATGTTTCTTTTTTTGAGAACGTGGAGAAAGATTCAAGCATTAATATTCAATTAGACTATAGCAAAAGAAAACATCCCTTATATCCGGTTTTCCCAATTTAAATTGGCCTTGTTTTAGATTTGAAATGGAATTGTGGACGTCCTGTTACCCACAGGAAGAAAATTTCTACCGATTGAAATTCAATAAAACGTTCCTTATCTTAATTTCTTGAGAAAAATAAGTCTTATTTTGAAAAATCTGTCATTAAACAGGCCTTATTTCAGACGGAAAATGTCTCATCTATTTAAGGCTCTAAACCTTCCCGGTTTAAATTCCCGGCAAACTATCCCGATAAATTAATGTTTTTTTTTTTGAGAACGTGGAGAAAGATTCAAACATTAATATTCAATCAGACTATAGCAAAAAAAACCATCCCTTATATCCGGTTTTTCCCAATTTAAATTGGCATTGTTTTAGCTTTGAAATGGAATTGTGGACGTCCTGTTACCCACAGGAAGAAAATTTCTTCAAATTGTAATTCACTTAAACGTCCCTTAACTTAATTTCTTGAGAAAACTAAGCCTTATTTTGAAAAATCTGTCATTAAACAGGCCTTATTTCAGAAGGAAAATGTCACATTAATTTACGGCTCTAAAACTACCAGGTTTAAACTCCTGGCAAACTATCCCGATACATTAATGTTTCTTTTTTTGAGAACTTGGAGAAAGATTCAATCATTAATATTCAATCAGACTATAGCAAAAAAAACCATCCCTTAAATCCGGTTTTTCCCAATTTCAATTGGCCTTGTTTAAACTTTTGAAATGGAATTGTGGACGTCCTGTTACCCACAGGAAGAAAATTTCTTCAAATTGTAATTCAATTAAACGACCCTAATCTTAATTTCTTGAGAAAACTAGGCCTTATTTTGAAAAATCTGTCATTAAACAGGCCTTATTTCAGAAGGAAAATGTCACATTAATTTACGGCTCTAAAACTTCCAGGTTTAAACTCCTGGCAAACTATCCCGATACATTAATGTTTCTTTTTTTGAGAACTTGGAGAAAGATTCAAACATTAATATTCAATCAGACTATAGCAAAAAAAACCATCCCTTAATCCGGTTTTTCCCAATTTAAATTGGCCTTGTTTAAACTTTTGAAATGGAATTGTGGACGTCCTGTTACCCACAGGAAGAAAATTTCTTCAAATTGTAATTCACTTAATCGTCCCTTAACTTAATTTCTTGAGAAAACTAAGCCTTATTTTGAAAAATCGGCCATTGAACTGGCCTTATTTCAGACGGAAAATGTCACATCAATTTACGGCTCTAAAACCTCCAGGTTTAAATTCCTGGCAAACTATCCTGATACATTAATGTTTCTTTTTTTGAGAACTTGGAGAAAGATTCAAACATTAATATTCAATCAGACTATAGCAAAAAAAAACATCCCTTATATCCGGTTTTTCCCAATTTCAATTGGCCTTGTTTAAACTTTGAAATGGAATTGTGGACGTCCTGTTACCCACAGGAAGAAAATTTCTACCGACTGAAATTCAATAAAACGTCCCTTATCTTAATTTCTTGAGAAAACTAGGCCTTATTTTGAAAAATCTGTCATTAAACTGGCCTTATTTCAGACGGAAAATGTCACATCAATTTACGGCTCTAAAACTTCCGGTTTAAATTCCCGGCAAACTATCTCGATACATTAATGTTTCTTTTTTTGAGAGCTTGGAAAAAGATTCAAGCATTAATATTCAATTAAACTATAGCAAAAGAAACCATCCCTTATATCCGGTTTTTCCCAATTTAAATTGGCCTTGTATTAGCTTTGAAATGGAATTGTGGACGTCCTGTTACCCACAGGAAGAAAATTTCTTCAAATTGTAATTCACTTAAACGTCCCTAATCTTAATTTCTTGAGAAAACTAGGTCTTATTTTGAAAAATCTGTCATTAAACTGGCCTTATTTCAGACGGAAAATGTCACATCAATTTACGGCTCTAAAATTTCCCGGTTTAAATTCCCGGCAAACTATCCCGACAAATTAATGTTTCTTTTTTTGAGAACGTGGAGAAAGATTCATACATTAATATTCAATCAGACTATAGCAAAAAAAAACCATCCCTTATATCCGGTTTTTCCCAATTTAAATTGGCCTTGTTTTAGCTTTGAAATGGAATTGTGGACGTCCTGTTACCCACAGGAAGAAAATTTCTTCAAATTGTAATTCACTTAAACGTCCCAAATCTTAATTTCTTGAGAAAACTAGGCCTTATTTTGAAAAATCGGCCATTAAACTGGCCTTATTTCAGACGGAAAATGTCACATCAATTCACGGCTCTAAAACCTCCAGGTATAAATTTCTGGCAAACTATCCCGGTACATTAATGTTTCTTTTTTTGAGAACGTGGAGAAAGATTCAAGCATGAATATTCAATTAGACTATAGCAAAAGAAAACATCCCTTATATCCGGTTTTTCCCTATTTAAATTGGCCTTGTTTTAGCTTTGAAATGGAATTGTGGACGTCCTGTTACCCACAGGAAGAAAATTTCTTCAAATTGTTATTTATTAGATAGCCTTAAATCTACAAACATTGATATAACAAGGCCTAAATTCATTTTCTAAATTATTTCTTTTTTCAAACAATTCTAATTTGTTGGCAATTCGAATTGTTTAGAATTTTGAATTAAGACAACGCCACAATGTGTTTCGAATTTAGTTGGAAGCTATGAGTACATCCACCTGACTCACAGGTGGCACTAAAAACTTAAGGTGGTTAAGTGACATTACATGTCAAGAGTTCACTCGTTCTAGCATAGATAGAAAGACAGCAGATGTCAATTTGACAACTAACTTTTGATAGTATTTCAAATTTTAATTATATATAATATTAAAATTTAATTGTATTTCGTCACATTGTAAATCACTAAAAAGCCTTAAATCTACAAACGATGTTAAAACAAGGCCTTATATTGAAAAAACACCCTTTTAAACGGCCTAATTTCTGACGGAAAGTGTCACATCAATTTACGGCTCTAAAACTTCCCGGTTTAAATTCCCGGCAAACTATCCCGATTCATTAATGTTACTTTTTTTGAGAACTTGGAGAAAGATTCAAACATTAATATTCAATCAGACTATAGCAAAAAAAAACCATCCCTTATATCCGGTGTTTGCTAATTTAAATTGGCCTTGTTTAAACTTTGAAATGGAATTGTGGACGTCCTGTTACCCACAGGAAGAAAATTTCTTCAAATTGTAATTCACTTAAACGTCCCTTATCTTAATTTCTTGAGAAAACTAAGCCTTATTTTGAAAAATCGGCCATTAAACTGGCCTTATTTCAGACGGAAAATGTCACATCTATTTAAGGCTCTAAAACTTCCCGGTTTAAATTACCGGCAAACTATCCCTAAACATTTATGTTTCTTTTTTTGAGAACGTGGGAAAAGATTCAAACATTAATATTCAATCAGACTATAGCAAAAGAAAACATCCCTTATATCCTGTTTTTCCCAATTTAAATTGGCCTTGTTTAAACTTTGAAATGGAATTGTGGACGTCCTGTTACCCACAGGAAGAAAATTTCTTCAAATTGTAATTCACTTAAACGTCCCTAATCTTAATTTCTTGAGAAAACTAGGCCTTATTTTGAAAAATCTGTCATTAAACTGGCCTTATTTCAGACGGAAAATGTCACATCAATTTACGGCTCTAAAACTTCCGGTTTAAATTCCCGGCAAACTATCTCGATACATTAATGTTTCTTTTTTTGAGAGCTTGGAAAAAGATTCAAGCATTAATATTCAATTAAACTATAGCAAAAGAAACCATCCCTTATATCCGGTTTTTTCCAATTTAAATTGTCCTTGTTTTAGCTTTAAAATGGAGTTGTGGACGTCCTGTTACCCACAGGAAGAAAATTTCTTCCGATTGTAATTCACTTAAACGTCCCCAATCTTAATTTCTTGAGAAAACTAGGCCTTATTTTGAAAAATCGGCCATTAAACTGGCCTTATTTCAGACGGAAAATGTCATATCAATTTACGGCTCTTAAACTTCCCGGTTTAAATTCCCGGCAAACTATCCCGATAAATTAATGTTTCTTTTTTTGAGAACGTGGAGAAAGATTCAAACATTAATATTCAATCAGACTATAGCAAAAGAAAACATCCCTTATATCCGGTTTTTCCCAATTTAAATTGGCCTTGTATTAGCTTTGAAATGGAATTGTGGACGTCCTGTTACCCACAGGAAGAAAATTTCTTCAAATTGTAATTCACTTAAACGTCCCTAATCTTAATTTCTTGAGAAAACTAGGCCTTATTTTGAAAAATCGGCCATTAAACTGGCCTTATTTCAGACGGAAAATGTCACATCAATTTACGGCTCTAAAACTTCCCGGTTTAAATTCCCGGCAAACTATCCCGACAAATTAATGTTTCTTTTTTTGAGAACGTGGAGAAAGATTCAAACATTAATATTCAATCAGATTATAGCAAAAAAAAACCATCCCTTATATCCGGTTTTTCCCAATTTAAATTGGCATTGTTTTAGCTTTGAAATGGAATTGTGGACGTCCTCTTACCCACAGGAAGAAAATTTCTTCAAATTGTAATTCACATAAACGTCCCTAATCTTAATTTCTTGAGAAAACTAGGCCTTATTTTGAAAAATCTGTCATTAAACAGGCCTTATTTCAGACGGAAAATGTCACATCTATTTAAGGCTCTAAAACCTCCAGGTTTAAATTCCTGGCAAACTATCCTGATACATTAATGTTTCTTTTTTTGAGAACTTGGAGAAAGATTCAAACATTAATATTCAATCAGACTATAGCAAATGAAAACATCCCTTATATCCGGTTTTTTCCAATTTAAATTGTCCTTGTTTTAGCTTTAAAATGGAGTTGTGGACGGCCTGTTACCCACAGGATGAAAATTTCTTCAAATTGTAATTCACTTAAACGTCCCTAATCTTAATTTCTTGAGAAAACTAGGCCTTATTTTGAAAAATCGGCCATTAAACTGGCCTTATTTCAGACGGAAAATGTCACATCAATTTACGGCTCTAAAACTTCCCGGTTTAAATTCTCGGCAAACTATCCCGACAAATTAATGTTTCTTTTTTTGAGAACGTGGAGAAAGATTCAAACATTAATATTCAATCAGACTATAGCAAAAGAAAACATCCCTTATATCCGGTTTTTCCCAATTTAAATTGGCCTTGTATTAGCTTTGAAATGGAATTGTGGACGTCCTGTTACCCACAGGAAGAAAATTTCTTCAAATTGTAATTCACTTAAACGTCCCTAATCTTAATTTTTTGAGAAAACTAGGCCTTATTTTGAAAAATCTGTCATTAAACAGGCCTTATTTCAGACGGAAAATGTCACATTAATTTACGGCTCTAAAACTACCAGGTTTAAACTCCTGGCAAACTATCCCGATACATTAATGTTTCTTTTTTTGAGAACTTGGAGAAAGATTCAAACATTAATATTCAATCAGACTATAGCAAAAAAAACCATCCCTTAAATCCGGTTTTTCCCAATTTAAATTGGCCTTGTTTAAACTTTTGAAATGGAATTGTGGACGTCCTGTTACCCACAGGAAGAAAATTTCTTCAAATTGTAATTCACTTAAACGTCCCTAATCTTAATTTCTTGAGAAAACTAGGCCTTATTTTGAAAAATCTGTCATTAAACAGGTCTTATTTAAGACGGAAAATGTCACATCAATTTACGGCTCTAAAACTTCCCGGTTTAAATTCCCGGCAAACTATCCCGACAAATTAATGTTTCTTTTTTTGAGAACGTGGAGAAAGATTCAAACATTAATATTCAATCAGACTATAGCAAAAAAAAACCATCCTTTATATCCGGTTTTTCCCAATTTAAATTGGCCTTGTTTTAATTTTGAAATGGAATTGTGGACGTCCTGTTACCCACAGGAAGAAAATTTCTTCAAATTGTAATTCACTTAAACGTCCCTAATCTTAATTTCTTGAGAAACTAGGCCTTATTTTGAAAAATCGGCCATTAAACTGGCCTTATTTCAGACGGAAAATGTCACATCAATTTACGGCTCTAAAACTTCCCGGTTTAAATTCCCGGCAAACTATCCCGACAAATTAATGTTTCTTTTTTTGAGAACGTGGAGAAAGATTCAAACATTAATATTCAATCAGACTATAGCAAAAAAAAACCATCCCTTATATCCGGTTTTTCCCAATTTAAATTGGCCTTGTTTAAACTTTTGAAATGGAATTGTGGACATCCTGTTACCCACAGGAAGAAAATTTCTTCAAATTGTAATTCACTTAAACGTCCTTAATCTTAATTTCTTGAGAAAACTAGGCCTTATTTTGAAAAATCGGCCATTAAACTGGCCTTATTTCAGACGGAAAATGTCATATCAATTTACGGCTCTTAAACTTCCCGGTTTAAATTCCCGGCAAACTATCCCGATAAATTAATGTTTCTTTTTTTGAGAACGTGGAGAAAGATTCAAACATTAATATTCAATCAGACTATAGCAAAAGAAAACATCCCTTATATCCGGTTTTTCCCAATTTAAATTGGCCTTGTTTAAACTTTTGAAATGGAATTGTGGACGTCCTGTTACCCACAGGAAGAAAATTTCTTCAAATTGTAATTCACTTAAACGTCCCTAATCTTAATTTTTTGAGAAAACTAGGCCTTATTTTGAAAAATCGGCCATTTAACAGGCCTTATTTCAGACGGAAAATGTCACATCAATTTACGGCTCTAAAACTTCCGGTTTAAATTCCCGGCAAACTATCTCGATACATTAATGTTTCTTTTTTTGAGAGCTTGGAAAAAGATTCAAGCATTAATATTCAATCAGACTATAGCAAAAAAAACCATCCCTTAAATCCGGTTTTTCCCAATTTAAATTGGCATTGTTTAAACTTTTGAAATGGAATTGTGGACGTCCTGTTACCCACAGGAAGAAAATTTCTTCAAATTGTAATTCACTTAAACGTCCCTAATCTTAATTTCTTGAGAAAACTAGGCCTTATTTTGAAAAATCTGTCATTAAACAGGTCTTATTTAAGACGGAAAATGTCACATCAATTTACGGCTCTAAAACTTCCCGGTTTAAATTCCCGGCAAACTATCCCGACAAATTAATGTTTCTTTTTTTGAGAACGTGGAGAAAGATTCAAACATTAATATTCAATCAGACTATAGCAAAAAAAAACCATCCTTTATATCCGGTTTTTCCCAATTTAAATTGGCCTTGTTTTAATTTTGAAATGGAATTGTGGACGTCCTGTTACCCACAGGAAGAAAATTTCTTCAAATTGTAATTCACTTAAACGTCCCTAATCTTAATTTCTTGAGAAAACTAGGCCTTATTTTGAAAAATCGGCCATAAAACTGGCCTTATTTCAGACGGAAAATGTCACATCAATTTACGGCTCTAAAACTTCCCGGTTTAAATTCCCGGCAAACTATCCCGACAAATTAATGTTTCTTTTTTTGAGAACGTGGAGAAAGATTCAAACATTAATATTCAATCAGACTATAGCAAAAGAAACCATCCCTTATATCCGGTTTTTCCCAATTTAAATTGGCCTTGTATTAGCTTTGAAATGGAATTGTGGACGTCCTGTTACCCACAGGAAGAAAATTTCTTCAAATTGTAATTCACTTAAACGTCCTTAATCTTAATTTCTTGAGAAAACTAGGCCTTATTTTGAAAAATCGGCCATTAAACTGGCCTTATTTCAGACGGAAAATGTCATATCAATTTACGGCTCTTAAACTTCCCGGTTTAAATTCCCGGCAAACTATCCCGATAAATTAATGTTTCTTTTTTTGAGAACGTGGAGAAAGATTCAAACATTAATATTCAATCAGACTATAGCAAAAGAAAACATCCTTTATATCCGGTTTTTCCCAATTTAAATTGGCCTTGTTTAAACTTTTGAAATGGAATTGTGGACGTCCTGTTACCCACAGGAAGAAAATTTCTTCAAATTGTAATTCACTTAAACGTCCCTAATCTTAATTTCTTGAGAAAACTAGGCCTTATTTTGAAAAATCTGTCATTAAACAGGTCTTATTTAAGACGGAAAATGTCACATCAATTTACGGCTCTAAAACTTCCCGGTTTAAATTCCCGGCAAACTATCCCGACAAATTAATGTTTCTTTTTTTGAGAACGTGGAGAAAGATTCAAACATTAATATTCAATCAGACTATAGCAAAAAAAAACCATCCTTTATATCCGGTTTTTCCCAATTTAAATTGGCCTTGTTTTAATTTTGAAATGGAATTGTGGACGTCCTGTTACCCACAGGAAGAAAATTTCTTCAAATTGTAATTCACTTAAACGTCCCTAATCTTAATTTCTTGAGAAAACTAGGCCTTATTTTGAAAAATCGGCCATTAAACTGGCCTTATTTCAGACGGAAAATGTCACATCAATTTACGGCTCTAAAACTTCCCGGTTTAAATTCCCGGCAAACTATCCCGACAAATTAATGTTTCTTTTTTTGAGAACGTGGAGAAAGATTCAAACATTAATATTCAATCAGACTATAGCAAAAAAAAACCATCCCTTATATCCGGTTTTTCCCAATTTAAATTGGCCTTGTTTAAACTTTTGAAATGGAATTGTGGACATCCTGTTACCCACAGGAAGAAAATTTCTTCAAATTGTAATTCACTTAAACGTCCCTAATCTTAATTTCTTGAGAAAACTAGGCCTTATTTTGAAAAATCTGTCATTAAACAGGTCTTATTTAAGACGGAAAATGTCACATCAATTTACGGCTCTAAAACTTCCCGGTTTAAATTCCCGGCAAACTATCCCGACAAATTAATGTTTCTTTTTTTGAGAACGTGGAGAAAGATTCAAACATTAATATTCAATCAGACTATAGCAAAAGAAAACATCCCTTATATCCGGTTTTTCCCAATTTAAATTGGCCTTGTTTAAACTTTTGAAATGGAATTGTGGACGTCCTGTTACCCACAGGAAGAAAATTTCTTCAAATTGTAATTCACTTAAACGTCCCTAATCTTAATTTCTTGAGAAAACTAGGCCTTATTTTGAAAAATCTGTCATTAAACAGGTCTTATTTAAAACGGAAAATGTCACATCAATTTACGGCTCTAAAACTTCCCGGTTTAAATTCCCGGCAAACTATCCCGACAAATTAATGTTTCTTTTTTTGAGAACGTGGAGAGATATTCAAACATTAATATTCAATCAGACTATAGCAAAAGAAAACATCCCTTATATCCGGTTTTTCCCAATTTAAATTGGCCTTGTATTAGCTTTGAAATGGAATTGTGGACGTCCTGTTACCCACAGGAAGAAAATTTCTTCAAATTGTAATTCACTTAAACGTCCCTAATCTTAATTTTTTGAGAAAACTAGGCCTTATTTTGAAAAATCTGTCATTAAACAGGCCTTATTTCAGACGGAAAATGTCACATTAATTTACGGCTCTAAAACTACCAGGTTTAAACTCCTGGCAAACTATCCCGATACATTAATGTTTCTTTTTTTGAGAACTTGGAGAAAGATTCAAACATTAATATTCAATCAGACTATAGCAAAAAAAACCATCCCTTAAATCCGGTTTTTCCCAATTTAAATTGGCCTTGTTTAAACTTTTGAAATGGAATTGTGGACGTCCTGTTACCCACAGGAAGAAAATTTCTTCAAATTGTAATTCACTTAAACGTCCCTAATCTTAATTTCTTGAGAAAACTAGGCCTTATTTTGAAAAATCTGTCATTAAACAGGTCTTATTTAAGACGGAAAATGTCACATCAATTTACGGCTCTAAAACTTCCCGGTTTAAATTCCCGGCAAACTATCCCGACAAATTAATGTTTCTTTTTTTGAGAACGTGGAGAAAGATTCAAACATTAATATTCAATCAGACTATAGCAAAAAAAAACCATCCTTTATATCCGGTTTTTCCCAATTTAAATTGGCCTTGTTTTAATTTTGAAATGGAATTGTGGACGTCCTGTTACCCACAGGAAGAAAATTTCTTCAAATTGTAATTCACTTAAACGTCCCTAATCTTAATTTCTTGAGAAACTAGGCCTTATTTTGAAAAATCGGCCATTAAACTGGCCTTATTTCAGACGGAAAATGTCACATCAATTTACGGCTCTAAAACTTCCCGGTTTAAATTCCCGGCAAACTATCCCGACAAATTAATGTTTCTTTTTTTGAGAACGTGGAGAAAGATTCAAACATTAATATTCAATCAGACTATAGCAAAAAAAAACCATCCCTTATATCCGGTTTTTCCCAATTTAAATTGGCCTTGTTTAAACTTTTGAAATGGAATTGTGGACATCCTGTTACCCACAGGAAGAAAATTTCTTCAAATTGTAATTCACTTAAACGTCCTTAATCTTAATTTCTTGAGAAAACTAGGCCTTATTTTGAAAAATCGGCCATTAAACTGGCCTTATTTCAGACGGAAAATGTCATATCAATTTACGGCTCTTAAACTTCCCGGTTTAAATTCCCGGCAAACTATCCCGATAAATTAATGTTTCTTTTTTTGAGAACGTGGAGAAAGATTCAAACATTAATATTCAATCAGACTATAGCAAAAGAAAACATCCCTTATATCCGGTTTTTCCCAATTTAAATTGGCCTTGTTTAAACTTTTGAAATGGAATTGTGGACGTCCTGTTACCCACAGGAAGAAAATTTCTTCAAATTGTAATTCACTTAAACGTCCCTAATCTTAATTTTTTGAGAAAACTAGGCCTTATTTTGAAAAATCGGCCATTTAACAGGCCTTATTTCAGACGGAAAATGTCACATCAATTTACGGCTCTAAAACTTCCGGTTTAAATTCCCGGCAAACTATCTCGATACATTAATGTTTCTTTTTTTGAGAGCTTGGAAAAAGATTCAAGCATTAATATTCAATCAGACTATAGCAAAAAAAACCATCCCTTATATCCGGTTTTTCCCAATTTAAATTGGCCTTGTTTAAACTTTTGAAATGGAATTGTGGACGTCCTGTTACCCACAGGAAGAAAATTTCTTCAAATTGTAATTCACTTAAACGTCCCTAATCTTAATTTCTTGAGAAAACTAGGCCTTATTTTGAAAAATCTGTCATTAAACAGGCCTTATTTCAGACGGAAAATGTCACATCTATTTAAGGCTCTAAAACTACCCGGTTTAAATTCCCGGCAAACTATCCCGATACATTAATGTTTCTTTTTTTGAGAACGTGGGAAAAGATTCAAACATTAATATTCAATCAGACTATAGCAAAAGAAAACATCCCTTATATCCTGTTTTTCCCAATTTAAATTGTCCTTGTTTTAGCTTTAAAATGGAGTTGTGGACGTCCTGTTACCCACAGGAAGAAAATTTCTTCAAATTGTAATTCACTTAAACGTCCCTAATCTTAATTTCTTGAGAAAACTAGGCCTTATTTTGAAAAATCGGCCATTAAACTGGCCTTATTTCAGACGGAAAATGTCACATCAATTTACGGCTCTAAAACTTCCCGGTTTAAATTCCCGGCAAACTATCCCGACAAATTAATGTTTCTTTTTTTGAGAACGTGGAGAAAGATTCAAACATTAATATTCAATCAGACTATAGCAAAAAAAAACCATCCCTTATATCCGGTTTTTCCCAATTTAAATTGGCATTGTTTTAGCTTTGAAATGGAATTGTGGACGTCCTCTTACCCACAGGAAGAAAATTTCTTCAAATTGTAATTCACTTAAACGTCCCTTATCTTAATTTCTTGAGAAAACTAGGTCTTATTTTGAAAAATCTGTCAATAAACAGGCCTTATTTCAGACGGAAAATGTCACATTAATTTACGGCTCTAAAACTACCAGGTTTAAACTCCTGGCAAACTATCCCGATACATTAATGTTTCTTTTTTTGAGAACTTGGAGAAAGATTCAAACATTAATATTCAATCAGACTATAGCAAAAAAAACCATCCCTTAAATCCGGTTTTTCCCAATTTAAATTGGCCTTGTTTAAACTTTTGAAATGGAATTGTGGACGTCCTGTTACCCACAGGAAGAAAATTTCTTCAAATTGTAATTCACTTAAACGTCCCTAATCTTAATTTCTTGAGAAAACTAGGCCTTATTTTGAAAAATCTGTCATTAAACAGGCCTTATTTCAGACGGAAAATGTCATATCCATTTAAGGCTCTAAAACTTCCAGGTTTAAATTCCTGGCAAACTATCCCGATACATTAATGTTTTTTTTTTTGAGAACTTGGAGAATGATTCAAACATTAATTTTCAATCAGACTATAGCAAAAGAAAACATCCCTTATATCCGGTTTTTTCCAATTTAAATTGTCCTTGTTTTAGCTTTAAAATGGAGTTGTGGACGTCCTGTTACCCACAGGAAGAAAATTTCTTCAAATTGTAATTCACTTAAACGTCCCTAATCTTAATTTCTTGAGAAAACTAGGCCTTATTTTGAAAAATCGGCCATTAAACTGGCCTTATTTCAGACGGAAAATGTCACATCAATTTACGGCTCTAAAACTTCCCGGTTTAAATTCCCGGCAAACTATCCCGATAAATTAATGTTTCTTTTTTTGAGAACGTGGAGAAAGATTCAAACATTAATATTCAATCAGACTATAGCAAAAGAAAACATCCCTTATATCCGGTTTTTCCCAATTTAAATTGGCCTTGTTTTAGCATTAAAATGGAGTTGTGGACGTCCTGTTACCCACAGGAAGAAAATTTCTTCCGATTGTAATTCACTCAAACGTCCCCAATCTTAATTTCTTGAGAAAACTAGGCCTTATTTTGAAAAATCGGCCATTAAACTGGCCTTATTTCAGACGGAAAATGTCATATCAATTTACGGCTCTTAAACTTCCCGGTTTAAATTCCCGGCAAACTATCCCGATAAATTAATGTTTCTTTTTTTGAGAACGTGGAGAAAGATTCAAACATTAATATTCATTCAGACTATAGCAAAAGAAAACATCCCTTATATCCGGTTTTTCCCAATTTAAATTGGCCTTGTATTAGCTTTGAAATGGAATTGTGGACGTCCTGTTACCCACAGGAAGAAAATTTCTTCAAATTGTAATTCACTTAAACGTCCCTAATCTTAATTTCTTGAGAAAACTAGGCCTTATTTTGAAAAATCGGCCATTAAACTGGCCTTATTTCAGACGGAAAATGTCACATCAATTTACGGCTCTAAAACTTCCCGGTTTAAATTCCCGGCAAACTATCCCGACAAATTAATGTTTCTTTTTTTGAGAACGTGGAGAAAGATTCAAACATTAATATTCAATCAGACTATAGCAAAAAAAAACCATCCCTTATATCCGGTTTTTCCCAATTTAAATTGGCCTTGTTTTAAATTTGAAATGGAATTGTGGACGTCCTGTTACCCACAGGAAGAAAATTTCTTCAAATTGTAATTCTCTTAAACGTCCCTAATCTTAATTTCTTGAGAAAACTAGGCCTTATTTTGAAAAATCGGCCATTAAACTGGCCTTATTTCAGACGGAAAATGTCATATCAATTTACGGCTCTTAAACTTCCCGGTTTAAATTCCCGGCAAACTATCCCGATAAATTAATGTTTTTTTTTGAGAACGTGGAGAAAGATTCAAACATTAATATTCAATCAGACTATAGCAAAAGAAAACATCCCTTATATCCGGTTTTCCCAATTTAAATTGGCCTTGTTTTAGATTTGAAATGGAATTGTGGTTGTCCTGTTACCCACAGGAAGAAAATTTCTTCAAATTGTAATTCTCTTAAACGTCCCTTATCTTAATTTCTTGAGAAAACTAAGCCTTATTTTGAAAAATCGGCCATTAAACTGGCCTTATTTCAGACGGAAAATGTCACATCAATTCACGGCTCTAAAACCTCCAGGTATAAATTTCTGGCAAACTATCCCGGTACATTAATGTTTCTTTTTTTGAGAACGTGGAGAAAGATTCAAGCATGAATATTCAATTAGACTATAGCAAAAGAAAACATCCCTTATATCCGGTTTTTACCTATTTAAATTGGCCTTGTTTTAGCTTTGAAATGGAAATGTGGACGTCCTGTTACCCACAGGAAGAAAATTTCTTCAAATTGTTATTTATTAGATAGCCTTAAATCTACAAACATTGATATAACAAGGCCTAAATTCATTTTCTAAATTATTTCTTTTTTCAAACAATTCTAATTTGTTGGCAATTCGAATTATTTAGAATTTTGAATTAAGACAACGCCACAATGTGTTTCGAATTTAGTTGGAAGCTATGAGTACATCCACCTGACTCACAGGTGGCACTAAAAACTTAAGGTGGTTAAGTGACATTACATGTCAAGAGTTCACACGTTCTAGCATAGATGGAAAGACAGCAGATGTCAATTTGACAACTAACTTTTGATAGTATTTTTAATTGTATTTCTTCACATTGTAAATCACTAAAAAGCCTTAAATCTAAAAACGTTGAGAAAACAAGGCCATATATTGAAAAAACACCCTTTTAAACGGCCTAATTTCTGACGGAAAATGTCACATCAATTTACGGCTCTAAAACTTCCCGGTTTAAATTCCCGGCAAACTATCCCGATACATTAATGTTACTTTTTTTGAGAACTTGGAGAAAGATTCAAACATTAATATTCAATCAGACTATAGCAAAAAAAAACCATCCCTTATATCCGGTGTTTGCTAATTTAAATTGGCCTTGTTTAAACTTTGAAATGGAATTGTGGACGTCCTGTTACCCACAGGAAGAAAATTTCTTCCGATTGTAACTCAATAAAACGTCAACAATCTTAATTTATTGGAAAAACTATGCCTTATTTTGAAAAATCTGTCATTAAACAGGCCTTATTTCAGACGGAAAATGTCACATCTATTTAAGGCTCTAAAACTTCCCGGTTTAAATTCCCGGCAAACTATCCCGATACATAAATGTTTCTTTTTTTGAGAACGTGGGGAATGATTCAAACATTAATATTCAATCAGACTATAGCAAAAGAAAACATCCCTTATATCCTGTTTTTCCCAATTTAAATTGGCCATGTTTTAACTTTGAAATGGAATTGTGGACGTCCAGTTACCCACAGGAAGAAAATTTCTTCAAATTGTAATTCACTTAAGCGTCCCTAATCTTAATTTCTTGAGAAAACTAGGCCTTATTTTGAAAAATCTGTCATTAAACAGGCCTTATTTCAGACGGAAAATGTCTCATCAATTTAAGGCTCTAAAACTTCCCGGTTTAAATTCCCGGTAAACTATCCCGATACATTAATGTTTCTTTTTTTGAGAACGTGGAGAAAGATTCAAACATTAATATTCAATCAGACTATAGCAAAAGAAAACATCCCTTATATCCGGTTTTTTCCAATTTAAATTGGCCTTGTTTTAACTTTGAAATGGAATTGTGGACGTCCTGTTACCCACAGGAAGAAAATTTCTTCCGATTGTAATTCAATAAAACGTCAACAATCTTAATTTATTGGAAAAACTAGGCCTTATTTTGAAAAATCTGTCATTAAACAGGCCTTATTTCAGACGGAAAATGTCACATCTATTTAAGGCTCTAAAACTTCCCGGTTTAAATTCCCGGCAAACTATCCCGATACATTAATGTTTCTTTTTTTGAGAACGTGGAGAAAGATTCAAACATTAATATTCAATCAGACTATAGCAAAAAAAACAATCCCTAATATCCTGTTTTTCCCAATTTTAATTGTCCTTGTTTTAGCTTTGAAATGGAATTGTGGACGTCCTGTTACCCACAGGAAGAAAATTTCTATCGATTGTAATTCAATAAAACGTCCCTTATCCTAATTTCTTGAGATAACTAAGCCTTATTTTGAAAAATCGGCCATTAAACTGGCCTTTTTTCAGACGGAAAATGTCACATCAATTTACGGCTCTAAAACCTCTAGGTTTAAATTCCTGGCAAACTATCCTGATACATTAATGTTTCTTTATTTGAGAACTTGGAGAAAGATTCAAACATTAATATTCAATCAGACTATAGCTAAAAAAAACCATCCCTTATATCCGGTTTTTCCCAATTTAAATTGGCATTGTTTTAGCTTTGAAATGGAATTGTGGACGTCCTCTTACCCACAGGAAGAAAATTTCTTCAAATTGTAATTCACTTAAACGTCCCTAATCTTAATTTCTTGAGAAAACTAGGCCTTATTTTGAAAAATCTGTCATTAAACAGGCCTTATTTCAGAAGGAAAATGTCACATTAATTTACGGCTCTAAAACTACCAGGTTTAAACTCCTGGCAAACTATCCCGATACATTAATGTTTCTTTTTTTGAGAACTTGGAGAAAGATTCAAACATTATTATTCAATCAGACTATAGCAAAAAAAACCATCCCTTAAATCCGGTTTTTCCCAATTTAAATTGGCCTTGTTTAAACTTTTGAAATGGAATTGTGGACGTCCTGTTACCCACAGGAAGAAAATTTCTTCAAATTGTAATTCACTTAAACGTCCCTAATCTTAATTTCTTGAGAAAACTAGGCCTTATTTTGAAAAATCTGTCATTAAACAGGCCTTATTTAAGACGGAAAATGTCATATCCATTTACGGCTCTAAAACTTCCCGGTTTAAACTCCCGGCAAACTATCCCGATACATTAATGTTTCTTTTTTTGAGAGCTTGGAGAAAGATTCAAGCATTAATATTCAATTAAACTATAGCAAAAGAAACCATCCCTTATATCCGGTTTTTTCCAATTTAAATTGTCCTTGTTTTAGCTTTAAAATGGAGTTGTGGACGTCCTGTTACCCACAGGATGAAAATTTCTTCAAATTGTAATTCACTTAAACGTCCCTAATCTTAATTTCTTGAGAAAACTAGGCCTTATTTTGAAAAATCGGCCATTAAACTGGCCTTATTTCAGACGGAAAATGTCACATCAATTTACGGCTCTAAAACTTCCAGGTTTAAATTCCTGGCAAACTATCCTGATACATTAATGTTTCTTTTTTTGAGAACTTGGAGAAAGATTCAAACATTAATATTCAATCAGACTATAGCAAATGAAAACATCCCTTATATCCGGTTTTTTCCAATTTAAATTGTCCTTGTTTTAGCTTTAAAATGGAGTTGTGGACGTCCTGTTACCCACAGGAAGAAAATTTCTTCAAATTGTAATTCACTTAAACGTCCCTAATCTTAATTTCTTGAGAAAACTAGGCCTTATTTTGAAAAATCGGCCATTAAACTGGCCTTATTTCAGACGGAAAATGTCACATCAATTTACGGCTCTAAAACTTCCGGTTTAAATTCCCGGCAAACTATCTCGATACATTAATGTTTCTTTTTTTGAGAGCTTGGAAAAAGATTCAAGCATTAATATTCAATTAAACTATAGCAAAAGGAACCATCCCTTATATCCGGTTTTTTCCAATTTAAATTGTCCTTGTTTTAGCTTTAAAATGGAGTTGTGGACGACCTGTTACCCACAGGAAGAAAATTTCTTCAAATTGTAATTCACTAAAACGTCCCTAATCTTAATTTCTTGAGAAAACTAGGCCTTATTTTGAAAAATCTGTCATTAAACAGGCCTTATTTCAGACGGAAAATGTCACATTAATATACGGCTCTAAAACTACCAGGTTTAAACTCCTGGCAAACTATCCCGATACATTAATGTTTCTTTTTTTGAGAACTTGGAGAAACATTCAAACATTAATATTCAATCAGACTATAGCAAAAAAAAACCATCCCTTATATCCGGTTTTTCCCAATTTAAATTGGCTTTGTTTTAGCTTTGAAATGGAATTGTGGACGTCCTGTTACCCACAGGAAGAAAATTTCTTCAAATTGTAATTCACTTATACGTCCCTAATCTTAATTTCTTGAGAAAACTAGGCCTTATTTTGAAAAATCTGTCATTAAACAGGCCTTATTTCAGAAGGAAAATGTCACATTAATTTACGGCTCTAAAACTACCAGGTTTAAACTCCTGGCAAACTATCCCGATACATTAATGTTTCTTTTTTTGAGAACTTGGAGAAAGATTCAAACATTAATATTCAATCAGACTATAGCAAAAAAAACCATCCCTTAAATCCGGTTTTTCCCAATTTAAATTGGCCTTGTTTAAACTTTTGAAATGGAATTGTGGACGTCCTGTTACCCACAGGAAGAAAATTTCTTCAAATTGTAATTCACTTAAACGTCCCTAATCTTAATTTCTTGAGAAAACTAGGCCTTATTTTGAAAAATCTGTCATTAAACAGGCCTTATTTAAGACGGAAAGTGTCATATCCATTTACGGCTCTAAAACTTCCCGGTTTAAACTCCCGGCAAACTATCCCGATACATTAATGTTTCTTTTTTTGAGAGCTTGGAGAAAGATTCAAGCATTAATATTCAATTAAACTATAGCAAAAGAAACCATCCCTTATATCCGGTTTTTTCCAATTTAAATTGTCCTTGTTTTAGCTTTAAAATGGAGTTGTGGACGTCCTGTTACCCACAGGATGAAAATTTCTTCAAATTGTAATTCACTTAAATGTCCCTTATCTTAATTTCTTGAGAAAACTAGGCCTTATTTTGAAAAATCTGTCATTAAACAGGCCTTATTTCAGACGGAAAATGTCACATCTATTTAAGGCTCTAAAACTTCCGGGTTTAAATTCCCGGCAAACTATCCCGCTAAATAATAATTCTTTTTATAAGAACGTGGAGTAAGATTCAAACATTAATATTCAATCAGACTATAGCAAAAAAAACCATCCCTTATATCCGGTTTTTCCCAATTTAAATTGGCCTTGTTTAAACTTTTGAAATGGAATTGTGGACGTCCTGTTACCCACAGGAAGAAAATTTCTTCAAATTGTAATTCACTTAAACGTCCCTAATCTTAATTTCTTGAGAAAACTAGGCCTTATTTTGAAAAATCTGTCATTAAACAGGCCTTATTTAAGACGGAAAATGTCATATCCATTTACGGCTCTAAAACTTCCCGGTTTAAACTCCCGGCAAACTATCCCGATATATTAATGTTTCTTTTTTTGAGAGCTTGGAGAAAGATTCAAGCATTAATATTCAATTAAACTATAGCAAAAGAAACCATCCCTTATATCCGGTTTTTTCCAATTTAAATTGTCCTTGTTTTAGCTTTAAAATGGAGTTGTGGACGTCCTGTTACCCACAGGATGAAAATTTCTTCAAATTGTAATTCACTTAAACGTCCCTTATCTTAATTTCTTGAGAAAACTAGGCCTTATTTTGAAAAATCTGTCATTAAACAGGCCTTATTTCAGACGGAAAATGTCACATCTATTTAAGGCTCTAAAACTACCAGGTTTAAACTCCTGGCAAACTATCCCGATACATTAATGTTTCTTTTTTTGAGAACTTGGAGAAAGATTCAAACATTAATATTCAATCAGACTATAGCAAAAAAAACCATCCCTTATATCCGGTTTTTCCCAATTTAAATTGGCCTTGTTTAAACTTTTGAAATGGAATTGTGGACGTCCTGTTACCCACAGGAAGAAAATTTCTTCAAATTGTAATTCACTTAAACGTCCCTAATCTTAATTTCTTGAGAAAACTAGGCCTTATTTTGAAAAATCTGTCATTAAACAGGCCTTATTTAAGACGGAAAATGTCATATCCATTTACGGCTCTAAAACTTCCCGGTTTAAACTCCCGGCAAACTATCCCGATACATTAATGTTTCTTTTTTTGAGAGCTTGGAGAAAGATTCAAGCATTAATATTCAATTAAACTATAGCAAAAGAAACCATCCCTTATATCCGGTTTTTTCCAATTTAAATTGTCCTTGTTTTAGCTTTAAAATGGAGTTGTGGACGTCCTGTTACCCACAGGATGAAAATTTCTTCAAATTGTAATTCACTTAAACGTCCCTTATCTTAATTTCTTGAGAAAACTAGGCCTTATTTTGAAAAATCTGTCATTAAACAGGCCTTATTTCAGACGGAAAATGTCACATCTATTTAAGGCTCTAAAACTTCCGGGTTTAAATTCCCGGCAAACTATCCCGCTAAATAATAATTCTTTTTATAAGAACGTGGAGTAAGATTCAAACATTAATATTCACTCAGACTATAGCAAAAAAAACCATCCCTTATATCCGGTTTTTCCCAATTTAAATTGGCCTTGTTTAAACTTTTGAAATGGAATTGTGGACGTCCTGTTACCCACAGGAAGAAAATTTCTTCAAATTGTAATTCACTTATACGTCCCTAATCTTAATTTCTTGAGAAAACTAGGCCTTATTTTGAAAAATCTGTCATTAAACAGGCCTTATTTCAGAAGGAAAATGTCACATTAATTTACGGCTCTAAAACTACCAGGTTTAAACTCCTGGCAAACTATCCCGATACATTAATGTTTCTTTTTTTGAAAACTTGGAGAAAGATTCAAACATTAATATTCAATCAGACTATAGCAAAAAAAACCATCCCTTAAATCCGGTTTTTCCCAATTTAAATTGGCCTTGTTTAAACTTTTGAAATGGAATTGTGGACGTCCTGTTACCCACAGGAAGAAAATTTCTTCAAATTGTAATTCACTTAAACGTCCCTAATCTTAATTTCTTGAGAAAACTAGGCCTTATTTTGAAAAATCTGTCATTAAACAGGCCTTATTTAAGACGGAAAATGTCATATCCATTTACGGCTCTAAAACTTCCCGGTTTAAACTCCCGGCAAACTATCCCGATACATTAATGTTTCTTTTTTTGAGAGCTTGGAGAAAGATTCAAGCATTAATATTCAATTAAACTATAGCAAAAGAAACCATCCCTTATATCCGGTTTTTTCCAATTTAAATTGTCCTTGTTTTAGCTTTAAAATGGAGTTGTGGACGTCCTGTTACCCACAGGATGAAAATTTCTTCAAATTGTAATTCACTTAAACGTCCCTTATCTTAATTTCTTGAGAAAACTAGGCCTTATTTTGAAAAATCTGTCATTAAACAGGCCTTATTTCAGACGGAAAATGTCACATCTATTTAAGGCTCTAAAACTTCCGGGTTTAAATTCCCGGCAAACTATCCCGCTAAATAATAATTCTTTTTATAAGAACGTGGAGTAAGATTCAAACATTAATATTCAATCAGACTATAGCAAAAAAAACCATCCCTTATATCCGGTTTTTCCCAATTTAAATTGGCCTTGTTTAAACTTTTGAAATGGAATTGTGGACGTCCTGTTACCCACAGGAAGAAAATTTCTTCAAATTGTAATTCACTTAAACGTCCCTAATCTTAATTTCTTGAGAAAACTAGGCCTTATTTTGAAAAATCTGTCATTAAACAGGCCTTATTTAAGACGGAAAATGTCATATCCATTTACGGCTCTAAAACTTCCCGGTTTAAACTCCCGGCAAACTATCCCGATACATTAATGTTTCTTTTTTTGAGAGCTTGGAGAAAGATTCAAGCATTAATATTCAATTAAACTATAGCAAAAGAAACCATCCCTTATATCCGGTTTTTTCCAATTTAAATTGTCCTTGTTTTAGCTTTAAAATGGAGTTGTGGACGTCCTGTTACCCACAGGATGAAAATTTCTTCAAATTGTAATTCACTTAAACGTCCCTTATCTTAATTTCTTGAGAAAACTAGGCCTTATTTTGAAAAATCTGTCATTAAACAGGCCTTATTTCAGACGGAAAATGTCACATCTATTTAAGGCTCTAAAACTACCAGGTTTAAACTCCTGGCAAACTATCCCGATACATTAATGTTTCTTTTTTTGAGAACTTGGAGAAAGATTCAAACATTAATATTCAATCAGACTATAGCAAAAAAAACCATCCCTTAAATCCGGTTTTTCCCAATTTAAATTGGCCTTGTTTAAACTTTTGAAATGGAATTGTGGACGTCCTGTTACCCACAGGAAGAAAATTTCTTCAAATTGTAATTCACTTAAACGTCCCTTATCTTAATTTCTTGAGAAAACTAGGCCTTATTTTGAAAAATCTGTCATTAAACAGGCCTTATTTAAGACGGAAAATGTCATATCCATTTACGGCTCTAAAACTTCCCGGTTTAAACTCCCGGCAAACTATCCCGATACATTAATGTTTCTTTTTTTGAGAGCTTGGAGAAAGATTCAAGCATTAATATTCAATTAAACTATAGCAAAAGAAACCATCCCTTATATCCGGTTTTTTCCAATTTAAATTGTCCTTGTTTTAGCTTTAAAATGGAGTTGTGGACGTCCTGTTACCCACAGGATGAAAATTTCTTCAAATTGTAATTCACTTAAACGTCCCTTATCTTAATTTCTTGAGAAAACTAGGCCTTATTTTGAAAAATCTGTCATTAAACCGGCCTTATTTCAGACGGAAAATGTCACATCTATTTAAGGCTCTAAAACTTCCGGGTTTAAATTCCCGGCAAACTATCCCGATACATTAATGTTTCTTTTTTTGAGAACTTGGAGAAAGATTCAAACATTAATATTTAATCAGACTATAGCAAAAAAAACCATCCCTTAAAACCGGTTTTTCCCAATTTAAATTGGCCTTGTTTAAACTTTTGAAATGGAATTGTGGACGTCCTGTTACCCACAGGAAGAAAATTTCTTCAAATTGTAATTCACTTAAACGTCCCTAATCTTAATTTCTTGAGAAAACTAGGCCTTATTTTGAAAAATCTGTCATTAAACAGGCCTTATTTAAGACGGAAAATGTCATATCCATTTACGGCTCTAAAACTTCCCGGTTTAAACTCCCGGCAAACTATCCCGATACATTAATGTTTCTTTTTTTGAGAGCTTGGAGAAAGATTCAAGCATTAATATTCAATTAAACTATAGCAAAAGAAACCATCCCTTATATCCGGTTTTTTCCAATTTAAATTGTCCTTGTTTTAGCTTTAAAATGGAGTTGTGGACGTCCTGTTACCCACAGGATGAAAATTTCTTCAAATTGTAATTCACTTAAATGTCCCTTATCTTAATTTCTTGAGAAAACTAGGCCTTATTTTGAAAAATCTGTCATTAAACAGGCCTTATTTCAGACGGAAAATGTCACATCTATTTAAGGCTCTAAAACTTCCGGGTTTAAATTCCCGGCAAACTATCCCGCTAAATAATAATTCTTTTTATAAGAACGTGGAGTAAGATTCAAACATTAATATTCAATCAGACTATAGCAAAAAAAACCATCCCTTATATCCGGTTTTTCCCAATTTAAATTGGCCTTGTTTAAACTTTTGAAATGGAATTGTGGACGTCCTGTTACCCACAGGAAGAAAATTTCTTCAAATTGTAATTCACTTAAACGTCCCTAATCTTAATTTCTTGAGAAAACTAGGCCTTATTTTGAAAAATCTGTCATTAAACAGGCCTTATTTAAGACGGAAAATGTCATATCCATTTACGGCTCTAAAACTTCCCGGTTTAAACTCCCGGCAAACTATCCCGATACATTAATGTTTCTTTTTTTGAGAGCTTGGAGAAAGATTCAAGCATTAATATTCAATTAAACTATAGCAAAAGAAACCATCCCTTATATCCGGTTTTTTCCAATTTAAATTGTCCTTGTTTTAGCTTTAAAATGGAGTTGTGGACGTCCTGTTACCCACAGGATGAAAATTTCTTCAAATTGTAATTCACTTAAACGTCCCTTATCTTAATTTCTTGAGAAAACTAGGCCTTATTTTGAAAAATCTGTCATTAAACAGGCCTTATTTCAGACGGAAAATGTCACATCTATTTAAGGCTCTAAAACTTCCGGGTTTAAATTCCCGGCAAACTATCCCGCTAAATAATAATTCTTTTTATAAGAACGTGGAGTAAGATTCAAACATTAATATTCACTCAGACTATAGTAAAAAAAACCATCCCTTATATCCGGTTTTTCCCAATTTAAATTGGCCTTGTTTAAACTTTTGAAATGGAATTGTGGACGTCCTGTTACCCACAGGAAGAAAATTTCTTCAAATTGTAATTCACTTAAACGTCCCTAATCTTAATTTCTTGAGAAAACTAGGCCTTATTTTGAAAAATCTGTCATTAAACAGGCCTTATTTAAGACGGAAAATGTCATATCCATTTACGGCTCTAAAACTTCCCGGTTTAAACTCCTGGCAAACTATCCCGATACATTAATGTTTCTTTTTTTGAGAACTTGGAGAAAGATTCAAACATTAATATTCAATCAGACTATAGCAAAAAAAACCATCCCTTAAATCCGGTTTTTCCCAATTTAAATTGGCCTTGTTTAAACTTTTGAAATGGAATTGTGGACGTCCTGTTACCCACAGGAAGAAAATTTCTTCAAATTGTAATTCACTTAAACGTCCCTAATCTTAATTTCTTGAGAAAACTAGGCCTTATTTTGAAAAATCTGTCATTAAACAGGCCTTATTTAAGACGGAAAATGTCATATCCATTTACGGCTCTAAAACTTCCCGGTTTAAACTCCCGGCAAACTATCCCGATACATTAATGTTTCTTTTTTTGAGAGCTTGGAGAAAGATTCAAGCATTAATATTCAATTAAACTATAGCAAAAGAAACCATCCCTTATATCCGGTTTTTTCCAATTTAAATTGTCCTTGTTTTAGCTTTAAAATGGAGTTGTGGACGTCCTGTTACCCACAGGATGAAAATTTCTTCAAATTGTAATTCACTTAAATGTCCCTTATCTTAATTTCTTGAGAAAACTAGGCCTTATTTTGAAAAATCTGTCATTAAACAGGCCTTATTTCAGACGGAAAATGTCACATCTATTTAAGGCTCTAAAACTTCCGGGTTTAAATTCCCGGCAAACTATCCCGCTAAATAATAATTCTTTTTATAAGAACGTGGAGTAAGATTCAAGCATTAATATTCAATTAAACTATAGCAAAAGAAACCATCCCTTATATCCGGTTTTTTCCAATTTAAATTGTCCTTGTTTTAGCTTTAAAATGGAGTTGTGGACGTCCTGTTACCCACAGGATGAAAATTTCTTCAAATTGTAATTCACTAAAACGTCCCTAATCTTAATTTCTTGAGAAAACTAGGCCTTATTTTGAAAAATCTGTCATTAAACAGGCCTTATTTAAGACGGAAAATGTCATATCCATTTACGGCTCTAAAACTTCCCGGTTTAAACTCCCGGCAAACTATCCCGATACATTAATGTTTCTTTTTTTGAGAGCTTGGAGAAAGATTCAAGCATTAATATTCAATTAAACTATAGCAAAAGAAACCATCCCTTAAATCCGGTTTTTCCCAATTTAAATTGGCCTTGTTTAAACTTTTGAAATGGAATTGTGGACGTCCTGTTACCCACAGGAAGAAAATTTCTTCAAATTGTAATTCACTTAAACGTCCCTAATCTTAATTTCTTGAGAAAACTAGGCCTTATTTTGAAAAACGGCCATTAAACTGGCCTTATTTCAGACGGAAAATGTCACATCAATTTACGGCTCTAAACCTTCCCGGTTTAAATTCCCGGCAAACTATCCCGATAAATTAATGTTTCTTTTTTTGAGAGCTTGGAGAAAGATTCAAGCATTAATATTCAATTAAACTATAGCAAAAGAAACCATCCCTTATATCCGGTTTTTCCCAATTTAAATTGGCCTTGTTTAAACTTTTGAAATGGAATTGTGGACGTCCTGTTACCCACAGGAAGAAAATTTCTTCAAATTGTAATTCACTTAAACGTCCCTAATCTTAATTTCTTGAGAAAACTAGGCCTTATTTTGAAAAATCTGTCATTAAACAGGCCTTATTTCAGACGGAAAATGTCACATCTATTTAAGGCTCTAAAACTTCCGGGTTTAAATTCCCGGCAAACTATCCCGCTAAATAATAATTCTTTTTATAAGAACGTGGAGTAAGATTCAAACATTAATATTCAATCAGACTATAGCAAAAGAAACAATCCCTTATATCCGGTTTTTCCCAATTTAAATTGGCCTTGTTTTATCGTTGAAATGGAATTGTGGACGTCCTGTTACCCACAGGAAGAAAATTACTTCAAATTGTAATTCACTTAAACGTCCCTAATCTTAATTTCTTGAGAAAACGAGGCCTTATATTGAAAAACGGCCATTAAACTGGCCTTATTTCAGACGGAAAATGTCACATCAATTTACGGCTCTAAACCTTCCCGGTTTAAATTCCCGGCAAACTATCCCGATAAATTAATGTTTTTTTTTTTTGAGAACGTGGAGAAAGATTCAAACATTAATATTCTATCAGACTATAGCAAAAGAAACAATCCCTTATATCCGGTTTTTCCAAATTTCAATTGGCCTTGTTTTATCGTTGAAATGGATTTGTGGACGTCCTGTTACCCACAGGAAGAAAATTTCTACACATTGGATATCACTAGAAGGTCTTATATCTATTAAATATAAGGCTTTAAATATAAAACCGTTGAGAAAACTAGGCCTTATAATGAAAAGTCTGCTATTTAATAGACCTTATTTCGTACGAAAATTAACTCATTGTTTTACGTCTCCCTAACGTCCCGTTTTTAATTCCGGGGAAACTATTCCTTAAAAATAAAATGTTTTTCATTAACATCGTTAAGGTTGATTCAAATCAAGTGCAGCGAAATAAACTATCCCTTATATCCTGTTGTTCCTTTTAAAAATTGTCCTTTTTGAAAGTTTGAAGTGGAATTTGAATTTGAAATTAGCTGTCAAATCACTACAGCTACCTGACAGCAAAACGCTGAACTATTGTGTATGACACGCTCACTTATTGTTAAAACAGAATTGTTTTTTATCTTTGATAAAACTTAATAGTTCAGCTTTTTGCTGTCGGGAGACATCGTTGTGTGACAGCTTATTAATGCACATTAAATTAATGAAAATACCATTTAAAACGATCGATCCATGCTTAAATTGTGTTGACATGCATCTATAAGCTTCACTTTATCGATTTAAATCGATATTACAATCGTAAAATAATGCTCCGAGTAAAATGGAGTTCCTTAACCTCTTATTTTAGCATACAAACAAAACGCTAATTTCTCGAAAAGTGGACATTTATTTGAAATTCTAAGTTCATTTTCGGTTTTAATGCATCGCATATTATCTAAAAATCATACATTTCCTTAATTTTATTGGCAAGTATTGATTTTTAACTGCGGGTGTTTGGTCGTATATCAACATGGGCAGTTTTAAAAATTGTTGTCTGTAACTTTGAACTAAACAAATAAATAGACAAATACAACAAAATATGAATAATTTATTTAAATAATTGAACAAGTTGTATGGATCCAGTAGTAGATATCGGTAGATCGGTACCTTCTCGTTCTCAATAAAGTTCATTAGATTGGCTTATTGGTAGTTATTTTTCCGGTGGTTGTTGTTGTTCTTGTTGGTTTTGGCACTAGTGTTGCTTGCTTCTAGTTATCCAGCTTCTTCATTCAATATAAATATCTAGTAGATATAAATATTTCTTGCTTTGCTCCTTCTTATTTCTTTATTGCCTTTATTTGATTCTTGAGCCAGACACCTTGCTTATTATATATAGCTATTCGGAGAATAAATTCTTGATGACTTTGCTTATGATGATTCTGCAACGTTCGATTAATTATTATTTACTTCCACTTTTGCGGAAAGGGGCGCTTCAAATCCAATAAATCACCTGAAAAATAAAATTATATGAATAAGAAAAGAACATTCTCTTCTTCTTAATCTTTAACATGGTTTCCAATAGATAGATATATATGGAGATAAATTGATCAGAATCTGTTTCTGCTGGACGGTCCTTTTTCAGCGAACTCTTGTCCACGAGCTGCTCCAGCAGGTCGATAATTGCCTACGTTTCCTTTTCCCTTCTGGTCCCTGTGGTAGATATAGTGACGTGGGATTAGGAATGTCCGAATACTCAATAATTCGTCCATTCTACGTTAGCAAATAGAATCTCTGGACTGCTGCGGGTCTCTAACTTGGTTTAAGATGGAATCATTTGATATTCCTACAATGAAAAGTCAAAGTTAAAACATAAATATACATGGGTAAGCATAACAATATAAGAACGTCTCGTACCTGCATTATATACTATATGTAGTATAATAAATGAACGCTTAATCGAAATTTATGTTCAGTGTTCAAAGAATTCAAAATCCTCGTAAATCTATCTACATCATAGGTATTGTTGCACTATTACTTTCATATCATGACTCGAAAAAAAAGGCGAGAAGAGCAACGTGCAAAAGTAAGAACCGAAGAGGATTTGGTGTGAAATCTGGTCCAGTTTTAGTCGTAACGAGTTCGGTTGGTTGTCCAGTAGCAAAAAAGCTCACGTGACTACAGCAACTTGTTGTTCAAGTCGTGGACCATTCGGCATTCAGTGAATTAGAAACGAGAAAGCATCTTGAGTCTTCAAGGTACAAAAAGCTCTGCTTTACATGGCCAATGTAAACGTCTGCTTTCAATACGGACTGCCAAACAGCGGTGATTATTGGGATAGCAGTTTTCAGTTGGAGTATTCAAATCATGTCATCCTTAAATTGATAAATTCATAACAAACTTTTCTTTTGTCGCTAAAATTTCAAATATATAGAAACTAACTTACGTTCAAATCATCCTTGACTATTCAGATGAAAATTTCGACACTGCACCACTTCCCTCAACCTCGCACAGTCCATAAGTCGGTAGGTAGGTCCATTTCCAATCTTCCAATGTACATATATTCTTTTCCAAGTCTAAGTGAATCTAAAAAACCAACAACAACAACAATTATACGTAGGTACATACCTATACTATGTACGATTGATTAGGTAATAGTTGTTCATTAAAAACTACCAAGCTATAAAACTTACTTCTCATGTCTTCTTACCTATCAACTAAATAGGTCGGAAATCGCCTTTGAATTAAATAACTAACTTTTTCTTCACACTTTAGCTATCTATCCAGTCATCGATACATATAGCTAATACCTAAGCGATTATTAATTGATAGTTAATGAGTTATTGACAAAAATTGAAGTAACACTTTGAGATTTGAATCTAAAAACTAGTGGCACATGGAAACGAGTCACAAATGTTCAAACACGATTTACCTACCAAATGCTATTGCAATTATTTTCACGATCATTATCTGTTTTGAAAATTACAATAATTCTAAATTAAATTAATGTAGTTATCACAGTATGCATGGGGTTGTAAATAATCTTGAAGGTTAGAGACAATTCGTTGACAATTCGTTGTGCAATGATATAATCCTATATTTTACCGTTAGAATTATTCACGGAGTCAGCGGGATTTCGGGGGACGGGTGGTGGTAAATGTTGGAAACGTATGTTTGTTTTCGTGATACTATTCACTTCTCTCTCTTACTTGTATCCGCAATGGCAACGCTTCGCGCTGTTCCCAACCAGTCACCCATCCAAATTCTAAACCGCGCTCTATGTTGCTTAACGTTTACTGATCGTCCGATCACCAAGTTAAGCAACATACGAACAGTATAGGACTTGGATGGGTGACCGCTTGGGAACATCGCGGGGCATTGGCAAGCTTTTTTTTTTTTTTATTTTCTTTCAAATTTTTTTCTTTAAAACATTAAATATTATATTCCTATTAATTAAAATCATTATTTTTCTCCTGTTTCCTTAATATAAATCAAAGCAAAATGAATAAAGTCTTTTTTTACATGTAATTATTACAAAATTAAACGTTTCAAATAAAAAATAAATAAAATAATAAGTTTAATTAATAACAATTAAATATTTAATGTCTTAAAGAATTGAAACATTGAAATAAAATAAAAAAATAACCAATTCTACGCCTCGCGTTGTTCCCATGCGGTCACCCATCCAAGTCCTATACAGTTCTCATGTTGCTTAACGTTTACTGATCGTCCGATTACCAAGTTAAGCAACATACGAACAGTATAGGACTTGGATGGGTGACCGCTTGGGAACATCGCGGGGCATTGGCAAGGTTTTTTTTTTAATTTCTATCAAATTTTTTTCTTTAAAACATTAAATATTATATTCCTATTAATTAAAATAATTATTTTTCTCCTGTTTCCCAAATATAAATCAAAGCAGAATGAATAAAGTATTTTTTAACATGTAATTAATACAAAATTAAACGTTTCAAATAAAAAATAAATAAAATAATTAGTTTATTTACTTAAGAATTTAATATTGAATTTTTAAAATGAATAAAACGTTGATTTAAATTGAAAAACTCGTCCATTTAACTGGCCTAGTTTCAGACGGAAAATGTCACATCAATTTACAGCTCCTTAACTTCCCGGTTCATATTCCCGGCAAACTGTCCCGATAAATTAATATTTCTTTCTTTATAAACTTGAAGGAAGATTCAAAAATTAATAATCAATCCAATTATAGCGACTTTAACCATCCTATATATCGTTTTTGTTCCCATTAAACATTGTCCTTGTTTCAACTTTGATATGGAATTGTGGACGTCCTGTTACCCACAGGAAGAAAATTTCTTCAAATTGTAATTCACTTAAACGTCCCTAATCTTAATTTCTTGAGAAAACTAGGCCTTATTTTGAAAAATCTGTCATTAAACAGACCTTATTTCAGACGGAAAATGTCACATCTATTTAAGGCTCTTAAACTTCCGGGTTTAAATTCCCGGCAAACTATCCCGCTAAATAATAATTCTTTTTATAAGAACGTGGAGTAAGATTCAAACATTAATATTCAATCAGACTATAGCAAAAAAAACCATCCCTTATATCCGGTTTTTCCCAATTTAAATTGGCCTTGTTTAAACTTTTGAAATGGAATTGTGGACGTCCTGTTACCCACAGGAAGAAAATTTCTTCAAATTGTAATTCACTTAAACGACCCTAATCTTAATTTCTTGAGAAAACTAGGCCTTATTTTGAAAAATCTGTCATTAAACAGGCCTTATTTCAGAAGGAAAATGTCACATTAATTTACGGCTCTAAAACTTCCAGGTTTAAACTCCTGGCAAACTATCCCGATACATTAATGTTTCTTTTTTTGAGAACTTGGAGAAAGATTCAAACATTAATATTCAATCAGACTATAGCAAAAAAAACCATCCCTTAATCCGGTTTTTCCCAATTTAAATTGGCCTTGTTTAAACTTTTGAAATGGAATTGTGGACGTCCTGTTACCCACAGGAAGAAAATTTCTTCAAATTGTAATTCACTTAAACGTCCCTAATCTTAATTTCTTGAGAAAACTAGGCCTTATTTTGAAAAATCTGTCATTAAACAGACCTTATTTCAGACGGAAAATGTCACATCTATTTAAGGCTCTTAAACTTCCGGGTTTAAATTCCCGGCAAACTATCCCGCTAAATAATAATTCTTTTTATAAGAACGTGGAGTAAGATTCAAACATTAATATTCAATCAGACTATAGCAAAAAAAACCATCCCTTATATCCGGTTTTTCCCAATTTAAATTGGCCTTGTTTAAACTTTTGAAATGGAATTGTGGACGTCCTGTTACCCACAGGAAGAAAATTTCTTCAAATTGTAATTCACTTAATCGTCCCTTAACTTAATTTCTTGAGAAAACTAAGCCTTATTTTGAAAAATCGGCCATTGAACTGGCCTTATTTCAGACGGAAAATGTCACATCAATTTACGGCTCTAAAACCTCCAGGTTTAAATTCCTGGCAAACTATCCTGATACATTAATGTTTCTTTTTTTGAGAACTTGGAGAAAGATTCAAACATTAATATTCAATCAGACTATAGCAAAAAAAAACATCCCTTATATCCGGTTTTTCCCAATTTCAATTGGCCTTGTTTAAACTTTGAAATGGAATTGTGGACGTCCTGTTACCCACAGGAAGAAAATTTCTACCGACTGAAATTCAATAAAACGTCCCTTATCTTAATTTCTTGAGAAAACTAGGCCTTATTTTGAAAAATCTGTCATTAAACTGGCCTTATTTCAGACGGAAAATGTCACATCAATTTACGGCTCTAAAACTTCCGGTTTAAATTCCCGGCAAACTATCTCGATACATTAATGTTTCTTTTTTTGAGAGCTTGGAAAAAGATTCAAGCATTAATATTCAATTAAACTATAGCAAAAGAAACCATCCCTTATATCCGGTTTTTTCCAATTTAAATTGTCCTTGTTTTAGCATTAAAATGGAGTTGTGGACGTCCTGTTACCCACAGGAAGAAAATTTCTTCCGATTGTAATTCACTTAAACGTCCCCAATCTTAATTTCTTGAGAAAACTAGGCCTTATTTTGAAAAATCGGCCATTAAACTGGCCTTATTTCAGACGGAAAATGTCATATCAATTTACGGCTCTTAAACTTCCCGGTTTAAATTCCCGGCAAACTATCCCGATAAATTAATGTTTCTTTTTTTGAGAACGTGGAGAAAGATTCAAACATAAATATTCAATCAGACTATAGCAAAAGAAAACATCCCTTATATCCGGTTTTTCCCAATTTAAATTGGCCTTGTATTAGCTTTGAAATGGAATTGTGGACGTCCTGTTACCCACAGGAAGAAAATTTCTTCAAATTGTAATTCACTTAAACGTCCCTTATCTTAATTTCTTGAGAAAACTAGGTCTTATTTTGAAAAATCTGTCATTAAACAGGCCTTATTTCAGACGGAAAATGTCTCATCTATTTAAGGCTCTAAACCTTCCCGGTTTAAATTCCCGGCAAACTATCCCGATAAATTAATGTTTTTTTTTTTGAGAACGTGGAGAAAGATTCAAACATTAATATTCAATCAGACTATAGCAAAAAAAACCATCCCTTATATCCGGTTTTTCCCAATTTAAATTGGCATTGTTTTAGCTTTGAAATGGAATTGTGGACGTCCTGTTACCCACAGGAAGAAAATTTCTTCAAATTGTAATTCACTTAAACGTCCCTTAACTTAATTTCTTGAGAAAACTAAGCCTTATTTTGAAAAATCGGCCATTAAACTGGCCTTATTTTAGACGGAAAATGTCACATCAATTTACGGCTCTAAAACCTCCAGGTTTAAACTCCTGGCAAACTATCCTGATACATTAATGTTTCTTTTTTTGAGAACTTGGAGAAAGATTCAAACATTAATATTCAATCAGACTATAGCAAAAAAAAACATCCCTTATATCCGGTTTTTCCCAATTTCAATTGGCCTTGTTTAAACTTTGAAATGGAATTGTGGACGTCCTGTTACCCACAGGAAGAAAATTTCTTCAAATTGTAATTCACTTAAACGTCCCTAATCTTAATTTCTTGAGAAAACTAGGCCTTATTTTGAAAAATCTGTCATTAAACTGGCCTTATTTTAAACGGAAAATGTCACATCAATTTACGGCTCTAAAACTTCCGGTTTAAATTCCCGGCAAACTATCTCGATACATTAATGTTTCTTTTTTTGAGAGCTTGGAAAAAGATTCAAGCATTAATATTCAATTAAACTATAGCAAAAGAAACCATCCCTTATATCCGGTTTTTTCCAATTTAAATTGGCCTTGTATTAGCTTTGAAATGGAATTGTGGACGTCCTGTTACCCACAGGAAGAAAATTTCTTCAAATTGTAATTCACTTAAACGTCCCTAATCTTAATTTCTTGAGAAAACTAGGCCTTTTTTTGAAAAATCGGCCATTAAACTGGCCTTATTTCAGACGGAAAATGTCACATCAATTTACGGCTCTAAAACTTCCCGGTTTAAATTCCCGGCAAACTATCCCGACAAATTAATGTTTCTTTTTTTGAGAACGTGGAGAAAGATTCATACATTAATATTCAATCAGACTATAGCAAAAAAAAACCATCCCTTATATCCGGTTTTTCCCAATTTAAATTGGCCTTGTTTTAGCTTTGAAATGGAATTGTGGACGTCCTCTTACCCACAGGAAGAAAATTTCTTCAAATTGTAATTCACTTAAACGTCCCTAATCTTAATTTCTTGAGAAAACTAGGCCTTATTTTGAAAAATCGGCCATTAAACTGGCCTTATTTCAGACGGAAAATGTCACATCAATTTACGGCTCTAAAACCTCCAGGTTTAAATTCCTGGCAAACTATCCTGATACATTAATGTTTCTTTTTTTGAGAACTTGGAGAAAGATTCAAACATTAATATTCAATCAGACTATAGCAAAAAAAACCATCCCTTAATCCGGTTTTTCCCAATTTAAATTGGCCTTGTTTAAACTTTTGAAATGGAATTGTGGACGTCCTGTTACCCACAGGAAGAAAATTTCTTCAAATTGTAATTCACTTAAACGTCCCTTAACTTAATTTCTTGAGAAAACTAAGCCTTATTTTGAAAAATCTGTCATTAAACAGGCCTTATTTCAGAAGGAAAATGTCACATTAATTTACGGCTCTAAAACTACCAGGTTTAAACTCCTGGCAAACTATCCCGATACATTAATGTTTCTTTTTTTGAGAACTTGGAGAAAGATTCAAACATTAATATTCAATCAGACTATAGCAAAAAAAACCATCCCTTATATCCGGTTTTTCCCAATTTCAATTGGCCTTGTTTAAACTTTTGAAATGGAATTGTGGACGTCCTGTTACCCACAGGAAGAAAATTTCTTCAAATTGTAATTCACTTAAACGACCCTAATCTTAATTTCTTGAGAAAACTAGGCCTTATTTTGAAAAATCTGTCATTAAACAGGCCTTATTTCAGAAGGAAAATGTCACATTAATTTACGGCTCTAAAACTTCCAGGTTTAAACTCCTGGCAAACTATCCCGATACATTAATGTTTCTTTTTTTGAGAACTTGGAGAAAGATTCAAACATTAATATTCAATCAGACTATAGCAAAAAAAACCATCCCTTAATCCGGTTTTTCCCAATTTAAATTGGCCTTGTTTAAACTTTTGAAATGGAATTGTGGACGTCCTGTTACCCACAGGAAGAAAATTTCTTCAAATTGTAATTCACTTAAACGTCCCTAATCTTAATTTCTTGAGAAAACTAGGCCTTATTTTGAAAAATCTGTCATTAAACAGACCTTATTTCAGACGGAAAATGTCACATCTATTTAAGGCTCTTAAACTTCCGGGTTTAAATTCCCGGCAAACTATCCCGCTAAATAATAATTCTTTTTATAAGAACGTGGAGTAAGATTCAAACATTAATATTCAATCAGACTATAGCAAAAAAAACCATCCCTTATATCCGGTTTTTCCCAATTTAAATTGGCCTTGTTTAAACTTTTGAAATGGAATTGTGGACGTCCTGTTACCCACAGGAAGAAAATTTCTTCAAATTGTAATTCACTTAATCGTCCCTTAACTTAATTTCTTGAGAAAACTAAGCCTTATTTTGAAAAATCGGCCATTGAACTGGCCTTATTTCAGACGGAAAATGTCACATCAATTTACGGCTCTAAAACCTCCAGGTTTAAATTCCTGGCAAACTATCCTGATACATTAATGTTTCTTTTTTTGAGAACTTGGAGAAAGATTCAAACATTAATATTCAATCAGACTATAGCAAAAAAAAACATCCCTTATATCCGGTTTTTCCCAATTTCAATAGGCCTTGTTTAAACTTTGAAATGGAATTGTGGACGTCCTGTTACCCACAGGAAGAAAATTTCTACCGACTGAAATTCAATAAAACGTCCCTTATCTTAATTTCTTGAGAAAACTAGGCCTTATTTTGAAAAATCTGTCATTAAACTGGCCTTATTTCAGACGGAAAATGTCACATCAATTTACGGCTCTAAAACTTCCGGTTTAAATTCCCGGCAAACTATCTCGATACATTAATGTTTCTTTTTTTGAGAGCTTGGAAAAAGATTCAAGCATTAATATTCAATTAAACTATAGCAAAAGAAACCATCCCTTATATCCGGTTTTTTCCAATTTAAATTGTCCTTGTTTTAGCATTAAAATGGAGTTGTGGACGTCCTGTTACCCACAGGAAGAAAATTTCTTCCGATTGTAATTCACTTAAACGTCCCCAATCTTAATTTCTTGAGAAAACTAGGCCTTATTTTGAAAAATCGGCCATTAAACTGGCCTTATTTCAGACGGAAAATGTCATATCAATTTACGGCTCTTAAACTTCCCGGTTTAAATTCCCGGCAAACTATCCCGATAAATTAATGTTTCTTTTTTTGAGAACGTGGAGAAAGATTCAAACATAAATATTCAATCAGACTATAGCAAAAGAAAACATCCCTTATATCCGGTTTTTCCCAATTTAAATTGGCCTTGTATTAGCTTTGAAATGGAATTGTGGACGTCCTGTTACCCACAGGAAGAAAATTTCTTCAAATTGTAATTCACTTAAACGTCCCTTATCTTAATTTCTTGAGAAAACTAGGTCTTATTTTGAAAAATCTGTCATTAAACAGGACTTATTTCAGACGGAAAATGTCTCATCTATTTAAGGCTCTAAACCTTCCCGGTTTAAATTCCCGGCAAACTATCCCGATAAATTAATGTTTCTTTTTTTGAGAACGTGGAGAAAGATTCAAACATAAATATTCAATCAGACTATAGCAAAAGAAAACATCCCTTATATCCGGTTTTTCCCAATTTAAATTGGCATTGTTTTAGCTTTGAAATGGAATTGTGGACGTCCTGTTACCCACAGGAAGAAAATTTCTTCAAATTGTAATTCACTTAAACGTCCCTTAACTTAATTTCTTGAGAAAACTAAGCCTTATTTTGAAAAATCGGCCATTAAACTGGCCTTATTTTAGACGGAAAATGTCACATCAATTTACGGCTCTAAAACCTCCAGGTTTAAATTCCTGGCAAACTATCCTGATACATTAATGTTTCTTTTTTTGAGAACTTGGAGAAAGATTCAAACATAAATATTCAATCAGACTATAGCAAAAGAAAACATCCCTTATATCCGGTTTTTCCCAATTTAAATTGGCCTTGTATTAGCTTTGAAATGGAATTGTGGACGTCCTGTTACCCACAGGAAGAAAATTTCTTCAAATTGTAATTCACTTAAACGTCCCTAATCTTAATTTCTTGAGAAAACTAGGCCTTATTTTGAAAAATCTGTCATTAAACTGGCCTTATTTTAAACGGAAAATGTCACATCAATTTACGGCTCTAAAACTTCCGGTTTAAATTCCCGGCAAACTATCTCGATACATTAATGTTTCTTTTTTTGAGAGCTTGGAAAAAGATTCAAGCATTAATATTCAATTAAACTATAGCAAAAGAAACCATCCCTTATATCCGGTTTTTTCCAATTTAAATTGTCCTTGTTTTAGCATTAAAATGGAGTTGTGGACGTCCTGTTACCCACAGGAAGAAAATTTCTTCCGATTGTAATTCACTTAAACGTCCCCAATCTTAATTTCTTGAGAAAACTAGGCCTTATTTTGAAAAATCGGCCATTAAACTGGCCTTATTTCAGACGGAAAATGTCACATCAATTTACGGCTCTAAAACTTCCCGGTTTAAATTCCCGGCAAACTATCCTGATACATTAATGTTTCTTTTTTTGAGAACTTGGAGAAAGATTCACACATTAATATTCAATCAGACTATAGCAAAAGAAAACATCCCTTATATCCGGTTTTTTCCAATTTAAATTGTCCTTGTTTTAGCTTTAAAATGGAGTTGTTGACGTCCTGTTACCCACAGGAAGAAAATTTCTTCAAATTGTAATTCACTTAAACGTCCCTAATCTTAATTTCTTGAGAAAACTAGGCCTTATTTTGAAAAATCGGCCATTAAACTGGCCTTATTTCAGACGGAAAATGTGACATCAATTTACGGCTCTAAAACCTCCAGGTTTAAATTCCTGGCAAACTATCCTGATACATTAATGTTTCTTTTTTTGAGAACGTGGAGAAAGATTCAAACATTAATATTCAATCAGACTATAGCAAAAGAAAACATCCCTTATATCCGGTTTTTTCCAATTTAAATTGTCCTTGTTTTAGCTTTAAAATGGAGTTGTGGACGTCCTGTTACCCACAGGAAGAAAATTTCTTCAAATTGTAATTCACTTAAACGTCCCTAATCTTAATTTCTTGAGAAAACTAGGCCTTATTTTGAAAAATCGGCCATTAAACTGGCCTTATTTCAGACGGAAAATGTCACATCAATTCACGGCTCTAAAACCTCCAGGTATAAATTTCTGGCAAACTATCCCGGTACATTAATGTTTCTTTTTTTGAGAACGTGGAGAAAGATTCAAGCATGAATATTCAATTAGACTATAGCAAAAGAAAACATCCCTTATATCCGGTTTTTCCCTATTTAAATTGGCCTTGTTTTAGCTTTGAAATGGAATTGTGGACGTCCTGTTACCCACAGGAAGAAAATTTCTTCAAATTGTTATTTATTAGATAGCCTTAAATCTACAAACATTGATATAACAAGGCCTAAATTCATTTTCTAAATTATTTCTTTTTTCAAACAATTCTAATTTGTTGGCAATTCGAATTGTTTAGAATTTTGAATTAAGACAACGCCACAATGTGTTTCGAATTTAGTTGGAAGCTATGAGTACATCCACCTGACTCACAGGTGGCACTAAAAACTTAAGGTGGTTAAGTGACATTACATGTCAAGAGTTCACACGTTCTAGCATAGATAGAAAGACAGCAGATGTCAATTTGACAACTAACTTTTGATAGTATTTCAAATTTTAATTATATATAATATTAAAATTTAATTGTATTTCTTCACATTGTAAATCACTAAAAAGCCTTAAATCTACAAACGATGAGAAAACAAGGCCTTATATTGAAAAAACACCCTTTTAAACGGCCTTATTTCAGACGGAAAATGTCACATCTATTTAAGGCTCTAAAACTTCCCGGTTTAAATTCCCGGCAAACTATCCCGATTCATTAATGTTACTTTTTTTGAGAACTTGGAGAAAGATTCAAACATTAATATTCAATCAGACTATAGCAAAAGAAAACATCCCTTATATCCTGTTTTTCCCAATTTAAATTGGCCTTGTTTAAACTTTGAAATGGAATTGTGGACGTCCTGTTACCCACAGGAAGAAAATTTCTTCAAATTGTAATTCACTTAAACGTCCTTAATCTTAATTCCTTGAGAAAACTAGGCCTTATTTTGAAAAATCTGTCATTAAACAGGCCTTATTTCAGACGGAAAATGTCTCATCTATTTAAGGCTCTAAAACTTCCCGGTTTAAATTCCCGGCAAACTATCCCGATTATTTAATGTTTCTTTTTTTGAGAACTTGGAAAAAGATTCAAACATTAATATTCAATCAGACTATAGCAAAAAAAACCATCCCTTATATCCGGTTTTTCCTAATTTAAATTGGCCTTGTTTTAACTTTGAAATGGAATTGTGGACGTCCTGTTACCCACAGGAAGAAAATTTCTTCAAATTGTAATTCACTTAAACGTCCTAAATCTTAATTCCTTGAGAAAACTAGGCCTTATTTTGAAAAATCTGTCATTAAACAGGCCTTATTTCAGACGGAAAATGTCACATCAATTTACGGCTCTAAAACATCCTGGTTTAAATTCCCGGCAAACTATCCCGATAAATTAATGTTTCTTTTTTTGAAAACGTGGAGAAAGATTCAAACATTAATATTCAATCAGTCTATAGCAAAAGAAAACATCCCTTATATCCTGTTTTTCCAAATTTAAATTGGCCTTGTTTTAACTTTGAAATGGAATTGTGGACGTCCAGTTACCCACAGGAAGAAAATTACTTCAAATTGTAATTCACTTAAACGTCCCTAATCTTAATTTCTTGAGAAAACTAGGCCTTATTTTGAAAAATCTGTCATAAAACAGGCCTTATTTCAGACGGAAAATGTAACGTCAATTTACGGCTCTAAAACTTCCAGGTTTAAATTCCCTGCAAACTATCCCGATACATTAATGTTTCTTTTTTTGAGAACGTGGAGAAAGATTTAAACATTAATATTCAATCAGACTATAGGAAAAGAAAACATCCCTTATATCCTGTTTTTCCCAATTTAAATTGGCCTTGTTTTAGCTTTGAAATGGAATTGTGGACGTCCTGTTACCCACAGGAAGAAAATTTCTACCGACTGAAATTCATTAAAACGTCCCTTATCTTAATTTCTTGAGAAAAGTAGGCCTTATTTTGAAAAATCGGCCATTAAACTGGCCTTATTTCAGAAGGAAAATGTCACATCATTTTACGGCTCTAAAACTTCCCGGTTTAAATTCCCAGCAAAGTATCCCGATAAATTAATGTTTCTTTTTTGAGAACTTGGAGAATAATTCAAACATTAATATTCAATCAGACTATAGCAAAAAAAAACCATCCCTTATATCCGGTTTTTCCCAATTTAAATTGGCCTTGTTTAAACTTTGAAAAGAAATGGTGGACGTCCTGTTACCCACAGGAAGAAAATTTCTTCAACTTGTAATTCACTTAAAAGTCCCTAATCTTAATTTCTTGAGAAAACTAGGCCTTATTTTGAAAAATCTGTCATTAAACAGGCCTTATTTCAGACGGAAAATGTCACATCAATTAACGGCTCTAAAACTTCCAGGTTTAAATTCCTGGCAAACTATCCCGATACATTAATGTTTCTTTTTTTGAGAACGTGGAGAAAGATTCAAACATTAATATTCAATCAGACTATAGCAAAAAAAAAACCATCCCTTATATCCGGTTTTTCCCAATTTAAATTGCCATTTTTTTAGCTTTGAAATGGAATTGTGGACGTCCTCTTACCCACAGAAAGAAAATTACTTCAAATTGTATTTCACTTAAACGTCCCTAATCTTAATTTCTTGAGAAAACGAGGCCTTATTTTGAAAAAACGGCCATTAAACTGGCCTTATTTCAGACGGAAAATGTCACATCAATTTACGGCTCTAAAACTTCCCGGTTTAAATTCCCGGCAAACTATCCCGACAAATTAATGTTTTTTTTTTTGAGAACGTGGAGAAAGATTCAAACATTAATATTCAATCAGACTATAGAAAAAAAAAACCATCCTTTATATCCGGTTTTTCCCAATTTAAATTGGCATTGTTTTAGCTTTGAAATGGAATAGTGGACGTCCTGTTACCCACAGGAAGAAAATTTCCTCAAATTGTAATTCACTTAAACGTCCCTAATCTTAATTTCTTGAGAAAACGAGGCCTTATTTTGAAAAATCCGCCATTTGACTGGCCTTATTTCAGACGGAAAATGTCACATCAATTTACGGCTCTAAAACATCCTGGTTTAAATTCCCGGCAAACTATCCCGATAAATTAATGTTTCTTTTTTTGAGAACGTGGAGAAAGATTCAAACATTAATATTCAATCAGACTATAGCAAAAGAAAACATCCCTTATATCCGGTTTTCCCAATTTAAATTGGCCTTGTTTTAGTTTTGAAATGGAATTGTGGACGTCCTGTTACCCACAGGAAGAAAATTTCTACCGACTGAAATTCAATAAAACGTCCCTTATCTTAATTTCTTGAGAAAAGTAGGCCTTATTTTGAAAAATCGGCCATTAAACTGGCCTTATGTCAGACGGAAAATGTCATATCCATTTACGGCTCTAAAACTTCCCGGTTTAAATTCCCGGCAAACTATCCCGATACATTAATGTTTCTTATTTTGAGAACGTGGAGAAAGATTCAAACATTAATATTCAATCAGACTATAGCAAAAAAAACCATCCCTTATATCCGGTTTTTCCCAATTTAAATTGGCATTGTTTTAGCTTTGAAATGGAATTGTGGACGTCCTCTTACCCACAGGAAGAAAATTTCTTCAAATTGGAATTCACTTAAACGTCCCTAATCTTAATTTCGTGAGAAAAGTAGGTTTTATTTTGAAAAATCGGCCATTAAACTGGCCTTATTTCAGAAGGAAAATGTCACATCAATTTACGGCTCTAAACCTTCCCGGTTTAAATTCCCGGCAAACTATCCCGATACATTATTGGTTCTTATTTTGAGAACGTGGAGAAAGATTCAAACATTAATATTCAATCAGACTATAGCAAAAAAAACCATCCCTTATATCCGGTTTTTCCCAATTTAAATTGGCATTGTTTTAGCTTTGAAATGGAATTGTGGACGTCCTCTTACCCACAGGAAGAAAATTTCTTCAAATTGTAATTCACTTAAACGTCCCGAATCTTAATTTCTTGAGAAAACGAGGCATTATTTTGAAAAGGCCGCCATTTGACTGGCCTTATTTCAGACGGAAAATGTCACATCAATTTACGGCTCTAAAACTTCCAGGTATAAATTCCTGGCAAACTATCCCAATACATTAATGTTTCTTATTTTGAGAACGTGGAGAAAGATGCAAACATTAATATTCAATCAGACTATAGCAAAAAAAAACCATCCCTTATATCCGGTTTTTCCCAATTTAAATTGGCATTGTTTTAGCTTTGATTTGGAATTGTGGACGTCCTCTTACCCACAGAAAGAAAATTTCTTCAAATTGTAATTCACTTAAACGTCCCTAATCTTAATTTCTTGAGAAAACGAGGCCTTATTTAAAAAATCCGCCATTTGACTGGCCTTATTTCAGACGGAAAATGTCACATCAATTTACGGCTCTAAAACTTCCAGGTTTAAATTCCTGGCAAACTATCCCGATACATTAATGTTTCTTTTTTTGAGAACATGGAGAAAGATTCAATCATTAATATTCAATCAGACTATAGCAAAAGAAAACATCCCTTATATCCTGTTTTTCCCTATTTAAATTGGCCTTGTTTTAGATTTGAAATGGAATTGTGGACGTCCTGTTACCCACAGGAAGAAAATTTTTTCCGATTGTAATTCAATAAAACGTCCCTTATCTTAATTTCTTGAGAAAAGTAGGCCTTATTTTGAAAAATCGGCCATTAAACTGGCCTTATGTCAGACGGAAAATGTCATATCCATTTACGGCTCTAAAACTTCCCGGTTTAAATTCCCGGCAAACTATCCCGATACATTAATGTTTCTTTTTTTGAGAGCTTGGAGAAAGATTCAAGCATTAATATTCAATTAAACTATAGCAAAAGAAACCATCCCTTATAACCGGTTTTTTCCAATTTAAATTGTCCTTGTTTTAGCTTTGAAATGGAATTGTGGACGTCCTGTTACCCACAGGAAGAAAATTTCTTCCGATTGTAAATCAATAAAACGTCCCTTATCTTAATTTTTTTAGAAAACTAGGCCTTATTTTGAAAAATCGGCCATTAAACTGGCCTTATTTCAGACGGAAAATGTCACATCAATTAACGGCTCTAAAACGTCCAGGTTTAAATTCCTGGCAAACTATCCCGATACATTAATGTTTCTTTTTTTGAGAACGTGGAGAAAGATTTAAACATTAATATTCAATAAGACTATAGCAAAAGAAAACATCCCTTTTTTCCGGTTTTTCCCAATTTAAATTAGCCTTGTTTTAGCTTTGAAAATCGGCCATTAAACTGGCCTTATTTCAGACGGAAAATGTCACACCATTTTACGGCTCTAAACCTTCCCGGTTTAAATTCCCGGCAAACTATCCCGACAAATTAATGTTTCTTTTTTTGAGAACGTGGAGAAAGATTCAAACATTAATATTCTATCAGACTATAGCAAAAAAAAAACCATCCCTTATATCCGGTTTTTCCCAATTTAAATTGGCCTTGTTTTAGATTTGAAATGGAATTGTGGACGTCCTGTTACCCACAGGAAGATAATTTCTTTCCATTGTTATTTATTAGATAGCCTTAAATCTACAAACATTGATATAACAAGGCCTAAATTCATTTTCTAAATTATTTCTTTTTTCAAACAATTCTAATTTGTTGGCAATTCGAATTGTTTAGAATTTTGAATTAAGACAACGCCACAATGTGTTTCGAATTTAGTTGGAAGCTATGAGTACATCCACCTGACTCACAGGTGGCACTAAAAACTTAAGGTAGTTAAGTGACATTACATGTCAAGAGTTCACACGTTCTAGCATAGATGGAAAGACAGCAGATGTCAATTTGACTACTAACTTTTGAAAGTATTTCAAATTTTAATTATATATAATATTAAAATTTAATTGTATTTCTTCACATTGTAAATCACTAAAAAGCCTTAAATCTAACAACGTTGAGAAAACAAGGCCTTATATTGAAAAAACACCCTTTTAAACGGCCTAATTTCTGACGGAAAATGTCACATCAATTTACGGCTCTAAAACTTCCCGGTTTAAATTCCCGGCAAACTATCCCGATAAATTAATGTTTCTTTTTTTTAAGAACGTGGAGAAAGATTCAAACATTAATATTCAATCAGACTATAGCAAAAGAAAACATCCCTTATATCCTATTTTTCCCAATTTAAATTGGCCTTGTTTTAGCTTTGAAATGGAATTGTGGACGTCCTGTTACCCACAGGAAGAAAATTTCTACCGACTGAAATTCAATAAAACGTCCCTTATCTTAATTTCTTGAGAAAAATAAGCCTTATTTTGAAAAATCGGCCATTAAAGTGGCCTTATTTCAGACGGAAAATGTCTCATCTATCTTCCGGATTAAAACTTCCCGGATTAAATTCCTGGCAAAGTATCCCGATACATTAATGTTTCTTTTTTTGAGAACGTGGAGAAAGATTCAAACATTAATATTCAAACAGACTATAGCAAAAGAAAACATCCCTTATATCCGGTTTTTCCCAATTTAAATTGGCCTTGTTTTAGCTTTGAAATGGAATTGTGGACGTCCTGTTACCCACAGGAAGAAAATTTCTTCGGATTGTAATTCAATAAAACGTCCCTTATCTTAATTTCTTGGGAAAACTAGGCCTTATTTTGAAAAATCTGCCATTAAACTGGCCTTATTTCAGACGGAAAATTTCATATCCATTTACGGCTCTAAAACTTCCCGGATTAAATTCCCGGCAAAGTATCCCGATACATTAATGTTTCTTTTTTTGAGAACGTGGAGAAAGATTTAAGCATTTATATTCAATTAGACTATAGCAAAAGAAAACATCCCTTATATCCGGTTTTTCCCAATTTAAATTGACCTTGTTTTAGCTTTGAAATGGAATTGTGGACGTCCTGTTACCCACAGGAAGAAAATTTCTTCAAATTGTAATTCGCTTAAACGTTCCTTATCTTAATTTCTTGGGAAAACTAGGCCTTATTTTGAAAAATCGGCCATTAAAGTGGCCTTATTTCAGACGGAAAATGTCATATCCATTTACGGCTCTAAAACTTCCCGGTTTAAATTCCCAGCAGACTATCCCGATACATTAATGTTTCTTTTTTTGAGAACTTGGAGAAAGATTCAAACATTAATATTCAATCAGACTATAGCAAAAAAAAACCATCCCTTATATCCGGTTTTTCCCAATTTAAATTGGCCTTGTTTAAACTTTGAAATGGAATTGAGGACGTCCTGTTACCCACAGGAAGAAAATTTCTTCAAATTGTAATTCACTTAAACGTCCCTAATCTTAATTTCTTGAGAAAACTAAGCCTTATTTTGAAAAATCTGTCATTAAACAGGCCATATTTCAGACGGAAAATGTCACATCTATTTAAGGCTCTAAAACTTCCCGGTTTAAATTCCCGGCAAAGTATCCCGATACATTAATGTTTCTTTTTTTGAGAACGTGGAGAAAGATTTAAGCATTAATATTCAATCAGACTATAGCAAAAGAAAACATACCTTATATCCGGTTTTTCCCAATTTAAATTGGCCTTGTTTTAGCTTTGAAATGGAATTGTGGACGTCCTGTTACCCACAGGAAGAAAATTTCCTCAAATTGTAATTCACTTAAACGTCCCTAATCTTAATTCCTTGAGAAAACTAGGCCTTATTTTGAAAAATCTTTCATTAAACAGGCCTTATTTCAGACGGAAAATGTCACATCTATTTAAGGCTCTAAAACTTCCCGGTTTAAATTCCCGGCAAACTATCCCGATACATTAATGTTTCTTTTTTTTAAAACGTGGAGAAAGATTCAAACATTAATATTCAATCATACTATAGCAAAAAAAACCATCCCTTATATCCGGTTTTTCCCAATTTAAATTGGCCTTGTTTTAGCTTTGAAATGGAATTGTGGACGTCTTGTTACCCACAGGAAGGAAATTTCTTCAAATTGTAATTCACTTAAACGTCCCTAATCTTAATTTCTTGAGAAAACTAGGCCTTATTTTGAAAAATCGGCCATTAAACTGGCCTTATTTCAGACGGAAAATGTCACATCAATTTACGGCTCTAAAACATCCTGGATTAAATTCCCAGCAAACTATCCCGATAAATTAATGTTTCTTTTTTTGAGAACGTGGAGAAAGATCCAAACATTAATATTCAATCAGACTATAGCAAAAAAAACCATCCCTTATATCCGGTTTTTCCCAATTTAAATTGGCATTGTTTTAGCTTTGAAATGGAATTGTGGACGTCCTCTTACCCACAGGAAGAAAATTTCTTCAAATTGTAATTCACTTAAACGTCCCTAATCTTAATTTCTTTAATAAACGAGGCCTTATTTTGAAAAGGCCGCCATTTGACTGGCCTTATTTCAGACGGAAAATGTCACATCAATTTACGGCTCTAAAACTTCCCGGTTTAATCTCCCGGCAAACTATCCCGATAAATTAATGTTTCTTTTTTTGAAAACTTGGAGAAAGATTCAAACATTAATATTCAATCAGACTATAGCAAAAAAAACCATCCCTTATATCCGGTTTTTCCCAATTTAAATTGGCCTTGTTTTAGCTTTGAAATGGAATTGTGGACGTCTTGTTACCCACAGGAAGAAAATTTCTTCAAATTGTAATTCACTTAAACGTCCCTAATCTTAATTTCTTGAGAAAACTAGGCCTAATTTTGAAAAATCTGTCATTAAACAGGCCTTATTTCAGACGGAAAATGTCACATCTATTTAAGGCTCTAAAACTTCCCGGTTTAAATTCCCGGCAAACTATCCCGATACATTAATGTTTCTTTTTTTGAGAACGTGGAGAAAGATTCAAACATTAATATTCAATCATACTATAGCAAAAAAAACCATCCCTTATATCCGGTTTTTCCCAATTTAAATTGGCCTTGTTTTAGCTATGAAATGGAATTGTGGACGACTTGTTACCCACAGGAAGAAAATTTCTTCAAATTATAATTCACTTAAACGTCCCTAATCTTAATTTCTTGAGAAAACTAGGCCTTATTTTGAAAAATCGGCCATTAAACTGGCCTTATTTCAGACGGAAAATGTCACATCAATTTACGGCTCTAAAACATCCTGGTTTAAATTCCCGGCTAACTATCCCGATAAATTAATGTTTCTTTTTTTGAGAACGGGGAGAAAGATTCAAACATTAATATTCAATCAGACTATAGCAAAAGAAAACATCCCTTATATCCGGTTTTTCCCAATTTAAATTGGCCTTGTTATTGCTTTGAAATGGAATTGTGGACGTCCTGTTACCCACAGGAAGAAAATTTCTTCAAATTGTATTTCACTTAAACGTCCCTAATCTTAATTTCTTGAGAAAACTAGGCCTTATTTTGAAAAATCGGCCATTAAACTGGCCTTATTTCAGAAGGAAAATGTCACATCAATTTACGGCTCTAAAACTTCCCGGTTTAAATTCCCGGCAAACTATCCCATTACATTAATGTTTCTTATTTTCAGAACGTGGAGAAAGACTCAAACATTAATATTCAATCAGACTATAGCAAAAAAAACCAACCCTTATATCCGGTTTTTCCCAATTTAAATTGGCATTGTTTTAGCTTTGAAATGGAATTGTGGACGTCCTCTTACCCACAGGAAGAAAATTTCTTCAAATTGTAATTCACTTAAACGTCCCTAATCTTAATTTCTTTAAAAAACGAGGCCTTATTTTGAAAAGGCCGCCATTTGACTGGCCTTATTTCAGACGGAAAATGTCACATCAATTTACGGCTCTAAAACTTCCCGGTTTAATCTCCCGGCAAACTATCCCGATAAATTAATGTTTCTTTTTTTGAAAACTTGGAGAAAGATTCAAACATTAATATTCAATCAGACTATAGCAAAAAAAACCATCCCTTATATCCGGTTTTTCCCAATTTAAATTGGCCTTGTTTTAGCTTTGAAATGGAATTGTGGACGTCTTGTTACCCACAGGAAGAAAATTTCTTCAAATTGTAATTCACTTAAACGTCCCTAATCTTAATTTCTTGAGAAAACTAGGCCTTATTTTGAAAAATCGGCCATTAAACTGGCCTTATTTCAGACGGAAAATGTCACATCAATTTACGGCTCTAAATCATCCTGGTTTAAATTCCCGGCAAACTATCCCGATAAATTAATGTTTCTTTTTTTGAAAACGTGGAGAAAGATTCAAACATTAATATTCAATCAGACTATAGCAAAAAAAACCATCCCTTATATCCGGTTTTTCCCAATTTAAATTGGCCTTGTTTTAGCTTTGAAATGGAATTGTGGACGTCTTGTTACCCACAGGAAGAAAATTTCTTCAAATTGTAATTCACTTAAACGTCCCTAATCTTAATTTCTTGAGAAAACTAGGCCTAATTTTGAAAAATCTGTCATTAAACAGGCCTTATTTCAGACGGAAAATGTCACATCTATTTAAGGCTCTAAAACTTCCCGGTTTAAATTCCCGGCAAACTATCCCGATAAATTAATGTTTCTTTTTTTGAGAACGTGGAGAAAGATTCAAACATTAATATTCAATCATACTATAGCAATAGAAAACATCCCTTATAACCTGTTTTTCCTAATTTAAATTGGCCTTGTTTTAACTTTGAAATGGAATTGTGGACGTCCTGTTACCCACAGGAAGAACATTTCTTCAAATTGTAATTCACTTAAACGTCCCTAATCTTAATTTCTTGAGAAAACTAGGCCTTATTTTGAAAAATCTGTCATTAAACAGGCCTTATTTCAGACGGAAAATGTCTCATCTATTTAAGGCTCTAAATTTTCCCGGTTTAAATTCCCGGCAAACTATCCCGATAAATTAATGTTTCTTTTTTTGAGAACGTGGAGAAAGATTCAAACATTAATATTCAATCATACTATAGCAATAGAAAACATCCCTTATAACCTGTTTTTCCTAATTTAAATTGGCCTTGTTTTAACTTTGAAATGGAATTGTGGACGTCCTGTTACCCACAGGAAGAAAATTTCTTCAAATTGTAATTCACTTAAACGTCCCTAATCTTAATTTCTTGAGAAAACTAGGCCTTATTTTGAAAAATCGGCCATTAAACTGGCCTTATTTCAGAAGGAAAATGTCACATCAATTTACGGCTCTAAAACTTCCCGGTTTAAATTCCCGGCAAACTATCCCATTACATTAATGTTTCTTATTTTGAGAACGTGGAGAAAGATTCAAACATTAATATTCAATCAGACTATAGCAAAAAAAAAATCCCTTATATCCGGTTTTTCCCAATTTAAATTGGCATTGTTTTAGCTTTGAAATGGAATTGTGGACGTCCTGTTACCCACAGGAAGAAAATTTCTTCAAATTGTAATTCACTTAAACGTCCCTAATCTTAATTTCTTTAAAAAACGAGGCCTTATTTTGAAAAGGCCGCCATTTGACTGGCCTTATTCAGACGGAAAATGTCACATCAATTTACGGCTCTAAAACTTCCCGGTTTAATCTCCCGGCAAACTATCCCGATAAATTAATGTTTCTTTTTTTGAAAACTTGGAGAAAGATTCAAACATTAATATTCAATCAGACTATAGCAAAAAAAACCATCCCTTATATCCGGTTTTTCCCAATTTAAATTGGCCTTGTTTAAGCTTTGAAATGGAATTGTGGACGTCTTGTTACCCACAGGAAGAAAATTTCTTCAAATTGTAATTCACTTAAACGTCCCTAATCTTAATTTCTTGAGAAAACTAGGCCTTATTTTGAAAAATCGGCCATTAAACTGGCCTTATTTCAGACGGAAAATGTCACATCAATTTACGGCTCTAAAACATCCTGGTTAAAATTCCCGGCAAACTATCCCGATAAATTAATGTTTCTTTTTTTGAAAACGTGGAGAAAGATTCAAACATTAATATTCAATCAGACTATAGCAAAAGAAAACATCCCTTATATCCGGTTTTTCCCAATTTAAATTGGCCTTGTTTTAGCTTTGAAATGGAATTGTGGACGTCCTGTTACCCACAGGAAGGAAATTTCTTCGGATTGTAATTCAATAAAACGTCCCTTATCGTAATTTTTTGAAAAAACTAGGCCTTATTTTGAAAAATCGGCCATAAAGTGGCCTTATGTCAGACGGAAAATGTCATATCCATTTACGGCTCTGAAACTTCCCGGATTAAATTCCTGGCAAAGTATCCCGATACATTAATGTTTCTTTTTTGGAGAACGTGGAGAAAGATTTAAACATTAATATTCAAACAGACTATAGCAAAAGAAAACATCCCTTATATCCGGTTTTTCCCAATTTAAATTGGCCTTGTTTTAGCTTTGAAATGGAATTGTGGACGTCCTGTTACCCACAGGAAGAAAATTTCTATCGATTGTAATTCAATAAAACGACCCTTAGCCTAATTTCTTGAGAAAACTAAGCCTTATTTTGAAAAATCGGCCATTAAAGTGGCCTTATTTCAGACGGAAAATTTCATATCCATTTACGGCTCTAAAACTTCCCGGATTAAATTCCTGGCAAAGTATCCCGATACATTAATGTTTCTTTTTTTGAGAACGTGGAGAAAGATTTAAACATTAATATTCAAACAGACTATAGCAAAAGAAAACATCCCTTATATCCGGTTTTTCCCAATTTAAATTGGCCTTGTTTTAGCTTTGAAAAGGAATTGTGGACGTCCTGTTACCCACAGGAAGGAAATTTCTTCGGATTGTAATTCAATAAAACGTCCCTTATCTTAATTTCTTGAGAAAACGAGGCCTTATTTAAAAAATCCGCCATTTGACTGGCCTTATTTCACACGGAAAATGTCACATCAATTTACGGCTCTAAAAATTCCAGGTTTAAATTCCTGGCAAACTATCCCGATACATTAATGTTTCTTTTTTTGAGAACTTGGAGAAAGATTCAAACAATAATATTCAATCAGACTAAGGCAAAAGAAAACATCCCTTATATCCGGTTTTTCCCAATTTAAATTGGCCTTGTTTTAGCTTTGAAATGGAATTGTGGACGTCCTGTTACCCACAGGAAGGAAATTTCTTCGGATTGTAATTCAATAAAACGTCCCTTATCGTAATTTCTTGAAAAAACTAGGCCTTATTTTGAAAAATCGGCCATTAAAGTGGCCTTATTTCAGACGGAAAATGTCATATCCATTTACGGCTCTAAAACTTCCCGGTTTAAATTCCCAGCAAACTATCCCGATACATTAATGTTTCTTTTTTTTAAACTTGGAGAAAGATTCAAACATTAATATTCAATCAGACTATAGCAAAAGAAAACATCCCTTATATCCGGTTTTTCCCAATTTAAATTGGCCTTGTTTTAGCTTTGAAATAGAATTGTGGACGTCCTGTTACCCACAGGAAGAAAATTTCTTCCGACTGAAATTCAATAAAACGTCCCTTATCTTAATTTCTTGAGAAAAGTAGGCCTTATTTTGAAAAATCGGCCATTAAACTGGCCTTATTTCAGAAGGAAAATGTCACATCAATTTACGGCTCTAAAACTTCCAGGTTTAAATTCCTGGCAAACTATCCTGATACATTACTGTTTCTTTTTTTGAGAATTTGGAGAAAGATTCAAACATTAATATTCAATCAGACTATAGCAAAAGAAAACATCCCTTATATCCGGTTTTTCCCAATTTAAATTGGCCTTGTTATTGCTTTGAAATGGAATTGTGGACGTCCTGTTACCCACAGGAAGAAAATTTCTTCAAATTGTAATTCACTTAAACGTCCCTAATCTTAATTTCTTGAGAAAAGTAGGCCTTATTTTGAAAAATCGGCCATTAAACTGGCCTTATTTCATAAGGAAAATGTCACATCAATTTACGGCTCTAAAACTTCCCGGTTTAAATTCCCGGCAAACTATCCCATTACATTAATGTTTCTTATTTTGAGAACGTGGAGAAAGATTCAAACATTAATATTCAATCAGACTATAGCAAAAAAAACCATCCCTTATATCCGGTTTTTCCCAATTTAAATTGGCTTTGTTTTAGCTTTGAAATGGAATTGTGGACGTCCTCTTACCCACAGGAAGAAAATTTCTTCAAATTGTAATTCACTTAAACGTCCCTAATCTTAATTTCTTTATAAAACGAGGCCTTATTTTGAAAAGGCCGCCATTTGACTGGCCTTATTTCAGACGGAAAATGTCACATCAATTTACGGCTCTAAAACTTCCCGGTTTAATCTCCCGGCAAACTATCCCGATAAATTAATGTTTCTTTTTTTGAAAACTTGGAGAAAGATTCAAACATTAATATTCAATCATACTATAGCAAAAAAAACCATCCCTTATATCCGGTTTTTCCCAATTTAAATTGGCCTTGTTTTAGCTATGAAATGGAATTGTGGACGTCTTGTTACCCACAGGAAGAAAATTTCTTCAAATTGTAATTCACTTAAACGTCCCTAATCTTAATTTCTTGAGAAAACTAGGCCTAATTTTGAAAAATCTGTCATTAAACAGGCCTTATTTCAGACGGAAAATGTCACATCTATTTATGGCTATAAAACTTCCCGGTTTAAATTCCCGGCAAACTATCCCGATAAATTAATGTTTCTTTTTTTGAGAACGTGGAGAAAGATTCAAACATTAATATTCAATCATACTATAGCAATAGAAAACATCCCTTATAACCTGTTTTTCCTAATTTAAATTGGCCTTGTTTTAGCTATGAAATGGAATTGTGGACGTCTTGTTACCCACAGGAAGAAAATTTCTTCAAATTGTAATTCACTTAAACGTCCCTAATCTTAATTTCTTGAGACAACTAGGCCTTATTTTGAAAAATCGGCCATTAAACTGGCCTTATTTCAGACGGAAAATGTCACATCAATTTACGGCTCTAAAACATCCTGGTTTAAATTCCCGGCAAACTATACCGATAAATTAATGTTTCTTTTTTTGAGAACGTGGAGAAAGATTCAAACATTAATATTCAATCAGACTATAGCAAAAGAAAACATCCCTTATATCCGGTTTTTCCCAATTTAAATTGGCCTTGTTTTAGCTTTGAAATGGAATTGTGGACGTCCTGTTACCCACAGGAAGAAAATTTCTACCGACTGAAATTCAATAAAACGTCCTTTATCTTAATTTCTTGAGAAAAGTAGGCCTTATTTTGAAAAATCGGCCATTAAACTGGCCTTATTTCAGAAGGAAAATGTCACATCAATTTACGGCTCTAAAACTTCCAGGTTTAAATTCCTGGCAAACTATCCCGATAAATTAATGTTTCTTTTTTTGAGAACGTGGAGAAAGATTCAAACATTAATATTCAATCAGACTTTAGCAAAAGAAAACATCCCTTATATCCGGTTTTTCCCAATTTAAATTGGCCTTGTTTTAGATTTGAAATGGAATTGTGGACGTCCTGTTACCCACCGGAAGAAAATTTCTACCGATTGAAATTCAATAAAACGTCCCTTATCTTAATTTCTTGAGAAAAATAAGCCTTATTTTGAAAAATCGGCCATTAAACTGGCCTTATTTCAGACGGAAAATGTCTCATCTATTTAAGGCTCTAAAACTTCCCGGTTTAAATTCCCGGCAAACTATCCTGATAAATTAATGTTTTTTTTTTTGAGAACTTGGAGAAAGATTCAAACATTAATATTCAATCAGACTATAGCAAAAAAAACCATCCCTTATATCCGGTTTTTCCCAATTTAATTTGGCCTTGTTTTAGCTTTGAAATGGAATTGTGGACGTCTTGTTACCCACAGGAAGAAAATTTCTTCAAATTGTAATTCACTTAAACGTCCCTAATCTTAATTTTTTGAGAAAACTAGGCCTTATTTTGAAAAATCGGCCATTAAACTGGCCTTATTTCAGACGGAAAATGTCACATCAATCTACGGCTCTAAAACATCCTGGTTTAAATTCCCGGCAAACTATCCCGATAAATTAATGTTTCTTTTGTTGAGAACGTGGAGAAAGATTCAAACATTAATATTCAATCAGACTATAGCAAAAGAAAACATCCCTTATATCCGGTTTTTCCCAATTTAAATTGGCCTTGTTTTAGCTTTGAAATGGAATTGTGGACGTCCTGTTACCCACAGGAAGAAAATTTCTACCGACTGAAATTCAATAAAACGTCCCTTATCTTAATTTCTTGAGAAAAGTAGGCCTTATTTTGAAAAATCGGCCATTAAACTGGCCTTATTTCAGAAGGAAAATGTCACATCAATTTACGGCTCTAAAACTTCCAGGTTTAAATTCCTGGCAAACTATCCTGATACATTACTGTTTCTTTTTTTGAGAATTTGGAGAAAGATTCAAACATTAATATTCAATCAGACTATAGCAAAAGAAAACATCCCTTATATCCGGTTTTTCCCAATTTAAATTGGCCTTGTTATTGCTTTGAAATGGAATTGCGGACGTCCTGTTACCCACAGGAAGAAAATTTCTTCAAATTGTAATTCACTTAAACGTCCCTAATCTTAATTTCTTGAGAAAAGTAGGCCTTATTTTGAAAAATCGGCCATTAAACTGGCCTTATTTCAGAAGGAAAATGTCACATCAATTTACGGCTCTAAAACTTCCAGGTTTAAATTCCTGGCAAACTATCCTGATACATTACTGTTTCTTTTTTTGAGAATTTGGAGAAAGATTCAAACATTAATATTCAATCAGACTATAGCAAAAGAAAACATCCCTTATATCCGGTTTTTCCCAATTTAAATTGGCCTTGTTATTGCTTTGAAATGGAATTGTGGACGTCCTGTTACCCACAGGAAGAAAATTTCTTCAAATTGTAATTCACTTAAACGTCCCTAATCTTAATTTCTTGAGAAAAGTAGGCCTTATTTTGAAAAATCGGCCATTAAACTGGCCTTATTTCATAAGGAAAATGTCACATCAATTTACGGCTCTAAAACTTCCCGGTTTAAATTCCCGGCAAACTATCCCATTACATTAATGTTTCTTATTTTGAGAACGTGGAGAAAGATTCAAACATTAATATTCAATCAGACTATAGCAAAAAAAACCATCCCTTATATCCGGTTTTTCCCAATTTAAATTGGCATTGTTTTAGCTTTGAAATGGAATTGTGGACGTCCTCTTACCCACAGGAAGAAAATTTCTTCAAATTGTAATTCACTTAAACGTCCCTAATCTTAATTTCTTTATAAAACGAGGCCTTATTTTGAAAAGGCCGCCATTTGACTGGCCTTATTTCAGACGGAAAATGTCACATCAATTTACGGCTCTAAAACTTCCCGGTTTAATCTCCCGGCAAACTATCCCGATAAATTAATGTTTCTTTTTTTGAAAACTTGGAGAAAGATTCAAACATTAATATTCAATCATACTATAGCAAAAAAAACCATCCCTTATATCCGGTTTTTCCCAATTTAAATTGGCCTTGTTTTAGCTATGAAATGGAATTGTGGACGTCTTGTTACCCACAGGAAGAAAATTTCTTCAAATTGTAATTCACTTAAACGTCCCTAATCTTAATTTCTTGAGAAAACTAGGCCTAATTTTGAAAAATCTGTCATTAAACAGGCCTTATTTCAGACGGAAAATGTCACATCTATTTATGGCTATAAAACTTCCCGGTTTAAATTCCCGGCAAACTATCCCGATAAATTAATGTTTCTTTTTTTGAGAACGTGGAGAAAGATTCAAACATTAATATTCAATCATACTATAGCAATAGAAAACATCCCTTATAACCTGTTTTTCCTAATTTAAATTGGCCTTGTTTTAGCTATGAAATGGAATTGTGGACGTCTTGTTACCCACAGGAAGAAAATTTCTTCAAATTGTAATTCACTTAAACGTCCCTAATCTTAATTTCTTGAGACAACTAGGCCTTATTTTGAAAAATCGGCCATTAAACTGGCCTTATTTCAGACGGAAAATGTCACATCAATTTACGGCTCTAAAACATCCTGGTTTAAATTCCCGGCAAACTATACCGATAAATTAATGTTTCTTTTTTTGAGAACGTGGAGAAAGATTCAAACATTAATATTCAATCAGACTATAGCAAAAGAAAACATCCCTTATATCCGGTTTTTCCCAATTTAAATTGGCCTTGTTTTAGCTTTGAAATGGAATTGTGGACGTCCTGTTACCCACAGGAAGAAAATTTCTACCGACTGAAATTCAATAAAACGTCCTTTATCTTAATTTCTTGAGAAAAGTAGGCCTTATTTTGAAAAATCGGCCATTAAACTGGCCTTATTTCAGAAGGAAAATGTCACATCAATTTACGGCTCTAAAACTTCCAGGTTTAAATTCCTGGCAAACTATCCCGATAAATTAATGTTTCTTTTTTTGAGAACGTGGAGAAAGATTCAAACATTAATATTCAATCAGACTTTAGCAAAAGAAAACATCCCTTATATCCGGTTTTTCCCAATTTAAATTGGCCTTGTTTTAGATTTGAAATGGAATTGTGGACGTCCTGTTACCCACCGGAAGAAAATTTCTACCGATTGAAATTCAATAAAACGTCCCTTATCTTAATTTCTTGAGAAAAATAAGCCTTATTTTGAAAAATCGGCCATTAAACTGGCCTTATTTCAGACGGAAAATGTCTCATCTATTTAAGGCTCTAAAACTTCCCGGTTTAAATTCCCGGCAAACTATCCTGATAAATTAATGTTTTTTTTTTTGAGAACTTGGAGAAAGATTCAAACATTAATATTCAATCAGACTATAGCAAAAAAAACCATCCCTTATATCCGGTTTTTCCCAATTTAAATTGGCCTTGTTTTAGCTTTGAAATGGAATTGTGGACGTCTTGTTACCCACAGGAAGAAAATTTCTTCAAATTGTAATTCACTTAAACGTCCCTAATCTTAATTTTTTGAGAAAACTAGGCCTTATTTTGAAAAATCGGCCATTAAACTGGCCTTATTTCAGACGGAAAATGTCACATCAATCTACGGCTCTAAAACATCCTGGTTTAAATTCCCGGCAAACTATCCCGATAAATTAATGTTTCTTTTGTTGAGAACGTGGAGAAAGATTCAAACATTAATATTCAATCAGACTATAGCAAAAAAAACCATCCCTTATATCCGGTTTTTCCCATTTTAAATTGGCCTTGTTTTAGCTTTGAAATGGAATTGTGGACGTCTTGTTACCCACAGGAAGAAAATTTCTTCAAATTGTAATTCACTTAAACGTCCCTAATCTTAATTTCTTGAGAAAACTAGGCCTTATTTTGAAAAATCGGCCATTAAACTGGCCTTATTTTAGACGGAAAATGTCACATCAATTTACGGCTCTAAAACTTCCCGGTTTAAATTCCCGGCTAACTATCCCAATAAATTAATGTTTCTTTTTTTGAGAACGTGGAGAAAGATTCAAACATTAATATTCAATCAGACTATAGCAAAAGAAAACATCCCTTATATCCGGTTTTTCCCAATTTAAATTGGCCTTGTTTTAGCTTTGAAATGGAATTGTGGACGTCCTGTTACCCACAGGAAGAAAATTTCTACCGACTGAAATTCAATAAAACGTCCCTTATCTTAATTTCTTGAGAAAAGTAGGCCTTATTTTGAAAAATCGGCCATTAAACTGGCCTTATTTCAGAAGGAAAATGTCACATCAATTTACGGCTCTAAAACTTCCAGGTTTAAATTCCTGGCAAACTATCCTGATACATTACTGTTTCTTTTTTTGAGAATTTGGAGAAAGATTCAAACATTAATATTCAATCAGACTATAGCAAAAGAAAACATCCCTTATATCCGGTTTTTCCCAATTTAAATTGGCCTTGTTATTGCTTTGAAATGGAATTGCGGACGTCCTGTTACCCACAGGAAGAAAATTTCTTCAAATTGTAATTCACTTAAACGTCCCTAATCTTAATTTCTTGAGGAAAGTAGGCCTTATTTTGAAAAATCGGTCATTAAACTGGCCTTATTTCAGAAGGAAAATGTCACATCAATTTACGGCTCTAAAACTTCCAGGTTTAAATTCCTGGCAAACTATCCCGATACATTAATGTTTCTTATTTTGAGAACGTGGAGAAAGATTCAAACATTAATATTCAATCAGACTATAGCAAAAAAAAACATCCCTTATATCCGGTTTTTCCCAATTTAAATTGGCATTGTTTTAGCTTTGAAATGGAATTGTGGACGTCCTCTTACCCACAGGAAGAAAATTTCTTCAAATTGTAATTCACTTAAACGTCCCTAATCTTAATTTCTTGAGAAAACTAGGCCTTATTTTGAAAAATCGGCCATTAAACTGGCCTTATTTCAGACGGAAAATGTCACATCAATTTACGGCTCTAAAACTTCCAGGTTTAAATTCCTGGCAAACTATCCCGATACATTAATGTTTCTTATTTTGAGAACGTGGAGAAAGATTCAAACATTAATATTCAATCAGACTATAGCAAAAAAAAACCATCCTTTATATCCGGTTTTTCCCAATTTAAATTGGCATGGTTTTAGCTTTGAATTGGAATTGTGGACGTCCTGTTACCCACAGGAAGAAAATTTCTACCGATTGAATTTCAATAAAACGTCCCTTATCTTAATTTCTTGAGAAAAATAAGCCTTATTTTGAAAAATCGGCCATTAAAGTGGCCTTATTTCAGACGGCAAATGTCTCATCTATTTAAGGCTCTAAAACTTCCCGGTTTAAATTCCCGGCAAACTATCCCGATAAATTAATGTTTCTTTTTTTTAAGAACGTGGAGAAAGATTCAAACATTAATATTCAATCAGACTATAGCAAAAGAAAACATCCCTTATATCCTATTTTTCACAATTTAAATTGGCCTTGTTTTAGCTTTGAAATGGAATTGTGGACGTCCTGTTACCCACAGGAAGAAAATTTCTACCGACTGAAATTCAATAAAACGTCCCTTATCTTAATTTCTTGAGAAAACTAGGCCTTATTTTGAAAAATCTGTCATTAAGCAGGCCTTATTTCAGACGGAAAATGTCACATCTATTAAAGGCTCTAAATTTTCCCGGTTTAAATTCCCGGCAAACTATCCCGATACATTAATGTTTCTTTTTTTGAGAACGTGGAGAAAGATTCAAACATTAATATTCAATCATACTATAGCAAAAAAAACCATCCCTTATATCCGGTTTTTCCCAATTTAAATTGGCCTTGTTTTAGCTTTGAAATGGAATTGTGGACGTCTTGTTACCCACAGGAAGAAAATTTCTTCAAATTGTAATTCACTTAAACGTCCCTAATCTTAATTTCTTGAGAAAACTAGGCCTTATTTTGAAAAATCGGCCATTAAACTGGCCTTATTTCAGACGGAAAATGTCACATCAATTTACGGCTCTAAAACTTCCAGGTTTAAATTCCTGGCAAATTATCCTGATACTTTACTGTTTCTTTTTTTGAGAATTTGGAGAAAGATTCAAACATTAATATTCAATCATACTATAGCAAAAAAAACCATCCCTTATATCCGGTTTTTCCCCATTTAAATTGGCCATGTTTTAGCTTTGAAATGGAATTGTGGACGTCTTGTTACCCACAGGAAGAAAATTTCTTCAAATTGTAATTCACTTAAACGTCCCTAATCTTAATTTCTTGAGAAAACTAGGCCTTATTTTGAAAAATCGGCCATTAAACTGGCCTTATTTCAGACGGAAAATGTCACATCAATTTACGGCTCTAAAACATCCTGGTTTAAATTCCCGGCAAACTATCCCGATAAATTAATGTTTCTTTTTTTGAGAACGTGGAGAAAGATTCAAACATTAATATTCAATCAGACTATAGCAAACGAAAACATCCCTTATATCCTATTTTTCACAATTTAAATTGGCCTTGTTTTAGCTTTGAAATGGAATTGTGGACGTCCTGTTACCCACAGGAAGAAAATTTCTACCGACTGAAATTCAATAAAACGTCCCTTATCTTAATTTCTTGAGAAAACTAGGCCTTATTTTGAAAAATCTGTCATTAAGCAGGCCTTATTTCAGACGGAAAATGTCACATCTATTAAAGGCTCTAAATTTTCCCGGTTTAAATTCCCGGCAAACTATCCCGATACATTAATGTTTCTTTTTTTGAGAACGTGGAGAAAGATTCAAACATTAATATTCAATCATACTATAGCAAAAAAAACCATCCCTTATATCCGGTTTTTCCCATTTTAAATTGGCCTTGTTTTAGCTTTGAAATGGAATTGTGGACGTCTTGTTACCCACAGGAAGAAAATTTCTTCAAATTGTAATTCACTTAAACGTCCCTAATCTTAATTTCTTGAGAAAACTAGGCCTTATTTTGAAAAATCGGCCATTAAACTGGCCTTATTTTAGACGGAAAATGTCACATCAATTTACGGCTCTAAAACTTCCCGGTTTAAATTCCCGGCTAACTATCCCAATAAATTAATGTTTCTTTTTTTGAGAACGTGGAGAAAGATTCAAACATTAATATTCAATCAGACTATAGCAAAAGAAAACATCCCTTATATCCGGTTTTTCCCAATTTAAATTGGCCTTGTTTTAGCTTTGAAATGGAATTGTGGACGTCCTGTTACCCACAGGAAGAAAATTTCTACCGATTGAAATTCAATAAAACGTCCCTAATCTTAATTTCTTGAGAAAACTAGGCCTTATTTTGAAAAACCGGCCATTAAACTGGCCTTATTTCAGACGGAAAATGTCACATCAATTTACGGCTCTAAAACATCCTGGTTTAAATTCCCGGCAAACTATCCCGATAAATTAATGTTTCTTTTTTTGAGAACGTGGAGAAAGATTCAAACATTAATATTCAATCAGACTATAGCAAAAAAAAACCATCCCTTATATCCGGTTTTTCCCAATTTAAATTGGCATTGTTTTAGCTTTGAAATGGAATTGTGGACGTCCTGTTACCCACAGGAAGAAAATTTCTACCGATTGAAATTCAATAAAACGTCCCTTATCTTAATTTCTTGAGAAAAATAAGCCTTATTTTGAAAAATCGGCCATTAAACTGGCCTTATTTCAGACGGAAAATGTCACATCAATTTACGGCTGTAAAACTTCCAGGTTTAAATTCCTGGCAAACTATCCCGATACATTAATGTTTCTTATTTTGAGAACGTGGAGAAAGATTCAATCATTAATATTCAATCAGACTATAGCAAAAGAAAACATCCCTTATATCCGGTTTTTCCCAATTTAAATTGGCCTTGTTTTAGCTTTGAAATGGAATTGTGGACGTCCTGTTACCCACAGGAAGAAAATTTCTACCGATTGAAATTCAATAAAACGTCCCTAATCTTAATTTCTTGAGAAAACTAGGCCTTATTTTGAAAAACCGGCCATTAAACTGGCCTTATTTCAGACGGAAAATGTCACATCAATTTACGGCTCTAAAACATCCTGGTTTAAATTCCCGGCAAACTATCCCGATAAATTAATGTTTCTTTTTTTGAGAACGTGGAGAAAGATTCAAACATTAATATTCAATCAGACTATAGCAAAAAAAAACCATCCCTTATATCCGGTTTTTCCCAATTTAAATTGGCATTGTTTTAGCTTTGAAATGGAATTGTGGACGTCCTGTTACCCACAGAAAGAAAATTTCTACCGATTGAAATTCAATAAAACGTCCCTTATCTTAATTTCTTGAGAAAAATAAGCCTTATTTTGAAAAATCGGCCATTAAACTGGCCTTATTTCAGACGGAAAATGTCACATCAATTTACGGCTCTAAAACTTCCAGGTTTAAATTCCTGGCAAACTATCCCGATACATTAATGTTTCTTTTTTTGAGAACTTGGAGAATGATTCAAACATTAATATTCAATCAGACTTTAGCAAAAAAAACCATCCCTTATATCCGGTTTTTCCCAGTTTAAATTGGCCTTGTTTTAACTTTGAAATGGAATTGTGGACGTCCTGTCACCCACAGGAAGAAAATTTCTTTCCATTGTTATTTATTAGATAGCCTTAAATCTACAAACATTGATATATCAAGGCCTAAATTCATTTTCTAAATTATTTCCATTTTCAAACAATTCTAATTTGTTGGCAATTCGAATTGTTTAGAATTTTGAATTAAGACAACGCCACAATGTGTTTCGAATTTAGTTGGAAGCTATGAGTACATCCACCTGACTCACAGGTGGCACTAAAAACTTAAGGTGGTTAAGTGACATTACATGTCAAGAGTTCACACGTTCTAGCATAGATGGAAAGACAGCAGATGTCAATTTGACAACTAACTTTTGAAAGTATTTCAAATTTTAATTATATATAATATTAAAATTTAATTGTATTTCTTCACATTGTAAATCACTAAAAAGCCTTAAATCTACAAACGTTGAGAAAACAAGGCCTTATATTGAAAAATCACCCTTTTAAACGGCCTAATTTCTGACGGAAAATGTCACATCAATTTACGGCTCTAAAACTTCCCGGTTTAAATTCCCGGCAAACTATCCCGATAAATTAATGTTTCTTTTTTTGAGAACGTGGAGAAAGATTCAAACATTAATATTCAATCAGACTATAGCAAAAGAAAACATCCCTTATATCCGGTTTTTCCCAATTTAAATTGGCCTTGTTTTAGCTTTGAAATGGAATTGTGGACGTCCTGTTACCCACAGGAAGAAAATTTCTACCGACTGAAATTCAATAAAACGTCCCTTATCTTAATTTCTAGAGAAAAGTAGGCCTTATTTTGAAAAATCGGCCATTAAACTGGCCTTATTTCAGAAGGAAAATGTCACATCAATTTACGGCTCTAAAACTTCCAGATTTAAATTCCTGGCAAACTATCCTGATACATTACTGTTTCTTTTTTTGAGAATTTGGAGAAAGATTCAAACATTAATATTCAATCAGACTATAGCAAAAGAAAACATCCCTTATATCCGGTTTTTCCCAATTTAAATTGGCCTTGTTACTGCTTTGAAATGGAATTGTGGACGTCCTGTTACCCACAGGAAGAAAATTTCTTCAAATTGTAATTCACTTAAACGTCCCTAATCTTAATTTCTTGAGAAAAGTAGGCCTTATTTTGAAAAATCGGCCATTAAACTGGCCTTATTTCAGAAGGAAAATGTCACATCTATTTAAGGCTCTAAAACTTCCCGGTTTAAATTCCCGGCAAACTATCCCGATAAATTAATGTTTTTTTTTTTGAGAACTTGGAGAAAGATTCAAACATTAATATTCAATCAGACTATAGCAAAAAAAACCATCCCTTATATCCGGTTTTTCCCAATTTAAATTGGCCTTGTTTTAGCTTTGAAATGGAATTGTGGACGTCTTGTTACCCACAGGAAGAAAATTTCTTCAAATTGTAATTCACTTAAACGTCCCTAATCTTAATTTCTTGAGAAAAGTAGGCCTTATTTTGAAAAATCGGCCATTAAACTGGCCTTATTTCAGAAGGAAAATGTCACATCAATTTACGGCTCTAAACCTTCCCGGTTTAAATTCCCGGCAAACTATCCCGATACATTAATGTTTCTTATTTTGAGAACGTGGAGAAAGATTCAAACATTAATATTCAATCAGACTATAGCAAAAAAAACCATCCCTTATATCCGGTTTTTCCCAATTTAAATTGGCATTGTTTTAGCTTTGAAATGGAATTGTGGACGTCCTCTTACCCACAGGAAGAAAATTTCTTCAAATTGTAATTCACTAAAACGTCCCTAATCTTAATTTCTTGAGAAAACGAGGCCTTATTTTGAAAAGGCCGCCATTTGACTTGCCTTATTTCAGACGGAAAATGTCACATCAATTTACGGCTCTAAAACTTCCAGGTTTAAATTCCTGGCAAACTATCCCGATACATTAATGTTTCTTATTTTGAGAACGTGGAGAAAGATTCAAACATTAATATTCAATCAGACTATAGCAAAAAAAAACCATCCTTTATATCCGGTTTTTCCCAATTTAAATTGGCATGGTTTTAGCTTTGAATTGGAATTGTGGACGTCCTGTTACCCACAGGAAGAAAATTTCTACCGATTGAAATTCAATAAAACGTCCCTTATCTTAATTTCTTGAGAAAAATAAGCCTTATTTTGAAAAATCGGCCATTAAAGTGGCCTTATTTCAGACGGAAAATGTCTCATCTATTTAAGGCTCTAAAACTTCCCGGTTTAAATTCCCGGCAAACTATCCCGATAAATTAATGTTTATTTTTTTGTGAACTTGGAGAAAGATTCAAACATTAATATTCAATCAGACTATAGCAAAAGAAAACATCCCTTATATCCGGTTTTTCCCAATTTAAATTGGCCTTGTTTTAGCTTTGAAATGGAATTGTGGACGTCCTGTTACCCACAGGAAGAAAATTTCTACCGACTGAAATTCAATAAAACGTCCCTTATCTTAATTTCTAGAGAAAAGTAGGCCTTATTTTGAAAAATCGGCCATTAAACTGGCCTTATTTCAGAAGGAAAATGTCACATCAATTTACGGCTCTAAAACTTCCAGATTTAAATTCCTGGCAAACTATCCTGATACATTACTGTTTCTTTTTTTGAGAATTTGGAGAAAGATTCAAACATTAATATTCAATCAGACTATAGCAAAAGAAAACATCCCTTATATCCGGTTTTTCCCAATTTAAATTGGCCTTGTTATTGCTTTGAAATGGAATTGTGGACGTCCTGTTACCCACAGGAAGAAAATTTCTTCAAATTGTAATTCACTTAAACGTCCCTAATCTTAATTTCTTGAGAAAAGTAGGCCTTATTTTGAAAAATCGGCCATTAAACTGGCCTTATTTCAGAAGGAAAATGTCACATCTATTTAAGGCTCTAAAACTTCCCGGTTTAAATTCCCGGCAAACTATCCCGATAAATTAATGTTTTTTTTTTGGAGAACGTGGAGAAAGATTCAAACATTAATATTCAATCAGACTATAGCAAAAGAAAACATCCCTTATATCCGGTTTTTCCCAATTTAAATTGGCCTTGTTTTAGCTTTGAAATGGAATTGTGGACGTCCTGTTACCCACAGGAAGAAAATTTCTACCGACTGAAATTCAATAAAACGTCCCTTATCTTAATTTCTAGAGAAAAGTAGGCCTTATTTTGAAAAATCGGCCATTAAACTGGCCTTATTTCAGAAGGAAAATGTCACATCAATTTACGGCTCTAAAACTTCCAGATTTAAATTCCTGGCAAACTATCCTGATACATTACTGTTTCTTTTTTTGAGAATTTGGAGAAAGATTCAAACATTAATATTCAATCAGACTATAGCAAAAGAAAACATCCCTTATATCCGGTTTTTCCCAATTTAAATTGGCCTTGTTATTGCTTTGAAATGGAATTGTGGACGTCCTGTTACCCACAGGAAGAAAATTTCTTCAAATTGTAATTCACTTAAACGTCCCTAATCTTAATTTCTTGAGAAAAGTAGGCCTTATTTTGAAAAATCGGCCATTAAACTGGCCTTATTTCAGAAGGAAAATGTCACATCTATTTAAGGCTCTAAAACTTCCCGGTTTAAATTCCCGGCAAACTATCCCGATAAATTAATGTTTCTTTTTTTGAGAACTTGGAGAAAGATTCAAACATTAATATTCAATCAGACTATAGCAAAAAAAACCATCCCTTATATCCGGTTTTTCCCAATTTAAATTGGCCTTGTTTTAGCTTTGAAATGGAATTGTGGGCGTCTTGTTACCCACAGGAAGAAAATTTCTTCAAATTGTAATTCACTTAAACGTCCCTAATCTTAATTTCTTGAGAAAACTAGGCCTTATATTGAAAAATCGGCCATTAAACTGGCCTTATTTCAGACGGAAAATGTCACATCAATTTACGGCTCTAAAACATCCTGGTTTAAATTCCCGGCAAACTTTCCCGATAAATTAATGTTTCTTTTTTTGAGAACGTGGAGAAAGATTCAAACATTAATATTCAATCAGACTATAGCAAAAGAAAACATCCCTTATATCCGGTTTTTCCCAATTTAAATTGGCCTTGTTTTAGCTTTGAAATGGAATTGTGGACGTCCTGTTACCCACAGGAAGAAAATTTCTTCAAATTGTAATTCACTTAAACGTCCCTAATCTTAATTTCTTGAGAAAAGTAGGCCTTATTTTGAAAAATCGGCCATTAAACTGGCCTTATTTCAGAAGGAAAATGTCACATCAATTTACGGCTCTAAACCTTCCCGGTTTAAATTCCCGGCAAACTATCCCGATACATTAATGTTTCTTATTTTGAGAACGTGGAGAAAGATTCAAACATTAATATTCAATCAGACTATAGCAAAAAAAACCATCCCTTATATCCGGTTTTTCCCAATTTAAATTGGCATTGTTTTAGCTTTGAAATGGAATTGTGGACGTCCTCTTACCCACAGGAAGAAAATTTCTTCAAATTGTAATTCACTAAAACGTCCCTAATCTTAATTTCTTGAGAAAACGAGGCCTTATTTTGAAAAGGCCGCCATTTGACTGGCCTTATTTCAGACGGAAAATGTCACATCAATTTACGGCTCTAAAACTTCCAGGTTTAAATTCCTGGCAAACTATCCCGATACATTAATGTTTCTTATTTTGAGAACGTGGAGAAAGATTCAAACATTAATATTCAATCAGACTATAGCAAAAAAGAACCATCCTTTATATCCGGTTTTTCCCAATTTAAATTGGCATGGTTTTAGCTTTGAATTGGAATTGTGGACGTCCTGTTACCCACAGGAAGAAAATTTCTACCGATTGAAATTCAATAAAACGTCCCTTATCTTAATTTCTTGAGAAAAATAAGCCTTATTTTGAAAAATCGGCCATTAAAGTGGCCTTATTTCAGACGGAAAATGTCTCATCTATTTAAGGCTCTAAAACTTCCCGGTTTAAATTCCCGGCAAACTATCCCGATAAATTAATGTTTATTTTTTTGTGAACTTGGAGAAAGATTCAAACATTAATATTCAATCAGACTATAGCAAAAGAAAACATCCCTTATATCCGGTTTTTCCCAATTTAAATTGGCCTTGTTATTGCTTTGAAATGGAATTGTGGACGTCCTGTTACCCACAGGAAGAAAATTTCTTCAAATTGTAATTCACTTAAACGTCCCTAATCTTAATTTCTTGAGAAAAGTAGGCCTTATTTTGAAAAATCGGCCATTAAACTGGCCTTATTTCAGAAGGAAAATGTCACATCTATTTAAGGCTCTAAAACTTCCCGGTTTAAATTCCCGGCAAACTATCCCGATAAATTAATGTTTCTTTTTTTGAGAACGTGGAGAAAGATTCAAACATTAATATTCAATCAGACTATAGCAAAAGAAAACATCCCTTATATCCGGTTTTTCCCAATTTAAATTGGCCTTGTTTTAGCTTTGAAATGGAATTGTGGACGTCCTGTTACCCACAGGAAGAAAATTTCTTCAAATTGTAATTCACTTAAACGTCCCTAATCTTAATTTCTTGAGAAAAGTAGGCCTTATTTTGAAAAATCGGCCATTAAACTGGCCTTATTTCAGACGGAAAATGTCTCATCTATTTAAGGCTCTAAAACTTCCCGGTTTAAATTCCCGGCAAACTATCCCGATAAATTAATGTTTCTTTTTTTGAGAACTTGGAGAAAGATTCAAACATTAATATTCAATCAGACTATAGCAAAAAAAACCATCCCTTATATCCGGTTTTTCCCAATTTAAATTGGCCTTGTTTTAGCTTTGAAATGGAATTGTGGACGTCTTGTTACCCACAGGAAGAAAATTTCTTCAAATTGTAATTCACTTAAACGTCCCTAATCTTAATTTCTTGAGAAAACTAGGCCTTATTTTGAAAAATCGGCCATTAAACTGGCCTTATTTCAGACGGAAAATGTCACATCAATTTACGGCTCTAAAACATCCTGGTTTAAATTCCTGGCAAACTATCCCGATACATTAATGTTTCTTTTTTTGAGAACTTTGAGAATGATTCAAACATTAATATTCAATCAGACTTTAGCAAAAAAAACCATCCCTTATATCCGGTTTTTCCCAATTTAAATTGGCCTTGTTTTAGATTTGAAATGGAATTGTGGTCGTCCTGTTACCCACAGGAAGAAAATTTATTCAAATTGTTATTTATTAGATAGCCTTAAATCTACAAACATTGATATAACAAGGCCTAAATTCATTTTCTAAATTATTTCTTTTTTAAAACAATTCTAATTTGTTGGCAATTCGAATTGTTTAGAATTTTGAATTAAGACAACGCCACAATGTGTTTCGAATTTAGTTGGAAGCTATGAGTACATCCATCTGACTAACAGGTGGCACTAAAAACTTAAGGTGGTTAAGTGACATTACATGTCAAGAGTTCACACGTTCTAGCATAGATGGAAAGACAGCAGATGTCAATTTGACAACTAACTTTTGAAAGTATTTCAAATTTTAATTATATATAATATTAAAATTTAATTGTATTTCTTCACAATGTAAATCACTAAAAAGCCTTAAATCTACAAACGTTGAGAAAACAAGGCCTTATATTGAAAAATCACCCTTTTAAACGGCCTAATTTCTGACGGAAAATGTCACATCAATTTACGGCTCTAAAACTTCCCGGTTTAAATTCCCGGCAAACTATCCCGATAAATTAATGTTTCTTTTTTTTAAGAACGTGGAGAAAGATTCAAACATTAATATTCAATCAGACTATAGCAAAAGAAAACATCCCTTATATCCTATTTTTCCCAATTTAAATTGGCCTTGTTTTAGCTTTGAAATGGAATTGTGGACGTCCTGTTACCCACAGGAAGAAAATTTCTACCGACTGAAATTCAATAAAACGTCCCTTATCTTAATTTCTTGAGAAAAATAAGCCTTATTTTGAAAAATCGGCCATTAAAGTGGCCTTATTTCAGACGGAAAATGTCTCATCTATTTAAGGCTCTAAAACTTCCCGGTTTAAATTCCCGGCAAACTATCCCGATAAATTAATGTTTATTTTTTTGTGAACTTGGAGAAAGATTCAAACATTAATATTCAATCAGACTATAGCAAAAAAAAACCATCCCTTATATCCGGTTTTTCCCAATTTAAATTGGCCTTGTTTTAGCTTTGAAATGGAATTGTGGACGTCCTGTTACCCACAGGAAGAAAATTTCTATCGATTGTAATTCAATAAAACGTCCCTTAGCCTAATTTCTTGAGAAAACTAAGCCTTATTTTGAAAAATCGGCCATTAAAGTGGCCTTATTTCAGACGGAAAATGTCATATCCATTTACGGCTCTAAAACTTCCCGGTTTAAATTCCCAGCAAACTATCCCGATACATTAATGTTTCTTTTTTTGAGAACTTGGAGAAAGATTCAAACATTAATATTCAATCAGACTATAGCAAAAAAAAACCATCCCTTATATCCGGTTTTTCCCAATTTAAATTGGCCTTGTTTAAACTTTGAAATGGAATTGTGGACGTCCTGTTACCCACAGGAAGAAAATTTCTTAAAATTGTAATTCACTTAAACGTCCCTAATCTTAATTTCTTGAGAAAACTAAGCCTTATTTTGAAAAATCTGTCATTAAACAGGCCTTATTTCAGACGGAAAATGTCACAACTATTTAAGGCTCTAAAACTTCCCGGTTTAAATTCCCAGCAAACTATCCCGATACATTAATGTTTCTTTTTTTGAGAACTTGGAAAAAGATTCAAACAATAATATTCAATCAGACTATAGCAAAAAAAAACCATCCCTTATATCCGGTTTTTCCCAATTTAAATTGGCCTTGTTTTAGCTTTGAAATGGAATTGTGGACGTCCTGTTACCCACAGGAAGAAAATTTCTTCCGATTGTAATATAATAAAACGTCCCTTATCTTAATTTCTTGAGAAAACTAGGCCTTATTTTGAAAAATCGGCCATTAAAGTGGCCTTATTTCAGACGGAAAATGTCATATCCATTTACGGCTCTAAAACTTCCCGGATTAAATTCCCGGCAAAGTATCCCGATACATTAATGTTTCTTTTTTTGAGAACGTGGAGAAAGATTTAAACATTAATAGTCAATCAGACTATAGCAAAAGAAAACATCCCTTATATCCTGTTTTTCCCAATTTAAATTGGCCTTGTTTTAGCTTTGAAATGGAATTGTGGACGTCCTGTTACCCACAGGAAGAAAATTTCTTCCGATTGTAATTCAATAAAACGTCCCTTATCTTAATTTCTTGAGAAAACTAGGCCTTATTATGAAAAATTGGCCATTAAAAGTGGCCTTATTTCAGACGGAAAATGTCATATCCATTTACGGCTCTAAAACTTCCCGGTTTAAATTCCCAGCAAACTATCCCGATACATTAATGTTTCTTTTTTTGAGAACTTGGAAAAAGATTCAAACAATAATATTCAATCAGACTATAGCAAAAAAAAACCATCCCTTATATCCGGTTTTTCCCAATTTAAATTGGCCTTGTTTTAGCTTTGAAATGGAATTGTGGACGTCCTGTTACCCACAGGAAGAAAATTTCTTCCGATTGTAATATAATAAAACGTCCCTTATCTTAATTTCTTGAGAAAACTAGGCCTTATTTTGAAAAATCGGCCATTAAAGTGGCCTTATTTCAGACGGAAAATGTCATATCCATTTACGGCTCTAAAACTTCCCGGATTAAATTCCCGGCAAAGTATCCCGATACATTAATGTTTCTTTTTTTGAGAACGTGGAGAAAGATTTAAACATTAATAGTCAATCAGACTATAGCAAAAGAAAACATCCCTTATATCCTGTTTTTCCCAATTTAAATTGGCCTTGTTTTAGCTTTGAAATGGAATTGTGGACGTCCTGTTACCCACAGGAAGAAAATTTCTTCCGATTGTAATTCAATAAAACGTCCCTTATCTTAATTTCTTGAGAAAACTAGGCCTTATTATGAAAAATTGGCCATTAAAAGTGGCCTTATTTCAGACGGAAAATGTCATATCCATTTACGGCTCTAAAACTTCCCGGTTTAAATTCCCAGCAAACTATCCCGATACATTAATGTTTCTTTTTTTGAGAACTTGGAGAAAGATTCAAACATTAATATTCAATCAGGCTATAGCAAAAAAAAATCATCCCTTATATCCGGTTTTTCCCAATTTAAATTGGCCTTGTTTAAACTTCGAAATGGAATTGTGGACGTCCTGTTACCCACAGGAAGAAAATTTCTTCCGATTGTAATTCAATAAAACGTCCCTTATCTTAATTTCTTGAGAAAACTAGGCCTTATTTTGAAAAATCGGCCATTAAAGTGGCCTTATTTCAGACGGAAAATGTCATATCCATTTACGGCTCTAAAACTTCCCGGATTAAATTCCCGGCAAAGTATCCCGATACATTAATGTTTCTTTTTTTGAGAACGTGGAGAAAGATTTAAACATTAATAGTCAATCAGACTATAGCAAAAGAAAACATCCCTTATATCCTGTTTTTCCCAATTTAAATTGGCCTTGTTTTAGCTTTGAAATGGAATTGTGGACGTCCTGTTACCCACAGGAAGAAAATTTCTTCCGATTGTAATTCAATAAAACGTCCCTTATCTTAATTTCTTGAGAAAACTAGGCCTTATTATGAAAAATTGGCGATTAAAAGTGGCCTTATTTCAGACGGAAAATGTCATATCCATTTACGGCTCTAAAACTTCCCGGTTTAAATTCCCAGCAAACTATCCCGATACATTAATGTTTCTTTTTTTGAGAACTTGGAAAAAGATTCAAACAATAATATTCAATCAGACTATAGCAAAAAAAAACCATCCCTTATATCCGGTTTTTCCCAATTTAAATTGGCCTTGTTTTAGCTTTGAAATGGAATTGTGGACGTCCTGTTACCCACAGGAAGAAAATTTCTTCCGATTGTAATATAATAAAACGTCCCTTATCTTAATTTCTTGAGAAAACTAGGCCTTATTTTGAAAAATCGGCCATTAAAGTGGCCTTATTTCAGACGGAAAATGTCATATCCATTTACGGCTCTAAAACTTCCCGGATTAAATTCCCGGCAAAGTATCCCGATACATTAATGTTTCTTTTTTTGAGAACGTGGAGAAAGATTTAAACATTAATAGTCAATCAGACTATAGCAAAAGAAAACATCCCTTATATCCTGTTTTTCCCAATTTAAATTGGCCTTGTTTTAGCTTTGAAATGGAATTGTGGACGTCCTGTTACCCACAGGAAGAAAATTTCTTCCGATTGTAATTCAATAAAACGTCCCTTATCTTAATTTCTTGAGAAAACTAGGCCTTATTATGAAAAATTGGCCATTAAAAGTGGCCTTATTTCAGACGGAAAATGTCATATCCATTTACGGCTCTAAAACTTCCCGGTTTAAATTCCCAGCAAACTATCCCGATACATTAATGTTTCTTTTTTTGAGAACTTGGAGAAAGATTCAAACATTAATATTCAATCAGGCTATAGCAAAAAAAAATCATCCCTTATATCCGGTTTTTCCCAATTTAAATTGGCCTTGTTTAAACTTCGAAATGGAATTGTGGACGTCCTGTTACCCACAGGAAGAAAATTTCTTCCGATTGTAATTCAATAAAACGTCCCTTATCTTAATTTCTTGAGAAAACTAGGCCTTATTTTGAAAAATCGGCCATTAAAGTGGCCTTATTTCAGACGGAAAATGTCATATCCATTTACGGCTCTAAAACTTCCCGGATTAAATTCCCGGCAAAGTATCCCGATACATTAATGTTTCTTTTTTTGAGAACGTGGAGAAAGATTTAAACATTAATAGTCAATCAGACTATAGCAAAAGAAAACATCCCTTATATCCTGTTTTTCCCAATTTAAATTGGCCTTGTTTTAGCTTTGAAATGGAATTGTGGACGTCCTGTTACCCACAGGAAGAAAATTTCTTCCGATTGTAATTCAATAAAACGTCCCTTATCTTAATTTCTTGAGAAAACTAGGCCTTATTATGAAAAATTGGCGATTAAAAGTGGCCTTATTTCAGACGGAAAATGTCATATCCATTTACGGCTCTAAAACTTCCCGGTTTAAATTCCCAGCAAACTATCCCGATACATTAATGTTTCTTTTTTTGAGAACTTGGAAAAAGATTCAAACAATAATATTCAATCAGACTATAGCAAAAAAAAACCATCCCTTATATCCGGTTTTTCCCAATTTAAATTGGCCTTGTTTTAGCTTTGAAATGGAATTGTGGACGTCCTGTTACCCACAGGAAGAAAATTTCTTCCGATTGTAATATAATAAAACGTCCCTTATCTTAATTTCTTGAGAAAACTAGGCCTTATTTTGAAAAATCGGCCATTAAAGTGGCCTTATTTCAGACGGAAAATGTCATATCCATTTACGGCTCTAAAACTTCCCGGATTAAATTCCCGGCAAAGTATCCCGATACATTAATGTTTCTTTTTTTGAGAACGTGGAGAAAGATTTAAACATTAATAGTCAATCAGACTATAGCAAAAGAAAACATCCCTTATATCCTGTTTTTCCCAATTTAAATTGGCCTTGTTTTAGCTTTGAAATGGAATTGTGGACGTCCTGTTACCCACAGGAAGAAAATTTCTATCGATTGTAATTCAATAAAACGTCCCTTAGCCTAATTTCTTGAGAAAACTAAGCCTTATTTTGAAAAATCGGCCATTAAAGTGGCCTTATTTCAGACGGAAAATGTCATATCCATTTACGGCTCTAAAACTTCCCGGTTTAAATTCCCAGCAAACTATCCCGATACATTAATGTTTCTTTTTTTGAGAACTTGGAGAAAGATTCAAACATTAATATTCAATCAGACTATAGCAAAAAAAAACCATCCCTTATATCCGGTTTTTCCCAATTTAAATTGGCCTTGTTTTAGCTTTGAAATGGAATTGTGGACGTCCTGTTACCCACAGGAAGAACATTTCTTCCGATTGTAATTCAATAAAACGTCCCTTATCCTAATTTCATGAGAAAACTAAGCCTTATTTTGAAAAATCGGCCATTAAAATGGCCTTATTTCAGACGGAAAATGTCATATCCATTTACGGCTCTAAAACTTCCCGGTTTAAATTCCCAGCAAACTATCCCGATAAATTAATGTTTCTTTTTTTGAGAACTTGGAGAATAATTCAAACATTAATATTCAATCAGACTATAGCAAAAAAAACCATCCCTTATATCCGGTTTTTCCCAATTTAACTTGGCCTTGTTTAAACTTTGAAATGGAATTGTGGACGTCCTGTTACCCACAGGAAGAAAATTTCTTCAAATTGTAATTCACTTAAACGTCCCTAATCTTAATTCCTTAAGAAAACTAGGCCTTATTTTGAAAAATCTGTCATTAAACAGGTCTTATTTCAGACGGAAAATGTCACATCAATTTACGGCTCTAAAACTTCCAGGTTTAAATTCCCGGCAAACTATCCCGATACATTAATGTTTCTTTTTTTGAGAACGTGGAGAAAGATTTAAACATTAATATTCAATCAGACTATAGCAAAAGAAAACATCCCTTATATCCGGTTTTTCCCAATTTAAATTGGCCTTGTTTTAGCTTTGAAATGGAATTGTGGACGTCCTGTTACCCACAGGAAGAACATTTCTTCCGATTGTAATTCAATAAAACGTCCCTTATCCTAATTTCATGAGAAAACTAAGCCTTATTTTGAAAAATCGGCCATTAAAATGGCCTTATTTCAGACGGAAAATGTCATATCCATTTACGGCTCTAAAACTTCCCGGTTTAAATTCCCAGCAAACTATCCCGATAAATTAATGTTTCTTTTTTTGAGAACGTGGAGAAAGATTTAAACATTAATATTCAATCAGACTATAGCAAAAGAAAACATCCCTTATATCCGGTTTTTCCCAATTTAAATTGGCCTTGTTTTAGCTTTGAAATGGAATTGTGGACGTCCTGTTACCCACAGGAAGAACATTTCTTCCGATTGTAATTCAATAAAACGTCCCTTATCCTAATTTCATGAGAAAACTAAGCCTTATTTTGAAAAATCGGCCATTAAAATGGCCTTATTTCAGACGGAAAATGTCATATCCATTTACGGCTCTAAAACTTCCCGGTTTAAATTCCCAGCAAACTATCCCGATAAATTAATGTTTCTTTTTTTGAGAACTTGGAGAATAATTCAAACATTAATATTCAATCAGACTATAGCAAAAAAAACCATCCCTTATATCCGGTTTTTCCCAATTTAACTTGGCCTTGTTTAAACTTTGAAATGGAATTGTGGACGTCCTGTTACCCACAGGAAGAAAATTTCTTCAAATTGTAATTCACTTAAACGTCCCTAATCTTAATTCCTTAAGAAAACTAGGCCTTATTTTGAAAAATCTGTCATTAAACAGGTCTTATTTCAGACGGAAAATGTCACATCAATTTACGGCTCTAAAACTTCCAGGTTTAAATTCCCGGCAAACTATCCCGATACATTAATGTTTCTTTTTTTGAGAACGTGGAGAAAGATTTAAACATTAATATTCAATCAGACTATAGCAAAAAAAAACCATCCCTTATATCCGGTTTTTCCCAATTTAAATTGGCCTTGTTTTAGCTTTGAAATGGAATTGTGGACGTCCTGTTACCCACAGGAAGAAAATTTCTATCGATTGTAATTCAATAAAACGTCCCTTAGCCTAATTTCTTGAGAAAACTAAGCCTTATTTTGAAAAATCGGCCATTAAAGTGGCCTTATTTCAGACGGAAAATGTCATATCCATTTACGGCTCTAAAACTTCCCGGTTTAAATTCCCAGCAAACTATCCCGATAAATTAATGTTTCTTTTTTTTAAGAACGTGGAGAAAGATTCAAACATTAATATTCAATCAGACTATAGCAAAAGAAAACATCCCTTATATCCTATTTTTCCCAATTTAAATTGGCCTTGTTTTAGCTTTGAAATGGAATTGTGGACGTCCTGTTACCCACAGGAAGAAAATTTCTACCGACTGAAATTCAATAAAACGTCCCTTATCTTAATTTCTTGAGAAAAATAAGCCTTATTTTGAAAAATCGGCCATTAAAGTGGCCTTATTTCAGACGGAAAATGTCTCATCCATTTACGGCTCTAAAACTTCCCGGTTTAAATTCCCAGCAAACTATCCCGATACATTAATGTTTCTTTTTTTGAGAACTTGGAGAAAGATTCAAACATTAATATTCAATCAGACTATAGCAAAAAAAAACCATCCCTTATATCCGGTTTTTCCCAATTTAAATTGGCCTTGTTTTAGCTTTGAAATGGAATTGTGGACGTCCTGTTACCCACAGGAAGAACATTTCTTCCGATTGTAATTCAATAAAACGTCCCTTATCCTAATTTCATGAGAAAACTAAGCCTTATTTTGAAAAATCGGCCATTAAAATGGCCTTATTTCAGACGGAAAATGTCATATCCATTTACGGCTCTAAAACTTCCCGGTTTAAATTCCCAGCAAACTATCCCGATAAATTAATGTTTCTTTTTTTGAGAACTTGGAGAATAATTCAAACATTAATATTCAATCAGACTATAGCAAAAAAAACCATCCCTTATATCCGGTTTTTCCCAATTTAACTTGGCCTTGTTTAAACTTTGAAATGGAATTGTGGACGTCCTGTTACCCACAGGAAGAAAATTTCTTCAAATTGTAATTCACTTAAACGTCCCTAATCTTAATTCCTTAAGAAAACTAGGCCTTATTTTGAAAAATCTGTCATTAAACAGGTCTTATTTCAGACGGAAAATGTCACATCAATTTACGGCTCTAAAACTTCCAGGTTTAAATTCCCGGCAAACTATCCCGATACATTAATGTTTCTTTTTTTGAGAACGTGGAGAAAGATTTAAACATTAATATTCAATCAGACTATAGCAAAAAAAAACCATCCCTTATATCCGGTTTTTCCCAATTTAAATTGGCCTTGTTTTAGCTTTGAAATGGAATTGTGGACGTCCTGTTACCCACAGGAAGAAAATTTCTTCCGATTGTAATATAATAAAACGTCCCTTATCTTAATTTCTTGAGAAAACTAGGCCTTATTTTGAAAAATCGGCCATTAAAGTGGCCTTATTTCAGACGGAAAATGTCATATCCATTTACGGCTCTAAAACTTCCCGGATTAAATTCCCGGCAAAGTATCCCGATACATTAATGTTTCTTTTTTTGAGAACGTGGAGAAAGATTTAAACATTAATATTCAATCAGACTATAGCAAAAGAAAACATACCTTATATCCGGTTTTTCCCAATTTAAATTGGCCTTGTTTTAGCTTTGAAATGGAATTGTGGACGTCCTGTTACCCACAGGAAGAACATTTCTTCCGATTGTAATTCAATAAAACGTCCCTTATCCTAATTTCATGAGAAAACTAAGCCTTATTTTGAAAAATCGGCCATTAAAATGGCCTTATTTCAGACGGAAAATGTCATATCCATTTACGGCTCTAAAACTTCCCGGTTTAAATTCCCAGCAAACTATCCCGATAAATTAATGTTTCTTTTTTTGAGAACTTGGAGAATAATTCAAACATTAATATTCAATCAGACTATAGCAAAAAAAACCATCCCTTATATCCGGTTTTTCCCAATTTAACTTGGCCTTGTTTAAACTTTGAAATGGAATTGTGGACGTCCTGTTACCCACAGGAAGAAAATTTCTTCAAATTGTAATTCACTTAAACGTCCCTAATCTTAATTCCTTAAGAAAACTAGGCCTTATTTTGAAAAATCTGTCATTAAACAGGTCTTATTTCAGACGGAAAATGTCACATCAATTTACGGCTCTAAAACTTCCAGGTTTAAATTCCCGGCAAACTATCCCGATACATTAATGTTTCTTTTTTTGAGAACGTGGAGAAAGATTTAAACATTAATATTCAATCAGACTATAGCAAAAAAAAACCATCCCTTATATCCGGTTTTTCCCAATTTAAATTGGCCTTGTTTTAGCTTTGAAATGGAATTGTGGACGTCCTGTTACCCACAGGAAGAAAATTTCTATCGATTGTAATTCAATAAAACGTCCCTTAGCCTAATTTCTTGAGAAAACTAAGCCTTATTTTGAAAAATCGGCCATTAAAGTGGCCTTATTTCAGACGGAAAATGTCATATCCATTTACGGCTCTAAAACTTCCCGGTTTAAATTCCCAGCAAACTATCCCGATAAATTAATGTTTCTTTTTTTTAAGAACGTGGAGAAAGATTCAAACATTAATATTCAATCAGACTATAGCAAAAGAAAACATCCCTTATATCCTATTTTTCCCAATTTAAATTGGCCTTGTTTTAGCTTTGAAATGGAATTGTGGACGTCCTGTTACCCACAGGAAGAAAATTTCTACCGACTGAAATTCAATAAAACGTCCCTTATCTTAATTTCTTGAGAAAAATAAGCCTTATTTTGAAAAATCGGCCATTAAAGTGGCCTTATTTCAGACGGAAAATGTCTCATCTATTTAAGGCTCTAAAACTTCCCGGTTTAAATTCCCGGCAAACTATCCCGATAAATTAATGTTTATTTTTTTGTGAACTTGGAGAAAGATTCAAACATTAATATTCAATCAGACTATAGCAAAAAAAAACCATCCCTTATATCCGGTTTTTCCCAATTTAAATTGGCCTTGTTTTAGCTTTGAAATGGAATTGTGGACGTCCTGTTACCCACAGGAAGAAAATTTCTATCGATTGTAATTCAATAAAACGTCCCTTAGCCTAATTTCTTGAGAAAACTAAGCCTTATTTTGAAAAATCGGCCATTAAAGTGGCCTTATTTCAGACGGAAAATGTCATATCCATTTACGGCTCTAAAACTTCCCGGTTTAAATTCCCAGCAAACTATCCCGATAAATTAATGTTTCTTTTTTTGAGAACTTGGAGAATAATTCAAACATTAATATTCAATCAGACTATAGCAAAAAAAACCATCCCTTATATCCGGTTTTTCCCAATTTAACTTGGCCTTGTTTAAACTTTGAAATGGAATTGTGGACGTCCTGTTACCCACAGGAAGAAAATTTCTTCAAATTGTAATTCACTTAAACGTCCCTAATCTTAATTCCTTAAGAAAACTAGGCCTTATTTTGAAAAATCTGTCATTAAACAGGTCTTATTTCAGACGGAAAATGTCACATCAATTTACGGCTCTAAAACTTCCAGGTTTAAATTCCCGGCAAACTATCCCGATACATTAATGTTTCTTTTTTTGAGAACGTGGAGAAAGATTTAAACATTAATATTCAATCAGACTATAGCAAAAAAAAACCATCCCTTATATCCGGTTTTTCCCAATTTAAATTGGCCTTGTTTTAGCTTTGAAATGGAATTGTGGACGTCCTGTTACCCACAGGAAGAAAATTTCTTCCGATTGTAATATAATAAAACGTCCCTTATCTTAATTTCTTGAGAAAACTAGGCCTTATTTTGAAAAATCGGCCATTAAAGTGGCCTTATTTCAGACGGAAAATGTCATATCCATTTACGGCTCTAAAACTTCCCGGATTAAATTCCCGGCAAAGTATCCCGATACATTAATGTTTCTTTTTTTGAGAACGTGGAGAAAGATTTAAACATTAATATTCAATCAGACTATAGCAAAAGAAAACATCCCTTATATCCGGTTTTTCCCAATTTAAATTGGCCTTGTTTTAGCTTTGAAATGGAATTGTGGACGTCCTGTTACCCACAGGAAGAACATTTCTTCCGATTGTAATTCAATAAAACGTCCCTTATCCTAATTTCATGAGAAAACTAAGCCTTATTTTGAAAAATCGGCCATTAAAATGGCCTTATTTCAGACGGAAAATGTCATATCCATTTACGGCTCTAAAACTTCCCGGTTTAAATTCCCAGCAAACTATCCCGATAAATTAATGTTTCTTTTTTTGAGAACTTGGAGAATAATTCAAACATTAATATTCAATCAGACTATAGCAAAAAAAACCATCCCTTATATCCGGTTTTTCCCAATTTAACTTGGCCTTGTTTAAACTTTGAAATGGAATTGTGGACGTCCTGTTACCCACAGGAAGAAAATTTCTTCAAATTGTAATTCACTTAAACGTCCCTAATCTTAATTCCTTAAGAAAACTAGGCCTTATTTTGAAAAATCTGTCATTAAACAGGTCTTATTTCAGACGGAAAATGTCACATCAATTTACGGCTCTAAAACTTCCAGGTTTAAATTCCCGGCAAACTATCCCGATACATTAATGTTTCTTTTTTTGAGAACGTGGAGAAAGATTTAAACATTAATATTCAATCAGACTATAGCAAAAAAAAACCATCCCTTATATCCGGTTTTTCCCAATTTAAATTGGCCTTGTTTTAGCTTTGAAATGGAATTGTGGACGTCCTGTTACCCACAGGAAGAAAATTTCTATCGATTGTAATTCAATAAAACGTCCCTTAGCCTAATTTCTTGAGAAAACTAAGCCTTATTTTGAAAAATCGGCCATTAAAGTGGCCTTATTTCAGACGGAAAATGTCATATCCATTTACGGCTCTAAAACTTCCCGGTTTAAATTCCCAGCAAACTATCCCGATACATTAATGTTTCTTTTTTTGAGAACTTGGAGAAAGATTCAAACATTAATATTCAATCAGACTATAGCAAAAAAAAACCATCCCTTATATCCGGTTTTTCCCAATTTAAATTGGCCTTGTTTAAACTTTGAAATGGAATTGTGGACGTCCTGTTACCCACAGGAAGAAAATTTCTTAAAATTGTAATTCACTTAAACGTCCCTAATCTTAATTTCTTGAGAAAACTAAGCCTTATTTTGAAAAATCTGTCATTAAACAGGCCTTATTTCAGACGGAAAATGTCACAACTATTTAAGGCTCTAAAACTTCCCGGTTTAAATTCCCAGCAAACTATCCCGATACATTAATGTTTCTTTTTTTGAGAACTTGGAAAAAGATTCAAACAATAATATTCAATCAGACTATAGCAAAAAAAAACCATCCCTTATATCCGGTTTTTCCCAATTTAAATTGGCCTTGTTTTAGCTTTGAAATGGAATTGTGGACGTCCTGTTACCCACAGGAAGAAAATTTCTTCCGATTGTAATATAATAAAACGTCCCTTATCTTAATTTCTTGAGAAAACTAGGCCTTATTTTGAAAAATCGGCCATTAAAGTGGCCTTATTTCAGACGGAAAATGTCATATCCATTTACGGCTCTAAAACTTCCCGGATTAAATTCCCGGCAAAGTATCCCGATACATTAATGTTTCTTTTTTTGAGAACGTGGAGAAAGATTTAAACATTAATATTCAATCAGACTATAGCAAAAGAAAACATCCCTTATATCCGGTTTTTCCCAATTTAAATTGGCCTTGTTTTAGCTTTGAAATGGAATTGTGGACGTCCTGTTACCCACAGGAAGAACATTTCTTCCGATTGTAATTCAATAAAACGTCCCTTATCCTAATTTCATGAGAAAACTAAGCCTTATTTTGAAAAATCGGCCATTAAAATGGCCTTATTTCAGACGGAAAATGTCATATCCATTTACGGCTCTAAAACTTCCCGGTTTAAATTCCCAGCAAACTATCCCGATAAATTAATGTTTCTTTTTTTGAGAACTTGGAGAATAATTCAAACATTAATATTCAATCAGACTATAGCAAAAAAAACCATCCCTTATATCCGGTTTTTCCCAATTTAACTTGGCCTTGTTTAAACTTTGAAATGGAATTGTGGACGTCCTGTTACCCACAGGAAGAAAATTTCTTCAAGTTGTAATTCACTTAAAAGTCCCTAATCTTAATTTCTTGAGAAAACTAGGCCTTATTTTGAAAAATCTGTCATTAAACAGGCCTTATTTCAGACGGAAAATGTCACATCAATTAACGGCTCTAAAACTTCCAGGTTTAAATTCCAGGCAAACTATCCCGATACATTAATGTTTCTTTTTTTGAGAACGTGGAGAAAGATTCAAACATTAATATTCAATCAGACTATAGCAAAAGAAAACATCTCTTATATCCGGTTTTTCCCAATTTAAATTGGCCTTGTTTTAGCTTTGAAATGGAATTGTGGACGTCCTGTTACCCACAGGAAGAAAATTTCTACCGATTGAAATTCAATAAAACGTCCCTTATCTTAATTTTGTGAGAAAAATAAGTCTTAATTTGAAAAATCGGCCATTAAACTGGCCTTATTTCAGACGGAAAATGTCACACCATTTTACGGCTCTAAACCTTCCCGGTTTAAATTCCCGGCAAACTATCCCGACAAATTAATGTTTCTATTTTTGAGAACATGGAGAAAGATTCAAACATTAATATTCAATCAAACTATAGCAAAAAAAAAACCATCCCTTATATCCGGTTTTTCCCAATTTAAATTGGCATTGTTTTAGCTTTGAAATGGAATTGTGGACGTCCTGTTTCCCACAGGAAGAAAATTTCTTCAAATTGTAATTCACTTAAACGTCCCTTATCTTAATTTCTTGAGAAAACTAGGCCTTATTTTGAAAAATCTGTCATTAAACAGGCCTTATTTCAGACGGAAAATGTCACATCTATTTAAGGCTCTAAAACTTCCGGGTTTAAATTCCCGGCAAACTATCCCGCTAAATAATAATTCTTTTTATAAGAACGTGGAGTAAGATTCAAACATTAATATTCAATCAGACTATAGCAAAAGAAACAATCCCCTATATCCGGTTTTTCCAAATTTCAATTGGCCTTGTTTTAACGTTGAAATGGAATTGTGGACGTCCTGTTACCCACAGGAAGAAAATTTCTACACATTGGATATCACTAGAAGGTCTTATATCTATTAAATATAAGGCTTTAAATATAAAACCGTTGAGAAAACTAGGCCTTATAATGAAAAGTCTGCTATTTAATAGACCTTATTTCGTACGAAAATTAACTCATTGTTTTACGTCTCCCTAACGTCCCGTTTTTAATTCCGGGGAAACTATGTCTTAAAAATAAAATGTTTTTCATTAACATCGTTAAGGTTGATTCAAATCAAGTGCAGCGAAATAAACTATCCCTTATATCCTGTTGTTCCTTTTAAAAATTGTCCTTTTTGAAAGTTTGAAGTGGAATTTGAATTTGAAATTAGCTGTCAAATCACTACAGCTACCTGACAGCAAAACGCTGAACTATTGTGTATGACACGCTCACTTATTGTTAAAACAGAATTGTTTTTTATCTTTGATAAAACTTAATAGTTCAGCTTTTTGCTGTCGGGAGACATCGTTGTGTGACAGCTTATTAATGCACATTAAATTAATGAAAATACCATTTAAAACGATCGATCCATGCTTAAATTGTGTTGACATGCATCTATAAGCTTCACTTTATCGATTTAAATCGATATTACAATCGTAAAATAATGCTCCGAGTAAAATGGAGTTCCTTAACCTCTTATTTTAGCATACAAACAAAACGCTAATTTCTCGAAAAGTGGACATTTATTTGAAATTCTAAGTTCATTTTCGGTTTTAATGCATCGCATATTATCTAAAAATCATACATTTCCTTAATTTTATTGGCAAGTATTGATTTTTAACTGCGGGTGTTTGGTCGTATATCAACATGGGCAGTTTTAAAAATTGTTGTCTGTAACTTTGAACTAAACAAATAAATAGACAAATACAACAAAATATGAATAATTTATTTAAATAATTGAACAAGTTGTATGGATCCAGTAGTAGATATCGGTAGATCGGTACCTTCTCGTTCTCAATAAAGTTCATTAGATTGGCTTATTGGTAGTTATTTTTCCGGTGGTTGTTGTTGTTCTTGTTGGTTTTGGCACTAGTGTTGCTTGCTTCTAGTTATCCAGCTTCTTCATTCAATATAAATATCTAGTAGATATAAATATTTCTTGCTTTGCTCCTTCTTATTTCTTTATTGCCTTTATTTGATTCTTGAGCCAGACACCTTGCTTATTATATATAGCTATTCGGAGAATAAATTCTTGATGACTTTGCTTATGATGATTCTGCAACGTTCGATTAATTATTATTTACTTCCACTTTTGCGGAAAGGGGCGCTTCAAATCCAATAAATCACCTGAAAAATAAAATTATATGAATAAGAAAAGAACATTCTCTTCTTCTTAATCTTTAACATGGTTTCCAATAGATAGATATATGGAGATAAATTGATCAGAATCTGTTTCTGCTGGACGGTCCTTTTTCAGCGAACTCTTGTCCACGAGCTGTTCCAGCAGGTCGATAATTGCCTACGTTTCCTTTTCCCTTCTGGTCCCTGTGGTAGATATAGTGACGTGGGATTAGGAATGTCCGAATACTCAATAATTCGTCCATTCTACGTTAGCAAATAGAATCTCTGGACTGCTGCGGGTCTCTAACTTGGTTTAAGATGGAATCATTTGATATTCCTACAATGAAAAGTCAAAGTTAAAACATAAATATACATGGGTAAGCATAACAATATAAGAACGTCTCGTACCTGCATTATATACTATATGTAGTATAATAAATGAACGCTTAATCGAAATTTATGTTCAGTGTTCAAAGAATTCAAAATCCTCGTAAATCTATCTACATCATAGGTATTGTTGCACTATTACTTTCATATCATGACTCGAAAAAAAAGGCGAGAAGAGCAACGTGCAAAAGTAAGAACCGAAGAGGATTTGGTGTGAAATCTGGTCCAGTTTTAGTCGTAACGAGTTCGGTTGGTTGTCCAGTAGCAAAAAAGCTCACGTGACTACAGCAACTTGTTGTTCAAGTCGTGGACCATTCGGCATTCAGTGAATTAGAAACGAGAAAGCATCTTGAGTCTTCAAGGTACAAAAAGCTCTGCTTTACATGGCCAATGTAAACGTCTGCTTTCAATACGGACTGCCAAACAGCGGTGATTATTGGGATAGCAGTTTTCAGTTGGAGTATTCAAATCATGTCATCCTTAAATTGATAAATTCATAACAAACTTTTCTTTTGTCGCTAAAATTTCAAATATATAGAAACTAACTTACGTTCAAATCATCCTTGACTATTCAGATGAAAATTTCGACACTGCACCACTTCCCTCAACCTCGCACAGTCCATAAGTCGGTAGGTAGGTCCATTTCCAATCTTCCAATGTACATATATTCTTTTCCAAGTCTAAGTGAATCTAAAAAACCAACAACAACAACAATTATACGTAGGTACATACCTATACTATGTACGATTGATTAGGTAATAGTTGTTCATTAAAAACTACCAAGCTATAAAACTTACTTCTCATGTCTTCTTACCTATCAACTAAATAGGTCGGAAATCGCCTTTGAATTAAATAACTAACTTTTTCTTCACACTTTAGCTATCTATCCAGTCATCGATACATATAGCTAATACCTAAGCGATTATTAATTGATAGTTAATGAGTTATTGACAAAAATTGAAGTAACACTTTGAGATTTGAATCTAAAAACTAGTGGCACATGGAAACGAGTCACAAATGTTCAAACACGATTTACCTACCAAATGCTATTGCAATTATTTTCACGATCATTATCTGTTTTGAAAATTACAATAATTCTAAATTAAATTAATGTAGTTATCACAGTATGCATGGGGTTGTAAATAATCTTGAAGGTTAGAGACAATTCGTTGACAATTCGTTGTGCAATGATATAATCCTATATTTTACCGTTAGAATTATTCACGGAGTCAGCGGGATTTCGGGGGACGGGTGGTGGTAAATGTTGGAAACGTATGTTTGTTTTCGTGATACTATTCACTTCTCTCTCTTACTTGTATCCGCAATGGCAACGCTTCGCGCTGTTCCCAACCAGTCACCCATCCAAATTCTAAACCGCGCTCTATGTTGCTTAACGTTTACTGATCGTCCGATCACCAAGTTAAGCAACATACGAACAGTATAGGACTTGGATGGGTGACCGCTTGGGAACATCGCGGGGCATTGGCAAGCTTTTTTTTTTTTTTATTTTCTTTCAAATTTTTTTCTTTAAAACATTAAATATTATATTCCTATTAATTAAAATCATTATTTTTCTCCTGTTTCCTTAATATAAATCAAAGCAAAATGAATAAAGTCTTTTTTTACATGTAATTATTACAAAATTAAACGTTTCAAATAAAAAATAAATAAAATAATAAGTTTAATTAATAACAATTAAATATTTAATGTCTTAAAGAATTGAAACATTGAAATAAAATAAAAAAATAACCAATTCTACGCCTCGCGTTGTTCCCATGCGGTCACCCATCCAAGTCCTATACAGTTCTCATGTTGCTTAACGTTTACTGATCGTCCGATTACCAAGTTAAGCAACATACGAACAGTATAGGACTTGGATGGGTGACCGCTTGGGAACATCGCGGGGCATTGGCAAGGTTTTTTTTTTTTAATTTCTATCAAATTTTTTTCTTTAAAACATTAAATATTATATTCCTATTAATTAAAATAATTATTTTTCTCCTGTTTCCCAAATATAAATCAAAGCAGAATGAATAAAGTATTTTTTTACATGTAATTATTACAAAATTAAACGTTTCAAATAAAAAATAAATAAAATAATTAGTTTATTTACATAAGAATTTAATATTGAATTTTTAAAATGAATAAAACGTTGATTTAAATTGAAAAACTCGTCCATTTAACTGGCCTAGTTTCAGACGGAAAATGTCACATCAATTTACAGCTCCTTAACTTCCCGGTTCATATTCCCGGCAAACTGTCCCGATAAATTAATATTTCTTTCTTTATAAACTTGAAGGAAGATTCAAAAATTAATAATCAATCCAATTATAGCGACTTTAACCATCCTATATATCGTTTTTGTTCCCATTAAACATTGTCCTTGTTTCAACTTTGATATGGAATTGTGGACGTCCTGTTACCCACAGGAAGAAAATTTCTACCGATTGAAATTCAAAAAAACGACCCTTATCTTAATTTTTTGAGAAAAATAAGTCTTAATTTGAAAAATCGGCCATTAAACTGGCCTTATTTCAGACGGAAAATGTCACACCATTTTACGGCTCTAAACCTTCCCGGTTTAAATTCCCGGCAAACTATCCCGACAAATTAATGTTTCTTTTTTTTAAAAACGTGGAGAAAGATTCAAACATTAATATTCAATCATACTATAGCAAAAGAAAACATCCCTTATATCCGGTTTTTCCCAATTTAAATTGTCCTAGTTTTAACTTTGACATGGAATTGTGGACGTCCTGTTACCCACAGGAAGAAAATTTCTCCAAATTGTAATTCACTTAAACGTCCCTAATCTTAATTTCTTGAGAAAACTAGGCCTTATTTTAAAAAATCGGCCATTAAACTGGCCTTATTTCAGACGGAAAATGTCACATCAATTTACGGCTCTAAAACTTCCCGGTTTAAATTCCCGGCAAACTATCCCGATAAATTAATGTTTCTTTTTTTGAGAACGTGGAGAAGGATTCAAACATTAATATTCAATCAGACTATAGCAAAAGAAAACATCCCTTATATCCGGTTTTTCCCAATTTAAATTGGCCTTGTTTTAGCTTTGAAATGGAATTGTGGACGTCCTGTTTCCCACAGGAAGAAAATTTCTTCAAATTGTAATTCACTTAAACGTCCCTTAACTTAATTTCTTGAGAAAACTAAGCCTTATTTTGAAAAATCGGCCATTAAACTGGCCTTATTTCAGGCGGAAAATGTCACATCAATTTACGGCTCTAAAACTTCCAGGTTTAAATTCCTGGCAAACTATCCCGATACATTAATGTTTCTTTTTTTTAGAACGTGGAGAAAGATTCAAACATTAATATTCAATCAGACTATAGCAAAAAAAAACCATCCCTTACATCCGGTTTTTCCCAATTTAAATTGGCCTTGTTTTAGCTTTGAAATGGAATTGTGGACGTCCTGTTACCCACAGGAAGAAAATTTCTTCAAATTGTATTTCACTTAAACGTCCCTAATCTTAATTTCTTGAGAAAACTAGGCCTTATTTTGAAAAATCTGTCATTAAACAGGCCTTATTTCAGACGGAAAATGTCACATTAATTTACGGCTCTAAAACTACCAGGTTTAAACTCCTGGCAAACTATCCCGATACATTAATGTTTCTTTTTTTGAGAACTTGGAGAAAGATTCAAACATTAATATTCAATCAGACTATAGCAAAAAAAACCATCCCTTAAATCCGGTTTTTCCCAACTTAAATTGGCCTTGTTTAAACTTTTGAAATGGAATTGTGGACGTCCTGTTCCCCACAGGAAGAAAATTTCTTCAAATTGTAATTCACTTAAACGTCCCTGATCTTAATTTCTTGAGAAAACTAGGCCTTATTTTGAAAAATCTGTCATTAAACAGGCCTTATTTAAGACGGAAAATGTCATATCCATTTACGGCTCTAAAATTTCCCGGTTTAAACTCCCGGCAAACTATCCCGATACATTAATGTTTCTTTTTTTGAGAGCTTGGAGAAAGATTCAAGCATTAATATTCAATTAAACTATAGCAAAAGAAACCATCCCTTATATCCGGTTTTTTCCAATTTAAATTGTCCTTGTTTTAGCTTTAAAATGGAGTTGTGGACGTCCTGTTACCCACAGGAAGAAAATTTCTTCCGATTGTAATTCACTTAAACGTCCCCAATCTTAATTTCTTGAGAAAACTAGGCCTTATTTTGAAAAATCGGCCATTAAACTGGCCTTATTTCAGACGGAAAATGTCAAATCAATTTATGGCTCTTTAACTTCCCGGTTTAAATTCCCGGCAAACTATCCCGACAAATTAATGTTTCTTTTTTTGAGAACGTGGAGAAAGATTCAAACATTAATATTCAATCATACTATAGCAAAAGAAAACATCCCTTATATCTGGTTTTTCCCAATTTAAATTGTCCTTGTTTTAACTTTGAAATGGAATTGTGGACGTCCTGTTACCCACAGGAAGAAAATTTCTTCAAATTGTAATTCCCTTAAACGCCCCTAATCTTAATTTCTTGAGAAAACTAGGCCTTATTTTGAAAAATTGGCCATTAAACTGGCCTTATTTCAGACGGAAAATGTCACATCAATTTACGGCTCTAAAACTTCCAGGTTTAAATTCCTGGCAAACTATCCCGATACATTAATGTTTCTTTTTTTTAGAACGTGGAGAAAGATTCAAACATTAATATTCAATCAGACTATAGCAAAAAAAATCCATCCCTTACATCCGGTTTTTCCCAATTTAAATTGGCCTTGTTTTAGCTTTGAAATGGAATTGTGGACGTCCTGTTACCCACAGGAAGAAAATTTCTTCAAATTGTATTTCACTTAAACGTCCCTAATCTTAATTTCTTGAGAAAACTAGGCCTTATTTTGAAAAATCTGTCATTAAACAGGCCTTATTTCAGACGGAAAATGTCACATTAATTTACGGCTCTAAAACTACCAGGTTTAAACTCCTGGCAAACTATCCCGATACATTAATGTTTCTTTTTTTGAGAACTTGGAGAAAGATTCAAACATTAATATTCAATCAGACTATAGCAAAAAAAAACATCCCTTAAATCCGGTTTTTCCCAACTTAAATTGGCCTTGTTTAAACTTTTGAAATGGAATTGTGGACGTCCTGTTCCCCACAGGAAGAAAATTTCTTCAAATTGTAATTCACTTAAACGTCCCTGATCTTAATTTCTTGAGAAAACTAGGCCTTATTTTGAAAAATCTGTCATTAAACAGGCCTTATTTAAGACGGAAAATGTCATATCCATTTACGGCTCTAAAACTTCCCGGTTTAAACTCCCGGCAAACTATCCCGATACATTAATGTTTCTTTTTTTGAGAGCTTGGAGAAAGATTCAAGCATTAATATTCAATTAAACTATAGCAAAAGAAACCATCCCTTATATCCGGTTTTTTCCAATTTAAATTGTCCTTGTTTTAGCTTTAAAATGGAGTTGTGGACGTCCTGTTACCCACAGGAAGAAAATTTCTTCCGATTGTAATTCACTTAAACGTCCCCAATCTTAATTTCTTGAGAAAACTAGGCCTTATTTTGAAAAATCGGCCATTAAACTGGCCTTATTTCAGACGGAAAATGTCAAATCAATTTATGGCTCTTTAACTTCCCGGTTTAAATTCCCGGCAAACTATCCCGACAAATTAATGTTTCTTTTTTTGAGAACGTGGAGAAAGATTCAAACATTAATATTCAATCATACTATAGCAAAAGAAAACATCCCTTATATCTGGTTTTTCCCAATTTAAATTGTCCTTGTTTTAACTTTGAAATGGAATTGTGGACGTCCTGTTACCCACAGGAAGAAAATTTCTTCAAATTGTAATTCCCTTAAACGCCCCTAATCTTAATTTCTTGAGAAAACTAGGCCTTATTTTGAAAAATTGGCCATTAAACTGGCCTTATTTCAGACGGAAAATGTCACATCAATTTACGGCTCTAAAACTTCCAGGTTTAAATTCCTGGCAAACTATCCCGATACATTAATGTTTCTTTTTTTGAGAACTTGGAGAATGATTCAATCATTAATATTCAATCAGACTATAGCAAAAAAAACCATCCCTTATATCCGGTTAATCCCAATTTAAATTGGCCTTGTTTAAACTTTGAAATGGAATTGTGGACGTCCTGTTACCCACAGGAAGAAAATTTCTCCAAATTGTAATTCACTTAAACGTCCCCAATCTTAATTTCTTGAGAAAACTAGGCCTTATTTTAAAAAATCGGCCATTAAACTGGCCTTATTTCAGACGGAAAATGTCACATCAATTTACGGCTCTAAAACTTCCCGGTTTAAATTCCCGGCAAACTATCCCGATAAATTAATGTTTCTTTTTTTGAGAACGTGGAGAAAGATTCAAACATAAATATTCAATCAGACTATAGCAAAAGAAAACATCCCTTATATCCGGTTTTTCCCAATTTAAATTGGCCTTGTTTTTGCTTTGAAATGGAATTGTGGACGTCCTGTTACCCACAGGAAGACAATTTCTTCCGATTGTAATTCACTTAAACGTCCCCAATCTTAATTTCTTGAGAAAACTAGGCCTTATTTTGAAAAATCGGCCATTAAACTGGCCTTATTTCTGACGGAAAATGTCATATCAATTTACGGCTCTTAAACTTCCCGGTTTATATTCCCGGCAAACTATCCCGATAAATTAATGTTTCTTTTTTTGAGAACGTGGAGAAAGATTCAAACATTAATATTCAATCAGACTATAGCAAAAGAAAACATCCCTTATATCCGGTTTTTCCCAATTTAAATTGGCCTTGTTTTAGCTTTGAAATGGAATTGTGGACGTCCTGTTACCCATAGGAAGAAAATTTCTACCGATTGAAATTCAATAAAACGTCCCTTATCTTAACTTTTTTAGAAAAATAAGTCTTAATTTGACAAATCGGCCATTAAACTGGCCTTATTTCAGACGGAAAATGTCACACCATTTTACGGCTCTAAACCTTCCCGGTTTAAATTCCCGGCAAACTACCCCGACAAATTAATGTTTCTTTTTTTGAGAACGTGGAGAAAGATTCAAACATTAATATTCAATCATACTATAGCAAAAGAAATCATCCCTTATATCTGGTTTTTCCCAATTTAAATTGTCCTTGTTTTAACTTTGAAATGGAATTGTGGATGTCCTGTTACCCACAGGAAGAAAATTTCTTCAAATTGTAATTCCCTTAAACGCCCCTATTCTTAATTTTTTGAGAAAACTAGGCCTTATTTTGAAAAATTGGCCATTAAACTGGCCTTATTTCAGACGGAAAATGTCACATCAATTTACGGCTCTAAAACTTCCCGGTTTAAATTCCCGGCAAACTATCCCGATAAATTAATGTTTCTTTTTTTGAGAACGTGGAGAAAGATTCAAACATTAATATTCAATCAGACTATAGCAAAAAAAAACATCCCTTATATCCGGTTTTTCCCAATATAAATTGGCCTTGTTTTAACTTTGAAATGGAATTGTGGACGTCCTGTTACCCACAGGAAGAAAATTTCTCCAAATTGTAATTCACTTAAACGTCCCTAATCTTAAATTCATGAGAAAACTAGGCCTTATTTTGAAAAATTGGCCATTAAACTGGCCTTATTTCAGACGGAAAATGTCACATCAATTTACGGCTCTAAACCTTCCCGGTTTAAATTCCCGGCAAACTATCCCGACAAATTAATGTTTCTTTTTTTGAGAACGTGAAGAAAGATTCAAACATTAATATTCAATCAGACTATAGCAAACGAAAACATCCCTTATATCCGGTTTTTCCCAATTTAAATTGGCCTTGTTTTAGCTTTGAAATGGAATTGTGGACGTCCTGTTACCCACAGGAAGAAAATTTCTTCAAATTGTAATTCGCTTAAACGTTCCTTATCTTAATTTCTTAAGAAAACTAAGCCTTATTTTGAAAAATCGGCCATTAAACATGCTTTATTTCAGACGGAAAATGTCACATCAATTTACGGCTCTAAAACCTCCAGGTTTAAATTCCAGGCAAACTATCCTGATACATTAATGTTTCTTTTTTTGAGAACTTGGAGAAAGATTCAAACATTAATATTCAATCAGACTATAGCAAAAAAAACCATCCCTTATATCCGGTTTTTCCCAATTTAAATTGGCCTTGTTTAAACTTTGAAATGGAATTGTGGACGTCCTGTTACCCACAGGAAGAAAATTTCTTAAAATTGTAATTCACTTAAACGTCCCTAATCTTAATTTTTTGAGAAAACTAGGCCTTATTTTGAAAAATCGGCCATTAAACTGGCCTTATTTCAGACGGAAAATGTCACATCAATTTACGGCTCAAAACCTTCCCGGTTTATATTCCCGGCAAACTATCCCGACAAATTAATGTTTCTTTTTTTGAGAACGTGGAGAAAGATTCAAACATTAATATTCAATCAGACTATAGCAAAAGAAATTATCCCTTATATCCGGTTTTTCCCAATTTAAATTGGCCTTGTTTTAGCTTTGAAATGGAATTGTGGACGTCCTGTTACCCACAGGAAGAAAATTACTTCAAATTGTAATTCGATTAAACGTTCCTTATCTTAATTTCTTGAGAAAACTAAGCCTTATTTTGAAAAATCGGCCATTAAACTAGCTTTATTTCAGACGGAAAATGTCACATCAATTTACGGCTATAAAACTTCCAGGTTTAAATTCCTGGCAAACTATCCCGGTACATTAATGTTTCTTTTTTTGAGAACGTGGAGAAAGATTCAAACATTAATATTCAATCAGACTATAGCAAAAAAAAACCATCCCTTATATCCGGTTTTTCCCAATTTAAATTGGCCTTGTTTTAACTTTGAAATGGAATTGTGGACGTCCTGTTACCCACAGGAAGAAAATTTCTTCAAATTGTAATTCACTTAAACGTCCCTTATCTTAATTTCTTGGGAAAACTAGGCCTTATTTTGAAAAATCGGCCATTAAACTGGCCTTATTTTAGACGGAAACTGTCACATCAATTTTCGGCTCAAAACTTCCAGGTTTAAATTCCTGGCAAACTATCCCGATACATTAATGTTTCTTTTTTTGAGAACGTGGAGAAAGATTCAAACATTAATATTCAATCAGACTATAGCAAAATAAAAGCATCCCTTATATCCGGTTTTTCCCAATTTAAATTGGCCTTGTTTTAGCTTTGAAATGGAATTCTGGACGTCCTGTTACCCACAGGAAGAAAATTTCTTCAAATTGTAATTCACTTAAACGTCCCTAATCTTAATTTCTTGAGAAAACTAGGCCTTATATTGAAAAATCGGCCATTAAACTGGCCTTATTTCAGACGGAAAATGTCACATCAATTTACGGCTCTAAAACTTCCAGGTTTAAATTCCTGGCAAACTATCCCGGTACATTAATGTTTCTTTTTTTGAGAACGCGGAGAAAGATTCAATATTAATATTCAATCAGACTAGAGCAAAAGAAAACATCCCTTATATCCGGTTTTTCCCAATTTAAATTGGTTTTGTTTTAGTATTTAAATGGAATTGTGGACGTCCTGTTACCCACAGGAAGAAAATTTCTACCGACTGAAATTCAATAAAACGTCCCTTATCTTAATTTCTTGAGAAAAATAAGTCTTAATTTGAAAAATCGGCCATTAAACTGGCCTTATTTCAGACGGAAAATGTCACAGCAATTTACGGTTCTAAAACTTCCTGGTTTAAATTCCTGGCAAACTATCCTGATACATTAATGTTTCTTATTTTGAGAACGTGGAGAAAGATTCAAACATTAATATTCAATCAGACTATAGCAAAAGAAAACATTCCTTATATCCTGTTTTTCCCAATTTAAATTGGCCTTGTTTTAACTTTGAAATGGAATTGTGGACGTCCTGTTACCCACAGGAAGAAAATTTCTACCGACTGAAATTCAATAAAACGTCCCTTATCTTAATTTCTTGAGAAAAATAAGTCTTAATTTGAAAAATCGGCCATTAAACTGGCCTTATTTCAGACGGAAAATGTCACATCAATTTTCGGCTCTAAAACTTACAGGTTTAAATTCCTGGCAAACTATCCCGATAAATTAATGTTTCTTTTTTTGAAAACGTGGAGAAAGATTCAAACATTAATATTCAATCAGACAATAGCAAAAAAAAACATCCCTTATATCCGGTTTTTCCCAATTTCAATTGGCCTTGTTTTAGCTTTGAAATGGAATTGTGGACGTCCTGTTACCCACAGGAAGAAAATTACTTCAAATTGTAATTCGATTAAACGTTCCTTATCTTAATTTCTTGAGAAAACTAAGCCTTATTTTGAAAAATTGGCCATTAAACTAGCTTTATTTCAGACGGAAAATGTCACATCAATTTACGGCTATAAAACTTCCAGGTTTAAATTCCTGGCAAACTATCCCGGTACATTAATGTTTCTTTTTTTGAGAACGTGGAGAAAGATTCAAACATTAATATTCAATCAGACTATAGCAAAATAAAAGCATCCCTTATATCCGGTTTTTCCCAATTTAAATTGGCCTTGTTTTAGCTTTGAAATGGAATTCTGGACGTCCTGTTACCCACAGGAAGAAAATTTCTTCAAATTGTAATTCACTTAAACGTCCCTAATCTTAATTTCTTGAGAAAACTAGGCCTTATATTGAAAAATCGGCCATTAAACTGGCCTTATTTCAGACGGAAAATGTCACATCAATTTACGGCTCTAAAACTTCCAGGTTTAAATTCCTGGCAAACTATCCCGGTACATTAATGTTTCTTTTTTTGACAACGTGGAGAAAGATTCAAGCATTTATATTCAATTAGATGATAGCAAAAGAAAACATCCCTTATATCCGGTTTTCCCAATTTAAATTGGCCTTGTTTTAGATTTGAAATGGAATTGTGGACGTCCTGTTACCCACAGGAAGAAAATTTCTACCGATTGAAATTCAATAAAACGTTCCTTATCTTAATTTCTTGAGAAAAATAAGTCTTAAATTGAAAAATCGGCTATTAAACTGGCCTTATTTCAGACGGAAAATGTCACATCAATTTACGGCTCTAAAACCTCCAGGTTTAAATTCCTGGCAAACTATCCTGATACATTAATGTTTCTTTTTTTGAGAACTTGGAGAAAGATTAAAACATTAATATTCAATCAGACTATAGCAAAAAAAAACCTTCCCTTATATCCGGTTTTTCCCAATTTAAATTGGCCTTGTTTAAACTTTGAAATGGAATTGTGGACGTCCTGTTACCCACAGGAAGAAAATTTCTACCGACTGAAATTCAATAAAACGTCCCTTATCTTAATTTCTTGAGAAAAATAAGTCTTAATTTGAAAAATCGGCCATTAAACTGGCCTTATTTCAGACGGAAAATGTCACATCAATTTTCGGCTCTAAAACTTACAGGTTTAAATTCCTGGCAAACTATCCCGATAAATTAATGTTTCTTTTTTTGAAAACGTGGAGAAAGATTCAAACATTAATATTCAATCAGACAATAGCAAAAAAAAACATCCCTTATATCCGGTTTTTCCCAATTTCAATTGGCCTTGTTTTAGCTTTGAAATGGAATTGTGGACGTCCTGTTACCCACAGGAAGAAAATTACTTCAAATTGTAATTCGATTAAACGTTCCTTATCTTAATTTCTTGAGAAAACTAAGCCTTATTTTGAAAAATCGGCCATTAAACTAGCTTTATTTCAGACGGAAAATGTCACATCAATTTACGGCTATAAAACTTCCAGGTTTAAATTCCTGGCAAACTATCCCGGTACATTAATGTTTCTTTTTTTGAGAACGTGGAGAAAGATTCAAACATTAATATTCAATCAGACTATAGCAAAATAAAGACATCCCTTATATCCGGTTTTTCCCAATTTAAATTGGCCTTGTTTTAGCTTTGAAATGGAATTCTGGACGTCCTGTTACCCACAGGAAGAAAATTTCTTCAAATTGTAATTCACTTAAACGTCCCTAATCTTAATTTCTTGAGAAAACTAGGCCTTATATTGAAAAATCGGCCATTAAACTGGCCTTATTTCAGACGGAAAATGTCACATCAATTTACGGCTCTAAAACTTCCAGGTTTAAATTCCTGGCAAACTATCCCGGTACATTAATGTTTCTTTTTTTGACAACGTGGAGAAAGATTCAAGCATTTATATTCAATTAGATGATAGCAAAAGAAAACATCCCTTATATCCGGTTTTCCCAATTTAAATTGGCCTTGTTTTAGATTTGAAATGGAATTGTGGACGTCCTGTTACCCACAGGAAGAAAATTTCTACCGATTGAAATTCAATAAAACGTTCCTTATCTTAATTTCTTGAGAAAAATAAGTCTTAAATTGAAAAATCGGCTATTAAACTGGCCTTATTTCAGACGGAAAATGTCACATCAATTTACGGCTCTAAAACCTCCAGGTTTAAATTCCTGGCAAACTATCCTGATACATTAATGTTTCTTTTTTTGAGAACTTGGAGAAAGATTAAAACATTAATATTCAATCAGACTATAGCAAAAAAAAACCTTCCCTTATATCCGGTTTTTCCCAATTTAAATTGGCCTTGTTTAAACTTTGAAATGGAATTGTGGACGTCCTGTTACCCACAGGAAGAAAATTTCTTCAAATTGTAATTCGCTTAAACGTTCCTTATCTTAATTTCTTGGGAAAAATAAGTCTTAATTTGAAAAATCGGCCATTAAACTGGCCTTATTTCAGATGGAAAATGTCACATCAATTTTCGGCTCTAAAACTTCCAGGTTTAAATTCCTGACAAACTATCCCGATAAATTAATGTTTCTTTTTTTGAAAACGTGGAGAAAGATTCAAGCATTTATATTCAATTAGATTATAGCAAAAGAAAACATCCCTTATATCCGGTTTTTCCCAATTTCAATTGGCCTTGTTTTAGCTTTGAAATGGAATTGTGGACGTCCTGTTACCCACAGGAAGAAAATTACTTCAAATTGTAATTCGATTAAACGTTCCTTATCTTAATTTCTTGAGAAAACTAGGCCTTATTTTGAAAAATCGGCCATTAAACTGGCCTTATTTCAGACGGAAAATGTCACATCAATTTACGGCTCTAAAACTTCCAGGTTTAAATTCCTGGCAAACTATCCCGGTACATTAATGTTTCTTTTTTTGAGAACTTGGAGAAAGATTCAAACATTAATATTCAATCAGACTATAGCAAAAAAAAACCATCCCATATATCCGGTTTTTCCATATTTAAATTGGCCTTGTTTTAGCTTTGAAATGGAATTGTGGACGTCCTGTTACCCACAGGAAGAAAATTTCTTCTAATTGTTATTTATTAGATAGCCTTAAATCTACAAACATTGATATAACAAGGCCTAAATTCATTTTCTAAATTATTTCTTTTTTCAATCAATTCTAATTTGTTGGCAATTCGAATTGTTTAGAATTTTGAATTAAGACAACGCCACAATGTGTTTCGAATTTAGTTGGAAGCTATGAGTACATCCACCTGACTCACAGGTGGCACTAAAAACTTAAGGTGGTTAAGTGACATTACATGTCGAGAGTTCACACGTTCTAGCATAGATGGAAAGACAGCCGATGTCAATTTGACAACTAACTTTTGAAAGTATTTCAAATTTTAATTATATATAATATTAAAATTTAATTGTATTTCTTCACATTGTAAATCACTAAAAAGCCTTAAATCTACAAACGTTGAGAAAACAAGGCCTTATATTGAAAAAGCACCCTTTTAAACGGCCTAATTTCTGACGGAAAATGTCACATCAATTTACGGCTCTAAAACTTCCCGGTTTAAATTCCCGGCAAACTATCCCGATACAATAATGTTTCTTTTTTTGAGAACTTGGAGAAAGATTCAAACATTAATATTCAATCAGACTATAGCAAAAAAAAACCATCCCTTATATCCGGTTTTTCCCAATTTAAATTGGCCTTGTTTAAACTTTGAAATGGAATTGTGGACGTCCTGTTACCCACAGGAAGAAAATTTCTTCAAATTGTAATTCACTTAAACGTCCCTAATCTTAATTACTTGAGAAAACTAGGCCTTATTTTGAAAAATCTGTCATTAAACAGGCCTTATTTCAGTCGGAAAATGTCACATCTTTTTAAGGCTCTAAAACTTCCCGGTTTAAATTCCCGGCAAACTATCCCGATACATTAATGTTTCTTTTTTTGAGAACGTGGGGAAAGATTCAAACATTAATATTCAATCAGACTAAAGCAAAAGAAAACATCCCTTATATCCTGTTTTTCCCAATTTAAATTGGCCTTGTTTTAACTTTGAAATGGAATTGTGGACGTCCTGTTACCCACAGGAAGAAAATTTCTTCAAATTGTAATTCGCTTAAACGTTCCTTATCTTCATTTCTTGAGAAAAATAAGTCTTAATTTGAAAAATCGGCCATTAAACTGGCCTTATTTCAGACGGATAATGTCACATCAATTTACGGCTCTAAAACTTCCAGGTTTAAATTCCTGGCAAACTATCCTGATACATTAATGTTTCTTTTTTTGAGAACGTGGAGAAAGATTCAAACATTAATATTCAATCAGACTATAGCAAAAAAAAACCATCCCTTATATCCGGTTTTTCCCAATTTAAATTGGCCTTGTTTAAACTTTGAAATGGAATTGTGGACGTCCTGTTACCCACAGGAAGAAAATTTCTTCAAATTGTAATTCGCTTAAACGTTCCTTATCTTAATTTCTTGAGAAAAATAAGTCTTAATTTGAAAAATCGGCCATTAAACTGGCCTTATTTCAGACGGAAAATGTCACATCAATTTTCGGCTCTAAAACTTCCAGGTTTAAATTCCTGGCAAACTATCCCGATAAATTAATGTTTCTTTATTTGAAAACGTGGAGAAAGATTCAAACATTAATATTCAATCAGACAATAGCAAAAAAAAACATCCCTTATATCCGGTTTTTCCCAATTTCAATTGGCCTTGTTTTAGCTTTGAAATGGAATTGTGGACGTCCTGTTACCCACAGGAAGAAAATTTCTACAAATTGTAATTAACTTAAACGTCCCTTATCTTAATTTCTTGGGAAAACTAGGCCTTATTTTGAAAAATCGGCCATTAAACTGGCCTTATTTCAGACGGAAAATGTCACATCAATTTACGGCTCTAAAACTTCCAGGTTTAAATTCCTGGCAAACTATCCCGGTACATTAATGTTTCTTTTTTTGACAACGTGGAGAAAGATTCAAGCATTTATATTCAATTAGATTATAGCAAAAGAAAACATCCCTTATATCCGGTTTTCCCAATTTAAATTGGCCTTGTTTTAGATTTGAAATGGAATTGTGGACGTCCTGTTACCCACAGGAAGAAAATTTCTACCGATTGAAATTCAATAAAACGTTCCTTATCTTAATTTCTTGAGAAAAATAAGTCTTAAATTGAAAAATCGGCTATTAAACTGGCCTTATTTCAGACGGAAAATGTCACATCGATTTACGGCTCTAAAACTTCCAGGTTTAAATTCCTGGCAAACTATCCCGGTACATTAATGTTTCTTTTTTTGAGAACTTGGAGAAAGATTCAAACATTAATATTCAATCAGACTATAGCAAAAAAAAACCATCCCATATATCCGGTTTTTCCATATTTAAATTGGCCTTGTTTTAGCTTTGAAATGGAATTGTGGACGTCCTGTTACCCACAGGAAGAAAATTTCTTCTAATTGTTATTTATTAGATAGCCTTAAATCTACAAACATTGATATAACAAGGCCTAAATTCATTTTCTAAATTATTTCTTTTTTCAAACAATTCTAATTTGTTGGCAATTCGAATTGTTTAGAATTTTGAATTAAGACAACGCCACAATGTGTTTCGAATTTAGTTGGAAGCTATGAGTACATCCACCTGACTCACAGGTGGCACTAAAAACTTAAGGTGGTTAAGTGACATTACATGTCGAGAGTTCACACGTTCTAGCATAGATGGAAAGACAGCCGATGTCAATTTGACAACTAACTTTTGAAAGTATTTCAAATTTTAATTATATATAATATTAAAATTTAATTGTATTTCTTCACATTGTAAATCACTAAAAAGCCATAAATCTACAAACGTTGAGAAAACAAGGCCTTATATTGAAAAAGCACCCTTTTAAACGGCCTAATTTCTGACGGAAAATGTCACATCAATTTACGGCTCTAAAACTTCCCGGTTTAAATTCCCGGCAAACTATCCCGATACAATAATGTTTCTTTTTTTGAGAACTTGGAGAAAGATTCAAACATTAATATTCAATCAGACTATAGCAAAAAAAAACCATCTCTAATATCCGGTGTTTCCTAATTTAAATTGGCCTTGTTTAAACTTTGAAATGGAATTGTGGACGTCCTGTTACCCACAGGAAGAAAATTTCTTCAAATTGTAATTCACTTAAACGTCCCTAATCTTAATTACTTGAGAAAACTAGGCCTTATTTTGAAAAATCTGTCATTAAACAGGCCTTATTTCAGTCGGAAAATGTCACATCTTTTTAAGGCTCTAAAACTTCCCGGTTTAAATTCCCGGCAAACTATCCCGATACATTAATGTTTCTTTTTTTGAGAACGTGGGGAAAGATTCAAACATTAATATTCAATCAGACTAAAGCAAAAGAAAACATCCCTTATATCCTGTTTTTCCCAATTTAAATTGGCCTTGTTTTAACTTTGAAATGGAATTGTGGACGTCCTGTTACCCACAGGAAGAAAATTTCTTCAAATTGTAATTCACTTAAACGTCCCTAATCTTAATTTCTTGAGAAAACTAGGCCTTATTTTGAAAAATCTGTCATTAAACAGGCCTTATTTCAGTCGGAAAATGTCACATCTATTTAAGGCTCTAAAACTTCCCGGTTTAAATTCCCGGCAAACTATCCCGATACATTAATGTTTCTTTTTTTGAGAACGTGGAGAAAGATTCAAACATTAACATTCAATCAGACTATAGCAAAAGAAAACATCCCTTATATCCGGTTTTTCCCAATTTCAATTGGCCTTGTTTTAGCTTTGAAATGGAATTGTGGACGTCCTGTTACCCACAGGAAGAAAATTTCTACAAATTGTAATTAACTTAAACGTCCCTTATCTTAATTTCTTGGGAAAACTAGGCCTTATTTTGAAAAATCGGCCATTAAACTGGCCTTATTTCAGACGGAAAATGTCACATCAATTTACGGCTCTAAAACTTCCAGGTTTTAATTCCTGGCAAACTATCCCGGTACATTAATGTTTCTTTTTTTGACAACGTGGAGAAAGATTCAAGCATTTATATTCAATTAGATTATAGCAAAAGAAAACATCCCTTATATCCAGTTTTCCCAATTTAAATTGGCCTTGTTTTAGATTTGAAATGGAATTGTGGACGTCCTGTTACCCACAGGAAGAAAATTTCTACCGATTGAAATTCAATAAAACGTTCCTTATCTTAATTTCTTGAGAAAAATAAGTCTTAAATTGAAAAATCGGCTATTAAACTGACCTTATTTCTGACGGAAAATGTCACATCAATTTACGGCTCTAAAACTTCCCGGTTTAAATTCCCGGCAAACTATCCCGATACAATAATGTTTCTTTTTTTGAGAACTTGGAGAAAGATTCAAACATTAATATTCAATCAGACTATAGCAAAAAAAAACCATCTCTAATATCCGGTGTTTCCTAATTTAAATTGGCCTTGTTTAAACTTTGAAATGGAATTGTGGACGTCCTGTTACCCACAGGAAGAAAATTTCTTCAAATTGTAATTCACTTAAACGTCCCTAATCTTAATTACTTGAGAAAACTAGGCCTTATTTTGAAAAATCTGTCATTAAACAGGCCTTATTTCAGTCGGAAAATGTCACATCTTTTTAAGGCTCTAAAACTTCCCGGTTTAAATTCCCGGCAAACTATCCCGATACATTAATGTTTCTTTTTTTGAGAACGTGGGGAAAGATTCAAACATTAATATTCAATCAGACTAAAGCAAAAGAAAACATCCCTTATATCCTGTTTTTCCCAATTTAAATTGGCCTTGTTTTAACTTTGAAATGGAATTGTGGACGTCCTGTTACCCACAGGAAGAAAATTTCTTCAAATTGTAATTCGCTTAAACGTTCCTTATCTTCATTTCTTGAGAAAAATAAGTCTTAATTTGAAAAATCGGCCATTAAACTGGCCTTATTTCAGACGGAAAATGTCACATCTTTTTAAGTCTCTAAAACTTCCCGGTTTAAATTCCCGGCAAACTATCCCGATACATTAATGTTTCTTTTTTTGAGAACGTGGGGAAAGATTCAAACATTAATATTCAATCAGACTAAAGCAAAAGAAAACATCCCTTATATCCTGTTTTTCCCAATTTAAATTGGCCTTGTTTTAACTTTGAAATGGAATTGTGGACGTCCTGTTACCCACAGGAAGAAAATTTCTTCAAATTGTAATTCGCTTAAACGTTCCTTATCTTCATTTCTTGAGAAAAATAAGTCTTAATTTGAAAAATCGGCCATTAAACTGGCCTTATTTCAGACGGATAATGTCACATCAATTTACGGCTCTAAAACTTCCAGGTTTAAATTCCTGGCAAACTATCCTGATACATTAATGTTTCTTTTTTTGAGAACTTGGAGAAAGATTCAAACATTAATATTCAATCAGACTATAGCAAAAAAAAACCATCCCTTATATCCGGTTTTTCCCAATTTAAATTGGCCTTGTTTAAACTTTGAAATGGAATTGTGGACGTCCTGTTACCCACAGGAAGAAAATTTCTTCAAATTGTAATTCGCTTAAACGTTCCTTATCTTAATTTCTTGAGAAAAATAAGTCTTAATTTGAAAAATCGGCCATTAAACTGGCCTTATTTCAGACGGAAAATGTCACATCAATTTTCGGCTCTAAAACTTCCAGGTTTAAATTCCTGGCAAACTATCCCGATAAATTAATGTTTCTTTATTTGAAAACGTGGAGAAAGATTCAAACATTAATATTCAATCAGACAATAGCAAAAAAAAACATCCCTTATATCCGGTTTTTCCCAATTTCAATTGGCCTTGTTTTAGCTTTGAAATGGAATTGTGGACGTCCTGTTACCCACAGGAAGAAAATTTCTACAAATTGTAATTAACTTAAACGTCCCTTATCTTAATTTCTTGGGAAAACTAGGCCTTATTTTGAAAAATCGGCCATTAAACTGGCCTTATTTCAGACGGAAAATGTCACATCAATTTACGGCTCTAAAACTTCCAGGTTTAAATTCCTGGCAAACTATCCCGGTACATTAATGTTTCTTTTTTTGACAACGTGGAGAAAGATTCAAGCATTTATATTCAATTAGATTATAGCAAAAGAAAACATCCCTTATATCCGGTTTTCCCAATTTAAATTGGCCTTGTTTTAGATTTGAAATGGAATTGTGGACGTCCTGTTACCCACAGGAAGAAAATTTCTACCGATTGAAATTCAATAAAACGTTCCTTATCTTAATTTCTTGAGAAAAATAAGTCTTAAATTGAAAAATCGGCTATTAAACTGGCCTTATTTCAGACGGAAAATGTCACATCGATTTACGGCTCTAAAACTTCCAGGTTTAAATTCCTGGCAAACTATCCCGGTACATTAATGTTTCTTTTTTTGAGAACTTGGAGAAAGATTCAAACATTAATATTCAATCAGACTATAGCAAAAAAAAACCATCCCATATATCCGGTTTTTCCATATTTAAATTGGCCTTGTTTTAGCTTTGAAATGGAATTGTGGACGTCCTGTTACCCACAGGAAGAAAATTTCTTCTAATTGTTATTTATTAGATAGCCTTAAATCTACAAACATTGATATAACAAGGCCTAAATTCATTTTCTAAATTATTTCTTTTTTCAAACAATTCTAATTTGTTGGCAATTCGAATTGTTTAGAATTTTGAATTAAGACAACGCCACAATGTGTTTCGAATTTAGTTGGAAGCTATGAGTACATCCACCTGACTCACAGGTGGCACTAAAAACTTAAGGTGGTTAAGTGACATTACATGTCGAGAGTTCACACGTTCTAGCATAGATGGAAAGACAGCCGATGTCAATTTGACAACTAACTTTTGAAAGTATTTCAAATTTTAATTATATATAATATTAAAATTTAATTGTATTTCTTCACATTGTAAATCACTAAAAAGCCATAAATCTACAAACGTTGAGAAAACAAGGCCTTATATTGAAAAAGCACCCTTTTAAACGGCCTAATTTCTGACGGAAAATGTCACATCAATTTACGGCTCTAAAACTTCCCGGTTTAAATTCCCGGCAAACTATCCCGATACAATAATGTTTCTTTTTTTGAGAACTTGGAGAAAGATTCAAACATTAATATTCAATCAGACTATAGCAAAAAAAAACCATCTCTAATATCCGGTGTTTCCTAATTTAAATTGGCCTTGTTTAAACTTTGAAATGGAATTGTGGACGTCCTGTTACCCACAGGAAGAAAATTTCTTCAAATTGTAATTCACTTAAACGTCCCTAATCTTAATTACTTGAGAAAACTAGGCCTTATTTTGAAAAATCTGTCATTAAACAGGCCTTATTTCAGTCGGAAAATGTCACATCTTTTTAAGGCTCTAAAACTTCCCGGTTTAAATTCCCGGCAAACTATCCCGATACATTAATGTTTCTTTTTTTGAGAACGTGGGGAAAGATTCAAACATTAATATTCAATCAGACTAAAGCAAAAGAAAACATCCCTTATATCCTGTTTTTCCCAATTTAAATTGGCCTTGTTTTAACTTTGAAATGGAATTGTGGACGTCCTGTTACCCACAGGAAGAAAATTTCTTCAAATTGTAATTCACTTAAACGTCCCTAATCTTAATTTCTTGAGAAAACTAGGCCTTATTTTGAAAAATCTGTCATTAAACAGGCCTTATTTCAGTCGGAAAATGTCACATCTATTTAAGGCTCTAAAACTTCCCGGTTTAAATTCCCGGCAAACTATCCCGATACATTAATGTTTCTTTTTTTGAGAACGTGGAGAAAGATTCAAACATTAACATTCAATCAGACTATAGCAAAAGAAAACATCCCTTATATCCTGTTTTTCCCAATTTAAATTGGCCTTGTTTTAACTTTGAAATGGAATTGTGGACGTCCTGTTACCCACAGGAAGAAAATTTCTACCGACTGAAATTCAATAAAACGTCCCTTATCTTAATTTCTTGAGAAAAATAAGTCTTAATTTGAAAAATCGGCCATTAAACTGGCCTTATTTCAGACGGAAAATGTCACATAAATTTACGGCTCTAAAACTTCCAGGTTTAAATTCCTGGCAAACTATCCCGATACATTAATGTTTCTTTTTTTGAGAACGTGGAGAAAGATTCAAACATTAATATTCAATCAGACTATAGCAAAAGAAAACATCCATTATATCCTGTTTTTCCCAATTTAAATTGGCCTTGTTTAAACTTTGAAATGGAATTATGGACGTCCTGTTACCCACAAGAAGAAAATTTCTTCCGATTGTAATTCAATTAAACGTCCCCAATCTTAATTTATTGGAAAAACTAGGCCTTATTTTGAAAAATCTGTCATTAAACAGGCCTTATTTCAGACGGAAAATGTCACATCTATTTAAGGCTCTTAAACTTCCCGGTTTAAATTCCCGGCAAACTATCCCGATACATTAATGTTTCTTTTTTTGAGAACGTGGAGAAAGATTCAAACATTAATATTCAATCAGACTATAGCAAAAGAAAACATCCCTTATATCCTGTTTTTCCCAATTTAAATTGGCCTTGTTTTAACTTTGAAATGGAATTGTGGACGTCCTGTTACCCACAGGAAGAAAATTTCTTCCGATTGTAATTCAATTAAACGTCCCCAATCTTAATTAATTGGAAAAACTAGGCCTTATTTTGAAAAATCTGTCATTAAACAGGCCTTATTTCAGACGGAAAATGTCACATCTATTTAAGGCTCTTAAACTTCCCGGTTTAAATTCCCGGCAAACTATCCCGATACATTAATGTTTCTTTTTTTGAGAACGTGGAGAAAGATTCAAACATTAATATTCAATCAGACTATAGCAAAAGAAAACATCCCTTATATCCTGTTTTTCCCAATTTAAATTGGCCTTGTTTTAACTTTGAAATGGAATTGTGGACGTCCTGTTACCCACAGGAAGAAAATTTCTTCCGATTGTAATTCAATTAAACGTCCCCAATCTTAATTTATTGGAAAAACTAGGCCTTATTTTGAAAAATCTGTCATTAAACAAGCCTTATTTCAGACGGAAAATGTCACATCTATTTAAGGCTCTTAAACTTCCCGGTTTAAATTCCCGGCAAACAATCCCGATACATTAATGTTTCTTTTTTTGAGAACGTGGAGAAAGATTCAAACATTAATATTCAATCAGACTATAGCAAAAGAAAACATTCCTTATATCCTGTTTTTCCCAATTTAAATTGGCCTTGTTTTAACTTTGAAATGGAATTGTGGACGTCCTCTTACCCACAGGAAGAAAATTTCTTCCGATTGTAATTCAATAAAACGTCCCCAATCTTAATTTATTGGAAAAACTAGGCCTTATTTTGAAAAATCTGTCATTAAACAGGCCTTATTTCAGACGGAAAATGTCACATCTATTTAAGGCTCTTAAACTTCCCGGTTTAAATTCCCGGCAAACTATCCCGATACATTTATGTTTCTTTTTTTGAGAACGTGGGAAAAGATTCAAACATTAATATTCAATCAGACTATAGCAAAAGAAAACATCCCTTATATCCTGTTTTTCCCAATTTAAATTGGCCTTGTTTAAACTTTGAAATGGAATTGTGGACGTCCTGTTACCCACAGGAAGAAAATTTCTTCAAATTGTAATTCACTTAAACGTCCCTAATTTTAATTTCTTGAGAAAACTAGGCCTTATTTTGAAAAATCTGACATTAAACTGGCCTTATTTCAGACGGAAAATGTCACATCAATTTACGGCTCTAAAACTTCCGGTTTAAATTCCCGGCAAACTATCTCGATACATTAATGTTTCTTTTTTTGAGAGCTTGGAAAAAGATTCAAGCATTAATATTCAATTAAACTATAGCAAAAGAAACCATCCCTTATATCCGGTTTTTTCCAATTTAAATTGTCCTTGTTTTAGCTTTAAAATGGAGTTGTGGACGTCCTGTTACCCACAGGAAGAAAATTTCTTCCGATTGTAATTCACTTAAACGTCCCCAATCTTAATTTCTTGAGAAAACTAGGCCTTATTTTGAAAAATCTGTCATTAAGCAGGCCTTATTTCAAACGGAAAATGACACACCATTTTACGGCTCTAAACCTTCCCGGTTTAAATTCCCGGCAAACTATCCCGACAAATTAATGTTTCTTTTTTTGAGAACGTGGAGAAAGATTCAAACATTAATATTCAATCATACTATAGCAAAAGAAAACATCCCTTATATCTGGTTTTTCCCAATTTAAATTGTACTTGTTTTAACTTTGAAATGGAATTGTGGACGTCCTGTTACCCACAGGAAGAAAATTTCTTCCGATTGTAATTCAATAAAACGTCCCCAATCTTAATTTATTGGAAAAACTAGGCCTTATTTTGATAAATCTGTCATTAAACAGGCCTTATTTCAGACGGAAAATGTCACATCAATTTACGGCTCTTAAACTTCCAGGTTTAAATTCCTGGCAAACTATCCCGATACATTAATGTTTCTTTTTTTGAGAACGTGGAGAAAGATTCAAACATTATTATTCAATCAGACAATAGCAAAAGAAAACCATCCCTTATATCCGGTATTTGCTAATTTAAATTGGCCTTGTTTAAACTTTGAAATGGAATTGTGGACGTCCTGTTACCCACAGGAAGAAAATTTCTTCAAATTGTAATTCACTTAAACGTCCCTTATTTTAATTTCTTGAGAAAACTAGGCCTTATTTTGAAAAATCTGTCATTAAACTGGCCTTATTTCAGACGGAAAATGTCACATCAATTTACGGCTCTAAAACTTCCGGTTTAAATTCCCGGCAAACTATCTCGATACATTAATGTTTCTTTTTTTGAGAGCTTGGAAAAAGATTCAAGCATTAATATTCAATTAAACTATAGCAAAAGAAACCATCCCTTATATCCGGTTTTTTCCAATTTAAATTGTCCTTGTTTTAGCTTTAAAATGGAGTTGTGGACGTCCTGTTACCCACAGGAAGAAAATTTCTTCCTATTGTAATTCACTTAAACGTCCCCAATCTTAATTTCTTGAGAAAACTAGGCCTTATTTTGAAAAATCGGCCATTAAACTGGCCTTATTTCAGACGGAAAATGTCATATCAATTTACGGCTCTTAAACTTCCCGGTTTAAATTCCCGGCAAACTATCCCGATAAATTAATGTTTCTTTTTTTGAGAACGTGGAGAAAGATTCAAACATTAATATTCATTCAGACTATAGCAAAAGAAAACATCCCTTATATCCGGTTTTCCCAATTTAAATTGGCCTTGTATTAGCTTTGAAATGGAATTGTGGACGTCCTGTTACCCACAGGATGAAAATTTCTTCAAATTGTAATTCACTTAAACGTCCCTAATCTTAATTTCTTGAGAAAACTAGGCCTTATTTTGAAAAATCGGCCATTAAACTGGCCTTATTTCAGACGGATAATGTCACATCAATTTACGGCTCTAAAACTTCCCGGTTTAAATTCCCGGCAAACTATCCCGACAAATTAATGTTTCTTTTTTTGAGAACGTGGAGAAAGATTCAAACATTATTATTCAATCATACTATAGCAAACGAAAACATCCCTTATATCTGGTTTTTCCCAATTTAAATTGTCCTTGTTTTAACTTTGAAATGGAATTGTGGACGTCCTGTTACCCACAGGAAGAAAATTTCAACAAATTGTAATTCACTTAAACGTCCCCAATCTTAATTTCTTGAGAAAACTAGGCCTTATTTTGAAAAATCGGCCATTAAACTGGCCTTATTTCAGACGGAAAATGTCACATCAATTTACGGCTCTAAAACTTCCAGGTTTAAATTCCTGGCAAACTATCCCGGTACATTAATGTTTCTTTTTTTGAGAACTTAGAGAAAGATTCAAGCATTAATATTCAATTAGACTATAGCAAAAGAAAACATCCCTTATATCCGGTTTTTCCCAATTTAAATTGGCCTTGTATTAGCTTTGAAATGGAATTGTGGACGTCCTGTTACCCACAGGAAGAAAATTTCTTCAAATTGTAATTCACTTAAACGTCCCTAATCTTAATTTCTTGAGAAAACTAGGCCTTATTTTGAAAAATCGGCCATTAAACTGGCCTTATTTCAGACGGAAAAGGTCACATCAATTTACGGCTCTAAAACTTCCCGGTTTAAATTCCCGGCAAACTATCCCGACAAATTAATGTTTCTTCTTTTGAGAACGTGGAGAAAGATTCAAACATTAATATTCAATCAGACTATAGCAAAAAAAAACCATCCCTTATATCCGGTTTTTCCCAATTTAAATTGGCCTTGTTTAAACTTTTGAAATGGAATTGTGGACGTCCTGTTACCCACAGGAAGAAATTTTCTTCAAATTGTAATTCACTTAAACGTCCCTAATCTTAATTTCTTGAGAAAACTAGGCCTTATTTTGAAAAATCTGTCATTAAACAGGCCTTATTTCAGACGGAAAATGTCACATCAATTTACGGCTCTAAAACTTTCCGGTTTTAATTCCCGGCAAACTATCCCGACAAATTAATGTTTCTTTTTTTGAGAACGTGGAGAAAGATTCAAACATTAATATTCAATCAGACTATAGCAAAAAAAAACCATCCCTTATATCCGGTTTTTCCCAATTTAAATTGGCATTGTTTTAGCTTTGAAATGGAATTGTGGACGTCCTCTTACCCACAGGAAGAAAATTTCTTCAAATTGTAATTCACTTAAACGTCCCTAATCTTAATTTCTTGAGAAAACTAGGCCTTATTTTGAAAAATCGGCCATTAAACTGGCCTTATTTCAGACGGAAAATGTCACATCAATTTACGGCTCTAAAACTTTCCGGTTTAAATTCCCGGCAAACTATCCCGACAAATTAATGTTTCTTTTTTTGAGAACGTGGAGAAAGATTCAAACATTAATATTCAATTAGTCTATAGCAAAAAAAAACCATCCCTTATATCCGGTTTTTCCCAATTTAAATTGGCATTGTTTTAGCTTTGAAATGGAATTGTGGACGTCCTCTTACCCACAGGAAGAATATTTCTTCAAATTGTAATTCACTTAAACGTCCCTTATCTTAATTTCTTGAGAAAACTAGGTCTTATTTTGAAAAATCTGTCATTAAACAGGCCTTATTTCAGACGGAAAATGTCTCATCTATTTAAGGCTCTAAAACTTCCCGGTTTAAATTTCCGGCAAACTATCCCGATACATTAATGTTTCTTTTTTTGAGAACGTGGAAAAAGATTCAAACATTAATATTCAATCAGACTATAGCAAAAAAAACCATCCCTTATATCCGGTTTTTCCCAATTTAAATTGGCCTTGTTTAAACTTTTGAAATGTAGTTGTGGACGTCCTGTTACCCACAGGATGAAAATTTCTTCAAATTGTAATTCACTTAAGCGTCCCTAATCTTACTTTCTTGAGAAAACTAGGCCTTATTTTGAAAAATCGGCCATTAAACTGGCCTTATTTCAGACGGAAAATGTCATATCAATTTACGGCTCTTAAACTTCCCGGTTTAAATTCCCGGCAAACTATCCCGACAAATTAATGTTTCTTTTTTTGAGAACGTGGAGAAAGATTCAAACATTATTATTCAATCATACTATAGCAAATGAAAACATCCCTTATATCTGGTTTTTCCCAATTTAAATTGTCCTTGTTTTAACTTTGAAATGGAATTGTGGACGTCCTGTTACCCACAGGAAGAAAATTTCATCAAATTGTAATTCACTTAAACGTCCCCAATCTTAATTTCTTGAGAAAACTAGGCCTTATTTTGAAAAATCGGCCATTAGACTGGCCTTATTTCAGACGGAAAATGTCATATCAATTTACGGCTCTTAAACTTCCCGGTTTAAATTCCCAGCAAACTATCCCGATACATTAATGTTTCTTTTTTTGAGAACGTGGAGAAAGATTCAAACATTAATATTCAATCAGACAATAGCAAAAGAAAACATCCCTTATATCCGGTTTTTCCCAATTTAAATTGTCCTAGTTTTAACTTTGACATGGAATTGTGGACGTCCTGTTACCCACAGGAAGAAAATTTCTCCAAATTGTAATTCACTTAAACGTCCCTAATCTTAATTTCTTGAGAAAACTAGGCCTTATTTTAAAAAATCGGCCATTAAACTGGCCTTATTTCAGACGGAAAATGTCACATCAATTTACGGCTCTAAAACTTCCCGGTTTAAATTCCCGGCAAACTATCCCGATAAATTAATGTTTCTTTTTTTGAGAACGTGGAGAAAGATTCAAACATTAATATTCAATCAGACTATAGCAAAAGAAAACATCCCTTATATCCGGTTTTTCCCAATTTAAATTGGCCTTGTTTTAGCTTTGAAATGGAATTGTGGACGTCCTGTTACCCACAGGAAGAAAATTTCTTCAAATTGTAATTCACTTAAACGTCCCTAATCTTAATTTCTTGAGAAAACTAGGCCTTATTTTAAAAAATCGGCCATTAAACTGGCCTTATTTCAGACGGAAAATGTCACATCAATTTACGGCTCTAAAACTTCCCGGTTTAAATTCCCGGCAAACTATCCCGATAAATTAATGTTTCTTTTTTTGAGAACGTGGAGAAAGATTCAAACATTAATATTCAATCAGACAATAGCAAAAGAAAACATCCCTTATATCCGGTTTTTCCCAATTTAAATTGTCCTAGTTTTAACTTTGACATGGAATTGTGGACGTCCTGTTACCCACAGGAAGAAAATTTCTCCAAATTGTAATTCACTTAAACGTCCCTAATCTTAATTTCTTGAGAAAACTAGGCCTTATTTTAAAAAATCGGCCATTAAACTGGCCTTATTTCAGACGGAAAATGTCACATCAATTTACGGCTCTAAAACCTCCAGGTTTAAATACCTGGCAAACTATCCTGATACATTAATGTTTCTTTTTTTGAGAACTTGGAGAAAGATTCAAACATTAATATTCAATCAGACTATAGCAAAAAAAAACATCCCTTATATCCGGTTTTTCCCAATTTCAATTGGCCTTGTTTCAGCTTTGAAATGGAATTGTGGACGTCCTGTTCCCCACAGGAAGAAAATTTCTTCAAATTGTAATTCAATAAAACGTCCCTTATCTTAATTTCTTGAGAAAAAAAAGTCTTAATTTGAAAAATCGGCCTTTAAACTGGACTTATTTCAGGCGGAAAATGTCATATCAATTTACGGCTCTAAAACTTCCAGGTTTAAATTCCTGGCAAACTATCCCGATACATTAATGTTTCTTTTTTTTAGAACGTGGAGAAAGATTCAAACATTAATATTCAATCAGACTATAGCAAAAAAAAACCATCCCTTACATCCGGTTTTTCCCAATTTAAATTGGCCTTGTTTTAGCTTTGAAATGGAATTGTGGACGTCCTGTTACCCACAGGAAGAAAATTTCTACCGATTGAAATTCAATAAAACGTCCCTTATCTTAATTTCTTGAGAAAAAAAAGTCTTATTTTGAAAAATCGGCCATTAAACTGGACTTATTTCAGACGGAAAATGTCACATCAATTTACGGCTCTAAAACTTCCAGGTTTAAATTCCTGGCAAACTATCCCGGTACATTAATGTTTCTTTTTTTGAGAACTTAGAGAAAGATTCAAGCATTAATATTCAATTAGACTATAGCAAAAGAAAACATCCCTTATATCCGGTGTTCCCAATTTAAATTGGCCTTGTTTTAGCTTTGAAATGGAATTGTGGACGTCCTGTTACCCACAGGAAGAAAATTTCTTCAAATTGTTATTTATTAGATAGCCTTAAATCTACAAACATTGATATAACAAGGCCTAAATTCATTTTCTAAATTATTTCTTTTTTCAAACAATTCTAATTTGTTGGCAATTCGAATTGTTTAGAATTTTGAATTAATACAACGCCACAATGTGTTTCGAATTTAGTTGGAAGCTATGAGTACCTCCACCTGACTCACAGGTGGCACTAAAAACTTAAGGTGGTTAAGTGACATTACATGTCAAGAGTTCACACGTTCTAGCATAGATGGAAAGACAGCAGATGTCAATTTGACAACTAACTTTTGATAGTATTTCAAATTTTAATTGTATATAATATTAAAATTTAATTGTATTTCTTCACATTGTAAATCACTAAAAAGCCTTAAATCTAAAAACGTTGAGAAAACAAGGCCTTATATTGAAAAAACACCCTTTTAAACGGCCTAATTTCTGACGGAAAATGTCACATCAATTTACGGCTCTAAAACTTCCCGGTTTAAATTCCCGGCAAACTATCCCGATACATTAATGTTACTTTTTTTGAGAACTTGGAGAAAGATTCAAACATTAATATTCAATCAGACTATAGCAAAAAAAAACCATCCCTTATATCCGGTGTTTGCTAATTTAAATTGGCCTTGTTTAAACTTTGAAATGGAATTGTGGACGTCCTGTTACCCACAGGAAGAAAACTTCTTCCGATTGTAATTCAATAAAACGTCAACAATCTTAATTTATTGGAAAAACTAGGCCTTATTTTGAAAAATCTGTCATTAAACAGGCCTTATTTCAGACGGAAAATGTCACATCTATTTAAGGCTCTAAAACTTCCCGGTTTAAATACCCGGCAAACTATCCCGATACATTTATGTTTCTTTTTTTGAGAACGTGGGAAAAGATTCAAACATTAATATTCAATCAGACTATAGCAAAAGAAAACATCCCTTATATCCTGTTTTTCCCAATTTAAATTGGCCTTGTTTAAACTTTGAAATGGAATTGTGGACGTCCTGTTACCCACAGGAAGAAAATTTCTTCAAATTGTAATTCACTTAAACGTCCCTAATCTTAATTTCTTGAGAAAACTAGGCCTTATTTTGAAAAATCTGTCATTAAACTGGCCTTTTTTCAGACGGAAAATGTCACATCAATTTACGGCTCTAAAACTTCCGGTTTAAATTCCCGGCAAACTATCTCGATACATTAATGTTTCTTTTGTTGAGAGCTTGGAAAAAGATTCAAGCATTAATATTCAATTAAACTATAGCAAAAGAAACCATCCCTTATATCCGGTTTTTTCCAATTTAAATTGTCCTTGTTTTAGCTTTAAAATGGAGTTGTGGACGTCCTGTTACCCACAGGAAGAAAATTTCTTCCGATTGTAATTCACTTAAACGTCCCTAATCTTAATTTCTTGAGAAAACTAGGCCTTATTTTGAAAAATCGGCCATTAAACTGGCCTTATTTCAGACGGAAAATGTCACATCAATTTACGGCTCTAAAACTTCCAGGTTTAAATTCCTGGCAAACTATCCCGGTACATTAATGTTTCTTTTTTTGAGAACTTAGAGAAAGATTCAAGCATTAATATTCAATTAGACTATAGCAAAAGAAAACATCCCTTATATCCGGTTTTTCCCAATTTAAATTGGCCTTGTATTAGCTTTGAAATGGAATTGTGGACGTCCTGTTACCCACAGGAAGAAAATTTCTTCAAATTGTAATTCACTTAAACGTCCCTAATCTTAATTTCTTGAGAAAACTAGGCCTTATTTTGAAAAATCGGCCATTAAACTGGCCTTATTTCAGACGGAAAAGGTCACATCAATTTACGGCTCTAAAACTTCCCGGTTTAAATTCCCGGCAAACTATCCCGACAAATTAATGTTTCTTTTTTTGAGAACGTGGAGAAAGATTCAAATATTAATATTCAATCAGACTATAGCAAAAAAAACCATCCCTTATATCCGGTTTTTCCCAATTTAAATTGGCCTTGTTTAAACTTTTGAAATGGAATTGTGGACGTCCTGTTACCCACAGGAAGAAATTTTCTTCAAATTGTAATTCACTTAAACGTCCCTAATCTTAATTTCTTGAGAAAACTGGGCCTTATTTTGAAAAATCTGTCATTAAACAGGCCTTATTTCAGACGGAAAATGTCACATCAATTTACGGCTCTAAAACTTTCCGGTTTAAATTCCCGGCAAACTATCCCGACAAATTAATGTTTCTTTTTTTGAGAACGTGGAGAATGATTCAAACATTAATATTCAATCAGACTATAGCAAAAAAAAACCATCCCTTATATCCGGTTTTTCCCAATTTAAATTGGCATTGTTTTAGCTTTGAAATGGAATTGTGGACGTCCTCTTACCCACAGGAAGAAAATTTCTTCAAATTGTAATTCAATAAAACGTCCCTTATCTTAATTTCTTGAGAAAAAAAAGTCTTAATTTGAAAAATCGGCCTTTAAACTGGACTTATTTCAGGCGGAAAATGTCATATCAATTTACGGCTCTAAAACTTCCAGGTTTAAATTCCTGGCAAACTATCCCGACAAATTAATGTTTCTATTTTTGAGAACGTGGAGAAAGATTCAATCATTAATATTCAATCAGTCTATAGCAAAAAAAAACCATCCCTTATATCCGGTTTTTCCCAATTTAAATTGGCATTGTTTTAGCTTTGAAATGGAATTGTGGACGTCCTCTTACCCACAGGAAGAAAATTTCTTCAAATTGTAATTCACTTAAACGTCCCTAATCTTAATTTCTTGAGAAAACTAGGCCTTATTTTGAAAAATCGGGCATTAAACTGGCCTTATTTCAGACGGAAAATGTCATATCAATTTACGGCTCTTAAACTTCCCGGTTTAAATTCCCGGCAAACTATCCCGACAAATTAATGTTTCTTTTTTTGAGAACGTGGAGAAAGATTCAAACATTAATATTCAATCAGACTATAGCAAAAGAAAACATCCCTTATATCCGGTTTTTCCCAATTTAAATTGGCCTTGTATTAGCTTTGAAATGGAATTGTGGACGTCCTGTTACCCACAGGAAGAAAATTTCTTCAAATTGTAATTCACTTAAACGTCCCTAATCTTAATTTCTTGAGAAAACTAGGCCTTATTTTGAAAAATCGGCCATTAAACTGGCCTTATTTCAGACGGAAAAGGTCACATCAATTTACGGCTCTAAAACTTCCCGGTTTAAATTCCCGGCAAACTATCCCGACAAATTATTGTTTCTTTTTTTGAGAACGTGGAGAAAGATTCAAACATTAATATTCAATCAGACTATAGCAAAAAAAACCATCCCTTATATCCGGTTTTTCCCAATTTAAATTGGCATTGTTTTAGCTTTGAAATGGAATTGTGGACGTCCTCTTACCCACAGGAAGAATATTTCTTCAAATTGTAATTCACTTAAACGTCCCTTATCTTAATTTCTTGAGAAAACTAGGTCTAATTTTGAAAAATCTGTCATTAAACAGGCCTTATTTCAGACGGAAAATGTCTCATCTATTTAAGGCTCTAAAACTTCCCGGTTTAAATTTCCGGCAAACTATCCCGATACATTAATGTTTCTTTTTTTGAGAACGTGGAAAAAGATTCAAACATTAATATTCAATCAGACTATAGCAAAAAAAACCATCCCTTATATCCGGTTTTTCCCAATTTAAATTGGCCTTGTTTAAACTTTTGAAATGGAATTGTGGACGTCCTGTTACCCACAGGAAGAAAATTTCTTCAAATTGTAATTCACTTAAACGTCCCTAATCTTAATTTCTTGAGAAAACTAGGCCTTATTTTGAAAAATCTGTCATTAAACAGGCCTTATTTAAGACGGAAAATGTCATATCCATTTACGGCTCTAAAACTTCCCGGTTTAAACTCCCGGCAAACTATCCCGATACATTAATGTTTCTTTTTTTGAGAGCTTGGAGAAAGATTCAAGCATTAATATTCAATTAAACTATAGCAAAAGAAACCATCCCTTATATCCGGTTTTTTCCAATTTAAATTGTCCTTGTTTTAGCTTTAAAATGTTGTTGTGGACGTCCTGTTACCCACAGGATGAAAATTTCTTCAAATTGTAATTCACTTAAACGTCCCTAATCTTAATTTCTTGAGAAAACTAGGCCTTATTTTGAAAAATCGGCCATTAAACTGGCCTTATTTCAGACGGAAAATGTCACATCAATTTACGGCTCTAAAACCTCCAGGTTTAAATTCCTGGCAAACTATACTGATACATTAATGTTTCTTTTTTTGAGAACTTGGAGAAAGATTCAAACATTAATATTCAATCAGACTATAGCAAAAGAAAACATCCCTTATATCCGGTTTTTTCCAATTTAAATTGTCCTTGTTTTAGCTTTAAAATGGAGTGGTGGACGTCCTGTTACCCACAGGAAGAAAATTTCTTCAAATTGTAATTCACTTAAACGTCCCTAATCTTAATTTATTGAGAAAACTAGGCCTTATTTTGAAAAATCGGCCATTAAACTGGCCTTATTTCAGACGGAAAATGTCACATCAATTTACGGCTCTAAAACTTCCGGTTTAAATTCCCGGCAAACTATCTCGATACATTAATGTTTCTTTTTTTGAGAGCTTGGAAAAAGATTCAAGCATTAATATTCAATTAAACTATAGCAAAAGAAACCATCCCTTATATCCGGTTTTTTCCAATTTAAATTGTCCTTGTTTTAGCTTTAAAATGGAGTTGTGGACGTCCTGTTACCCACAGGAAGAAAATTTCTTCCGATTGTAATTCACTTAAACGTCCCCAATCTTAATTTCTTGAGAAAACTAGGCCTTGTTTTGAAAAATCGGCCATTAAACTGGCCTTATTTCAGACGGAAAATGTCATATCAATTTACGGCTCTTAAACTTCCCGGTTTAAATTCCCGGCAAACTATCCCGATAAATTAATGTTTCTTTTTTTGAGAACGTGGAGAAAGATTCAAACATTAATATATAATCAGACAATAGCAAAAGAAAACATCCCTTATATCCGGTTTTTCCCAATTTAAATTGGCCTTGTTTAAACTTTTGAAATGGAATTGTGGACGTCCTGTTACCCACAGGAAGAAAATTTCTTCAAATTGTAATTCACTTAAACGTCCCTAATCTTAATTTCTTGAGAAAACTAGGCCTTATTTTGAAAAATCTGTCATTAAACAGGCCTTATTTCAGACGGAAAATGTCACATTAATTTACGGCTCTAAAACTACCAGGTTTAAACTCCTGGCAAACAATCCCGATACATTAATGTTTCTTTTTTTGAGAACTTGGAGAAAGATTCAAACATTAATATTCAATCAGACTATAGCAAAAAAAACCATCCATTAAATCCGGTTTTTCCCAATTTAAATTGGCCTTGTTTAATCTTTTGAAATGGAATTGTGGACGTCCTGTTACCCACAGGAAGAAAATTTCTTCAAATTGTAATTCACTTAAACGTCCCTAATCTTAATTTCTTGAGAAAACTAGGCCTTATTTTGAAAAATCTGTCATTAAACAGGCCTTATTTAAGACGGAAAATGTCATATCCATTTACGGCTCTAAAACTTCCCGGTTTAAACTCCCGGCAAACTATCCCGATACATTAATGTTTCTTTTTTTGAGAGCTTGGAGAAAGATTCAAGCATTAATATTCAATTTAACTATAGCAAAAGAAACCATCCCTTATATCCGGTTTTTTCCAATTTAAATTGTCCTTGTTTTAGCTTTAAAATGGAGTTGTGGACGTCCTGTTACCCACAGGATGAAAATTTCTTCAAATTGTAATTCACTTAAACGTCCCTAATCTTAATTTCTTGAGAAAACTAGGCCTTATTTTGAAAAATCGGCCATTAAACTGGCCTTATTTCAGGCGGAAAATGTCACATCAATTTACGGCTCTAAAACTTCCGGTTTAAATTCCCGGCAAACTATCTCGATACATTAATGTTTCGTTTTTTGAGAGCTTGGAAAAAGATTCAAGCATTAATATTCAATTAAACTATAGCAAAAGAAACCATCCCTTATATCCGGTTTTTTCCAATTTAAATTGTCCTTGTTTTAGCTTTAAAATGGAGTTGTGGACGTCCTGTTACCCACAGGAAGAAAATTTCTTCCGATTGTAATTCACTTAAACGTCCCCAATCTTAATTTCATGAGAAAACTAGGCCTTATTTTGAAAAATCGGCCATTAAACTGGCCTTATTTCAGACGGAAAATGTCATATCAATTTACGGCTCTTAAACTTCCCGGTTTAAATTCCCGGCAAACTATCCCGATAAATAAATGTTTCTTTTTTTGAGAACGTGGAGAAAGATTCAAACATTAATATATAATCAGACTATAGCAAAGGAAAACATCCCTTATATCCGGTTTTTCCCAATTTAAATTGGCATTGTTTTAGCTTTGAAATGGAATTGTGGACGTCCTGTTACCCACAGGAAGAAAATTTCTTCAAATTGTAATTCACTTAAACGTCCCTAATCTTAATTTCTTGAGAAAACTAGGCCTTATTTTGAAAAATCTGTCATTAAACAGGCCTTATTTCAGAAGGAAAATGTCACATTAATTTACGGCTCTAAAACTACCAGGTTTAAATTCCCGGCAAACAATCCCGATACATTAATGTTTCTTTTTTTGAGAACTTGGAGAAAGATTCAAACATTAATATTCAATCAGACTATAGCAAAAAAAACCATCCATTAAATCCGGTTTTTCCCAATTTAAATTGGCCTTGTTTAATCTTTTGAAATGGAATTGTGGACGTCCTGTTACCCACAGGAAGAAAATTTCTTCAAATTGTAATTCACTTAAACGTCCCTAATCTTAATTTCTTGAGAAAACTAGGCCTTATTTTGAAAAATCGGCCATTAAACTGGCCTTATTTCAGACGGAAAATGTCACATCAATTTACGGCTCTAAAACCTCCAGGTTTAAATTCCTGGCAAACTATCCTGATACATTAATGTTTCTTTTTTTGAGAACTTGGAGAAAGATTCATACATTAATATTCAATCAGACTATAGCAAAAGAAAACATCCCTTATATCCGGTTTTTTCCAATTTAAATTGTCCTTGTTTTAGCTTTAAAATGGAGTTGTGGACGTCCTGTTACCCACAGGAAGAAAATTTCTTCAAATTGTAATTCACTTAAACGTCCCTAATCTTAATTTCTTGAGAAAACTAGGCCTTATTTTGAAAAATCGGCCATTAAACTGGCCTTATTTCAGACGGAAAATGTCACATCAATTTACGGCTCTAAAACCTCCAGGTTTAAATTCCTGGCAAACTATCCTGATACATTAATGTTTCTTTTTTTGAGAACTTGGAGAAAGATTCATACATTAATATTCAATCAGACTATAGCAAAAGAAAACATCCCTTATAATCGGTTTTTTCCAATTTAAATTGTCCTTGTTTTAGCTTTAAAATGGAGTTGTGGACGTCCTGTTACCCACAGGAAGAAAATTTCTTCAAATTGTAATTCACTTAAACGTCCCTAATCTTAATTTCTTGAGAAAACTAGGCCTTATTTTGAAAAATCGGCCATTAAACTGGCCTTATTTCAGACGGAAAATGTCACATCAATTTACGGCTCTAAAACTTCCGGTTTAAATTCCCGGCAAACTATCTCGATACATTAATGTTTCTTTTTTTGAGAGCTTGGAAAAAGATTCAAGCATTAATATTCAATTAAACTATAGCAAAAGAAACCATCCCTTATATCCGGTTTTTCCAATTTAAATTGTCCTTGTTTTAGCATTAAAATGGAGTTGCGGACGTCCTGTTACCCACAGGAAGAAAATTTCTTCCGATTGTAATTCACTTAAACGTCCCCAATCTTAATTTATTGAGAAAACTAGGCCTTATTTTGAAAAATCGGCCATTAAACTGGCCTTATTTCAGACGGAAAATGTCATATCAATTAACGGCTCTTAAACTTCCCGGTTTAAATTCCCGGCAAACTATCCCGATAAATTAATGTTTCTTTTTTTGAGAACGTGGAGAAAGATTCAAACATTAATATTCAATCAGACTATAGCAAAAGAAAACATCCCTTATATCCGGTTTTTCCCAATTTAAATTGGCCTTGTATTAGCTTTGAAATGGAATTGTGGACGTCCTGTTACCCACAGGAAGAAAATTTCTTCAAATTGTAATTCACTTAAACGTCCCTAATCTTAATTTCTTGAGAAAACCAGGCCTTATTTTGAAAAATCGGCCATTAAACTGGCCTTATTTCAGACGGAAAATGTCACATCAATTTACGGCTCTAAAACTTCCCGGTTTAAATTCCCGGCAAACTATCCCGACAAATTAATGTTTCTTTTTTTGAGAACGTGGAGAAAGATTCAAACATTAATATTCAATCAGACTATAGCAAAAAAAAACCATCCCTTATATCCGGTTTTTCCCAATTTAAATTGGCATTGTTTTAGCTTTGAAATGGAATTGTGGACGTCCTCTTACCCACAGGAAGAAAATTTCTTCAAATTGTAATTCACATAAACGTCCCTAATCTTAATTTCTTGAGAAAACTAGGCCTTATTTTGAAAAATCTGTCATTAAACAGGCCTTATTTCAGACGGAAAATGTCACATTAATTTACGGCTGTAAAACTACCAGGTTTAAACTCCTGGCAAACTATCCCGATACATTAATGTTTCTTTTTTTGAGAACTTGGAGAAAGATTCAAACATTAATATTCAATCAGACTATAGCAAAAAAAACCATCCCTTAAATCCGGTTTTTCCCAATTTAAATTGGCCTTGTTTAAACTTTTGAATTGGAATTGTGGACGTCCTGTTACCCACAGGAAGAAAATTTCTTCAAATTGTAATTCACTTAAACGTCCCTAATCTTAATTTCTTGAGAAAACTAGGCCTTATTTTGAAAAATCTGTCATTAAACAGGCCTTATTTAAGACGGAAAATGTCATATCCATTTACGGCTCTAAAACTACCCGGTTTAAACTCCCGGCAAACTATCCCGATACATTAATGTTTTTTTTTTTGAGAGCTTGGAGAAAGAATCAAGCATTAATATTCAATTAAACTATAGCAAAAGAAACCATCCCTTATATCCGGTTTTTTCCAATTTAAATTGTCCTTGTTTTAGCTTTAAAATGGAGTTGTGGACGTCCTGTTACCCACAGGAAGAAAATTTCTTCCGATTGCAATTCACTTAAACGTCCCCAATCTTAATTTCTTGAGAAAACTAGGCCTTATTTTGAAAAATCGGCCATTAAACGGGCCTTATTTCAGACGGAAAATGTCATATCAATTTACGGCTCTTAAACCTCCCGGTTTAATTTCCCGGCAAACTATCCCGATAAATTAATGTTTTTTTTTGAAAACGTGGAGAAAGATTCAAGCATGAATATTCAATTAGACTATAGCAAAAGAAAACATCCCTTATATCCGGTTTTTCCCTATTTAAATTGGCCTTGTTTTAGCTTTGAAATGGAATTGTGGACGTCCTGTTACCCACAGGAAGAAAATTTCTTCAAATTGTTATTTATTAGATAGCCTTAAATCTACAAACATTGATATAACAAGGCCTAAATTCATTTTCTAAATTATTTCTTTTTTCAAACAATTCTAATTTGTTGGCAATTCGAATTGTTTAGAATTTTGAATTAAGACAACGCCACAATGTGTTTCGAATTTAGTTGGAAGCTATGAGTACATCCACCTGACTCACAGGTGGCACTAAAAACTTAAGGTGGTTAAGTGACATTACATGTCAAGAGTTCACACGATCTAGCATAGATGGAAAGACAGCAGATGTGAATTTGACAACTAACTTTTGATAGTATTTCAAATTTTAATTGTATATAATATTAAAATTTAATTGTATTTCTTCACATTGTAAATCACTAAAAAGCCTTAAATCTAAAAACGTTGAGAAAACAAGGCCTTATATTGAAAAAACACACTTTTAAACGGCCTAATTTCTGACGGAAAATGTCACATCAATTTACGGCTCTAAAACTTCCCGGTTTAAATTCCCGGCAAACTATCCCGATACATTAATGTTACTTTTTTTGAGAACTTGGAGAAAGATTCAAACATTAATATTCAATCAGACTATAGCAAAAAAAAACCATCCCTTATATCCGGTGTTTGCTAATTTAAATTGGCCTTGTTTAAACTTTGAAATGGAATTGTGGACGTCCTGTTACCCACAGGAAGAAAATTTCTTCAAATTGTAATTCACTTAAACGTCCCTAATCTTAATTTCTTGAGAAAACTATGCCTTATTTTGAAAAATCTGTCATTAAACAGGCCTTATTTCAGACGGAAAATGTCACATCTATTTAAGGCTCTAATACTTCCCGGTTTAAATTCCCGGCAAACTATCCCGATACATAAATGTTTCTTTTTTTGAGAACGTGGGGAATGATTCAAACATTAATATTCAATCAGACTATAGCAAAAGAAAACATCCCTTATATCCTGTTTTTCCCAATTTAAATTGGCCTTGTTTAAACTTTGAAATGGAATTGTGGACGTCCTGTTACCCACAGGAAGAAAATTTCTTCAAATTGTAATTCACTTAAACGTCCCTAATCTTAATTTCTTGAGAAAACTATGCCTTATTTTGAAAAATCTGTCATTAAACAGGCCTTATTTCAGACGGAAAATGTCACATCTATTTAAGGCTCTAATACTTCCCGGTTTAAATTCCCGGCAAACTATCCCGATACATAAATGTTTCTTTTTTTGAGAACGTGGGGAATGATTCAAACATTAATATTCAATCAGACTATAGCAAAAGAAAACATCCCTTATATCCTGTTTTTCCCAATTTAAATTGGCCTTGTTTTAACTTTGAAATGGAATTGTGGACGTCCAGTTACCCACAGGAAGAAAATTTCTTCAAATTGTAATTCTCTTAAACGTCCCTAATCTTAATTTCTTGAGAAAACTAGGCCTTATTTTGAAAAATCTGTCATTAAACAGGCCTTATTTCAGACGGAAAATGTCTCATCTATTTAAGGCTCTAAAACTTCCCGGTTTAAATTCCCGGCAAACTATCCCGATACATCAATGTTTCTTTTTTTGAGAACGAAGAAAAAGATTCAAACATTAATATTCAATCAGACTATAGCCAAAGAAAACATCCCTTATATCCGGTTTTTCCCAATTTAAATTGGCCTTGTTTTAGCTTTGAAATGGAATTGTGGACGTCCTGTTACCCACAGGAAGAAAATTTCTACCGACTGAAATTCAATAAAACGTCCCTTATCTTAATTTCTTGAGAAAAATAAGTCTTAATTTGAAAAATCGGCCATTAAACTGGCCTTATTTCCGAAGGAAAATGTCACATAATTTACGGCTCTAAAACCTCTAGGTTTAAATTCCTTGCAAACTATCCTGATACATTAATGTTTCTTTTTTTGAGAACGTGGAGAAAGATTCAAACATTAATATTCAATCAGACTATAGCAAAAGGAAACATTCCTTATATCCTGTTTTTCCCAATTTAAATTGGCCTTGTTTTAACTTTGAAATGGAATTGTGGACGTCCAGTTACCCACAGGAAGAAAATTTCTTCCGATTGTAATTCACTTAAACGTCCCTAATCTTAATTTCTTGAGAAAACTAGGCCTTATTTTGAAAAATCGGCCATTAAACTGGCCTTATTTCAGACGGAAAATGTCATATCAATTTACGGCTCTTAAACTTCCCGGTTTAAATTCCCGGCAAACTATCCCGATAAATTAATGTTTCTTTTTTTGAGAACGTGGAGAAAGATTCAAACATTAATATTCAATCAGACTATAGCAAAAGAAAACATCCCTTATATCCGGTTTTTCCCAATTTAAATTGGCCTTGTTTAAACTTTTGAAATGGAATTGTGGACGTCCTGTTACCCACAGGAAGAAAATTTCTTCAAATTGTAATTCACTTAAACGTCCCTAATCTTAATTTCTTGAGAAAACTAGGCCTTATTTTGAAAAATCGGCCATTAAACTGGCCTTATTTCAGACGGAAACTGTCACATCAATTTACGGCTCTAAAACTTCCCGGTTTAAATTCCCGGCAAACTATCCCGACAAATTAATGTTTCTTTTTTTGAGAACGTGGAGAAAGATTCAAACATTAATATTCAATCAGACTATAGCAAAAAAAAACCATCCCTTATATCCGGTTTTTCCCAATTTAAATTGGCATTGTTTTAGCTTTGAAATGGAATTGTGGACGTCCTCTTACCCACAGGAAGAAAATTTCTTCAAATTGTAATTCACTTAAACGTCCCTAATCTTAATTTCTTGAGAAAACAAGGCCTTATTTTGAAAAATCGGCCATTAAACTGGCCTTATTTCAGACGGAAAATGTCACATTAATTTACGGCTCTAAAACTACCAGGTTTAAACTCCTGGCAAACTATCCCGATACATTAATGTTTCTTTTTTTGAGAACTTGGAGAAAGATTCAAACATTAATATTCAATCAGACTATAGCAAAAAAAAACATCCCTTAAATCCGGTTTTTCCCAATTTAAATTGGCCTTGTTTAAACTTTTGAAATGGAATTGTGGACGTCCTGTTACCCACAGGAAGAAAATTTCTTCAAATTGTAATTCACTTAAACGTCCCTAATCTTAATTTCTTGAGAAAACTAGGCCTTATTTTGAAAAATCTGTCATTAAACAGGCCTTATTTAAGACGGAAAATGTCATATCCATTTACGGCTCTAAAACTACCCGGTTTAAACTCCCGGCAAACTATCCCGATACATTAATGTTTCTTTTTTTGAGAGCTTGGAGAAAGAATCAAGCATTAATATTCAATTAAACTATAGCAAAAGAAACCATCCCTTATATCCGGTTTTTTCCAATTTAAATTGTCCTTGTTTTAGCTTTAAAATGGAGTTGTGGACGTCCTGTTACCCACAGGAAGAAAATTTCTTCCGATTGTAATTCACTTAAACGTCCCCAATCTTAATTTCTTGAGAAAACTAGGCCTTATTTTGAAAAATCTGTCTTTAAACAGGCCTTATTTCAGACGGAAAATGTCACATCTATTTAAGGCTCTAAAACTTCCCGGTTTAAATTCCCGGCAAACTATCCCGATACATAAATGTTTCTTTTTTTGAGAACGCGGGAAATGATTCAAACATTAATATTCAATCAGACTATAGCAAAAGAAAACATCCCTTATATCCGGTTTTTTCCAATTTAAATTGTCCTTGTTTTAGCTTTAAAATGGAGTTGTGGACGTCCTGTTACCCACAGGAAGAAAATTTCTTCCGATTGTAATTCAATAAAACGTCAACAATCTTAATTTATTGGAAAAACTAGGCCTTATTTTGAAAAATCGGCCATTAAACTGGCCTTATTTCAGACGGAAAATGTCACATCAATTTACGGCTCTAAAACCTCCAGGTTTAAATTCCTGGCAAACTATCCTGATACATTAATGTTTCTTTTTTTGAGAACTTGGAGAAAGATTCAAACATTAATATTCAATCAGACTATAGCAAAAGAAAACATCCCTTATATCCGGTTTTTTCCAATTTAAATTGTCCTTGTTTTAGCTTTAAAATGGAGTTGTGGACGTCCTGTTACCCACAGGAAGAAAATTTCTTCCGATTGTAATTCAATAAAACGTCAACAATCTTAATTTATTGGAAAAACTAGGCCTTATTTTGAAAAATCGGCCATTAAACTGGCCTTATTTCAGACGGAAAATGTCACATCAATTTACGGCTCTAAAACTTCCGGTTTAAATTCCCGGCAAACTCTCTCGATACATTAATGTTTCTTTTTTTGAGAGCTTGGAAAAAGATTCAAGCATTAATATTCAATTAAACTATAGCAAAAGAAACCATCCCTTATATCCGGTTTTTTCCAATTTAAATTGTCCTTGTTTTACCTTTAAAATGGAGTTGTGGACGTCCTGTTACCCACAGGAAGAAAATTTCTTCCGATTGTAATTCACTTAAACGTCCCTAATCTTAATTTCTTGAGAAAACTAGGCCTTATTTTGAAAAATCTGTCTTTAAACAGGCCTTATTTCAGACGGAAAATGTCACATCTATTTAAGGCTCTAAAACTTCCCGGTTTAAATTCCCGGCAAACTATCCCGATACATAAATGTTTCTTTTTTTGAGAACGCGGGAAATGATTCAAACATTAATATTCAATCAGACTATAGCAAAAGAAAACATCCCTTATATCCGGTTTTTTCCAATTTAAATTGTCCTTGTTTTAGCTTTAAAATGGAGTTGTGGACGTCCTGTTACCCACAGGAAGAAAATTTCTTCAAATTGTAATTCACTTAAACGTCCCTAATCTTAATTTCTTGAGAAAACTAGGCCTTATTTTGAAAAATCGGCCATTAAACTGGCCTTATTTCAGACGGAAAATGTCACATCAATTTACGGCTCTAAAACTTCCGGTTTAAATTCCCGGCAAACTATCTCGATACATTAATGTTTCTTTTTTTGAGAGCTTGGAAAAAGATTCAAGCATTAATATTCAATTAAACTATAGCAAAAGAAACCATCCCTTATATCCTGTTTTTCCCAATTCAAATTGGCCTTGTTTTAACTTTGAAATGGAATTGTGGACGTCCAGTTACCCACAGGAAGAAAATTTCTTCAAATTGTAATTCACTTAAACGTCCCTAATCTTAATTTCTTGAGAAAACTAGGCCTTATTTTGAAAAATCGGCCTTTAAACTGGCCTTATTTCAGACGGAAAATGTCATATCAATTTACGGCTCTTAAACTTCCCGGTTTAAATTCCCGGCAAACTATCCCGACAAATTAATGTTTCTTTTTTTGAGAACGTGGAGAAAGATTCAAACATTAATATTCAATCAGACTATAGCAAAAGAAAACATCCCTTATATCCTGTTTTTCCCAATTTAAATTGGCATTGTTTTAGCTTTGAAATGGAATTGTGGACGTCCTCTTACCCACAGGAAGAAAATTTCTTCAAATTGTAATTCACTTAAACGTCCCTTATCTTAATTTCTTGAGAAAACTAGGTCTTATTTTGAAAAATCTGTCATTAAACAGGCCTTATTTCAGACGGAAAATGTCTCATCTATTTAAGGCTCTAAAACTTCCCGGTTTAAATTTCCGGCAAACTATCCCGATACATTAATGTTTCTTTTTTTGAGAACGTGGGGAATGATTCAAACATTAATATTCAATCAGACTATAGCAAAAGAAAACATCCCTTATATCCTGTTTTTCCCAATTTAAATTGGCCTTGTTTTAACTTTGAAATGGAATTGTGGACGTCCAGTTACCCACAGGAAGAAAATTTCTTCAAATTGTAATTCACTTAAACGTCCCTAATCTTAATTTCTTGAGAAAACTAGGCCTTATTTTGAAAAATCTGTCATTAAACAGGCCTTAATTCAGACGGAAAATGTCTCATCTATTTAAGGCTCTAAAACTTCCCGGTTTAAATTTCCGGCAAACTATCCCGATACATTAATGTTTCTTTTTTTGAGAACGAAGAAAAAGATTCAAACATTAATATTCAATCAGACTATAGCAAAAGAAAACATCCCTTACATCCGGTTTTTCCCAATTTAAATTGGCCTTGTTTTAGCTTTGAAATGGAATTGTGGACGTCCTGTTACCCACAGGAAGAAAATTTCTACCGACTGAAATTCAATAAAACGTCCCTTATCTTAATTTCTTGAGAAAAATAAGTCTTAATTTGAAAAATCGGCCATTAAACTGGCCTTTTTTCAGACGGAAAATGTCACATCAATTTACGGCTCTAAAACCTCTAGGTTTAAATTCCTGGCAAACTATCCTGATACATTAATGTTTCTTTATTTGAGAACTTGGAGAAAGATTAAAACATTAATATTCAATCAGACTATAGCTAAAAAAAACCATCCCTTATATCCGGTTTTTCCCAATTTAAATTGGCATTGTTTTAGCTTTGAAATGGAATTGTGGACGTCCTCTTACCCACAGGAAGAAAATTTCTTCAAATTGTAATTCACTTAAACGTCCCTTATCTTAATTTCTTGAGAAAACTAGGTCTTATTTTGAAAAATCTGTCATTAAACAGGCCTTATTTCAGACGGAAAATGTCACATTAATTTACGGCTCTAAAACTACCAGGTTTAAACTCCTGGCAAACTATCCCGATACATTAATGTTTCTTTTTTTGAGAACTTGGAGAAAGATTCAAACATTAATATTCAATCAGACTATAGCAAAAAAAACCATCCCTTATATCCGGTTTTTCCCAATTTAAATTGGCCTTGTTTAAACTTTTGAAATGGAATTGTGGACGTCCTGTTACCCACAGGAAGAAAATTTCTTCAAATTGTAATTCACTTAAACGTCCCTAATCTTAATTTCTTGAGAAAACAAGGCCTTATTTTGAAAAATCTGTCATTAAACAGGCCTTATTTAAGACGGAAAATGTCTCATCTATTTAAGGCTCTAAAACTTCCCGGTTTAAATTCCCGGCAAACTATCCCGATACATTAATGTTTCTTTTTTTGAGAGCTTGGAGAAAGATTCAAGCATTAATATTCAATTAAACTATAGCAAAAAAAACCATCCCTTATATCCGGTTTTTTCCAATTTAAATTGACCTTGTTTTAGCTTTAAAATGGAGTTGTGGACGTCCTGTTACCCACAGGATGAAAATTTCTTCAAATTGTAATTCACTTAAACGTCCCTTATCTTAATTTCTTGAGAAAACTAGGCCTTATTTTGAAAAATCTGTCATTAAACAGGCCTTATTTAAGACGGAAAATGTCATATCCATTTACGGCTCTAAAACTTCCCGGTTTAAACTCCCGGCAAACTATCCCGATACATTAATGTTTCTTTTTTTGAGAGCTTGGAGAAAGATTCAAGCATTAATATTCAATTAAACTATAGCAAAAAAAAACATCCCTTATATCCGGTTTTTCCCAATTTAAATTGGCCTTGTTTAAACTTTTGAAATGGAATTGTGGACGTCCTGTTACCCACAGGAAGAAAATTTCTATCGATTGTAATTCAAAAAAACGTCCCTTATCCTAATTTCTTGAGATAACTAAGCCTTATTTTGAAAAATCGGCCATTAAACTGGCCTTTTTTCAGACGGAAAATGTCACATCAATTTACGGCTCTAAAACCTCTAGGTTTAAATTCCTGGCAAACTATCCTGATACATTAATGTTTCTTTATTTGAGAACTTGGAGAAAGATTCAAACATTAATATTCAATCAGACTATAGCTAAAAAAACCATCCCTTATATCCGGTTTTTCCCAATTTAAATTGGCATTGTTTTAGCTTTGAAATGGAATTGTGGACGTCCTCTTACCCACAGGAAGAAAATTTCTTCAAATTGTAATTCACTTAAACGTCCCTTATCTTAATTTCTTGAGAAAACTAGGTCTTATTTTGAAAAATCTGTCATTAAACAGGCCTTATTTCAGACGGAAAATGTCTCATCTATTTAAGGCTCTAAAACTTCCCGGTTTAAATTTCCGGCAAACTATCCCGATACATTAATGTTTCTTTTTTTGAGAACGTGGAATGAGATTCAAACATTAATATTCAATCAGACTATAGCAAAAAAAACCATCCCTTATATCCGGTTTTTCCCAATTTAAATTGGCCTTGTTTAAACTTTTGAAATGGAATTGTGGACGTCCTGTTACCCACAGGAAAAAAATTTCTTCAAATTGTAATTCACTTAAACGTCCCTAATCTTAATTTCTTGAGAAAACTAGGCCTTATTTTGAAAAATCTGTCATTAAACAGGCCTTATTTCAGAAGGAAAATGTCACATTAATTTACGGCTCTAAAACTACCAGGTTTAAACTCCTGGCAAACTATCCCGATACATTAATGTTTCTTTTATTGAGAACTTGGAGAAAGATTCAAACATTAATATTCAATCAGACTATAGCAAAAAAAAAACCATCCCTTATATCCGGTTTTTCCCAATTTAAATTGGCATTGTTTTAGCTTTGAAATGGAATTGTGGACGTCCTCTTACCCACAGGAAGAAAATTTCTTCAAATTGTAATTCACATAAACGTCCCTTATCTTAATTTCTTGAGAAAACTAGGTCTTATTTTGAAAAATCTGTCATTAAACAGGCCTTATTTCAGACGGAAAATGTCTCATCTATTTAAGGCTCTAAAACTTCCCGGTTTAAATTTCCGGCAAACTATCCCGATACATTAATGTTTCTTTTTTTGAGAACGTGGAATGAGATTCAAACATTAATATTCAATCAGACTATAGCAAAAAAAACCATCCCTTATATCCGGTTTTTCCCAATTTAAATTGGCCTTGTTTAAACTTTTGAAATGGAATTGTGGACGTCCTGTTACCCACAGGAAGAAAATTTCTTCAAATTGTAATTCACTTAAACGTCCCTAATCTTAATTTCTTGAGAAAACTAGGCCTTATTTTGAAAAATCTGTCATTAAACAGGCCTTATTTCAGAAGGAAAATGTCACATTAATTTACGGCTCTAAAACTACCAGGTTTAAACTCCTGGCAAACTATCCCGATACATTAATGTTTCTTTTTTTGAGAACTTGGAGAAAGATTCAAACATTAATATTCAATCAGACTATAGCAAAAAAAACCATCCCTTATATCCGGTTTTTCCCAATTTAAATTGGCCTTGTTTAAACTTTTGAAATGGAATTGTGGACGTCCTGTTACCCACAGGAAGAAAATTTCTTCAAATTGTAATTCACTTAAACGTCCCTAATTTTAATTTCTTGAGAAAACTAGGCCTTATTTTGAAAAATCTGTCATTAAACAGGCCTTATTTAAGACGGAAAATGTCTCATCTATTTAAGGCTCTAAAACTTCCCGGTTTAAATTCCCGGCAAACTATCCCGATACATTAATGTTTCTTTTTTTGAGAGCTTGGAGAAAGATTCAAGCATTAATATTCAATTAAACTATAGCAAAAAAAACCATCCCTTATATCCGGTTTTTTCCAATTTAAATTGACCTTGTTTTAGCTTTAAAATGGAGTTGTGGACGTCCTGTTACCCACAGGATGAAAATTTCTTCAAATTGTAATTCACTTAAACGTCCCTTATCTTAATTTCTTGAGAAAACTAGGCCTTATTTTGAAAAATCTGTCATTAAACAGGCCTTATTTAAGACGGAAAATGTCATATCCATTTACGGCTCTAAAACTTCCCGGTTTAAACTCCCGGCAAACTATCCCGATACATTAATGTTTCTTTTTTTGAGAGCTTGGAGAAAGATTCAAGCATTAATATTCAATTAAACTATAGCAAAAAAAACCATCCCTTATATCCGGTTTTTCCCAATTTAAATTGGCCTTGTTTAAACTTTTGAAATGGAATTGTGGACGTCCTGTTACCCACAGGAAGAAAATTTCTATCGATTGTAATTCAAAAAAACGTCCCTTATCCTAATTTCTTGAGATAACTAAGCCTTATTTTGAAAAATCGGCCATTAAACTGGCCTTTTTTCAGACGGAAAATGTCACATCAATTTACGGCTCTAAAACCTCTAGGTTTAAATTCCTGGCAAACTATCCTGATACATTAATGTTTCTTTATTTGAGAACTTGGAGAAAGATTCAAACATTAATATTCAATCAGACTATAGCTAAAAAAACCATCCCTTATATCCGGTTTTTCCCAATTTAAATTGGCATTGTTTTAGCTTTGAAATGGAATTGTGGACGTCCTCTTACCCACAGGAAGAAAATTTCTTCAAATTGTAATTCACTTAAACGTCCCTTATCTTAATTTCTTGAGAAAACTAGGTCTTATTTTGAAAAATCTGTCATTAAACAGGCCTTATTTCAGACGGAAAATGTCTCATCTATTTAAGGCTCTAAAACTTCCCGGTTTAAATTTCCGGCAAACTATCCCGATACATTAATGTTTCTTTTTTTGAGAACGTGGAATGAGATTCAAACATTAATATTCAATCAGACTATAGCAAAAAAAACCATCCCTTATATCCGGTTTTTCCCAATTTAAATTGGCCTTGTTTAAACTTTTGAAATGGAATTGTGGACGTCCTGTTACCCACAGGAAAAAAATTTCTTCAAATTGTAATTCACTTAAACGTCCCTAATCTTAATTTCTTGAGAAAACTAGGCCTTATTTTGAAAAATCTGTCATTAAACAGGCCTTATTTCAGAAGGAAAATGTCACATTAATTTACGGCTCTAAAACTACCAGGTTTAAACTCCTGGCAAACTATCCCGATACATTAATGTTTCTTTTATTGAGAACTTGGAGAAAGATTCAAACATTAATATTCAATCAGACTATAGCAAAAAAAAAACCATCCCTTATATCCGGTTTTTCCCAATTTAAATTGGCATTGTTTTAGCTTTGAAATGGAATTGTGGACGTCCTCTTACCCACAGGAAGAAAATTTCTTCAAATTGTAATTCACATAAACGTCCCTTATCTTAATTTCTTGAGAAAACTAGGTCTTATTTTGAAAAATCTGTCATTAAACAGGCCTTATTTCAGACGGAAAATGTCTCATCTATTTAAGGCTCTAAAACTTCCCGGTTTAAATTTCCGGCAAACTATCCCGATACATTAATGTTTCTTTTTTTGAGAACGTGGAATGAGATTCAAACATTAATATTCAATCAGACTATAGCAAAAAAAACCATCCCTTATATCCGGTTTTTCCCAATTTAAATTGGCCTTGTTTAAACTTTTGAAATGGAATTGTGGACGTCCTGTTACCCACAGGAAGAAAATTTCTTCAAATTGTAATTCACTTAAACGTCCCTAATCTTAATTTCTTGAGAAAACAAGGCCTTATTTTGAAAAATCTGTCATTAAACAGGCCTTATTTCAGAAGGAAAATGTCACATTAATTTACGGCTCTAAAACTACCAGGTTTAAACTCCTGGCAAACTATCCCGATACATTAATGTTTCTTTTTTTGAGAACTTGGAGAAAGATTCAAACATTAATATTCAATCAGACTATAGCAAAAAAAACCATCCCTTAAATCCGGTTTTTCCCAATTTAAATTGGCATTGTTTTAGCTTTGAAATGGAATTGTGGACGTCCTCTTACCCACAGGAAGAAAATTTCTTCAAATTGTAATTCACTTAAACGTCCCTAATCTTAATTACTTGAGAAAACTAGGCCTTATTTTGAAAAATCGGCCATTAAACTGGCCTTATTTTAGACGGAAAATATCATATCCATTTACGGCTCTAAAACTTCCCGGTTTAAACTCCCGGCAAACTATCCCGATACATTAATGTTTCTTTTTTTGAGAGCTTGGAGAAAGATTCAAGCATTAATATTCAATTAAACTATAGCAAAAGAAACCATCCCTTATATCCGGTTTTTTCCAATTTAAATTGTCCTTGTTTTAGCTTTAAAATGGAGTTGTGGACGTCCTGTTACCCACAGGATGAAAATTTCTTCAAATTGTAATTCACTTAAACGTCCCTTATCTTAATTTCTTGAGAAAACTAGGCCTTATTTTGAAAAATCTGTCATTAAACAGGCCTTATTTCAGACGGAAAATGTCACATCTATTTAAGGCTCTAAAACTTCCGGGTTTAAATTCCCGGCAAACTATCCCGCTAAATAATAATTCTTTTTATAAGAACGTGGAGTAAGATTCAAACATTAATATTCAATCAGACTATTGCAAAAAAAACCATCCCTTATATCCGGTTTTTCCCAATTTAAATTGGCCTTGTTTAAACTTTTGAAATGGAATTGTGGACGTCCTGTTACCCACAGGAAGAAAATTTCTTCAAATTGTAATTCACTTAAACGTCCCTAATCTTAATTACTTGAGAAAACTAGGCCTTATTTTGAAAAATCTGTCATTAAACAGGCCTTATTTCAGAAGGAAAATGTCACATTAATTTACGGCTCTAAAACTACCAGGTTTAAACTCCTGGCAAACTATCCCGATACATTAATGTTTCTTTTTTTGAGAACTTGGAGAAAGATTCAAACATTAATATTCAATCAGACTATAGCAAAAAAAACCATCCCTTAAATCCGGTTTTTCCCAATTTAAATTGGCCTTTTTTAAACTTTTGAAATGGAATTGTGGACGTCCTGTTACCCACAGGAAGAAAATTTCTTCAAATTGTAATTCACTTAAACGTCCCTTATCTTAATTTCTTGAGAAAACTAAGCCTTATTTTGACAAATCGGCCATTAAACTGGCCTTATTTCAGACGGAAAATGTCACATCAATTCACGGCTCTAAAACCTCCAGGTATAAATTTCTGGCAAACTATCCCGGTACATTAATGTTTCTTTTTTTGAGAACTTGGAGAAAGATTCAAACATTAATATTCAATCAGACTATAGCAAAAAAAACCATCCCTTAAATCCGGTTTTTCCCAATTTAAATTGGCCTTGTTTAAACTTTTGAAATGGAATTGTGGACGTCCTGTTACCCACAGGAAGAAAATTTCTTCAAATTGTAATTCACTTAAACGTCCCTAATCTTAATTTCTTGAGAAAACTAGGCCTTATTTTGAAAAATCTGTCATTAAACAGGCCTTATTTAAGACGGAAAATGTCATATCCATTAACGGCTCTAAAACTTCCCGGTTTAAACTCCCGGCAAACTATCCCGATACATTAATGTTTCTTTTTTTGAGAGCTTGGAGAAAGATTCAAGCATTAATATTCAATTAAACTATAGCAAAAGAAACCATCCCTTATATCCGGTTTTTTCCAATTTAAATTGTCCTTGTTTTAGCTTTAAAATGGAGTTGTGGACGTCCTGTTACCCACAGGAAGAAAATTTCTTCCGATTGTAATTCAATAAAACGTCAACAATCTTAATTTATTGGAAAAACTAGGCCTTATTTTGAAAAATCTGTCATTAAACAGGCCTTATTTCAGACGGAAAATGTCACATCTATTTAAGGCTCTAAAACTTCCCGGTTTAAATTCCCGGCAAACTATCCCGATACATTAATGTTTCTTTTTTTGAGAACGTGGAGAAAGATTCAAACATTAATATTCAATCAGACTATAGCAAAAAAAACAATCCCTAATATCCTGTTTTGCCCAATTTTAATTGTCCTTGTTTTAGCTTTGAAATGGAATTGTGGACGTCCTGTTACCCACAGGAAGAAAATTTCTATCGATTGTAATTCAATAAAACGTCCCTAATCTTAATTTCTTGAGAAAACAAGGCCTTATTTTGAAAAATCTGTCATTAAACAGGCCTTATTTCAGAAGGAAAATGTCACATTAATTTACGGCTCTAAAACTACCAGGTTTAAACTCCTGGCAAACTATCCCGATACATTAATGTTTCTTTTTTTGAGAACTTGGAGAAAGATTCAAACATTAATAATCAATCAGACTATAGCAAAAAAAAACCATCCCTTATATCCGGTTTTTCCCAATTTAAATTGGCCTTGTTTTAACTTTGAAATGGAATTGTGGACGTCCTGTTACCCACAGGAAGAAAATTTCTTCAAATTGTAATTCACTTAAACGTCCCTAATCTTAATTTCTTGAGAAAACAAGGCCTTATTTTGAAAAATCGGCCATTAAACTGGCCTTATTTCAGACGGAAAATGTCACATCAATTTACGGCTCTAAAACTTCCCGGTTTAAATTCCCGGCAAACTATCCCGACAAATTAATGTTTCTTTTTTTGAGAACGTGGAGAAAGATTCAAACATTAATATTCAATCAGACTATAGCAAAAAAAAACCATCCCTTATATCCGGTTTTTTCCAATTTAAATTGGCCTTGTTTTAACTTTGAAATGGAATTGTGGACGTCCTGTTACCCACAGGAAGAAAATTTCTTCAAATTGTAATTCACTTAAACGTCCCTAATCTTAATTTCTTGAGAAAACTAGGCCTTATTTTGAAAAATCTGTCATTAAAGAGGCCTTATTTAAGACGGAAAATGTCATATCCATTTACGGCTCTAAAACTTCCCGGATTAAACTCCCGGCAAACTATCCCGATACATTAATGTTTCTTTTTTTGAGAGCTTGGAGAAAGATTCAAGCATTAATATTCAATTAAACTATAGCAAAAGAAACCATCCCTTATATCCGGTTTTTTCCAATTTAAATTGTCCTTGTTTTAGCTTTAAAATGGAGTTGTGGACGTCCTGTTACCCACAGGATGAAAATTTCTTCAAATTGTAATTCACTTAAACGTCCCTAATCTTAATTTCTTGAGAAAACTAGGCCTTATTTTGAAAAATCGGCCATTAAACTGGCCTTATTTCAGACGGAAAATGTCACATCAATTTACGGCTCTAAAACCTCCAGGTTTAAATTCCTGGCAAACTATCCTGATACATTAATGTTTCTTTTTTTGAGAACTTGGAGAAAGATTCAAACATTAATATTCAATCAGACTATAGCAAAAGAAAACATCCCTTATATCCGGTTTTTTCCAATTAAATTGTCCTTGTTTTAGCTTTAAAATGGAGTTGGGGACGTCCTGTTACCCACAGGATGAAAATTTCTTCAAATTGTAATTATCTTAAACGTCCCTTATCTTAATATCTTGAGAAAACTAGGCCTTATTTTGAAAAATCTGTCATTAAACAGGCCTTATTTAAGACGGAAAATGTCATATCCATTTACGGCTCTAAAACTTCCCGGTTTAAACTCCCGGCAAACTATCCCGATACATTAATGTTTCTTTTTTTGAGAGCTTGGAGAAAGATTCAAGCATTAATATTCAATTAAACTATAGCAAAAGAAACCATCCCTTATATCCGGTGTTTTCCAATTTAAATTGTCCTTGTTTTAGCTTTAAAATGGAGTTGTGGACGTCCTGTTACCCACAGGAAGAAAATTTCTTCCGATTGTAATTCACTTAAATGTCCCTAATCTTAATTTCTTGAGAAAACTAGGCCTTATTTTGAAAAATCGGCCATTAAACTGGCCTTATTTCAGACGGAAAATGTCACATCAATTTACGGCTCTAAAACTTCCGGTTTAAATTCCCGGCAAACTATCTCGATACATTAATGTTTCTTTTTTTGAGAGCTTGGAAAAAGATTCAAGCATTAATATTCAATTAAACTATAGCATAAGAAACCATCCCTTATATCCGGTTTTTTCCAATTTAAATTGTCCTTGTTTTAGCTTTAAAATGGAGTTGTGGACGTCCTGTTACCCACAGGAAGAAAATTTCTTCCGATTGTAATTCACTTAAACGTCCCCAATCTTAATTTCTTGAGAAAACTAGGCCTTATTTTGAAAAATCGGCCATTAAACTGGCCTTATTTCAGACGGAAAATGTCATATCAATTTACGGCTCTAAAACCTCCAGGTTTAAATTCCTGGCAAACTATCCTGATACATTAATGTTTCTTTTTTTGAGAACGTGGAGAAAGATTCAAACATTAATATTCAATCAGACTATAGCAAAAGAAAACATCCCTTATATCCGGTTTTTCCCAATTTAAATTGGCCTTGTATTAGCTTTGAAATGGAATTGTGGACGTCCTGTTACCCACAGGAAGAAAATTTCTTCAAATTGTAATTCACTTAAACGTCCCTAATCTTAATTTCTTGAGAAAACTAGGCCTTATTTTGAAAAATCGGCCATTAAACTGGCCTTATTTCAGACGGAAAATGTCACATCAATTTACGGCTCTAAAACTTCCCGGTTTAAATTCCCGGCAAACTATCCCGACAAATTAATGTTTCTTTCTTTGAGAACGTGGCGAAAGATTCAAACATTAATATTCAATCAGACTATAGCAAAAGAAAACATCCCTTATATCCGGTTTTTCCCTATTTAAATTGGCCTTGTTTTAGCTTTGAAATGGAATTGTGGACGTCCTGTTACCCACAGGAAGAAAATTTCTTCAAATTGTTATTTATTAGATAGCCTTAAATCTACAAACATTGATATAACAAGGCCTAAATTCATTTTCTAAATTATTTCTTTTTTCAAACAATTCTAATTTGTTGGCAATTCGAATTGTTTAGAATTTTGAATTAAAACAACGCCACAATGTGTTTCGAATTTAGTTGGAAGCTATGAGTACATCCACCTGACTCACAGGTGGCACTAAAAACTTAAGGTGGTTAAGTGACATTACATGTCCAGAGTTCACACGTTCTAGCATAGATGGAAAGACAGCAGATGTCAATTTGACAACTAACTTTTGATAGTATTTCAAATTTTAATTGTATATAATATTAAAATTTAATTGTATTTCTTCACATTGTAAATCACTAAAAAGCCTTAAATCTAAAAACGTTGAGAAAACAAGGCCTTATATTGAAAAAACACCCTTTTAAACGGCCTAATTTCTGACGGAAAATGTCACATCAATTTACGGCTCTAAAACTTCCCGGTTTAAATTCCCGGCAAACTATCCCGATAAATTAATGTTTCTTTTTTTGAGAACTTGGAGAAAGATTCAAACATTAATATTCAATCAGACTATAGCAAAAAAAAACCATCCCTTAAATCCGGTTTTTCCCAATTTAAATTGGCCTTGTTTAAACTTTTGAAATGGAATTGTGGACGTCCTGTTACCCACAGGAAGAAAATTTCTTCAAATTGTAATTCACTTTAACGTCCCTAATCTTAATTTCTTGAGAAAACTAGGCCTTATTTTGAAAAATCTGTCATTAAACAGGCCTTATTTAAGACGGAAAATGTCATATCCATTTACGGCTCTAAAACTTCCCGGTTTAAACTCCTGGCAAACTATCCCGATACATTAATGTTTCTTTTTTTGAGAACTTGGAGAAAGATTCAAACATTAATATTCAATCAGACTATAGCAAAAAAAACCATCCCTTAAATCCGGTTTTTCCCAATTTAAATTGGCCTTGTTTAAACTTTTGAAATGGAATTGTGGACGTCCTCTTACCCACAGAACGAAAATTACTTCAAATTGTAATTCACTTAAACGTCCCTAATCTTAATTTCTTGAGAAAACGAGGCCTTATTTTGAAAAAACGGCCATTAAACTGGCCTTATTTCAGACGGAAAATGTCACATCTATTTTAGGCTCTAAAACTTCCGGGTTTAAATTCCCGGCAAACTATCCCGCTAAATAATAATTCTTTTTATAAGAACGTGGAGTAAGATTCAAACATTAATATTCAATCAGACTATAGCAAAAAAAACCATCCCTTAAATCCGGTTTTTCCCAATTTAAATTGGCCTTGTTTAAACTTTTGAAATGGAATTGTGGACGTCCTGTTACCCACAGGAAGAAAATTTCTTCAAATTGTAATTCACTTAAACGTCCCTAATCTTAATTTCTTGAGAAAACTAGGCCTTATTTTGAAAAATCTGTCATTAAACAGGCCTTATTTAAGACGGAAAATGTCATATCCATTTACGGCTCTAAAACTTCCCGGTTTAAACTCCTGGCAAACTATCCCGATACATTAATGTTTCTTTTTTTGAGAACTTGGAGAAAGATTCAAACATTAATATTCAATCAGACTATAGCAAAAAAAACCATCCCTTAAATCCGGTTTTTCCCAATTTAAATTGGCCTTGTTTAAACTTTTGAAATGGAATTGTGGACGTCCTCTTACCCACAGAACGAAAATTACTTCAAATTGTAATTCACTTAAACGTCCCTAATCTTAATTTCTTGAGAAAACGAGGCCTTATTTTGAAAAAACGGCCATTAAACTGGCCTTATTTCAGACGGAAAATGTCACATCAATTTACGGCTCTAAACCTTCCCGGTTTAAATTCCCGGCAAACTATCCCGATAAATTAATGTTTTTTTTTTTTGAGAACGTGGAGAAAGATTCAAACATTAATATTCAATCAGACTATAGCAAAAAAAACCATCCCATATATCCGGTTTTTCCCAATTTAAATTGGCATTGTTTTAGCTTTGAAATGGAATTGTGGACGTCCTGTTTCCCACAATAAGAAAATTTCTTCAAATTGTAATTCACTTAAACGTCCCTTATCTTAATTTCTTGAGAAAACTAGGCCTTATTTTGAAAAATCTGTCATTAAACAGGCCTTATTTCAGACGGAAAATGTCACCTCTATTTAAGGCTCTAAAACTTCCGGGTTTAAATTCCCGGCAAACTATCCCGCTAAATAATAATTCTATTTATAAGAACGTGGAGTAAGATTCAAACATTAATATTCAATCAGACTATAGCAAAAAAAACCATCCCTTATATCCGGTTTTTTCCAATTTAAATTGTCCTTGTTTTAGCTTTAAAATGGAGTTGTGGACGTCCTGTAACCCACAGGAAGAAAAAATCTTCAAATTGTAATTCACTTAAACGTCCCTAATCTTAATTTCTTGAGAAAACTTGGCCTTATTTTGAAAAATCGGCCATTAAACTGGCCTTATTTCAGACGGAAAATGTCATATCAATTTACGGCTCTTAAACTTCCCGGTTTAAATTCCCGGCAAAATATCCCGATAAATTAATGTTTCTTTTTTTGAGAACGTGGAGAAAGATTCAAACATTAATATTCAATCAGACTATAGCAAAAGAAAACATCCCTTATATCCGGTTTTTCCCAATTTAAATTGGCCTTGTATTGGCTTTGAAATGGAATTGTGGACGTCCTGTTACCCACAGGAAGAAAATTTCTTCAAATTGTAATTCACTTAAACGTCCCTAATCTTAATTTCTTGAGAAAACTAGGCCTTATTTTGAAAAATTGGCCATTAAACAGGCCTTATTTCAGACGGAAAATGTCACATCAATTTTCGGCTCTAAAACTTCCCGGTTTAAATTCCCGGCAAACTATCCCGACAAATTAATGTTTCTTTTTTTGAGAACGTGGAGAAAGATTCAAACATTAATATTCAATCAGTCTATAGCAAAAAAAAACCATCCCTTATATCCGGTTTTTCCCAATTTAAATTGGCCTTGTTTTAACTTTGAAATGGAATTGTGGACGTCCTGTTACCCACAGGAAGAAAATTTCTTCAAATTGTAATTCACTTAAACGTCCCTAATCATAATTTCTTGAGAAAACTAGGCCTAATTTTGAAAAATCGGCCATTAAACTGGCCTTATTTCAGACGGAAAATGTCATATCAATTTACGGCTCTTAAACTTCCCGGTTTAAATTCCCGGCAAACTATCCCGATAAATTAATGTTTTTTTTTGAGAACGTGGAGAAAGATTCAAACATTAATATTCAATCAGACTATAGCAAAAGAAAACATCCCTTATATCCGGTTTTCCCAATTTAAATTGGCCTTGTTTTATATTTGAAATGGAATTGTGGTCGTCCTGTTACCCACAGGAAGAAAATTTCTTCAAATTGTAATTCACTTAAACGTCCCTAATCTTAATTTCTTGAGAAAACTTGGCCTTATTTTGAAAAATCGGCCATTAAACTGGCCTTATTTCAGACGGAAAATGTCATATCAATTTACGGCTCTTAAACTTCCCGGTTTAAATTCCCGGCAAAATATCCCGATAAATTAATGTTTCTTTTTTTGAGAACGTGGAGAAAGATTCAAACATTAATATTCAATCAGACTATAGCAAAAGAAAACATCCCTTATATCCGGTTTTTCCCAAATTAAATTGGCCTTGTATTGGCTTTGAAATGGAATTGTGGACGTCCTGTTACCCACAGGAAGAAAATTTCTTCAAATTGTAATTCACTTAAACGTCCCTAATCTTAATTTCTTGAGAAAACTAGGCCTTATTTTGAAAAATTGGCCATTAAACAGGCCTTATTTCAGACGGAAAATGTCACATCAATTTTCGGCTCTAAAACTTCCCGGTTTAAATTCCCGGCAAACTATCCCGACAAATTAATGTTTCTTTTTTTGAGAACTTGGAGAAAGATTCAAACATTAATATTCAATCAGACTATAGCAAAAAAAAACATCCCTTAAATCCGGTTTTTCCCAATTTAAATTGGCCTTGTTTAAACTTTTGAAATGGAATTGTGGACGTCCTCTTACCCACAGAACGAAAATTACTTCAAATTGTAATTCACTTAAACGTCCCTAATCTTAATTTCTTGAGAAAACGAGGCCTTATTTTGAAAAAACGGCCATTAAACTGGCCTTATTTCAGACGGAAAATGTCACATCTATTTTAGGCTCTAAAACTTCCGGGTTTAAATTCCCGGCAAACTATCCCGCTAAATAATAATTCTTTTTATAAGAACGTGGAGTAAGATTCAAACATTAATATTCAATCAGACTATAGCAAAAAAAACCATCCCTTAAATCCGGTTTTTCCCAATTTAAATTGGCCTTGTTTAAACTTTTGAAATGGAATTGTGGACGTCCTGTTACCCACAGGAAGAAAATTTCTTCAAATTGTAATTCACTTAAACGTCCCTAATCTTAATTTCTTGAGAAAACTAGGCCTTATTTTGAAAAATCTGTCATTAAACAGGCCTTATTTAAGACGGAAAATGTCATATCCATTTACGGCTCTAAAACTTCCCGGTTTAAACTCCTGGCAAACTATCCCGATACATTAATGTTTCTTTTTTTGAGAACTTGGAGAAAGATTCAAACATTAATATTCAATCAGACTATAGCAAAAAAAACCATCCCTTAAATCCGGTTTTTCCCAATTTAAATTGGCCTTGTTTAAACTTTTGAAATGGAATTGTGGACGTCCTCTTACCCACAGAACGAAAATTACTTCAAATTGTAATTCACTTAAACGTCCCTAATCTTAATTTCTTGAGAAAACGAGGCCTTATTTTGAAAAAACGGCCATTAAACTGGCCTTATTTCAGACGGAAAATGTCACATCAATTTACGGCTCTAAACCTTCCCGGTTTAAATTCCCGGCAAACTATCCCGATAAATTAATGTTTTTTTTTTTTGAGAACGTGGAGAAAGATTCAAACATTAATATTCAATCAGACTATAGCAAAAAAAACCATCCCATATATCCGGTTTTTCCCAATTTAAATTGGCATTGTTTTAGCTTTGAAATGGAATTGTGGACGTCCTGTTTCCCACAATAAGAAAATTTCTTCAAATTGTAATTCACTTAAACGTCCCTTATCTTAATTTCTTGAGAAAACTAGGCCTTATTTTGAAAAATCTGTCATTAAACAGGCCTTATTTCAGACGGAAAATGTCACCTCTATTTAAGGCTCTAAAACTTCCGGGTTTAAATTCCCGGCAAACTATCCCGCTAAATAATAATTCTTTTTATAAGAACGTGGAGTAAGATTCAAACATTAATATTCAATCAGACTATAGCAAAAAAAACCATCCCTTATATCCGGTTTTTTCCAATTTAAATTGTCCTTGTTTTAGCTTTAAAATGGAGTTGTGGACGTCCTGTAACCCACAGGAAGAAAATTTCTTCAAATTGTAATTCACTTAAACGTCCCTAATCTTAATTTCTTGAGAAAACTTGGCCTTATTTTGAAAAATCGGCCATTAAACTGGCCTTATTTCAGACGGAAAATGTCATATCAATTTACGGCTCTTAAACTTCCCGGTTTAAATTCCCGGCAAACTATCCCGACAAATTAATGTTTCTTTTTTTGAGAACGTGGAGAAAGATTCAAACATTAATATTCAATCAGACTATAGCAAAAAAAAACCATCCCTTATATCCGGTTTTTCCCAATTTAAATTGGCCTTGTTTTAACTTTGAAATGGAATTGTGGACGTCCTGTTACCCACAGGAAGAAAATTTCTTCAAATTGTAATTCACTTAAACGTCCCTAATCATAATTTCTTGAGAAAACTAGGCCTAATTTTGAAAAATCGGCCATTAAACTGGCCTTATTTCAGACGGAAAATGTCATATCAATTTACGGCTCTTAAACTTCCCGGTTTAAATTCCCGGCAAACTATCCCGATAAATTAATGTTTTTTTTTGAGAACGTGGAGAAAGATTCAAACATTAATATTCAATCAGACTATAGCAAAAGAAAACATCCCTTATATCCGGTTTTCCCAATTTAAATTGGCCTTGTTTTATATTTGAAATGGAATTGTGGTCGTCCTGTTACCCACAGGAAGAAAATTTCTTCAAATTGTAATTCACTTAAACGTCCCTAATCTTAATTTCTTGAGAAAACTTGGCCTTATTTTGAAAAATCGGCCATTAAACTGGCCTTATTTCAGACGGAAAATGTCATATCAATTTACGGCTCTTAAACTTCCCGGTTTAAATTCCCGGCAAAATATCCCGATAAATTAATGTTTCTTTTTTTGAGAACGTGGAGAAAGATTCAAACATTAATATTCAATCAGACTATAGCAAAAGAAAACATCCCTTATATCCGGTTTTTCCCAATTTAAATTGGCCTTGTATTGGCTTTGAAATGGAATTGTGGACGTCCTGTTACCCACAGGAAGAAAATTTCTTCAAATTGTAATTCACTTAAACGTCCCTAATCTTAATTTCTTGAGAAAACTAGGCCTTATTTTGAAAAATTGGCCATTAAACAGGCCTTATTTCAGACGGAAAATGTCACATCAATTTTCGGCTCTAAAACTTCCCGGTTTAAATTCCCGGCAAACTATCCCGACAAATTAATGTTTCTTTTTTTGAGAACGTGGAGAAAGATTCAAACATTAATATTCAATCAGACTATAGCAAAAAAAAACCATCCCTTATATCCGGTTTTTCCCAATTTAAATTGGCCTTGTTTTAACTTTGAAATGGAATTGTGGACGTCCTGTTACCCACAGGAAGAAAATTTCTTCAAATTATAATTCACTTAAACGTCCCTAATCTTAATTTCTTGAGAAAACTAGGCCTAATTTTGAAAAATCGGCCATTAAACTGGCCTTATTTCAGACGGAAAATGTCATATCAATTTACGGCTCTTAAACTTCCCGGTTTAAATTCCCGGCAAACTATCCCGATAAATTAATGTTTTTTTTTGAGAACGTGGAGAAAGATTCAAACATTAATATTCAATCAGACTATAGCAAAAGAAAACATCCCTTATATCCGGTTTTTCCCAATTTAAATTGGCCTTGTATTGGCTTTGAAATGGAATTGTGGACGTCCTGTTACCCACAGGAAGAAAATTTCTTCAAATTGTAATTCACTTAAACGTCCCTAATCTTAATTTCTTGAGAAAACTAGGCCTTATTTTGAAAAATTGGCCATTAAACAGGCCTTATTTCAGACGGAAAATGTCACATCAATTTTCGGCTCTAAAACTTCCCGGTTTAAATTCCCGGCAAACTATCCCGACAAATTAATGTTTCTTTTTTTGAGAACGTGGAGAAAGATTCAAACATTAATATTCAATCAGACTATAGCAAAAAAAAACCATCCCTTATATCCGGTTTTTCCCAATTTAAATTGGCCTTGTTTTAACTTTGAAATGGAATTGTGGACGTCCTGTTACCCACAGGAAGAAAATTTCTTCAAATTGTAATTCACTTAAACGTCCCTAATCTTAATTTCTTGAGAAAACTAGGCCTAATTTTGAAAAATCGGCCATTAAACTGGCCTTATTTCAGACGGAAAATGTCATATCAATTTACGGCTCTAAAACTTCCCGGTTTAAATTCCCGGCAAACTATCCCGATACATTAATGTTTCTTTTTTTGAGAACGTGGAGAAAGATTCAAACATTAATATTCAATCAGACTATAGCAATAAAATCAATCCCTAATATCCTGTTTTTCCCAATTTTAATTGTCCTTGTTTTAGCTTTGAAATGGAATTGTGGACGTCCTGTTACCCACAGGAAGAAAATTTCTATCGATTGTAAATCAATAAAACGTCCCTTATCCTAATTTCTTGAGATAAGTAAGCCTTATTTTGAAAAATCGGCCATTAAACTGGCCTTTTTTCAGACGGAAAATGTCACATCAATTTACGGCTTAAAACCTCTAGGTTTAAATTCCTGGCAAACTATCCTGATACATTAATGTTTCTTTATTTGAGAACTTGGAGAAAGATTCAAACATTAATATTCAATCAGACTATAGCTAAAAAAAACCATCCCTTATATCCGGTTTTTCCCAATTTAAATTGGCATTGTTTTAGCTTTGAAATGGAATTGTGGACGTCCTCTTACCCACAGGAAGAAAATTTCTTCAAATTGTAATTCACTTAAACGTCCCTAATCTTAATTTCTTGAGAAAACTACGCCTTATTTTGAAAAATCTATCATTAAACAGGCCTTATTTCAGACGGAAAATGTCACATTAATCTACGGCTCTAAAACTACCAGGTTTAAACTCCTGGCAAACTATCCCGATACATTAATGTTTCTTTTTTTGAGAACTTGGAGAAAGATACAAACATTAATATTCAATCAGACTATAGCAAAAAAAAACCATCCCTTATATCCGGTTTTTCCCAATTTAAATTGGCATTGTTTTAGCTTTGAAATGGAATTGTGGACGTCCTGTTACCCACAGGAAGAAAATTTCTATCGATTGTAATTCAATAAAACGTCCCTTATTCTAATTTCTTGAGATAACTAAGCCTTATTTTGAAAAATCGGCCATTAAACTGGCCTTTTTTCAGACGGAAAATGTCACATCAATTTACGGCTCTAAAACCTCTAGGTTTAAATTCCTGGCAAACTATCCTGATACATTAATGTTTCTTTATTTGAGAACTTGGAGAAAGATTTAAACATTAATATTCAATCAGACTATAGCTAAAAAAAACCATCCCTTATATCCGGTTTTTCCCAATTTAAATTGGCATTGTTTTAGCTTTGAAATGGAATTGTGGACGTCCTCTTACCCACAGGAAGAAAATTTCTTCAAATTGTAATTCACTTAAACGTCCCTAATCTTAATTTCTTGAGAAAACTAGGCCTTATTTTGAAAAATCTGTCATTAAACTAGCCTTATTTCAGAAGGAAAATGTCACATTAATTTACGGCTCTAAAACTACCAGGTTTAAACTCCTGGCAAACTATCCCGATACATTAATGTTTCTTTTTTTGAGAACGTGGAGAAAGATTCAAGCATGAATATTCAATTAGACTATAGCAAAAGAAAACATCCCTTATATCCGGTTTTTCCCTATTTAAATTGGCCTTGTTTTAGCTTTGAAATGGAATTGTGGACGTCCTGTTACCCACAGGAAGAAAATTACTTCAAATTGTTATTTATTAGATAGCCTTAAATCTACAAACATTGATATAACAAGGCCTAAATTCATTTTCTAAATTATTTCTTTTTTCAAACAATTCTAATTTGTTGGCAATTCGAATTGTTTAGAATTTTGAATTAAGACAACGCCACAATGTGTTTCGAATTTAGTTGGAAGCTATGAGTACATCCACCTGACTCACAGGTGGCACTAAAAACTTAAGGTGGTTAAGTGACATTACATGTCAAGAGTTCACACGTTCTAGCATAGATGGAAAGACAGCAGATGTCAATTTGACAACTAACTTTTGATAGTATTTCAAATTTTAATTGTATATAATATTAAAATTTATTTGTATTTCTTCACATTGTAAATCACTAAAAAGCCTTAAATCTAAAAACGTTGAGAAAACAAGGCCTTATATTGAAAAAACACCCTTTTAAACGGCCTAATTTCTGACGGAAAATGTCACATCAATTTACGGCTCTAAAACTTCCCGGTTTAAATTCCCGGCAAACTATCCCGATACATTAATGTTACTTTTTTTGAGAACTTGGAGAAAGATTCAAACATTAATATTCAATCAGACTATAGCAAAAAAAAACCATCCCTTATATCCGGTGTTTGCTAATTTAAATTGGCCTTGTTTAAACTTTGAAATGGAATTGTGGACGTCCTGTTACCCACAGGAAGAAAATTTCTTCCGATTGTAATTCCATAAAACGTCAACAATCTTAATTTATTGGAAAAACTAGGCCTTATTTTGAAAAATCTGTCATTAAACAGGCCTTATTTCAGACGGAAAATGTCACATCTATTTAAGGCTCTAAAACTTCCCGGTTTAAATTCCCGGCACACTATCCCGATACATTTATGTTTCTTTTTTTGAGAACGTGGGAAAAGATTCAAACATTAATATTCAATCAGACTATAGCAAAAGAAAACATCCCTTATATCCTGTTTTTCCCAATTTAAATTGGCCTTGTTTAAACTTTGAAATGGAATTGTGGACGTCCTGTTACCCACAGGAAGAAAATTTCTTCAAATTGTAATTCTCTTAAACGTCCCTAATCTTAATTTCTTGAGAAAACTAGGCCTTTTTTTGAAAAATCTGTCATTAAACTGGCCTTATTTCAGACGGAAAATGTCACATCAATTTACGGCTCTAAAACTTCCGTTTTAAATTCCCGGCAAACTATCCCGACAAATTAATGTTTCTTTTTTTGAGAACGTGGAGAAAGATTCAAACATTAATATTCAATCAGACTATAGCAAAAAAAGCCATCCCTTATATCCGGTTTTTTCCAATTTAAATTGTCCTTGTTTTAGCTTTAAAATGGAGTTGTGGACGTCCTGTTACCCACAGGAAGAAAATTTCTTCCGATTGTAATTCACTTAAACGTCCCCAATCTTAATTTCTTGAGAAAACTAGGCCTTATTTTGAAAAATCGGCCATTAAACTGGCCTTATTTCAGACGGAAAATGTCATATCAATTTACGGCTCTTAAACTTCCCGGTTTAAATTCCCGGCAAACTATCCCGATAAATTAATGTTTTTTTTTTTGAGAACGTGGAGAAAGATTCAAACATTAATATTCAATCAGACTATAGCAAAAAAAACCATCCCTTATATCCGGTTTTTCCCAATTTAAATTGGCATTGTTTTAGCTTTGAAATGGAATTGTGGACGTCCTGTTACCCACAGGAAGAAAATTTCTATCGATTGTAATTCAATAAAACGTCCCTTATTCTAATTTCTTGAGATAACTAAGCCTTATTTTGAAAAATCGGCCATTAAACTGGCCTTTTTTCAGACGGAAAATGTCACATCAATTTACGGCTCTAAAACTTCCCGGTTTAAATTCCCGGCAAACTATCCCGACAAATTAATGTTTCTTTTTTTGAGAACGTGGAGAAAGATTCAAACATTAATATTCAATCAGACTATAGCAAAAAAAAACCATCCCTTATATCCGGTTTTTCCCAATTTAAATTGGCATTGTTTTAGCTTTGAAATGGAATTGTGGACGTCCTCTTACCCACAGGAAGAAAAATTCTTCAAATTGTAATTCACTTAAACGTCCCTTATCTTAATTTCTTGAGAAAACTAGGTCTTATTTTGAAAAATCTGTCATTAAACAGGCCTTATTTCAGACGGAAAATGTCACATTAATTTACGGCTCTAAAACTACCAGGTTTAAACTCCTGGCAAACTATCCTAATACATTAATGTTTCTTTTTTTGAGAACGTGGAGAAAGATTCAAACATTAATATTCAATCAGACTATAGCCAAAGAAAACATCCCTTATATCCGGTTTTTTCCAATTTAAGTTGGCCTTGTTTTAACTTTGAAATGGAATTGTGGACGTCCTGTTACCCACAGGAAGAAAATTTCTTCCGATTGTAATTCAATAAAACGTCAACAATCTTAATTTATTGGAAAAACTAGGCCTTATTTTGAAAAATCTGTCATTAAACAGGCCTTATTTCAGACGGAAAATGTCACATCAATTTACGGCTCTAAAACTTCCCGGTTTAAATTCCCGGCAAACTATCCCGACAAATTAATGTTTCTTTTTTTGAGAACGTGGAGAAAGATTCAAACATTAATATTCAATCAGACTATAGCAAAAAAAAACCATCCCTTATATCCGGTTTTTCCCAATTTAAATTGGCATTGTTTTAGCTTTGAAATGGAATTGTGGACGTCCTGTTACCCACAGGAAGAAAATTTCTTCCGATTGTAATTCACTTAAACGTCCCCAATCTTAATTTCTTGAGAAAACTAGGCCTTATTTTGAAAAATCGGCCATTAAACTGGCCTTATTTCAGACGGAAAATGTCACATTAATCTACGGCTCTTAAACTACCAGGTTTAAACTCCTGGCAAACTATCCCGATACATTAATGTTTCTTTTTTTGAGAACTTGGAGAAAGATACAAACATTAATATTCAATCAGACTATAGCAAAAAAAAACCATCCCTTATATCCGGTTTTTCCCAATTTAAATTGGCATTGTTTTAGCTTTGAAATGGAATTGTGGACGTCCTGTTACCCACAGGAAGAAAATTTCTATCGATTGTAATTCAATAAAACGTCCCTTATTCTAATTTCTTGAGATAACTAAGCCTTATTTTGAAAAATCGGCCATTAAACTGGCCTTTTTTCAGACGGAAAATGTCACATCAATTTACGGCTCTAAAACCTCTAGGTTTAAATTCCTGGCAAACTATCCTGATACATTAATGTTTCTTTATTTGAGAACTTGGAGAAAGATTTAAACATTAATATTCAATCAGACTATAGCTAAAAAAAACCATCCCTTATATCCGGTTTTTCCCAATTTAAATTGGCATTGTTTTAGCTTTGAAATGGAATTGTGGACGTCCTCTTACCCACAGAAAGAAAATTACTTCAAATTGTAATTCACTTAAACGTCCCTAATCTTAATTTCTTGAGAAAACGAGGCCTTATTTTGAAAAAACGGCCATTAAACTGGCCTTATTCCAGACGGAAAATGTCACATCAATTTACGGCTCTAAACCTTCCCGGTTTAAATTCCCGGCAAACTATCCCGATAAATTAATGTTTTTTTTTTTGAGAACGTGGAGAAAGATTCAAACATTAATATTCAATCAGACTATAGCAAAAAAAACCATCCCTTATATCCGGTTTTTCCCAATTTAAATTGGCATTGTTTTAGCTTTGAAATGGAATTGTGGACGTCCTGTTACCCACAGGAAGAAAATTTCTATCGATTGTAATTCAATAAAACGTCCCTTATTCTAATTTCTTGAGATAACTAAGCCTTATTTTGAAAAATCGGCCATTAAACTGGCCTTTTTTCAGACGGAAAATGTCACATCAATTTACGGCTCTAAAACCTCTAGGTTTAAATTCCTGGCAAACTATCCTGATACATTAATGTTTCTTTATTTGAGAACTTGGAGAAAGATTTAAACATTAATATTCAATCAGACTATAGCTAAAAAAAACCATCCCTTATATCCGGTTTTTCCCAATTTAAATTGGCATTGTTTTAGCTTTGAAATGGAATTGTGGACGTCCTCTTACCCACAGGAAGAAAATTTCTTCAAATTGTAATTCACTTAAACGTCCCTAATCTTAATTTCTTGAGAAAACTAGGCCTTATTTTGAAAAATCTGTCATTAAACAGGCCTTATTTCAGACGGAAAATGTCTCATCTATTTAAGGCTCTAAAACTTCCCGGTTTAAATTTCCGGCAAACTATCCCGATACATTAATGTTTCTTTCTTTGAGAACGTGGAAAAAGATTCAAACATTAATATTCAATCAGACTATAGCAAAAAAAACCATCCCTTATATCCGGTTTTTCCCAATTTAAATTGGCCTTGTTTAAACTTTTGAAATGGAATTGTGGACGTCCTGTTACCCACAGGAAGAAAATTTCCTCAAATTGTAATTCACTTAAACGTCCCTAATCTTAATTTCTTGAGAAAACTAGGCCTTATTTTGAAAAATCTGTCATTAAACTAGCCTTATTTCAGAAGGAAAATGTTACATTAATTTACGGCTCTAAAACTACCAGGTTTAAACTCCTGGCAAACTATCCCGATACATTAATGTTTCTTTTTTTGAGAACTTGGAGAAAGATTCAAACATTAATATTCAATCAGACTATAGCAAAAAAAAACATCCCTTAAATCCGGTTTTTCCCAATTTAAATTGGCCTTGTTTAAACTTTTGAAATGGAATTGTGGACGTCCTGTTACCCACAGGAAGAAAATTTCTTCAAATTGTAATTCACTTAAACGTCCCTAATCTTAATTTCTTGAGAAAACTAGGCCTTATTTTGAAAAATCTGTCATTAAACAGGCCTTATTTCAGACGGAAAATGTCACATCTATTTAAGGCGCTAAAACTTCCGGGTTTAAATTCCCGGCAAACTATCCCGCTAAATAATAATTCTTTTTATAAGAACGTGGAGTAAGATTCAAACATTAATATTCAATCAGACTATAGCAAAAGAAACAATCCCTTATATCCGGTTTTTCCAAATTTCAATTGGCCTTGTTTTAACGTTGAAATGGAATTGTGGACGTCCTGTTACCCACAGGAAGAAAATTTCTACACATTGGATATCACTAGAAGGTCTTATATCTATTAAATATAAGGCTTTAAATATAAAACCGTTGAGAAAACTAGGCCTTATAATGAAAAGTCTGCTATTTAATAGACCTTATTTCGTACGAAAATTAACTCATTGTTTTACGTCTCCCTAACGTCCCGTTTTTAATTCCGGGGAAACTATTCCTTAAAAATAAAATGTTTTTCATTAACATCGTTAAGGTTGATTCAAATCAAGTGCAGCGAAATAAACTATCCCTTATATCCTGTTGTTCCTTTTAAAAATTGTCCTATTTGAAAGTTTGAAGTGGAATTTGAATTTGAAATTAGCTGTCAAATCACTACAGCTACCTGACAGCAAAACGCTGAACTATTGTGTATGACACGCTCACTTATTGTTAAAACAGAATTGTTTTTTATCTTTGATAAAACTTAATAGTTCAGCTTTTTGCTGTCGGGAGACATCGTTGTGTGACAGCTTATTAATGCACATTAAATTAATGAAAATACCATTTAAAACGATCGATCCATGCTTAAATTGTGTTGACATGCATCTATAAGCTTCACTTTATCGATTTAAATCGATATTACAATCGTAAAATAATGCTCCGAGTAAAATGGAGTTCCTTAACCTCTTATTTTAGCATACAAACAAAACGCTAATTTCTCGAAAAGTGGACATTTATTTGAAATTCTAAGTTCATTTTCGGTTTTAATGCATCGCATATTATCTAAAAATCATACATTTCCTTAATTTTATTGGCAAGTATTGATTTTTAACTGCGGGTGTTTGGTCGTATATCAACATGGGCAGTTTTAAAAATTGTTGTCTGTAACTTTGAACTAAACAAATAAATAGACAAATACAACAAAATATGAATAATTTATTTAAATAATTGAACAAGTTGTATGGATCCAGTAGTAGATATCGGTAGATCGGTACCTTCTCGTTCTCAATAAAGTTCATTAGATTGGCTTATTGGTAGTTATTTTTCCGGTGGTTGTTGTTGTTCTTGTTGGTTTTGGCACTAGTGTTGCTTGCTTCTAGTTATCCAGCTTCTTCATTCAATATAAATATCTAGTAGATATAAATATTTCTTGCTTTGCTCCTTCTTATTTCTTTATTGCCTTTATTTGATTCTTGAGCCAGACACCTTGCTTATTATATATAGCTATTCGGAGAATAAATTCTTGATGACTTTGCTTATGATGATTCTGCAACGTTCGATTAATTATTATTTACTTCCACTTTTGCGGAAAGGGGCGCTTCAAATCCAATAAATCACCTGAAAAATAAAATTATATGAATAAGAAAAGAACATTCTCTTCTTCTTAATCTTTAACATGGTTTCCAATAGATAGATATATGGAGATAAATTGATCAGAATCTGTTTCTGCTGGACGGTCCTTTTTCAGCGAACTCTTGTCCACGAGCTGTTCCAGCAGGTCGATAATTGCCTACGTTTCCTTTTCCCTTCTGGTCCCTGTGGTAGATATAGTGACGTGGGATTAGGAATGTCCGAATACTCAATAATTCGTCCATTCTACGTTAGCAAATAGAATCTCTGGACTGCTGCGGGTCTCTAACTTGGTTTAAGATGGAATCATTTGATATTCCTACAATGAAAAGTCAAAGTTAAAACATAAATATACATGGGTAAGCATAACAATATAAGAACGTCTCGTACCTGCATTATATACTATATGTAGTATAATAAATGAACGCTTAATCGAAATTTATGTTCAGTGTTCAAAGAATTCAAAATCCTCGTAAATCTATCTACATCATAGGTATTGTTGCACTATTACTTTCATATCATGACTCGAAAAAAAAGGCGAGAAGAGCAACGTGCAAAAGTAAGAACCGAAGAGGATTTGGTGTGAAATCTGGTCCAGTTTTAGTCGTAACGAGTTCGGTTGGTTGTCCAGTAGCAAAAAAGCTCACGTGACTACAGCAACTTGTTGTTCAAGTCGTGGACCATTCGGCATTCAGTGAATTAGAAACGAGAAAGCATCTTGAGTCTTCAAGGTACAAAAAGCTCTGCTTTACATGGCCAATGTAAACGTCTGCTTTCAATACGGACTGCCAAACAGCGGTGATTATTGGGATAGCAGTTTTCAGTTGGAGTATTCAAATCATGTCATCCTTAAATTGATAAATTCATAACAAACTTTTCTTTTGTCGCTAAAATTTCAAATATATAGAAACTAACTTACGTTCAAATCATCCTTGACTATTCAGATGAAAATTTCGACACTGCACCACTTCCCTCAACCTCGCACAGTCCATAAGTCGGTAGGTAGGTCCATTTCCAATCTTCCAATGTACATATATTCTTTTCCAAGTCTAAGTGAATCTAAAAAACCAACAACAACAACAATTATACGTAGGTACATACCTATACTATGTACGATTGATTAGGTAATAGTTGTTCATTAAAAACTACCAAGCTATAAAACTTACTTCTCATGTCTTCTTACCTATCAACTAAATAGGTCGGAAATCGCCTTTGAATTAAATAACTAACTTTTTCTTCACACTTTAGCTATCTATCCAGTCATCGATACATATAGCTAATACCTAAGCGATTATTAATTGATAGTTAATGAGTTATTGACAAAAATTGAAGTAACACTTTGAGATTTGAATCTAAAAACTAGTGGCACATGGAAACGAGTCACAAATGTTCAAACACGATTTACCTACCAAATGCTATTGCAATTATTTTCACGATCATTATCTGTTTTGAAAATTACAATAATTCTAAATTAAATTAATGTAGTTATCACAGTATGCATGGGGTTGTAAATAATCTTGAAGGTTAGAGACAATTCGTTGACAATTCGTTGTGCAATGATATAATCCTATATTTTACCGTTAGAATTATTCACGGAGTCAGCGGGATTTCGGGGGACGGGTGGTGGTAAATGTTGGAAACGTATGTTTGTTTTCGTGATACTATTCACTTCTCTCTCTTACTTGTATCCGCAATGGCAACGCTTCGCGCTGTTCCCAACCAGTCACCCATCCAAATTCTAAACCGCGCTCTATGTTGCTTAACGTTTACTGATCGTCCGATCACCAAGTTAAGCAACATACGAACAGTATAGGACTTGGATGGGTGACCGCTTGGGAACATCGCGGGGCATTGGCAAGCTTTTTTTTTTTTTTATTTTCTTTCAAATTTTTTTCTTTAAAACATTAAATATTATATTCCTATTAATTAAAATCATTATTTTTCTCCTGTTTCCTTAATATAAATCAAAGCAAAATGAATAAAGTCTTTTTTTACATGTAATTATTACAAAATTAAACGTTTCAAATAAAAAATAAATAAAATAATAAGTTTAATTAATAACAATTAAATATTTAATGTCTTAAAGAATTGAAACATTGAAATAAAATAAAAAAATAACCAATTCTACGCCTCGCGTTGTTCCCATGCGGTCACCCATCCAAGTCCTATACAGTTCTCATGTTGCTTAACGTTTACTGATCGTCCGATTACCAAGTTAAGCAACATACGAACAGTATAGGACTTGGATGGGTGACCGCTTGGGAACATCGCGGGGCATTGGCAAGCTTTTTTTTTTTTTTATTTTCTTTCAAATTTTTTTCTTTAAAACATTAAATATTATATTCCTATTAATTAAAATCATTATTTTTCTCCTGTTTACTTAATATAAATCAAAGCAAAATGAATAAAGTCTTTTTTTACATGTAATTATTACAAAATTAAACGTTTCAAATAAAAAATAAATAAAATAATAAGTTTAATTAATAACAATTAAATATTTAATGTCTTAAAGAATTGAAACATTGAAATAAAATAAAAAAATAACCAATTCTACGCCTCGCGTTGTTCCCATGCGGTCACCCATCCAAGTCCTATACAGTTCTCATGTTGCTTAACGTTTACTGATCGTCCGATTACCAAGTTAAGCAACATACGAACAGTATAGGACTTGGATGGGTGACCGCTTGGGAACATCGCGGGGCATTGGCAAGGTTTTTTTTTTTTAATTTCTATCAAATTTTTTTCTTTAAAACATTAAATATTATATTCCTATTAATTAAAATAATTATTTTTCTCCTGTTTCCCAAATATAAATCAAAGCAGAATGAATAAAGTCTTTTTTTACATGTAATTATTACAAAATTAAACGTTTCAAATAAAAAATAAATAAAATAATTAGTTTATTTACATAAGAATTTAATATTGAATTTTTAAAATGAATAAAACGTTGATTTAAATTGAAAAACTCGTCCATTTAACTGGCCTAGTTTCAGACGGAAAATGTCACATCAATTTACAGCTCCTTAACTTCCCGGTTCATATTCCCGGCAAACTGTCCCGATAAATTAATATTTCTTTCTTTATAAACTTGAAGGAAGATTCAAAAATTAATAATCAATCCAATTATAGCGACTTTAACCATCCTATATATCGTTTTTGTTCCCATTAAACATTGTCCTTGTTTCAACTTTGATATGGAATTGTGGACGTCCTGTTACCCACAGGAAGAAAATTTCTACCGATTGAAATTCAATAAAACGACCCTTATCTTAATTTTTTGAGAAAAATAAGTCTTAATTTGAAAAATCGGCCATTAAACTGGCCTTATTTCAGACGGAAAATGTCACACCATTTTACGGCTCTAAACCTTCCCGGTTTAAATTCCCGGCAAACTATCCCGATACATTAATGTTTCTTTTTTTGAGAACGTGGGAAAAGATTCAAAGATTAATATTCAATCAGACTATAGCAAAAGAAAACATCCCTTATATCCGGTTTTTTCCAATTTAAGTTGGCCTTGTTTTAACTTTGAAATGGAATTGTGGACGTCCTGTTACCCACAGGAAGAAAATTTCTTCAAATTGTAATTCACTTAAATGTCCCTAATCTTAATTCCTTGAGAAAACTAGGCCTTATTTTGAAAAATCGGCCATTAAACTGGCCTTATTTCAGACGGAAAATGTCACATCAATTTACGGCTCTAAAACTTCCCGGTTTAAATTCCCGGCAAACTATCCCGACAAATTAATGTTTCTTTTTTTGAGAACGTGGAGAAAGATTCAAACATTAATATTCAATCAGACTATAGCAAAAAAAAACCATCCCTTATATCCGGTTTTTCCCAATTTAAATTGGCCTTGTTTTAACTTTGAAATGGAATTGTGGACGTCCTGTTACCCACAGGAAGAAAATTTCTTCAAATTGTAATTCACTTAAACGTCCCTAATCTTAATTTCTTTAAAAACTAGGCCTTATTTTGAAAAATCTGTCATTAAACAGGCCTTATTTCAGACGGAAAATGTCTCATCTATTTAAGGCTCTAAAACTTCCCGGTTTAAATTCCCGGCAAACTATCCCGATACATCAATGTTTCTTTTTTTGAGAACGTGGAGAAAGATTCAAACATTAATATTCAATCAGACTATAGCAAAAGGAAACATTCCTTATATCCTGTTTTTCCCAATTTAAATTGGCCTTGTTTTAACTTTGAAATGGAATTGTGGACGTCCAGTTACCCACAGGAAGAAAATTTCTTCAAATTGTAATTCACTTAAACGTCCCTATTCTTAATTTCTTGAGAAAACTAGGCCTTATTTTGAAAAATCGGCCATTGAACTGGCCTTATTTCAGACGGAAAATGTCACACCATTTTACGGCTCTAAACCTTCCCGGTTTAAATTCCCGGCAAACTATCCCGACAAATTAATGTTTCTTTTTTTTAAAAACGTGGAGAAAGATTCAAACATTAATATTCAATCATACTATAGCAAAAGAAAACATCCCTTATATCCGGTTTTTCCCAATTTAAATTGTCCTAGTTTTAACTTTGACATGGAATTGTGGACGTCCTGTTACCCACAGGAAGAAAATTTCTCCAAATTGTAATTCACTTAAACGTCCCTAATCTTAATTTCTTGAGAAAACTAGGCCTTATTTTAAAAAATCGGCCATTAAACTGGCCTTATTTCAGACGGAAAATGTCACATCAATTTACGGCTCTAAAACTTCCCGGTTTAAATTCCCGGCAAACTATCCCGATAAATTAATGTTTCTTTTTTTGAGAACGTGGAGAAAGATTCAAACATTAATATTCAATCAGATTATAGCAAAAGAAAACATCCCTTATATCCGGTTTTTCCCAATTTAAATTGGCCTTGTTTTAGCTTTGAAATGGAATTGTGGACGTCCTGTTTCCCACAGGAAGAAAATTTCTTCAAATTGTAATTCACTTAAACGTCCCTTAACTTAATTTCTTGAGAAAACTAAGCCTTATTTTGAAAAATCGGCCATTAAACTGGCCTTATTTCAGACGGAAAATGTCACATCAATTTACGGCTCTAAAACCTCCAGGTTTAAATTCCTGGCAAACTATCCTGATACATAAATGTTTCTTTTTTTGAGAACTTGGAGAAAGATTCAAACATTAATATTCAATCAGACTATAGCAAAAAAAAACATCCCTTATATCCGGTTTTTCCCAATTTCAATTGGCCTTGTTTCAGCTTTGAAATGGAATTGTGGACGTCCTGTTCCCCACAGGAAGAAAATTTCTTCAAATTGTAATTCAATAAAACGTCCCTTATCTTAATTTCTTGAGAAAAAAAAGTCTTAATTTGAAAAATCGGCCTTTAAACTGGACTTATTTCAGGCGGAAAATGTCACATCAATTTACGGCTCTAAAACTTCCAGGTTTAAATTCCTGGCAAACTATCCCGATACATTAATGTTTCTTTTTTTTAGAACGTGGAGAAAGATTCAAACATTAATATTCAATCAGACTATAGCAAAAAAAATCCATCCCTTACATCCGGTTTTTCCCAATTTAAATTGGCCTTGTTTTAGCTTTGAAATGGAATTGTGGACGTCCTGTTACCCACAGGAAGAAAATTTCTTCAAATTGTAATTCACTTAAACGTCCCTAATCTTAATTTCTTGAGAAAACTAGGCCTTATTTTGAAAAATCTGTCATTAATCAGGCCTTATTTCAGACGGAAAATGTCACATTAATTTACGGCTCTAAAACTACCAGGTTTAAACTCCTGGCAAACTATCCCGATACATTAATGTTTCTTTTTTTGAGAACTTGGAGAAAGATTCAAACATTAATATTCAATCAGACTATAGCAAAAGAAAACATCCCTTATATCCGGTTTTTTCCAATTTAAATTGTCCTTGTTTTAGCTTTAAAATGGAATTGTGGACGTCCTGTTACCCACAGGAAGAAAATTTCTTCCGATTGTAATTCAATAAAACGTCAACAATCTTAATTTATTGGAAAAACTAGGCCTTATTTTGAAAAATCTGTCATTAAACTGGCCTTATTTCAGACGGAAAATGTCACATCAATTTACGGCTCTAAAACTTCCCGGTTTAAATTCCCGGCAAACTATCCCGACAAATTAATGTTTCTTTTTTTGAGAACGTGGAGAAAGATTCAAACATTAATATTCAATCAGACTATAGCAAAAGAAAACATCCCTTATATCCGGTTTTTCCCAATTAAAATTGGCCTTGTTTTAGCTTTGAAATGGAATTGTGGACGTCCTGTTACCCATAGGAAGAAAATTTCTACCGATTGAAATTCAATAAAACTTCCCTTATCTTAATTTTTTGAGAAAAATAAGTCTTAATTTGAAAAATCGGCCATTAAACTGGCCTTATTTCAGACCGAAAATGTCACACCATTTTACGGCTCTAAACCTTCCCGGTTTAAATTCCCGGCAAACTATCCCGACAAATTAATGTTTCTTTTTTTGAGAACGTGGAAAAAGATTCAAACATTAATATTCAATCATACTATAGCAAAAGAAAACATCCCTTATATCCGGTTTTTCCCAATTTAAATTGTCCTAGTTTTAACTTTGACATGGAATTGTGGACGTCCTGTTACCCACAGGAAGAAAATTTCTCCAAATTGTAATTCACTTAAACGTCCCTAATCTTAATTTCTTGAGAAAACTAGGCCTTATTTAAAAAATCAGCCATTAAACTGGCCTTATTTCAGACGGAAAATGTCACATCAATTTACGGCTCTAAAACTTCCCGGTTTAAATTCCCGGCAAACTATCCCGATAAATTAATGTTTCTTTTTTTGAGAACGTGGAGAAAGATTCAAACATTAATATTCAATCAGATTATAGCAAAAGAAAACATCCCTTATATCCGGTTTTTCCCAATTTAAATTGGCCTTGTTTTAGCTTTGAAATGGAATTGTGGACGTCCTGTTTCCCACAGGAAGAAAATTTCTTCAAATTGTAATTCACTTAAACGTCCCTTAACTTAATTTCTTGAGAAAACTAAGCCTTATTTAGAAAAATCGGCCATTAAACTGGCCTTATTTCAGACGGAAAATGTCACATCAATTTACGGCTCTAAAACCTCCAGGTTTAAATTCCTGGCAAACTATCCTGATACATTAATGTTTCTTTTTTTGAGAACTTGGAGAAAGATTCAAACATTAATATTCAATCAGACTATAGCAAAAAAAAACATCCCTTATATCCGGTTTTTCCCAATTTCAATTGGCCTTGTTTCAGCTTTGAAATGGAATTGTGGACGTCCTGTTCCCCACAGGAAGAAAATTTCTTCAAATTGTAATTCAATAAAACGTCCCTTATCTTAATTTCTTGAGAAAAAAAAGTCTTAATTTGAAAAATCGGCCTTTAAACTGGACTTATTTCAGGCGGAAAATGTCACATCAATTTACGGCTCTAAAACTTCCAGGTTTAAATTCCTGGCAAACTATCCCGATACATTAATGTTTCTTTTTTTTAGAACGTGGAGAAAGATTCAAACATTAATATTCAATCAGACTATAGCAAAAAAAATCCATCCCTTACATCCGGTTTTTCCCAATTTAAATTGGCCTTGTTTTAGCTTTGAAATGGAATTGTGGACGTCCTGTTACCCACAGGAAGAAAATTTCTTCAAATTGTAATTCACTTAAACGTCCCTAATCTTAATTTCTTGAGAAAACTAGGCCTTATTTTGAAAAATCTGTCATTAAACAGGCCTTATTTCAGACGGAAAATGTCACATTAATTTACGGCTCTAAAACTACCAGGTTTAAACTCCTGGCAAACTATCCCGATACATTAATGTTTCTTTTTTTGAGAACTTGGAGAAAGATTCAAACATTAATATTCAATCAGACTATAGCAAAAAAAACCATCCCTTAAATCCGGTTTTTCCCAACTTAAATTGGCCTTGTTTAAACTTTTGAAATGGAATTGTGGACGTCCTGTTACCCACAGGAAGAAAATTTCTTCAAATTGTAATTCACTTAAACGTCCCTGATCTTAATTTCTTGAGAAAACTAGGCCTTATTTTGAAAAATCTGTCATTAAACAGGCCTTATTTAAGACGGAAAATGTCATATCCATTTACGGCTCTAAAACTTCCCGGTTTAAACTCCCGGCAAACTATCCCGATACATTAATGTTTCTTTTTTTGAGAGCTTGGAGAAAGATTCAAGCATTAATATTCAATTAAACTATAGCAAAAGAAACCATTCCTTATATCCGGTTTTTTCCAATTTAAATTGTCCTTGTTTTAGCTTTAAAATGGAGTTGTGGACGTCCTGTTACCCACAGGAAGAAAATTTCTTCAAATTGTAATTCACTTAAACGTCCCTAATCTTAATTTCTTGAGAAAACTAGGCCTTATTTTGAAAAATCGGCCATTAAACTGGCCTTATTTCAGACGGAAAATGTCACATCAATTTACGGCTCTAAAACCTCCAGGTTTAAATTCCTGGCAAACTATCCTGATACATTAATGTTTCTTTTTTTGAGAACTTGGAGAAAGATTCAAACATTAATATTCAATCAGACTATAGCAAAAGAAAACATCCCTTTTATCCGGTTTTTTCCAATTTAAATTGTCCTTGTTTTAGCTTTAAAATGGAATTGTGGACGTCCTGTTACCCACAGGAAGAAAATTTCTTCCGATTGTAATTCAATAAAACGTCAACAATCTTAATTTATTGGAAAAACTAGGCCTTATTTTGAAAAATCTGTCATTAAACTGGCCTTATTTCAGACGGAAAATGTCACATCTTTTTAAGGCTCTAAAACTTCCCGGTTTAAATTCCCGGCAAACTATCCCGACAAATTAATGTTTCTTTTTTTGAGAACGTGGAGAAAGATTCAAACATTAATATTCAATCAGAATATAGCAAAAGAAAACATCCCTTATATCCGGTTTTTTCCAATTTAAATTGTCCTTGTTTTAGCTTTAAAATGGAATTGTGGACGTCCTGTTACCCACAGGAAGAAAATTTCTTCCGATTGTAATTCAATAAAACGTCAACAATCTTAATTTATTGGAAAAACTAGGCCTTATTTTGAAAAATCTGTCATTAAACTGGCCTTATTTCAGACGGAAAATGTCACATCAATTTACGGCTCTAAAACTTCCCGGTTTAAATTTCCGGCAAACTATCCCGATAATTTAATGTTTCTTTTTTTGAAAACGTGGAGAAAGATTCAAACATTAATATTCAATCATACTATAGCAAAAGAAAACATCCCTTATATCTGGTTTTTCCCAATTTAAATTGTCCTTGTTTTAACTTTGAAATGGAATTGTGGACGTCCTGTTACCCACAGGAAGAAAATTTCTTCAAATTGTAATTCACTTAAACGTCCCCAATCTTAATGTCTTGAGAAAACTAAGCCTTATATTGAAAAATCGGCCATTAAACTAGCTTTATTTCAGACGGAAAATGTCACATCAATTTACGGCTCTAAAACTTCCAGGTTTAAATTCCTGGCAAACTATCCCGACAAATTAATGTTTCTTTTTTTGAGAACGTGGAGAAAGATTCAAACATTAATATTCAATCAGACTATAGCAAAAGAAAACATCCCTTATATCCGGTTTTTCCCAATTAAAATTGGCCTTGTTTTAGCTTTGAAATGGAATTGTGGACGTCCTGTTACCCACAGGAAGAAAATTTCTTCCGATTGTAATTCAATAAAACGTCAACAATCTTAATTTATTGGAAAAACTAGGCCTTATTTTGAAAAATCTGTCATTAAACTGGCCTTATTTCAGACGGAAAATGTCACATCAATTTACGGCTCTAAAACTTCCCGGTTTAAATTCCCGGCAAACTATCCCGACAAATTAATGTTTCTTTTTTTGAGAACGTGGAGAAAGATTCAAACATTAATATTCAATCAGAATATAGCAAAAGAAAACATCCCTTATATCCGGTTTTTTCCAATTTAAATTGTCCTTGTTTTAGCTTTAAAATGGAATTGTGGACGTCCTGTTACCCACAGGAAGAAAATTTCTTCCGATTGTAATTCAATAAAACGTCAACAATCTTAATTTATTGGAAAAACTAGGCCTTATTTTGAAAAATCTGTCATTAAACTGGCCTTATTTCAGACGGAAAATGTCACATCAATTTACGGCTCTAAAACTTCCCGGTTTAAATTTCCGGCAAACTATCCCGATAATTTAATGTTTCTTTTTTTGAAAACGTGGAGAAAGATTCAAACATTAATATTCAATCATACTATAGCAAAAGAAAACATCCCTTATATCTGGTTTTTCCCAATTTAAATTGTCCTTGTTTTAACTTTGAAATGGAATTGTGGACGTCCTGTTACCCACAGGAAGAAAATTTCTTCAAATTGTAATTCACTTAAACGTCCCCAATCTTAATTTCTTGAGAAAACTAAGCCTTATATTGAAAAATCGGCCATTAAACTAGCTTTATTTCAGACCGAAAATGTCACACCATTTTACGGCTCTAAACCTTCCCGGTTTAAATTCCCGGCAAACTATCCCGACAAATTAATGTTTCTTTTTTTGAGAACGTGGAAAAAGATTCAAACATTAATATTCAATCAGAATATAGCAAAAGAAAACATCCCTTATATCCGGTTTTTTCCAATTTAAATTGTCCTTGTTTTAGCTTTAAAATGGAATTGTGGACGTCCTGTTACCCACAGGAAGAAAATTTCTTCCGATTGTAATTCAATAAAACGTCAACAATCTTAATTTATTGGAAAAACTAGGCCTTATTTTGAAAAATCTGTCATTAAACTGGCCTTATTTCAGACGGAAAATGTCACATCAATTTACGGCTCTAAAACTTCCCGGTTTAAATTCCCGGCAAACTATCCCGACAAATTAATGTTTCTTTTTTTGAGAACGTGGAGAAAGATTCAAACATTAATATTCAATCAGACAATAGCAAAAAAAAACCATCCCTTATATCCGGTTTTTCCCAATTTAAATAGGCATTGTTTTAGCTTTGAAATGGAATTGTGGACGTCCTCTTACCCACAGGAAGAAAATTTCTTCAAATTGTAATTCACTTTAACGTCCCTTATCTTAATTTCTTGAGAAAACTAGGTCTTATTTTGAAAAATCTGTCATTAAACAGGCCTTATTTCAGACGGATAATGTCTCATCTTTTTAAGGCTCTAAAACTTCCCGGTTTAAATTTCCGGCAAACTATCCCGATAATTTAATGTTTCTTTTTTTGAAAACGTGGAGAAAGATTCAAACATTAATATTCAATCATACTATAGCAAAAGAAAACATCCCTTATATCTGGTTTTTCCCAATTTAAATTGTCCTTGTTTTAACTTTGAAATGGAATTGTGGACGTCCTGTTACCCACAGGAAGAAAATTTCTTCAAATTGTAATTCACTTAAACGTCCCCAATCTTAATTTCTTGAGAAAACTAAGCCTTATATTGAAAAATCGGCCATTAAACTAGCTTTATTTCAGACGGAAAATGTCACATCAATTTACGGCTCTAAAACTTCCAGGTTTAAATTCCTGGCAAACTATCCCGATACATTAATGTTTCTTTTTTTGAGAACGTGGAGAAAAATTCAAACATTAATATTCAATCAGACTATAGCAAAAGAAAACATCCCTTATATCCGGTTTTTCCCAATTAAAATTGGCCTTGTTTTAGCTTTGAAATGGAATTGTGGACGTCCTGTTACCCATAGGAAGAAAATTTCTACCGATTGAAATTCAATAAAACTTCCCTTATCTTAATTTTTTGAGAAAAATAAGTCTTAATTTGAAAAATCGGCCATTAAACTGGCCTTATTTTAGACCGAAAATGTCACACCATTTTACGGCTCTAAACCTTCCCGGTTTAAATTCCCGGCAAACTATCCCGACAAATTAATGTTTCTTTTTTTGAGAACGTGGAAAAAGATTCAAACATTAATATTCAATCATACTATAGCAAAAGAAAACATCCCTTATATCCGGTTTTTCCCAATTTAAATTGTCCTAGTTTTAACTTTGACATGGAATTGTGGACGTCCTGTTACCCACAGGAAGAAAATTTCTCCAAATTGTAATTCACTTAAACGTCCCTAATCTTAATTTCTTGAGAAAACTAGGCCTTATTTTAAAAAATCGGCCATTAAACTGGCCTTATTTCAGACGGAAAATGTCACATCAATTTACGGCTCTAAAACTTCCCGGTTTAAATTCCCGGCAAACAATCCCGATAAATTAATGTTTCTTTTTTTGAGAACGTGGAGAAAGATTCAAACATTAATATTCAATCAGACTATAGCAAAAGAAAACATCCCTTATATCCGGTTTTTCCCAATTTAAATTGGCCTTGTTTTAGCTTTGAAATGGAATTGTGGACGTCCTGTTACCCACAGGAAGAAAATTTCTTCAAATTGTAATTCACTTAAACGTCCCTTAACTTAATTTCTTGAGAAAACTAGGCCTTATTTTGAAAAATCGGCCATTAAACTGGCCTTATTTCAGACGGAAAATGTCACATTAATTTACGGCTCTAAAACTTCCCGGTTTAAATTCCCGGCAAACAATCCCGATAAATTAATGTTTCTTTTTTTGAGAACGTGGAGAAAGATTCAAACATTAATATTCAATCAGACTATAGCAAAAGAAAACATCCCTTATATCCGGTTTTTCCCAATTAAAATTGGCCTTGTTTTAGCTTTGAAATGGAATTGGGGACGTCCTGTTACCCATAGGAAGAAAATTTCTACCGATTGAAATTCAATAAAACTTCCCTTATCTTAATTTTTTGAGAAAAATAAGTCTTAATTTGAAAAATCGGCCATTAAACTGGCCTTATTTCAGACCGAAAATGTCACACCATTTTACGGCTCTAAACCTTCCCGGTTTAAATTCCCGGCAAACTATCCCGACAAATTAATGTTTCTTTTTTTGAGAACGTGGAAAAAGATTCAAACATTAATATTCAATCATACTATAGCAAAAGAAAACATCCCTTATATCCGGTTTTTCCCAATTTAAATTGTCCTAGTTTTAACTTTGACATGGAATTGTGGACGTCCTGTTACCCACAGGAAGAAAATTTCTCCAAATTGTAATTCACTTAAACGTCCCTAATCTTAATCTCTTGAGAAAACTAGGCCTTATTTTAAAAAATCGGCCATTAAACTGGCCTTATTTCAGACGGAAAATGTCACATCAATTTACGGCTCTAAAACTTCCCGGTTTAAATTCCCGGCAAACTATCCCGATAAATTAATGTTTCTTTTTTTGAGAACGTGGAGAAAGATTCAAACATTAATATTCAATCAGACTATAGCAAAAGAAAACATCCCTTATATCCGGTTTTTCCCAATTTAAATTGGCCTTGTTTTAGCTTTGAAATGGAATTGTGGACGTCCTGTTACCCACAGGAAGAAAATTTCTTCAAATTGTAATTCACTTAAACGTCCCTTAACTTAATTTCTTGAGAAAACTAGGCCTTATTTTGAAAAATCGGCCATTAAACTGGCCTTATTTCAGACGGAAAATGTCACATCAATTTACGGCTCTAAAACTTCCGGTTTAAATTCCCGGCAAACTATCTCGATACATTAATGTTTCTTTTTTTGAGAGCTTGGAAAAAGATTCAAGCATTAATATTCAATTAAACTATAGCAAAAGAAAACATCCCTTATATCTGGTTTTTCCCAATTTAAATTGTCCTTGTTTTAACTTTGAAATGGAATTGTGGACGTCCTGTTACCCACAGGAAGAAAATTTCTTCAAATTGTAATTCACTTAAACGTCCCCAATCTTAATTTCTTGAGAAAACTAAGCCTTATATTGAAAAATCGGCCATTAAACTAGCTTTATTTCAGACGGAAAATGTCACATCAATTTACGGCTCTAAAACTTCCAGGTTTAAATTCCTGGCAAACTATCCCGATACATTAATGTTTCTTTTTTTGAGAACGTGGAGAAAAATTCAAACATTAATATTCAATCAGACTATAGCAAAAGAAAACATCCCTTATATCCGGTTTTTCCCAATTAAAATTGGCCTTGTTTTAGCTTTGAAATGGAATTGTGGACGTCCTGTTACCCATAGGAAGAAAATTTCTACCGATTAAAATTCAATAAAACTTCCCTTATCTTAATTTTTTGAGAAAAATAAGTCTTAATTTGAAAAATCGGCCATTAAACTGGCCTTATTTCAGACCGAAAATGTCACACCATTTTACGGCTCTAAACCTTCCCGGTTTAAATTCCCGGCAAACTATCCCGACAAATTAATGTTTCTTTTTTTGAGAACGTGGAAAAAGATTCAAACATTAATATTCAATCATACTATAGCAAAAGAAAACATCCCTTATATCCGGTTTTTCCCAATTTAAATTGTCCTAGTTTTAACTTTGACATGGAATTGTGGACGTCCTGTTACCCACAGGAAGAAAATTTCTCCAAATTGTAATTCACTTAAACGTCCCTAATCTTAATCTCTTGAGAAAACTAGGCCTTATTTTAAAAAATCGGCCATTAAACTGGCCTTATTTCAGACGGAAAATGTCACATTAATTTACGGCTCTAAAACCTCCAGGTTTAAATTCCTGGCAAACTATCCTGATACATTAATGTTTCTTTTTTTGAGAACTTGGAGAAAGATTCAAACATTAATATTCAATCAGACTATAGCAAAAAAAACATCCCTTATATCCGGTTTTTTCCAATTTAAATTGTCCTTGTTTCAGCTTTGAAATGGAATTGTGGACGTCCTGTTCCCCACAGGAAGAAAATTTCTTCAAATTGTAATTCAATTAAACGTATCTTATCTTAATTTCTTGAGAAAAAAAAGTCTTAATTTGAAAAATCGGCCTTTAAACTGGACTTATTTCAGGCGGAAAATGTCACATCAATTTACGGCTCTAAAACTTCCAGGTTTAAATTCCTGGCAAACTATCCCGATACATTAATGTTTCTTTTTTTTAGAACGTGGAGAAAGATTCAAACATTAATATTCAATCAGACTATAGCAAAAAAAAACCATCCCTTACATCCGGTTTTTCCCAATTTAAATTGGCCTTGTTTTAGCTTTGAAATGGAATTGTGGACGTCCTGTTACCCACAGGAAGAAAATTTCTACCGATTGAAATTCAATAAAACGTCCCTTATCTTAATTTCTTGAGAAAAAAAAGTCTTAATTTGAAAAATCGGCCATTAAACTGGACTTATTTCAGACGGAAAATGTCACATCAATTTACGGCTCTAAAACTTCCAGGATTAAATTCCTGGCAAACTATCCCGGTACATTAATGTTTCTTTTTTTGAGAACTTAGAGAAAGATTAAAGCATTAATATTCAATTAGACTATAGCAAAAGAAAACATCCCTTATATCCGGTTTTCCCAATTTAAATTGGCCTTGTTTTAGATTTGAAATGGAATTGTGGTCGTCCTGTTACCCACAGGAAGAAAATTTCTTCAAATTGTAATTCACTTAAACGTCCCTTATCTTAATTTCTTGAGAAAACTAAGCCTTATTTTGAAAAATCGGCCATTAAACTGGCCTTATTTCAGACGGAAAATGTCACATCAATTCACGGCTCTAAAACCTCCAGGTATAAATTCCTGGCAAACTATCCCGGTACATTAATGTTTCTTTTTTTGAGAACTTGGAGAAAGATTCAAACATTAATATTCAATCAGACTATAGCAAAAAAAAACCATCCCATATATCCGGTTTTTCCCTATTTAAATTGGCCTTGTTTTAGCTTTGAAATGGAATTGTGGACGTCCTGTTACCCACAGGAAGAAAATTTCTTCAAATTGTTATTTATTAGATAGCCTTAAATCTACAAACATTGATATAACAAGGCCTAAATTCATTTTCTGAATTATTTCTTTTTTCAAACAATTCTAATTTGTTGGCAGTTCGAATTGTTTAGAATTTTGAATTAAGACAACGCCACAATGTGTTTCGAATTTAGTTGGAAGCTATGAGTACATCCACCTGACTCACAGGTGGCACTAAAAACTTAAGGTGGTTAAGTGACATTACATGTCAAGAGTTCACACGTTCTAGCATAGATGGAAAGACAGCAGATGTCAATTTGACAACTAACTTTTGATAGTATTTCAAATTTTAATTGTATATAATATTAAAATTTAATTGTATTTCTTCACATTGTAAATCACTAAAAAGCCTTAAATCTACAAACGTTGAGAAAACAAGGCCTTATATTGAAAAAGCACCCTTTTAAACGGCCTAATTTCTGACGGAAAATGTCACATCAATTTACGGCTCTAAAACTTCCCGGTTTAAATTCCCGGCAAACTATCCCGATACAATTATGTTTCTTTTTTTGAGAACGTGGGAAAAGATTCAAACTTTAATATTCAATCAGACTATAGCAAAAGAAAACATCCCTTATATCCTGTTTTTCCCAATTTAAATTGGCCTTGTTTAAACTTTGAAATGGAATTGTGGACGTCCTGTTACCCACAGGAAGAAAATTTCTTCAAATTGTAATTCACTTAAACGTCCCTAATCTTAATTTCTTGAAAAAACTAGGCCTTATTTTGAAAAATTTGTCATTAAATAGGCCTTATTTCAGACGGAAAATGTCACATCTATTTAAGGCTCTAAAACTTCCCGGTTTAAATTCCCGGCAAACTATCCCGATACATTTATGTTTCTTTTTTTGAGAACGTGGGAAAAGATTCAAACATTAATATTCAATCAGACTATAGCAAAAGAAAACATCCCTTATATCCTGTTTTTCCCAATTTAAATTGGCCTTGTTTTAACTTTGAAATGGAATTGTGGACGTCCAGTTACCCACAGGAAGAAAATTTCTTCAAATTGTAATTCACTTAAACGTCCCTAATCTTAATTTCTTGAGAAAACTAGGCCTTATTTTGAAAAATCTGTCATTAAACAGGCCTTATTTCAGACGGAAAATGTCTCATCTATTTAAGGCTCTAAAACTTCCCGGTTTAAATTCCCGGCAAACTATCCCGATACATCAATGTTTCTTTTTTTGAGAACGAAGAAAAAGATTCAAACATTAATATTCAATCAGACTATAGCAAAAGAAAACATCCCTTATATCCGGTTTTTCCCAATTTAAATTGGCCTTGTTTTAGCTTTGAAATGGAATTGTGGACGTCCTGTTACCCACAGGAAGAAAATTTCTACCGACTGAAATTCAATAAAACGTCCCTTATCTTAATTTCTTGAGAAAAATAAGTCTTAATTTGAAAAATCGGCCATTAAACTGGCCTTATTTCCGACGGAAAATGTCACATAATTTACGGCTCTAAAACCTCTAGGTTTAAATTCCTTGCAAACTATCCTGATACATTAATGTTTCTTTTTTTGAGAACGTGGAGAAAGATTCAAACATTAATATTCAATCAGACTATAGCAAAAGGAAACATTCCTTATATCCTGTTTTTCCCAATTTAAATTGGCCTTGTTTTAACTTTGAAATGGAATTGTGGACGTCCTGTACCCACAGGAAGAAAATTTCTTCCGATTGTAATTCAATAAAACGTCAACAATCTTAATTTATTGGAAAAACTAGGCCTTATTTTGAAAAATCTGTCATTAAACAGGCCTTATTTCAGACGGAAAATGTCACATCTATTTAAGGCTCTAAAACTTCCCGGTTTAAATTCCCGGCAAACTATCCCGATACATTAATGTTTCTTTTTTTGAGAACGTGGAGAAAGATTCAAACATTAATATTCAATCAGACTATAGCTAAAAAAAACCATCCCTTATATCCGGTTATTCCCAATTTAAATTGGCATTGTTTTAGCTTTGAAATGGAATTGTGGACGTCCTGTTACCCACAGGAAGAAAATTTCTTCAAATTGTAATTCACTTAAACGTCCCTAATCTTAATTTCTTGAGAAAACTAGGCCTTATTTTGAAAAATCTGTCATTAAACAGGCCTTATTTCAGACGGAAAATGTCTCATCTATTTAAGGCTCTAAAACTTCCCGGTTTAAATTTCCGGCAAACTATCCCGATACATTAATGTTTCTTTTTTTGAGAACGTGGAAAAAGATTCAAACATTAATATTCAATCAGACTATAGCAAAAAAAAACCATCCCTTATATCCGGTTTTTCCCAATTTAAATTGGCCTTGTTTAAACTTTTGAAATGGAATTGTGGACGTCCTGTTACCCACAGGAAGAAAATTTCTTCAAATTGTAATTCACTTAAACGTCCCTAATCTTAATTTCTTGAGAAAACTAGGCCTTATTTTGAAAAATCTGTCATTAAACAGGCCTTATTTCAGACGGAAAATGTCACATTAATTTACGGCTCTAAAACCTCCAGGTTTAAATTCCTGGCAAACTATCCTGATACATTAATGTTTCTTTTTTTGAGAGCTTGGAGAAAGATTCAAACATTAATATTCAATCAGACTATAGCAAAAGAAAACATCCCTTATATCCGGTTTTTTCCAATTTAAATTGTCCTTGTTTTAGCTTTAAAATGGAGTTGTGGACGTCCTGTTACCCACAGGAAGAAAATTTCTTCAAATTGTAATTCACTTAAACGTCCCTAATCTTAATTTCTTGAGAAAACTAGGCCTTATTTTGAAAAATCGGCCATTAAACTGGCCTTATTTCAGACGGAAAATGTCACATCAATTTACGGCTCTAAAACTTCCGGTTTAAATTCCCGGCAAACTATCTCGATACATTAATGTTTCTTTTTTTGAGAGCTTGGAAAAAGATTCAAGCATTAATATTCAATTAAACTATAGCAAAAGAAACCATCCCTTATATCCGGTTTTTTCCAATTTAAATTGTCCTTGTTTTAGCTTTAAAATGGAGTTGTGGACGTCCTGTTACCCACAGGAAGAAAATTTCTTCCGATTGTAATTCACTTAAACGTCCCCAATCTTAATTTCTTGAGAAAACTAGGCCTTATTTTGAAAAATCGGCCATTAAACTGGCCTTATTTCAGACGGAAAATGTCATATCAATTTACGGCTCTTAAACTTCCCGGTTAAAATTCCCGGCAAACTATCCCGATAAATTAATGTTTCAATTTTTGAGAACGTGGAGAAAGATTCAAACATTAATATTCAATCAGACTATAGCAAAAGAAAACATCCCTTATATCCGGTTTTTCCCAATTTAAATTGGCCTTGTATTAGCTTTGAAATGGAATTGTGGACGTCCTGTTACCCACAGGAAGAAAATTTCTTCAAATTGTAATTCACTTAAACGTCCCTAATCTTAATTTCTTGAGAAAATTAGGCCTTATTTTGAAAAATCGGCCATTAAACTGGCCTTATTTCAGACGGAAAATGTCACATCAATTTACGGCTCTAAAACTTCCCGGTTTAAATTCCCGGCAAACTATCCCGACAAATTAATGTTTCTTTTTTTGAGAACGTGGAGAAAGATTCAAACATTAATATTCAATCAGACTATAGCAAAAAAAAACCATCCCTTATATCCGGTTTTTCCCAATTTAAATTGGCCTTGTTTTAATTTTGAAATGGAATTGTGGACGTCCTGTTACCCACAGGAAGAAAATTTCTTCAAATTGTAATTCACTTAAACGTCCCTAATCTTAATTTCTTGAGAAAACTAGGCCTTATTTTGAAAAACCGGCCATTAAACTGGCCTTATTTCAGACGGAAAATGTCACATCAATTTACGGCTCTAAAACTTCCCGGTTTAAATTCCCGGCAAACTATCCCGACAAATTAATGTTTCTTTTTTTGAGAACGTGGAGAAAGATTCAAACATTAATATTCAATCAGACTATAGCAAAAAAAAACCATCCCTTATATCCGGTTTTTCCCAATTTAAATTGGCCTTGTTTTAATTTTGAAATGGAATTGTGGACGTCCTGTTACCCACAGGAAGAAAATTTCTTCCGATTGTAATTCACTTAAACGTCCCCAATCTTAATTTCTTGAGAAAACTAGGCCATATTTTGAAAAATCGGCCATTAAACTGGCCTTATTTCAGACGGAAATTGTCATATCAATTTACGGCTCTTAAACTTCCCGGTTTAAATTCCCGGCAAACTATCCCGATACATTAATGTTACTTTTTTTGAGAACTTGGAGAAAGATTCAAACATTAATATTCAATCAGACTATAGCAAAAAAAAACCATCCCTTATATCCGGTGTTTGCTAATTTAAATTGGCCTTGTTTAAACTTTGAAATGGAATTGTGGACGTCCTGTTACCCACAGGAAGAAAATTTCTTCCGATTGTAATTCAATAAAACGTCAACAATCTTAATTTATTGGAAAAACTAGGCCTTATTTTGAAAAATCTGTCATTAAACAGGCCTTATTTCAGACGGAAAATGTCACATCTATTTAAGGCTCTAAAACTTCCCGGTTTAAATTCCCGGCAAACTATCCCGATACATTTATGTTTCTTTTTTTGAGAACGTGGGAAAAGATTCAAACATTAATATTCAATCAGACTATAGCAAAAGAAAACATCCCTTATATCCTGTTTTTCCCAATTTAAATTGGCCTTGTTTAAACTTTGAAATGGAATTGTGGACGTCCTGTTACCCACAGGAAGAAAATTTCTTCAAATTGTAATTCACTTAAACGTCCCTAATCTTAATTTCTTGAGAAAACTAGGCCTTATTTTGAAAAATCGGCCATTAAACTGGCCTTATTTCAGACGGAAAATGTCACATCAATTTACGGCTCTAAAACTTCCGGTTTAAATTCCCGGCAAACTATCTCGATACATTAATGTTTCTTTTTTTGAGAGCTTGGAAAAAGATTCAAGCATTAATATTCAATTAAACTATAGCAAAAGAAACCATCCCTTATATCCGGTTTTTTCCAATTTAAATTGTCCTTGTTTTAGCCTTAAAATGGAGTTGTGGACGTCCTGTTACCCACAGGAAGAAAATTTCTTCCGATTGTAATTCACTTAAACGTCCCCAATCTTAATTTCTTGAGAAAACTAGGCCTTATTTTGAAAAATCGGCCATTAAACTGGCCTTATTTCAGACGGAAAATGTCATATCAATTTACGGCTCTTAAACTTCCCGGTTTAAATTCCCGGCAAACTATCCCGATAAATTAATGTTTCTTTTTTTGAGAACGTGGAGAAAGATTCAAACATTAATATTCAATCAGACTATAGCAAAAGAAAACATCCCTTATATCCGGTTTTTCCCAATTTAAATTGGCCTTGTATTAGCTTTGAAATGGAATTGTGGACGTCCTGTTACCCACAGGAAGAAAATTTCTTCAAATTGTAATTCACTTAAACGTCCCTAATCTTAATTTCTTGAGAAAACTAGGCCTTATTTTGAAAAATCGGCCATTAAACTGGCCTTATTTCAGACGGAAAATGTCACATCAATTTACGGCTCTAAAACTTCCCGGTTTAAATTCCCGGCAAACTATCCCGATAAATTATTGTTTCTTTTTTTGAGAACGTGGAGAAAGATTCAAACATTAATATTCAATCAGACTATAGCAAAAGAAAACATCCCTTATATCCGGTTTTTCCCAATTTAAATTGGCCTTGTTTAAACTTTTGAAATGGAATTGTGGACGTCCTGTTACCCACAGGAAGAAAATTTCTTGAAATTGTAATTCACTTAAACGTCCCTAATCTTAATTTCTTGAGAAAACTAGGCCTTATTTTGAAAAATCTGTCATTAAACAGGTCTTATTTAAGACGGAAAATGTCACATCAATTTACGGCTCTAAAACTTCCCGGTTTAAATTCCCGGCAAACTATCCCGACAAATAAATGTTTCTTTTTTTGAGAACGTGGAGAAAGATTCAAACATTAATATTCAATCAGACTATAGCAAAAAAAAGCCATCCCTTATATCCGGTTTTTCCCAATTTAAATTGGCCTTGTTTTAATTTTGAAATGTAATTGTGGACGTCCTGTTACCCACAGGAAGAAAATTTCTTCAAATTGTAATTCACTTAAACGTCCCTAATCTTAATTTCTTGAGAAAACTAGGCCTTATTTTGAAAAATCGGCCATTAAACTAGCCTTATTTCAGACGGAAAATGTCACATCAATTTACGGCTCTAAAACTTCCCGGTTTAAATTCCCGGCAAACTATCCCGACAAATTAATGTTTCTTTTTTTGAGAACGTGGAGAAAGATTCAAACATTAATATTCAATCAGACTATAGCAAAAAAAAGCCATCCCTTATATCCGGTTTTTCCCAATTTAAATTGGCCTTGTTTTAATTTTGAAATGGAATTGTGGACGTCCTGTTACCCACAGGAAGAAAATTTCTTCAAATTGTAATTCACTTAAACGTCCCTAATCTTAATTTCTTGAGAAAACTATGCCTTATTTTGAAAAATCTGTCATTAAACAGGCCTTATTTCAGACGGAAAATGTCACATCTATTTAAGGCTCTAAAACTTCCCGGTTTAAATTCCCGGCCAACTATCCCGATACATAAATGTTTCTTTTTTTGAGAACGTGGGGAATGATTCAAACATTAATATTCAATCAGACTATAGCAAAAGAAAACATCCCTTATATCCTGTTTTTCCCAATTTAAATTGGCCATGTTTTAGCTTTGAAATGGAATTGTGGACGTCCTGTTACCCACAGGAAGAAAATTTCTACCGACTGAAATTCAATAAAACGTCCCTTATCTTAATTTCTTGAGAAAAATAAGTCTTAATTTGAAAAATCGGCCATTAAACTGGCCTTATTTCCGACGGAAAATGTCACATAATATACGGCTCTAAAACCTCTAGGTTTAAATTCCTTGCAAACTATCCTGATACATTAATGTTTCTTTTTTTGAGAACGTGGAGAAAGATTCAAACATTAATATTCAATCAGACTATAGCAAAAGAAAACATCCCTTATATCCGGTTTTTCCCAATTTAAATTGGCCTTGTTTAAACTTTGAAATGGAATTGTGGACGTCCTGTTACCCACAGGAAGAAAATTTCTTCAAATTGTAATTCACTTAAACGTCCCTAATCTTAATTTCTTGAAAAAACTAGGCCTTATTTTGAAAAATCTGTCATTAAACAGGCCTTATTTCAGACGGAAAATGTCACATCTATTTAAGGCTCTAAAACTTCCCGGTTTAAATTCCCGGCAAACTATCCCGATACATTTATGTTTCTTTTTTTGAGAACGTGGGAAAAGATTCAAACATTAATATTCAATCAGACTATAGCAAAAGAAAACATCCCTTATATCCTGTTTTTCCCAATTTAAATTGGCCTTGTTTTAACTTTGAAATGGAATTGTGGACGTCCAGTTACCCACAGGAAGAAAATCTCTTCAAATTGTAATTCACTTAAACGTCCCTTATCTTAATTTCTTGAGAAAACTAGGCCTTATTTTGAAAAATCTGTCATTAAACAGGCCTTATTTCAGACGGAAAATGTCTCATCTATTTAAGGCTCTAAAACTTCCCGGTTTAAATTCCCGGCAAACTATCCCGATGCATCAATGTTTCTTTTTTTGAGAACGAAGAAAAAGATTCAAACATTAATATTCAATCAGACTATAGCAAAAGAAAACATCCCTTATATCCGGTTTTTCCCAATTTAAATTGGCCATGTTTTAGCTTTGAAATGGAATTGTGGACGTCCTGTTACCCACAGGAAGAAAATTTCTACCGACTGAAATTCAATAAAACGTCCCTTATCTTAATTTCTTGAGAAAAATAAGTCTTAATTTGAAAAATCGGCCATTAAACTGGCCTTATTTCCGACGGAAAATGTCACATAATATACGGCTCTAAAACCTCTAGGTTTAAATTCCTTGCAAACTATCCTGATACATTAATGTTTCTTTTTTTGAGAACGTGGAGAAAGATTCAAACATTAATATTCAATCAGACTATAGCAAAAGAAAACATCCCTTATATCCGGTTTTTCCCAATTTAAATTGGCCTTGTTTAAACTTTGAAATGGAATTGTGGACGTCCTGTTACCCACAGGAAGAAAATTTCTTCAAATTGTAATTCACTTAAACGTCCCTAATCTTAATTTCTTGAAAAAACTAGGCCTTATTTTGAAAAATCTGTCATTAAACAGGCCTTATTTCAGACGGAAAATGTCACATCTATTTAAGGCTCTAAAACTTCCCGGTTTAAATTCCCGGCAAACTATCCCGATACATTTATGTTTCTTTTTTTGAGAACGTGGGAAAAGATTCAAACATTAATATTCAATCAGACTATAGCAAAAGAAAACATCCCTTATATCCTGTTTTTCCCAATTTAAATTGGCCATGTTTTAGCTTTGAAATGGAATTGTGGACGTCCTGTTACCCACAGGAAGAAAATTTCTACCGACTGAAATTCAATAAAACGTCCCTTATCTTAATTTCTTGAGAAAAATAAGTCTTAATTTGAAAAATCGGCCATTAAACTGGCCTTATTTCCGACGGAAAATGTCACATAATATACGGCTCTAAAACCTCTAGGTTTAAATTCCTTGCAAACTATCCTGATACATTAATGTTTCTTTTTTTGAGAACGTGGAGAAAGATTCAAACATTAATATTCAATCAGACTATAGCAAAAGAAAACATCCCTTATATCCGGTTTTTCCCAATTTAAATTGGCCTTGTTTAAACTTTGAAATGGAATTGTGGACGTCCTGTTACCCACAGGAAGAAAATTTCTTCAAATTGTAATTCACTTAAACGTCCCTAATCTTAATTTCTTGAAAAAACTAGGCCTTATTTTGAAAAATCTGTCATTAAACAGGCCTTATTTCAGACGGAAAATGTCACATCTATTTAAGGCTCTAAAACTTCCCGGTTTAAATTCCCGGCAAACTATCCCGATACATTTATGTTTCTTTTTTTGAGAACGTGGGAAAAGATTCAAACATTAATATTCAATCAGACTGTAGCAAAAGAAAACATCCCTTATATCCTGTTTTTCCCAATTTAAATTGGCCTTGTTTTAACTTTGAAATGGAATTGTGGACGTCCAGTTACCCACAGGAAGAAAATCTCTTCAAATTGTAATTCACTTAAACGTCCCTTATCTTAATTTCTTGAGAAAACTAGGCCTTATTTTGAAAAATCTGTCATTAAACAGGCCTTATTTCAGACGGAAAATGTCTCATCTATTTAAGGCTCTAAAACTTCCCGGTTTAAATTCCCGGCAAACTATCCCGATGCATCAATGTTTCTTTTTTTGAGAACGAAGAAAAAGATTCAAACATTAATATTCAATCAGACTATAGCAAAAGAAAACATCCCTTATATCCGGTTTTTCCCAATTTAAATTGGCCATGTTTTAGCTTTGAAATGGAATTGTGGACGTCCTGTTACCCACAGGAAGAAAATTTCTACCGACTGAAATTCAATAAAACGTCCCTTATCTTAATTTCTTGAGAAAAATAAGTCTTAATTTGAAAAATCGGCCATTAAACTGGCCTTATTTCCGACGGAAAATGTCACATAATATACGGCTCTAAAACCTCTAGGTTTAAATTCCTTGCAAACTATCCTGATACATTAATGTTTCTTTTTTTGAGAACGTGGAGAAAGATTCAAACATTAATATTCAATCAGACTATAGCAAAAGAAAACATCCCTTATATCCGGTTTTTCCCAATTTAAATTGGCCTTGTTTAAACTTTGAAATGGAATTGTGGACGTCCTGTTACCCACAGGAAGAAAATTTCTTCAAATTGTAATTCACTTAAACGTCCCTAATCTTAATTTCTTGAAAAAACTAGGCCTTATTTTGAAAAATCTGTCATTAAACAGGCCTTATTTCAGACGGAAAATGTCACATCTATTTAAGGCTCTAAAACTTCCCGGTTTAAATTCCCGGCAAACTATCCCGATACATTTATGTTTCTTTTTTTGAGAACGTGGGAAAAGATTCAAACATTAATATTCAATCAGACTATAGCAAAAGAAAACATCCCTTATATCCTGTTTTTCCCAATTTAAATTGGCCTTGTTTAAACTTTGAAATGGAATTGTGGACGTCCTGTTACCCACAGGAAGAAAATTTCTTCAAATTGTAATTCACTTAAACGTCCCTAATCTTAATTTCTTGAGAAAACTATGCCTTATTTTGAAAAATCTGTCATTAAACAGGCCTTATTTCAGACGGAAAATGTCACATCTATTTAAGGCTCTAAAACTTCCCGGTTTAAATTCCCGGCCAACTATCCCGATACATAAATGTTTCTTTTTTTGAGAACGTGGGGAATGATTCAAACATTAATATTCAATCAGACTATAGCAAAAGAAAACATCCCTTATATCCTGTTTTTCCCAATTTAAATTGGCCATGTTTTAGCTTTGAAATGGAATTGTGGACGTCCTGTTACCCACAGGAAGAAAATTTCTACCGACTGAAATTCAATAAAACGTCCCTTATCTTAATTTCTTGAGAAAAATAAGTCTTAATTTGAAAAATCGGCCATTAAACTGGCCTTATTTCCGACGGAAAATGTCACATAATATACGGCTCTAAAACCTCTAGGTTTAAATTCCTTGCAAACTATCCTGATACATTAATGTTTCTTTTTTTGAGAACGTGGAGAAAGATTCAAACATTAATATTCAATCAGACTATAGCAAAAGAAAACATCCCTTATATCCGGTTTTTCCCAATTTAAATTGGCCTTGTTTAAACTTTGAAATGGAATTGTGGACGTCCTGTTACCCACAGGAAGAAAATTTCTTCAAATTGTAATTCACTTAAACGTCCCTAATCTTAATTTCTTGAAAAAACTAGGCCTTATTTTGAAAAATCTGTCATTAAACAGGCCTTATTTCAGACGGAAAATGTCACATCTATTTAAGGCTCTAAAACTTCCCGGTTTAAATTCCCGGCAAACTATCCCGATACATTTATGTTTCTTTTTTTGAGAACGTGGGAAAAGATTCAAACATTAATATTCAATCAGACTATAGCAAAAGAAAACATCCCTTATATCCTGTTTTTCCCAATTTAAATTGGCCTTGTTTTAACTTTGAAATGGAATTGTGGACGTCCAGTTACCCACAGGAAGAAAATCTCTTCAAATTGTAATTCACTTAAACGTCCCTTATCTTAATTTCTTGAGAAAACTAGGCCTTATTTTGAAAAATCTGTCATTAAACAGGCCTTATTTCAGACGGAAAATGTCTCATCTATTTAAGGCTCTAAAACTTCCCGGTTTAAATTCCCGGCAAACTATCCCGATGCATCAATGTTTCTTTTTTTGAGAACGAAGAAAAAGATTCAAACATTAATATTCAATCAGACTATAGCAAAAGAAAACATCCCTTATATCCGGTTTTTCCCAATTTAAATTGGCCATGTTTTAGCTTTGAAATGGAATTGTGGACGTCCTGTTACCCACAGGAAGAAAATTTCTACCGACTGAAATTCAATAAAACGTCCCTTATCTTAATTTCTTGAGAAAAATAAGTCTTAATTTGAAAAATCGGCCATTAAACTGGCCTTATTTCCGACGGAAAATGTCACATAATATACGGCTCTAAAACCTCTAGGTTTAAATTCCTTGCAAACTATCCTGATACATTAATGTTTCTTTTTTTGAGAACGTGGAGAAAGATTCAAACATTAATATTCAATCAGACTATAGCAAAAGAAAACATCCCTTATATCCGGTTTTTCCCAATTTAAATTGGCCTTGTTTAAACTTTGAAATGGAATTGTGGACGTCCTGTTACCCACAGGAAGAAAATTTCTTCAAATTGTAATTCACTTAAACGTCCCTAATCTTAATTTCTTGAAAAAACTAGGCCTTATTTTGAAAAATCTGTCATTAAACAGGCCTTATTTCAGACGGAAAATGTCACATCTATTTAAGGCTCTAAAACTTCCCGGTTTAAATTCCCGGCAAACTATCCCGATACATTTATGTTTCTTTTTTTGAGAACGTGGGAAAAGATTCAAACATTAATATTCAATCAGACTATAGCAAAAGAAAACATCCCTTATATCCTGTTTTTCCCAATTTAAATTGGCCTTGTTTAAACTTTGAAATGGAATTGTGGACGTCCTGTTACCCACAGGAAGAAAATTTCTTCAAATTGTAATTCACTTAAACGTCCCTAATCTTAATTTCTTGAGAAAACTATGCCTTATTTTGAAAAATCTGTCATTAAACAGGCCTTATTTCAGACGGAAAATGTCACATCTATTTAAGGCTCTAAAACTTCCCGGTTTAAATTCCCGGCCAACTATCCCGATACATAAATGTTTCTTTTTTTGAGAACGTGGGGAATGATTCAAACATTAATATTCAATCAGACTATAGCAAAAGAAAACATCCCTTATATCCTGTTTTTCCCAATTTAAATTGGCCATGTTTTAGCTTTGAAATGGAATTGTGGACGTCCTGTTACCCACAGGAAGAAAATTTCTACCGACTGAAATTCAATAAAACGTCCCTTATCTTAATTTCTTGAGAAAAATAAGTCTTAATTTGAAAAATCGGCCATTAAACTGGCCTTATTTCCGACGGAAAATGTCACATAATATACGGCTCTAAAACCTCTAGGTTTAAATTCCTTGCAAACTATCCTGATACATTAATGTTTCTTTTTTTGAGAACGTGGAGAAAGATTCAAACATTAATATTCAATCAGACTATAGCAAAAGAAAACATCCCTTATATCCGGTTTTTCCCAATTTAAATTGGCCTTGTTTAAACTTTGAAATGGAATTGTGGACGTCCTGTTACCCACAGGAAGAAAATTTCTTCAAATTGTAATTCACTTAAACGTCCCTAATCTTAATTTCTTGAAAAAACTAGGCCTTATTTTGAAAAATCTGTAATTAAACAGGCCTTATTTCAGACGGAAAATGTCACATCTATTTAAGGCTCTAAAACTTCCCGGTTTAAATTCCCGGCAAACTATCCCGATACATTTATGTTTCTTTTTTTGAGAACGTGGGAAAAGATTCAAACATTAATATTCAATCAGACTATAGCAAAAGAAAACATCCCTTATATCCTGTTTTTCCCAATTTAAATTGGCCTTGTTTTAACTTTGAAATGGAATTGTGGACGTCCTGTTACCCACAGGAAGAAAATTTCTTCCGATTGTAATTCAATAAAACGTCAACAATCTTAATTTATTGGAAAAACTAGGCCTTATTTTGAAAAATCTGTCATTAAACAGGCCTTATTTCAGACGGAAAACGTCACATCTATTTAAGGCTCTAAAACTTCCCGGTTTAAATTCCCGGCAAACTATCCCGATACATTAATGTTTCTTTTTTTGAGAACGTGGAGAAAGATTCAAACATTAATATTCAATCAGACTATAGCAAAAAAAACAATCCCTAATATCCTGTTTTTCCCAATTTTAATTGTCCTAGTTTTAGCTTTGAAATGGAATTGTGGACGTCCTGTTACCCACAGGAAGAAAATTTCTTCAAATTGTAATTCACTTAAACGTCCCTAATCTTAATTTCTTGAGAAAACTAGGCCTTATTTTGAAAAATCTGTCATTAAACAGGCCTTATTTCAGAAGGAAAATGTCATATTCATTTACGGCTCTAAAACTACCAGGTTTAAACTCCTGGCAAACTATCCCGATACATTAATGTTTCTTTTTTTGAGAACTTGGAGAAAGATTCAAACATTAATATTCAATCAGACTATAGCAAAAAAAACCATCCCTTAAATCCGGTTTTTCCCAATTTAAATTGGCCTTGTTTAAACTTTTGAAATGGAATTGTGGACGTCCTGTTACCCACAGGAAGAAAATTTCTTCAAATTGTAATTCACTTAAACGTCCCTAATCTTAATTTCTTGAGAAAACTAGGCCTTATTTTGAAAAATCTGTCATTAAACAGGCCTTATTTAAGACGGAAAATGTCATATCCATTTACGGCTCTAAAACTTCCCGGTTTAAACTCCCGGCAAACTATCCCGATACATTAATGTTTTTTTTTTGAGAGCTTGGAGAAAGATTCAAGCATTAATATTCAATTAAACTATAGCAAAAGAAACCATCCCTTATATCCGGTTTTTTCCAATTTAAATTGTCCTTGTTTTAGCTTTAAAATGGAGTTGTGGACGTCCTGTTACCCACAGGATGAAAATTTCTTCAAATTGTAATTCACTTAAACGTCCCTTATCTTAATTTCTTGAGAAAACTAGGCCTTATTTTGAAAAATCTGTCATTAAACAGGCCTTATTTCAGACGGAAAATGTCACATCTATTTAAGGCTCTAAAACTACCGGGTTTAAATTCCCGGCAAACTATCCCGCTAAATAATAATTCTTTTTATAAGAACGTGGAGTAAGATTCAAACATTAATATTCAATCAGACTATAGCAAAAAAAACCATCCCTTATATCCGGTTTTTCCCAATTTAAATTGGCCTTGTTTAAACTTTTGAAATGGAATTGTGGACGTCCTGTTACCCACAGGAAGAAAATTTCTTCAAATTGTAATTCACTTAAACGTCCCTAATCTTAATTTCTTGAGAAAACTAGGCCTTATTTTGAAAAATCTGTCATTAAACAGGCCTTATTTCAGAAGGAAAATGTCACATTAATTTACGGCTCTAAAACTACCAGGTTTAAACTCCTGGCAAACTATCCCGATACATTAATGTTTCTTTTTTTGAGAACTTGGAGAAAGATTCAAACATTAATATTCAATCAGACTATAGCAAAAAAAACCATCCCTTAAATCCGGTTTTTCCCAATTTAAATTGGCCTTGTTTAAACTTTTGAAATGGAATTGTGGACGTCCTGTTACCCACAGGAAGAAAATTTCTTCAAATTGTAATTCACTTAAACGTCCCTTATCTTAATTTCTTGAGAAAACTAGGCCTTATTTTGAAAAATCTGTCATTAAACAGGCCTTATTTAAGACGGAAAATGTCATATCCATTTACGGCTCTAAAACTTCCCGGTTTAAACTCCCGGCAAACTATCCCGATACATTAATGTTTCTTTTTTTGAGAGCTTGGAGAAAGATTCAAGCATTAATATTCAATTAAACTATAGCAAAAGAAACCATCCCTTATATCCGGTTTTTTCCAATTTAAATTGTCCTTGTTTTAGCTTTAAAATGGAGTTGTGGACGTCCTGTTACCCACAGGAAGAAAATTTCTTCAAATTGTAATTCACTTAAACGTCCCTTATCTTAATTTCTTGAGAAAACTAGGCCTTATTTTGAAAAATCTGTCATTAAACAGGCCTTATTTCAGACGGAAAATGTCACATCTATTTAAGGCTCTAAAACTACCGGGTTTAAATTCCCGGCAAACTATCCCGCTAAATAATAATTCTTTTTATAAGAACGTGGAGTAAGATTCAAACATTAATATTCAATCAGACTATAGCAAAAAAAACCATCCCTTATATCCGGTTTTTCCCAATTTAAATTGGCATTGTTTTAGCTTTGAAATGGAATTGTGGACGTCCTGTTTCCCACAGGAAGAAAATTTCTTCAAATTGTAATTCACTTAAACGTCCCTTATCTTAATTGCTTGAGAAAACTAGGCCTTATTTTGAAAAATCTGTCATTAAACAGGCCTTATTTCAGACGGAAAATGTCACATCTATTTAAGGCTCTAAAACTTCCGGGTTTAAATTCCCGGCAAACTATCCCGCTAAATAATAATTCTTTTTATAAGAACGTGGAGTAAGATTCAAACATTAATATTCAATCAGACTATAGCAAAAGAAAACATCCCTTATATCCGGTTTTTCCCAATTTAAATTGGCCATGTTTTAGCTTTGAAATGGAATTGTGGACGTCCTGTTACCCACAGGAAGAAAATTTCTACCGACTGAAATTCAATAAAACGTCCCTTATCTTAATTTCTTGAGAAAAATAAGTCTTAATTTGAAAAATCGGCCATTAAACTGGCCTTATTTCCGACGGAAAATGTCACATAATATACGGCTCTAAAACCTCTAGGTTTAAATTCCTTGCAAACTATCCTGATACATTAATGTTTCTTTTTTTGAGAACGTGGAGAAAGATTCAAACATTAATATTCAATCAGACTATAGCAAAAGAAAACATCCCTTATATCCGGTTTTTTCCAATTTAAATTGGCCTTGTTTTAACTTTGAAATGGAATTGTGGACGTCCTGTTACCCACAGGAAGAAAATTTCTACCGACTGAAATTCAATAAAACGTCCCTTATCTTAATTTCTTGAGAAAAATAAGTCTTAATTTGAAAAATCGGCCATTAAACTGGCCTTATTTCCGACGGAAAATGTCACATAATATACGGCTCTAAAACCTCTAGGTTTAAATTCCTTGCAAACTATCCTGATACATTAATGTTTCTTTTTTTGAGAACGTGGAGAAAGATTCAAACATTAATATTCAATCAGACTATAGCAAAAGAAAACATCCCTTATATCCTGTTTTTCCCAATTTAAATTGGCCATGTTTTAGCTTTGAAATGGAATTGTGGACGTCCTGTTACCCACAGGAAGAAAATTTCTTCAAATTGTAATTCACTTAAACGTCCCTAATCTTAATTTCTTGAGAAAACTATGCCTTATTTTGAAAAATCTGTCATTAAACAGGCCTTATTTCAGACGGAAAATGTCACATCTATTTAAGGCTCTAAAACTTCCCGGTTTAAATTCCCGGCCAACTATCCCGATACATAAATGTTTCTTTTTTTGAGAACGTGGGGAATGATTCAAACATTAATATTCAATCAGACTATAGCAAAAGAAAACATCCCTTATATCCTGTTTTTCCCAATTTAAATTGGCCATGTTTTAGCTTTGAAATGGAATTGTGGACGTCCTGTTACCCACAGGAAGAAAATTTCTACCGACTGAAATTCAATAAAACGTCCCTTATCTTAATTTCTTGAGAAAAATAAGTCTTAATTTGAAAAATCGGCCATTAAACTGGCCTTATTTCCGACGGAAAATGTCACATAATATACGGCTCTAAAACCTCTAGGTTTAAATTCCTTGCAAACTATCCTGATACATTAATGTTTCTTTTTTTGAGAACGTGGAGAAAGATTCAAACATTAATATTCAATCAGACTATAGCAAAAGAAAACATCCCTTATATCCGGTTTTTCCCAATTTAAATTGGCCTTGTTTAAACTTTGAAATGGAATTGTGGACGTCCTGTTACCCACAGGAAGAAAATTTCTTCAAATTGTAATTCACTTAAACGTCCCTAATCTTAATTTCTTGAAAAAACTAGGCCTTATTTTGAAAAATCTGTCATTAAACAGGCCTTATTTCAGACGGAAAATGTCACATCTATTTAAGGCTCTAAAACTTCCCGGTTTAAATTCCCGGCAAACTATCCCGATACATTTATGTTTCTTTTTTTGAGAACGTGGGAAAAGATTCAAACATTAATATTCAATCAGACTATAGCAAAAGAAAACATCCCTTATATCCTGTTTTTCCCAATTTAAATTGGCCTTGTTTTAACTTTGAAATGGAATTGTGGACGTCCAGTTACCCACAGGAAGAAAATCTCTTCAAATTGTAATTCACTTAAACGTCCCTTATCTTAATTTCTTGAGAAAACTAGGCCTTATTTTGAAAAATCTGTCATTAAACAGGCCTTATTTCAGACGGAAAATGTCTCATCTATTTAAGGCTCTAAAACTTCCCGGTTTAAATTCCCGGCAAACTATCCCGATGCATCAATGTTTCTTTTTTTGAGAACGAAGAAAAAGATTCAAACATTAATATTCAATCAGACTATAGCAAAAGAAAACATCCCTTATATCCGGTTTTTCCCAATTTAAATTGGCCATGTTTTAGCTTTGAAATGGAATTGTGGACGTCCTGTTACCCACAGGAAGAAAATTTCTACCGACTGAAATTCAATAAAACGTCCCTTATCTTAATTTCTTGAGAAAAATAAGTCTTAATTTGAAAAATCGGCCATTAAACTGGCCTTATTTCCGACGGAAAATGTCACATAATATACGGCTCTAAAACCTCTAGGTTTAAATTCCTTGCAAACTATCCTGATACATTAATGTTTCTTTTTTTGAGAACGTGGAGAAAGATTCAAACATTAATATTCAATCAGACTATAGCAAAAGAAAACATCCCTTATATCCGGTTTTTCCCAATTTAAATTGGCCTTGTTTAAACTTTGAAATGGAATTGTGGACGTCCTGTTACCCACAGGAAGAAAATTTCTTCAAATTGTAATTCACTTAAACGTCCCTAATCTTAATTTCTTGAAAAAACTAGGCCTTATTTTGAAAAATCTGTCATTAAACAGGCCTTATTTCAGACGGAAAATGTCACATCTATTTAAGGCTCTAAAACTTCCCGGTTTAAATTCCCGGCAAACTATCCCGATACATTTATGTTTCTTTTTTTGAGAACGTGGGAAAAGATTCAAACATTAATATTCAATCAGACTATAGCAAAAGAAAACATCCCTTATATCCTGTTTTTCCCAATTTAAATTGGCCTTGTTTAAACTTTGAAATGGAATTGTGGACGTCCTGTTACCCACAGGAAGAAAATTTCTTCAAATTGTAATTCACTTAAACGTCCCTAATCTTAATTTCTTGAGAAAACTATGCCTTATTTTGAAAAATCTGTCATTAAACAGGCCTTATTTCAGACGGAAAATGTCACATCTATTTAAGGCTCTAAAACTTCCCGGTTTAAATTCCCGGCCAACTATCCCGATACATAAATGTTTCTTTTTTTGAGAACGTGGGGAATGATTCAAACATTAATATTCAATCAGACTATAGCAAAAGAAAACATCCCTTATATCCTGTTTTTCCCAATTTAAATTGGCCATGTTTTAGCTTTGAAATGGAATTGTGGACGTCCTGTTACCCACAGGAAGAAAATTTCTACCGACTGAAATTCAATAAAACGTCCCTTATCTTAATTTCTTGAGAAAAATAAGTCTTAATTTGAAAAATCGGCCATTAAACTGGCCTTATTTCCGACGGAAAATGTCACATAATATACGGCTCTAAAACCTCTAGGTTTAAATTCCTTGCAAACTATCCTGATACATTAATGTTTCTTTTTTTGAGAACGTGGAGAAAGATTCAAACATTAATATTCAATCAGACTATAGCAAAAGAAAACATCCCTTATATCCGGTTTTTCCCAATTTAAATTGGCCTTGTTTAAACTTTGAAATGGAATTGTGGACGTCCTGTTACCCACAGGAAGAAAATTTCTTCAAATTGTAATTCACTTAAACGTCCCTAATCTTAATTTCTTGAAAAAACTAGGCCTTATTTTGAAAAATCTGTAATTAAACAGGCCTTATTTCAGACGGAAAATGTCACATCTATTTAAGGCTCTAAAACTTCCCGGTTTAAATTCCCGGCAAACTATCCCGATACATTTATGTTTCTTTTTTTGAGAACGTGGGAAAAGATTCAAACATTAATATTCAATCAGACTATAGCAAAAGAAAACATCCCTTATATCCTGTTTTTCCCAATTTAAATTGGCCTTGTTTTAACTTTGAAATGGAATTGTGGACGTCCTGTTACCCACAGGAAGAAAATTTCTTCCGATTGTAATTCAATAAAACGTCAACAATCTTAATTTATTGGAAAAACTAGGCCTTATTTTGAAAAATCTGTCATTAAACAGGCCTTATTTCAGACGGAAAACGTCACATCTATTTAAGGCTCTAAAACTTCCCGGTTTAAATTCCCGGCAAACTATCCCGATACATTAATGTTTCTTTTTTTGAGAACGTGGAGAAAGATTCAAACATTAATATTCAATCAGACTATAGCAAAAAAAACAATCCCTAATATCCTGTTTTTCCCAATTTTAATTGTCCTAGTTTTAGCTTTGAAATGGAATTGTGGACGTCCTGTTACCCACAGGAAGAAAATTTCTTCAAATTGTAATTCACTTAAACGTCCCTAATCTTAATTTCTTGAGAAAACTAGGCCTTATTTTGAAAAATCTGTCATTAAACAGGCCTTATTTCAGAAGGAAAATGTCATATTCATTTACGGCTCTAAAACTACCAGGTTTAAACTCCTGGCAAACTATCCCGATACATTAATGTTTCTTTTTTTGAGAACTTGGAGAAAGATTCAAACATTAATATTCAATCAGACTATAGCAAAAAAAACCATCCCTTAAATCCGGTTTTTCCCAATTTAAATTGGCCTTGTTTAAACTTTTGAAATGGAATTGTGGACGTCCTGTTACCCACAGGAAGAAAATTTCTTCAAATTGTAATTCACTTAAACGTCCCTAATCTTAATTTCTTGAGAAAACTAGGCCTTATTTTGAAAAATCTGTCATTAAACAGGCCTTATTTAAGACGGAAAATGTCATATCCATTTACGGCTCTAAAACTTCCCGGTTTAAACTCCCGGCAAACTATCCCGATACATTAATGTTTTTTTTTTGAGAGCTTGGAGAAAGATTCAAGCATTAATATTCAATTAAACTATAGCAAAAGAAACCATCCCTTATATCCGGTTTTTTCCAATTTAAATTGTCCTTGTTTTAGCTTTAAAATGGAGTTGTGGACGTCCTGTTACCCACAGGATGAAAATTTCTTCAAATTGTAATTCACTTAAACGTCCCTTATCTTAATTTCTTGAGAAAACTAGGCCTTATTTTGAAAAATCTGTCATTAAACAGGCCTTATTTCAGACGGAAAATGTCACATCTATTTAAGGCTCTAAAACTACCGGGTTTAAATTCCCGGCAAACTATCCCGCTAAATAATAATTCTTTTTATAAGAACGTGGAGTAAGATTCAAACATTAATATTCAATCAGACTATAGCAAAAAAAACCATCCCTTATATCCGGTTTTTCCCAATTTAAATTGGCCTTGTTTAAACTTTTGAAATGGAATTGTGGACGTCCTGTTACCCACAGGAAGAAAATTTCTTCAAATTGTAATTCACTTAAACGTCCCTAATCTTAATTTCTTGAGAAAACTAGGCCTTATTTTGAAAAATCTGTCATTAAACAGGCCTTATTTCAGAAGGAAAATGTCACATTAATTTACGGCTCTAAAACTACCAGGTTTAAACTCCTGGCAAACTATCCCGATACATTAATGTTTCTTTTTTTGAGAACTTGGAGAAAGATTCAAACATTAATATTCAATCAGACTATAGCAAAAAAAACCATCCCTTAAATCCGGTTTTTCCCAATTTAAATTGGCCTTGTTTAAACTTTTGAAATGGAATTGTGGACGTCCTGTTACCCACAGGAAGAAAATTTCTTCAAATTGTAATTCACTTAAACGTCCCTTATCTTAATTTCTTGAGAAAACTAGGCCTTATTTTGAAAAATCTGTCATTAAACAGGCCTTATTTAAGACGGAAAATGTCATATCCATTTACGGCTCTAAAACTTCCCGGTTTAAACTCCCGGCAAACTATCCCGATACATTAATGTTTCTTTTTTTGAGAGCTTGGAGAAAGATTCAAGCATTAATATTCAATTAAACTATAGCAAAAGAAACCATCCCTTATATCCGGTTTTTTCCAATTTAAATTGTCCTTGTTTTAGCTTTAAAATGGAGTTGTGGACGTCCTGTTACCCACAGGAAGAAAATTTCTTCAAATTGTAATTCACTTAAACGTCCCTTATCTTAATTTCTTGAGAAAACTAGGCCTTATTTTGAAAAATCTGTCATTAAACAGGCCTTATTTCAGACGGAAAATGTCACATCTATTTAAGGCTCTAAAACTACCGGGTTTAAATTCCCGGCAAACTATCCCGCTAAATAATAATTCTTTTTATAAGAACGTGGAGTAAGATTCAAACATTAATATTCAATCAGACTATAGCAAAAAAAACCATCCCTTATATCCGGTTTTTCCCAATTTAAATTGGCATTGTTTTAGCTTTGAAATGGAATTGTGGACGTCCTGTTTCCCACAGGAAGAAAATTTCTTCAAATTGTAATTCACTTAAACGTCCCTTATCTTAATTGCTTGAGAAAACTAGGCCTTATTTTGAAAAATCTGTCATTAAACAGGCCTTATTTCAGACGGAAAATGTCACATCTATTTAAGGCTCTAAAACTTCCGGGTTTAAATTCCCGGCAAACTATCCCGCTAAATAATAATTCTTTTTATAAGAACGTGGAGTAAGATTCAAACATTAATATTCAATCAGACTATAGCAAAAGAAACAATCCCTTATATCCGGTTTTTCCAAATTTCAATTGGCCTTGTTTTAACGTTGAAATGGAATTGTGGACGTCCTGTTACCCACAGGAAGAAAATTTCTATCGATTGTAATTCAATAAAACGTCCCTTATCCTAATTTCTTGAGATAACTAAGCCTTATTTTGAAAAATCGGCCATTAAACTGGCCTTTTTTCAGACGGAAAATGTCACATCAATTTACGGCTCTAAAACCTCTAGGTTTAAATTCCTGGCAAACTATCCTGATACATTAATGTTTCTTTATTTGAGAACTTGGAGAAAGATTCAAACATTAATATTCAATCAGACTATAGCAAAAAAAACAATCCCTTATATCCGGTTTTTCCCAATTTAAATTGGCCTTGTTTAAATTTTGAAATGGAATTGTGGACGTCCTGTTACCCACAGGAAGAAAATTTCTTCAAATTGTAATTCACTTAAACGTCCCTAATCTTAATTTCTTGAGAAAACTAGGCCTTATATTGAAAAATCAGCCATTAAACTGGCCTTATTTCTGACGGAAAATGTCACATCAATTTACGGCTCTAAAACTTCCAGGTTTAAATTCCTGGCAAACTATACCGATAAATTAATGTTTCGTTTTTTGAGAACGTGGAGAAAGATTCAAACATTAATATTCAATCAGACTATAGCAAAAAAAAACATCCCTTATGTCCGGTTTTTCCCAATTTCAATTGGCCTTGTTTCAGCTTTGAAATGGAATTGTGGACGTCCTGTTACCCACAGGAAAAAAATTTCTTCAAATTGTAATTCAATAAATCGTCCCTTATCTTAATTTCTTGAGAAAAAAAAGTCTTAATTTGAAAAATCGGCCATTAAACTGGACTTATTTCAGACGGAAAATGTCACATCAATTTACGGCTCTAAAACTTCCAGGTTTAAATTCCTGGCAAACTATCCTGATACATTAATGTTTCTTTTTTTGAGAATTTGGAGAAAGATTCAAACATTAATATTCAATCAGACTATAGCAAAAGAAAACATCCCTTATATCCGGTTTTTCCCAATTTAAATTGGCCTTGTTTTAACTTTGAAATGGAATTGTGGACGTCCTGTTACCCACAGGAAAAAAATTTCTGCAAATTGTAATTCACTTAAACGTCCCTAATCTTAATTTCTTGAGAAAACTAGGTCTTATTTTGAAAAATCTGTCATTAAACAGGCCTTATTTCAGACGGAAAATGTCTCATCTATTTAAGGCTCTAAAACTTCCCGGTTTAAATTCCCGGCAAACTATCCCGATACATTAATGTTTTTTTTTTTGAGAACGTGGAAAATGATTCAAACATTAATATTCAATCTGACTATAGCAAAAGAAAACATCCCTTATATGCGGTTTTTCCCAATTTAAATTGACCTTGTTTTAGTTTTGAAATGGAATTGTGGACGTCCTGTTACCCACAGGAAGAAAATTTCTACCGACTGAAAATCAATTAAACGTCCCTTATCTTAATTTCTAGAGAAAACTAGGCCTTATTTTGAAAAATCGGCCATTAAACTGGCCTTATTTCAGACGGAAAATGTCATATCAATTTACGGCTCTTAAACTTCCCGGTTTAAATTCCCGGCAAACTATCCCGATAAATTAATGTTTCTTTTTTTGAGAACGTGGAGAAAGATTCAAACATTAATATTCAATCAGACTATAGCAAAAGAAAACATCCCTTATATCCGGTTTTTCCCAATTTAAATTGGCCTTGTTTTAGCTTTGAAATGGAATTGTGGACGTCCTGTTACCCACAGGAAGAAAATTTCTCCAAATTGTAATTCACTTAAACGTCCCTAATCTTAATTTCTTGAGAAAACTAGGCCTTATTTTAAAAAATCGGCAATTAAACTGGCCTTATTTCAGACGGAAAATGTCACATCAATTTACGGCTCTAAAACTTCCCGGTTTAAATTCCCGGCAAACTATCCTGATACATTAATGTTTCTTTTTTTGAGAACTTGGAGAAAGATTCAAACATTAATATTCAATCAGACTATAGCAAAAGAAAATATCCCTTATATCCGGTATTCCCAATTTAAATTGGCCTTGTTTTAGATTTGAAATGGAATTGTGGTCGTCGTGTTACCCACAGGAAGAAAATTTCTTCAAATTGTAATTCACTTAAACGTCCCTAATCTTAATTTCTTGAGACAAAAAAGGCTTAATTTGAAAAATCTGCCTTTAAACTGGACTTATTTCAGGCGGAAAATGTCACATCAATTTACGGCTCCAAAACTTCCAGGTTTAAATTCCTGGCAAACTATCCCGATACATTAATGTTTCTTTTTTTGAGAACGTGGAGAAAGATTCAAACATTAATATTCAATCAGACTATAGCAAAAAAAAACCATCCCTTACATCCGGTTTTTCCCAATTTAAATTGGCCTTGTTTTAGCTTTGAAATGGAATTGTGGACGTCCTGTTACCCACAGGAAGAAAATTTATACCGATTGAAATTCAATAAAACGTCCCTTATCTTAATTTCTTGAGAAAAAAAAGTCTTAATTTGAAAAATCGGCCATTAAACTGGACTTATTTCAGACGGAAAATGTCACATCAATTTACGGCTCTAAAACTTCCAGGTTTTAATTCCTGGCAAACTATCCCGGTACATTAATGTTTCTTTTTTTGAGAACTTAGAGAAAGATTCAAGCTTTAATATTCAATTAGACTATAGCAAAAGAAAACATCCCATATATCCGGTTTTCCCAATTTAAATTGGCCTTGTTTTAGATTTGAAATGGAATTGTGGTCGTCCTGTTACCCACAGGAAGAAAATTTCTTCAAATTGTAATTCACTTAAACGTCCCTAATCTTAATTTCTTGAGAAAACTAGGCCTTATTTTGAAAAATCTGTCATTAAACAGGCCTTATTTCAGACGGAAAATGTCTCATCTATTTAAGGCTCTAAAACTTCCCGGTTTAAATTCCCGGGAAACTAGCCCGATGCATTAATGTTTCTTTTTTTGAGAACGTGGAGAAAGATTCAAGCTTTAATATTCAATTAGACTATAGCAAAAAAAACCATCCCTTATATCCGGTTTTTCCCAATTTAAATTGGCCTTGTTTTACTTTGAAATGGAATTGTGGACGTCCTGTTACCCACAGGAAAAAAATTTCTTCAAATTGTAATTCACTTAAACGTCCCGAATCTTAATTTCTTGAGAAAACGAGGCCTTATTTAAAAAATCCGCCATTTGACTGGCCTTATTTCAGACGGAAAATGTCTCATCTATTTAAGGCTCTAAAACTTCCCGGTTTAAATTCCCGGCAAACTATCCCGATACATCAATGTTTCTTTTTTTGAGAACGAAGAAAAAGATTCAAACATTAATAGTCAATCAGACTATAGCATAAGAAAACATCCCTTATATCCTGTTTTTCCCAATTTAAATTGGCCTTGTTTTAACTTTGAAATGGAATTGTGGACGTCCTGTTACCCACAGGAAGAACATTTCTTTAAATTGTAATTCACTTAAACGTCCCTAATCTTAATTTCTTGAGAAAACTAGGCCTTATTTTGAAAAATCGGCCATTAAAGTGGCCTTATTTCAGACGGAAAATGTCATATCCATTTACGGCTCTAAAACTTCCCGGATTAAATTCCCGACAAAGTATCCTGATACATTTATGTTTCTTTTTTTGAGAACGGGGAGAAAGATTTAAGCATTAATATTCAATCAGACTATAGCAAAAGAAAACATCCCTTATATCTGGTTTTTCCCAATTTAAATTGTCCTTGTTTTAACTTTGAAATGGAATTGTGGACGTCCTGTTACCCACAGGAAGAAAATTTCTTCAAATTGTAATTCACTTAAACGTCCCTAATCTTAATTTCTTGAGAAAACTAGGCCGTATTTTAAAAAATCGGCAATTAAACTGGCCTTATTTCAGACGGAAAATGTCTCATCAATTTACGGCTCTAAAACTTCCAGGTTTAAATTCCTGGCAAACTATCCCGATACATTAATGTTTCTTTTTTTGAGAACTTGGAGAAAGATTCAAACATTAATATTCAATCTGACTATAGCAAAAAAAACCATCCCTTATATCCAGTTTTTCCCAATTTAAATTGGCCTTGTTTTAGCTTTGAAATGGAATTGTGGACGTCCTGTTACCCACAGGAAGAAAATTTATACCGATTGAAATTCAATAAAACGTCCCTTATCTTAATTTCTTGAGAAAAATAAGTCTTAATTCGAAAAATCGGCAATTAAACTGGCCTTATTTCAGACGGAAAATGTCACATCAATTTACGGCTCTAAAACTTCCCGGTTTAAATTCCCGGCAAACTATCCCGATAAATTAATGTTTCTTTTTTTGAGAACGTGGAGAAAGATTCAAACATTAATATTCAATCAGACTATAGCAAAAAAAAACAATCCCTTATATCCGGTTTTTCCCAATTTAAATTGGCCTTGTTTAAATTTTGAAATGGAATTGTGGACGTCCTGTTACCCACAGGAAGAAAATTTCTTCAAATTGTAATTCACTTAAACGTCCCTAATCTTAATTTCTTGAGAAAACTAGGCCTTATATTGAAAAATCAGCCATTAAACTGGCCTTATTTCTGACGGAAAATGTCACATCAATTTACGGCTCTAAAACTTCCAGGTTTAAATTCCTGGCAAACTATACCGATAAATTAATGTTTCGTTTTTTGAGAACGTGGAGAAAGATTCAAACATTAATATTCAATCAGACTATAGCAAAAAAAAACATCCCTTATGTCCGGTTTTTCCCAATTTCAATTGGCCTTGTTTCAGCTTTGAAATGGAATTGTGGACGTCCTGTTACCCACAGGAAAAAAATTTCTTCAAATTGTAATTCAATAAATCGTCCCTTATCTTAATTTCTTGAGAAAAAAAAGTCTTAATTTGAAAAATCGGCCATTAAACTGGACTTATTTCAGACGGAAAATGTCACATCAATTTACGGCTCTAAAACTTCCAGGTTTAAATTCCTGGCAAACTATCCTGATACATTAATGTTTCTTTTTTTGAGAATTTGGAGAAAGATTCAAACATTAATATTCAATCAGACTATAGCAAAAGAAAACATCCCTTATATCCGGTTTTTCCCAATTTAAATTGGCCTTGTTTTAACTTTGAAATGGAATTGTGGACGTCCTGTTACCCACAGGAAAAAAATTTCTGCAAATTGTAATTCACTTAAACGTCCCTAATCTTAATTTCTTGAGAAAACTAGGTCTTATTTTGAAAAATCTGTCATTAAACAGGCCTTATTTCAGACGGAAAATGTCTCATCTATTTAAGGCTCTAAAACTTCCCGGTTTAAATTCCCGGCAAACTATCCCGATACATTAATGTTTTTTTTTTTGAGAACGTGGAAAATGATTCAAACATTAATATTCAATCTGACTATAGCAAAAGAAAACATCCCTTATATGCGGTTTTTCCCAATTTAAATTGACCTTGTTTTAGTTTTGAAATGGAATTGTGGACGTCCTGTTACCCACAGGAAGAAAATTTCTACCGACTGAAAATCAATTAAACGTCCCTTATCTTAATTTCTAGAGAAAACTAGGCCTTATTTTGAAAAATCGGCCATTAAACTGGCCTTATTTCAGACGGAAAATGTCATATCAATTTACGGCTCTTAAACTTCCCGGTTTAAATTCCCGGCAAACTATCCCGATAAATTAATGTTTCTTTTTTTGAGAACGTGGAGAAAGATTCAAACATTAATATTCAATCAGACTATAGCAAAAGAAAACATCCCTTATATCCGGTTTTTCCCAATTTAAATTGGCCTTGTTTTAGCTTTGAAATGGAATTGTGGACGTCCTGTTACCCACAGGAAGAAAATTTCTCCAAATTGTAATTCACTTAAACGTCCCTAATCTTAATTTCTTGAGAAAACTAGGCCTTATTTTAAAAAATCGGCAATTAAACTGGCCTTATTTCAGACGGAAAATGTCACATCAATTTACGGCTCTAAAACTTCCCGGTTTAAATTCCCGGCAAACTATCCTGATACATTAATGTTTCTTTTTTTGAGAACTTGGAGAAAGATTCAAACATTAATATTCAATCAGACTATAGCAAAAGAAAATATCCCTTATATCCGGTATTCCCAATTTAAATTGGCCTTGTTTTAGATTTGAAATGGAATTGTGGTCGTCGTGTTACCCACAGGAAGAAAATTTCTTCAAATTGTAATTCACTTAAACGTCCCTAATCTTAATTTCTTGAGACAAAAAAGGCTTAATTTGAAAAATCTGCCTTTAAACTGGACTTATTTCAGGCGGAAAATGTCACATCAATTTACGGCTCCAAAACTTCCAGGTTTAAATTCCTGGCAAACTATCCCGATACATTAATGTTTCTTTTTTTGAGAACGTGGAGAAAGATTCAAACATTAATATTCAATCAGACTATAGCAAAAAAAAACCATCCCTTACATCCGGTTTTTCCCAATTTAAATTGGCCTTGTTTTAGCTTTGAAATGGAATTGTGGACGTCCTGTTACCCACAGGAAGAAAATTTATACCGATTGAAATTCAATAAAACGTCCCTTATCTTAATTTCTTGAGAAAAAAAAGTCTTAATTTGAAAAATCGGCCATTAAACTGGACTTATTTCAGACGGAAAATGTCACATCAATTTACGGCTCTAAAACTTCCAGGTTTTAATTCCTGGCAAACTATCCCGGTACATTAATGTTTCTTTTTTTGAGAACTTAGAGAAAGATTCAAGCTTTAATATTCAATTAGACTATAGCAAAAGAAAACATCCCATATATCCGGTTTTCCCAATTTAAATTGGCCTTGTTTTAGATTTGAAATGGAATTGTGGTCGTCCTGTTACCCACAGGAAGAAAATTTCTTCAAATTGTAATTCACTTAAACGTCCCTAATCTTAATTTCTTGAGAAAACTAGGCCTTATTTTGAAAAATCTGTCATTAAACAGGCCTTATTTCAGACGGAAAATGTCTCATCTATTTAAGGCTCTAAAACTTCCCGGTTTAAATTCCCGGGAAACTAGCCCGATGCATTAATGTTTCTTTTTTTGAGAACGTGGAGAAAGATTCAAGCTTTAATATTCAATTAGACTATAGCAAAAAAAACCATCCCTTATATCCGGTTTTTCCCAATTTAAATTGGCCTTGTTTTACTTTGAAATGGAATTGTGGACGTCCTGTTACCCACAGGAAAAAAATTTCTTCAAATTGTAATTCACTTAAACGTCCCGAATCTTAATTTCTTGAGAAAACGAGGCCTTATTTAAAAAATCCGCCATTTGACTGGCCTTATTTCAGACGGAAAATGTCTCATCTATTTAAGGCTCTAAAACTTCCCGGTTTAAATTCCCGGCAAACTATCCCGATACATCAATGTTTCTTTTTTTGAGAACGAAGAAAAAGATTCAAACATTAATAGTCAATCAGACTATAGCATAAGAAAACATCCCTTATATCCTGTTTTTCCCAATTTAAATTGGCCTTGTTTTAACTTTGAAATGGAATTGTGGACGTCCTGTTACCCACAGGAAGAACATTTCTTTAAATTGTAATTCACTTAAACGTCCCTAATCTTAATTTCTTGAGAAAACTAGGCCTTATTTTGAAAAATCGGCCATTAAAGTGGCCTTATTTCAGACGGAAAATGTCATATCCATTTACGGCTCTAAAACTTCCCGGATTAAATTCCCGACAAAGTATCCTGATACATTTATGTTTCTTTTTTTGAGAACGGGGAGAAAGATTTAAGCATTAATATTCAATCAGACTATAGCAAAAGAAAACATCCCTTATATCTGGTTTTTCCCAATTTAAATTGTCCTTGTTTTAACTTTGAAATGGAATTGTGGACGTCCTGTTACCCACAGGAAGAAAATTTCTTCAAATTGTAATTCACTTAAACGTCCCTAATCTTAATTTCTTGAGAAAACTAGGCCGTATTTTAAAAAATCGGCAATTAAACTGGCCTTATTTCAGACGGAAAATGTCTCATCAATTTACGGCTCTAAAACTTCCAGGTTTAAATTCCTGGCAAACTATCCCGATACATTAATGTTTCTTTTTTTGAGAACTTGGAGAAAGATTCAAACATTAATATTCAATCTGACTATAGCAAAAAAAACCATCCCTTATATCCAGTTTTTCCCAATTTAAATTGGCCTTGTTTTAGCTTTGAAATGGAATTGTGGACGTCCTGTTACCCACAGGAAGAAAATTTATACCGATTGAAATTCAATAAAACGTCCCTTATCTTAATTTCTTGAGAAAAATAAGTCTTAATTCGAAAAATCGGCAATTAAACTGGCCTTATTTCAGACGGAAAATGTCACATCAATTTACGGCTCTAAAACTTCCCGGTTTAAATTCCCGGCAAACTATCCCGATAAATTAATGTTTCTTTTTTTGAGAACGTGGAGAAAGATTCAAACATTAATATTCAATCAGACTATAGCAAAAAAAAACAATCCCTTATATCCGGTTTTTCCCAATTTAAATTGGCCTTGTTTAAATTTTGAAATGGAATTGTGGACGTCCTGTTACCCACAGGAAGAAAATTTCTTCAAATTGTAATTCACTTAAACGTCCCTAATCTTAATTTCTTGAGAAAACTAGGCCTTATATTGAAAAATCAGCCATTAAACTGGCCTTATTTCTGACGGAAAATGTCACATCAATTTACGGCTCTAAAACTTCCAGGTTTAAATTCCTGGCAAACTATACCGATAAATTAATGTTTCGTTTTTTGAGAACGTGGAGAAAGATTCAAACATTAATATTCAATCAGACTATAGCAAAAAAAAACATCCCTTATGTCCGGTTTTTCCCAATTTCAATTGGCCTTGTTTCAGCTTTGAAATGGAATTGTGGACGTCCTGTTACCCACAGGAAAAAAATTTCTTCAAATTGTAATTCAATAAATCGTCCCTTATCTTAATTTCTTGAGAAAAAAAAGTCTTAATTTGAAAAATCGGCCATTAAACTGGACTTATTTCAGACGGAAAATGTCACATCAATTTACGGCTCTAAAACTTCCAGGTTTAAATTCCTGGCAAACTATCCTGATACATTAATGTTTCTTTTTTTGAGAATTTGGAGAAAGATTCAAACATTAATATTCAATCAGACTATAGCAAAAGAAAACATCCCTTATATCCGGTTTTTCCCAATTTAAATTGGCCTTGTTTTAACTTTGAAATGGAATTGTGGACGTCCTGTTACCCACAGGAAAAAAATTTCTGCAAATTGTAATTCACTTAAACGTCCCTAATCTTAATTTCTTGAGAAAACTAGGTCTTATTTTGAAAAATCTGTCATTAAACAGGCCTTATTTCAGACGGAAAATGTCTCATCTATTTAAGGCTCTAAAACTTCCCGGTTTAAATTCCCGGCAAACTATCCCGATACATTAATGTTTTTTTTTTTGAGAACGTGGAAAATGATTCAAACATTAATATTCAATCTGACTATAGCAAAAGAAAACATCCCTTATATGCGGTTTTTCCCAATTTAAATTGACCTTGTTTTAGTTTTGAAATGGAATTGTGGACGTCCTGTTACCCACAGGAAGAAAATTTCTACCGACTGAAAATCAATTAAACGTCCCTTATCTTAATTTCTAGAGAAAACTAGGCCTTATTTTGAAAAATCGGCCATTAAACTGGCCTTATTTCAGACGGAAAATGTCACATCAATTTACGGTTCTAAAACTTCCAGGTTTAAATTCCTGGCAAACTATCCCGATACATTAATGTTTATTTTTTTGAGAACTTGGAGAATGATTCAAACATTAATATTCAATCAGACTATAGCAAAAAAAAACCATCCCTTATATCCGGTTTTTCCCAATTTAAATTGGCCTTGTTTTAACTTTTGAAATGGAATTGTGGACGTCCTGTTAGCCACAGGAAGAAAATTTCTTCAAATTGTAATTCCCTTAAACGTCCCTAATCTTAATTTCTTGAGAAAACTAGGCCTTATTTTGAAAAATCTGTCATTAAACAGGCCTTATTTCAGACGGAAAATGTCTCATCTATTTAAGGCTCTAAAACTCCCCGGTTTAAATTCCCGGCAAACTATCCCGATGCATTAATGTTTCTTTTTTTGAAAACGTGGAGAAAGATTCAAACATTAATATTCAATCATACTATAGCAAAAGAAAACATCCCTTATATCCTGTTTTTCCCAATTTAAATTGGCCTTCTTTTACTTTGAAATGGAATTGTGGACGTCCTGTTACCACAGGAAGAAAATTTCTTCAAATTGTAATTCACTTAAACGTCCCTAATCTTAATTTCTTGAGAAAACTAGGCCTTATTTTGGAAAATCTGTCTTTAAACAGGCCTTATTTCAGACGGAAAATGTCACATCAATTTACGGCTCTAAAACATCCAGGTTTAAATTCCTGGCAAACTATCCTGATACATTAATGTTTCTTTTTTTGAGAACTTGGAGAAAGATTCAAACATTAATATTCAATCAGACTATAGCAAAAAAAACCATCCCATTATATCCGGTTTTTCCCAATTTAAATTGGCCTTGTTTTAACTTTGAAATGGAATTGTGGACGTCCTGTTACCCACAGGAAGAAAATTTCTTCAAATTGTAATTCACTTAAACGTCTCTAATCTTAATTTCTTGAGAAAACTTGGCCTTATTTTGAAAAATCTGTCATTAAACAGGCCTTATTTCAGACGGAAAATTTCTCATCTATTTAAGGCTCTAAAACTTCCCGGTTTAAATTCCCGGCAAACTATCCCGATGCATTAATGTTTCTTTTTTTGAAAACGTGGAGAAAGATTCAAACATTAATATTCAATCATACTATAGCAAAAGAAAACATCCCTTATATCCTGTTTTTCCCAATTTAAATTGGCCTTGTTTTACTTTGAAATGGAATTGTGGACGTCCTGTTACCCACAGGAAGAAAATTTCTTCAAATTGTAATACACTTAAACGTCCCTAATCTTAATTTCTTGAGAAAACTAGGCCTTATTTTGAAAAATCTGTCATTAAACAGGCCTTATTTCAGACGGAAAATGTCTCATCTATTTAAGGCTCTATAACTTCCCGGTTTAAATTCCCGGCAAACTATCCCGATGCATTAATGTTTCTTTTTTTGAAAACGTGGAGAAAGATTCAAACATTAATATTCAATCATACTATAGCAAAAAAAACATCCCTTATATCCTGTTTTTCCCAATTTAAATTGGCCTTGTTTTACTTTGAAATGGAATTGTGGACGTCCTGTTACCCACAGGAAGAAAATTTCTTTCCATTGTTATTTATTAGATAGCCTTATATCTACAAACATTGATATAACAAGGCCTAAATTCATTTTCTAAATTATTTCTTTTTTCAAACAATTTTAATTTGTTGGCATTTCGAATTGTTTAGAATTTTGAATTAAGACAAGGCCACAATGTGTTTCGAATTTAGTTGGAAGCTATGAGTACATCCACCTGGCTCACAGGTGGCACTAAAAACTTAAGGTGATTAAGTGACATTACATGTCAAGAGTTCACACGTTCTAACATAGATGGAAAGACAGCAGATGTCAATTTGACAACTAACTTTTGATAGTATTTCAAATTTTAATTGTATATAATATTAAAATTTAATTGTATTTCTTCACATTGTAAATCACTAAAAAGCCTTAAATCTACAAACGTTGAGAAAACAAGGCCTTATATTGAAAAAGCACCCTTTTAAACGGCCTAATTTCTGACGGAAAATGTCACATCAATTTACGGCTCTAAAACTTCCAGGTTTAAATTCCTGGCAAACTATCCTGATACATTACTGTTTCTTTTTTTGAGAATTTGGAGAAAGATTCAAACATTAATATTCAATCAGACTATAGCAAAAGAAAACATCCCTTATATCCGGTTTTTCCCAATTTAAATTGGCCTTGTTTTAGCTTTGAAATGGAATTGTGGACGTCCTGTTACCACAGGAAGAAAATTTCTTCAAATTGTAATTCACCTAAAAATCCCTAATCTTAATTTCTTGAGAAAACTAGGCCTTATTTTGGAAAATCTGTCATTAAACAGGCCTTATTTCAGACGGAAAATGTCACATCAATTTACGGCTCTAAAACTTCCAGGTTTAAATTCCTGGCAAACTATCCTGATACATTTCTGTTTCTTTTTTTGAGAATTTGGAGAAAGATTCAAACATTAATATTCAATCAGACAATAGCAAAAAAAACCATCCCATTATATCCGGTTTTTCCCAATTTAAATTGGCCTTGTTTTAACTTTGAAATGGAATTGTGGACGTCCTGTTACCCACAGGAAGAAAATTTCTGCAAATTGTAATTCACCTAAACGTCCCTAATCTTAATTTCTTGAGAAAACTAGGTCTTATTTTGAAAAATCTGTCATTAAACAGGCCTTATTTCAGACGGAAAATGTCTCATCTATTTAAGGCTCTAAACTTACCGGTTTAAATTCCCGGCAAACTAACCCGATACATTAATGTTTCTTTTTTTGAGAACGTGGAAAAAGATTCAAACATTAATATTCAATTATACTATAGCAAAAGAAAACATCCCTTATATCCTGTTTTCCCCAATTTAAATTGGCCTTGTTTTAACTTTTGAAATGGAATTGTGGACGTCCTGTTACCCACAGGAAGAAAATTTCTTCAAACTGTAATTCACTTAAACGTCCCTAATCTTAATTTCTTGAGAAAACTAGGCCTTATTTTGAAAAATCTGTCATTAAACAGGCCTTATTTCAGACGGAAAATGTCTCATCTATTTAAGGCTCTAAAACTTCCCGGTTTAAATTCCCGGCAAACTAGCCCGATGCATTAATGTTTCTTTTTTTGAAAACGTGGAGAAAGATTCAAGCATTAATATTCAATTAAACTATAGCAAAAGAAACCATCCCTTATATCCGGTTTTTTCCAATTTAAATTGTCCTTGTTTTAGCTTTAAAATGGAGTTGTGGACGTCCTGTTACCCACAGGAAGAAAATTTCTTCCGATTGTAATTCAATAAAACGTTTCTTATCTTAATTTCTAGAGAAAACTAGGCCTTATTTTGAAAAATCGGCCATTATACTGGCCTTATTTCAGATGGAAAATGTCACATCAATTTACGGCTCGAAAACTTCCAGGTTTAAATTCCTGGCAAACTATCCCGATACATTAATGTTTCTTTTTTTGAGAACTTGGAGAATGATTCAAACATTAATATTAAACCAGACTATAGCAAAAAAAAACCATCCCTTATATCCGGTTTTTCCCAATTTAAATTGGCATTGTTTTAGCTTTGAAATGGAATTGTGGACGTCCTCTTACCCACAGGAAGAAAATTTCTTCAAATTGTAATTCACTTAAACGTCTCTAATCTTAATTTCTTGAGAAAACTAGGTCTTATTTTGAAAAATCTGTCATTAAACAGGCCTTATTTCAGACGGAAAATGTCTCATCTATTTAAGGCTCTAAAACTTCCCGGTTTAAATTCCCGGCAAACTATCCCGATACATTAATGTTTTTTTTTTTGAGAACGTGGAAAATGATTCAAACATTAATATTCAATCAGACTATAGCAAAAGAAAACATCCCTTATATCCGGTTTTTCCCAATTTAAATTGACCTTGTTTTAGTTTTGAAATGGAATTGTGGACGTCCTGTTACCCAAAGGAAGAAAATTTCTACCGACTGAAATTCAATAAAACGTCCCTTATCTTAATTTCTTGAGAATACTAGGCCTTATTTTGAAAAATCGGCCATTAAACTGGCCTTATTTCAGACGGAAAATGTCACATCAATTTACGGCTCTAAAACTTCCAGGTTTAAATTCCTGGCAAACTATCCCGATACATTAATGTTTCTTTTTTTGAGAACTTGGAGAATGATTCAAACATTAATATCCAATCAGACTATAGCAAAAAAAAACCTTCCCTAATATCCGGTTTTTCCCAATTTAAATTGGCCTTGTTTTAACTTTTGAAATGGAATTGTGGACGTCCTGTTACCCACAGGAAGAAAATTTCTTCAAACTGTAATTCACTTAAACGTCCCTAATCTTAATTTCTTGAGAAAACTAGGCCTTATTTTGAAAAATCTGTCATTAAACAGGCCTTATTTCAGACGGAAAATGTCTCATCTATTTAAGGCTCTAAAACTTCCCGGTTTAAATTCCCGGCAAACTAGCCCGATGCATTAATGTTTCTTTTTTTGAAAACGTGGAGAAAGATTCAAACATTAATATTCAATTATACTATAGCAAAAGAAAACATCCCTTATATCCTGTTTTCCCCAATTTAAATTGGCCTTGTTTTACTTTGAAATGGAATTGTGGACGTCCTGTTACCCACAAGAAGAAAATTTCTTCAAATTGTAATTCACTTAAACGTCCCTAATCTTAATTTCTTGAGAAAACTAGGCCTTATTTTGAAAAATCTGTCATTAAACAGGCCTTATTTCAGACGGAAAATGTCTCATCTATTTAAGGCTCTAAACTTACCGGTTTAAATTCCCGGCAAACTAACCCGATACATTAATGTTTCTTTTTTTGAGAACGTGGAAAAAGATTCAAACATTAATATTCAATCAGACTATAGCAAAAGAAAACATCCCTTATATCCGGTTTTTCCCAATTTAAATTGGCCTTGTTTTAGCTTTGAAATGGAATTGTGGACGTCCTGTTACCCACAGGAAGAAAATTTCTACCGACTGAAATTCAATAAAACGTCCCTTATCTTAATTTCTTGAGAAAACTAGGCCTTATTTTGAAAAATCGGCCATTAAAGTGGCCTTATTTCAGACGGAAAATGTCATATCCATTTACGGCTCTTAAACTTCCGGTTAAAATTCCCGGCAAACTATCCCGATACATTAATGTTTCTTTTTTTGAGAGCTTGGAGAAAGATTCAAGCATTAATATTCAATTAAACTATAGCAAAAGAAACCATCCCTTATATCCGGTTTTTTCCAATTTAAATTGTCCTTGTTTTAGCTTTAAAATGGAGTTGTGGACGTCCTGTTACCCACAGGAAGAAAATTTCTTCCGATTGTAATTCAATAAAACGTTTCTTATCTTAATTTCTAGAGAAAACTAGGCCTTATTTTGAAAAATCGGCCATTATACTGGCCTTATTTCAGATGGAAAATGTCACATCAATTTACGGCTCGAAAACTTCCAGGTTTAAATTCCTGGCAAACTATCCCGATACATTAATGTTTCTTTTTTTGAGAACTTGGAGAATGATTCAAACATTAATATTAAACCAGACTATAGCAAAAAAAAACCATCCCTTATATCCGGTTTTTCCCAATTTAAATTGGCATTGTTTTAGCTTTGAAATGGAATTGTGGACGTCCTCTTACCCACAGGAAGAAAATTTCTTCAAATTGTAATTCACTTAAACGTCTCTAATCTTAATTTCTTGAGAAAACTAGGTCTTATTTTGAAAAATCTGTCATTAAACAGGCCTTATTTCAGACGGAAAATGTCTCATCTATTTAAGGCTCTAAAACTTCCCGGTTTAAATTCCCGGCAAACTATCCCGATACATTAATGTTTTTTTTTTTGAGAACGTGGAAAATGATTCAAACATTAATATTCAATCAGACTATAGCAAAAGAAAACATCCCTTATATCCGGTTTTTCCCAATTTAAATTGACTTTGTTTTAGTTTTGAAATGGAATTGTGGACGTCCTGGTACCCACAGGAAGAAAATTTCTACCGACTGAAATTCAATAAAACGTCCCTTATCTTAATTTCTTGAGAAAACTAGGCCTTATTTTGAAAAATCGGCCATTAAACTGGCCTTATTTCAGACGGAAAATGTCACATCAATTTACGGCTCTAAAACTTCCAGGTTTAAATTCCTGGCAAACTATCCCGATACATTAATGTTTCTTTTTTTGAGAACGTGGAGAAAGATTCAAACATTAATATTCAATCATACTATAGCAAAAGAAAACATCCCTTATATCCTGTTTTCCCCAATTTAAATTGGCTTTGTTTTAGCTTTGAAATGGAATTGTGGACGTCCTGTTACCCACAGGAAGAAAATTTCTACCGATTGTAATTCAATATAACGTCCCTCATCTTAATTTCTTGAGACAACTAGGCCTTATATTGGAAATTTGGCCACTAAACTGGCCTTATTTCAGACGGAAAATATCACATCAATTTACGGCTCTAAAACTTCCAGGTTGAAATTCCCGGCAAACTATCCCGATACATTAATGTTTCTTTTTTTGAGAACGTGGAGAAAGATTCAAACATTAATATTCAATCATACTATAGCAAAAGAAAACATCCCTTATATCCAGTTTTTCCCAATTTAAATTGGCCTTGTTTTAACATTGAAATGGAATTGTGGACGTCCTGTTACCCACAGGAAGAAAATTTCTTCAAATTGTAATACACTTAAACGTCCCTAATCTTAATTTCTTGAGAAAACTAGGCCTTATTTTGAAAAATCTGTCATTAAACAGGCCTTATTTCAGACGGAAAATGTCTCATCTATTTAAGGCTCTAAAACTTCCCGGTTTAAATTCCCGGCAAACTATCCCGATACATTAATGTTTTTTTTTTTGAGAACGTGGAAAATGATTCAAACATTAATATTCAATCAGACTATAGCAAAAGAAAACATCCCTTATATCCGGTTTTTCCCAATTTAAATTGACCTTGTTTTAGTTTTGAAATGGAATTGTGGACGTCCTGTTACCCAAAGGAAGAAAATTTCTACCGACTGAAATTCAATAAAACGTCCCTTATCTTAATTTCTTGAGAATACTAGGCCTTATTTTGAAAAATCGGCCATTAAACTGGCCTTATTTCAGACGGAAAATGTCACATCAATTTACGGCTCTAAAACTTCCAGGTTTAAATTCCTGGCAAACTATCCCGATACATTAATGTTTCTTTTTTTGAGAACTTGGAGAATGATTCAAACATTAATATCCAATCAGACTATAGCAAAAAAAAACCTTCCCTAATATCCGGTTTTTCCCATTTAAATTGGCCTTGTTTTAACTTTTGAAATGGAATTGTGGACGTCCTGTTACCCACAGGAAGAAAATTTCTTCAAACTGTAATTCACTTAAACGTCCCTAATCTTAATTTCTTGAGAAAACTAGGCCTTATTTTGAAAAATCTGTCATTAAACAGGCCTTATTTCAGACGGAAAATGTCTCATCTATTTAAGGCTCTAAACTTACCGGTTTAAATTCCCGGCAAACTAACCCGATACATTAATGTTTCTTTTTTTGAGAACGTGGAAAAAGATTCAAACATTAATATTCAATCAGACTATAGCAAAAGAAAACATCCCTTATATCCGGTTTTTCCCAATTTAAATTGGCCTTGTTTTAGCTTTGAAATGGAATTGTGGACGTCCTGTTACCCACAGGAAGAAAATTTCTACCGACTGAAATTCAATAAAACGTCCCTTATCTTAATTTCTTGAGAAAACTAGGCCTTATTTTGAAAAATCGGCCATTAAAGTGGCCTTATTTCAGACGGAAAATGTCATATCCATTTACGGCTCTTAAACTTCCGGTTAAAATTCCCGGCAAACTATCCCGATACATTAATGTTTCTTTTTTTGAGAGCTTGGAGAAAGATTCAAGCATTAATATTCAATTAAACTATAGCAAAAGAAACCATCCCTTATATCCGGTTTTTTCCAATTTAAATTGTCCTTGTTTTAGCTTTAAAATGGAGTTGTGGACGTCCTGTTACCCACAGGAAGAAAATTTCTTCCGATTGTAATTCAATAAAACGTTTCTTATCTTAATTTCTAGAGAAAACTAGGCCTTATTTTGAAAAATCGGCCATTATACTGGCCTTATTTCAGATGGAAAATGTCACATCAATTTACGGCTCGAAAACTTCCAGGTTTAAATTCCTGGCAAACTATCCCGATACATTAATGTTTCTTTTTTTGAGAACTTGGAGAATGATTCAAACATTAATATTAAACCAGACTATAGCAAAAAAAAACCATCCCTTATATCCGGTTTTTCCCAATTTAAATTGGCATTGTTTTAGCTTTGAAATGGAATTGTGGACGTCCTCTTACCCACAGGAAGAAAATTTCTTCAAATTGTAATTCACTTAAACGTCTCTAATCTTAATTTCTTGAGAAAACTAGGTCTTATTTTGAAAAATCTGTCATTAAACAGGCCTTATTTCAGACGGAAAATGTCTCATCTATTTAAGGCTCTAAAACTTCCCGGTTTAAATTCCCGGCAAACTATCCCGATACATTAATGTTTTTTTTTTTGAGAACGTGGAAAATGATTCAAACATTAATATTCAATCAGACTATAGCAAAAGAAAACATCCCTTATATCCGGTTTTTCCCAATTTAAATTGACTTTGTTTTAGTTTTGAAATGGAATTGTGGACGTCCTGGTACCCACAGGAAGAAAATTTCTACCGACTGAAATTCAATAAAACGTCCCTTATCTTAATTTCTTGAGAAAACTAGGCCTTATTTTGAAAAATCGGCCATTAAACTGGCCTTATTTCAGACGGAAAATGTCACATCAATTTACGGCTCTAAAACTTCCAGGTTTAAATTCCTGGCAAACTATCCCGATACATTAATGTTTCTTTTTTTGAGAACGTGGAGAAAGATTCAAACATTAATATTCAATCATACTATAGCAAAAGAAAACATCCCTTATATCCTGTTTTCCCCAATTTAAATTGGCCTTGTTTTACTTTGAAATGGAATTGTGGACGTCCTGTTACCCACAAGAAGAAAATTTCTTCAAATTGTAATTCACTTAAACGTCCCTAATCTTAATTTCTTGAGAAAACTAGGCCTTATTTTGAAAAATCTGTCATTAAACAGGCCTTATTTCAGACGGAAAATGTCTCATCTATTTAAGGCTCTAAAACTTCCCGGTTTAAATTCCCGGCAAACTAGCCCGATGCATTAATGTTTCTTTTTTTGAAAACGTGGAGAAAGATTCAAACATTAATATTCAATTATACTATAGCAAAAGAAAACATCCCTTATATCCTGTTTTCCCCAATTTAAATTGGCCTTGTTTTACTTTGAAATGGAATTGTGGACGTCCTGTTACCCACAAGAAGAAAATTTCTTCAAATTGTAATTCACTTAAACGTCCCTAATCTTAATTTCTTGAGAAAACTAGGCCTTATTTTGAAAAATCTGTCATTAAACAGGCCTTATTTCAGACGGAAAATGTCTCATCTATTTAAGGCTCTAAACTTACCGGTTTAAATTCCCGGCAAACTAACCCGATACATTAATGTTTCTTTTTTTGAGAACGTGGAAAAAGATTCAAACATTAATATTCAATCAGACTATAGCAAAAGAAAACATCCCTTATATCCGGTTTTTCCCAATTTAAATTGGCCTTGTTTTAGCTTTGAAATGGAATTGTGGACGTCCTGTTACCCACAGGAAGAAAATTTCTACCGACTGAAATTCAATAAAACGTCCCTTATCTTAATTTCTTGAGAAAACTAGGCCTTATTTTGAAAAATCGGCCATTAAAGTGGCCTTATTTCAGACGGAAAATGTCATATCCATTTACGGCTCTTAAACTTCCGGTTAAAATTCCCGGCAAACTATCCCGATACATTAATGTTTCTTTTTTTGAGAGCTTGGAGAAAGATTCAAGCATTAATATTCAATTAAACTATAGCAAAAGAAACCATCCCTTATATCCGGTTTTTTCCAATTTAAATTGTCCTTGTTTTAGCTTTAAAATGGAGTTGTGGACGTCCTGTTACCCACAGGAAGAAAATTTCTTCCGATTGTAATTCAATAAAACGTTTCTTATCTTAATTTCTAGAGAAAACTAGGCCTTATTTTGAAAAATCGGCCATTATACTGGCCTTATTTCAGATGGAAAATGTCACATCAATTTACGGCTCGAAAACTTCCAGGTTTAAATTCCTGACAAACTATCCCGATACATTAATGTTTCTTTTTTTTGAGAACTTGGAGAATGATTCAAACATTAATATTAAACCAGACTATAGCAAAAAAAAACCATCCCTTATATCCGGTTTTTCCCAATTTAAATTGGCATTGTTTTAGCTTTGAAATGGAATTGTGGACGTCCTCTTACCCACAGGAAGAAAATTTCTTCAAATTGTAATTCACTTAAACGTCTCTAATCTTAATTTCTTGAGAAAACTAGGTCTTATTTTGAAAAATCTGTCATTAAACAGGCCTTATTTCAGACGGAAAATGTCTCATCTATTTAAGGCTCTAAAACTTCCCGGTTTAAATTCCCGGCAAACTATCCCGATACATTAATGTTTTTTTTTTTGAGAACGTGGAAAATGATTCAAACATTAATATTCAATCAGACTATAGCAAAAGAAACCATCCATTATATCCGGTTTTTTCCAATTTAAATTGTCCTTGTTTTAGCTTTAAAATGGAGTTGTGGACGTCCTGTTACCCACAGGAAGAAAATTTCTTCCGATTGTAATTCAATAAAACGTTTCTTATCTTAATTTCTAGAGAAAACTAGGCCTTATTTTGAAAAATCGGCCATTATACTGGCCTTATTTCAGATGGAAAATGTCACATCAATTTACGGCTCGAAAACTTCCAGGTTTAAATTCCTGGCAAACTATCCCGATACATTAATGTTTCTTTTTTTGAGAACTTGGAGAATGATTCAAACATTAATATTAAACCAGACTATAGCAAAAAAAAACCATCCCTTATATCCGGTTTTTCCCAATTTAAATTGGCATTGTTTTAGCTTTGAAATGGAATTGTGGACGTCCTCTTACCCACAGGAAGAAAATTTCTTCAAATTGTAATTCACTTAAACGTCTCTAATCTTAATTTCTTGAGAAAACTAGGTCTTATTTTGAAAAATCTGTCATTAAACAGGCCTTATTTCAGACGGAAAATGTCTCATCTATTTAAGGCTCTAAAACTTCCCGGTTTAAATTCCCGGCAAACTATCCCGATACATTAATGTTTTTTTTTTTGAGAACGTGGAAAATGATTCAAACATTAATATTCAATCAGACTATAGCAAAAGAAAACATCCCTTATATCCGGTTTTTCCCAATTTAAATTGACCTTGTTTTAGTTTTGAAATGGAATTGTGGACGTCCTGGTACCCACAGGAAGAAAATTTCTACCGACTGAAATTCAATAAAACGTCCCTTATCTTAATTTCTTGAGAAAACTAGGCCTTATTTTGAAAAATCGGCCATTAAACTGGCCTTATTTCAGACGGAAAATGTCACATCAATTTACGGCTCTAAAACTTCCAGGTTTAAATTCCTGGCAAACTATCCCGATACATTAATGTTTCTTTTTTTGAGAACTTGGAGAATGATTCAAACATTAATATTCAATCAGACTATAGCAAAAAAAAACCATCCCTTATATCCGGTTTTTCCCAATTTAAATTGGCCTTGTTTTAACTTTTGAAATGGAATTGTGGACGTCCTGTTACCCACAGGAAGAAAATTTCTTCAAACTGTAATTCACTTAAACGTCCCTAATCTTAATTTCTTGAGAAAACTAGGCCTTATTTTGAAAAATCTGTCATTAAACAGGCCTTATTTCTGACGGAAAATGTCTCATCTATTTAAGGCTCTAAAACTTCCCGGTTTAAATTCCCGGCAAACTAGCCCGATGCATTAATGTTTCTTTTTTTGAAAACGTGGAGAAAGATTCAAACATTAATATTCAATTATACTATAGCAAAAGAAAACATCCCTTATATCCTGTTTTCCCCAATTTAAATTGGCCTTGTTTTACTTTGAAATGGAATTGTGGACGTCCTGTTACCCACAAGAAGAAAATTTCTTCAAATTGTAATTCACTTAAACGTCCCTAATCTTAATTTCTTGAGAAAACTAGGCCTTATTTTGAAAAATCTGTCATTAAACAGGCCTTATTTCAGACGGAAAATGTCTCATCTATTTAAGGCTCTAAACTTACCGGTTTAAATTCCCGGCAAACTAACCCGATACATTAATGTTTCTTTTTTTGAGAACGTGGAAAAAGATTCAAACATTAATATTCAATCAGACTATAGCAAAAGAAAACATCCCTTATATCCGGTTTTTCCCAATTTAAATTGGCCTTGTTTTAGCTTTGAAATGGAATTGTGGACGTCCTGTTACCCACAGGAAGAAAATTTCTACCGACTGAAATTCAATAAAACGTCCCTTATCTTAATTTCTTGAGAAAACTAGGCCTTATTTTGAAAAATCGGCCATTAAAGTGGCCTTATTTCAGACGGAAAATGTCATATCCATTTACGGCTCTTAAACTTCCGGTTAAAATTCCCGGCAAACTATCCCGATACATTAATGTTTCTTTTTTTGAGAGCTTGGAGAAAGATTCAAGCATTAATATTCAATTAAACTATAGCAAAAGAAACCATCCCTTATATCCGGTTTTTTCCAATTTAAATTGTCCTTGTTTTAGCTTTAAAATGGAGTTGTGGACGTCCTGTTACCCACAGGAAGAAAATTTCTTCCGATTGTAATTCAATAAAACGTTTCTTATCTTAATTTCTAGAGAAAACTAGGCCTTATTTTGAAAAATCGGCCATTATACTGGCCTTATTTCAGATGGAAAATGTCACATCAATTTACGGCTCGAAAACTTCCAGGTTTAAATTCCTGGCAAACTATCCCGATACATTAATGTTTCTTTTTTTGAGAACTTGGAGAATGATTCAAACATTAATATTAAACCAGACTATAGCAAAAAAAAACCATCCCTTATATCCGGTTTTTCCCAATTTAAATTGGCATTGTTTTAGCTTTGAAATGGAATTGTGGACGTCCTCTTACCCACAGGAAGAAAATTTCTTCAAATTGTAATTCACTTAAACGTCTCTAATCTTAATTTCTTGAGAAAACTAGGTCTTATTTTGAAAAATCTGTCATTAAACAGGCCTTATTTCAGACGGAAAATGTCTCATCTATTTAAGGCTCTAAAACTTCCCGGTTTAAATTCCCGGCAAACTATCCCGATACATTAATGTTTTTTTTTTTGAGAACGTGGAAAATGATTCAAACATTAATATTCAATCAGACTATAGCAAAAGAAAACATCCCTTATATCCGGTTTTTCCCAATTTAAATTGACTTTGTTTTAGTTTTGAAATGGAATTGTGGACGTCCTGGTACCCACAGGAAGAAAATTTCTACCGACTGAAATTCAATAAAACGTCCCTTATCTTAATTTCTTGAGAAAACTAGGCCTTATTTTGAAAAATCGGCCATTAAACTGGCCTTATTTCAGACGGAAAATGTCACATCAATTTACGGCTCTAAAACTTCCAGGTTTAAATTCCTGGCAAACTATCCCGATACATTAATGTTTCTTTTTTTGAGAACGTGGAGAAAGATTCAAACATTAATATTCAATCATACTATAGCAAAAGAAAACATCCCTTATATCCTGTTTTCCCCAATTTAAATTGGCCTTGTTTTACTTTGAAATGGAATTGTGGACGTCCTGTTACCCACAAGAAGAAAATTTCTTCAAATTGTAATTCACTTAAACGTCCCTAATCTTAATTTCTTGAGAAAACTAGGCCTTATTTTGAAAAATCTGTCATTAAACAGGCCTTATTTCAGACGGAAAATGTCTCATCTATTTAAGGCTCTAAAACTTCCCGGTTTAAATTCCCGGCAAACTAGCCCGATGAATTAATGTTTCTTTTTTTGAAAACGTGGAGAAAGATTCAAACATTAATATTCAATTATACTATAGCAAAAGAAAACATCCCTTATATCCTGTTTTCCCCAATTTAAATTGGCCTTGTTTTACTTTGAAATGGAATTGTGGACGTCCTGTTACCCACAAGAAGAAAATTTCTTCAAATTGTAATTCACTTAAACGTCCCTAATCTTAATTTCTTGAGAAAACTAGGCCTTATTTTGAAAAATCTGTCATTAAACAGGCCTTATTTCAGACGGAAAATGTCTCATCTATTTAAGGCTCTAAACTTACCGGTTTAAATTCCCGGCAAACTAACCCGATACATTAATGTTTCTTTTTTTGAGAACGTGGAAAAAGATTCAAACATTAATATTCAATCAGACTATAGCAAAAGAAAACATCCCTTATATCCGGTTTTTCCCAATTTAAATTGACTTTGTTTTAGTTTTGAAATGGAATTGTGGACGTCCTGGTACCCACAGGAAGAAAATTTCTACCGACTGAAATTCAATAAAACGTCCCTTATCTTAATTTCTTGAGAAAACTAGGCCTTATTTTGAAAAATCGGCCATTAAACTGGCCTTATTTCAGACGGAAAATGTCACATCAATTTACGGCTCTAAAACTTCCAGGTTTAAATTCCTGGCAAACTATCCCGATACATTAATGTTTCTTTTTTTGAGAACGTGGAGAAAGATTCAAACATTAATATTCAATCATACTATAGCAAAAGAAAACATCCCTTATATCCTGTTTTCCCCAATTTAAATTGGCCTTGTTTTACTTTGAAATGGAATTGTGGACGTCCTGTTACCCACAAGAAGAAAATTTCTTCAAATTGTAATTCACTTAAACGTCCCTAATCTTAATTTCTTGAGAAAACTAGGCCTTATTTTGAAAAATCTGTCATTAAACAGGCCTTATTTCAGACGGAAAATGTCTCATCTATTTAAGGCTCTAAAACTTCCCGGTTTAAATTCCCGGCAAACTAGCCCGATGCATTAATGTTTCTTTTTTTGAAAACGTGGAGAAAGATTCAAACATTAATATTCAATTATACTATAGCAAAAGAAAACATCCCTTATATCCTGTTTTCCCCAATTTAAATTGGCCTTGTTTTACTTTGAAATGGAATTGTGGACGTCCTGTTACCCACAAGAAGAAAATTTCTTCAAATTGTAATTCACTTAAACGTCCCTAATCTTAATTTCTTGAGAAAACTAGGCCTTATTTTGAAAAATCTGTCATTAAACAGGCCTTATTTCAGACGGAAAATGTCTCATCTATTTAAGGCTCTAAACTTACCGGTTTAAATTCCCGGCAAACTAACCCGATACATTAATGTTTCTTTTTTTGAGAACGTGGAAAAAGATTCAAACATTAATATTCAATCAGACTATAGCAAAAGAAAACATCCCTTATATCCGGTTTTTCCCAATTTAAATTGGCCTTGTTTTAGCTTTGAAATGGAATTGTGGACGTCCTGTTACCCACAGGAAGAAAATTTCTACCGACTGAAATTCAATAAAACGTCCCTTATCTTAATTTCTTGAGAAAACTAGGCCTTATTTTGAAAAATCGGCCATTAAAGTGGCCTTATTTCAGACGGAAAATGTCATATCCATTTACGGCTCTTAAACTTCCGGTTAAAATTCCCGGCAAACTATCCCGATACATTAATGTTTCTTTTTTTGAGAGCTTGGAGAAAGATTCAAGCATTAATATTCAATTAAACTATAGCAAAAGAAACCATCCCTTATATCCGGTTTTTTCCAATTTAAATTGTCCTTGTTTTAGCTTTAAAATGGAGTTGTGGACGTCCTGTTACCCACAGGAAGAAAATTTCTTCCGATTGTAATTCAATAAAACGTTTCTTATCTTAATTTCTAGAGAAAACTAGGCCTTATTTTGAAAAATCGGCCATTATACTGGCCTTATTTCAGATGGAAAATGTCACATCAATTTACGGCTCGAAAACTTCCAGGTTTAAATTCCTGGCAAACTATCCCGATACATTAATGTTTCTTTTTTTTGAGAACTTGGAGAATGATTCAAACATTAATATTAAACCAGACTATAGCAAAAAAAAACCATCCCTTATATCCGGTTTTTCCCAATTTAAATTGGCATTGTTTTAGCTTTGAAATGGAATTGTGGACGTCCTCTTACCCACAGGAAGAAAATTTCTTCAAATTGTAATTCACTTAAACGTCTCTAATCTTAATTTCTTGAGAAAACTAGGTCTTATTTTGAAAAATCTGTCATTAAACAGGCCTTATTTCAGACGGAAAATGTCTCATCTATTTAAGGCTCTAAAACTTCCCGGTTTAAATTCCCGGCAAACTATCCCGATACATTAATGTTTTTTTTTTTTGAGAACGTGGAAAATGATTCAAACATTAATATTCAATCAGACTATAGCAAAAGAAACCATCCCTTATATCCGGTTTTTTCCAATTTAAATTGTCCTTGTTTTAGCTTTAAAATGGAGTTGTGGACGTCCTGTTACCCACAGGAAGAAAATTTCTTCCGATTGTAATTCAATAAAACGTTTCTTATCTTAATTTCTAGAGAAAACTAGGCCTTATTTTGAAAAATCGGCCATTATACTGGCCTTATTTCAGATGGAAAATGTCACATCAATTTACGGCTCGAAAACTTCCAGGTTTAAATTCCTGGCAAACTATCCCGATACATTAATGTTTCTTTTTTTGAGAACTTGGAGAATGATTCAAACATTAATATTAAACCAGACTATAGCAAAAAAAAACCATCCCTTATATCCGGTTTTTCCCAATTTAAATTGGCATTGTTTTAGCTTTGAAATGGAATTGTGGACGTCCTCTTACCCACAGGAAGAAAATTTCTTCAAATTGTAATTCACTTAAACGTCTCTAATCTTAATTTCTTGAGAAAACTAGGTCTTATTTTGAAAAATCTGTCATTAAACAGGCCTTATTTCAGACGGAAAATGTCTCATCTATTTAAGGCTCTAAAACTTCCCGGTTTAAATTCCCGGCAAACTATCCCGATACATTAATGTTTTTTTTTTTGAGAACGTGGAAAATGATTCAAACATTAATATTCAATCAGACTATAGCAAAAGAAAACATCCCTTATATCCGGTTTTTCCCAATTTAAATTGACCTTGTTTTAGTTTTGAAATGGAATTGTGGACGTCCTGGTACCCACAGGAAGAAAATTTCTACCGACTGAAATTCAATAAAACGTCCCTTATCTTAATTTCTTGAGAAAACTAGGCCTTATTTTGAAAAATCGGCCATTAAACTGGCCTTATTTCAGACGGAAAATGTCACATCAATTTACGGCTCTAAAACTTCCAGGTTTAAATTCCTGGCAAACTATCCCGATACATTAATGTTTCTTTTTTTGAGAACTTGGAGAATGATTCAAACATTAATATTCAATCAGACTATAGCAAAAAAAAACCATCCCTTATATCCGGTTTTTCCCAATTTAAATTGGCCTTGTTTTAACTTTTGAAATGGAATTGTGGACGTCCTGTTACCCACAGGAAGAAAATTTCTTCAAACTGTAATTCACTTAAACGTCCCTAATCTTAATTTCTTGAGAAAACTAGGCCTTATTTTGAAAAATCTGTCATTAAACAGGCCTTATTTCAGACGGAAAATGTCTCATCTATTTAAGGCTCTAAAACTTCCCGGTTTAAATTCCCGGCAAACTAGCCCGATGCATTAATGTTTCTTTTTTTGAAAACGTGGAGAAAGATTCAAACATTAATATTCAATTATACTATAGCAAAAGAAAACATCCCTTATATCCTGTTTTCCCCAATTTAAATTGGCCTTGTTTTACTTTGAAATGGAATTGTGGACGTCCTGTTACCCACAAGAAGAAAATTTCTACCGACTGAAATTCAATAAAACGTCCCTTATCTTAATTTCTTGAGAAAACTAGGCCTTATTTTGAAAAATCGGCCATTAAAGTGGCCTTATTTCAGACGGAAAATGTCATATCCATTTACGGCTCTTAAACTTCCGGTTAAAATTCCCGGCAAACTATCCCGATACATTAATGTTTCTTTTTTTGAGAGCTTGGAGAAAGATTCAAGCATTAATATTCAATTAAACTATAGCAAAAGAAACCATCCCTTATATCCGGTTTTTTCCAATTTAAATTGTCCTTGTTTTAGCTTTAAAATGGAGTTGTGGACGTCCTGTTACCCACAGGAAGAAAATTTCTTCCGATTGTAATTCAATAAAACGTTTCTTATCTTAATTTCTAGAGAAAACTAGGCCTTATTTTGAAAAATCGGCCATTATACTGGCCTTATTTCAGATGGAAAATGTCACATCAATTTACGGCTCGAAAACTTCCAGGTTTAAATTCCTGGCAAACTATCCCGATACATTAATGTTTCTTTTTTTGAGAACTTGGAAAATGAATCAAACATTAATATCCAATCAGACTATAGCAAAAAAAAACCTTCCCTTATATCCGGTTTTTCCCAATTTAAATTGGCCTTGTTTTAACTTTTGAAATGGAATTGTGGACGTCCTGTTACCCACAGGAAGAAAATTTCTTCAAACTGTAATTCACTTAAACGTCCCTAATCTTAATTTCTTGAGAAAACTAGGCCTTATTTTGAAAAATCTGTCATTAAACAGGCCTTATTTCAGACGGAAAATGTCTCATCTATTTAAGGCTCTAAAACTTCCCGGTTTAAATTCCCGGCAAACTAGCCCGATGCATTAATGTTTCTTTTTTTGAAAACGTGGAGAAAGATTCAAACATTAATATTCAATTATACTATAGCAAAAGAAAACATCCCTTATATCCTGTTTTCCCCAATTTAAATTGGCCTTGTTTTACTTTGAAATGGAATTGTGGACGTCCTGTTACCCACAAGAAGAAAATTTCTTCAAATTGTAATTCACTTAAACGTCCCTAATCTTAATTTCTTGAGAAAACTAGGCCTTATTTTGAAAAATCTGTCATTAAACAGGCCTTATTTCAGACGGAAAATGTCTCATCTATTTAAGGCTCTAAACTTACCGGTTTAAATTCCCGGCAAACTAACCCGATACATTAATGTTTCTTTTTTTGAGAACGTGGAAAAAGATTCAAACATTAATATTCAATCAGACTATAGCAAAAGAAAACATCCCTTATATCCGGTTTTTCCCAATTTAAATTGGCCTTGTTTTAGCTTTGAAATGGAATTGTGGACGTCCTGTTACCCACAGGAAGAAAATTTCTACCGACTGAAATTCAATAAAACGTCCCTTATCTTAATTTCTTGAGAAAACTAGGCCTTATTTTGAAAAATCGGCCATTAAAGTGGCCTTATTTCAGACGGAAAATGTCATATCCATTTACGGCTCTTAAACTTCCGGTTAAAATTCCCGGCAAACTATCCCGATACATTAATGTTTCTTTTTTTGAGAGCTTGGAGAAAGATTCAAGCATTAATATTCAATTAAACTATAGCAAAAGAAACCATCCCTTATATCCGGTTTTTTCCAATTTAAATTGTCCTTGTTTTAGCTTTAAAATGGAGTTGTGGACGTCCTGTTACCCACAGGAAGAAAATTTCTTCCGATTGTAATTCAATAAAACGTTTCTTATCTTAATTTCTAGAGAAAACTAGGCCTTATTTTGAAAAATCGGCCATTATACTGGCCTTATTTCAGATGGAAAATGTCACATCAATTTACGGCTCGAAAACTTCCAGGTTTAAATTCCTGGCAAACTATCCCGATACATTAATGTTTCTTTTTTTGAGAACTTGGAGAATGATTCAAACATTAATATTAAACCAGACTATAGCAAAAAAAAACCATCCCTTATATCCGGTTTTTCCCAATTTAAATTGGCATTGTTTTAGCTTTGAAATGGAATTGTGGACGTCCTCTTACCCACAGGAAGAAAATTTCTTCAAATTGTAATTCACTTAAACGTCTCTAATCTTAATTTCTTGAGAAAACTAGGTCTTATTTTGAAAAATCTGTCATTAAACAGGCCTTATTTCAGACGGAAAATGTCTCATCTATTTAAGGCTCTAAAACTTCCCGGTTTAAATTCCCGGCAAACTATCCCGATACATTAATGTTTTTTTTTTTGAGAACGTGGAAAATGATTCAAACATTAATATTCAATCAGACTATAGCAAAAGAAAACATCCCTTATATCCGGTTTTTCCCAATTTAAATTGACTTTGTTTTAGTTTTGAAATGGAATTGTGGACGTCCTGGTACCCACAGGAAGAAAATTTCTACCGACTGAAATTCAATAAAACGTCCCTTATCTTAATTTCTTGAGAAAACTAGGCCTTATTTTGAAAAATCGGCCATTAAACTGGCCTTATTTCAGACGGAAAATGTCACATCAATTTACGGCTCTAAAACTTCCAGGTTTAAATTCCTGGCAAACTATCCCGATACATTAATGTTTCTTTTTTTGAGAACGTGGAGAAAGATTCAAACATTAATATTCAATCATACTATAGCAAAAGAAAACATCCCTTATATCCTGTTTTTCCCAATTTAAATTAGCCTTGTTTTAACATTGAAATGGAATTGTGGACGTCCTGTTACCCACAGGAAGAAAATTTCTTCAAACTGTAATTCACTTAAACGTCCCTAATCTTAATTTCTTGAGAAAACTAGGCCTTATTTTGAAAAATCTGTCATTAAACAGGCCTTATTTCTGACGGAAAATGTCTCATCTATTTAAGGCTCTAAAACTTCCCGGTTTAAATTCCCGGCAAACTAGCCCGATGCATTAATGTTTCTTTTTTTGAAAACGTGGAGAAAGATTCAAACATTAATATTCAATTATACTATAGCAAAAGAAAACATCCCTTATATCCTGTTTTCCCCAATTTAAATTGGCCTTGTTTTACTTTGAAATGGAATTGTGGACGTCCTGTTACCCACAAGATGAAAATTTCTTCAAATTGTAATTCACTTAAACGTCCCTAATCTTAATTTCTTGAGAAAACTAGGCCTTATTTTGAAAAATCTGTCATTAAACAGGCCTTATTTCAGACGGAAAATGTATCATCTATTTAAGGCTCTAAACTTACCGGTTTAAATTCCCGGCAAACTATCCCGATACATTAATGTTTCTTTTTTTGAGAACGTGGAAAAAGATTCAAACATTAATATTCAATCTGACTATAGCAAAAGAAAACATCCCTTATATCCGGTTTTTCCCAATTTAAATTGGCCATGTTTTAGCTTTGAAATGGAATTGTGGACGTCCTGTTACCCACAGGAAGAAAATTTCTACCGACTGAAATTCAATAAAACGTCCCTTATCTTAATTTCTTGAGAAAACTAGGCCTTATATTGGAAATTTGGCCACTAAACTGGCCTTATTTCAGACGGAAAATGTCACATCAATTTACGGCTCTAAAACTTCCCGGTTGAAATTCCCGGCAAACTATCCCGATACATTAATGTTTCTTTTTTTGAGAGCTTGGAGAAAGATTCAAGCATTAATATTCAATTAAACTATAGCAAAAGAAACCATCCCTTATATCCGGTTTTTTCCAATTTAAATTGTCCTTGTTTTAGCTTTAAAATGGAGTTGTGGACGTCCTGTTACCCACAGGAAGAAAATTTCTTCCGATAGTAATTCAATAAAACGTTTCTTATCTTAATTTCTAGAGAAAACTAGGCCTTATTTTGAAAAATCGGCCATTAAACTGGCCTTATTTCAGACGGAAAATGTCACATCAATTTACGGCTCGAAAACTTCCAGGTTTAAATTCCTGGCAAACTATCCCGATACATTAATGTTTCTTTTTTTGAAAACGTGGAGAAAGATTCAAACATTAATATTCAATCATACTATAGCAAAAGAAAACATCCCTTATATCCTGTTTTTCCCAATTTAAATTGGCCTTGTTTTAACTTTGAAATGGAATTGTGGACGTCCTGTTACCCACAGGAAGAAAATTTCTGCAAATTGTAATTCACTTAAACGTCCCTAATCTTAATTTCTTGAGAAAACTAGGTCTTATTTTGAAAAATCTGTCATTAAACAGGCCTTATTTCAGACGGAAAATGTCTCATCTATTTAAGGCTCTAAAACTTCCCGGTTTAAATTCCCGGCAAACTATCCCGATACATTAATGTTTTTTTTTTTGAGAACGTGGAAAATGATTCAAACATTAATATTCAATCAGACTATAGCAAAAGAAAACATCCCTTATATCCGGTTTTTCCCAATTTAAATTGGCATTGTTTTAGCTTTGAAATGGAATTGTGGACGTCCTGGTACCCACAGGAAGAAAATTTCTACCGACTGAAATTCAATAAAACGTCCCTTATCTTAATTTCTTGAGAAAACTAGGCCGTATTTTGAAAAATCGGCCATTAAACTGGCCTTATTTCAGACGGAAAATGTCACATAAATTTACGGCTCTAAAACTTCCAGGTTTAAATTCCTGGCAAACTATCCCGATACATTAATGTTTCTTTTTTTGAGAACGTGGAGAAAGATTCAAACATTAATATTCAATCATACTATAGCAAAAGAAAACATCCCTTATATCCTGTTTTTCCCAATTTAAATTAGCCTTGTTTTAACATTGAAATGGAATTGTGGACGTCCTGTTACCCACAGGAAGAAAATTTCTACCGATTGTAATTCAATATAACGTCCCTTATCTTAATTTCTTGAGACAACTAGGCCTTATATTGGAAATTTGGCCACTAAACTGGCCTTATTTCAGACGGAAAATGTCACATCAATTAACGGCTCTAAAACTTCCCGGTTGAAATTCCCGGCAAACTATCCCGATACATTAATGTTTCTTTTTTTGAGAACGTGGAGAAAGATTCAAACATTAATATTCAATCAGACTATAGCAAAAAAAAAACCATCCCTTATATCCGGTTTTTCCCAATTTAAAATGGCCTTGTTTTAACTTTGAAATGGAATTGTGGACGTCCTGTTACCCACAGGAAGAAAATTTCTACCGATTGTAATTCAATATAACGTCCCTCATCTTAATTTCTTGAGACAACTAGGCCTTATATTGGAAATTTGGCCACTAAACTGGCCTTATTTCAGACGGAAAATGTCACATCAATTTACGGCTCTAAAACTTCCAGGTTGAAATTCCCGGCAAACTATCCCGATACATTAATGTTTCTTTTTTTGAGAACGTGGAGAAAGATTCAAACATTAATATTCAATCATACTATAGCAAAAGAAAACATCCCTTATATCCTGTTTTTCCCAATTTAAATTGGCCTTGTTTTAACATTGAAATGGAATTGTGGACGTCCTGTTACCCACAGGAAGAACATTTCTTCAAATTGTAATTCACTTAAACGTCCCTAATCTTAATTTCTTGAGAAAACTAGGCCTTATTTTGAAAAATCTGTCATTAAACAGGCCTTATTTCAGACGGAAAATGTCTCATCTATTTAAGGCTCTAAAACTTCCCGGTTTAAATTCCTGGCAAACTATCCCGATACATTAATGTTTCTTTTTTTGAGAACTTGGAGAAAGATTCAAACATTAATATTCAATCAGACTATAGCAAAAAAAAAAACATCCCTTATATCCTGTTTTTCCCAATTTAAATTGGCCTTGTTTTAACTTTGAAATGGAATTGTGGACGTCCTGTTACCCACAGGAAGAACATTTCTTCAAATTGTAATTCACTTAAACGTCCCTAATCTTAATTTCTTGAGAAAACTAGGCCTTATTTTGAAAAATCTGTCATTAAACAGGCCTTATTTCAGTCGGAAATTATCTCATCTATTTAAGGCTCTAAAACTTCCCGGTATAAATTCCCGGCAAACTATCCCGATAAATTAATGTTTCTTTTTTGGAGAACTTGGAGCAAGATTCAAACATTAATATTCAATCAGGCTATAGCAAAAAAAAACCATTCCTTATATCCGGTTTTTCCCAATTTAAATTGGCCTTGTTTTAACTTTGAAATGGAATTGTGGACGTCCTGTTACCCACAGGAAGAAAATTTCTACCGACTGTAATTCAATAAAACTTCCCTTATCTTAATTTCTTGAGAAAAAAAAGTCTTAATTTGAAAAATCGGCCATTAAACTGGACTTATTTCAGACGGAAAATGCCACATCTATTTACATCTCTAAAACTTCCAGGTTTAAATTCCTGGCAAACTATCCCGATACATTAATGTTTCTTTTTATGAGAACGTGGAGAATGATTCAAACATTAATATTCAATCAGACTATAGCAAAAGAAAACATCCCTTATATCCGGTTTTTCCCAATATAAATTGGCTTTGTTTTAGCTTTGAAATGGAATTGTGGACGTCCTGTTACCCACAGGAAGAAAATTTCTACCGATTGAAATTCAAAAAAACGTCCCTTATCTTAATTTCTTGAGAAAAATAAGCCATATTTTGAAAAATCGGCCATTAAAGTGGCCTTATTTCAGACGGAAAATGTCTCATCTATTTAAGGCTCTAAAACTTCCCGGTTTAAATTCCCGACAAACTATCCCGATAAATTAATGTTTTTTTTTTGAGAACTTGGAGAAAGATTCAAACATTAATATTCAATCAGACTATAGCAAAAAAAACCATCCCTTATATCCGGTTTTTCCCAATTTAAATTGGCCTTGTTTTAGCTTTAAAATGGAATTGTGGACGTCCTGTTACCCACAGGCAGAAAATTTCTATCGATTGTAATTCAACAAAACGTCCCTTATCCTAATTTCTTGAGAAAACTAAGCCTTATTTTGAAAAATCGGCCATTAAAGTGGCCTTATTTCAGACGGAAAATGTCATATCCATTTACGGCTCTAAAACTTCCGGTTTAAATTCCCGGCAAACTATCCCGATAAATTAATGTTTCTTTTTTTGAGAACTTGGAGAAAGATTCAAACATTAATATTCAATCAGACTATAGCAAAAAAAACCATCCCTTATATCCGGTTTTTCCCAATTTAAATTGGCCTTGTTTTAGATTTGAAATGGAATTGTGGACGTCCTGTTACCCACAGGAAGAAAATTTCTACCGATTGAAATTCAATAAAACGTCCCTTATCTTAATTTCTTGAGAAAAATAAGCCTTATTTTGAAAAATCGGCCATTAAACTGGACTTATTTCAGACCGAAAATGTCACATCAATTTACGGCTCTAAAACTTCCAGGTTTAAATTCCTGGCAAACTATCCCGATACATTAATGTTTCTTTTTATGAGAACGTGGAGAATGATTCAAACATTAATATTCAATCAGACTATAGCAAAAGAAAACATCCCTTATATCCGGTTTTTCCCAATTTAAATTGGCTTTGTTTTAGCTTTGAAATGGAATTGTGGACGTCCTGTTACCCACAGGAAGAAAATTTCTTCCGATTGAAATTCAAAAAAACGTCCCTTATCTTAATTTCTTGAGAAAAATAAGCCATATTTTGAAAAATCGGCCATTAAAGTGGCCTTATTTCAGACGGAAAATGTCACATCAATTTACGGCTCTAAAACTTCCCGGTTGAAATTCCCGGCAAACTATCCCGATACATTAATGTTTCTTTTTTTGAGAACGTGGAGAAAGATTCAAACATTAATATTCAATCAGACTATAGCAAAAAAAAAACCATCCCTTATATCCGGTTTTTCCCAATTTAAAATGGCCTTGTTTTAACTTTGAAATGGAATTGTGGACGTCCTGTTACCCACAGGAAGAAAATTTCTACCGATTGTAATTCAATATAACGTCCCTCATCTTAATTTCTTGAGACAACTAGGCCTTATATTGGAAATTTGGCCACTAAACTGGCCTTATTTCAGACGGAAAATGTCACATCAATTTACGGCTCTAAAACTTCCAGGTTGAAATTCCCGGCAAACTATCCCGATACATTAATGTTTCTTTTTTTGAGAACGTGGAGAAAGATTCAAACATTAATATTCAATCATACTATAGCAAAAGAAAACATCCCTTATATCCTGTTTTTCCCAATTTAAATTGGCCTTGTTTTAACATTGAAATGGAATTGTGGACGTCCTGTTACCCACAGGAAGAACATTTCTTCAAATTGTAATTCACTTAAACGTCCCTAATCTTAATTTCTTGAGAAAACTAGGCCTTATTTTGAAAAATCTGTCATTAAACAGGCCTTATTTCAGACGGAAAATGTCTCATCTATTTAAGGCTCTAAAACTTCCCGGTTTAAATTCCTGGCAAACTATCCCGATACATTAATGTTTCTTTTTTTGAGAACTTGGAGAAAGATTCAAACATTAATATTCAATCAGACTATAGCAAAAAAAAAAACATCCCTTATATCCGGTTTTTCCCAATTTAAAATGGCCTTGTTTTAACTTTGAAATGGAATTGTGGACGTCCTGTTACTCACAGGAAGAAAATTTCTTCAAATTGTAATTCCCTTAAACGTCCCTAATCTTAATTTCTTGAGGAAACTAGGCCTTATTTTGAAAAATAGCTATTAAACTGGCCTTATTTCAGACGGAAAATGTCACATCAATTTACGGCTCTAAAACTTTCCGGTTAAAATTCCTGGCAAACAATCCCGATACATTAATGTTTCTTTTTTTGAGAACTTGGAGAAAGATTCAAACATTAATATTCAATCATACTATAGCAAAAGAAAACATCCCTTATATCCTGTTTTTCCCAATTTAAATTGGCCTTGTTTTAACTTTGAAATGGAATTGTGGACGTCCTGTTACCCACAGGAAGAACATTTCTTCAAATTGTAATTCACTTAAACGTCCCTAATCTTAATTTCTTGAGAAAACTAGGCCTTATTTTGAAAAATCTGTCATTAAACAGGCCTTATTTCAGTCGGAAATTATCTCATCTATTTAAGGCTCTAAAACTTCCCGGTATAAATTCCCGGCAAACTATCCCGATAAATTAATGTTTCTTTTTTGGAGAACTTGGAGCAAGATTCAAACATTAATATTCAATCAGGCTATAGCAAAAAAAAACCATTCCTTATATCCGGTTTTTCCCAATTTAAATTGGCCTTGTTTTAACTTTGAAATGGAATTGTGGACGTCCTGTTACCCACAGGAAGAAAATTTCTACCGACTGTAATTCAATAAAACTTCCCTTATCTTAATTTCTTGAGAAAAAAAAGTCTTAATTTGAAAAATCGGCCATTAAACTGGACTTATTTCAGACGGAAAATGCCACATCTATTTACATCTCTAAAACTTCCAGGTTTAAATTCCTGGCAAACTATCCCGATACATTAATATTTCTTTTTATGAGAACGTGGAGAATGATTCAAACATTAATATTCAATCAGACTATAGCAAAAGAAAACATCCCTTATATCCGGTTTTTCCCAATATAAATTGGCTTTGTTTTAGCTTTGAAATGGAATTGTGGACGTCCTGTTACCCACAGGAAGAAAATTTCTACCGATTGAAATTCAAAAAAACGTCCCTTATCTTAATTTCTTGAGAAAAATAAGCCATATTTTGAAAAATCGGCCATTAAAGTGGCCTTATTTCAGACGGAAAATGTCTCATCTATTTAAGGCTCTAAAACTTCCCGGTTTAAATTCCCGGCAAACTATCCCGATAAATTAATGTTTTTTTTTTGAGAACTTGGAGAAAGATTCAAACATTAATATTCAATCAGACTATAGCAAAAAAAACCATCCCTTATATCCGGTTTTTCCCAATTTAAATTGGCCTTGTTTTAGCTTTAAAATGGAATTGTGGACGTCCTGTTACCCACAGGCAGAAAATTTCTATCGATTGTAATTCAACAAAACGTCCCTTATCCTAATTTCTTGAGAAAACTAAGCCTTATTTTGAAAAATCGGCCATTAAAGTGGCCTTATTTCAGACGGAAAATGTCATATCCATTTACGGCTCTAAAACTTCCGGTTTAAATTCCCGGCAAACTATCCCGATAAATTATTGTTTCTTTTTTTGAGAACTTGGAGAAAGATTCAAACATTAATATTCAATCAGACTATAGCAAAAAAAACCATCCCTTATATCCGGTTTTTCCCAATTTAAATTGGCCTTGTTTTAGATTTGAAATGGAATTGTGGACGTCCTGTTACCCACAGGAAGAAAATTTCTACCGATTGAAATTCAATAAAACGTCCCTTATCTTAATTTCTTGAGAAAAATAAGCCTTATTTTGAAAAATCGGCCATTAAACTGGACTTATTTCAGACGGAAAATGTCACATCAATTTACGGCTCTAAAACTTCCAGGTTTAAATTCCTGGCAAACTATCCCGATACATTAATGTTTCTTTTTATGAGAACGTGGAGAATGATTCAAACATTAATATTCAATCAGACTATAGCAAAAGAAAACATCCCTTATATCCGGTTTTTCCCAATTTAAATTGGCTTTGTTTTAGCTTTGAAATGGAATTGTGGACGTCCTGTTACCCACAGGAAGAAAATTTCTTCCGATTGAAATTCAAAAAAACGTCCCTTATCTTAATTTCTTGAGAAAAATAAGCCATATTTTGAAAAATCGGCCATTAAAGTGGCCTTATTTCAGACGGAAAATGTCTCATCTATTTAAGGCTCTAAAACTTCCCGGTTTAAATTCCCGGCAAACTATCCCGATAAATTAATGTTTCTTTTTTTGAGAACTTGGAGAAAGATTCAAACATTAATATTCAATCAGACTATAGCAAAAAAAACCATCCCTTATATCCGGTTTTTCCCAATTTAAATTGGCCTTGTTTTAGCTTTAAAATGGAATTGTGGACGTCCTGTTACCCACAGGCAGAAAATTTCTATCGATTGTAATTCAACAAAACGTCCCTTATCCTAATTTCTTGAGAAAACTAAGCCTTATTTTGAAAAATCGGCCATTAAAGTGGCCTTATTTCAGACGGAAAATGTCATATCCATTTACGGCTCTAAAACTTCCGGTTTAAATTCCCGGCAAACTATCCCGATAAATTAATGTTTCTTTTTTTGAGAACTTGGAGAAAGATTCAAACATTAATATTCAATCAGACTATAGCAAAAAAAACCATCCCTTATATCCGGTTTTTCCCAATTTAAATTGGCCTTGTTTTAGATTTGAAATGGAATTGTGGACGTCCTGTTACCCACAGGAAGAAAATTTCTACCGATTGAAATTCAATAAAACGTCCCTTATCTTAATTTCTTGAGAAAAATAAGCCTTATTTTGAAAAATCGGCCATTAAACTGGCCTTATTTCAGACGGAAAATGTCACATCAATTTACGGCTCTAAAACTTCCAGGTTTAAATTCCTGGCAAACTATCCCGATACATTAATGTTTCTTTTGTTGAGAACTTGGAGAATGATTCAAACATTAATATTCAATCAGACTTTAGCAAAAAAAAACCATCCCTTATATCCGGTTTTTCCCAATTTAAATTGGCCTTGTTTTAACTTGGAAATGGAATTGTGGTCGTCCTGTTACCCACAGGAAGAAAATTTCTTTCCATTGTTATTTATTAGATAGCCTTAAATCTACAAACATTGATATAACAAGGCCTAAATTCATTTTCTAAATTATTACTTTTTTCAAACAATTCTAATTTGTTGGCAATTCGAATTGTTTAGAATTTTGAATTAAGACAACGCCACAATGTGTTTCGAATTTAGTTGGAAGCTATGAGTACATCCACCTGACTCACAGGTGGCACTAAAAACTTAAGGTGATTAAGTGACATTACATGTCAAGAGTTCACACGTTCTAGCATAGATGGAAAGACAGCAGATGTCAATTTGACAACTAACTTTTGATAGTATTTCAAATTTTAATTATATATAATATTAAAATTTAATTGTATTTCTTCACATTGTAAATCACTAAAAAGCCTTAAATCTACAAACGTTGAGAAAACAAGGCCTTATATTAAAAAATCACCCTTTTAAACGGCCTAATTTCTGACGGAAAATGGCACATCAATTTACGGCTCTAAAACTTCTTGGTTTAAATTCCCGGCAAACTATCCCGATAAATTAATGTTTCTTTTTTTGAGAACGTGGAGAAAGATTCAAACATTAATATTCAATCAGACTATAGCAAAAGAAACCATCCCTTATATCCGGTTTTTTCCAATTTAAATTGTCCTTGTTTTAGTTTTAAAATGGAGTTGTTGACGTCCTGTTACCCACAGGAAGAAAATTTCTTCCGATTGTAATTCAATAAAACGTTTCTTATCTTAATTTCTAGAGAAAACTAGGCCTTATTTTGAAAAATCGGCCATTATACTGGCCTTATTTCAGATGGAAAATGTCACATCAATTTACGGCTCGAAAACTTCCAGGTTTAAATTCCTGGCAAACTATCCCGATACATTAATGTTTCTTTTTTTGAGAACTTGGAGAATGATTCAAACATTAATATTAAACCAGACTATAGCAAAAAAAAACCATCCCTTATATCCGGTTTTTCCCAATTTAAATTGGCATTGTTTTAGCTTTGAAATGGAATTGTGGACGTCCTCTTACCCACAGGAAGAAAATTTCTTCAAATTGTAATTCACTTAAACGTCTCTAATCTTAATTTCTTGAGAAAACTAGGTCTTATTTTGAAAAATCTGTCATTAAACAGGCCTTATTTCAGACGGAAAATGTCTCATCTATTTAAGGCTCTAAAACTTCCCGGTTTAAATTCCCGGCAAACTATCCCGATACATTAATGTTTTTTTTTTTGAGAACGTGGAAAATGATTCAAACATTAATATTCAATCAGACTATAGCAAAAGAAAACATCCCTTATATCCGGTTTTTCCCAATTTAAATTGACCTTGTTTTAGTTTTGAAATGGAATTGTGGACGTCCTGGTACCCACAGGAAGAAAATTTCTACCGATTGAAATTCAAAAAAACGTCCCTTATCTTAATTTCTTGAGAAAAATAAGCCATATTTTGAAAAATCGGCCATTAAAGTGGCCTTATTTCAGACGGAAAATGTCTCATCTATTTAAGGCTCTAAAACTTCCCGGTTTAAATTCCCGGCAAACTATCCCGATAAATTAATGTTTTTTTTTTGAGAACTTGGAGAAAGATTCAAACATTAATATTCAATCAGACTATAGCAAAAAAAACCATCCCTTATATCCGGTTTTTCCCAATTTAAATTGGCCTTGTTTTAGCTTTAAAATGGAATTGTGGACGTCCTGTTACCCACAGGCAGAAAATTTCTATCGATTGTAATTCAACAAAACGTCCCTTATCCTAATTTCTTGAGAAAACTAAGCCTTATTTTGAAAAATCGGCCATTAAAGTGGCCTTATTTCAGACGGAAAATGTCATATCCATTTACGGCTCTAAAACTTCCGGTTTAAATTCCCGGCAAACTATCCCGATAAATTAATGTTTCTTTTTTTGAGAACTTGGAGAAAGATTCAAACATTAATATTCAATCAGACTATAGCAAAAAAAACCATCCCTTATATTCGGTTTTTCCCAATTTAAATTGGCCTTGTTTTAGATTTGAAATGGAATTGTGGACGTCCTGTTACCCACAGGAAGAAAATTTCTACCGATTGAAATTCAATAAAACGTCCCTTATCTTAATTTCTTGAGAAAAATAAGCCTTATTTTGAAAAATCGGCCATTAAACTGGACTTATTTCAGACGGAAAATGTCACATCAATTTACGGCTCTAAAACTTCCAGGTTTAAATTCCTGGCAAACTATCCCGATACATTAATGTTTCTTTTTATGAGAACGTGGAGAATGATTCAAACATTAATATTCAATCAGACTATAGCAAAAGAAAACATCCCTTATATCCGGTTTTTCCCAATTTAAATTGGCTTTGTTTTAGCTTTGAAATGGAATTGTGGACGTCCTGTTACCCACAGGAAGAAAATTTCTTCCGATTGAAATTCAAAAAAACGTCCCTTATCTTAATTTCTTGAGAAAAATAAGCCATATTTTGAAAAATCGGCCATTAAAGTGGCCTTATTTCAGACGGAAAATGTCACATCAATTTACGGCTCTAAAACTTCCCGGTTGAAATTCCCGGCAAACTATCCCGATACATTAATGTTTCTTTTTTTGAGAACGTGGAGAAAGATTCAAACATTAATATTCAATCAGACTATAGCAAAAAAAAAACCATCCCTTATATCCGGTTTTTCCCAATTTAAAATGGCCTTGTTTTAACTTTGAAATGGAATTGTGGACGTCCTGTTACCCACAGGAAGAAAATTTCTACCGATTGTAATTCAATATAACGTCCCTCATCTTAATTTCTTGAGACAACTAGGCCTTATATTGGAAATTTGGCCACTAAACTGGCCTTATTTCAGACGGAAAATGTCACATCAATTTACGGCTCTAAAACTTCCAGGTTGAAATTCCCGGCAAACTATCCCGATACATTAATGTTTCTTTTTTTGAGAACGTGGAGAAAGATTCAAACATTAATATTCAATCATACTATAGCAAAAGAAAACATCCCTTATATCCTGTTTTTCCCAATTTAAATTGGCCTTGTTTTAACATTGAAATGGAATTGTGGACGTCCTGTTACCCACAGGAAGAAAATTTCTTCAAATTGTAATTCACTTAAACGTCTCTAATCTTAATTTCTTGAGAAAACTAGGCCTTATTTTGAAAAATCTGTCATTAAACAGGCCTTATTTCAGACGGAAAATGTCACATCTATTTAAGGCTCTAAAACTTCCCGGTTTAAATTCCCGGCAAACTATCCCGATGCATTAATGTTTCTTTTTTTGAAAACGTGGAGAAAGATTCAAACATTAATATTCAATCATACTATAGCAAAAGAAAACATCCCTTATATCCTGTTTTTCCCAATTTAAATTGGCCTTGTTTTAACTTTGAAATGGAATTGTGGACGTCCTGTTACCCACAGGAAGAAAATTTCTTCAAATTGTAATTCACTTAAACGTCTCTAATCTTAATTTCTTGAGAAAACTTGGCCTTATTTTGAAAAATCTGTCATTAAACAGGCCTTATTTCAGACGGAAAATGTCACATCTATTTAAGGCTCTAAAACTTCCCGGTTTAAATTCCCGGCAAACTATCCCGATACATTAATGTTTCTTTTTTTGAGAACGTGGAAAAAGATTCAAACATTAATATTCAATCAGACTATAGCAAAAGAAAACATCCCTTATATCCGGTTTTTCCCAATTTAAATTGGCCTTGTTTTAGCTTTGAAATGGAATTGTGGACGTCCTGTTACCCAAAGGAAGAAAATTTCTACCGACTGAAATTCAATAAAACGTCCCTTATCTTAATTTCTAGAGAAAACTAGGCCTTATTTTGAAAAATCGGCCATTAAAGTGGCCTTATTTCAGACGGAAAATGTCATATCCATTTACGGCTCTTAAACTTCCGGTTTTAATTCCCGGCAAACTATCCCGATACATTAATGTTTCTTTTTTTGAGAGCTTGGAGAAAGATTCAAGCATTAATATTCAATTAAACTATAGCAAAAGAAACCATCCCTTATATCCGGTTTTTTCCAATTTAAATTGTCCTTGTTTTAGCTTTAAAATGGAGTTGTGGACGTCCTGTTACCCACAGGAAGAAAATTTCTTCCGATTGTAATTCAATAAAACGTTTCTTATCTTAATTTCTAGAGAAAACTAGGCCTTATTTTGAAAAATCGGCCATTATACTGGCCTTATTTCAGATGGAAAATGTCACATCAATTTACGGCTCGAAAACTTCCAGGTTTAAATTCCTGGCAAACTATCCCGATACATTAATGTTTCTTTTTTTGAGAACTTGGAGAATGATTCAAACATTAATATTAAACCAGACTATAGCAAAAAAAAACCATCCCTTATATCCGGTTTTTCCCAATTTAAATTGGCATTGTTTTAGCTTTGAAATGGAATTGTGGACGTCCTCTTACCCACAGGAAGAAAATTTCTTCAAATTGTAATTCACTTAAACGTCTCTAATCTTAATTTCTTGAGAAAACTAGGTCTTATTTTGAAAAATCTGTCATTAAACAGGCCTTATTTCAGACGGAAAATGTCTCATCTATTTAAGGCTCTAAAACTTCCCGGTTTAAATTCCCGGCAAACTATCCCGATACATTAATGTTTTTTTTTTTGAGAACGTGGAAAATGATTCAAACATTAATATTCAATCAGACTATAGCAAAAGAAAACATCCCTTATATCCGGTTTTTCCCAATTTAAATTGACCTTGTTTTAGTTTTGAAATGGAATTGTGGACGTCCTGGTACCCACAGGAAGAAAATTTCTACCGACTGAAATTCAATAAAACGTCCCTTATCTTAATTTCTTGAGAAAACTAGGCCTTATTTTGAAAAATCGGCCATTAAACTGGCCTTATTTCAGACGGAAATGTCACATCAATTTACGGCTCTAAAACTTCCAGGTTTAAATTCCTGGCAAACTATCCCGATACATTAATGTTTCTTTTGTTGAGAACTTGGAGAATGATTCAAACATTAATATTCAATCAGACTATAGCAAAAAAAAACCATCCCTTATATCCGGTTTTTCCCAATTTAAATTGGCCTTGTTTTAACTTTTGAAATGGAATTGTGGACGTCCTGTTACCCACAGGAAGAAAATTTCTTCAAACTGTAATTCACTTAAACGTCCCTAATCTTAATTTCTTGAGAAAACTAGGCCTTATTTTGAAAAATCTGTCATTAAACAGGCCTTATTTCTGACGGAAAATGTCTCATCTATTTAAGGCTCTAAAACTTCCCGGTTTAAATTCCCGGCAAACTAGCCCGATGCATTAATGTTTCTTTTTTTGAAAACGTGGAGAAAGATTCAAACATTAATATTCAATTATACTATAGCAAAAGAAAACATCCCTTATATCCTGTTTTCCCCAATTTAAATTGGCCTTGTTTTACTTTGAAATGGAATTGTGGACGTCCTGTTACCCACAAGAAGAAAATTTCTACCGACTGAAATTCAATAAAACGTCCCTTATCTTAATTTCTTGGGAAAACTAGGCCTTATTTTGAAAAATCGGCCATTAAAGTGGCCTTATTTCAGACGGAAAATGTCATATCCATTTACGGCTCTTAAACTTCCGGTTAAAATTCCCGGCAAACTATCCCGATACATTAATGTTTCTTTTTTTGAGAGCTTGGAGAAAGATTCAAGCATTAATATTCAATTAAACTATAGCAAAAGAAACCATCCCTTATATCCGGTTTTTTCCAATTTAAATTGTCCTTGTTTTAGCTTTAAAATGGAGTTGTGGACGTCCTGTTACCCACAGGAAGAAAATTTCTTCCGATTGTAATTCAATAAAACGTTTCTTATCTTAATTTCTAGAGAAAACTAGGCCTTATTTTGAAAAATCGGCCATTATACTGGCCTTATTTCAGATGGAAAATGTCACATCAATTTACGGCTCGAAAACTTCCAGGTTTAAATTCCTGGCAAACTATCCCGATACATTAATGTTTCTTTTTTTGAGAACTTGGAGAATGATTCAAACATTAATATTAAACCAGACTATAGCAAAAAAAAACCATCCCTTATATCCGGTTTTTCCCAATTTAAATTGGCATTGTTTTAGCTTTGAAATGGAATTGTGGACGTCCTCTTACCCACAGGAAGAAAATTTCTTCAAATTGTAATTCAATTAAACGTCTCTAATCTTAATTTCTTGAGAAAAAAAAGTCTTAATTTGAAAAATCGGCCATTAAACTGGACTTATTTCAGACGGAAAATGCCACATCTATTTACATCTCTAAAACTTCCAGGTTTAAATTCCTGGCAAACTATCCCGATACATTAATGTTTCTTTTTATGAGAACGTGGAGAATGATTCAAACATTAATATTCAATCAGACTATAGCAAAAGAAAACATCCCTTATATCCGGTTTTTCCCAATATAAATTGGCTTTGTTTTAGCTTTGAAATGGAATTGTGGACGTCCTGTTACCCACAGGCAGAAAATTTCTATCGATTGTAATTCAACAAAACGTCCCTTATCCTAATTTCTTGAGAAAACTAAGCCTTATTTTGAAAAATCGGCCATTAAAGTGGCCTTATTTCAGACGGAAAATGTCATATCCATTTACGGCTCTAAAACTTCCGGTTTAAATTCCCGGCAAACTATCCCGATAAATTAATGTTTCTTTTTTTGAGAACTTGGAGAAAGATTCAAACATTAATATTCAATCAGACTATAGCAAAAAAAACCATCACTTATATCCGGTTTTTCCCAATTTAAATTGGCCTTGTTTTAGATTTGAAATGGAATTGTGGACGTCCTGTTACCCACAGGAAGAAAATTTCTACCGATTGAAATTCAATAAAACGTCCCTTATCTTAATTTCTTGAGAAAAATAAGCCTTATTTTGAAAAATCGGCCATTAAACTGGACTTATTTCAGACGGTAAATGTCACATCAATTTACGGCTCTAAAACTTCCAGGTTTAAATTCCTGGCAAACTATCCCGATACATTAATGTTTCTTTTTATGAGAACGTGGAGAATGATTCAAACATTAATATTCAATCAGACTATAGCAAAAGAAAACATCCCTTATATCCGGTTTTTCCCAATTTAAATTGGCTTTGTTTTAGCTTTGAAATGGAATTGTGGACGTCCTGTTACCCACAGGAAGAAAATTTCTTCCGATTGAAATTCAAAAAAACGTCCCTTATCTTAATTTCTTGAGAAAAATAAGCCATATTTTGAAAAATCGGCCATTAAAGTGGCCTTATTTCAGACGGAAAATGTCTCATCTATTTAAGGCTCTAAAACTTCCCGGTTTAAATTCCCGGCAAACTATCCCGATAAATTAATGTTTCTTTTTTTGAGAACTTGGAGAAAGATTCAAACATTAATATTCAATCAGACTATAGCAAAAAAAACCATCCCTTATATCCGGTTTTTCCCAATTTAAATTGGCCTTGTTTTAGCTTTAAAATGGAATTGTGGTCGTCCTGTTACCCACAGGCAGAAAATTTCTATCGATTGTAATTCAACAAAACGTCCCTTATCCTAATTTCTTGAGAAAACTAAGCCTTATTTTGAAAAATCGGCCATTAAAGTGGCCTTATTTCAGACGGAAAATGTCATATCCATTTACGGCTCTAAAACTTCCGGTTTAAATTCCCGGCAAACTATCCCGATAAATTAATGTTTCTTTTTTTGAGAACTTGGAGAAAGATTCAAACATTAATATTCAATCAGACTATAGCAAAAAAAACCATCCCTTATATCCGGTTTTTCCCAATTTAAATTGGCCTTGTTTTAGATTTGAAATGGAATTGTGGACGTCCTGTTACCCACAGGAAGAAAATTTCTACCGATTGAAATTCAATAAAACGTCCCTTATCTTAATTTCTTGAGAAAAATAAGCCTTATTTTGAAAAATCGGCCATTAAACTGGCCTTATTTCAGACGGAAAATGTCACATCAATTTACGGCTCTAAAACTTCCAGGTTTAAATTCCTGGCAAACTATCCCGATACATTAATGTTTCTTTTGTTGAGAACTTGGAGAATGATTCAAACATTAATATTCAATCAGACTTTAGCAAAAAAAAACCATCCCTTATATCCGGTTTTTCCCAATTTAAATTGGCCTTGTTTTAACTTGGAAATGGAATTGTGGACGTCCTGTTACCCACAGGAAGAAAATTTCTTTCCATTGTTATTTATTAGATAGCCTTAAATCTACAAACATTGATATAACAAGGCCTAAATTCATTTTCAAAATTATTACTTTTTTCAAACAATTCTAATTTGTTGGCAATTCGAATTGTTTAGAATTTTGAATTAAGACAACGCCACAATGTGTTTCGAATTTAGTTGGAAGCTATGAGTACATCCACCTGACTCACAGGTGGCACTAAAAACTTAAGATGGTTAAGTGACATTACATGTCAAGAGTTCACACGTTCTAGCATAGATGGAAAGACAGCAGATGTCAATTTGACAACTAACTTTTGATAGTATTTCAAATTTTAATTATATATAATATTAAAATTTAATTGTATTTCTTCACATTGTAAATCACTAAAAAGCCTTAAATCTAAAAACGTTGAGAAAACAAGGCCTTATATTAAAAAATCACCCTTTTAAACGGCCTAATTTCTGACGGAAAATGGCACATCAATTTACGGCTCTAAAACTTCTTGGTTTAAATTCCCGGCAAACTATCCCGATAAATTAATGTTTCTTTTTTTGAGAACGTGGAGAAAGATTCAAACATTAATATTCAATCAGACTATAGCAAAAGAAAACATCCCTTATATCCGGTTTTTCCCAATTTAAATTGGCCTTGTTTTAGCTTTGAAATGGAATTGTGGACGTCCTGTTACCCACAGGAAGAAAATTTCTATCGATTGTAATTCAATAAAACGTCCCTTATCCTAATTTCTTGAGAAAACTAAGCCTTATTTTGAAAAATCGGCCATTAAACTGGCCTTATTTCAGACGGAAAGTGGCATATCAATTTACGGCTCTAAAACTTCCCGATTTAAATTCCCAGCAAACTATCCCGATACACTAATGTTTCTTTTTTAGAGAACTTGGAGAAAGATTCAAACATTAATATTCAATCAGACTATAGCAAAAAAAAACCATCCCTTATATCCGGTTTTTCCCAATTTAAATTGGCCTTGTTTTAGCTTTGAAATGGAATTGTGGACGTCCTGTTACCCACAGGAAGAAAATTTCTTCAAATTGTAATTCACTTAAACGTCCCTAATCTTAATTTCTTGAGAAAACTAGGCCTTATTTTGAAAAATCTGTCATTAAACAGACCTTATTTCAGACGGAAAATGTCTCATCAATTTACGGCTCTAAAACCTCCAGGTTGAAATTCCTGGCAAACTATCCTGATACATTAATGTTTCTTATTTTGAGAACGTGGAGAAAGATTCAAACATTAATATTCAATCAGACTATAGCAAAAAAAAACCATCCCTTATATCCGGTTTTTCCCAATTTAAATTGGCCTTGTTTTAGCTTTGAAATGGAATTGTGGACGTCCTGTTACCCACAGGAAGAAAATTTCTTCAAATTGTAATTCACTTAAACGTCCCTAATCTTAATTTCTTGAGAAAAGTAGGCCTTATTTTGAAAAATCTGCCATTAAACTGGCCTTATTTCAGAAGGAAAATGTCACTTCAATTTACGGCTCTAAAACTTCCCGGTTTAAATTCCCGGCAAACTATCCCGATACATTAATGTTTCTTATTTTGAGAACGTGGAGAAAGATTCAAACATTAATATTCAATCAGACTATAGCAAAAAAAAACCATCCCTTATATCCGGTTTTTCCCAATTTAAATTGGCATTGTTTTAGCTTTGAAATGGAATTGTGGACGTCCTGTTACCCACAGGAAGAAAATTTTTTCCGATTGTAATTCAATAAAACGTCCCCAATCTTAATTTATTGGAAAAACTAGGCCTTATTTTGAAAAATCTGTCATTAAACAGGCCTTATTTCAGACGGAAAATGTCTCATCTATTTAAGGCTCTTAAACTTCCCGGTTTAAATTCCCGGCAAACTATCCCGATACATTAATGTTTCTTTTTTTGAGAGCTTGGAGAAAGATTCTAGCATTAATATTCAATTAAACTATGGCAAAAGAAACCATCCCTTATAACCGGTTTTTTCCAATTTAAATTGTCCTTGTTTTAGCTTTGAAATGGAATTGTGGACGTCCTGTTACCCACTGGAAGAAAATTTCTTCCGATTGTAATTCAATAAAACGTCCCTTATCTTAATTTCTTTAGAAAACTAGGCCTTATTTTGAAAAATCGGCCATTAAAGTGGCCTTATTTCAGACGGAAAATGACATATCCATTTACGGCTCTAAAACTTCCCGGTTTAAATTCCCAGCAAATTATCCCGATAAATTAATGTTTCTTTTTTTGAGAACTTGGAGAAAGATTCAAGCATTAATATTCAATCAGACTATAGCAAAAAAAAACCATCCCTTATATCCGGTTTTTCCCAATTGAATTGGCCTTGTTTTAGCTTTGAAATGGAATTGTGGACGTCCTGTTACCCACAGGAAGAAAATTTCTTCCGATTGTAATTCAATAAAACGTCCCTTATCTTAATTTCTTGAGAAAACTAGGCCTTATTTAGAACAATCGGCCATTAAAGTGGCCTTATTTCAGACGGAAAATGTCATATCCATTTACGGCTCTAAAACTTCCCGGATTAAATTCCCGACAAAGTATCCCGATACATTAATGTTTCTTTTTTTGAGAACGTGGAGAAAGATTTAAGCATTAATATTCAATCAGACTATAGCAAAAGAAAACATCCCTTATATCCGGTTTTTCCCAATTTAAATTGGCCTTGTTTTAGCTTTGAAATGGAATTGTGGACGTCCTGTTACCCACAGGAAGAAAATTTCTATCGATTGTAATTCAATAAAACGTCCCTTATCCTAATTTCTTGAGAAAACTAAGCCTTATTTTGAAAAATCGGCAATTAAAGTGGCCTTTTTTCAGACGGAAAATGTCATATCCATTTACGGCTCTAAAACTTCCCGGTTTAAATTCCCAGCAAACTATCCCGATACATTAATGTTTCTTTTTTAGAGAACTTGGAGAAAGATTCAAACATTAATATTCAATCAGACTATAGCAAAAAAAAACCATCCCTTATATCCGGTTTTTCCCAATTTAAATTGGCCTTGTTTTAGCTTTGAAATGGAATTGTGGACGTCCTGTTACCCACAGGAAGAAAATTTCTTCAAATTGTAATTCACTTAAACGTCCCTAATCTTAATTTCTTGAGAAAACTAGGCCTTATTTTGAAAAATCTGTCATTAAACAGACCTTATTTCAGACGGAAAATGTCTCATCAATTTACGGCTCTAAAACCTCCAGGTTGAAATTCCTGGCAAACTATCCTGATACATTAATGTTTCTTTTTTTGAGAACTTGGAGAAAGATTCAAACATTAATATTCAATCAGACTATAGCAAAAAAAAAACTATCCCTTATATCCGGTTTTTCCCAATTTAAATTGGCCATGTTTTAGCTTTGAAATGGAATTGTGGACGTCCTGTTACCCACAGGAAGAAAATTTCTTCAAATTGTAATTCACTTAAACGTCCCTTATCTTAATTTCTTGAGAAAAGTAGGCCTTATTTTGAAAAATCTGCCATTAAGCTGGCCTTATTTCAGAAGGAAAATGTCACATCAATTTACGGCTCTAAAACTTCCCGGTTTAAATTCCCGGCAAACTATCCCGATACATTAATGTTTCTTATTTTGAGAACGTGGAGAAAGATTCAAACATTAATAATCAATCAGACTATAGCAAAAAAAAACCATCCCTTATATCCGGTTTTTCCCAATTTAAATTGGCATTGTTTTAGCTTTGAAATGGAATTGTGGACGTCCTGTTACCCACAGGAAGAAAATTTTTTCCGATTGTAATTCAATAAAACGTCCCCAATCTTAATTTATTGGAAAAACTAGGCCTTATTTTGAAAAATCTGTCATTAAACAGGCCTTATTTCAGACGGATAATGTCTCATCTATTTAAGGCCCTTAAACTTCCCGGTTTAAATTCCCGGCAAACTATCCCGATACATTAATGTTTCTTTTTTTGAGAGCTTGGAGAAAGATTCTAGCATTAATATTCAATTAAACTATGGCAAAAGAAACCATCCCTTATAACCGGTTTTTTCCAATTTAAATTGTCCTTGTTTTAGCTTTGAAATGGAATTGTGGACGTCCTGTTACCCACAGGAAGAAAATTTCTTCCGATTGTAATTCAATAAAACGTCCCTTATCTTAATTTCTTTAGAAAACTAGGCCATATTTTGAAAAATCGGCCATTAAAGTGGCCTTATTTCAGACGGAAAATGACATATCCATTTACGGCTCTAAAACTTCCCGGTTTAAATTCCCAGCAAATTATCCCGATAAATTAATGTTTCTTTTATTGAGAACTTGGAGAAAGATTCAAGCATTAATATTCATTCAGACTATAGCAAAAAAAAACCATCCCTTATATCCGGTTTTTCCCAATTTAAAATGGCCTTGTTTTAGCTTTGAAATGGAATTGTGGACGTCCTGTTACCCACAGGAAGAAAATTTCTTCCGATTGTAATTCAATAAAACGTCCCTTATCTTAATTTCTTGAGAAAACTAGGCCTTATTTAGAACAATCGGCCATTAAAGTGGCCTTATTTCAGACGGAAAATGTCATATCCATTTACGGCTCTTAAACTTCCCGGTTTAAATTCCCAGCAAACTATCCCGATAAATTAATGTTTCTTTTTTTGAGAACTTGGAGAAAGATTCAAACATTAATATTCAATCAGACTATAGCAAAAAAAAACCATCCCTTATATCCGGTTTTTCCCAATTTAAATTGACCTTGTTTTAGCTTTGAAATGGAATTGTGGGCGTCCTGTTACCCACAGGAAGAAAATTTCTTCCGATTGTAATTCAATAAAACGTCCCTTATCTTAATTTCTTTAGAAAACTAGGCCTTATTTTGAAAAATCGGCCATTAAGGTGGCCTTATTTCAGACGGAAAATGACATATCCATTTACGGCTCTAAAACTTCCCGGTTTAAATTCCCAGCAAATTATCCCGATAAATTAATGTTTCTTTTTTTGAGAACTTGGAGAAAGATTCAAACATTAATATTCAATCAGACTATAGCAGAAAAAACCATCCCTTATATCCGGTTTTTCCCAATTTAAATTGGCCTTGTTTTAGATTTGAAATGGAATTGTGGACGTCCTGTTACCCACAGGAAGAAAATTTCTACCGATTGAAATTCAAAAAAACGTCCCTTTTCTTAATTTCTTGAGAAAAATAAGCCTTATTTTGAAAAATCGGCCATTAAAGTGGCCTTATTTCAGACGGAAAATGTCTCATCTATTTAAGGCTCTAAAACTTCCCGGTTTAAATTCCCGGCAAACTATCCCGATAAATTAATGTTTCTTTTTTTGAGAACTTGGAGAAAGATTCAAACATTAATATTCAATCAGACTTTAGCAAAAAAAAACCATCCCTTATATCCGGTTTTTCCCAATTTAAATTGGCCTTGTTTTAACTTTGAAATGGAATTGTGGACGTCCTGTTACCCACAGGAAGAAAATTTCTACCGATTGAAATTCAAAAAAACGTCCCTTATCTTAATTTCTTGAGAAAAATAAGCCTTATTTTGAAAAATCGGCCATTAAAGTGGCCTTATTTCAGACGGAAAATGTCTCATCTATTTAAGGCTCTAAAACTTCCCGGTTTAAATTCCCGGCAAACTATCCCGATAAATTAATGTTTCTTTTTTTGAGAACTTGGAGATAGATTCAAACATTAATATTCAATCAGACTATAGCAAAAAAAAACCATCCCTTATATCCGGTTTTTCCCAATTTAAATTGGCCTTGTTTAAATTTTGAAATGGAATTGTGGACGTCCTATTACCCACAGGAAGAAAATTTCTTCAAATTGTAATTCACTTAAACGTCCGTAATCTTAATTACTTGAGAAAACTAGGCCTTATTTTGAAAAATCGGCCATTAAAGTGGCCTTATTTCAGACGGAAAATGACATATCCATTTACGGCTCTAAAACTTCCCGGTTTAAATTCCCAGAAAACTATCCCGATAAATTAATGTTTCTTTTTTTGAGATCTTGGAGATAGATTCAAACATTAATATTCAATCAGACTATAGCAAAAAAAAACCATCCCTTATATCCGGTTTTTCCCAATTTAAATTAGCCTTGTTTTAGCTTTGAAATGGAATTGTGGACGTCCTGTTACCCACAGGAAGAAAATTTCTTCAAATTGTAATTCAATAAAACGTCCCTTATCTTAATTTCTTTAGAAAACTAGGCCTTATTTTGAAAAATCGGCCATTAAAGTGGCCTTATTTCAGACGGAAAATGACATATCCATTTACGGCTCTAAAACTTCCCGGTTTAAATTCCCAGCAAATTATCCCGATAAATTAATGTTTCTTTTTTTGAGAACTTGGAGAAAGATTCAAGCATTAATATTCAATCAGACTATAGCAAAAAAAAACCATCCCTTATATCCGGTTTTTCCCAATTTAAATTGGCCTTGTTTTAGCTTTGAAATGGAATTGTGGACGTCCTGTTACCCACAGGAAGAAAATTTCTTCCGATTGTAATTCAATAAAACGTCCCTTATCTTAATTTCTTTAGAAAACTAGGCCTTATTTTGCAAAATCGGCCATTAAAGTGGCCTTATTTCAGACGGAAAATGTCATATCCATTTACGGCTCTAAAACTTCCCGGATTAAATTCCCGGCAAAGTATCCCGATACATTAATGTTTCTTTTTTTGAGAACGTGGAGAAAGATTCAAACATTAATATTCAATCAGACTATAGCAAAAAAAAACCATCCCTTATATCCGGTTTTTCCCAATTTAAATTGGCCTTGTTTTAGCTTTGAAATGGAATTGTGGACGTCCTGTTACCCACAGGAAGAAAATTTCTACCGATTGAAATTCAAAAAAACGTCCCTTATCTTAATTTCTTGAGAAAAATAAGCCTTATTTTGAAAAATCGGCCATTAAAGTGGCCTTATTTCAGACGGAAAATGTCTCATCTATTTAAGGCTCTAAAACTTCCCGGTTTAAATTCCCTGCAAACTATCCCGATACATTAATGTTTCTTTTTTTGAGAAAGTGGCGAAAGATTTAAACATTTAAATTCAATCAGACTATAGGAAATGAAAACATCCCTTATATCCAGTTTTTCCCAATTTAAATTTTCCTTGTTTTAGCTTTGAAATGGAATTGTGGACGTCCTGTTACCCACAGGAAGAACATTTCTTCCGATTGTAATTCAATAAAACGTCCCTTATCTTAATTTCTTGAGAAAACTAGGCCTTATTTTGAAAAATTGGCCATAAAAGTGGCCTTATTCCAGACGGAAAATGTCATATCCATTTACGGCTCTAAAACTTCCCGGTTTAAATTCCCAGCAAAGTATCCCGATAAATTAATGTTATTTTTTTTGAGAACTTGGTGAATAATTCAAACATTAATATTCAATCAGACTATAGCAAAAAAAAACCATCCCTTATTTCCGGTTTTTCCCAATTTAAATTGGCATTGTTTTAGCTTTGAAATGGAATTGTGGACGTCCTGTTACCCACAGGAAGAAAATTTCTTCAAATTGTAATTCACTTAAACGTCCCTAATCTTAATTTCTTGAAAAAACGAGGCCTTATTTTGAAAAATCCGCCATTTGACTGGCCTTATTTCAGACGGAAAATGTCACATCAATTTACGGCTCTAAAACTTCCCGGTTTAAATTCCCGGCAAACTATCCCGATACATTAATGTTTCTTTTTTTGAGAACGTGGAGAAAGATTTAAACATTAATATTCAATCAGACTATAGCAAAAGAAAACATCCCTTTTTTCCGGTTTTTCCCAATTAAATTAGCCTTGTTTTAGCTTTGAAATGGAATTGTGGACGTCCTGTTACCCACAGGAAGAAAATTTCTATCGATTGTAATTCAATAAAACGTCCCTTATCCTAATTTCTTGAGAAAACTAAGCCTTATTTTGAAAAATCGGCCATTAAAGTGGCCTTATTTCAGACGGAAAATGTCATATCCATTTACGGCTCTAAACCTTCCCGGTTTAAATTCCCGGCAAACTATCCCGACAAATTAATGTTTTTTTTTTTGAGAACGTGGAGAAAGATTCAAACATTAATATTCAGTCAGACTATAGCAAAAGAAAACATCCCTTATATCCGGTTTTTCCCAATTTAAATTGGCCTTGTTTAAACTTTGAAATGGAATTGTGGACGTCCTGTTACCCACAGGAAGAAAATTTCTTCAAATTGTAATTCACTTAAACGTCCCTAATCTTAATTTCTTGAGTAAACTAGGCCTTATTTTGAAAAATCTGTCATTAAACAGGCCTTATTTCAGACAGAAAATGTAACGTCAATTTACGGCTCTAAAACTTCCAGGTTTAAATTCCCTGCGAACTATCCCGATACATTAATGTTTCTTTTTTTGAGAACGTGGAGAAAGATTTAAACTTTAATATTCAATCAGACTATAGCAAAAGAAAACATCCCTTATCCGGTTTTTCCCAATTTAAATTGGCCTTGTTTTAGCTTTGATATGGAATTGTGGACGTCCTGTTACCCACAGGAAGAACATTTCTTCCGATTGTAATTCAATAAAACGTCCCTTATCCTAATTTCTTGAGAAAACTAAGCCTTATTTTGAAAAATCGGCCATTAAAGTGGCCTTATTTCAGACGGAAAATGTCATATCCATTTACGGCTCTAAAACTTCCCGGTTTAAATTCCCAGCAAACTATCCCGATAAATTAATGTTTCTTTTTTTGAGAACTTGGAGAATAATTCAAACATTAATATTCAATCAGACTATAGCAAAAGAAAACATCCCTTATATCCGGTTTTTCCCAATTTAAATTGGCTTTGTTTTAGCTTTGAAATGGAATTGTGGACGTCCTGTTACCCACAGGAAGAAAATTTCTACCGATTGAAATTCAATAAAACGTCCCTTATCTTAATTTCTTGAGAAAAATAAGCCTTATTTTGAAAAATCGGCCATTAAACTGGACTTATTTCAGACGGTAAATGTCACATCAATTTACGGCTCTAAAACTTCCAGGTTTAAATTCCTGGCAAACTATCCCGATACATTAATGTTTCTTTTTATGAGAACGTGGAGAATGATTCAAACATTAATATTCAATCAGACTATAGCAAAAGAAAACATCCCTTATATCCGGTTTTTCCCAATTTAAATTGGCTTTGTTTTAGCTTTGAAATGGAATTGTGGACGTCCTGTTACCCACAGGAAGAAAATTTCTTCCGATTGAAATTCAAAAAAACGTCCCTTATCTTAATTTCTTGAGAAAAATAAGCCATATTTTGAAAAATCGGCCATTAAAGTGGCCTTATTTCAGACGGAAAATGTCACATCAATTTACGGCTCTAAAACTTCCCGGTTGAAATTCCCGGCAAACTATCCCGATACATTAATGTTTCTTTTTTTGAGAACGTGGAGAAAGATTCAAACATTAATATTCAATCAGACTATAGCAAAAAAAAAACCATCCCTTATATCCGGTTTTTCCCAATTTAAAATGGCCTTGTTTTAACTTTGAAATGGAATTGTGGACGTCCTGTTACCCACAGGAAGAAAATTTCTACCGATTGTAATTCAATATAACGTCCCTCATCTTAATTTCTTGAGACAACTAGGCCTTATATTGGAAATTTGGCCACTAAACTGGCCTTATTTCAGACGGAAAATGTCACATCAATTTACGGCTCTAAAACTTCCAGGTTGAAATTCCCGGCAAACTATCCCGATACATTAATGTTTCTTTTTTTGAGAACGTGGAGAAAGATTCAAACATTAATATTCAATCATACTATAGCAAAAGAAAACATCCCTTATATCCTGTTTTTCCCAATTTAAATTGGCCTTGTTTTAACATTGAAATGGAATTGTGGACGTCCTGTTACCCACAGGAAGAAAATTTCTTCAAATTGTAATTCACTTAAACGTCTCTAATCTTAATTTCTTGAGAAAACTAGGCCTTATTTTGAAAAATCTGTCATTAAACAGGCCTTATTTCAGACGGAAAATGTCACATCTATTTAAGGCTCTAAAACTTCCCGGTTTAAATTCCCGGCAAACTATCCCGATGCATTAATGTTTCTTTTTTTGAAAACGTGGAGAAAGATTCAAACATTAATATTCAATCATACTATAGCAAAAGAAAACATCCCTTATATCCTGTTTTTCCCAATTTAAATTGGCCTTGTTTTAACTTTGAAATGGAATTGTGGACGTCCTGTTACCCACAGGAAGAAAATTTCTTCAAATTGTAATTCACTTAAACGTCTCTAATCTTAATTTCTTGAGAAAACTTGGCCTTATTTTGAAAAATCTGTCATTAAACAGGCCTTATTTCAGACGGAAAATGTCACATCTATTTAAGGCTCTAAAACTTCCCGGTTTAAATTCCCGGCAAACTATCCCGATACATTAATGTTTCTTTTTTTGAGAACGTGGAAAAAGATTCAAACATTAATATTCAATCAGACTATAGCAAAAGAAAACATCCCTTATATCCGGTTTTTCCCAATTTAAATTGGCCTTGTTTTAGCTTTGAAATGGAATTGTGGACGTCCTGTTACCCAAAGGAAGAAAATTTCTACCGACTGAAATTCAATAAAACGTCCCTTATCTTAATTTCTAGAGAAAACTAGGCCTTATTTTGAAAAATCGGCCATTAAAGTGGCCTTATTTCAGACGGAAAATGTCATATCCATTTACGGCTCTTAAACTTCCGGTTTTAATTCCCGGCAAACTATCCCGATACATTAATGTTTCTTTTTTTGAGAGCTTGGAGAAAGATTCAAGCATTAATATTCAATTAAACTATAGCAAAAGAAACCATCCCTTATATCCGGTTTTTTCCAATTTAAATTGTCCTTGTTTTAGCTTTAAAATGGAGTTGTGGACGTCCTGTTACCCACAGGAAGAAAATTTCTTCCGATTGTAATTCAATAAAACGTTTCTTATCTTAATTTCTAGAGAAAACTAGGCCTTATTTTGAAAAATCGGCCATTATACTGGCCTTATTTCAGATGGAAAATGTCACATCAATTTACGGCTCGAAAACTTCCAGGTTTAAATTCCTGGCAAACTATCCCGATACATTAATGTTTCTTTTTTTGAGAACTTGGAGAATGATTCAAACATTAATATTAAACCAGACTATAGCAAAAAAAAACCATCCCTTATATCCGGTTTTTCCCAATTTAAATTGGCATTGTTTTAGCTTTGAAATGGAATTGTGGACGTCCTCTTACCCACAGGAAGAAAATTTCTTCAAATTGTAATTCACTTAAACGTCTCTAATCTTAATTTCTTGAGAAAACTAGGTCTTATTTTGAAAAATCTGTCATTAAACAGGCCTTATTTCAGACGGAAAATGTCTCATCTATTTAAGGCTCTAAAACTTCCCGGTTTAAATTCCCGGCAAACTATCCCGATACATTAATGTTTTTTTTTTTGAGAACGTGGAAAATGATTCAAACATTAATATTCAATCAGACTATAGCAAAAGAAAACATCCCTTATATCCGGTTTTTCCCAATTTAAATTGACCTTGTTTTAGTTTTGAAATGGAATTGTGGACGTCCTGGTACCCACAGGAAGAAAATTTCTACCGACTGAAATTCAATAAAACGTCCCTTATCTTAATTTCTTGAGAAAACTAGGCCTTATTTTGAAAAATCGGCCATTAAACTGGCCTTATTTCAGACGGAAATGTCACATCAATTTACGGCTCTAAAACTTCCAGGTTTAAATTCCTGGCAAACTATCCCGATACATTAATGTTTCTTTTGTTGAGAACTTGGAGAATGATTCAAACATTAATATTCAATCAGACTATAGCAAAAAAAAACCATCCCTTATATCCGGTTTTTCCCAATTTAAATTGGCCTTGTTTTAACTTTTGAAATGGAATTGTGGACGTCCTGTTACCCACAGGAAGAAAATTTCTTCAAACTGTAATTCACTTAAACGTCCCTAATCTTAATTTCTTGAGAAAACTAGGCCTTATTTTGAAAAATCTGTCATTAAACAGGCCTTATTTCTGACGGAAAATGTCTCATCTATTTAAGGCTCTAAAACTTCCCGGTTTAAATTCCCGGCAAACTAGCCCGATGCATTAATGTTTCTTTTTTTGAAAACGTGGAGAAAGATTCAAACATTAATATTCAATTATACTATAGCAAAAGAAAACATCCCTTATATCCTGTTTTCCCCAATTTAAATTGGCCTTGTTTTACTTTGAAATGGAATTGTGGACGTCCTGTTACCCACAAGAAGAAAATTTCTACCGACTGAAATTCAATAAAACGTCCCTTATCTTAATTTCTTGGGAAAACTAGGCCTTATTTTGAAAAATCGGCCATTAAAGTGGCCTTATTTCAGACGGAAAATGTCATATCCATTTACGGCTCTTAAACTTCCGGTTAAAATTCCCGGCAAACTATCCCGATACATTAATGTTTCTTTTTTTGAGAGCTTGGAGAAAGATTCAAGCATTAATATTCAATTAAACTATAGCAAAAGAAACCATCCCTTATATCCGGTTTTTTCCAATTTAAATTGTCCTTGTTTTAGCTTTAAAATGGAGTTGTGGACGTCCTGTTACCCACAGGAAGAAAATTTCTTCCGATTGTAATTCAATAAAACGTTTCTTATCTTAATTTCTAGAGAAAACTAGGCCTTATTTTGAAAAATCGGCCATTATACTGGCCTTATTTCAGATGGAAAATGTCACATCAATTTACGGCTCGAAAACTTCCAGGTTTAAATTCCTGGCAAACTATCCCGATACATTAATGTTTCTTTTTTTGAGAACTTGGAGAATGATTCAAACATTAATATTAAACCAGACTATAGCAAAAAAAAACCATCCCTTATATCCGGTTTTTCCCAATTTAAATTGGCATTGTTTTAGCTTTGAAATGGAATTGTGGACGTCCTCTTACCCACAGGAAGAAAATTTCTTCAAATTGTAATTCAATTAAACGTCTCTAATCTTAATTTCTTGAGAAAAAAAAGTCTTAATTTGAAAAATCGGCCATTAAACTGGACTTATTTCAGACGGAAAATGCCACATCTATTTACATCTCTAAAACTTCCAGGTTTAAATTCCTGGCAAACTATCCCGATACATTAATGTTTCTTTTTATGAGAACGTGGAGAATGATTCAAACATTAATATTCAATCAGACTATAGCAAAAGAAAACATCCCTTATATCCGGTTTTTCCCAATATAAATTGGCTTTGTTTTAGCTTTGAAATGGAATTGTGGACGTCCTGTTACCCACAGGCAGAAAATTTCTATCGATTGTAATTCAACAAAACGTCCCTTATCCTAATTTCTTGAGAAAACTAAGCCTTATTTTGAAAAATCGGCCATTAAAGTGGCCTTATTTCAGACGGAAAATGTCATATCCATTTACGGCTCTAAAACTTCCGGTTTAAATTCCCGGCAAACTATCCCGATAAATTAATGTTTCTTTTTTTGAGAACTTGGAGAAAGATTCAAACATTAATATTCAATCAGACTATAGCAAAAAAAACCATCACTTATATCCGGTTTTTCCCAATTTAAATTGGCCTTGTTTTAGATTTGAAATGGAATTGTGGACGTCCTGTTACCCACAGGAAGAAAATTTCTACCGATTGAAATTCAATAAAACGTCCCTTATCTTAATTTCTTGAGAAAAATAAGCCTTATTTTGAAAAATCGGCCATTAAACTGGACTTATTTCAGACGGTAAATGTCACATCAATTTACGGCTCTAAAACTTCCAGGTTTAAATTCCTGGCAAACTATCCCGATACATTAATGTTTCTTTTTATGAGAACGTGGAGAATGATTCAAACATTAATATTCAATCAGACTATAGCAAAAGAAAACATCCCTTATATCCGGTTTTTCCCAATTTAAATTGGCTTTGTTTTAGCTTTGAAATGGAATTGTGGACGTCCTGTTACCCACAGGAAGAAAATTTCTTCCGATTGAAATTCAAAAAAACGTCCCTTATCTTAATTTCTTGAGAAAAATAAGCCATATTTTGAAAAATCGGCCATTAAAGTGGCCTTATTTCAGACGGAAAATGTCTCATCTATTTAAGGCTCTAAAACTTCCCGGTTTAAATTCCCGGCAAACTATCCCGATAAATTAATGTTTCTTTTTTTGAGAACTTGGAGAAAGATTCAAACATTAATATTCAATCAGACTATAGCAAAAAAAACCATCCCTTATATCCGGTTTTTCCCAATTTAAATTGGCCTTGTTTTAGCTTTAAAATGGAATTGTGGTCGTCCTGTTACCCACAGGCAGAAAATTTCTATCGATTGTAATTCAACAAAACGTCCCTTATCCTAATTTCTTGAGAAAACTAAGCCTTATTTTGAAAAATCGGCCATTAAAGTGGCCTTATTTCAGACGGAAAATGTCATATCCATTTACGGCTCTAAAACTTCCGGTTTAAATTCCCGGCAAACTATCCCGATAAATTAATGTTTCTTTTTTTGAGAACTTGGAGAAAGATTCAAACATTAATATTCAATCAGACTATAGCAAAAAAAACCATCCCTTATATCCGGTTTTTCCCAATTTAAATTGGCCTTGTTTTAGATTTGAAATGGAATTGTGGACGTCCTGTTACCCACAGGAAGAAAATTTCTACCGATTGAAATTCAATAAAACGTCCCTTATCTTAATTTCTTGAGAAAAATAAGCCTTATTTTGAAAAATCGGCCATTAAACTGGCCTTATTTCAGACGGAAAATGTCACATCAATTTACGGCTCTAAAACTTCCAGGTTTAAATTCCTGGCAAACTATCCCGATACATTAATGTTTCTTTTGTTGAGAACTTGGAGAATGATTCAAACATTAATATTCAATCAGACTTTAGCAAAAAAAAACCATCCCTTATATCCGGTTTTTCCCAATTTAAATTGGCCTTGTTTTAACTTGGAAATGGAATTGTGGACGTCCTGTTACCCACAGGAAGAAAATTTCTTTCCATTGTTATTTATTAGATAGCCTTAAATCTACAAACATTGATATAACAAGGCCTAAATTCATTTTCAAAATTATTACTTTTTTCAAACAATTCTAATTTGTTGGCAATTCGAATTGTTTAGAATTTTGAATTAAGACAACGCCACAATGTGTTTCGAATTTAGTTGGAAGCTATGAGTACATCCACCTGACTCACAGGTGGCACTAAAAACTTAAGATGGTTAAGTGACATTACATGTCAAGAGTTCACACGTTCTAGCATAGATGGAAAGACAGCAGATGTCAATTTGACAACTAACTTTTGATAGTATTTCAAATTTTAATTATATATAATATTAAAATTTAATTGTATTTCTTCACATTGTAAATCACTAAAAAGCCTTAAATCTAAAAACGTTGAGAAAACAAGGCCTTATATTAAAAAATCACCCTTTTAAACGGCCTAATTTCTGACGGAAAATGGCACATCAATTTACGGCTCTAAAACTTCTTGGTTTAAATTCCCGGCAAACTATCCCGATAAATTAATGTTTCTTTTTTTGAGAACGTGGAGAAAGATTCAAACATTAATATTCAATCAGACTATAGCAAAAGAAAACATCCCTTATATCCGGTTTTTCCCAATTTAAATTGGCCTTGTTTTAGCTTTGAAATGGAATTGTGGACGTCCTGTTACCCACAGGAAGAAAATTTCTATCGATTGTAATTCAATAAAACGTCCCTTATCCTAATTTCTTGAGAAAACTAAGCCTTATTTTGAAAAATCGGCCATTAAACTGGCCTTATTTCAGACGGAAAGTGGCATATCAATTTACGGCTCTAAAACTTCCCGATTTAAATTCCCAGCAAACTATCCCGATACACTAATGTTTCTTTTTTAGAGAACTTGGAGAAAGATTCAAACATTAATATTCAATCAGACTATAGCAAAAAAAAACCATCCCTTATATCCGGTTTTTCCCAATTTAAATTGGCCTTGTTTTAGCTTTGAAATGGAATTGTGGACGTCCTGTTACCCACAGGAAGAAAATTTCTTCAAATTGTAATTCACTTAAACGTCCCTAATCTTAATTTCTTGAGAAAACTAGGCCTTATTTTGAAAAATCTGTCATTAAACAGACCTTATTTCAGACGGAAAATGTCTCATCAATTTACGGCTCTAAAACCTCCAGGTTGAAATTCCTGGCAAACTATCCTGATACATTAATGTTTCTTATTTTGAGAACGTGGAGAAAGATTCAAACATTAATATTCAATCAGACTATAGCAAAAAAAAACCATCCCTTATATCCGGTTTTTCCCAATTTAAATTGGCCTTGTTTTAGCTTTGAAATGGAATTGTGGACGTCCTGTTACCCACAGGAAGAAAATTTCTTCAAATTGTAATTCACTTAAACGTCCCTAATCTTAATTTCTTGAGAAAAGTAGGCCTTATTTTGAAAAATCTGCCATTAAACTGGCCTTATTTCAGAAGGAAAATGTCACTTCAATTTACGGCTCTAAAACTTCCCGGTTTAAATTCCCGGCAAACTATCCCGATACATTAATGTTTCTTATTTTGAGAACGTGGAGAAAGATTCAAACATTAATATTCAATCAGACTATAGCAAAAAAAAACCATCCCTTATATCCGGTTTTTCCCAATTTAAATTGGCATTGTTTTAGCTTTGAAATGGAATTGTGGACGTCCTGTTACCCACAGGAAGAAAATTTTTTCCGATTGTAATTCAATAAAACGTCCCCAATCTTAATTTATTGGAAAAACTAGGCCTTATTTTGAAAAATCTGTCATTAAACAGGCCTTATTTCAGACGGAAAATGTCTCATCTATTTAAGGCTCTTAAACTTCCCGGTTTAAATTCCCGGCAAACTATCCCGATACATTAATGTTTCTTTTTTTGAGAGCTTGGAGAAAGATTCTAGCATTAATATTCAATTAAACTATGGCAAAAGAAACCATCCCTTATAACCGGTTTTTTCCAATTTAAATTGTCCTTGTTTTAGCTTTGAAATGGAATTGTGGACGTCCTGTTACCCACTGGAAGAAAATTTCTTCCGATTGTAATTCAATAAAACGTCCCTTATCTTAATTTCTTTAGAAAACTAGGCCTTATTTTGAAAAATCGGCCATTAAAGTGGCCTTATTTCAGACGGAAAATGACATATCCATTTACGGCTCTAAAACTTCCCGGTTTAAATTCCCAGCAAATTATCCCGATAAATTAATGTTTCTTTTTTTGAGAACTTGGAGAAAGATTCAAGCATTAATATTCAATCAGACTATAGCAAAAAAAAACCATCCCTTATATCCGGTTTTTCCCAATTGAATTGGCCTTGTTTTAGCTTTGAAATGGAATTGTGGACGTCCTGTTACCCACAGGAAGAAAATTTCTTCCGATTGTAATTCAATAAAACGTCCCTTATCTTAATTTCTTGAGAAAACTAGGCCTTATTTAGAACAATCGGCCATTAAAGTGGCCTTATTTCAGACGGAAAATGTCATATCCATTTACGGCTCTAAAACTTCCCGGATTAAATTCCCGACAAAGTATCCCGATACATTAATGTTTCTTTTTTTGAGAACGTGGAGAAAGATTTAAGCATTAATATTCAATCAGACTATAGCAAAAGAAAACATCCCTTATATCCGGTTTTTCCCAATTTAAATTGGCCTTGTTTTAGCTTTGAAATGGAATTGTGGACGTCCTGTTACCCACAGGAAGAAAATTTCTATCGATTGTAATTCAATAAAACGTCCCTTATCCTAATTTCTTGAGAAAACTAAGCCTTATTTTGAAAAATCGGCAATTAAAGTGGCCTTTTTTCAGACGGAAAATGTCATATCCATTTACGGCTCTAAAACTTCCCGGTTTAAATTCCCAGCAAACTATCCCGATACATTAATGTTTCTTTTTTAGAGAACTTGGAGAAAGATTCAAACATTAATATTCAATCAGACTATAGCAAAAAAAAACCATCCCTTATATCCGGTTTTTCCCAATTTAAATTGGCCTTGTTTTAGCTTTGAAATGGAATTGTGGACGTCCTGTTACCCACAGGAAGAAAATTTCTTCAAATTGTAATTCACTTAAACGTCCCTAATCTTAATTTCTTGAGAAAACTAGGCCTTATTTTGAAAAATCTGTCATTAAACAGACCTTATTTCAGACGGAAAATGTCTCATCAATTTACGGCTCTAAAACCTCCAGGTTGAAATTCCTGGCAAACTATCCTGATACATTAATGTTTCTTTTTTTGAGAACTTGGAGAAAGATTCAAACATTAATATTCAATCAGACTATAGCAAAAAAAAAACTATCCCTTATATCCGGTTTTTCCCAATTTAAATTGGCCATGTTTTAGCTTTGAAATGGAATTGTGGACGTCCTGTTACCCACAGGAAGAAAATTTCTTCAAATTGTAATTCACTTAAACGTCCCTTATCTTAATTTCTTGAGAAAAGTAGGCCTTATTTTGAAAAATCTGCCATTAAGCTGGCCTTATTTCAGAAGGAAAATGTCACATCAATTTACGGCTCTAAAACTTCCCGGTTTAAATTCCCGGCAAACTATCCCGATACATTAATGTTTCTTATTTTGAGAACGTGGAGAAAGATTCAAACATTAATAATCAATCAGACTATAGCAAAAAAAAACCATCCCTTATATCCGGTTTTTCCCAATTTAAATTGGCATTGTTTTAGCTTTGAAATGGAATTGTGGACGTCCTGTTACCCACAGGAAGAAAATTTTTTCCGATTGTAATTCAATAAAACGTCCCCAATCTTAATTTATTGGAAAAACTAGGCCTTATTTTGAAAAATCTGTCATTAAACAGGCCTTATTTCAGACGGATAATGTCTCATCTATTTAAGGCCCTTAAACTTCCCGGTTTAAATTCCCGGCAAACTATCCCGATACATTAATGTTTCTTTTTTTGAGAGCTTGGAGAAAGATTCTAGCATTAATATTCAATTAAACTATGGCAAAAGAAACCATCCCTTATAACCGGTTTTTTCCAATTTAAATTGTCCTTGTTTTAGCTTTGAAATGGAATTGTGGACGTCCTGTTACCCACAGGAAGAAAATTTCTTCCGATTGTAATTCAATAAAACGTCCCTTATCTTAATTTCTTTAGAAAACTAGGCCATATTTTGAAAAATCGGCCATTAAAGTGGCCTTATTTCAGACGGAAAATGACATATCCATTTACGGCTCTAAAACTTCCCGGTTTAAATTCCCAGCAAATTATCCCGATAAATTAATGTTTCTTTTATTGAGAACTTGGAGAAAGATTCAAGCATTAATATTCATTCAGACTATAGCAAAAAAAAACCATCCCTTATATCCGGTTTTTCCCAATTTAAAATGGCCTTGTTTTAGCTTTGAAATGGAATTGTGGACGTCCTGTTACCCACAGGAAGAAAATTTCTTCCGATTGTAATTCAATAAAACGTCCCTTATCTTAATTTCTTGAGAAAACTAGGCCTTATTTAGAACAATCGGCCATTAAAGTGGCCTTATTTCAGACGGAAAATGTCATATCCATTTACGGCTCTTAAACTTCCCGGTTTAAATTCCCAGCAAACTATCCCGATAAATTAATGTTTCTTTTTTTGAGAACTTGGAGAAAGATTCAAACATTAATATTCAATCAGACTATAGCAAAAAAAAACCATCCCTTATATCCGGTTTTTCCCAATTTAAATTGACCTTGTTTTAGCTTTGAAATGGAATTGTGGGCGTCCTGTTACCCACAGGAAGAAAATTTCTTCCGATTGTAATTCAATAAAACGTCCCTTATCTTAATTTCTTTAGAAAACTAGGCCTTATTTTGAAAAATCGGCCATTAAGGTGGCCTTATTTCAGACGGAAAATGACATATCCATTTACGGCTCTAAAACTTCCCGGTTTAAATTCCCAGCAAATTATCCCGATAAATTAATGTTTCTTTTTTTGAGAACTTGGAGAAAGATTCAAACATTAATATTCAATCAGACTATAGCAGAAAAAACCATCCCTTATATCCGGTTTTTCCCAATTTAAATTGGCCTTGTTTTAGATTTGAAATGGAATTGTGGACGTCCTGTTACCCACAGGAAGAAAATTTCTACCGATTGAAATTCAAAAAAACGTCCCTTTTCTTAATTTCTTGAGAAAAATAAGCCTTATTTTGAAAAATCGGCCATTAAAGTGGCCTTATTTCAGACGGAAAATGTCTCATCTATTTAAGGCTCTAAAACTTCCCGGTTTAAATTCCCGGCAAACTATCCCGATAAATTAATGTTTCTTTTTTTGAGAACTTGGAGAAAGATTCAAACATTAATATTCAATCAGACTTTAGCAAAAAAAAACCATCCCTTATATCCGGTTTTTCCCAATTTAAATTGGCCTTGTTTTAACTTTGAAATGGAATTGTGGACGTCCTGTTACCCACAGGAAGAAAATTTCTACCGATTGAAATTCAAAAAAACGTCCCTTATCTTAATTTCTTGAGAAAAATAAGCCTTATTTTGAAAAATCGGCCATTAAAGTGGCCTTATTTCAGACGGAAAATGTCTCATCTATTTAAGGCTCTAAAACTTCCCGGTTTAAATTCCCGGCAAACTATCCCGATAAATTAATGTTTCTTTTTTTGAGAACTTGGAGATAGATTCAAACATTAATATTCAATCAGACTATAGCAAAAAAAAACCATCCCTTATATCCGGTTTTTCCCAATTTAAATTGGCCTTGTTTAAATTTTGAAATGGAATTGTGGACGTCCTATTACCCACAGGAAGAAAATTTCTTCAAATTGTAATTCACTTAAACGTCCGTAATCTTAATTACTTGAGAAAACTAGGCCTTATTTTGAAAAATCGGCCATTAAAGTGGCCTTATTTCAGACGGAAAATGACATATCCATTTACGGCTCTAAAACTTCCCGGTTTAAATTCCCAGAAAACTATCCCGATAAATTAATGTTTCTTTTTTTGAGATCTTGGAGATAGATTCAAACATTAATATTCAATCAGACTATAGCAAAAAAAAACCATCCCTTATATCCGGTTTTTCCCAATTTAAATTAGCCTTGTTTTAGCTTTGAAATGGAATTGTGGACGTCCTGTTACCCACAGGAAGAAAATTTCTTCAAATTGTAATTCAATAAAACGTCCCTTATCTTAATTTCTTTAGAAAACTAGGCCTTATTTTGAAAAATCGGCCATTAAAGTGGCCTTATTTCAGACGGAAAATGACATATCCATTTACGGCTCTAAAACTTCCCGGTTTAAATTCCCAGCAAATTATCCCGATAAATTAATGTTTCTTTTTTTGAGAACTTGGAGAAAGATTCAAGCATTAATATTCAATCAGACTATAGCAAAAAAAAACCATCCCTTATATCCGGTTTTTCCCAATTTAAATTGGCCTTGTTTTAGCTTTGAAATGGAATTGTGGACGTCCTGTTACCCACAGGAAGAAAATTTCTTCCGATTGTAATTCAATAAAACGTCCCTTATCTTAATTTCTTTAGAAAACTAGGCCTTATTTTGCAAAATCGGCCATTAAAGTGGCCTTATTTCAGACGGAAAATGTCATATCCATTTACGGCTCTAAAACTTCCCGGATTAAATTCCCGGCAAAGTATCCCGATACATTAATGTTTCTTTTTTTGAGAACGTGGAGAAAGATTCAAACATTAATATTCAATCAGACTATAGCAAAAAAAAACCATCCCTTATATCCGGTTTTTCCCAATTTAAATTGGCCTTGTTTTAGCTTTGAAATGGAATTGTGGACGTCCTGTTACCCACAGGAAGAAAATTTCTACCGATTGAAATTCAAAAAAACGTCCCTTATCTTAATTTCTTGAGAAAAATAAGCCTTATTTTGAAAAATCGGCCATTAAAGTGGCCTTATTTCAGACGGAAAATGTCTCATCTATTTAAGGCTCTAAAACTTCCCGGTTTAAATTCCCTGCAAACTATCCCGATACATTAATGTTTCTTTTTTTGAGAAAGTGGCGAAAGATTTAAACATTTAAATTCAATCAGACTATAGGAAATGAAAACATCCCTTATATCCAGTTTTTCCCAATTTAAATTTTCCTTGTTTTAGCTTTGAAATGGAATTGTGGACGTCCTGTTACCCACAGGAAGAACATTTCTTCCGATTGTAATTCAATAAAACGTCCCTTATCTTAATTTCTTGAGAAAACTAGGCCTTATTTTGAAAAATTGGCCATAAAAGTGGCCTTATTCCAGACGGAAAATGTCATATCCATTTACGGCTCTAAAACTTCCCGGTTTAAATTCCCAGCAAAGTATCCCGATAAATTAATGTTATTTTTTTTGAGAACTTGGTGAATAATTCAAACATTAATATTCAATCAGACTATAGCAAAAAAAAACCATCCCTTATTTCCGGTTTTTCCCAATTTAAATTGGCATTGTTTTAGCTTTGAAATGGAATTGTGGACGTCCTGTTACCCACAGGAAGAAAATTTCTTCAAATTGTAATTCACTTAAACGTCCCTAATCTTAATTTCTTGAAAAAACGAGGCCTTATTTTGAAAAATCCGCCATTTGACTGGCCTTATTTCAGACGGAAAATGTCACATCAATTTACGGCTCTAAAACTTCCCGGTTTAAATTCCCGGCAAACTATCCCGATACATTAATGTTTCTTTTTTTGAGAACGTGGAGAAAGATTTAAACATTAATATTCAATCAGACTATAGCAAAAGAAAACATCCCTTTTTTCCGGTTTTTCCCAATTAAATTAGCCTTGTTTTAGCTTTGAAATGGAATTGTGGACGTCCTGTTACCCACAGGAAGAAAATTTCTATCGATTGTAATTCAATAAAACGTCCCTTATCCTAATTTCTTGAGAAAACTAAGCCTTATTTTGAAAAATCGGCCATTAAAGTGGCCTTATTTCAGACGGAAAATGTCATATCCATTTACGGCTCTAAACCTTCCCGGTTTAAATTCCCGGCAAACTATCCCGACAAATTAATGTTTTTTTTTTTGAGAACGTGGAGAAAGATTCAAACATTAATATTCAGTCAGACTATAGCAAAAGAAAACATCCCTTATATCCGGTTTTTCCCAATTTAAATTGGCCTTGTTTAAACTTTGAAATGGAATTGTGGACGTCCTGTTACCCACAGGAAGAAAATTTCTTCAAATTGTAATTCACTTAAACGTCCCTAATCTTAATTTCTTGAGTAAACTAGGCCTTATTTTGAAAAATCTGTCATTAAACAGGCCTTATTTCAGACAGAAAATGTAACGTCAATTTACGGCTCTAAAACTTCCAGGTTTAAATTCCCTGCGAACTATCCCGATACATTAATGTTTCTTTTTTTGAGAACGTGGAGAAAGATTTAAACTTTAATATTCAATCAGACTATAGCAAAAGAAAACATCCCTTATCCGGTTTTTCCCAATTTAAATTGGCCTTGTTTTAGCTTTGATATGGAATTGTGGACGTCCTGTTACCCACAGGAAGAACATTTCTTCCGATTGTAATTCAATAAAACGTCCCTTATCCTAATTTCTTGAGAAAACTAAGCCTTATTTTGAAAAATCGGCCATTAAAGTGGCCTTATTTCAGACGGAAAATGTCATATCCATTTACGGCTCTAAAACTTCCCGGTTTAAATTCCCAGCAAACTATCCCGATAAATTAATGTTTCTTTTTTTGAGAACTTGGAGAATAATTCAAACATTAATATTCAATCAGACTATAGCAAAAAAAAACCATCCCTTATATCCGGTTTTTCCCAATTTAAATTGGCCTTGTTTAAACTTTGAAATGGAATTGTGGACGTCCTGTTACCCACAGGAAGAAAATTTCTTCAACTTGTAATTCACTTAAAAATCCCTAATCTTAATATCTTGAGAAAACTAGGCCTTATTTTGAAAAATCTGTCATTAAACAGGCCTTATTTCAGACGGAAAATGTCACATATATTTACGGCTCTAAAACTTCCCGGTTTAAATTCCCGGCAAACTATCCCGATACATTAATGTTTCTTTTTTTGAGAACGTGGAGAAAGATTTAAACATTAATATTCAATCAGACTATAGCAAAAGAAAACATCCCTTTTATCCGGTTTTTCCCAATTAAATTAGCCTTGTTTTAGCTTTGAAATGGAATTGTGGATGTCCTGTTACCCACAGGAAGAAAATTTCTATCGATTGTAATTCAATAAAACGTCCCTTATCCTAATTTCTTGAGAAAACTAAGCCTTATTTTGAAAAATCGGCCATTAAAGTGGCCTTATTTCAGACGGAAAATGTCATATCCATTTACGGCTCTAAACCTTCCCGGTTTAAATTCCCGGCAAACTATCCCGATAAATTAATGTTTTTTTTTTTGAGAACGTGAAGAAAGATTCAAACATTAATATTCAATCAGACTATAGCAAAAAAAAACCATCCCTTATATCCGGTTTTCCCAATTTAAATTGGCATTGTTTTAGCTTTGAAATGGAATTGTGGACGTCCTGTTTCCCACAGGAAGAAAATTTCTTCAAATTGTAATTCACTTAAACGTCCCTTATCTTAATTTGTTGAGAAAACTAGGCCTTATTTTGAAAAATCTGTCATTAAACAGGCCTTATTTCAGACGGAAAATGTCACATCAATTTACGGCTCTAAAACTTCCAGGTTTAAATTCCCGGCAAACTATCCCGATACATTAATGTTTCCTTTTTTGAGAACGTGGAGAAAGATTTAAACATTTATATTCAATCAGACTATAGCAAAAGAAAACATCCCTTTTATCCGGTTTTTCCCAATTAAAATTGGCCTTGTTTTAGCTTTGAAATGGAATTGTGGACGTCCTGTTACCCACAGGAAGAAAATTTCTTCCGATTTGAATTCAATAAAACGTCCCCAATCTTAATTAATTGGAAAAACTAGGTCTTATTATGAAAAATCTGTCATTAAACAGGCCTAATTTCAGACGGAAAATGTCATATCTATTTAAGGCTCTAAAACTTCCCGGTTTAAATTCCCGGCAAACTATCCCGATACATTAATGTTTATTTTTTTGAGAACGAGGAGAAAGATTTAAACATTAATATTCAATCAGACTATAGCAAAAGAAAACATCCCTTTTTTCCGGTTTTTCCCAATTTAAATTAGCCTTGTTTTAGCTTTGAAATGGAATTGTGGACGTCCTGTTACCCACAGGAAGAAAATTTCTTCAAATTGTAATTCACTTAAACGTCCCTAATCTTAATTTCTTGAGAAAACGAGGCCTTATTTTGAAAAGGCCGCCATTTGACTGGCCTTATTTCAGACGGAAAATGTCACATCAATTTACGGCTCTAAAACTTCCAGGTTTAAATTCCTGGCAAACTATCCCGATACATTAATGTTTCTTATTTTGAGAACGTGGAGAAAGATTCAAACATTAATATTCAATCAGACTATAGCAAAAAAAAACCATCCTTTATATCCGGTTTTTCCCAATTTAAATTGGCATTGTTTTAGCTTTGAGTTGGAATTGTGGACGTCCTGTTACCCACAGGAAGAAAATTTCTACCGATTGAAATTCAATAAAACGTCCCTTATCTTAATTTCTTGAGAAAACTAGGCCTTATTTTGAAAAATCGGCCATTAAACTATCATATCCATTTACGGCTCTAAACCTTCCCGGTTTAAATTCCCGGCAAACTATCCCGACAAATTAATGTTTTTTTTTTTGAGAACGTGGAGAAAGATTCAAACATTAATATTCAATCAGACTATAGCAAAAGAAAACATCCCTTATATCCGGTTTTTCCCAATTTAAATTGGCCTTGTTTTAGCTTTGAAATGGAATTGTGGACGTCCTGTTACCCACAGGAAGAAAATTTCTACCGATTGAAATTCAATAAAACGTCCCTTATCTTAATTTTGTGAGAAAAATAAGTCTTAATTTGAAAAATCGGCCATTAAACTGGCCTTATTTCAGACGGAAAATGTCACACCATTTTACGGCTCTAAACCTTCCCGGTTTAAATTCCCGGCAAACTATCCCGACAAATTAATGTTTCTTTTTTTGAGAACGTGGAGAAAGATTCAAACATTAATATTCAATCAGACTATAGCAAAAAAAAACCATCCCTTATGTCCGGTTTTTCCCAATTTAAATTGGCATTTTTTTAGCTTTGAAATGGAATTGTGGACGTCCTCTTACCCACAGAAAGAAAATTACTTCAAATTGTATTTCACTTAAACGTCCCTAATCTTAATTTCTTGAGAAAACTAGGCCTTATTTTGAAAAAACGGCCATTAAACTGGCCTTATTTCAGACGGAAAATGTCACATATATTTACGGCTCTAAAACTTCCCGGTTTAAATTCCCGGCAAACTATCCCGATAAATTAATGTTTTTTTTTTTGAGAACGTGGAGATAGATTCAAACATTAATATTCAATCAGACTATAGCAAAAAAAACCATCCCTTATATCCGGTTTTTCCCAATATAAATTGGCACTGTTTTAGCTTTGAAATGGAATTGTGGACGTCCTCTTACCCACAGGAAGAAAATTTCTTCAAATTGTAATTCACTTAAACGTCCCTAATCTTAATTTCTTGAGAAAACGAGGCCATATTTTGAAAAGGCCGCCATTTGACTGGCCTTATTTCAGACGGAAAATGTCACATCAATTTACGGCTCTAAAACTTCCAGGTTTAAATTCCTGGCAAACTATCCCGATACATTAATGTTTCTTATTTTGAGAACGTGGAGAAAGATTCAAACATTAATATTCAATCAGACTATAGCAAAAAAAAACCATCCTTTATATCCGGTTTTTCCCAATTTAAATTGGCCTTGTTTTAGCTTTGAAATGGAATTGTGGACGTCCTGTTACCCACAGGAAGAAAATTTTTACCGATTGAAATTCAATAAAACGTCCCTTATCTTAATTTCTTGAGAAAACTAGGCCTTATTTTGAAAAATCGGCCATTAAACTGGCCTTATTTCAGACGGAAAATGTCACATCAATTTACGGCTTTAAAACATCCTGGTTTAAATTCCCGGCAAACTATCCCGATAAATTATTGTTTCTTTCTTTGAGAACGTGGAGAAAGATTCAAACATTAATAATCAATCAGACTATAGCAAAAGAAAACATCCCTTATATCCGGTTTTTCCCAATTTAAATTGGCCTTGTTTTAGATTTGAAATGGAATTGTGGACGTCCTGTTACCCACAGGAAGAAAATTTCTACCGATTGAAATTCAATAAATCGTCCCTTATCTTAATTTCTTGAGAAAAATAAGCCTTATTTTGAAAAATCGGCCATTAAACTGGCCTTATTTCAGACGGAAAATGTCACATCAATTTACGGCTCTAAAACTTCCAGGTTTAAATTCCTGGCAAACTATCCCGATACATTAATGTTTCTTTTTTTGAGAACTTGGAGAATGATTCAAACATTAATATTCAATCCGACTTTAGCAAAAAAAACCATCCCTTATATCCGGTTTTTCCCAATTTAAATTGGCCTTGTTTTTACTTTGAAATGGAATTGTGGACGTCCTGTTACCCACAGGAAGAAAATTTCTTTCCATTGTTATTTATTAGATAGCCTTAAATCTACAAACATTGATATAACAAGGCCTAAATTCATTTTCTAAATTATTTCTTTTTTAAAACAATTCTAATTTGTTGGCAATTCGAATTGTTTAGAATTTTGAATTAAGACAACGCCACAATGTGTTTCGAATTTAGTTGGAAGCTATGAGTACATCCACCTGACTCACAGGTGGCACTAAAAACTTAAGGTGGTTAAGTGACATTACATGTCAAGAGTTCACACGTTCTAGCATAGATGGAAAGACAGCAGATGTCAATTTGACAACTAACTTTTGAAAGTATTTCAAATTTTAATTATATATAATATTAAAATTTAATTGTATTTCTTCACATTGTAAATCACTAAAAAGCCTTAAATCTATAATCGTTGAGAAAACAAGGCCTTATATTGAAAAATTACCCTTTTAAACGGCCTAATTTCTGACGGAAAATGTCACATCAATTTACGGCTCTAAAACTTCCCGGTTTAAATTCCCGGCAAACTATCCCGATAAATTAATGTTTCTTTTTTTGAGAACGTGGAGAAAGATTCAAACATTAATATTCAATCAGACTATAGCAAAAGAAAACATCCCTTATATCCGGTTTTTCCCAATTTAAATTGGCCTTGTTTTAGTTTTGAAATGGAATTGTGGACGTCCTGTTACCCACAGGAAGAAAATTTCTACCGACTGAAATTCAATAAAACGTCCCTTATCTTAATTTCTTGAGAAAAAAAAGTCTTAATTTGAAAAATCGGCCATTAAACTGGCCTTATTTCAGAAGGAAAATGTCACATCAATTTACGGCTCTAAAACTTCCAGGTTTAAATTCCTGGCAACCTATCCTGATACATTACTGTTTCTTTTTTTGAGAACTTGGAGAATGATTCAAACATTAATATTCAATCAGACTATAGCAAAAAAAACCATCCCTTATATCCGGTTTTTCCCAATTTAAATTGGCATTGTTTTAGCTTTGAAATGGAATTGTGGACGTCCTCTTACCCACAGGAAGAAAATTTCTTCAAATTGTAATTCACTTAAACGTCCCGAATCTTAATTTCTTGAGAAAACTTAGCCTTATTTTGAAAAATCTGTCATTAAACAGGCCTTATTTCAGACGGAAAATGTCACATCTATTTAAGGCTCTAAAACTTCCCGGTTTAAATTCCCGACAAACTATCCCGATACATTAATGTTTCTTTTTTTGAGAACGTGGAGAAAGATTCAAACATTAATATTCAATCAGGCTATAGCAAAAAAAAACCATCCCTTATATCCGGTTTTTCCCAATTTAAATTGGCATTGCTTTAGCTTTGAAATGGAATTGTGGACGTCCTGTTACCCACAGGAAGAAAATTTCTTCAAATTGTAATTCACTTAAACGTCCCTAATCTTAATTTCTTGAGAAAACTAAGCCTTATTTTGAAAAATCTGTCATTAAACAGGCCTTATTTCAGACGGAAAATGTCACATCTATTTAAGGCTCTAAAACTTCCCGGTTTAAATTCCCGGCAAACTATCCCGATACATTAATGTTTCTTTTTTTGAGAACGTGGAGAAAGATTCAAACATTAATATTCAATCAGACTATAGCAAAAGAAAACATCCCTTATATCCGGTTTTTCCCAATTTAAATAGACCTTGTTTTAGCTTTGAAATGGAATTGTGGACGTCCTGTTACCCACAGGAAGAAAATTTCTTCAAATTGTAATTCACTTAAACGTCCCTAATCTTAATTTCTTGAGAAAACTAAGCCTTATTTTGAAAAATCTGTCATTAAACAGGCCTTATTTCAGACGGAAAATGTCACATCTATTTAAGGCTCTAAAACTTCCCGGTTTAAATTCCCAGCAAACTATCCCGATAAATTAATGTTTCTTTTTTTGAGAACTTGGAGAAAGATTCAAACATTAATATTCATTCAGACTATAGCAAAAAAAACCCATCCCTTATATCCGGTTTTTCCCAATTTAAATAGACCTTGTTTTAGCTTTGAAATGGAATTGTGGACGTCCTGTTACCCACAGGAAGAAAATTTCTTCCGATTGTAATTCAATAAAACGTCCCTCATCTTAATTTCTTGAGAAAACTAGGCCTTATTTTGAACAATCGGTCATTAAAGTGGCCTTATTTCAGACGGAAAATGTCATATCCATTTACGGCTCTAAAACTTCCCGGTTTAAATTCCCAGCAAACTATCCCGATACATTAATGTTTCTATTTTTGATAACTTGGAGAAAGATTCAAACATTAATATTCAATCAGGCTATAGCAAAAAAAAACCATCCCTTATATCCGGTTTTTCCCAATTTAAATTGGCCTTGTTTAAACTTTGAAATGGAATTGTGGACGTCCTGTTACCCACAGGAAGAAAATTTCTTCAAATTGTAATTCACTTAAACGTCCCTAATTTTAATTTCTTGAGAAAACTAAGCCTTATTTTGAAAAATCTGTCATTAAACAGGCCTTATTTCAGACGGAAAATGTCACATCTATTTAAGGCTCTAAAACTTCCCGGTTTAAATTCCCTGCAAACTATCCCGATACATTAATGTTTCTTTTTTTGAGAACGTGGAGAAAGATTCAAACATTAATATTCAATCAGACTATAGCAAAAGAAAACATCCCTTATATCCGGTTTTTCCCAATTTAAATTGGCCTTGTTTTAGCTTTGAAATGGAATTGTGGACGTCCTGTTACCCACAGGAAGAACATTTCTTCCGATTGTAATTCAATAAAACGTCCCTCATCTTAATTTCTTGAGAAAACTAGGCCTTATTTTGAAAAATCTGTCATTAAACAGGCCTTATTTCAGACGGAAAATGTAACGTCAATTTACGGCTCTAAAACTTCCAGGTTTAAATTCCCTGCAAACTATCCCGATACATTAATGTTTCTTTTTTCGAGAACGTGGAGAAAGATTTAAACATTTAAATTCAATCAGACTATAGGAAAAGAAAACATCCCTTATATCCTGTTTTTCCCAATTTAAATTGGCCTTGTTTTAGCTTTGAAATGGAATTGTGGACGTCCTGTTACCCACAGGAAGAACATTTCTTCCGATTGTAATTCAATAAAACGTCCCTTATCTTAATTTCTTGAGAAAACTAGGCCTTATTTTGAAAAATTGGCCATAAAAGTGGCCTTATTCCAGACGGAAAATGTCATATCCATTTACGGCTCTAAAACTTCCCGGTTTAAATTCCCAGCAAAGTATCCCGATAAATTAATGTTTCTTTTTTTGAGAACTTGGAGAATAATTCAAACATTAATATTCAATCAGACTATAGCAAAAAAAAACCATCCCTTATATCCGGTTTTTCCCAATTTAAATTGGCCTTGTTTAAACTTTGAAATGGAATTGTGGACGTCCTGTTACCCACAGGAAGAAAATTTCTTCAAATTGTAATTCACTTAAACGTCCCTAATCTTAATTTCTTGAGAAAACAAGGCCTTATCTTGAAAAATCTGTCATTAAACAGGCCTTATTTCAGACGGAAAATGTAACGTCAATTTACGGCTCTAAAACTTCCAGGTTTAAATTCCCTGCAAACTATCCCGATACATTAATGTTTCTTTTTTTGAGAACGTGGAGAAAGATTTAAACATTAATATTCAATCAGACTATAGCAAAAGAAAACATCCCTTATATCCGGTTTTTCCCAATTTAAATTGGCCTTGTTTTAGCTTTGATATGGAATTGTGGACGTCCTGTTACCCACAGGAAGAACATTTCTTCCGATTGTAATTCAATAAAACGTCCCTTATCCTAATTTCTTGAGAAAACTAAGCCTTATTTTGAAAAATCGGCCATTAAACTGGCCTTATTTCAGACGGAAAATGTCACATCAATTTACGGCTCTAAAATTTCCCGGTTTAAATTCCCGGCAAACTATCCCGATACATTAATGTTTCTTTTTTTGAGAACGTGGAGAAAGATTTAATCATTAATATTCAATCTGACTATAGCAAAAGAAAACATCCCTTTTTCCGGTTTTTCCCAATTAAATTAGCCTTGTTTTAGCTTTGAAATGGAATTGTGGACGTCCTGTTACCCACAGGAAGAAAATTTCTATCGATTGTAATTCAATAAAACGTCCCTTATCCTAATTTCTTGAGAAAACTAAGCCTTATTTTGAAAAATCGGCCATTAAAGTGGCCTTATTTCAGACGGAAAATGTCATATCCATTTACGGCTCTAAACCTTCCCGGTTTAAATTCCCGGCAAACTATCCCGACAAATTAATGATTTTTTTTTTGAGAACGTGGAGAAAGATTCAAACATTAATATTCAATCAGACTATAGCAAAAGAAAACATCCCTTATATCCGGTTTTTCCCAATTTAAATTGGCCTTGTTTAAACTTTGAAATGGAATTGTGGACGTCCTGTTACCCACAGGAAGAAAATTTCTTCAAATTGTAATTCACTTAAACGTCCCTAATCTTAATTTCTTGAGTAAACTAGGCCTTATTTTGAAAAATCTGTCATTAAACAGGCCTTATTTCAGACAGAAAATGTAACGTCAATTTACGGCTCTAAAACTTCCAGGTTTAAATTCCCTGCGAACTATCCCGATACATTAATGTTTCTTTTTTTGAGAACGTGGAGAAAGATTTAAACATTAATATTCAATCAGACTATAGCAAAAGAAAACATCCCTTATCCGGTTTTTCCCAATTTAAATTGGCCTTGTTTTAGCTTTGATATGGAATTGTGGACGTCCTGTTACCCACAGGAAGAACATTTCTTCCGATTGTAATTCAATAAAACGTCCCTTATCCTAATTTCTTGAGAAAACTAAGCCTTATTTTGAAAAATCGGCCATTAAAGTGGCCTTATTTAAGACGGAAAATGTCACACCATTTTACGGCTCTAAACCTTCCCGGTTTAAATTCCCGGCAAACTATCCCGACAAATTAATGTTTCTTTTTTTGAGAACTTGGAGAATAATTCAAACATTAATATTCAATCAGACTATAGCAAAAAAAAACCATCCCTTATATCCGGTTTTTCCCAATTTAAATTGGCCTTGTTAAAACTTTGAAATGGAATTGTGGACGTCCTATTACCCACAGGAAGAAAATTTCTTCAACTTGTAATTCACTTAAAAATCCCTAATCTTAATTTCTTGAGAAAACTAGGCCTTATTTTGAAAAATCTGTCATTAAACAGGCCTTATTTCAGACGGAAAATGTCACATCAATTAACGGCTCTAAAACTTCCAGGTTTAAATTCCTGGCAAACTATCCCGATACATTAATGTTTCTTTTTTTGAGAACGTGGAGAAAGATTCAAACATTAATATTCATTCAGACTATAGCAAAAAAAAACCATCCCTTATATCCGGTTTTTCCCAATTAAAATTGGCCTTGTTTAAACTTTGAAATGGAATTGTGGACGTCCTGTTACCCACAGGAAGAAAATTTCTTCAAATTGTAATTCACTTTAACGTCCCTAATCTTAATTTCTTGAAAAAACGAGGCCTTATTTTGAAAAATCCGCCATTTGACTGGCCTTATTTCAGACGGAAAATGTCACATCAATTTACGGCTCTAAAACTTCCCGGTTTAAATTCCCGGCAAACTATCCCGACAAATTAATGTTTTTTTTTTTGAGAACGTGGAGAAAGATTCAAACATTAATATTCAATCAGACTATAGCAAAAGAAAACATCCCTTATATCCGGTTTTTCCCAATGTAAATTGGCATTGTTTTAGCTTTGAAATGGAATTGTGGACGTCCTGTTACCCACAGGAAGAAAATTTCTACCGATTGAAATTCAATAAAACGTCCCTTATCTTAATTTTGTGAGAAAAATAAGTCTTAATTTGAAAAATCGGCCATTAAACTGGCCTTATTTCAGACGGAAAATGTCACACCATTTTACGGCTCTAAACCTTCCCGGTTTAAATTCCCGGCAAACTATCCCGACAAATTAATGTTTCTTTTTTTGAGAACGTGGAGAAAGATTCAAACATTAATATTCAATCAGACTATAGCAAAAAAAAACCATCCCTTATATCCGGTTTTTCCCAATTTAAATTGGCATTGTTTTAGCTTTGAAATGGAATAGTGGACGTCCTGTTACCCACAGGAAGAAAATTTCCTCAAATTGTAATTCAATTAAACGTCCCTAATCTTAATTTCTTGAGAAAACGAGGCCCTATTTTGAAAAATCCGCCATTTGACTGGCCTTATTTCAGACGGAAAATGTCACATCAATTTACGGCTCTAAAACTTCCCGGTTTAAATTCCCGGCAAACTATCCCGATAAATTAATGTTTTTTTTTTGAGAACGTGGAGAAAGATTCAAACATTAATATTCAATCAGACTATAGCAAAAAAAAACCATCCTTTATATCCGGTTTTTCCCAATTTAAATTGGCATTGTTTTAGCTTTGAAATGGAATAGTGGACGTCCTGTTACCCACAGGAAGAAAATTTCCTCAAATTGTAATTCACTTAACTGTCCCTAATCTTAATTTCTTGAGAAAACGAGGCCTTATTTTGAAAAATCCGCCATTTGACTGACCTTATTTCAGACGGAAAATGTCACATCAATTTACGGCTCTAAAACTTCCAGGTTTGAATTCCTGGCAAACTATCCCGATACATTAATGTTTCTTTTTTTGAGAACGTGGAGAAAGATTCAAACATTAATATCAATCAGACTATAGCAAAAGAAAACATCCCCTATATCCTGTTTTTCCCAATTTAAATTGGCCTTGTTTTAGCTTTGAAATGGAATTGTGGACGTCTTGTTACCCACAGGAAGAAAATTTCTTCAAATTGTAATTCACTTAAACGTCCCTAATCTTAATTTCTTGAGAAAACGAGGCTTTATTTTGAAAAAACGGCCATTAAACTGGCCTTATTTCAGACGGAAAATGTCACATCAATTTACGGCTCTAAAACTTCCCGGTTTAAATTCCCGGCAAACTATCCCGATAAATTAATGTTTTTTTTTTTGAGAACGTGGAGAAAGATTCAAACATTAATATTCAATCAGACTATAGCAAAAAAAAACCATCCTTTATATCCGGTTTTTCCCAATTTAAATTGGCATTGTTTTAGCTTTGAAATGGAATAGTGGACGTCCTGTTACCCACAGGAAGAAAATTTCCTCAAATTGTAATTCACTTAAACGTCCCTAATCTTAATTTCTTGAGAAAACGAGGCCTTATTTTGAAAAATCCGCCATTTGACTGGCCTTATTTCAGACGGAAAATGTCACATCAATTTACGGCTCTAAAACTTCCAGGTTTGAATTCCTGGCAAACTATCCCAATACATTAATGTTTCTTTTTTTGAGAACGTGGAGAAAGATTCAAACATTAATATTCAATCAGACTATAGCAAAAAAAAACCATCCCTTATATCCGGTTTTTCCCAATTTAAATTGGCATTGTTTTAGCTTTGAAATGGAATAGTGGACGTCCTGTTACCCACAGGAAGAAAATTTCCTCAAATTGTAATTCACTTAAACGTCCCTAATCTTAATTTCTTGAGAAAACGAGGCCTTATTTTGAAAAAACGGCCATTAAACTGGCCTTATTTCAGACGGAAAATGTCACATCAATTTACGGCTCTAAAACATCCTGGTTTAAATTCCCGGCAAACTATCCCGATAAATTAATGTTTCTTTTTTTGAGAACGTGGAGAAAGATTCAAACATTAATATTCAATCAGACTATAGCAAAAGAAACCATCCTTTATATCCGGTTTTTCCCAATTTAAATTGGCATTGTTTTAGCTTTGAAATGGAATAGTGGACGTCCTGTTACCCACAGGAAGAAAATTTCCTCAAATTGTAATTCACTTAAACGTCCCTAATCTTAATTTCTTGAGAAAACGAGGCCTTATTTTGAAAAATCCGCCATTTGACTGGCCTTATTTCAGACGGAAAATGTCACATCAATTTACGGCTCTAAAACTTCCAGGTTTGAATTCCTGGCAAACTATCCCGATACATTAATGTTTCTTTTTTTGAGAACGTGGAGAAAGATTCAAACATTAATATTCAATCAGACTATAGCAAAAAAAAACCATCCCTTATATCCGGTTTTTCCCAATTTAAATTGGCATTGTTTTAGCTTTGAAATGGAATAGTGAACGTCCTGTTACCCACAGGAAGAAAATTTCCTCAAATTGTAATTCACTTAAACGTCCCTAATCTTAATTTCTTGAGAAAACGAGGCCTTATTTTGAAAAATCCGCCATTTGACTGACCTTATTTCAGACGGAAAATGTCACATCAATTTACGGCTCTAAAACTTCCAGGTTTGAATTCCTGGCAAACTATCCCGATACATTAATGTTTCTTTTTTTGAGAACGTGGAGAAAGATTCAAACATTAATATCAATCAGACTATAGCAAAAGAAAACATCCCCTATATCCTGTTTTTCCCAATTTAAATTGGCCTTGTTTTAGCTTTGAAATGGAATTGTGGACGTCTTGTTACCCACAGGAAGAAAATTTCTTCAAATTGTAATTCACTTAAACGTCCCTAATCTTAATTTCTTGAGAAAACGAGGCCTTATTTTGAAAAAACGGCCATTAAACTGGCCTTATTTCAGACGGAAAATGTCACATCAATTTACGGCTCTAAAACTTCCCGGTTTAAATTCCCGGCAAACTATCCCGATAAATTAATGTTTTTTTTTTTGAGAACGTGGAGAAAGATTCAAACATTAATATTCAATCAGACTATAGCAAAAAAAAACCATCCTTTATATCCGGTTTTTCCCAATTTAAATTGGCATTGTTTTAGCTTTGAAATGGAATAGTGGACGTCCTGTTACCCACAGGAAGAAAATTTCCTCAAATTGTAATTCACTTAAACGTCCCTAATCTTAATTTCTTGAGAAAACGAGGCCTTATTTTGAAAAATCCGCCATTTGACTGGCCTTATTTCAGACGGAAAATGTCACATCAATTTACGGCTCTAAAACTTCCAGGTTTGAATTCCTGGCAAACTATCCCGATACATTAATGTTTCTTTTTTTGAGAACGTGGAGAAAGATTCAAACATTAATATTCAATCAGACTATAGCAAAAAAAAACCATCCCTTATATCCGGTTTTTCCCAATTTAAATTGGCATTGTTTTAGCTTTGAAATGGAATAGTGAACGTCCTGTTACCCACAGGAAGAAAATTTCCTCAAATTGTAATTCACTTAAACGTCCCTAATCTTAATTTCTTGAGAAAACGAGGCCTTATTTTGAAAAAACGGCCATTAAACTGGCCTTATTTCAGACGGAAAATGTCACATCAATTTACGGCTCTAAAACATCCTGGTTTAAATTCCCGGCAAACTATCCCGATAAATTAATGTTTCTTTTTTTGAGAACGTGGAGAAAGATTCAAACATTAATATTCAATCAGACTATAGCAAAAGAAAACATCCCTTATATCCGGTTTTTCCCAATTTAAATTGGCCTTGTTTTAGATTTGAAATGGAATTGTGGACGTCCTGTTACCCACAGGAAGAAAATTTCTACCGATTGAATTTCAATAAAACGTCCCTTATCTTAATTTCTTGAGAAATATAAGCCTTATTTTGAAAAATCGGCCATTAAACTGGCCTTATTTCAGACGGAAAATGTCACATCAATTTACGGCTCTATAACTTCCAGGTTTAAATTCCTGGCAAACTATCCCGATACATTAATGTTTCTTTTTTGGAGAACTTGGAGAATGATTCAAACATTAATATTCAATCAGACTATAGCAAAAGAAAACATCCCTTATATCCGGTTTTTCCCAATTTAAATTGGCCTTGTTTTAACTTTGAAATGGAATTGTGGACGTCCTGTTACCCACAGGAAGAAAATTTCTTTCCATTGTTATTTATTAGATAGCCTTAAATCAACAAACATTGATATAACAAGGCCTAAATTCATTTTCTAAATTATTTCTTTTTTCAAACAATTCTAATTTGTTGGCAATTCGAATTGTTTAGAATTTTGAATTAAGACAACGCCACAATGTGTTTCGAATTTAGTTGGAAGCTATGAGTACATCCACCTGACTCACAGGTGGCACTAAAAACTTAAGGTGGTTAAGTGACATTACATGTCAAGAGTTCACACGTTCTAGCATAGATGGAAAGACAGCAGATGTCAATTTGACAACTAACTTTTGAAAGTATTTCAAATGTTAATTATATATAATATTAAAATTTAATTGTATTTCTTCACATTGTAAATCACTAAAAAGCCTTAAATCTACAAACGTTGAGAAAACAAGGCCTTATATTGAAAAATCACCCTTTTAAACGGCCTAATTTCTGACGGAAAATGTCACATCAATTTACGGCTCTAAAACTTCCCGGTTTAAATTCCCGGCAAACTATCCCGATAAATTAATGTTTCTTTTTTTGAGAACGTGGAGAAAGATTCAAACATTAATATTCAATCAGACTATAGCAAAAGAAAACATCCCTTATATCCGGTTTTTCCCAATTTAAATTGGCCTTGTTTTAGTTTTGAAATGGAATTGTGGACGTCCTGTTACCCACAGGAAGAAAATTTCTACCGACTGAAATTCAATAAAACGTCCCTTATCTTTATTTCTTGAGAAAAGTTGGCCTTATTTTGAAAAATCGGCCATTAAACTGGCCTTATGTCAGACGGAAAATGTCATATCCATTTACGGCTCTAAAACTTCCCGGTTTAAATTCCCGGCAAACTATCCCGATACATTAATGTTTCTTATTTTGAGAACGTGGAGAAAGATTCAAACATTAATATTCAATCAGACTATAGCAAAAAAAACCATCCCTTATATCCGGTTTTTCCCAATTTAAATTGGCATTGTTTTAGCTTTGAAATAGAATTGTGGACGTCCTCTTACCCACAGGAAGAAAATTTCTTCAAATTGTAATTCACTTAAACGTCCCTAATCTTAATTTCTTGAGAAAAATAAGCCTTATTTTGAAAAATCGGCCATTAAACTGGCCTTATTTCAGACGGAAAATTTCATATCCATTTACGGCTCTAAAACTTCCCGGATTAAATTCCCGGCAAAGTATCCCGATACATTAATGTTTCTTTTTTTGAGAACGTGGAGAAAGATTTAAGCATTGATATTCAATCAGACTATAGCAAAAGAAAACATCCCTTATATCCGGTTTTTCCCAATTTAAATTGGCCTTGTTTTAGCTTTGAAATGGAATTGTGGACGTCCTGTTACCCACAGGAAGAAAATTTCTGTCGATTGTAATTCAATAAAACGACCCTTAGCCTAATTTCTAGAGAAAACTAAGCCTTATTTTGAAAAATCGGCCATTAAAGTGGCCTTATTTCAGACGGAAAATGTCATATCCATTTACGGCTCTAAAACTTCCCGGTTTAAATTCCCAGCAGACTATCCCGATACATTAATGTTTCTTTTTTTGAGAACTTGGAGAAAGATTCAAACATTAATATTCAATCAGACTATAGCAAAAAAAAACCATCCCTTATATCCGGTTTTTCCCAATTTAAATTGGCCTTGTTTTAGCTTTGAAATGGAATTGTGGACGTCCTGTTACCCACAGGAAGAAAATTTCTTCAAATTGTAATTCACTTAAACGTCCCTAATCTTAATTCCTTGAGAAAACTAGGCCTTATTTTGAAAAATCTTTCATTAAACAGGCCTTATTTCAGACGGAAAATGTCACATCTATTTAAGGCTCTAAAACTTCCCGGTTTAAATTCCCGGCAAACAATCCCGATACATTAATGTTTCTTTTTTTTAAAACGTGGAGAAAGATTCAAACATTAATATTCAATCATACTATAGCAAAAAAAACCATCCCTTATATCCGGTTTTTCTCAATTTAAATTTGCCTTGTTTTAGCTTTAAAATGGAATTGTGGACGTCCTCTTACCCACAGGAAGAAAATTTCTTCCGATTGTAATTCAATAAAACGTCCCTTATCTTAATTTCTTGAGAAAACGAGGTCTTATTTAAAAAATCCGCCATTTAACTGGCTTTATTTCACACGGAAAATGTCACATCAATTTACGGCTCTAAAACTTCCAGGTTTAAATTCCTGGCAAACTATCCCGATACATTATTGTTTCTTTTTTTGAGAACTTGGAGAATGATTCAAACATTAATATTCAATCAGACTTTAGCAAAAAAAACCATCCCTTATATCCGGTTTTTCCCAATTTAAATTGGCCTTGTTTTAATTTTGAAATGGAATTGTGGACGTCCTGTTACCCACAGGAAGAAAATTTCTTTCCATTGTTATTTATTAGATAGCCTTAAATCTACAAACATTGATATAACAAGGCCTAAATTCATTTTCTAAATTATTTCTTTTTTCAAACAATTCTAATTTGTTGGCAATTCGAATTGTTTAAAATTTTGAATTAAGACAACGCCACAATGTGTTTCGAATTTAGTTGGAAGCTATGAGTACATCCACCTGACTCACAGGTGGCACTAAAAACTTAAGGTGGTTAAGTGACATTACATGTCAAGAGTTCACACGTTCTAGCATAGATGGAAAGACAGCAGATGTCAATTTGACAACTAACTTTTGAAAGTATTTCAAATTTTAATTATATATAATATTAAAATTTAATTGTATTTCTTCACATTGTAAATCACTTAAAAGCCTTAAATCTACAAACGTTGAGAAAACAAGGCCTTATATTGAAAAATTACCCTTTTAAACGGCCTAATTTCTGACGGAAAATGTCACATCAATTTACGGCTCTAAAACTTCCCGGTTTAAATTCCCGGCAAACTATCCCGATAAATTAATGTTTCTTTTTTTGAAAACGTGGAGAAAGATTCAAACATTAATATTCAATCAGACTATAGCAAAAGAAAACATCCCTTATATCCGGTTTTTCCCAATTTAAATTGGCCTTGTTTTAGTTTTGAAATGGAATTGTGGACGTCCTGTTACCCACAGGAAGAAAATTTTTTCCGATTGTAATTCAATAAAACGTCCCCAATCTTAATTTATTGGAAAAACTAGGCCTTATTTTGAAAAATCTGTCATTAAACAGGCCTTATTTCAGACGGAAAATGTCTCATCTATTTAAGGCTCTTAAACTTCCCGGTTTAAATTCCCGGCAAACTATCCCGATACATTAATGTTTCTTTTTTTGAGAGCTTGGAGAAAGATTCAAGCATTAATATTCAATCAGACTATAGCAAAAAAAAACCATCCCTTATATCCGGTTTTTCCCAATTTAAATTGGCCTTGTTTTAGCTTTGAAATGGAATTGTGGACGTCCTGTTACCCACAGGTAGAAAATTTCTTCAAATTGTAATTCACTTAAACGTCCCTAATCTTATTTTCTTGAGAAAACTAGGCCTTATTTTGAAAAATCTGTCATTAAACAGGCCTTATTTCAGACGGAAAATGTCTCATCTATTTAAGGCTCTAAAACTTCCCGATTTAAATTCCCGGCAAACTATTTCGAAAATAAATGTTTCTTTTTTTGAGAACGTGGAGAAAGATTTAAGCATTAATATTCTATCAGACTATAGCAAAAGAAAACATCCCTTATATCCGGTTTTCCCAGTTTAAATTGGTCTTGTTTTAGCTTTGAAATGGAATTGTGGACGTCCTGTTACCCCCAGGAAGAAAATTTCTTCAAATTGTAATTCACTTAAACGTCCCTAATCTTAATTTCTTGAGAAAACTAGGCCTTATTTTGAAAAATCCGCCATTTGACTGGCCTTATTTCAGACGGAAAATGTCACATCAATTTACGGCTCTAAAACTTCCCGGTTTAAATTCCCGGCAAACTATCCCGATAAATTAATGTTTCTTTTTTTGAGAACGTGGAGAAAGATTCAAACATTAATATTCAATCATACTATAGCAATAGAAAACATCCCTTATAACCTGTTTTTCCTAATTTAAATTGGCCTTGTTTTAACTTTGAAATGGAATTGTGGACGTCCTGTTACCCACAGGAAGAACATTTCTTCAAATTGTAATTCACTTAAACGTCCCTAATCTTAATTTCTTGAGAAAACTAGGCCTTATTTTGAAAAATCTGTCATTAAACAGGCCTTATTTCAGACGGAAAATGTCACATCAATTTACGGCTCTAAAACTTCCCGGTTTAAATTCCCGGCAAACTATCCCGACAAATTAATGTTTCTTTTTTTGAAAACGTGGAGAAAGATTCAAACATTAATATTCAATCAGACTATAGCAAAAAAAAACCATCCCTTATATCCGGTTTTTCCCAATTTAAATTGGCATTTTTTTAGCTTTGAAATGGAATTGTGGACGTCCTCTTACCCACAGAAAGAAAATTACTTCAAATTGTATTTCACTTAAACGTCCCTAATCTTAATTTCTTGAGAAAACGAGGCCTTATTTTGAAAAAACGGCCATTAAACTGGCCTTATTTCAGACGGAAAATGTCACATCAATTTACGGCTCTAAAACTTCCCGGTTTGAATTCCTGGCAAACTATCCCGATACATTAATGTTTCTTTTTTTGAGAACGTGGAGAAAAATTCAAACATTAATATTCAATCAGACTATAGCAAAAAAAAACCATCCTTTATATCCGGTTTTTCCCAATTTAAATTGGCATTGTTTTAGCTTTGTAATGGAATAGTGGACGTCCTGTTACCCACAGGAAGAAAATTTCCTCAAATTGTAATTCACTTAAACGTCCCTAATCTTAATTTCTTGAGAAAACGAGGCCTTATTTGGAAAAATCGGCCATTAAACTGGCCTTATTTCAGACGGAAAATGTCACATCAATTTACGGCTCTAAAACATCCTGGTTTAAATTCCCGGCAAACTATCCCGATAAATTAATGTTTCTTTTTTTGAGAACGTGGAGAAAGATTCAAATATTAATATTCAATCAGACTATAGCAAATGAAAACATCCCTAATATCCGGTTTTTCCCTATTTAAATTGGCCTTGGTTTAGATTTGAAATGGAATTGTGGACGTCCTGTTACCCACAGGAAGAAAATTTCTACCGATTGAAATTCAATAAAACGTCCCTTATCTTAATTTCTTGAGAAAAATAAGCCTTATTTTGAAAAATCGGCCATTAAACTGGCCTTATTTCAGACGGAAAATGTCACATCAATTTACGGCTCTAAAACTTCCAGGTTTAAATTCCTGGCAAACTATCCCGATACATTAATGTTTCTTTTTTTGAGAACTTGGAGAATGATTCAAACATTAATATTCAATCAGACTATAGCAAAAGAAAACATCCCTTATATCCGATTTTTCCCAATTTAAATTGGCCTTGTTTTAACTTTGAAATGGAATTGTGGACGTCCTGTTACCCACAGGAAGAAAATTTCCTTCCATTGTTATTTATTAGATAGCCTTAAATCTACAAACATTGATATAACAAGGCCTAAATTCATTTTCTAAATTATTTCTTTTTTCAAACAATTCTAATTTGTTGGCAATTCGAATTGTTTAGAATTTTGAATTAAGACAACGCCACAATGTGTTTCGAATTTAGTTGGAAGCTATGAGTACATCCACCTGACTCACAGGTGGCACTAAAAACTTAAGATGGTTAAGTGACATTACATGTCAAGAGTTCACTTGTTCTAGCATAGATGGAAAGACAGCAGATGTCAATTTGACAACTAACTTTTGAAAGTATTTCAAAATTTAATTATATATAATATTAAAATTTAATTGTATTTCTTCACATTGTAAATCACTAAAAAGCCTTAAATCTACAAACGTTGAGAAAACAAGGCCTTATATTGAAAAATCACCCTTTTAAACGGCCTAATTTCTGACGGAAAATGTCACATCAATTTACGGCTCTAAAACTTCCCGGTTTCAATTCCCGGCGAACTATCCCGATAAATTAATGTTTCTTTTTTTGAGAACGTGGAGAATGATTCAAACATTAATATTCAATCAGACTATAGCAAAAGAAAACATCCCTTATATCCGGTTTTTCCCAATTTAAATTGGCCTTGTTTTAGTTTTGAAATGGAATTGTGGACGTCCTGTTACCCACAGGAAGAAAATTTCTACCAACTGAAATTCAATAAAACGTCCCTTATCTTAATTTCTTGAGAAAAGTAGGCCTTATTTTGAAAAATCGGCCATTAAACTGGCCTTATGTCAGACGGAAAATGTCATATCCATTTACGGCTCTAAAACTTCCCGGTTTAAATTCCCGGCAAACTATCCCGATACATTAATGTTTCTTATTTTGAGAAAGTGTAGAAAGATTCAAACATTAATATTCAATCAGACTATAGCAAAAAAAACCATCCCTTATATCCGGTTTTTCCCAATTTAAATTGGCATTGTTTTAGCTTTGAAATAGAATTGTGGACGTCCTCTTACCAACAGGAAGAAAATTTCTTCAAATTGTAATTCACTTAAACGTCCCTAATCTTAATTTCTTGAGAAAAGTAGGCCTTATTTTGAAAAATCGGCCATTAAACTGGCCTTATTTCAGAAGGAAAATGTCACATCAATTTACGGCTCTAAACATTCCCGGTTTAAATTCCCGGCAAACTATCCCGATACATTAATGTTTCTTATTTTGAGAACGTGGAGAAAGATTCAAACATTAATATTCAATCAGACTATAGCAAAAAAAAACCATCCCTTATATCCGGTTTTTCCCAATTTAAATTGGCATTGTTTTAGCTTTGAATTGGAATTGTGGACGTCCTCTTACCCACAGGAAGAAAATTTCTTCAAATTGTAATTCACTTAAACGTCCCTAATCTTAATTTCTTGAGAAAACGAGGCCTTATTTAAAAAATCCGCCATTTGACTGGCCTTATTTCAGACGGAAAATGTCACATCAACTTACGGCTCTAAAACTTCCAGGTTTAAATTCCCGGCAAACTATCCCGATACATTAATGTTTCTTATTTTGAGAACGTGGAGAAAGATTCAAACATTAATATTCAATCAGACTATAGCAAAAAAAAACCATCCCTTATATCCGGTTTTTCCCCATTTAAATTGGCATTGTTTTAGCTTTGAAATGGAACTGTGGACGTCCTCTTACCCACAGGAAGAAAATTTCTTCAAATTGTAATTCACTTAAACGTCCCTAATCTTAATTTCTTGAGAAAACGAGGCCTTATTTAAAAAATCCGCCATTTGACTGGCCTTATTTCAGACGGAAAATGTCACATCAACTTACGGCTCTAAAACTTCCAGGTTTAAATTCCTGGCAAACTATCCCGATACATTAATGTTTCTTTTTTTGAGAACTTGGAGAAAGATTCAAACATTAATATTCAATCAGACTATAGCAAAAGAAAACATCCCTTATATCCTGTTTATCCCTATTTAAATTGGCCTTGTTTTAGATTTGAAATGGAATTGTGGACGTCCTGTTACCCACAGGAAGAAAATTTTTTCCGATTGTAATTCAATAAAACGTCCCCAATCTTAATTTTACTGGAAAAACTAGGCCTTATTTTGAAAAATCTGTCATTAAACAGGCCTTATTTCAGACAGAAAATGTCTCATCCATTTAAGGCTCTTAAACTTCCCGGTTTAAATTCCCAGCAAACTATCCCGATACATAAATGTTTCTTTTTTTGAACACTTGGAGAAAGATTCAAACATTAATATTCAATCAGACTATAGCAAAAAAAAACCATCCCTTATATCCGGTTTTTCCCAATTTAAATTGGCCTTGTTTAAACTTTGAAATGGAATTGTGGACGTCCTGTTACCCATAGGAAGAAAATTTCTTCCGATTGTAATTAAATAAAACGTCCCTTATCTTAATTTCTTGAGAAAACTAGGCCTTATTTTGAAAAATCGGCCATTAAAGTGGCCTTATGTCAGACGGAAAATGTCATATCCATTTACGGCTCTAAAACTTCCCGGATTAAATTCCTGGCAAACTATCCCGATAAATTAATGTTTCTTTTTTTGAGAACTTGGAGAAAGATTTAAGCATTAATATTCAATCAGACTATAGCAAAAGAAAACATCCCTTATATCCGGTTTTTCCCAATTTAAATTGGTCTTGTTTTAGCTTTGAAATGGAATTGTGGACGTCCTGTTACCCACAGGAAGAAAATTTCTTCGGATTGTAATTCAATAAAACGTCCCTTATCTTAATTTCTTGGGAAAACTAGGCCTTATTTTGAAAAATCGGCCATTAAACTGGCCTTATGTCAGACGGAAAATGTCATATCCATTTACGGCTCTAAAACTTCCCGGATTAAATTCCCAGCAAACTATCCCGATAAATTAATGTTTCTTTTTTTGAGAACTTGGAGAAAGATTTAAGCATTAATATTCAATCAGACTATAGCAAAAGAAAACATCCCTTATATCCGGTTTTTCCCAATTTAAATTGGTCTTGTTTTAGCTTTGAAATGGAATTGTGGACGTCCTGTTACCCACAGGAAGAAAATTTCTTCGGATTGTAATTCAATAAAACGTCCCTTATCTTAATTTCTTGGGAAAACTAGGCCTTATTTTGAAAAATCGGCCATTAAACTGGCCTTATGTCAGACGGAAAATGTCATATCCATTTACGGCTCTAAAACTTCCCGGATTAAATTCCCAGCAAACTATCCCGATAAATTAATGTTTCTTTTTTTGAGAACTTGGAGAAAGATTTAAGCATTAATATTCAATCAGACTATAGCAAAAGAAAACATCCCTTATATCCGGTTTTTCCCAATTTAAATTGGTCTTGTTTTAGCTTTGAAATGGAATTGTGGACGTCCTGTTACCCACAGGAAGAAAATTTCTACCGATTGAAATTCAATAAAACTTCCCTTATCTTAATTTATTGAGAAAAATAAGCCTTATTTTGAAAAATCGGCCATTAAAGTGGCCTTATTTCAGACGGAAAATGTCTCATCTATTTAAGGCTCTAAAACTTCCCGGTTTAAATTCCCGGCAAACTATCCCGATAAATTAATGTTTCTTTTTTTGAAAACTTGGAGAAAGATTCAAACATTAATATTCAATCAGACTATAGCAAAAAAAACCATCCCTTATATCCGGTTTTTCCCAATTTAAATTGGCCTTGTTTTAGCTTTGAAATGGAATTGTGGACGTCTTGTTACCCACAGGAAGAAAATTTCTTCAAATTCTAATTCACTTAAACGTCCCTAATCTTAATTACTTGAGAAAACTAGGCCTAATTTTGAAAAATCTGTCATTAAACAGGCCTTATTTCAGACGGAAAATGTCACATCTATTTAAGGCTCTAAAACTTCCCGGTTTAAATTCCCGGCAAACTATCCCGATAAATTAATGTTTCTTTTTTTGAGAACGTGGGAAAAGATTCAAACATTAATATTCAATCATACTATAGCAATAGAAAACATCCCTTATAACCTGTTTTTCCTAATTTAAATTGGCCTTGTTTTAACTTTGAAATGGAATTGTGGACGTCCTGTTACCCACAGGAAGAACATTTCTTCAAATTGTAATTCACTTAAACGTCCCTAATCTTAATTTCTTGAGAAAACTAGGCCTTATTTTGAAAAATCGGCCATTAAACTGGCCTTATTTCAGACGGAAAATGTCACATCAATTTACGGCTCTAAAACATCCTGGTTTAAATTCCCGGCAAACTATCCCGATAAATTAATGTTTCTTTTTTTGAGAACGTGGAGAAAGATTCAAACATTAATATTCAATCAGACTATAGCAAAAGAAAACATCCCTTATATCCGGTTTTTCCCAATTTAAATTGGCCTTGTTTTAGATTTGAAATGGAATTGTGGACGTCCTGTTACCCACAGGAAGAAAATTTCTACCGATTGAAATTCAATAAAACGTCCCTTATCGTAATTTCTTGAGAAAAATAAGCCTTATTTTGAAAAATCGGCCATTAAAGTGGCCTTATTTCAGACGGAAAATGTCTCATCTATTTAAGGCTCTAAAACTTCCCGGTTTAAATTCCCAGCAAACTATCCCGATAAATTAATGTTTCTTTTTTTGAGAACTTGGAGAAAGATTCAAACATTAATATTCAATCAGACTATAGCAAAAAAAACCATCCCTTATATCCCGTTTTTCCCAATTTAATTTGGCCTTGTTTTAGCTTTGAAATGGAATTGTGGACGTCTTGTTACCCACAGGAAGAAAATTTCTTCAAATTGTAATTCACTTAATTGTCCCTAATCTTAATTTCTTGAGAAAACTAGGCCTTATTTTGAAAAATCGGCCATTAAACTGGCCTTATTTCAGACGGAAAATGTCACATCAATTTACGGCTCTAAAACTTCCAGGTTTAAATTCCTGGCAAACTATCCCGATACATTAATGTTTCTTTTTTTGAGAACTTGGAGAAAGATTCAAACATTAATATTCAATCAGACTATAGCAAAAAAAACCATCCCTTATATCCGGTTTTTCCCAATTTAAATTGGCCTTGTTTTAGCTTTGAAATGGAATTGTGGACGTCTTGTTACCCACAGGAAGAAAATTTCTTCAAATTGTAATTCACTTAATTGTCCCTAATCTTAATTTCTTGAGAAAACTAGGCCTTATTTTGAAAAATCGGCCATTAAACTGGCCTTATTTCAGACGGAAAATGTCACATCAATTTACGGCTCTAAAACATCCTGGTTTAAATTCCCGGCAAACTATCCCCATACATTAATGTTTCTTTTTTTGAGAACGTGGAGAAAGATTCAAACATTAATATTCAATCAGACTATAGCAAAAAAAAACCATCCTTTATATCCGGTTTTTCCCAATTTAAATTGGCATGGTTTTAGCTTTGAATTGGAATTGTGGACGTCCTGTTTCCCACAGGAAGAAAATTTCTTCAAATTGTAATTCACTTAAACGTCCCTTATCTTAATTTCTTGAGAAAACTAGGCCTTATTTTGAAAAATCTGTCATTAAACAGGCCTTATTTCAGACGGAAAATGTCACATCTATTTAAGGCTCTAAAACTTCCGGGTTTAAATTCCCGGCAAACTATCCCGCTAAATAATAATTCTTTTTATAAGAACGTGGAGTAAGATTCAAACATTAATATTCAATCAGACTATAGCAAAAGAAACAATCCCCTATATCCGGTTTTTCCAAATTTCAATTGGCCTTGTTTTAACGTTGAAATGGAATTGTGGACGTCCTGTTACCCACAGGAAGAAAATTTCTACACATTGGATATCACTAGAAGGTCTTATATCTATTAAATATAAGGCTTTAAATATAAAACCGTTGAGAGAACTAGGCCTTATAATGAAAAGTCTGCTATTTAATAGACCTTATTTCGTACGAAAATTAACTCATTGTTTTACGTCTCCCTAACGTCCCGTTTTTAATTCCGGGGAAACTATTCCTTAAAAATAAAATGTTTTTCATTAACATCGTTAAGGTTGATTCAAATCAAGTGCAGCGAAATAAACTATCCCTTATATCCTGTTGTTCCTTTTAAAAATTGTCCTTTTTGAAAGTTTGAAGTGGAATTTGAATTTGAAATTAGCTGTCAAATCACTACAGCTACCTGACAGCAAAACGCTGAACTATTGTGTATGACACGCTCACTTATTGTTAAAACAGAATTGTTTTTTATCTTTGATAAAACTTAATAGTTCAGCTTTTTGCTGTCGGGAGACATCGTTGTGTGACAGCTTATTAATGCACATTAAATTAATGAAAATACCATTTAAAACGATCGATCCATGCTTAAATTGTGTTGACATGCATCTATAAGCTTCACTTTATCGATTTAAATCGATATTACAATCGTAAAATAATGCTCCGAGTAAAATGGAGTTCCTTAACCTCTTATTTTAGCATACAAACAAAACGCTAATTTCTCGAAAAGTGGACATTTATTTGAAATTCTAAGTTCATTTTCGGTTTTAATGCATCGCATATTATCTAAAAATCATACATTTCCTTAATTTTATTGGCAAGTATTGATTTTTAACTGCGGGTGTTTGGTCGTATATCAACATGGGCAGTTTTAAAAATTGTTGTCTGTAACTTTGAACTAAACAAATAAATAGACAAATACAACAAAATATGAATAATTTATTTAAATAATTGAACAAGTTGTATGGATCCAGTAGTAGATATCGGTAGATCGGTACCTTCTCGTTCTCAATAAAGTTCATTAGATTGGCTTATTGGTAGTTATTTTTCCGGTGGTTGTTGTTGTTCTTGTTGGTTTTGGCACTAGTGTTGCTTGCTTCTAGTTATCCAGCTTCTTCATTCAATATAAATATCTAGTAGATATAAATATTTCTTGCTTTGCTCCTTCTTATTTCTTTATTGCCTTTATTTGATTCTTGAGCCAGACACCTTGCTTATTATATATAGCTATTCGGAGAATAAATTCTTGATGACTTTGCTTATGATGATTCTGCAACGTTCGATTAATTATTATTTACTTCCACTTTTGCGGAAAGGGGCGCTTCAAATCCAATAAATCACCTGAAAAATAAAATTATATGAATAAGAAAAGAACATTCTCTTCTTCTTAATCTTTAACATGGTTTCCAATAGATAGATATATGGAGATAAATTGATCAGAATCTGTTTCTGCTGGACGGTCCTTTTTCAGCGAACTCTTGTCCACGAGCTGTTCCAGCAGGTCGATAATTGCCTACGTTTCCTTTTCCCTTCTGGTCCCTGTGGTAGATATAGTGACGTGGGATTAGGAATGTCCGAATACTCAATAATTCGTCCATTCTACGTTAGCAAATAGAATCTCTGGACTGCTGCGGGTCTCTAACTTGGTTTAAGATGGAATCATTTGATATTCCTACAATGAAAAGTCAAAGTTAAAACATAAATATACATGGGTAAGCATAACAATATAAGAACGTCTCGTACCTGCATTATATACTATATGTAGTATAATAAATGAACGCTTAATCGAAATTTATGTTCAGTGTTCAAAGAATTCAAAATCCTCGTAAATCTATCTACATCATAGGTATTGTTGCACTATTACTTTCATATCATGACTCGAAAAAAAAGGCGAGAAGAGCAACGTGCAAAAGTAAGAACCGAAGAGGATTTGGTGTGAAATCTGGTCCAGTTTTAGTCGTAACGAGTTCGGTTGGTTGTCCAGTAGCAAAAAAGCTCACGTGACTACAGCAACTTGTTGTTCAAGTCGTGGACCATTCGGCATTCAGTGAATTAGAAACGAGAAAGCATCTTGAGTCTTCAAGGTACAAAAAGCTCTGCTTTACATGGCCAATGTAAACGTCTGCTTTCAATACGGACTGCCAAACAGCGGTGATTATTGGGATAGCAGTTTTCAGTTGGAGTATTCAAATCATGTCATCCTTAAATTGATAAATTCATAACAAACTTTTCTTTTGTCGCTAAAATTTCAAATATATAGAAACTAACTTACGTTCAAATCATCCTTGACTATTCAGATGAAAATTTCGACACTGCACCACTTCCCTCAACCTCGCACAGTCCATAAGTCGGTAGGTAGGTCCATTTCCAATCTTCCAATGTACATATATTCTTTTCCAAGTCTAAGTGAATCTAAAAAACCAACAACAACAACAATTATACGTAGGTACATACCTATACTATGTACGATTGATTAGGTAATAGTTGTTCATTAAAAACTACCAAGCTATAAAACTTACTTCTCATGTCTTCTTACCTATCAACTAAATAGGTCGGAAATCGCCTTTGAATTAAATAACTAACTTTTTCTTCACACTTTAGCTATCTATCCAGTCATCGATACATATAGCTAATACCTAAGCGATTATTAATTGATAGTTAATGAGTTATTGACAAAAATTGAAGTAACACTTTGAGATTTGAATCTAAAAACTAGTGGCACATGGAAACGAGTCACAAATGTTCAAACACGATTTACCTACCAAATGCTATTGCAATTATTTTCACGATCATTATCTGTTTTGAAAATTACAATAATTCTAAATTAAATTAATGTAGTTATCACAGTATGCATGGGGTTGTAAATAATCTTGAAGGTTAGAGACAATTCGTTGACAATTCGTTGTGAATGATATAATCCTATATTTTACCGTTAGAATTATTCACGGAGTCAGCGGGATTTCGGGGGACGGGTGGTGGTAAATGTTGGAAACGTATGTTTGTTTTCGTGATACTATTCACTTCTCTCTCTTACTTGTATCCGCAATGGCAACGCTTCGCGCTGTTCCCAACCAGTCACCCATCCAAATTCTAAACCGCGCTCTATGTTGCTTAACGTTTACTGATCGTCCGATCACCAAGTTAAGCAACATACGAACAGTATAGGACTTGGATGGGTGACCGCTTGGGAACATCGCGGGGCATTGGCAAGCTTTTTTTTTTTTTATTTTCTTTCAAATTTTTTTCTTTAAAACATTAAATATTATATTCCTATTAATTAAAATCATTATTTTTCTCCTGTTTCCCAAATATAAATCAAAGCAGAATGAATAAAGTCTTTTTTTACATGTAATTATTACAAAATTAAACGTTTCAAATAAAAAATAAATAAAATAATTAGTTTAATTAATAAGAATTTAATATTGAATTTTTTAAATGAATAAAACGTTGATATAAATTAAAAAACTCGTCCATTTAACTGGCCTAATTTCAAACGGAAAATGTCATATCAATTTACAGCTCCTTAACTTCCCGGTCAAATTCCAGGCAAACTATCCCGATAAATTAAAATTTCTTTTTTTAATAACGTAAAAGAAGATTCAAACATTAATAATCAATCCAAGTAAAGCGAATTAAACTATCCCTTATATCCTTTTTTTTCCAATTAAAAATTGTCCTTCTTTTAAGTTTGAAATGGAATTATGCACGTCCTGTTACCCACAGGAAGAAAATGTCTTCACATTGGATATCACTAGAAGATCTTACATCTATTAACGTTGAGAAAACAAGGCCTTATATTGCAAAATTTCCCATTAAACTGGCCTAATTTCAGACGGAAAATGTCACACCAATTTACAGCTCCTTAACTTCCCGGTAAACTATCCCGATAAATTAATATTTCTTTTTTTAATAACGTTAAGAAAGATTCAAACATTAATATTCAATCCAACTATAGCGGAAGAAACGATCCCTTAAATCCCGTTTTCCCATTTAAAATTGTCCTTCTTTAATCTTTGAAATGGAATTGTGGACTTCCTGTTACCCACAGGAAGACAATTTCTTCACCTTGTAATTCACTAGAAGGCCTTTAATCTATATCCGTTGAGAAAACTAGGTGTGCGGTAATTTCAAATTTTAATTTACTAATTAGAAGTTGGTTTAATTTACTATTTCTTATTATTTTATGAAACGAGTTACACTTAATAATGTACGTATAGAATAGAAACAATGGAAAGATCTAAAGTAACAAGTTCACCATTTACCTAAGTGAGTAAATACTAACATGTGTGCAGATATCGTACCTACGTATGTATGTATATAAATAGTAAAATAAGTAGATGAGATCGATGAGATGCAAGTATGAGAGAGAAATGAATAGTATCACGAAAATAAACCTTGAATAATTCTAATCATAAAAATAAAGGAATATCATTGCACAACGAATTCGTTTAACAAAAGTAAAAGTTTATTTACATTCTATCCCATGCATATGAATAACTGCATTAATTTGCAGTAGTTTTTAGGATTATTGCAATTTTAAAAATAGTTAATGATCGTAGAAATAGTAGCAATTGCATTTAAGGGTGGTTTGCCCGCTTTATTTTATTGAATGCGATTATAATTGGGGTATCAATTGAAAGCTAATGAGTTACTCTATCGATTGATATAAAAAAATTACCAATATCTTCAAGCAATTACTGTAAAAATTGATTTTCCCTTATCGACTCTTTAGGCCCATTTAAATGCTCATTTCTCGAAAAGTAGACCTTTAAGCTCAACAAAAGTGTCAAATTTAGTTGTTTATCGTTCATTTTGATTGCTAGCAATTTTTTTAATAATTTTTTACGTGAAATCACATTATTTCATTACAATTTTACAAAGGTCAAGAGTCATCGATTTTTAAAGTAATTGCTTGGAGATATTGGTATTTTTTTGATATCAATCGATAGAATAACTCATTAGCTTTCAAATAATACCCCAATCATAATCGGATTCAATAAAATAAGGGGGGCAAACCACCCTTAAATGTCAGAGAGGGATGATTATTTATAAGATGATTAAATAATCAACTTATTAATTAATTCATATAATAATGTATATTCAAGAAGGTTTAAGTTAAAAATTTGAAATAATTTGAAATTTGTATTTATTTAAGCTATAAAAGTGTACAACAATAAATTTTCTCTTTATAATTTACTGTTTAGTCAACGCAACTTGTTTCTCGGTTCTGAAGATGGGTTTGGTTCGGAACTAATTCTGGTTTAATTTTTGGGTCATATGTATGCTGGAAATTCCCAGCCGCGTTCTGGGTTTCTCTTGCAAACTTTATTGTGATTTAATCTGCTCATGATATGTGAACTATCCTCAGTTGCCACATTTTATTTCATAATCCTTCAAAAGTTTCAGTGATAGCAATCACCGTACGGATTTTTCTTTCTCAATGCTTTCGATGTTTTCATACTCTTCTTGGTACTTTTGGTATTCTTCTTTTAATATAACTCTCCGTTAAGTTACATGCAATATGCTCATCATTTCAATCTACTCCTCATCCTTCAGGCAATTAATATTGGCTGAAGATCCATATGTAGCATCTTGCCCGATTTCAAAACATTATTTTTCATAAACTATGTATTCTGATTTTTCCGCTTTTACGCACGCTGTTGTCCACACACTGAATCCACTAAATGTTTATGAGCATCAACAAAGGTTCATTTTCTTAATTTTCTTGATCCTTTGTTTATATAAGTAGATAGTAATTGCATTGCACAATTTTCGGTAGAGGACACTTTTAGAAACGTTAAAGTTAGGCAACGTACGATTTTCTATTTCATTTTTCACAATTTTTTTGTTAATTCAATGCTTGCATTGCATAGTTTTCTCTTTTGCTGATAATTTTTCATAATGATACGATTTGTTACCAAACAAATTAAATAAAATGCAAAATAGAAAATGACTACTATCGAGCCGAAGTTTTGGGCATGGGCAGTAATATAAATAACCATTCAATACATTATCATTGAGTAAAGAGCAGAAGCAGTTAAAATTATGTAGGTACAATGAAAATAGAATTACAAATATTGAATACATGAGCGGTATTGGTCTAGTATAATTGTAAAAAATCAATGCACTGACCTTAGCTATATGAATATGAAAAGAAATCCTCTTCTGCCACAATTCTTCTGTAATAATCTCAACGCCACTGCATTGGTTGTTCGATGAATCCAAATCCCTGATTGTGGTCGCAGCAGGATTCGCCAAAAGCAATTGAACTTGATCTTTGATTATAAACACTGAAATAAAGTACGAAAGTTAAAAATAAAACATTAATATAAGAACATTTAAAAAAATCTTTCGTTGCAAGCATGTTGTTTTTGTATTGTAAGGGTTTTTGACTAAACTTATTGTTATGTTGTTTGAAATGTTTTTTAAACAAAACCGTGATTTACTTATGTTGATTAAATTTGCACTGTTGTTTTCTATATAATGTACTATTTGGAAAAATAAATCAATAAATTTTGTAATATTATTGACTTTTAAATTACATCGATCTGTCAAAATTCGCCCCTTATATTAGATTTTAACTAGATAACCTCCAAATAAACAAGCTATTGTTATTGTCACTCATCAATGGAATTCAAGACAATTTTATCTCACCTTCACAATTCGCATATTGAGAATCGATTGAACAAATATATTTTTAACAATTCACGATAATTTCCTCGAAAGATCTGGATTTTTTTTAACTTCATAAACACAAACAAATCAGTAACCGTTCACTCTAAACTGTAATATAGGATTGTATCCATTGATTCTAGTATAGTTCTAGTAACTTTTTTATCAATCCGTACTAGCATAGAACGGAAAGTAAATGTTTATGGTTATGTTTCTGATCTTAAATAATTCAAAAATTAAAATATTTGTAATAAAGTGAAACATACTGATGCAAATTAACACAATATATTCATGTTTCGATCGTTTTTCATTGGTATTTACTTTAAATTAATGTGCACTAATTAGCTGTCAAACGACGACGCTGTCTGACACGAAAACGCTGAACTATTGCGGATGACACGCCCACCTATCATTACGTCACAATGGGAACGTGTCTAGGATAAGTTTTATCCAAGATAAAAACATAACAAAATAGTTCAGCGTTTTGCTGTCAGGTAGCTGTAGTGATTTGACAGCTAATTTCAAATTCAAATTCCATATTAAAGTTTCAAAAAGGACAATTTTCAAAAGGAACAACAGGATATAAGGGATAGTTTCTTTCGCTGCAATTGATTTGAATCATCCTTAACGATGTTAATGAAAAATACTTTATTTTTAAGGGATAGTTTCCCCGGAATTAAAAACGGGAAGTTAAAGAAATGTAAAACAATGCCTTAATTTTCGTCAGAAATAAGGCCATTTCAGGGGGTTTTTTCACTATCAGGCCTAGTTTTCTCAACAAATTTAGATTGGGGCCTTCTACAGAATTACAATGTGGAGAAATTTTCTTCCTGTGAGTAACAGGACCACCACAATTCCATTTTAAAGTTTCAAAGAGGACAATTTTAAATGGGGAAAAAAAGATATAAGGGATGGTTTCCTTCGCTGAAATAGGGTTGAATATTAATGTTTTAATTATTCTTAACGTTGCTAAAGAAAAAAACTTTCATTTAACGGAAAAGTTTGCCTGGAATTAAAAACGGGAAGTTAAGGAGTTGTAAAAAAAATAACTTGTGAATTAATACCTTTTCGATGTATAACAGTTATTATCGTTGACTATAATTTTTTAAGAATTTACAACGAGAACTGCTGTAAATCAGAAAGTTTTAAGGATTTCTTAGGAAATTTTAAAGGTTACTTCGACTGTTTCATTGTTGGAAATAGAAAAATAAAATGATTAGATGTACTAATTTCTCGATTATTTCCAATCAAATTGTTACTGATTAGAATAAAGTTTCGATACAAGTAGCTTTAATGCATTTGTCATTAAACAAGAACGTCCCCCCTTTCTCTATTTTGTTTTTCACTCATTTTATGAAATAATCGAGTATAATGAAAATTTAGTAACAAAAGAGAAATAAGACGATGTCAAAACTTAGCTAGGTACCAACAAAATCGCGAGCAAATTGGTAAATTGAATTGATTACAAATTAGAAAATGAGACATTACATGAGATTAAGACTTGGTCGAAAGCTACTTATTCCATGTGAAAATTAGCATGCTATATTCATTGTTATTAAATATTTCATTTTGTATTTGGGAAATACAATTCGGTCACAACCATTTAATTTTTCAAATGATATATTTATTATGCTGGCTTATAGTTGGAAACTCCAAAACTTATACCTTCCTATCGAAAATAATATAACAGCTCTGTTTTCATTACTACACATTAGAAAGATACATTATTCGTACAATTTTGATATGCTCTTCAATACTTCATTAGCATTTAGCAATGGTTTAATAAAATAATGAAATCAAAAATATAACTACAATTAAAAAAAAATATATTGATATTGTAATAAATTAACATATAACGCATTTTATTTACATTTATTTTTAATTTTTTTTAACATTTATTATTAATTTGCTATTGTACAATTTATGCATGCGAACGTAATTTGGTAAAATGTTCTATTTATTTATTTCTGTTATCATAAAACAAAGCTCGTGATCTCTCAACAATTGAATGTGAATAAATTTTAACATTATTTACCTTCCTTACAATTTTATCCTTTTTTATTACAGTGATTTTTATGAATAATTGAAACTTTTTATTTTAATTTTGTAAACTAAGCAAATATTTCGATATTTTTACAAAATTGTAAATTTTTAACAAAAATTATAAAAATATATCTACCAAAATTGAATTGCCGCATCAACTAAATTATATTTTACAATTCTAAAACTAAGCATACCTGCATATAATATAATGAGCGTAATTATATTTGTACAAGGAAAAAATATTTTACAAAGATAATATTTAACGTAAAATCAAAGCGTTACAAAAATAAATTAATTGGTAAAAGAGGAGGGTGGTGTGTTAGATAGAATTAGGCGAGCAGGCAAGAGCAGGCCACAAATTAGGTATGAATACATTTATGAATAAGCCTAAAGAAGAATGGTTCTCTTCTGGTTTGACCTTCACTCTATGAGGACATTTCTTTGATTTTCCGTTTGAAAAGTTTTTTTTTGTTTTTTCAATTGTAATGTTATTAGTAAAAATTAATTAATAATAATCTCCTTTGGTATTGAACGTACACTGGTAATTTGTTTAGTTAATTATTAAATTATCATATACTACTAATATCGTCTTCTTCTAAATACATATACTTTTTTGTTTTAGATTTTTTAATTTTGTGCATTGAAGTTCGTTTTTTCTTCGGTTTCGGTGTCACTTCGCAGCTGCATCCACTACGCACTTTGATGTAATCGAGCATCCAGCCAGAACCGCCAGGTCCGGCGGCCGAGGGCAATGGAAAAGCATTGCCGGCGGCATGATGCTGATGATGATTGTGACTGTGATGGCGGCTGTGAGGTTGTTGTTGGTGATGGTGTCGGGCGTTTGGAACATCACTCACGGGTAGCTCCTCGTCCAGAGATGCGGCGCTTGCCGCATCGTCATTGATGTCCGGATCCATGACAAATCCCATCGCCTGTTGCTCGCGCACTAACGCATAAGAAAAGCTCCACTTCTGCACGCACTTGGACATGTTGTGCAACTTGCGATCCATAAACCGACACGGCCGTCCCTCGACGCTTTTATCACACGACAGCTCGTAAAAGCGCTGCTTCACATCGCCATTCTGGTAAAGCTCCACATACATTCCATAACGATTTGTACCACCATTCGGTTCCACCATCTCCAACACGGATGGACAGCAGTCTATCGGATCACCAGTCTCACCGCTTTTCTTCCACAGAAACTGCTGCAAGTCCTGTTTCGAATGAAGCCTGCAATAAAACAAACAATCTCTCATGAAAAATCATTCTCAATGTCATCATAGAGCAGAGGCCACACACACTTTCAATTTCATCACACACGCTAATTTCCTAATTGAATAGTTACGAGTCTTCAAAACTGAATAACTAAGTACCTACACTAAGAAAAATATTTTTATTTAACAAATTTCACCAAGTAGTAAAAAAAACTAATCAAAATTTTACTACATATCCAAAGCATTTTGCTTCCACTGCTAATTTAATTGATAAAACATCCAAACACGCAAGTGGTTTGTTCATCGTTTTGTTCACAGTAGACACAGAGCTTAAAAACCTATCATATTTAGGTACATCTGCTAGGTAGGTACACTTAATTTCTACTATTTTTGAAACTTATCATGCATATAACTGTTTTTTTTTTCACCAATTCACCAATTAGTTAATTGAAACTTTATTGCCAAAGTCAAAAAAAAAAAACGGCTTTTTCAACGGTCAATACAGAGTAGCCGTTAACTGTCAATACTGCATTGCTATGATCGTATAGTAGTTTTTAGAAGTAGAGGTTCTCAAAACGTAATTGATTAAACGTATTGAAGGTGAATTATAATTGGTACAGCGAGGGATTCTGTTTGCAGGGAGGTGATTCTAATAATTCTCAAGCTTGTTTTTCCTAAATTCAATGTATCTATTTACAACTATTGGCTGGCAGGACAACGTCTGCCGCGTTTAGCTGTAGTATCAACTACAAAACAGTTTATTTGTATAGTTTCGAACAGAAAGAAATGCCTTGTTTGTTGCCTTTTATGTGGTGGTGTTATGTTACGGGGAAAAATGAAACTGAAAATGGAAAATTATTTTTCATACCAAGGATTGCTAAGTGGATCTCGAACGTTGCGGCGTGAGCGTTGCACCACCACGATTGTTGAGTTATCTTTCGAGACTAGAGCGCTTACTGGGAAGAAAATAGCGGCCAGGAAAAGCACCTGCAATAATAAAAATATTAAAAAAATAAAAAAAAAAAAAACGTTTAAAATTTATTTTAAGCAAAAAGATTATTTATGCTAAGCCTTGAAATTTCAACATTTCCTCATGTTCATCTTGAAATTAACAGCGGGAAAAAAAAACGATATGTACCTAAGTATAAATATTTAATATTTATTATTCATAGATTTTGAAAGTTGACTCGACATTAATCTCCTCGTATTTTATCAATCAGCCTCGTATCGTTTCTAATTCTAGCTCAATCGTCATCGCCATCACCACCATCGACCAAAGCTTCGCGTCGTCCCTCGATTATCTTCACTATTGATTATCGTATTACAAATTCGTTGCCCCCCATATATAATTTATATTAAATGTTATTACGTTTCCCACTATTTAAATATATGCTCAATTTAAGTGTTAATTACGGTAAATATCTTTGCTATCATTAATATTCTAGGATAAAGAGGTCAAAAGGATTCAGTGTTGAATAAATTTCAACAAAATACATTCCTAAACGATTATGAGGAGAGTGGCTCAATTCTAAAATCAATGTTAATTGATAGTTAACATTTCCGTTTCAAATAAACCGACACGCATGGCGCTAAATTAATTTAATTTAAAGTAGTGAAAAGCAGTTCTCAAATAATTCAAATTATTAGGCAGTAGATATGTGCAGCTGATAAAATGTTTTAGACTAGTAAGGTATACCTACTCGACAATAAAATAAATCACTAAATCAAAAAAAAAAATATATTCTTTCAAGTTATACTTCTTCAGCGGCGTTATGCAAATTAATTTTTATTAATAAAATGTGATGTCGTAATGCTAGATTTTTGCAAGCGATTTTTTTTTAATTCCCAATTGTTCATTATGAAATATAATTTCTGACTGTTGCGAGGAGTTAGAGAAAGAGACAAAGAAGAAATGTTTCTTATTTTTTTTATCAAAACGATTATTGTCACTGGACAATCGATAGCTTCGAGGTGGTCTTTGGTTTTTTCATATGAACGCATTATTGTTTACTCATAAAAAGCGATAATTATTAATTATCGTATCAATTGTTTGTTGGTTGGTCGGGGCGCGATTTAACAAATCGACAATAAATTTCAATGACCTGAAGGAGCAAGAAGTGAAACGGGTGCGCCGCACATCATTATTCATCCAGTCCGCGTCCCCGTCACCGCCTGGATCATCGCCTGCTTTTGGCATCTGGATAGCTCCAGGCCGTCCGGCGGATGGTTCGGTCAACAGGAATGGATGACACATTCGACATAAAACAGGATTGTCGTCTCTGATTGCACCGCTAATAAATCACTTTCAATTCGTCATACTTTATTACTACCACCACTTATTGGTTTATTAATTATTTTAGTGTCTATCTTCAGTGACCAAAGGAGCCTTTAACTTGGTCGTTGCGTTTAGTCATACATAAACCAACTACAATTTATTCTTTTGACATGGAAAATTATTGTATTCGCTAAATGTGAACAATTTTTCTTCTGCAACTGTGTTCCATTGCTTTATGTCGAATCGTTCATTTCGTCAAGCAAGTAGGTAGGTATTTCACGAGCACATTTTCTTTTTTTTTTTTTTGTTGTTTAATTAATTGGAAAGAAAAACATTCTCGATTTGTGTTTTAATTTCAAAAGATAAAATAAGACAAAAAATAACATTTTCAATTTATTAAAATGAATAAATCATATCACAATGTCACCGATTCAATTAATTGTTGCGACTTTTCTTTGATCATTAGACATAATATTAAAAAATATGTGATTTGAAATTAAAATCTAAGAATGGTGGTAGAAAAAAAGTCCAACATTCTTAATCAGCAGTTAGTAGAGTCCAATAAGTTTCAGAGACGCGACTGGACGACTCAAGCAATTAAAAATTGAGTATTTCAATCAATGATCAATATTTTTATTAAAATTTCTTTTTGTCTTAATTCTGAGACATTGTTTGTTATCTGGAAATCAATTGTTAAGTTCGTTTAACAGTTTGTAGAATTTGACTTTGATTAATTAGGTATTGATGTCAATGACATGCCGTCTATTGGTCAATAAAATATTGTTTTTTTTTCTTTATTAATCATTTCTCAAATTCAAGTAAAATATATTTAAGGGTGAAAATAAATACGAATGATTTTCGATAAATGTACGACAGCTAATAGAATTCGAAGATTTTATCATGTCCCTAGAACCATTGCAACCCGTGTCGCCGACTTGCATCGATATATGCCGATACATATAAGCGAAGCCGCGTGAAAGCTAACGTATCGTGAGCTTTTTATTGCGTAGTTGTTTTATGTGTAAAAGTATTTGTTTCATTTAGTCAACATGTCGGTGCGGTGAAATTACGCATTTCTAAACTGGAAATAGTTTTAATAGGAAACGTAAAACATCAAATTAACGGTTCTAAATTATTTCCCTCAACCGCCACCGACCGTAATTGCTTCAGTAATACGATGCGTTAGCTTTCACGCGGCTTCGCTTATTTTATTGTATTGGCATATTTCGATGCAAGTGGGCGACACGGGTTGCAATGGTTCTAGGGACATGAAAATTTATTTACAGTTGTTTTAACAATATTCAAATAAAATGAGAGGATATGCGTTCCGTTAAAAAAAAAGGACAATATATATGTATGTATATAAGTGGAATGAAGTGATAGTGCTGAAGACAATTCTTAATGGGAAAGTGTCTTTTCTTTTTTTTGTTGATATTTTATAAATAATTTAAAGTGTATGTTTACAAGGATAATTTTACTTACCGCGACGAGGACTCGAAGAGAGTGTGCAATGCGCATAGTATCCAGCAGGATAGGGAAGCAGGAATGTGTGCGGGAGACAAAGGGTCCCACCGCTAGCGACCACGTGGCCAATTCGGTGCCATGTCCACGTCCATTACGCCACTGCAGTTCGGTCGCCACCACACCACACACAGCCCCTACGCCTCGCCAACAACAATAACCAAACGCATCAATCAACTGAAATCAAGCAAAACGACCAAATCAATAAGAAAATATTTCAACACCGACAAATTTGCCCTCGCAACCAACGACAAATGGTAACTAATGCACTGCAACCCCAGCTTTTATAGCCCTGTACCAAAAGCTCATCAAGAACATCCCCCAATGAAAAACGTTACATGCGCAAAAAACACCAATTTCCCAGTGGAAACCCACCACTTGCCAAAGCTTCCGCAAAGGACGGCCTTATTCAAGTTCCTCCTACATTTTCCTCAATTTTCCTCTGATATTTCCCACACAAAAATCCTAACTTAATGATTAGCCCTTGCATATGCCATTTCCAAACAGATAAGTACTAAATGCATTTATTTTTTTTAAAGTGAAATCGTTGCTTTTCTGTTTTCATAATTCTGGCGCCATTTGCAAGTCTGTTCATTAATAACAATTGAAAGTGTCCATTAATAAACATTTTACATTGCATTTATTATGCAAATTAAGCAACATGGTGGTTTTAAGGGGGTGGGAGGATGATGGAGCCCAGGGGTAAGGTGTAACGGTGAAATAATGCATTGTCACATTTGCATATAAACATCTTTATTTGCAAAAACAGGATTTACTTTGGGTAATACTTTTCCCTACTATCGCTAATACATTTGATTAACACATACTAATGGCGACCTGTTGCCTGAATCTACGACGACTAGATACGAGAGTGCAAACACTTGCTTATTAGTAAATCGGAATAAATTATGCGCTCGATATGATAAACTGATTGATTCGCTTTGCACATTTCTTTGCACAAATCATCAATTACTTATTATAATGTGCGTTAATGTGTTACGTGTCAAACAGCCCAGTTTCAGAAATAAGAAAATTTATTTTCTTACTTTCCCAACTCTACTTATTCTGGCTACAACTTCAACTGTATACGGCCAATTTTTAGAACAACAGGTGTTACTACTGAAAGCAGTACAGAATGCTTCAATCATAGAAGAGTGGATCGATCTAACTTTGGGGCAAAATTATGTTTTATAATGTGAGATCACTACTTAATATTAAAGTGGCAAAATTGCTCAAAAGTAAATCTGTCTGATTAGAACTAGCAAAAGTATTGAAATAGGCAATGGAGGAATACTACAAAGAAAACCACAACAATAATTATTGACCTCCCAAATAAATATATCATTGGAATTAGTAAACAAGGAAACAAAGTTGGCAAAGAGGCAACAAATGATTCAATGAAATCAAAATCACTGTTGAAACCATAGCAACAATCATTCAATTCAAATTTGAGACAGTGATTGTATTTCACTTACATGCATACAAGTAGCATAGGTACGTTTGCCTTTTACTACTATAAGAATTAAAATGCATTTAAAAGTTTTATTTTTAAAAAAAATCACATAACCGTTAAAGTTGATAATTGTTGAAAATGTGATGATTGTTGATTATTATTTCTACTTATTTGATGACTACCAAACTCTTCTTGACAATGATTTATAGATCCCTCTATTCTTGTAAAGTTGTTATTAAAATTAATGTTTTTAAGTTCATTTAAACATTTCTTCATAAACAAATGTGAATAATTATAATTATTTAATTTTAACAATTCTTTTACTTTTTCAAAATTATCTTTATGGAACGAACTATAACTAAGCTTTATTGCTCTCAACAATAAAACCTAACGCCACATTCTGCTGCTTTTAAGACGTTGGATGGATGAGAATCGAAATTTAACAGTTTTCCCGAACTTGTTGGTTTTAAGTACCAATTTATTATTATCATCTTATCATTATTATATCTAAGAACGGTATTTGCTCTTCTTCTTCCCATTCCAATGTGAACTGGATGTTATCATGGAAATTATTGAAACATTGTAACAAATTGTTTTTTGTAATAAATTTTTCGGCCCTGCAACCAATATATCATTTACATATAAACATAGCAGCGGAACTGTAAATGGTAGCAATTCAATAATACTTATTATTTTGTAATACATTACTATGTTGGCTCATGACGGGCTAGCAGAATTACCCATCATGTGAAATAGCTTGTTTTCATAATTTGTATCAAAACATATGCCAATCATATCAATAATAACCAGCTGATCTTAATCACCAGGTCTTTAGGAATCTTTGTAAACAAGGACACGACATCCAGAGACACCAAAATGTATTCTGTTGGTAATTTTACTGAGTTTAGCTTCTCAACCAACGACAAAGAATTTTGTACATTCATTTCAAACGTATTAACAAGTGGAGTTCATAATTTTGCAAAGTTATAGCAAAGAGAATTTATACAGGAAACTGCCCGATCTTAATTTGCAACCTTGCTTATAAACTTTTTCAATGAATTTGTAACCGTCAAGTACTCTGTCATATCCTCTTAATGTTTTTTTGCACTGGACTTGTGCTGTCCTATATCCTTTTTTATGTGAACCACTCTTTAATTAAACCGAATATTGAAGTGGCCTTTGCGTTTTTCCTTCTTTTCTTTTTCATCAAAATGTTTTTTTTGGTTTCTTCATCTTTCAGCGTTTCCCAAATTTCACTTTTTTCACAAATGTTTCGATTTTCATTCCATTCAAATACATTTTTGCAAGCGCAAAAATATTTGCCAGGAAGATTAACGCAAGCTTCCCGTTCCCGATCACAAGCATCAACATTTTTGGCACACTCGTCAATATCAACACAGATGCCATAGGTTGAAGACCATTCGAACCCTGTTCGGGGACATTCACAACTAATGTTCCAGTGATTTAGAATCATATTGTCGAAATTTTGGTTTGCTTCCACGTGAAATTGGCACTGGCGATGTTGTGCGGGATTTTCACGTTTGCAAGGATTGAGATTGTGGTTCCAACATGCTTCCAATGACGAAATGTGTTTTAGAGGACAACACGGATCGGGACAGAAACTGTACAGGGCGCATTGAAATGGTTTTGCGTCGTCGGCTCGAGGATCATGATTTCTAGATCCGAATTCGGGATCCAAACACGATGCAAAATTATCACATCGCGAGTTGAAGTGTTTAAACTGTGGAATATGAAGCATTGTGAACCAACAGAAATAATATGTGGCTGTGGTGCGCCACTGAAACCGTTCCAATGGTCCTTCGAACGGTTCGGCTAAATTAAAATCCAATTCTCTGCCCTTTTGGCACTCAGCCTCCAACGCTTTTATTTCCATCTGGTTTTTTTCAACAGTCCAATTGTAGGTTTCTATCAGAACGCTAGTGTCGGTGTTACGTTGCATTGATGTTTTCTTGATTTTCCTCCAAACGTACAAAACACATTGGGACAATTCTTGTTCACAGTTTTTATGGACTTCCCAATGCAGAGCGCGTAGTGGTGGATTTGGATATTTTTGGAAATAGGTGCGAGAAACATTTGGCGAAAATTTTTGGTATCGACGATCAAATTCGTTGAATTTATGTGAGCGAAGGTAGTATGCGATGTCAACAATGGCTTCATGAATCCATTTGTCATTTTGCGTTTCGGTTTTGGTTTCGACAATGAGATTCGTGCTGACGTTGTGATCGCCTCCAGTTTCCAAAACAACTTTGGCCACTTCTTTTACTTCATTTTCCTCGTTTTTCGATTGAATCAATGGCAAAAACAACAACAAGCAAATCAGTAATGAAACATTTATTGACATATTTCGAATATTTAAAGTTTATGAGGAAATACAATCGTTAACGCAACTGATTTAAGACTGTTGAAGACGTAATTGATTATACTTAATCTAACTTTCGTTCTGGTTCAAATGATAATAATCTTTTTTGACATTGTAACTATGGTTTATTGTGTTTACCATACATATTTGTTGAAATTTTAGTCCCATAAGAAATAATATTGATATTTTTAGAACGAAAACCCTGTTTTTCACCTGAACGAAGCGAAAACGAGACTTTTTGCATTCTTAATTTTCAATTTCTTTAGACCGATTTTATAGGAATCCGTCGTCAAATTTTGCAATTACATAAACTAGACTCTCCCCAAATTGTTGATATCAGGTCTTTTTTAACCATCAAATTTTCGGACTTTACTTTGAATTATTTTTTTTTTCCCTGCTTTCATGTATTTGCAATCTGTCCCTGGACAATGAGCAAATTTGATCTACTTCCACGCTCCATATTGACTCTATATGGAGTCAAATCGGTTCAACAATGAAAAATTATGATATGACTCGTTTATTTTGAAAGTGGCGTAAGTCCATTTCAAGGACAGTCTTCTTCTTGTAACTAAAACAAAGTATGTTTTAATTATTTAACAGCTAAGTTTTCACAAATTACTGATTTCATTTTAGTTTTTAACAAAAACGCCAATTATTCCCACCTCCTTAGTATCTTATGTTTCTATGGTTAAAAATGATTATACCTACTATAGGGATCGTTCTTGAAATTGACTTAACTCGCTTTCAAAATAAACGGCGCATATAATAATGGAAATTCATTCTAATATGTGTTAAATAGGTGCTGAAAGTTGAAATGACCAATTTGTTTTCAATTATTAGCATCAAATCTAAAGTGATAAGTTATTATTACAAACGAATTTATATTGCTTGAATCTTATAATACCAAGTTCAAGATCAAGCACGTCAATCATAATTTGTTGTTTTTTTTTCTCAATTTGAAATGAAAAATAAGATTTTAAAAAAATTGATTTTTCATCCAACTAACCAACTTCATCAATGCAATCATACTATCGTTAACTGGTTTACATAAATTTAATGTTTGACACTTAATAAAAAATTATTTAACTTTTACAGCAATAGGTATATCGGAAATTCAAATTAAATTCTTTAAGTATTCGCAGAGCTTTTGCAAACAATTTATAACTCTACTTTTGCAAAATGATTTAGCCAAGTTATAGATAGTGATTTTCATTTCGGTGGAGTCTTTGATCATTTCTATAGAAGCATTAGGGCAAAATGTTTTTCATGCCATACACCAATTTCCAAAAGAGACAAGTGAACATTTACAAACAACAGGTTGTAACAAGCGATAAAGTGAATATTGTCACTAGATATCCTTTCGATCATTTCAAAAGAAGCTTAGAAAAATCCATCTTAAATAATAATTTTAAAATTTACATCTCATATTGTAATCCAATAATAAAGTTTATCGTATGATTTTCATTAAAAAAAAATAAAACAAAATACGTCCCACCCGAAATCCTTCAATACACCAAAGTTCGCCCACACTTGAATAAAATAGCATAACTCTTTCAACTCACAGCCATGCATCAAAATAAACCTGCAAGCGGTCCTTTGTCAAACAAAAACAAAAAAACAAAAAAAATTCAATAAACCAAATGAATCATCGCACTCTTTGGCCAAATCCATTGATCGTCAAACCAAAGACCACACAAAGTCTCATGCAACTCGCAACAATTGACCCAGTTGTTTGTTTGTCGTACGAAATTATTTTCGAAAGCTCCAGGCTTTTCGCACGGCTAATTTAACGGAAGATACGTTACAAATTCCAATTATTGACTGTGCATTTCCGATTAATTGGCCTTATTATAGCGATTATAGCTGCACCCACACTGTCAACCCTGAAGATCTGAACGACGACGAGAAATAACACTTCTTATTTATATAAGTACCTACACGGTATTGCATCGATTTTTTTTTCGCAAAATGGAGTTGCATTAAAAAATTGAAATTTTACATCCCCAACGGCCACCGTTTCACCCGTTTGGCAAGTATCTTTTTTTTCGCAATTATTAACTTTGCCCACCCACTGTGTCTCGCGTGCACTTAATATGCTATTTAGTTCGAATAAATTTGCCTACAATTAAATGAAGACGAGCGTAAATAGACACGAGACATAGTAAAATCAAGTTTAAAATTGGTTACATTTGGTTGCATTTTTTTTCGAATGATGTCCAATAATTATTACGGAAATGCCGACAGACGACTAAAAATAACTATTAAAAATATTTACGACTTACTAATCCACGAGATTACTATGTATTGACTGAAATAGAGTCAATAAAGACTGTAAAATGGCATCGAGGAATGCACTCTTTGATTGATGTCAATAATTGGGCTTTTGAACAGAATTTTTTTTTGTCATAAATCGAATTATATAGGGAGTTTTTATAACAATACTGTTATTGGTTTTTTTTCTTATTGTTATTCTAAAGTTATAACATGTTAAAAATAGTTATTTGGAACTTAATACCGAAAACACACATGCAGCTGATACAATTATTTACGTTTCTATTATGTAAAACTTGCCAAAAAATTGTCAGAAATGTCAAATTTAAGAAGTTATTGTGCTTGTTTTGTACCATTGTGTACGAATAATATGAAAAAAACACCCCAAAAATGGTTGGTGATATTAAAAATTTTAACGACGTTACTTGAATTAAAGCTTGTGTATGAGCTTTATTGCACTCTAAACTTTCAAATAAATAATTTGATTACCGGTCAACAACATTTGTAACTGCGTTTGTGCAACGTACATAGAATTAATTTTATTTTTCTGTAAAAATATGCTCAATGTTTTAAGGACATTTAACTTGAACGATTGCATCAAATACTCAATATAATTCATAGTTTAGATTTTAAATATAAGTATGAAAAAAATCAATGGTTTTTCTTTTCAAAATGACAATCGTTTTTACTTGATGGTTTTTAATTTTCAAATTAGCTATGTTTCGTAACGTATCGTAACTTCATCAGACTTCTTACATCACTAAAAAAACATATTAGTTTCAGTTCAAACTCAATGAAAAAAAATTTGTGATTCAAGAAGCCTGATGAAGTTATGATACGTAACGAAACGTAGCTAATTTGAAAATTAAAACAATATCAAATACAATCGATCTTCAATAACGTGGGTTGTCTTCTTAATTTAATAAAAGCTAAGATTTGAGATTTAGCATCTCTATTGGCATTGATGTTCAAAACTTTTTCTACTTTTCAAAAGTATTAGAGAACAAACGAAACGGGGCAATTATTATTACCAAAAAAAAAAATTTGAATTAATTTGAAAATCCAAATATCAAATTAGTGGGACCGTATAATGAGATGAAAAAGATTTTTTCTTTGACGTTTATTAACAATCACAAGCATGTGATAATTGATCGCTCGCATGCCTTATTTGGGAAGTGAGATTTCAAAGAAATTTGTGTGTGTGTGTGTTTTCCGTAGTTTCCGTATTATTAAAAAAATATTTTTATGCATATATGAATTCATTGACAATATTGTATACTAACATTGGTAAGTCGTTCATTTTTCTTGGATTTCACACCACGTTTAGTGTGTAATTGATGTTTTTCATATCCTATCTATACAAAACGTGAAAATGTTGACAGGCCAATTAGTCGTGTTTGTAGTTAACAAATTTTCTCAAATTTTTTCCAAATTTAATTTCTTGAATTCTTCAATTCAACGAACGCGTTGTAGTTCCCATTTCAAGAAATTTTTATTGACTTCAATTTTGATGTCAGACATCAACACTCCTTGAGTCTACTACTACTACTACTACTACTACTACTACACACTTCATGGCAAACCGCTATCGATGCAGTCTCATATTTAAAATCTTCAATGTGGAAAAGATTAATATTCAATCATTGGAGAAAATATAAAAATTTTTTTGAGTAATAAGAAAATATCAAGTAAGCATGACCTGGTTGTTTATCATTTTAATGTGATTGGGTGTCTGTGAACAGGTCTACTTGATCGCAATTGAAAACTAAGACATCAAATATATTTTTTTTCTCAAGTCGATATTGATAAATCGTACGTGACATAAAGTAATTAATAATAATGGTTTTTAAAGTTGAAAACCGTTTTTTTTTCTCTTCGTCTTTTGAATTGAGATTCTTTTATACACGCGACGTATACATTTACATGCTTCTTTTGTAGCGAGGCGCCCACACTTTTCCAAAGGTTTTTCTACGGCTTTATGTACTTAGCTATAGCGCTGTTGTCATTTGTTAAATAAAGTTTTGTGGTTAAGCCTTATTTATAGGACGACAATAACTTATCATTACTGTCGTCGACGAGTCTAACGACTTATATAAAAGTATTTTTATTTTTTGTATAAGTATAGGCATAGTGTACATATAGCAAAAAATCAGAAAAGTTCACCTAAAATGTAGCACCTTCTTTTTTTTCTTTTTTTTCCGAACCTAGTCCGAATGCCAATTTTGTGGAATTTAAAGAAGTGTTTTAATTGGAACCACACTCAACCATATATACGCTGATCAAGGTTATTAAACTCATTTTAGTCTGTGTATGTGTGTTTACATGTTGTTTTTCAAGTTGGTAAAAAGCAAAAAAAATAATTCGGAAAATTGCAGTGAAATGAAAAAAGCCGTTATCGGAACTAAGGTGTTGAGAGTCCACAGAGTTGGAACGATTCAAATAAACAAACTTTACGCTCAAATGTAAACAGAGATATTTCAGAGACGCAATCGTAAATGTAACGTTGTCGTTAAAACTAATTGATTTAACAAAACGACAATTAAGTGGTGATACTTACTTTTCGTATTTTCAAACGACTACTTACTAATGGCTATGACTACAGAATTTGAAATAGCACAATATTACTTTTCAAATATGTTTAAAGTTCAACTTAAGACCCAAGTGGGCTAGTAAGTTTCATGATACCATTTTTGTAATCAGGACATCATTAATATAAGAAAGTCTGAAGAATTTTTTTAAAAAAAAAAATCGAAATTTCAATATTTATTTAGAAAGAATGAACTATAAGATATTGCCTTGAATTTTTAAAATACGTTAAGGAAATAGAAGACACTGATGAAGTGTCGACACACAAAAACCAACCCCTAACGATCGTATATTTTCTTTTCTTCGTTTTGTTTAAAATAGGTAGAAAAAAAAGGAAAATTGAACTTGATTAATGCCTTTTTTATACAATTATCAACGTCGTTTAAAAAAATATTTAAACTCGTATCGTTATTTCCATCAAAATTTCCTTCTACCTCTGCCACACCAAGCTTATCGTCAACCCCATCGATCGATGCATGTGTTCCCTATCACCTTTGATATTTCGACAAATCCAACAAAAAAAAAAAAAAAAAAAAAATCCCCTTAGCCTCTTTGCCCCACGCATTATGCTCAAACATAAACAACAAGAGAAATAATCAAAGGACCAGCATCCGTGTAATTCAAGACTGAAAAGGTAAATTTGACATGAAACACGAGGGATAAATCAATAATTTAAGACTCGGATCAATCACCAACATAGATCTCTTCAGTTTTAAATTTATTCGATTCGACTTATTTTCTATTTAATATGACAATTCCAATGTGGTGGGAACTATAATAATTTTTCATCTCAACATACACTTTTCCAAATCGTAAATTTTCTTGTACGAACAACACCTGTTAGTTTCTCAAAACAAAATCATATATTTCAAGATCTAAAAAAAAAAAAAAAACGAGGAAAAAAAAACACGTTACAGAAATATCCTCCAATACATAATTTCAACGGCTTAATTTTCCTCATTGCAACATTTTATTGCACTTGTCTATCTACTAGCTACAAATATTATTACATGTAAATCAATCTGTTTATTGTAATTTCATATATATATATATATATATATATATATAATGAAGGAGAAAAGACCTCGAGAAGGTTTCGTTGCACACAAAATGTTCAATCAAATTGAAATGTAAAAATTGTAATGATTGTTGCATTAAACGAATAACAATCTGTTTTCGATTGTCATTGCAATAATAATAATAAATAACACTGACAATAATGCCTGGTAATAAGAAGACATTTCTCCGGTATCCTTTTTGTATTTACAATGCAGCAAACGTTTAATTTTAGTTTATCGTTTTTACGTAGGTTTCGCGACATTTATTGTCCCTCCTCAACATCTCTATAAAACCAAGAACCAAGACACATACCGAATGCTCAACAATTTAAGTCTTAAGACAATTTTTTTGTTCTTAACTTTTTAATTAATTTGGTACGAATTGAATCAGTAGGGTCCCTAGGCTACATTAGTCTGATTTTACAAAATTAGAAAATTTTTACATTCCTCTGACCATCGTCATGAGGAAACAATGGTGGCAAAAATCTTAACACCTATATACAAGAAAAAAAGAAGAAACAAGTCATAAAATCCAAAATCATAAATTGTTTAACATTCTTAAAATTACAAGAAAACATTAATGTGCCCTTTTTTTTAGACTCTTGTGGGGTTGGGGTTCATTTAGTGTTCCCAAGGCCAACTTGTTTGGGTGTTCTTCCACCCTTTTTACGTATCGAATTGTGAGCTCCTTAATGAATTGAATGACATCCTCAACGTTTAGGTCCCGCCGAATGATGTCATTCCTGATATATCGACCAGCTCCAAGAAATGACCGAAGGATTTTACTGTGGCATCTTCTGATCATTGCAATGTCGCTGGGCTTTGCCACGTTCCAGAGTTGGACCCCATATGTCCATGTTGGTCTGAGCACTGCCCTGTACAGCATTACCTTGGATGACAGACTTTTTGCCTGTCATCCAGGCGATCCTATGGCGCAGTAGTGCTGTAGTCTGAGCAACCTTCTTGTTAATGTGGGTGTTCCAGCTGAGACGTCGATCCAGGTGAAAGCCTAGATATCTCACGGAGACATCATTTGAGATACAGGGCTCGTTTATTTTAATGGGTCCGCAAGAGTTCTTCCTCAGAGTAAACGTAACCAATTTAGTTTCAGTCTCGTTTAGCCTGATTCTCCATCGTTTATTTTATTCATGTGAGCTTGCAGTTCCCTTGTAGGCAATGTGTGGGCTTGGACCTCAATACAGGATCGCAGTGTCATCCGTAAATGTCGCTGTCAATATATTTTCCTCCAATGGAATATCCGCCGTGTAAATTATATAAAGCGTTGGTCCAAGAACACTGCCCTGTGGAACTCCCGCAGCTACTTGGTGTTTGAAACTCGATTCATCCTTCCATTGAACATAGAACTTTCTATCCGTTAGATAGCTCTCCAAAAGATTGAATAATTGGGTGGGCAAAATGTTCTTAAGACAATTAATTTGTAAATAAATCAAACTTTTCTTTAAGATATATAATTTAGATTCCACAATAGCCAACCGGTCATTCTCATAACGAAAGCCCTATTCCCTTTTGGTTGCAATTAAAGCGATTATCATTCAAACATAATAAAATGTTTCATTCATAATTATATCAATGGCTATAGTGTATAATTTCTTTTATAACCAAATATTTTGAAGAATACGATGAATTTTAAGTTATTCAACTTATCAGAAACATACTGTACAAATTGTGATTTATTGCAATTACGTTCCTGTTGACTTATATCGTTATTGGCATAAAATCGAAGAATAATATCTGCAAGACATTTGATACAAGTTGGAATGTCTTATTTAAACCTTAAACGTCTCTATTCTCATAAATGTATAGGTAACACTAAAATACACAGTGAGGCAAATCTTCGACTCGACTCACTTACATACATCATTTCATATCGATACAAGCAACTACGTATTTATTTTTATAATAACAACGTATTTAATGCCTAAATAAACACTTTCTCAACATATCCCGAGACTCTCCAGTTCCACGTCGCTGTTAAATGAAAAGAGAAAATAAAGAAATCAAACCGACACTACTCAAATACGATTTAATTCCGTCTGGTTAAAATAATATTATTATTATTATTATTACTATTAAGAGACAGTATTGATTAAATCAAAAGTGTTCCTTATCTGATTTGACAGAAATTTCTGCTTCACATGTTTGATTTTTTTTTAAATCTGGCGCCACAGTATTCCACATGAAACATCGAAACACCAACGCGCAAAAATAAGAAAGAAAAAAAAAACGGTTAGAGATATATCATTATTGCAACGAAATGTTTTCACTGGAATTTAACCGGCGGCTGATTTGGTATTCCTGTACGTCGCTCCACTCCCTAATTAACATTTTGTTTTTGTGTCCTGGAAAACAAATCGAGTCCGTCGCCGTGTGGGAGTCGAAACAAGCGAGCGCTTCTATTTTCCCCGTTTTCCTGGTAAGAAAAACAAAAAATGGGATAATACGAAAATGCCGTCAGAGGTTTGATCATTTAAACATAGCCGGCAGTCATTGTTGGCTTTCAATAATCAATCAGGAGTCGTCGCTTTTTGTCTGTCCTGCAATTTTCACAGACACATTGTCTTTTTTCTTACGTTTATTTTTCGATTTATTCGTTCCATATATAAATTACTGTCGTTTTTTTTTTTGCGATTCTAAATATTTGTGTCAAGTCGTTAAGAAAATCGCTTTCGAATCACCCACTTCTTGTACGTAAATTTATGAGGAATATCACCAATTATTTATGGACTTGTATCCTGTAGGGCACTGTAGGGGTTTTCCATTTTTCCACGGAGACGCCTGAATGATTAGTAGCTCGTTATTAATGATATTGATCTCAAACTCTGCTACATTTTTTGTTTTGTGCAACAACAAAACTGTTTGCAACGATTGCAACGATCAAATGGCCAGAATATCAGTCACAAATAACTCATCTCATTTCGATTGTTAGAAATCATAATCAATGTAAAAAAAGCTTTCACTTATTTGCGATTGTTTAGTATCCGTAATAAGTTACAATTCGTCAATTTTCATTTAATAAATTGTCATCAATTGTCATTAATTTTAAGGCTTCATACTACTTTAATGGAATAATTTTCTTTAAGTAAACCTTCTTTCGTATATAGGATATTTCATATATTGGATACAAGTGATAATTTGATTAATGTTCGAATGTTTGCTTAGTGCGAGTGAAAATGTTTTCAAAATGCATTAAATTGGGCAGGCAATGTGCTAAAACTCAAAATTGCAACAGATGCATAATTTGGTATGCAGATTATGTACTCGATAAATACACACATCCGATGTTGTTTTGAGACATATACATACGACTATGCATGCGGAATGTTTCGATTCAACGACAGCAAAAAAGTGATTGACTTTTCCAATAAAAATGACAAAGATGCTGCATTCATTCTGTTCTGGTACACACCTATAAATATTATGTAAATTTTTTTCTCGGTTTCGTCAAAAAGCACAACATCATATTTGCATTTTTTTTCAGTTGCTTTAAACGACTTTTTTTTCGGTAGTTAAGTAACGCCTGGTGGGATATAAATTATAAATTATTTATTTTGCATAGTGTTTTTTTCGGTAAAGATTGTTTTTCAACAAAAAAGAACTATAACTAAACTACTTATAGTATAATTGAAGGTATTATTATTTACTTTTTTCCAGTAGGTATGTCCAAAAAATTGCATTGAAATTAAAGCAAAAGCTCCTAATCAAGCTTAAGAAAAGATTAGTTAATTCAAAATTTTTAAGAATTACGTAGTCGTATATCTAGGTACCAACTTTTCAGTACCTAACGATAAAGTGTTTAAGATATTAATTATGTTAACATTTTATTGGTTTTCGCTGATCTGAAAGATCTAATAGTAAAACCATACAATAATTTCCGATAATACTTTTTGACAACCATTCAATTGAATTAAATGATTTTGGTCAGTGTTCCAAAAATTAAAGTACTAATAACAATTAAGAAAATCTACTTTTCTCTATGAATTCAATCCATTTAATTTAATTTGACAAATTTTAATATTAGTTAACAATAAGATTTAGAATTGCTCTGCGTCTTTTGATCAAACATTTAATCAATCTCATAGTTCGGATCTTTCTTTGAAATAACTTCATATATTTTATGGTTCTTCCGAATTTACTTATCATTCCAAAAAAATAATAATAAGGGAAGGTATTCCCTAGGGATGAAAACAGAAATTTTTACTTTAGATAGGTGCATTATATATCATTGGAATGGCAATTAAAAGTTAGAAAATAATCTGTAAAAATATTTTTAGTTGAACTGATAAAAAGCACAGTAAATTCAATTTAAAGTTTAAGAAATTGCCTCTTTGAAATATAAACCTTTATATATATATAAGAAAACAATCAACACCAATGTTACGCAGACGAAGTCGCGGAGATCAGCTAGTACATAATATAAAAAAAAATACAGATAGCTTTATTATGTTGTACATTTAACCATCGTCACTGTTTTCTTCAGCATTAGTAATTATATCAATCGCATCAAGCGTGGAGGAGGTCAATATTTCAGCAGCTTTTATAATTTGTGATTTATAATAAGAATGTGATAAATGGGAAAAAACAGTGGCTAAATAAACGCAATAGTCTACCGATATGTTCCTATTTACCTAATTACATACTTGTCTTCAAATTTCTTTATAGATCTTCGAATTTAGTAAAGCAATTATATGTTTTGTTATTAATATACCTTGATTGTACCCTTATTTTATAATATTTTCGCGATATCTTTAAAATTCAAGGGTTAATTCATTGTTATTTAATATTTTAACAAGATAACATACTGCTTTTGATAATTGATAAGTGCCAGTAATATTTTAAGGGTCAGTTTATCCCAGTTCTGGAAAATCCATTACACTAGTTGAAGATAATTTCGTAAATAGTTATTTAAGCGGATTTAAGTTTTCTTTTTTAAACAATTCTTGCATTGAATTCTACTGATTTTCACGCTCCTTTATAAAGGCAATAATAGTATCGAAAAGTTCGACATTACAGTTCAATCTTCTACCAAAAGTGTTACTTAAAAATCCAATTATTTTGGCCAATGATTTTACCATAGGTTAAAGCTAGTTGTCCAAAATATTATGCAATAAATGGTATTTTTTACCAATAGTAAAGTAGAGCTTCAAAAGCCCAACATACTTTAGTTACAAATCGTAATGCATTTGCTTCTTCGAATAAAATTTGTGTAGTCGAATTCTAAATCGCATATTATTAATAGGTTATTTGTAGGTAAACATATTTTGTATGCAGTTAAAGTTTTAAGAACGGATTTATGATGATAGATATTGAGAGAGTACACAGGTGTTAGTATAGGATTTGGTAAGAATTTATATGCATGCATGTATCCTTTATTGATTTTTTTTTGCAACTATGTTCAATCAATTTGACCATTTTGGAACTTTAACATATGATAGCTTACTAATTAACATATAAAATATATTTTTGGTAGATATCATTGTTGGGATTGATATTAAAAACCACCTCACAAAATATACTTTTTGTGTTTTATAGTATTTTATATTGCAAAGATTCTCAAAAAAATATATTACAATTAGTTTATTATCATATATAGTTTCAATATGAATATATATTTTCTATAGGTTCTGAGAGAAAATATTTACATTAAGGGTTGTCATTCCCATTATTTTCATACACTATAGGGGTTAGGGGTGTAAGTTAAAGTGTATGGCTATCTTAGATGAAAAACAAGGTAAGATCCCATCCTTTCATTAGATGCGAGTGCAGTTTTCAAATGCTTAATCGGTCAGATCCTTTGACATATAAGAAAAAAATCAATCATTTAAACATTTTCTTTCAAAGATTTATCTGAAAGCTCATTTCATTATTGTAATGACGAGTGCAACTAACCAGCTTAGCGTCCACTTATCCTCGATATGTACTTACGTAAATGGCAAAAGGTATCATTCATTAGATATATTTCCATTGTGTTTGAATTAATACAGCACCACATATCGCAGATGCGTCTTTTGCTCTTGATTTATGTCTCTCTAACTCTTTGACATGTAATCTCTAATCTGATCCATTTCATAATCCTATTAGTAAAACCGTGTCACGATATGAAGAAAATCTGTCGTTTTTTTTTTGGTCAATTCAATGTATTAAATTTACGGTTGTTTCAAAATTACTTACTTGTTTTCGTTTCGATTCAATGAATTTAATATATTTTAAGCGGAAAAATAGGTACCTACTAGGTGATCAAAGCACCGTGTTGACGTAAAACCAACTTTATAGATTTATAAATCTCTTGGACCAAAAGAGCAAAAGACCTAAGAATAATACCTACGTATGTATTTGTAGGTGATAAGACGATAAATTTGTTGTGACATTAATACCGATTTTTAAAATTTATTTATTGAGATTTGGCAGCCTACAGAAAATGCTATGGTCTGAGATGTCTTATGATTTGTTGAAGTGACTACTATATATGTTACCTATACATTACCAGTGGCTACATACATACAAGCTACTTAATTTGAAATTGCTCAGTCTCCACTCTAAACAGAAATGAATAAATTGCAATTTGTGTGACATTTACGTTTAATTATGATTTTGTCTTCGAACAACAAAATAGGTTATTATTCTCGATGATCATTCTGCAACGCAAGCTCTGTGTTTAAATTAAGATAGATATTAGTAAACATATGTACTTATGGCACGAGACGCAAATTGCAATAGTCACATTCTTTGTGTGCACAATGTAAGTATTTATTCATAACTGTTGTCGTTACAAAATTATTTTTGACATCGAAAATAGAAAATTCGCTCGTTTCGAACGAGCCGTAATTCAATTTTATTGTGACCGAATGAGAACAGAAATATAATTGTTGTTTTGTTGCTATTTTTAGACAATTTCGACAGACTATCGTCTAAATTGAATCAATATTTCACGAAATTGATTTGCCATTTTCGGGACAGTGAATAACTAAATCGTTTTTCTTGAAAGTTAAGTTTGTTGAAAAGTTCTACACTACTAGAAAAGTCTATGTTGCTTCCGTAATGTATGTATGTGGACGATATACACTCACTCACTGTATAGGTATGATGGCACGGGCGCAACATATACTTTCATTGTATTTGAATGCAGTTTGTGGGAATTTCGTGCGAAACACAAACAATAGGAGGAATCTTGAAGTGGTCGCCGCCACCGCCGCCGCCGCCGCCGCCACTAAATTTTAGGTGTGTTTCACTTAGCCGCTAATTGTTACCTAATAAGTGTGAGAAATTACATTAAAACGAACACACTCTTAACTAAACGAAACAAAATCAATCTTACAAGTTGCTTTAAAAACGCTCTAGAAAATTACCTGATAATTGAACAACTCTACAAATAAACTTTTCTATAACTTAACTGCAAAGGTTTTCGTCTTCTTCTTTTTTTTTTGTTCATATTTGGCATAATTGTACTTCTAGTAACTATGAATGTGGATACAAAATATTTTTTTCGAATGATGATTATTTGCCAAGTTATACGCGTCTAAAGAATTGTCGTCTTTGAAATTCGTATTTTTCGAGAAAAAAAATTTCGACTTAATTTTTTTTTTTAATTATTAAATATGGTGGTTTAAATAGAAAATTAACTGTTCTTTCTAAATAAAACTTAACATTTCAATTTCTTTTAATGTACTGTACCGGAAGTAAACTTTTCAAATTGGAATTTTAGTAACTTCAACCACTTTGATTTTTGATTTTTTTATTTTAAAATATAGCCCAAAGTACATTTATAATTCACCAGAAATTTCATAATGCGGTCTGCAATAGTTTAGGAGATAGAGGAATTTAAGTACATACATGTCGTACCCTAGCTTCCTTAGGTCACCTGGTTTACGCGTCATAACACTAAAATGCTGCAATAATTATATTTACTATCCTATTTAAGCGTATTAATGCTCTAACAATGTTGTGGGGTAGTTATTATTCAAATTAAAATAGTACTTATTGAAATTTTTTTTAGTAGGAAACAGTAGTTTAATGACTAAACCCATGTTAAACTTAAACTTTCATTTCCCCTCAATTTTCCAAGTGATCGAACCCCTTGCACAGCATATTTGTACAAAATTGTTCTAATTGTTTTCACGAAGAGAGGAGAGAATATATTTTGTACAAATATGCTGTGAAAGGGGTACGATCACTGGGAAAATTGAGGGGAAATTAAATTTTAAGTTTAACATGGGTTTAGTCATTAAACTAGTTGAATGATTTTCTTAATAAATAACAGAAAAAGATTTCATGATAACGAACTGAATGTTTGACTTGAGACTATATATTTTTAAGGATTGAATCAATAACATAATAAAATATGATGGAGAATACGTTGAATATTTTAAGTGAATCTTGTACAAGTTCTAATACCATTTTGTATGTGCTTATCCGGAACATTCTGTTCACAAATGCAAATTTTACATCCTCAAATTGTCATGTCCAAACTTTAGAATATGGAAATCTGTGGATTTCATAGAAATAAATCTATGTTAATCTCGGTTTTTTTTTTTTTTTTTGAAAAAAAAATAGTCAGGTGATTGGGTATGGTGCGGCACCGCGGGCCACTCGTAAAATTTACTGATTTGTGTCTACCGTTGGTTGTAACGCCAAGCAACGGAAAACTGTCACCAAAAATCACTTGTTCCAACAAAACCAAGTTCCATTTGTGGAGTGAAACAGTCGTAGTCGCCACCTTTTTGTAAAACCACATTTTGTTAATGAAAATGCACACGTACCAAATATAATTGATGCATTGGCTGTGTGGTCGGCTGGTCGGCCGGTCGGTCGACGTTCGGGTTCAATTTATTTTTAAATTATGCAAACAACTTTATGGCACAGAATTAAAGTGGCAAACGAACATCGAGAGAAACATCCACCACACACACACACACACACACACACAAATTCAATTCAAGTGTTTGCTTCATTTAACTTCCAAAAGAAAAAAAAATGTCAAGAAATCTGCGTGATTCAATTAAAACTTTGCACATCAGTAAGTAGCGGTAAATCCTACATGAAGGATCCCATTAATCTCGATGTCATAAATAAATCTTTGTCCATAAAAATTAAAGTGGCTAAACATTTGATTAATTAGTTTAAATAATTCTCTTATGAAATAAAATGCATAGATATTAACGTTGTCGACAAATAAATAAATCATCCAAATAAAATTAAGTGATTTATTAAGATCTTGTCTCATTTGTATATGAGTGCTACTTGAACATTTCAGCTAATCCATTAAAGTCCAATAAAAACCAAATTGATTCTCACAAACATTTAACAATGACATATCTACAGATTGGACTTCAATAAATAAATGGTGTCCTTTAATTTGGCGTATTTTAAGTTTTCAACCAAATCAAATTCCGACTCATTTGAACCAACCAGAGATGAGCAAATCTGAAAATGTTTAAAAAATTAACAATATAATTTTTTTCTTAAATGATGCAACCATAAATTTGCATGTGCAACAATTGTTTGTGAAGCAAGCCGTCACAAGTACTTATGCGAATGTTTGCAACATTTGTAGTGCGCTAATGTAACATTTTGATTAAGTATTTGACGTTTGTGTAGACAGCCGTCTGTCGTTTCAAGCTCCAACTGCGAGGAATATAACCAACGATTTAACTTCAACTCTTCTTTTTTCCCAACAACATCCTTTTAATCATAACACAAAATTTACTTCAACCTAAATTAACGAAGATTTATAATCATTTTTTACGGTTAACTAGGATTGAAAGACGCATAGTCGAGCTTTGGAACAATAGAGCTTTTATCATTATAGAAATCATTATTGGACTTTGCAAAAATTCACTGTTTTAAAATTTCAACTCATTTTAAACACAATAGTTGTTGCTGGAAAAGCTATAAAGTAATAAAATAGTCGTAATAAAATAAGCTATAAAATAGTCGAACTTTGGAACAATAGAGCTTTTCGAAGTTGTACTTCTTCTTTTTCAAAATGTTTTAAAAGATTTTTCAAAGATCTTTGTGCAGATGACTTCCTTGTTTTGCTTCAGGATCGGTTGTTTTCATATTAAATTTAATTTCCTATTTGGTTTTCTAGGTAGAAAATATGGAATTGTTTGCCTTGGATTTTGACCTAAATTCATTCATCAAATCGATGAGCAATAAATCTTCCAATCACAAAATAATTTCATGGCCCCAACAAACAAATTATATTGTAGGCCACAAAACGAAAAACAGAGAATATTTACTATCGGAATAGTTACGAGAAAACATTTTTGTTTAATGGAAAATTAATGTTACAAGTCTCACAAACAAGATCCGTTTTTCCACCACCGTTTGAAGGCATCCGAAATGTCGAACAAAACACAATGTGATAAAAGTCAATGGTGGGCAATAAACCAAAATTCGAGGGTTTTTATGTGGCCGCTGATGGCTGCACCTCCTCCTGAAGAAAGTCGGAGTAAATCGGTTCGGTTCTTCTCAATTCAAGTGGAGGAAGAAATAAAATAAAAAAAAAGTTATGTAAAATAAAAACGACAACGACGATATCCATTGGAGAGTTAGATGGGGCATTAATTTCTTTTCGAAATTTATTGCCAAAGACACACGCGTGCGACTCACAATAAAATCGTCATGAAAATTTTAAATATCGCCATGAATCATTGGACCAATCGTAAGTGTCGTGGTCGCTTAGCATAAAATCACAAAACTCCTTCCTTTGACACATAACGATAGAAACAAAAAAAAAAAAAACAAAAAAACTGGTACCCAAACCAAAATAGATCCAACAATTTGTCGATCCATGACGGTTTAATCGTTTGGCAAAACCTTATTCGAAACGACAATAAAACACCAACACATATGTAAGTATATCTCTGGTGATCATAAAAGAAAAAGACTTAATTTAAACGTCGTTAACTTGAGTTATGCGTTTCGTTAAAAGTAAATTAATTTTACGACACATTTTCGCCGTAGTCCTATCGCTTTCAATATATTCGTTTAACAAATAATAATCATACATATATTGCAATTAATTAATAATTTGCATAAATAAAAATGCACATAGACATATCACCTTTAAAATGCATATATAAGAACGTGACAGGGTCTTTTGGGTCAAGTAATGACCCAAAGCAATTGCCATCTATTAGAGACGCTCATCCGTCTCACTCCTGCTAATCAAAATGTAATATGGACTGTTGGCCTCTCGCCAAACTATTATCTTAAATCAAAAGATTTAATTAAAATGTTAACAATTTGAAAATGTATAATTCAAACAGAGAAAATTCATTCAAATTCTCACAACACAAAAAAGGCCTTCCAAGACCTGTCTTTCTACTTCATATTTTTAAATATCTAACCGTCATCATATTCTTGCCATCATATTGCTCTGTCGTGATCAACGATTCCAAAACATTTCCACAATCAAATCATTTTCTTTACTTTGTTGCGTACATGCTTTGCCATTTTCTTTTTTTCCCCATAGAATGATAAATAAGTACAGAAAGCTCCCGATTTTCTCGACTAATAAGCCAAACCATAATTATTCATTTCTAAAATACAATAAGTATTACACATTTCTAAAATAGAAAATTATTTATACATCTTTAATTGCTTGGTTTACTACTCATTGTTATTTAGAAAATCTATGATTTTCTTTTGTTTGCACGCATCTTTTAATATAAGCTCAATTTTTTCTAAAAGCTTCTATGTCATAATTAGACATGGGATTATATGTATTTACATATTTGCGTATGCAAATGCATGCAATTCTATTTTTATAGCGTTATTGCATATTTTGATACTTTTTCATTGACAAAGCTTATTTCGGTAGTTATACGTGTTAGGCGTGTTGTCGTTAAGTCCTTACGCCAAGCTCTGAAAGTATTGTACCTAATATTGCATCACATTACCTGGCTAGTCGACGGATTATATCAAGTTGCGGAAAAGATCAGAAATGAGTTCGGGATAGTCAATAAAGAATTCTTTTACAAAAAAAGAGCTTTTAAAAGCACTATGGCGACTACATGCATATAAAGATCAACTACCAAACGTAACACTACTCACAGAATCAATTTTAACACGGCGGGGTATTTGGCAGAAAGCTTTATTGTTTTATGCTGAATATTTCGAAGCCCCATAAAAGAAGTAGTTGGAAAATTTGAAAAATCAGACTCCATTGCAATCAATTCATGTAAGCTATCATTTCAGGATTTTTCAATCAAAAAAAATATTGCTCTTAATGCAACACATTTCAGCATTATACTCGATGCAATTGAGAAACTAAACACATTCTTCTGTGCAAGTCCATGGAAATGTTCGAAAAAATGATTAGACAGAATAACACCCTTTCGAGTTAACTACTGCAATAGGTTTGTGGCAAATTAAATGCAGTTTTGTATAGAAAGGAATAAAGGAAATTGATGCATTTATCAGCGGCACTTCTGATGGGATCTTGGAAAATTCCGCCAAATTTCTAATTCTATCGGGTAATATAAGTTGACGTCGAAAGTTCATTTTAGCTGTTCACTTTTTTCACCCATATGGCCCAATTGTGGCTCTAAATCATCCAAGTTCCCACTCAAATACACACAGAAAATTTCTGGAGAATAGATCTGGCGACTTAGGAGAAGTTCAGTACTGTACATAAGTACAGAAGAATTAGATATATTAAGGTAAATATAATGTGAAAATAAACGTAAATTTTAAAAATAAATAAACGGTTTTTTGGCTGTGCATATTTTGCTCATTTTTAGTGCATATGTGCATGCATATTTTGGCATTTTGATAGCGTATATAGTATAATCCGATGTCTAGTTATAATCCTCAAATTTCCATTCTATGCTAACAAAAGAGCCTAAAAGAATTTACCATCGTGTTGTGGTTAAAGTGATTGATAAAACTTATTTTTCTCCACTTTGTGGGGCTTTATTATTGTGCTTTTCTGATTGAATGAAGGTCAAAATAATCACTACCTGATGATGACAACCAAAAAATGTTGAAACGCATCATAATAAAGAAGAAATTGAGTCATAGGACATATATTATTATTCATTAATTTAGAAATGAGATTTGTTGCAAACGATGGCTAATTTTTTTGGATATCAAAGCGAATTTCTCAAGTTTTGAAACCACTGCACTATGATGACGACACCTGAATATTTCATCAAAATTTGTCACCACAAATAATGACCTTTTATATGAATGAGTGTGATTTTTTTTTCGGCTATGATCACTCCATTATCATTTTTGATTTATTTCATCGAATGTCTCCTGCTGCGCCCAACTACTCAAAACATAATTTATAAAAATTTACATTTATTATAATTTGCCACAAAAAAAAAAAAAAAATCACTTTTTATCGAAAGATGCAAAAAAGATGCTTCTCTCTCATCAATTCAAAACGTTTCAATGACTGTTATAAAAGTTTTGAATTTCGTGTGAAAATTGAGATAATTAAAAAACGTTTCATTTCACACTTTCTTCCCTTCTTCGTTCCACCCCGCGTTATTATACTGATGTAATGCGCTCCTTTTTCATGACCATCCAAGGCAATTATAAATCTCAGTTTTTTTTTTTTTTTGACTCTACCGAAAATCCCATAAACCGTCAAATTCTTCTCAACAATTAACAAATACCGGCCCTCAATATAACATGATCATTAAGCCGAGATTATTTAAACATTGACTTGCCTCCACTTAACCGCTATAGTAATCTCATTGTGAAGATCTACGAATCAAAAACACCACCTCACTGGACCCGAGTCTCAGTTATATAATTAGAGATTATTTATATGAATCCGGCAGTGGTTAAAGATGCCACAGATATCATCTGATGGGAATCCTTTGACGAGGCCCTCCAACAGTCCCTCAAGACAGTCTTTTGCTAGCGCTAGAGGCGCTTAAATGTTCACAAGTAAATAGGTACCACATCGATAACAACAAATGGGGCCACTTTGCATGGGCAGCCAACATATGGCCGATCGAAATTGACTTTAATGTCGTAACGGACATTAACACATCTAGTTACTGATAACAGTAATGTAAAATTTTACATCTCCATTTGCCCACATCATTTTCTCAACTAATTGTTCAAAGAAAAAAAAAACCCTATCGATTTGATTGATTTGTCACTTAAGTTATGAAGTCGAATCTCTTCGTTGAACAGAAGAAACCCGAAAAATATATTTCAAACCATAAGTTAATAACATTAGGTTGAAAATGTTTGCAACAACCATAAGTTTAAATACTTTTTACTTCCTTGTACTGATAGAAGAATGTTCATTCTTCATTCAAAAAAGTTTATTATCTTTGTAGTGAAACTATCCATGTTTCGCCTAATTCATTCATTTTTCCATAAAGAAAAAGATAATTATTTGTAGACAATTCCAATGACCGTCTGTCGAGGCGAGAACTTTGCCTCTTATATTTAAAGCTATATATATATATAACATTATTTTCGTTTTTGTTCAAAGCAAATATTTAAGGCTGTTCACTTAGCAATAACTCTAAAATTTTTTCACACGAAAAAATGTCTGTAATAAATGTCTCATTTTACATCTTAAATCAAACGACTCGACTCCACACCAAAATAGACAATTTTCTCTGTGGACGAAAAAAAAGCGCAACAATAAATAAAAGCCATATATATCTGCACGGCAAATGCGATTAATTGCAAGAAAAATACATCGACCGGTTAATGCCACAGTCATAATTTCATAACACATAAATATATATTACTGAATGCAATTGTGTGATGAGCATTAAGCGTTTATGTTGCATCAAAAACAACAAAAAAGCGCATATGTACTTCATTGACGTAATCAATTCGAAACGAACGAAATTATTGCCTTTTCTTGTTTTCATTATTTATTTTTTTCTCAGCGCCGTTTTTTAATTACAAGATCGTCATTAAAACATTATTCCCCACGTCTAATGGGTTTCGATGCGGTTAACTGCATTGTCATTGAGATTTCTATCGTATTTGCGAGAGAGGATCGAAAACGCCAAGCCGCTCTGTTATTATTCGATCGAAGATAAAAGCTTTTTCGAGTCGAATTCGAAGTCTCGCCTCACAATATGATCGCTTCATTTTTCACGCCAAAATCCTCGATTGCAGCCCAGGCGCGATTGTACAACACGATTCGAACCCAACAATAAGGAACCGAAATGATTTACGAATGTAAAGTTTAAACGATTTGTTTTATAGCAAACATGTAAAAATAAAAATATGCATGTAATCCTTAGCTTCTTTTGTAAACTGTGTCATAATAAAACCTGAAGAAATATTTTAAGGTTTTTTTCGATTCAGCATTAATTAGTCCATTAAAACATTTAAATTTTTAAACGTAGTTGAATGTAATAGGCCAAGGTCGATAGTTTTTTAAACCAAAAATAAATTTTAGTAGAATAAAACACATTGGAAAAGAAAGAATCTATGGTCGGCAAGTGGAAGAAAATGGATTTTTAGAAAGCAAATATTTTCGATTGAAAATCAGGATGCTTTTTCGATATTTAAATCAAAATAAGGTGAAATAATAAATAGGTTTAATCATACAATGTACGACACGAAGGCATATAGACCAATCAGCTTGCTACCCACACTGTCGAAATTGTTCGAAAGGCTATTTTTAAAAAAAAACTGCAACTGGATTCCGCAAGGAACACTCCACCACCGAACAAGTTCACAGAGTAGCATCTACAATCATGAGGACACTAAACGATAAGACTTTTTCAGGACATCACACAGGCCTTCGACAAGGTGTGGCATCTGGGGCTGCTGTATAAGTTAAAAAATGTGGTACCTCACCCGCTCTACCGCGTCCTATAAGCAGTCCTACTTGGAGGATAGAAAATTCTTTGTCAGCTACAACGAAGATCAATCGGGACTCCACTCGGCCGATGCTGGGGTGCTACCACAAGGTAGCATATTGGGACCCATACTGTACCTAATTTATACGGCAGATCTGTCCATCACTGACAATGTGGTAATTGCAACGTACGCGGACGACACTGCGATCATGGCGACAGATCAATGCCCACAGGTAGCGACCAAAACATTACAAAGAGCCCTCAACGATCTGGAACCATGGCTTGATAAATGGCAAATAAAAGTCAATAAAGCCAAATCTGTTCATGTGACATTCACTACTCGGTGAGATACTTGTCCACCGGTAGGTATATCTCAACAACCATCAGGTGCCGCAGGCGACAGAAGTCAAGTATCTCGGAATGCACTTGGACAGAAGATTAACGTGGCGGAGACGTATAGCTGCCAAAAGAGACCAGCTTGAAGCCAAATGCAGTGGCTGATTGGTTGGAGGTCGCAATTGTCCCTGGACAATAAACTACTGATATACAAAGTAATTCTGAAGCCAGTCTGGACCTACGACATCGAACTGTGGGGAACAACTAGCAACTCCAATGTGGATATCATCCAGCGCTTTCAGGCTAACATACTCAGGCTCATTACGAACGCCCCATGGTATATCACTAACCACGACATACATAAAGACCTGAAAGTGGCCGCCGTGAGAGAAAAAGAGATCGCCAGATTCAGCCAAAAATATCAAAAAAAACTGGAAGACCATGCCAATTATCTAGCGATCAGGATTTCTGGAATTGCCTCACAGGGAGTAAGTTCAAGGAACCGATTTGACTCAATATAGAGTCAATATGGAGCGTGGACGTAGATCAAATTTGCTCATTGTCCAGGGACAGATTGCAAATACACGAAAACAGGGGGGAAAAAAAATCATACAATGTGTTTGAGACATAAAAAAGTAAATTTTCACCAAATTTTCACATTAATTTTGAGGTAATGTGAAAAAATGTAAACACAAAAGTTTTAGATCTTCTTATTGCCTACAACTTTGATGCATAACTTTTCTTCGTAGAACTTGTAGTTTTATTGCGAAAAATCATTTTTTACCATTAAAAACCTACCCTCTTCCACTTTCCAACCTCAGATCACCCGTAAATTATTATTCCTATAGTTTTTGTGATATTATCTTTCTTTTCCAATGGGTTTCATCGTACTATAATTTTTTTTAATTCTTACAAAGGTTCTCTTCTTTCAAAGGTTTCTACCTTAGTCTATAACTCATGTTTAATCTCAACAAATAACTAAAACTAAAATAAATCAACCACTTTGTATGAAAGACAAATATGTAGCTAGTTTATAAATTGTATGCATATTTAATTGAGAAAAAGAATAGTGTGTGTATTTATGTATGTGCTTGAGAAGTTATTCTTCTTTGGTATAGATAAAAATAGGTTTTTCATCCTCTTCCGGTAGTGCCTGAACTAGCACATCAGTTCTAAGATTTGTGATTACTAAAATGTGATACAATTTTAAACACAAATTACTTTTAACATCAAAATACATAATGGGCAAAGATAATAAAGTTTTAAATACATCCATGTAGTGGAATACAAATATAATATAACAACTTCATACTATTGCTTTAAAGTATTTTTTTTTTCAAAACGCCAGTAAAGAAGAATAACTTCAAAAAGCACACTGCAGAATGGAGATAGAAAACTTTTATTTTAATCATACAGGTGAAGTGATATTTGAACAAAAGAAAAAATGTATTGATTTGTATTAGTGTCTTGACTCCTTTGCATATTTATAGCAATGAAACATGCGTTCGTCTATTATATACGTTAGGCTAGGAATGGGACAAGAGAAGAGAAGCAGTAGCCTAGCAGGAATCCGAAGAAGTAAATTTTCTTCGGAGTGAAATAAATTCATTGGTCATTTAAATGCAATATCGATTACAACCAGTAAGCAGCGATGGAAGCCTTCTTAATACCCATCTCGATGTGGATGCCCGCCCACAAAAAATAATCGCACAGTCGCCTGCCTGGAAATGGATATTGAGTTTACCAACTCTTCGCTAACTTTCCACTGCTGTCTAACTGATATTTGCCATCTCCACCTTGGCAGGGCAGGCGGCGGTGCAGAGGTGGAGAGGACGTTTTGCCAAGACATAGCTCGACTTGTTTAATTGCCCTATTATTAATGCAAATCTAATTGGCTAGTGATTGAGTGAAATTTTTTCACTTCTTCGTCGTCGTCTCTATTTAAAATCAATTCATAACACTCGACAAGAAAATGGTGCGAAGATGTAATACGTCACTAACGAAGATTAAGTCCCCAGCGCAAGTTCGCACCTAGTCTCAACTAATTAGAACAAACACGTAATTATTTATGAATTATTGGATAATTGCAATTTGTATGCACATCCCCATCGGTTTGTCGTCCAAACAGGAGAGGACAGTTTGGATATTGCACGTGTTGAAGACGAAACATGTGAATGGATAAACAAGTTTGTTCTTTGTCCTTCCGAGAATTATTCGAGTGATTTATGAGTAATTTTAATAAATCAGAATAAATTATGGACCACAACTTATTACTATTCACATTGGAAATGATAACCGCTGGAAGCGCCGAAAAATTTTCTTTCACTTGGTTTTTTTCTCATTTGATTTCAACCAAAGTAAATAGAGATCAAGAAATCACGATCGAGATTTGATTTGTATGATGACAGACAATAAAATCTTCTTTCACTAAAAACATATCTAATCCAAACGACGTTAATTTCAAACGTAAACCAAATGAGTGTATTTATTATTTTAATTGTATTAAATTTATTACTTTATGATTTGGTTTGGGTACCCTGTTGTAGTACTTATTGATACATTGAAAAGTTTTAACTATTCCCTCTTCCTCATATAAAATTTTTATTTCAACAAGTTCTTTTAATGCATGTTTTTTGCTAATAAAAATTATTTGAATTCCCTTTCGTAAAAGTTGTTCATATTTCCAGTAATTTTCAAGAAAATATTAAAAATAATTTAACTTAAGAAGGAAGAAAAATTTTGTTGTAAAATTTGAAATTAATCGTTTGAATTTAAAAAATTCCTGCACCTTTTAAATTTATCACTAATTTATTACCAATTAACGTTGAGAAAGTAACAACTCTAATGTTACCAAAAAAAAAAAAAAAGCACCTTATAATGCAACTAGTTGGTTTAATCTTTTATTAATAATTATTATTTAATTAAAAGTCAATAGATTCTTATCTGGATTTATCTAGAAGTAATGGATAACTAATTAATAAATTACTAAACTAATCTTTTTTATTTCTCTTTGCACAAAAACATTTGAGACTCTTCCTCCAATAAAAGTCAACTCGTTAAAATCTTATCCGCAAATTTATTTCACTAATATATCAATTTGTATAAACCAAAATTGCTAATTTCCAAAATTTGCATACATTCTCAACATTTGGCAAATGATATTTGAAATAAATTTCGTCAACTTGATTGTCATAATTTCTATGTTATATAAAATATGCTTATGGATATCATAGTTTTTTTTCCTCGTGCAAAGCCAAAGAAATAAATTAGCAATGTTTATGTTAATGTTGCATTTGAATTGCTCTTTTATTATAATAATCTGTCATAGAGTGAAAAAGCTTTGTTACTTACATACGTAACTAATAAAGTTTTCGTTCAAAAAAAAAAATCAGAAAATAATTGGATATGCTTTCTCTCAATATGTTATAGTGTAATAAATGCGAGGATGTATGCAAATTTATTAGAAATATAATATTGGTCGTTGCAATGAAAATCATTGGCTTTCTTGAGCGTTTATTAATGTGGTAACGATGTCGATTATTCCAAGTTGCTTATTTAACAACAACGTTTCCATTATGAGTCGAATTAATTAATAATTTAAACGCTTGCATTTACAACACAAGAAATTCACATAGTCGCTGGAAAATTTAAATGTAACAATGTTCAATTTGTAAGTGCCCATAAATTTAAGTAGTGTTCATTGTCTATAAAATATTGGCGTACAAATGTCGCCGCTACAAATCAAAAACGTATAATACAACACAAAACGATAATAATAAATTCATTGCCTTTTTATTATGTCCGAAATTTAAACTACGATCGTTTAGCTTAGATTGAATTTGTGTGGTCGTAATTCAACGTTCAAAAAAAATTTTTGAATTGTCAGTGGTTTTTCACAAATAGTTTAACAACCGTTAACCCAAAAGAACAATGAAATAGGAAATGAAAATTATAATATGGGATTGAGATAAGAGTTCAAATAAATATTGAGGAAAACTACAGACGTTACATGAAACATTTTACATGTGAAATCAAAAAAAAAAATCCCAAGTTCAGAATCAAATAGTTTCTAGGTACTGAAAACTTTTGTCTACCTCTGTACCAAATATATGTTTGTTCAACGGTTATTGATATATCATAAGCTACTAGTCATTTTTTATTATCTTTATCAATTAATTATTAACACGGCTGTCTTTGAAATTTGATTCTCGATCGTTTGAAACGATGCTTTTTTTTTATTTAACGATTTGAATAAATTATCAATGTCCAAATGTCTGTTTGTAGGTTTGTCGACTTGTTATATATGATATAACTACGTCAAAACATAAATATCAACAAATATACTAAACGATCGATTATTAATGCTACATGTAATTTGAGACCACACACTCGAAACTAAATTTATCTTGGTCAATAAAACTTTGCTTTTTTTCTTAATTCGTGCATTAGTTTGTTTCTATATAGAGAGATATAGTTGTTGGAAAATCAATTTTGTAAAAAAGTTTAAATTCTAATAAATATATATTTATTAAACTCGTAGAACTGTAAAGATAAAAAAGATTTTTCAATTTTTTTTTTTTTTGGGTTTTTGAATCATTTGTATTAGGGCTTATGAAAGTTGCAAACGCTTACGAAAATACTTTAGAATTATCAGTCTTAAAAGCTTTCTTGGGTCGCGCGTGCAAAACGTGTCAAGTACATTTCAACAATTGCATTGTTTGTGCATTTGTAATAATATGCACTTTTTGGCGAGCACGATTTACACTGTCGGATTTACGAGTGCGGGAGGTCTGGTAGCCCCGAAAATGGGACATACATAACAAAAAACAGAAACATACAATGGCAGACAACATTTATGGTAATTACATTTTGAATATTCCTTAAACAAACTCATTTCGAGTCGTTTCTAAGAGCAAAACTTGGTTGATTATCCTTGGCTGTTTCTTTTCACAATGATGTGATGAAAGAAAGGAATTATTTTGAAAAAAAAAATATAAATAAATACACAAAAATGCTGTGTGGTATTTACAATAGTTGCAGCAGAGAATATATCATATTGTAAAATCGTTCAACTGAAAAAATATTACAAATGATTTGTGACAAGTTTTGTGCACTTTGTTGATAAATATTTGGCATTTTTGAGATATGAACCATGCTTTTAGACTTATATGGCATATTTCATGCTTTTTTTTAAACTTTATCGTTTTAACTAGGGGTGAGTCATTAAAACACAATTTTGTTAGGTAAATGAATTCTAGAACACAAAATGTATTACATTAGTAGCAATTCAAATCCTTGCAAAAAAAAATATGCAACATAAACTTTAGAATGATTCTAATTTTAATGAGTATTACTTCAACCAAAATGTATAAGCTGATAAGATTTCTATGCATTTTTTGCTTCGAGAAAAGGATGGATACATTAAAATTTGAATAAAATGTAATAATATTTAAATTAAAAATTAAAATGTAAATTAAAAGGAGATTAAAGAAGATAAATGGACCAATATATTGCAGGCACAACTGGCGTAAACAACAAATTTCGATTAACAGTATAAAGTTTCAAACCGATTTGAAAAGTTTTACTTTTTTTCCTGGAATTCTAGTTTGTAAATACATTCGTCTAGTAGAAAGAATTACTATGCTGGCTAAAAGCTCATGGAGACGACCGGCGTTTAAATACATACAGTAAAATTTAACATTTAATTCAATGTGGTCTTGGACGTATAAGAACTGATAAGAACCTTAAAAGTTGTAATTGTTTGGTTATTGAAATAATTACCAAAACGTAGGCTACAAAAAAGATATTAATGTCTTGTTTAAGGGACGACAAATCTGCTCATTATCAATCATCGGTTCTCTCGAAAAATTGTAGAAAAAAATTAAAAAAATAAGGACAACACAGACAATTGGTACAACAACGACGATAAGTTGTCTCGCTTTTGGTTTGAAGGAAGTTATGTCTGTCACAATGTCTTCTTCTACAATGTTTAACCAAATCAAAAAAGTGGCAATAACGATTAAGGAAACAAGAGGCTCAACTATCAGTGCTATATTAGTCTGTCAATAAGGGCATTGAAGCGTGTACTTAATTATGGTGACATCAAGCCATATATCTAATACCAACACTATTAAAACAACACGAGAAAACCACTGAAGTTTTACGACTAATCGACGAAGATTTGGCGCCACATCATATAACAATTTCCATAATCTTTTCAGTGGCCGCCAACTCCTCAAACTTTTCACCTCTAATCCGTACCGACAAAAATTCACACATGATTACCTACCTACATCGAAAAGAAAAAAACGTGCCTACAAAAACTATTTTAACGATGGCTCGTAAAACGAGTTACACTCGATCGCAATTGAAAAATAAAGATAAAATATAATAAAATTAAATTAAATAACGCTACGGTGCGTCCCCCGTTGCGATATATGGCGGACGTAACATTCAGGTTTTTGCTGCAAACGAAAAGAACAAAAAAAAAACCTTTATTACATGTTTGCATTAAATCGTTCGGTAATTGAAAAGATTGTCGATATGAATGAATTGTTTATGGACATAATGGCCTCGTCAAAAGGGCCTGTAATCGACCCATTAAGTTAACAACTAAAGTGATAAGGAAGAGCTTTTACAATGGTACCAGACAATGGTAAAGTTTCGAGGATTCTCTGATCGAGTCCAGTGATAAGACGCTGGCGAAAAGAAGGCGTCAAAGATTTAAACTGTGAGAAAAAGTATCACGTTACCCTTTGTCACATTATGCATGGGTTATTGTTCTTCAAGAGTGTCTTTTATTGGTGTACAATTTTCAATTTGTATAAAGGAAAAATTTGGAACAAAAGTTCAAAAAGTGTGGCACTTCAAAGTTTGATAAACTATCTATATAATAAGGTATTGTCGCTGGGAACATGTTGCATTGATTTGTTTGTATTCCCAATTTTGAGGACTGCAGGGAAAGGAATTAGTTGTGTGATTATTCAAACACCATACCTTGAACATGCATTTTTTTTACCTACACTTCTAATGTAAATTAGAAATTACAAAATTTTTTTTTTGATCTACAGAAATGTTTTTTTTTTTCAAATTTAAGCGAAACGTGAGCTTTTCTAATTAAACGTGTGAAAAATAAATTGTTTTACCTTGTTTTCATATACATTTACATATGTCTATGTATATATTATTTGATCGAAAATCTAAACCACTAAAAACACATAATGATTACTAAAATCGTATATTTTCAAATCACTAAACTCTAATTTTATGGCTCATTAAAACAGTTTTACGATTGTTTAATCTTCAGTTATCAAATCATAAATGAGCCGAACACATTTAACGTTAATACTGAAACATGAATTCGATTTACATTTCATCGAGTTCACTGATTGTTGTAATTATTCCTTCTTCATTTAATGACTGAAAAAAAAATAAACACCTGTTCAAACTTTTCCAACCGATCGATTCAATACTTCACTTGCACACACACACACAAACACACACACACCTCGCGGAAAAGTGCTTCCAACAACACACCGACAATTAGTCCAAGAAAACAGCCATTTGGGTAAGTGTTTCGGTATCGAAATCTATCTTAAGACTGCTGCATGCGACCATTTAGGAAGCATATATTAGTGCGTCGGAACCAAAAAGATTAACAAACACCAAATCCGTTTGACGAAGAGAAAAAAGTCCCAATCCAATGACCTGCCTCAAGACGCATCTTCCAGTCGGAATGCCAATAACAATGCAAAACCGATAGAATTGCTCGTGCCGAAGAGGCCGAAAGATACCCAACTATTTGTGCATTTTTCTCTCAACAAAAGTAGACAATAAAACTAATATGACGTTGTGACGACAACGACTCAAAACCCAAACGACCTGTTTCATTTCCTTTGCTGTTCCATTCGAATACAAAAATTAAAATAAACAACGGTTCGTTCAGGAGGCAATAAAGAGCCATAAATAAATTGTATTGACAACACTTTATGGCCAAAAGAAAGAAGCGGATAAAACCATATTTAAGTTATCTACGAACATGTATGTGATTTAAAATATGCGGGATAATAGCTTCATTTTTTTAATATCACATGGTTTAAAACAATTAAACTCTTGGATTTAGTAAAAAAAAAGATATATTTTCCAAAAACATACGTTCTTTAGGCCATTTTTGGGCCAATAAGGAACTAAAACTTCAATTATATAAGCCTATCGATTTTCCAAAAAATCCAAATGCTACTAATCCTTATGGGCACTATAGTCTAAGAGCCAGTGGACTTAGTGCCTCACAAATTCATGTATGTTCGGTTATGAAGACTCCCTGTACAAAAATCTAAGTCTGGTCAATTACATACAGGTAACCAGCCACTAGCAGAGTAGAGCTTCTCTTTTGTAGAAATACAAGAAAAAGTCGTATCTTTTTTCGAATGATTTTCACCGTACAAAATGACTTTAAAAAATGCTTATTTCAGGAAAATTCAACACTTGAAATTTGTCGAAAACCGCTACTACTTTATATATATGAACGTTTCATAATTAATTGGTTTGATGTTAAGTAATTTCTAGATCTTATTTCTTTCAATCAAGTTTCCTCGACATAGGCAAGCAAACGAAAGATCTAAATGGCAAATTCATGTTGAAACTTCAATTCTTTAGCATTCCTATTCTTAATTACAAGTTGGTGAATGTAAATTAATAAGTGTTTCGATGATTTTTCCATCATAAACATTTTGTCTTATCCGCGAGTCGGGCAAAATAATTTATTGGCTCTTCATTAGCGAACACGAAACAAGAATGTGTGGTTGGTACATTTAATTTGCTCAATGGCTCATTGGTAAGTCAGCGAAGAATTTCTGCATGCACAAGGACCATGAGACATTCCATTCAATCGCGCACACTATATACACTTTTACAGTTCCGTTTTATTTATGAAGTGTTTAATAGAAAAAAATAACAACAAATATGCGAAATATATATATATCAGCAAAAGGAATTTATTGAGATATTTAGACAAATCGAGACACACAAGCCATGGAAATTGTTGACATTGTTGGCAATGTTGTCTTCAGTCTTTCGGTTTGTGTTTTTCAATTATGTTAGCATGAGGATAGTGGTGGTGATGATGATGATGATGATGAAGATACTGGTGGTGATAATAACGAAGAGGTAATGAACATGTATTTGTGTCTATAAACACTTGGAAAAAAAAATGTCAACAAGACGCACCTATCCAAGCAAACATTGCGTACACTGCAAGTTTGTGCCCAACACTTTTCACTTTACCTTTACATTTGCTTTTACCAATTCCAATTTTAACAATAAAACCCTGCAGGAGGTACAAAACACGAAAACAAGCGCCAATATCCTTATCCACAGACCTAACACAATCTAATCCTCGTAAATTACAAAAAAACAAAGATCCATTGTACTTTAAATTTCTCAATAGATTTGTTTACATTTCCGAAAGGATTTCGAAGTATTTATTTTCTTAACTGGCGCCAATTTTTTTTTGTTTTGCTTTTTATTACTTGTTTCTTTATTATGAAGAAAAGGCCGTTAAAATTAACCTCGAAAAAATTTCTTGCTTTTGTTCGGCCGAGAAAGTGAGTGTGAATTGTGACGCATTGTAAAAATTATTGAACGCTTAGAATAGCTTTATGAGCAATAAATCATTTTTCGGGGTGAAACGGACACTATAGGGATGAAAGGTAGGTGTGCACAATTGAAGGTCGTTAGCGCAATTAAACTGTGTGCAAAATGCAATTATTGCAATAAAATATTTTACACACAAAAAAGCTGTAAAACGAGAGAACATAATTTCTTTAATATCCGTGAAGCATAAAAATTAAACATTTTCTTGCGATAGATCAATGTAATTCTGATGTAAGAACAATTCAAATTAATTCCATAACAACTTAGCTTTCATGTTTGAAAGTTTCATTCTACGGTTTAACAATGGAGCTCAAAAGCTCCACCTAATCAAAAAGCTCTCTTATCGACACCGCACGTTCTTGATTAGTTTATAACTGTTTTCTATGAAAAAAATAAGATTTTCATCAAGTTTTTGACTTGCATAAATAAAACATTTCGCAAATATGCTGTATTGATAAACGATTAAATTTGTATAAGTAGCCAAATATGTGTACATATTGTATACGTTTCGCTACTTTCGAAGTAATGCCAATTTTTAACATATTTTAATTTTACAAAAGAATATTATTATTGTTGTACTATTACTATTACTTTAACAATTGATCTATTATAATTAAGTTCCTGATGAAGCTACAAAAGTAGCGCAACTTTGTACAAAGATTAAATAAAAAGATCTAGTATTTAATATCCAAAAAAAGAGATTCATTTACTATTATATTATATAGATGAGAGTCCGAGTCCGGAATCACCACTCATTCTTATTTACCCTTCAAAACGGAGTGCCCCAAGGCTCCATACTCAGCCCTACCTTGTTCCTCATAGCTATCAATAATATAGCCGACAATTTTCCGAACCCAATAAAAACATACTTTTGCACGCCGACGATCTGGCAATCTCAATCACAATGAAAGAAGAATATATAACCAAACAACTGCTACAAAAATCTCTCCATAAATTGGAAAATTGGTCCAACGACAAAACTAAAGGGATAATATTCCACCACCAAAGAAAAGAACCTAGCATCCCTAAAATAACGCTCTTCAAGAGACAAATCCGGCTCTCTCTCAAGAGATAAAATTAATTTTTTATTTGAAAATCAGTAACTTATGCACAACTAACAAATGGCTAAAATTAGCAATTAAATTAAATTGAAATGACAAGTGCATCTAATGACATGATAGTTCAAATTTGAAACAATAATTAAAATATTTGCATTCCATTCACATGGATGTGTTTATAATTTTACATTCTTTATCCTAGTTTTTGCCATAACACATACGTTTGCCTATTATGTATTTTGATATTACAAGCAAATTATGTTTATAATTGTATGAGATTTTAGTTACCACAAATCATTTATTCCTACCTAAAACTTATGCCAAATTATACCAAAAGACTAACTAAAATAAATTAAGCATAAAAATGAATCGATTTGATAAATTCTTGGAGTTCCGCACCCAGCAATTACCATTGTCTTGATTGGAATATATGAAGCATTGTTTTTCATTGTTGATCGATCTCACTTTGATTAATTATTGGTTATTGATAACTAGGATCATCATCATCATCCCATGAATCATCGAGTGAAAGTCGATGAATTCTTTTTCCAACTAATTAGGCTAAACATTTCATCGAAGAGTTATCTGAATGGGCATTTATTTTTTTTAATTGTAAAATATTTTTCCTGTCGAGAATTTATGAAGACATTACTACTACACTTAGTATGACATAAGAAAAATTATTACCCCAATCAACCATGGCCACCATCAATTAACTCAGCCAACCAGTGTTACTTATTGAAAACTGCTGATCGTTTTTGCCACTAAATAACTATCACTTCTACTTTCACTTCAAATTCCTTCCCCACGAAGCAAATTGGTTTTATACAAATATATTAATCAATTTGTTTATCGACTTGATTTGATAAATTTTCATTATATTATAATATGTATGTTATATGCGGATAAATCCCATTGCGTTTGATTTGAGGGTGTGATAGGAATCACGTATGTAAGTATGTGCTTTTTTTCCTCTGTTTGTTCACTTAACATATGCACAATGGCATCAACTACATTTCCCGGATATTAGGTAAGAGAGGAATATATGTTGCAAACGTAGACTCGCCCTTTTCCGGTTTTCCAAGAAAATTTCCTTTTTCAAATAGAAAAAATGATTTTTTTTCTGACAATTATCCTGAAATATTCGACGTTGAAAGGGTACACTTTTTAATACGTCACTGAGAAAATGAGAATACTAATTGGATTGCTCAAATAATAGTTGGACAAATTTGACTTTGATTATTACTATATAGTTTGTAGAATAAACTATTCAAATTACTTTCGTTGTAGCATTATTCCTAAATTTCTAGATGGAATACCATAGCAAATCAAAACCTAAGTTTCGAGTCTAAAAATAGAACAAGGCACAATAATCATTGAAAATATATTTTAAACGTAATATTTGAATCAAATCTTGAAAAATCAGCAATTAGTTTAAAGAATAAAACCTTCTGTTTTTTTCTTTTATGAGCAATAAAACTTTAATTTGATTTGTATGAAATCTCCACGCTGGGCTACATACAACGACAAAAATTTATTGGTTTTTTCCATTTTTTTTTTCATCAACTCAGTCAATATTTAAAGTGACTTCCATTCGTAATTGAATTTCAAGATTTACAACTTTATCCCTATGGTCATATGCACACGAACGAACAAACTTACAAACAAATCGTTAAATTGGAAACGGTAATTTTTTTCCAAAGTCGGCATTTCATCTTCGTGCGACATTTCTCACATGTAAGCGAACTTCTCGATCGATTTGTGTCCAATAAAACGAAGCAAACAGTTAAGTAGTTGCTTGTCTAAGTCTTTAACGCAAATAATATTAAAATGACAAATTTTTTTTGAAGGCATTGTATCGGATCGTATCAACCGTGCAAGTGTCCGAACAGGTAATATAGAAAAGTGCAAATGTAGAATTCCATTTGGAAAACGAGTTTAAGTTTAACACTATAAAGTACTTACCTCGATAGGTATAGTACGTAAAGCGCGTCGTTATTTGAATACGGACAAGAGATGACGATCGGCGACGAACGGTGCAATAAAACCTATTGCCATTGCCATGCAATGCACCAGCAATGAGGCAAGCAAAAAGTCGCAGAAAGATAGAAAGGCGGCCTTCTTGTGAGACAAGCAGTTGCAGCATAAAATTAATATAAATATCACATGTAATTGCCAGAGGAGGTAGAGGTTTGGTCATTCATGTCTCTCCTTCTTTTCAACGAACGACCAAAAGCCTCCAACAATATGCCACGAATTCATCAAGCTTGCATTTTTCTGTTTGCAACAGGTAAATGTGAATCTGACTTAATTAGTTTCGATTTAAAGTTAAGTATCGTTACGATAGACTCAATGGAATAAGATGATGCGATTAGGGATGTATTAGTAGAGATAAGTGATGCGATTAATGCGAAATATCAAAAACATTTAATTAGTGAAACATGTTTAAATGTTACGACTGGTCAAATGTAATGACCACTAAGTGGAAGACTGTTTTAATGACTTTGTCAGATCAACTTTTCCAATAGACCTACCGATACGAGTGGTTGAAGTCTAATTTTATTTATTGGAGGATTTTCGAGCTTATATCTTATTCTCGTTGATTAAAGTTGAAAGCTTCGCAGTCATTGTAGTTAACCAAAATTTTTCACTATGAGTAAATATCTTTACAGAACTTTTCGAACTTTGGTGCTATTATTTCTAAATTTATATTTTTAAACTTGACTTTCAATCGACTATTGGGAATTTATGGAAGGAAATATGTTATTCATATTGCTCATTGCTTTTTCTTTAAAGCTCCATTTCAATTCAAATGTAGTCAAAGTGTTCGCCAACGATCAAGAGTCAAAGAATATTAAATTACGCAATCAATAATCCACACTTAAACAATATTGAAATAAATCGTTACATTTACAATAAAACGACTCCTTCTTTGGAATCCAAAAACAGTATCCCAACACATCAGGTTGGACTTTTGTCCGCACATTCTACCACTCAGCAATGCCTCGGGGTAGTTGACACAATTTCCGAGGCCTTGGAAACAAAAACGGTTTATCTGGGAACCTTCTTGGATGTAGTACAAGCATTTGATCCGGTGTGGCATCCGGGGCTTCTGGTTCAAACTTAAACCACTACTCCCCCAACTCAATACTTCCTTATACTCCAGTCATACCTGTCTAACCGTAGTTTTAGACTGAGATGTGGTGTCCAGTATTCTCCCCTCACTACCATACATGCTGGTGTTCCTCAGGGAACTATTCTTGGACCTATCCTCCACAATATATACACTGCTGATATTCCAATCCCCCCACACTCCAAAATTTTTACATCTGATGCCACAGCTATATTAGTTACAAGTCAAAAGCCAACAAAAGTCTCCGCCATAATCTTGATCTCATCTCGAAGTGGAGTCAAAAGTGGAAAATCAAGATAAACGAAAACAAATGTACCATGTAACAATGTTCGCACTCAGACGACTAACCAACCCAACAATTATACTTAGACGACAAAATACCACCAACTTCAAATAACGTACGATACCTAGGTTTCCATCTAGACAAACACCTCACGTGGATGACACATTTCAAGACAAAAAGACGCAGATTACGCAGGTTATTAGGACCTAATTCTACTCTTGACACTAAAAACAAATTAACAATATATATATCCATAATTCAACCCATTTGGATTAACTATGCAGGAGGCAAGTTCTCAAAGGTCATGATAAAGAAACCTTTGAAAGAACATAACAACAGACTTCTAAATCTAAGAAGGAAGGACATCAAAACGCTGGTAGGCCTATTAACAGGACACTGCAATTTGAGGAAGCATCTCCAAACTATAGGGAAGAACACAGAGTCAGCAGCTTGCAGTAAATGTGGCGTGGAAGATGAAACTGCCTCCCACGTACTATTTGACTGCCCAGCCATGACTCAAAGTCGTCTCAACTCGCTTAGTCCACCCGGACATGAGCTGGGCAACATACACAGAGATCCAGTTGACTGTCTGCTAAAATTCATATCAGAAGCAGACCTGACCAACTGGAACTGAAATTAAACTGGGGCGCAATAGTCCTTTTAGGACGCAGCGCAGAGGAATTCGCAGGAGAGGCCCCCAGATCAAAGGAAAAAAAACCCATTTGGACATACGGGGTAGAGCTGTGGGGTTCTGCCAACTACTCCAACATTCAACGAATCCAATCCTTCCTATCAAAACTTCTTCGACGTATTCTAAATGCTCCCTACTACGTTAAAAATAAAGAAATACATAATGATATCAAAATTCCCTTTATCAATAACCTAACCCAAGAGTGGTTCCAAAAATTTCACAACCATCCAAATCCCAACATCCAAATAACCCTCCACGCCGATTAAAACGCCGATGGCCGCGAGATCTACTAAATGACTAATAGAAAGTCCCAACAATGGTTGGGTTCTTTCAACAAGTTTCAAGTTCAACTGTTCCTGGTGAAGGATCACTCCTTACTAAGGGAACAGATTTATATTATTTTATTTAGTGCGCAGATTGCATATTATTTTGTATAGAAGGCAATAATATTTCAATAAAAAAAAGTACAATAGCAATTTACAATTGCAAATGTTTACATAAAAAAAAATGTTCTTTGCAAATTTCTTTTTTTTTTTAGAGGCGTCTCATTGATCATTCAGTAGTGCACGAATTAATGTATCGCAAACGTTAAGTTCCTTCATATAATAGATGCTGATCACGTTTCGTCATGAACTGGGGATTTTTATTTTTTTAAATTGAAGAAAAAAAACGTTCAATCATATCAAATATCCTCCTCTGTTCACCAACACTAAGGCAAGTGCTACAGAGCGGGAAATTTTGCAATCAAATATCGCATATATAAACAAATGTGAGGAATTTTGCTGATTTAGATTTATTTGACAAAAAAAAGAAAAGAAAATATTTGTGATAAGAAGAAATAAAGAAGAAATCGAGGAGCAGTAGCACTACGAAGAGTGGCAGCCTTGGAGAAATAAATACGAGAGAGGAACGGACTCCCGAAAAGTGTTGAGAAACAAGTGAGCCATTAATCACCAGCGACGCTCATTTCTCATTCTATTACGACCGACCGTTCTTCGCCTCTCCTTTCATCATTTTCAAATAAAATTTACGACCAAAACGACGACGACATCCCCGACCATCCGTCTCTCATACATATACACACCACAATGTCACTCCATTCCGCATTCAGTTTTCCTCAATTTTCTTTTTCCAAAAAAAAAAAATTTCCACCCAACTTGCATCCGCCACAATCAAAACCTGATAACGAAATTAAATGCACATTTCTGTTCATTCATATGTGTGGCTATGTCCATTATGCAGACAACGCACCAAGCCACATATACACATATTTCCGAGTAAATGCATTTTTTATCACAGATTGCCATATAAATTGTCCAAATTGTATAATAAATCACTGCGCAATCATCCGAGTGAAAAGTTTTTTTCTTCAAATTTACTACATTATTCAAATTAAATTAATCGATAAAAAAATGTAAATAAATGTTTGGAAAAACGTAATTTCTAAATTATACAATATCTCGAAAGACACTATAGATATATGAATACTAGAACGACTCTGCACCCACCCTCCTACCGAATCTTGGAAAAAAATCCCATGCTGTGTTAAGTAAAAGATTTTCAAATACAAGGTTGTAAATTATTTGGAGACACATTCTTCTTTTTTCTTTTTCTTCATTAAGACCTAGTTTCGATAAATAATTATAATAAACGCTTAAAAATACAATCAAATCCAAGACTATATTTCCTTTTATCGGCTTATGCCACTATAAAAACTACAACAAATATAGATAAAAAGAAATTTATGGTATCAAAACTTTAACCTATTTTCAAAAGTTTATTTCTTTTCGAGGCCCAATCAATGGATATTTTATTAAAACAAGCAATTAAATGTTTTAGATGTGCAACTGCGGGTGCACGGTATGAAGCAGAATGCAGTTAAACAAACATAACTATATACGTATCAATTTCTGAACAAAGCTTTCAAGCTTTAAAAACTTTTCAAGGCTTAATCAATAAATATTGATGTTTGAAGACTTCTTCCATATTGATATTAGATCAATTATATGACCAAAGTGAAAACATTATTATTAGCGAAGCTTTTATTTTCGAGAGAGCTTTTAATGAGCTTATATCAGGTCTCATTCATTTAGTCAAATATCAATCATTTGATTGAGTGATTTATAAACAAAAAAAAATATTTTCATAGTTTTAACCCTTTAGATCACTATCGAAGGGTTTGTACTTGATCCATAAAAAATATCAGTTCTTAATCTGCCCCTGGTTTACCACAGGACCTAATTAAAAATCGTAAAAATGAGTAAAAATTTTCTTTTATAATATATAGTACTCATTTACTATTCAGTCAATTAATGTAACAATCACTGCAAATCAGTTTAAAATCAATGCTAGTACAAGTATGAAATTGAATTATTTTTTATTCTGGATGAGTACTGATCAAAAAGTTTGCAGTAAAAATATAGTAAATGACGGTGATTTGGTAATTCTAGTACCCCAACGATTATTCTCAATTTTTAAAGCTTTAACCAATTGAATACATTGAAAATTTGTGGATATAAATTGTATTATAGTTGACCAATATTAATATTTGACAGAGTGAATAAGATAAAAAAAAAATTATTACTCCTTTTTGGTTTTAATTTTCTCAGAGAAGAGTTTATCTTTTAAATTTCAGTTATATTTTGATGTAATATACATTAATTATTTAAATAGAAGTGAAATGTATTGAAAAACAAAGTGTATCAATTGATTAATTCATTCGTGAAAAAGCTTATCCCACATTTGTTGTTTCCAAGTCCCTTGTATCCCTGCATAACTGGTATTGGCTATTGCTCGAAAGTTTACAAATATAAATGCAATTAAAATGCAAAACATGTCGATTAGTCGCCCTGCAGCTATTTTCGTTTCCAATAAATTATTATGAGTTTATTTGATCAAAAATCGAAAACCGTAATCTTATAACATTCTCAAATATCTGATAATTATATGTTGGCAGGTATTCCCTCGAAAAATAATAGAGATATTATTTATCGAACTTGCCAACAGCAAATTGAGTCCTTTTTTTTTGAAGCTAAAGAAAAAATTTAGCAGAGAATGAATTTATAATGGAAATCGTGCCGAGACGTGTGGCGTATTAATTAGAAGTTTGCACAAACATTTGAAAAAAAAAATCAAGTGGAAAAATTTTGCACGTCTCTGACTGATGCGATTGTAAGCCATCATAAGTCATTATGCTAATGAATTTGGCGCCATCTACCCAGTTTATCGCCCATATTAAAATATTATTTAATTTTCATATTAAATTTTCAATATTTTATTGTCAATTCGTCAAAGGAGACGCGCGATAATTGAAAAAAATCCCCGCGTCCAAAGAAACAGTGATTGTCTAGACGCGGGACATGATGGCTTGGCGACAAATGTATTGAAATTCAAATAAAAAAAAAAAAAGAGCAAAAAGAGGGATTTTTTATAAAAATTAACACCAATTATTGATTAAATAAACCACCCCTTTTTATTTTTGTTATATAAATCAGTTTGTTCATATTCAAATGTGCGTAATTTTAATCACTCTATCGAAAACTTGGAAAATCTAATTTGATTGTAGGGTTCTAAGTTTTGAAAAGAGAAACCTTTAACGTCTTGATAAAATAAAAAATTGGCAAAGCATTGAACAAATATTGAAATTTTCTAGTTGCATAAATGCAAATAGTGTTACTGTTTTCTTCCGAATAAATTCCATTATATAACAGTTGCATAGTTAATAAAAATCGACAGTTTTAAGAAAATAATGTATTCATTGTTTTTGGTTTTTGTTTTGATGTCCTACCGATAAACAAATAGAACTATTAGTGTCAAATTTCAAACAAATAAAGTTATTAAATATTTAAAAGCGACTGATTCTTGCAAAGATTTCTTGTACTTGAAATGCTATCGATGGCTGATCGTAGACTTGAGATTTAATCTATTCAGTTATTTGGCAAGAATGAAACATTATTAAATTAAGCGTAAATTATCTTAATAATAGTAAATAGTAAATAGTTTTAGTTTATTTCCATGAAACACAATACCTGAAGAAAAAAAAATCAACTCAATCATTGTTAAATGAATAAATGCAAAACACAAAAAGCTTTTCTTTACTTGTAAATTAGTTAACAATTAATATCAATTTTCTAATTGATATAGAAACCCAATTTTTCTTTTAGTATTTTTATCGACTTCCTACTATTGAGACTAGATAGGGAGTTTTAATTCTATACAATGGTTATTATTATTTTTTTCCTCCAATTTTACCCAATTTTTATTCTATATTGACAAAATCTTAACGTAAATCTATCCTAATATATAAAATTCTTACGTCTGTCTGTACTTTTCAATTTTGAACCCAATTTTAGGGTAAATATTTGTTTCAAGAGGCCCTTATTCCAAATTTAACATTTTTAAAATTTTTGTCTGACTGTCTGTGTGTCCCGATTTAACTAAAGAACGAAACAACTGAATTTAATGAAATTTGGTATTAAGATACAACACAATTTTCCACAGACTATAGGCTACTTATTGTTCCAAAAAAATAATAAGGGAAGGTATTCCCTAGGGATGAAAACAGAAATGTTTATTTTAGATAGGTGAATTATATATCATTGGAAAGGTAATTTAAAGTTAGAAAATAATCTGTAAAAATATTTTTAGTTGAACTGACAGAAAGCACAGTTAATTAAATTTAAATTTTAAAAAAATGTCTCTTTGAAATATAAACATTTATATATATAAAACTCATAGTTGATGTTAATAGCGTAATGGGTTACGTATCTAACATTCTAATGCTCCTAGAACTTATTATATTAATTTTATTAACAGTAATTTTATGTCAAAGTAATTAAAATGAAAGTTTTATTTTGATTTTCTTGATTCAGAATGAAATTTTAAATGTAATTAAAGCTTATTTAACTTCACATAAACAATTTATTTTCATAAAAGACCATAACAAAATGTATTTAAATTCTTAAGAGTTGAATGTTTAATCAACACTGAGCTTAATGAAATTTTAATGAAGTTTTGCTTGGCTATTTTGTATTTAAAATTGTTGGAATCGACCATATAAGTAATTACTTATATTTTTTACATAGAACAAGCGTCGATTAATAAATTTTATGTAGAGATTTATAAACGATTTCTTTCCTTTTATCGTTTAAGTATCTCCTTATCGATTGAATTCATTGAAAACTCACATAATTAACGTTTTTTTTTTCTCTCATTCCAATAACTTACCGTTTATTTAAAGGGTAATGGAATAAGTTCTGGTTTGGTCGTAAGAAAAGAAGAAGAAAAGCGTTGTCCACAGACGTTGGCATAATTCGTTTCTAACTTGATCTTGAACGGCGATAAATTTACGAGTATTTCATCGTCTCAATGTTGGATTTTGAATCTATGGTATTTTTTTTTTTTTGATCAAATAAAAATACTTCATTCAGAGTTCAGAGTAGAAAAGAAAAGTTAGTGGAAAAAAAATAAATAAATAAGAAGAACCACTTGTTTAAGTTGTAAGAATTTACATTTTTTTGCAGGGACGGTAGTTGAAGGATTTTTTCCCTGTATCTACCGATCGATGGTGTATGCAATTTTCATTATTACATGTCCAACATAAATAATATTAGCGACAAGAGTCCAGGGAGTAAACAAGGCTTTAAAATGATATTTGTTAAAGCACTTGTCCGCAATTTGCTAAAGAGACGACAAAGCCAGCAAAGCATTTTGCCCAATCGTCACCCAACTCCTTCACATTCCTCCCGACAGCCACTCATCATCATCCACTTAGCCATGGATTTTTTCCAATCAACCATTTTTTTTTTTTTTGGAGAATCCCAGTACGCTATTTGCTTAGTTAATAATATTACTCGATAAATAATTTATTGGAAACTATGCAAATACAACGATATCCGCACCGATTGTACGATGCAATTTTTCCACAGTCGTAATTCACATGAATGAAATGTAAAGGTTTAATAAAATATGAATATATACAGGAGGAACAAAACTCATGTGACATTATATGAAAATTAAATTGAATTGCCACGTAATGTATTTGTTAAATTTAGAAGGAAATTCAATTGAACGATTGGTCACGTAGATTGGTTGCGGTAGTTACGGCGCCTAGAATTACGACGCCTTGATCTAAAAACCGTATAGGTCTCGAGAAGAGGAGAATTTTTCAATGAAAAGAAAAAAAAACGGCCCATTTATTAAATGCCTATTCGTTTTTTTTTTTTATTATTGTAATGCTATTATTGTTATTAGTCGGATGTTGCGTGCCGGTAATTTGTATGCGGTCCACGTCCCATTAGTGTGGGGACGTGTTTTGATCTGAGCGCAAGATTGCTTTGTTGGAGGCGTTTGTGCGAAATTGTTGCACATTCTTAAACGTCGTTTTATCTCGTTTTTGGTGTTTTTTTTTTTTTTTTTTTTTGGCATATTGCATTTTGCATTGACTAGGATGCACTCTTTCGAACGGTGGAGAGCACATTTTCTTGGAAGTGGCCGCGGGGCGACAACAACCCCGCGCCCCGACAGACAACTCCATCAAAAGCGAAAATTTGTGTTTTAATAATTCATTCCTTGGCGAAAAAATTTTCGACCAGTGAACCATATGAGACGCTGGAAATAATTTCATGGATCATATCGTTGGACAGGTGTCAGACGATTTACACCTCATAAATCACATTTATATGTAAATTGATTTTTCCCAACTTGAAATTTTCATTCAAAATATTTAAAATTTCAGAACAAATTTTTCTCAAATTCTAAACTCGTTAACGATTGAGTTAGTTTCATAGGGGTTTTTTTTTCGGGGTTTCAATTTGTTTAACCACTTGTTAATTCGGTAATCAACCAATGATAATTTACGAGAAGCCTCTAAGGTGTTCAATAAAATACTTTTATCTACACAAGTTTCCATAAAACATTTTTGACGGCGACAAAAAGAGCCACGAAATAAAATTTCAAGTTATACTTAATAAAAAAAAGCCGGTTAGTAATCATACAATTTGTGTGCTATATAATAAAAACACGTGTAACTAATGTTTTCACCCACACTATGTATGACACGTGGATATTATCCCATTTTTTTAATGATTTATGTACAAAATTTGTAATTTTTTCGTCAGTCACGAAAACTAAAATTATTATTTTTAAACTACACAGACATCTTGCACCCAATAAAATTAATATTTCATCCGAATTGCATTTGCATTTTTTGCTATTTCCAAAACTAAACTAAGTTTACCATAGAAGTAGAACGTTTCATTTTATAAAAAAAAACACAAATATTTTATAACTTTTACGGTCGAATTAAAAAAAAACATTAGACTAAACCTGGGTGCATTTCAGTGCAATAAAATTAAATATATGTTACTATTTATTGAATTAACTCAATGTCATGATTTGCGTTAAATTATTTTAAAAAAAAAATACAAAACCAATTAGTGACTTTCTCTCGTCGTTCATTCGTCAATAGACTTTTCTAAAAAAATGGTCAATATTTCTAACAACACGGCAGTTAATTGATAAATATTTGCATTAATTATATTTTATTGACATAATCAATAATAAGCAAATCAACAATCTCAAGTTATACCTGAAGTAATTAAAAACTTTAAAAAAAAAATCTCCGTATATCTTTGATTCTTGTCTGCATAAATATATCCATACTGATTTCTTCGTTTTATAACACGTAAATTTCGTAACTGTTTTCATAATGAAGCAATCTTAATTAACCAAATAATCCATAAATTTAACGAATTCAATGTTTTCGGTGTCTATATTAATGTCAGAGTTTATTAAAGGTGTACCTACCTAAGTATCACCCAACATAATACGAATTAATTTTATTCAAATTTCGAGGGTCGCTCATTTATTATATGAATATTACAATTTTATTATAACTTAGCGGACTTTATGAAAAAAAATTTAATGTCTAAATTATATTTTTATTTTCTTTCTTGACTCAACCAAAGTGGAGTTGGGTGATTTATTCAAATTGGGTATTATTAGAACCACCATTATTAAGTGATAATTCTCTTTTAATATTATCGTTTAATTTGGACGTACTTGGGTGGGCTTTTTGAATGTTCAATGAAGAAAAAAAAACAGTTATATTAACCATAACATATTTCATACAAAAGCTGTACTAACAAATGAGGTGCCATTTTATAGGAAATTATTTTTACTATTATAACCATAAGAATTTTAATATTATACTTTTTGTTTTCTTTCGAAGACTTTTCAGCTGTTTTTTTCTATATTAAGAATATGGAAATAACCCAAATTAATGGCAAGAGTATTTGAAAAGTAAAAAGTTGCAAATAATTCAAGTTAAGCTATTGACAACGCGTTAATGTTAGATGAAATATTAAGTTTCAATTCGAGGAAATTAGTATTATATTCGTGACCAAGCCAATCACTATGAATCATGGAGCTTTCGTAAGCTAAATAGTGTTTTATATAAAAGCCCTTCTAATTATTGTGTGCTTTTTGAAATCATTCACCCATCAACCTAAAAGTAAAATGTTTGCAAGAACTATAAGATAAAGCTCCCATTTTTGTGGCTATAAAAATAGCGATGTAATAATACATTTCCATCAATATATTATTCTATTCAATTATTTTCTTTTTAGAATTGGATTAGGAAAAGAAACAATAAAAAGTATGAAGATTTTGATGTCTATACAAATTCTGGGGAAAAAATAGATTGGACAGAGCTTTAGCAGCTTTTCGTACAGCAAGAAAATTGCAAGCTCTGAGCTAAGCCATTAACTCGTACTAAACACACGACACAACCAATGTTGCAATTAATTTTAACACATCAAAACTCATTTCATTATAATTCAATACTTGAACCGCAAATACTGCAATTACCCAATGAAAAACTATAACTAATTACTATTGAGATAATCAAAAACAACTACAATAAGTCATAAGTAATAACAATTTCAAAAAAAAAAAATGTTAATATCTTTAACTATTATTAGTTGGCAAATAAATTCTCAAGACTAAACAAATAAATCGCTCATAACAGCCAACAGAGACCCAAGTATGAAACTCAATCATTTCGAGGACATTGGAAAGTCAAAAAATCACAGGTAAATACCTAAAGCAGACTACTTTTTTTTGTTTTTTGAAAAACCAAAAATTTAATGATTGATATGGCCAACACTTGAACTTGTCATAAAAACATCCCCAACAAATCATTTACGTGAACCCTTACAGACTGAAGTAATTACACGTGGTAATCTCCATTACTATTATTAGTAGGCACTAATAATATAATAATAAATCAATAAGCCTCCGGCAATTTGAGTGGAAAATTATGATTGATAAATAAAATTAAAATGTTTAAAATAAAAAAAAATGTATGTATGATCGAACGATTCGTTAAATTTGTTGTAAATATATTGGAATTAATAATAAGAAGGATCTGAACGATAGATTGGAATTATAATTTTATATTCTGTTGGCGCCTCTAATGCATATAAATAAAGAGCAATAAATAGTGGAATTAAATGTTTTAATATAACAACATGGGCGTAATATATGTAATATTATTCCGGAACAGTTAATGATCACCTGCTACTGTCCAGTCACGAAATGGCGACTATCTATCATGAGATTACCGCAAACGACTTGGTGTCACAGAAAAAAAAATAATATACATTTCCGATACACTAATTAAATATATAATTTCTAGTCAAAGACATTCTCAAACTGTTACGATAACAGATTTTAATTTTTCCTTTAAATTTTTTGGTCTTATCTTTTGTTGGACAATACATATTTTTTAAAATTGATGTTTTGCACTCTTTACTTGAAAATTTGGTGGCAAGAAATTTGACTTGACACATATATAGGAATTTTGAGGACATTGGAATTAAAACTTAAATCAAATTATCAAAACTGAAGCTTCATTATGTGTGGCATTGAATTGACCATAAACTTTCAATATAACATTACAAAAAAAGCTCCATGTTAAGGTAGCACTATCGATGTGTCAAATACGTGTGCTTTGATTGATAATATGATGAAGAGGGGAAACATTTGTTCAAATCAGCGTTTTCCAAACAGATGAACTATGAGAAAGCACAGTTTTCATTTTATTTCACCAAAATTATAATTTAAATTACAATGCAAGTGATATCAGTTTGCAAATAATTATAGAAAAACGTGTTACGTTTATATGCATTTCAAATAATACAAACCCCACGTACTTGACACATTTGAGTGTCCGTTATTTCCTAAATTGCTTTTTTTACAGCGATCGCCCCCTAAATTTTTAGATTAAGATATAAAAAAAATTATCCAATACAATTAAGCTCCTAATTTCTTGATTAAACCGTGCCGGAATCATATTACTTTTACCATTTAAATAACATGGGATTGTTTGACTTTTTACCATTTAATTTTTTTTCTCAGAAACAAATGAATGAAAAGATTTAAGATGAAATTATTCTTACGTAAAATTTAACGCTCTACAAAAAAGGTCTCTTATAAATTTTCGATTAAATCACTCCATCAAAGGTTATTCAATATTTAACTTGTGCCAAATATTTTCAACTTTTTGCTCATTTTTACTATTTTTAACAATAAAATCATTGGAAGAGAAGATAAAAATTATTATCATTAGAGCGCCAGTGATTATTTGTGTTAATTTAATGGCTTGAACTGAAAATAAAATAAAAAAAACATTTTTTGACAATTAAAACAGGTGACATAAGATCCGCATTCACTATAGTCGTGAAATTCAATTTATCCAGGATAACTGTGTATACAATATATAAAATATGTTGCGGACCAATTTATGGCGTATAATTTAATATAATGGTATATAAAAATCACAGCATAAACATAAACTTGAACAGAAGTTCAAACAAAAATATTCGTGACGTATTGCTCAGAGATGTATTTCGATTGCCAAGCAATCTTCCTCAGTGGTCATCAAATAGTTTGGATCACTCCGTAACTGCTTTGTGATGATTCATGTGAATCATTTGAAAAGAGTGATCCAAACTTCTTGATGATCACTGAGGAAGATTGCTTGGCAATCGAAATACGTATCTGAGCAATACGTCACGAATATTTTTCATATACTATTATATTAAATTATGCTACATAAATTGAACCGCTATATATTCTATATATTGTATACACATTATAACTGTTCAAAGTCAGCGAAAAAATCATATTTTGACTATCCAGGATAAATTTTCGTACTTTAATCAATATTTTTTACCTACAAACTGAATTTCATACTAATTAATGAGACTATCGACAAAAGTTCAATGAAAAATCGAATTTTTATCAGTTCACCTGACGCCATCTATGAGAAATTTCTTAGAACTTGTAGTCAACATCATTTTTATTGAGCCTATAGTCGATTGGTTTGTCGTTAAAAAGTTAAATGTTGAATAACTTTTAAACGAATGATTTAATCGAAAATTCATAAGAGACCTTTTTTGTAGAGCGTTAAATTTTACGTCAGAATAATTTCATCTTAAATCTGTTCATTCATTTGTTTTTGAGAAAAACAAATTAAATGGTAAAAAGTCAATACAAATTAAATGTTATTTAAATGGTAGAAGTAACATGATTCCGGCACGGTTTAATCAAGAAATTTAGAGCTTAATTGTATTGGATAATTTTTTTTACATCTTAAACTAAAAATTCAGGGGGCGATCGTTTTAAAAAAATCAATTTGGGAAATAACGGACACCCTATTGACACATCGATAGTGTTATCTTAAAATGGAGCTTTTTAGGTTTTTCGTAACGTTATATTAAAAGTTTATAGTCGATTCAATGCCATACATAAAAAAGCTTCAATTTTGATGATTCGATTTAAGTTTTGATTCCATTGTCCTCAACATTCATATATATATATATATATATATTTGTGAAGTCAAATTTCTTACCACTGAATTTTCAAGTCAAAAGTACAAAACATTAATTTTAAAAGATATTTATTGACCACCGAAAGATAAGAAACAATAAATTTTAAGAAAAAATTAAAATCTCTTATCGAAACAGTTTGAGAATGTCTTTGGACTAGAAATTCAGTCTTCAATCAAACTATTTTAATTATAATCTATCAATATCAATTTTTTTCCATAGTTTTGCCACGTTTTTCTTGTTTGCTTTGGCCGATAAATATAATTATAGATTTTATCAGGAAAATGGCGTGAATATGATCTAATTATCTATTGCGTGTGTTTAATTATCAATTAGTAAAATGAATCCTCGTCTATGGATGTAGGGAGCTTAAAGGGGGGGCGTTCGAATTGGCGGTTTTATTTTTTTTTTTGTTTTGCTGTCGGCCGACCGGTTTTATGAAGACTATCGCAGCAAGTGAGAGGGGTAAATAGGCCAATTTTATCATAAATAATGTATTTGCCGTAATTGAATACGATGCCGTTTTCATGGTTAGGCAAATCTACGGAAAACTCATTTTCAAGGCGTTTTTGTTATTTCATAGATTGAAAAACACTTAGTAAAGTTATGATTGAGAAAACTTATGATTTGTATAACTTCTACTGTTGAAGAGCTTTTTTTTCTTCAAATCAATGAAAACTAGAGCTTCATAGATAGTTGAAAGCTGTTCACTGGTGAATTGTAAGCATTGCCTTGAATCGACCTGATTTAAAATTTCTAAAGAAATAATCAAAAGTTGATATGAAAAAAAAATGCTGTTAATAATATGTTCTTGGTTGGCTAAACGTGTGTGATTTTGGGAAGTGAATATTTTTGGTTTAAACTTAATCTGCAAGTTGACCTTTTGGCTACGAGTCGTCGACTAGTCACGATCAAAAACTAATCAACGATTTTAAGAAGCCATCGACGACGATCTTCCCTCGTCTGCATCGTCGATTTTCGTCCACCGTGACTCGATCAAAAATTTCATTTCTCTGTCGTCGGATTCATTAGAATTTTTATGTTTCTTTTTTTTTTATTCTTTCGTTTGAAATTTTATTTTTGTACAAAAAGAGAGATGTTCCTACTTCAAACGATACCGTGAAAGTTGTTTCCACATAAAATTCATTGGTGACACATCCCAATTCTGTACACAAGTTTTGTCGTCGCCTATCTGCATACATACATACATACATACATATTTGCCTGTGTCACTATTTGTGTGATAGTAAACGTAAGTATTGGCATAAGACTACCTTCTTCTTTTTTTCTTAATCAAAACGAGAAGAGAACTGTTAATGAAACAATTTGTAAATGGAAATCATTGTTACTTAGGATTCGAATAAAAATATCTCATACATACATAATTCACAAACGAGTTTCATTCAAATGTTTCTCTTCTCTTCTTCTTTTTTTTTTTTTGTTCTTCGTATCTTAACAATATTTTACACTAAACGTTTTCATCTTGATCAGCCATCCAAATAATTGTTTGGAAATAAAGACATAATCCGTACATAGGTAAGTGCATATATATGCAATATATATATAAGTGCAATCAAGTAACTTGTCGCACGTTACGATACTTGGCATTTGTACATAGCAATGGTACAAAATATAAATTTTTCACGGAACATTTAAATGCCTACGCAAAATCGATTATGCCTCACATTACGATCCAACCATATTGTACCTGATTTTTTTCAAAACTTTGTAACATGTTTTCAGTATTTCAAATGCCTTTTATTATGTCCTTCGGCACATAAATTTCACATTTAATTAGCCACATTATAATGATAAGAAACGTCATATAACTAAAAAACATAAATAATTTAAACTATCCACATCTCTCTCCTCTACAACTAACTAACGAAACCAAATACCTACGAAATTTCTGATTTTAAAACAATTTTTACACGTACAAAAGCCAGTTTAAGTTTCAGCCACTGTGGTCATTTAGTTGAATTTATTTTATGTTTACGCCAAAATTATTTCGTATCTGGTATCTGATATAATGAATAAAAGATCTCTCCCCCACCCCACCCCCCACCAATTTAAATAATAAAATATAATCACAACAGTTTGGGCGCTAAAATATTAACTTTGTCGCTAAACCGCTAAATGTCAGCGTTGCACTTTTTCCTTGTAAAAATTATAATCAGATACAACTAATTAACATACATATAACACGTAAAGCAATATTTCGCTGCAAAATGAAGCACTTTGTAGGTAGAAAGATTAAGAATTATTTAATGCTTTTCAATTCAACAAAAAAAACAAAGTAGAGAACAGAGATCGAGACAAGGAGGAAGAGAGTTCATTGAAAATCAATTTAATCAATGAATCGAACCATCCACTCTTTTTCTCAATCACAAGTGATGATCGTGGGCGTTTTGTAAATTAACTAATTAATTAAGTAGTTATCGATAGATATAATTGATTTTTATAAGATTTCCAATGAGTATACTAATGTAATGATGTTCATATCTAAACATAGAAAATTTAATGGAAGAAAAATTCAAAAAAAAAAACAATGATTTTTCGGCGCTACCAATAAAAGTGAGTTATCAATATTCGGGTTACGACTAGGGAGTGCCAAAAGTAAAAAAAAAAACAGTTTTTTAATACATAGCGACTGTGTTAAAAAATATGAAATACTATACTTATGAGCTGTTACAAAAGTACTGAACGAATTCCCAAGCATTCTCAGCCCTGATTTAGAACAATAATTAATAATCTTTATAATTATGAGGATCTTTACTATATTCAAATAATTCATACTTTGTTTTTTTTTATTTTTACGCAAAATTTCGCCATTTATTACTGCTTTTTCAAGCAATTATAAAGAACCATATAAATGTATGAAGAATTAGTTTTTAACACAATGTCATTTATGTTGATATAATAATTAATTAACAATAAAAAACCCACGTTACAAATGTAACACACATCAATCAAATGTAAATATCCAATAAACTTTTCCAAAAGTATAATAACTAGAAATCGGATTATACACATTTGCATGTTTGCATATACAACTGCATATAATTCTATTTTTATAGTGTCATAGCATATTTTGGTGCATTTTCAAGGACAAAGCTCATTTCGGTAGTTATACGTATTAGATGTGTTATATTATACGTCAAACTTTGAAAGTATTGAACCCAATATTGCCCACGGATTATATCAAGTTGCAGAAAAGATCAGAAACGAGTTCGGGATAGCCAAAAAGTTGAATTCTTCTAGAAAAAAGAGCTTTTAAAAGCACTATGGCGACTACATGCATATAAAGAGCAACTACCAAACGTAACACTACTCACAGAATCAATTAGTTGGAAAATTTGAAAATCAGACTCCATTGCAATCAATTCATGCAAGCTATCATTTCAGGATTTTTCAATCAAAAAAAATATTGCTCTTAATGCAACACATTTCAGCATTAAACTCGATGCAATCGAGAAACTAAACACATTCTTCTGTGCAAGTCCATGGAAATATTCGAAAAAATGATTAGACAGAGTAACACCCTTTCGAGTTAACTATTGCAATAGGTTTGTGGCAAATTAAATGCAGTTTTGTATAGAAAGGAATAAAGGAAATTGATGCATTTATCAGCGGCACTTCTGATGGGATCTTGGAAAATTCCGCCAAATTTCTAATTCTGTCGGGTAACATAAGTTGACGTCAAAAGTTTTAGCTGTTCACTTTTTTCACCCGTATGGCCCAATTGTGGCTCTAAATCATCCAAGTTCCCACTCAAATACATAGAAACTTTCTGGAGAATAGGCCTGGCGGCCTAGGAGAAGTTCAGTACTGTACATAAGCACAGAAGAATTAGATAAATTAAGATAAATATAATGTGAATATAAACATAAATTTTCAAAATAAATGGTTTTTGATTGTGCATATTTCACCCTCTTTCAGTGTATATTTGGTTGCATATATTCTCATTTTAATAGTGCATATAATCCAATATATATTAATAATATCTAACAGTTTGTAATAAATTTCCAAATACATCGCTAGAGTTTAAATAAAGCTAATAATTTTGAGACCAGAATAAATAGCGCGAACGCCTAAATGTAGGCATAAAATAAAAAAAACTTTTGTATTATTTTGAAAAATTTATGAAATTCTTAGTTAGATACATATTTATATGCGATAAATTAATTCCCATTTTTAAACTAATAAGAGAAACTACATTACTTTCCCATTGAAACATTGAATTATTTTCTAGTTTGCTCAAAAGATTTCAATGCTCGCAACCACACAAACCTATGTGCCAATAGTGTCTAAGTATAAAGTTAATAAAGCGCTTGATTTTTTTCAAACTTCTAAACTTGCAAATGAATCAGTAAATTGTTTGAAATTTACTAATTGTACTATAATTTTTTAATTTCAAAAACATCAACACATTACTATAATTGAACTATTTTTAACGATGGGGTCAATCCATTTATAATCACGCAGACCATTTTTTCATTTTCCTGATTTTTAAATTACGTGGTCCTTATAGGAAGACAGTGATAACATGCTATTTGAGACTTTACTATATTTAAAGTAATACAGTAGTGAATTTCCGGAAAAATGCTATCCTTCTTTACGCTTTTGTAGTGCAAATGAGGGTTCTAATTCTTCTAATTTTCACTGGTAGATTGATATCTGAATCATTACACTCAATAAGTAGGTACTTAAATATTTCTGCTTTAAAATAACAATAAAAAACGGTTCTAATTTTTAAATTTGCTTAGGGGGGCTTTTGAAGCTTTTAAAGCTTATAAGAACATATCTGTGATAGCATCTTATATATTTAAAAAATTAGGAAAATAAAAAATGTTGAGTAACAATCTCTGGACGACGTTAAATTGATTAATCCATATAAATACCTTTTTCATAAGAAATATAATGTAGTTAAAGAAAATCCTTACCAATATTATAAACGCAAAAGTTTGTAAGAATGAATCTATGGAACTTTGTTATTCTATCACGCAAAAACTACTAAAAGGATTTAAATGGAACTTTACAATAATATAGCTTATACATCAGAATAACATTTAGGCTATACTTAATGAAGATATTGTGTGCATTGTCGAAAATATAACGATAAGTGTCAAGTAAGTACGAAAAAATTCTGTCATTTGCGAGTTATTCTAGCCATTAGAGTTACAACATAATATTTAAATCCATTTAATAGCGCATTGGTTTACATATCTGTCGCTATAATGCTATAATTAAAAGCCATGATGGGTTCAAATCTCACAGTAATCTTTTTTTTATTCCTAAATAATTGTAAATGGAACCTGAAGATTGTTTAGTAAAAAAATATTAACGAAAAACTGATTTTTGTAAATTCCTACCCTAAAAGAGTGAAAAGGGGTGGCTAAGTTTGCATAAGATAATGTAGAGTTAATCAACAATCGAAATTTTAAATTTAACTATCAAAGTGCTGTTAAATAAAGGTCATAATTTTTTTCGTTTTACATTGTATTTTGCAATATCAGTACCTACATATTAGTGTTGATTTTAACAGTGGAAGAGGGATGCAAAGTGTGTAAGGGATAACGTCTATAATAAACAATCGATATTTCAAATTTAATAATCCAAGTCCGTTAAAGGCGAAACGTTATTACTGTTTAATATAAAACAAAGTTGATTTATAGTTACGTAGACGAAGTCGCGAGCATTAGCTAGTATAAGAATATAAAAAAGCACATATGCGGACATAATAGCGAAAAGCTCATAAGGTATAATGCGCAAACGCAGTCGCAAACATCAACTAGTTATCCATATTCCTCAAACACAAACGTAAATTGTATAAACTTTTGTTGTAAATATTTGAAGTTTCTTTTAGATTTTGACTAAAACTTTCTAGTTCATTTGATTGATTTAAGGCCAATAGTTTAATTTCCAGAATGAATTAATTAACAGTCATTCAATACACCAAGTATTGTAAACATTGAGACTTAATAAATGTAATCATACACATATTTGACCAATTAGTCATTTAATTCTGATAAAAACATTACTAAATCAGCTTTTATGAATGAAGTCAAAAAATACTTAAAGAAAATAAAAAAAACTCTTGATGATTTTAGATAAACATTATATACAAATTCTTGGCATTACTCTAGGCCACACATGCGACGAAAAACATTTATACATAGACATTTTAAAGTTACACGATTTATCATTTCTTCTGACAATTTCATTGTTTGGTTTTCGTGGATTTGTTAGGGAATTGTTATAATAGCAGAATTAAGTCTAAGTGGAAAAATTTTAAACTGAAAATGTTTTTAAATACAGGCGCGAATTTATTATGTCAAAGTCACTTCATGTCGACTTCGACAGTAATAAATTAATTGTCCTATTTTCTTTGATCAACAATAGATGCAAAGAACAGGCGTGAAAAGAGCAAATGACTTATTTTTATTTGAACTTGATGAAAATAGCGATTAATGTTAACAATAGCAATTAATCATAGTTTTAATGCGCAGGAACTAAAAATGTAGTGTTGGAGCCATAAAGAAAAACAAACATTTTCGCATATGTTCACCTAATAAATAATGTGGGCAAAACGTGGTCAATACGAAAAATTGTAAATTTCGACACGTTGACACCGTATATCAACAATTAACATGTAATAAATGTCCTCATGTGTGATAATAAATTTTCCCAGAAACATATATTTGTCGGTCGTGGTCTTTACTAAATAACACAAAATTGAGCAATCGTCAAATCAAAGAAGAAAAAAAATAAATATTAATATAAATGATAATAATAATAATATAATAAAAATAAAAACTCACCCAAGTTCGTTGTGATGCAAGGAAAAGCGGCGGCGGCGACGAAGATGTCAATGTGAAAATTTTAATTTTCCCACGAAACACACTGCACTAAAAATATTTACAACTTCAATCATAATACATTTACAAAACACTATTTTCCAACTTGCACTACAAAATTGCACACTCGAAATCGAAATCGAAATCTGAAAATCAAAACAAAAACGCGGAATTATTATCTGATTGCATTTTCAACTAAATATCAAATTACTCGACCAAATCCACATAAAAATCATTACATAATCATCCAAATTAAATTATTTGATAGTTCTCATATTACTTTGATAAATCACCCAACTTGAATTTTTACATAAATTAGACATACATAGTATTTTTTTTTTGGTCATTTAATATTTGGCAAGAAGGTTTTTTCCTTTTCGTATAAATCTATCAACAATCATAGGTATATATATATATTATAACAATTATTGCGTGATTTAAACCAAGGTTGATTTCCGGACATTGTAGATTTCTTAAAAATTGTCTTGTCTTGTCATATTTTTAAAATTTGGGCTCGGCATTAGGTTTCATTATAATTTAAAACGTATGAGCTTTAGTTTTCCATAATTGTACCACCATATAAAATAAAATGTTTTTTGAAGGAACTTTATAGTTAGTTTAGAGTTTAGAATAACGTCATTTCCGAGATATAATTGCATTCTTATAATAAGCAGAGAACAATTTTAGAAAATGTTTTATTTGATATATCTTTTTTTAACAAGCTATTGTTGGAAATTTCTTGAAGAAAAAGTTTCTCAAAATTGGCAAGTATTAGTCGAAAAATACAATAAAATTATAATATTCAAATTATTTTATCGCCTTTTACAATAAGGCTTAATACTTAACACTTTAGTTTAAAAACCAATTATCTCCCTGACTGCTTTTTTGCAGAGACAAAAGACAATTTTCATTTTTTTTTTATAAAAATGAATTTATCTATCTATAGTACAGATATTATTGACCTCTTCATCAACACTGACCAATAATTTAAATTCAACTAAGACAAAAATCCAACCAAAAATAAACCTAAGCCACATTACACCCACATGTCAATTTCGTGCACGATAATTTTCTCCAATAAACCGATAATTTACGATCAATTTCTTGCCTATGGTAGGCTATTTACAACAACCGACTAGTCTCGCCCTAATTCATTTAAATCTCCAACGATTTGGAAACACACATTTCGCCCAAAGAAAAAGAAAAAGAAAAAAAAAACGTCGTGTCTAAGATTTTATCTATCGCATATAATTAGACGACAGATATTTTGCCATCTTCAATAAATTTAATTAAAATGATATTTAAACAGTCATAATTATTAATTTTACGAGAAAAGATTTAGATTATGAAAGCTGTTTTTTCATCCGATGGAAGAGCAACAAAGAGCGCAAAAATCGCATGTTCTAGCCCAATATTCTCTGTCTGCGTTCGACTTGCAAATTTCAATAAAAATTATGTCGTTTCAGAAAATTGAACCTCCACATTTCAGCGCCATGGTCAATATGGGTTCCACGTGATTTTCATTTTAAATTAGATTAGATTAATTATAAGCTGTGTGTGTTAAATTAATGCCAAATTGCCATCAAGAAAAAAAAACCGGTGGCCAAAGAAGGCAAATACTAATACAAATCCACTCGTTTTTTTTTGTTGTTATAAATCAATCGAATTGGTTGAGGTAATAGGAAGAAAGAAACAGAAGTCCATGTGACACATACAGATCAAACACCCGAATTCCTAGAATTATTTCATTAGGTTCTTTCCCCACGAATGAAATGCCGTGAAGAGCGAAGAAGTGCGTAAATCATTGGAGCTAAGTCTGATTGAAATCGATTATACTCTCAACTGAAAAGCGATTATGTCGTCTTTCGTCCACTACAAATGTATTCTCGTTATATTATTTCTCATTAAAAATCACACACACATACACACACACACGCTTTTTTAAACCCTACAAAATAAACACAATTTTTATTAACGGATTACGTTACGTAGAACATTTCAAAATTAATTCGATCGTTTTATTCCACTTAAATGTACAAGATTTCTATGCTATGTTTATAATAAATACCACAAGCTGCAACTTGTTTGACTCTTTAACCACTGTAAGCCATTATACACGAGAAAATCCTCATTCAAGAAATGGGACCATTTAATTTCAAAATGGAAAAGAATTAACACATAAACGTCTTAAAAAGCCTATGTGCAAGTAATGCTTATGAAAATTATTTTAATAAAAAAAATACACAGTTATTTATGTGTGGTATAAAAATTTGAATATTTCGCAATGGTGTGAAATGAAAAGAAGAAAAAAAAATGGTTAGTTTTCGGCTTTTTTTCTGATGTAGTAAAGATGCATTTAATGTTGCATTGCAGTGAGGAGTGAGTCACCTATGAACCTTTATTGAAACGTTATCTTTAAGTAGTTAATTTACTTGAAAAGTAGTATATAATGTAAATGTTAACGGTTTTTTTATTTTTATTTAATTCGGTTTATGTGATGTACTTTGTGGCGATTTTCCAACTTACATCAACGAGAATTCTTTGAGCTTGGTGCATCCATGCAATAGAATCTTTACAGAATTACTCAACTCCGTCTATTATAGTTCATTTTCTTCAAATCTATTAATATATAGATTCAAATTTACAAAGTTGTTTTGATTTTAAAGGGCTTAAAGTTTTCAAAGTTTTCATAATGTAAAACTCTATGGTAAGTTAGTCGGAGAAGAAATAATTAACCACCGTACAACCACAAGTCTCAGAAACAAATCGGTCGTTAATGCACAATATGAGTTTCGGCTTTAAACAATTTAATAACTTTGCCATTTCGTTCTGGTTTTTATCTCAAACCAATACATTGAACTTATGGAAAAAAATCCGTTCGGTTCGTTTGGATTTTTTTCCCCGACATTTTGATAATAAACTTGATTTCCTTTAAATTAATCGAATCGAATATAAAACCACGTGTTTTTCTATGGATGTAAAAAGTACCTATTCCTATGTTTTCGTTGGTTAATCGCAAAAGGCCAATAATAAAGTCTAACGTGTAAGTATTCACCCAGCAGAGATTAGAGCAGTTAGCTTTTGAGATTTCAGAGAAAGAAATGTGATTTCAATGGTACAACTGTTTCAGATTTGCATTGAAAAATGTTAATTTTTGAATTGGGCAACGACAAAAAAAGTTTTATCACATTGAAAATCTATTTCGTTTGAGCGGAATAATTAAAATATTTAAGTCTGAATTTGGACGAACCGATTAGAGATATTTTCCAAAAAGCCACTACCGTTAATAAATTTCATTTTATCTTTTCGTTTCAATCACGACCACGACAACGCACACCTTTGAACAAATGGACAACCAATTTTTGATAAATGCTTTCAGTGGTAGTTATTTAATGTGTGTGTGTGTGTGGCTAACTTCGGGAAAAAAATTTACTCACCGAAAAAATTAAAAAAATCCACAACAAACGACTTCTCGTCAGAATCTTCAACACTTGAAACGGTTCCTTTTTGCCCTTTGAAACACTTGAAAGACTCACTAACTCTATGGAATCACACTAACCGATTGAAATAAGTGATAATTTTTTGTAACATTCAACAGAATTTCATGTCGATAATCAACAATTAACAGGCACATCGTACACATATTGTAACGAAAAGTTTTTTTTTTTCAGAAATTCTTTCCATTCAATTATACCGCAACTTTAAAGCTCGAGCTTTCGCGATTTGACGACTATTAAGACTATTCGAGACTAATTTCGGGAGCATTTTCCCGATGGGATTGGAAGGAAAACTTGGTAGCTTGAAAGTTGATGGATTTTCGGTGGTTGGTCGTTCAGTGGCATCCAAACGCAGACTGTGTATGTTGGACTGGACGCTGGTGTGGACGTTCGGACGCTTCCACAGACAATTCCACAGATACATGCATGGCTCGATTGGGGGCCCCACTTTACACAGAGGGGGTGCGATCCCTTCCACATTATGTGGCATAACATGGCAAAAACGGGGGCCCCGTAAGTTTCATTCAGAAACGTTAAAAAATTTTTTGGTTTAGTAACCTCCATTCGGCGTTGCATCATCCCATTTAGCAAATCAACGATTCACAAATTTCCTCAAATCCACCAATCTTAGATCACAGTGCTACGTTAATATGATCGTCATAAAAAAGACTCCTACATATGTCCTTTGTTTTTAGCTAATCATCTTGAAACTTTTGGCCATAGCAAAATATTTAGGGGTCATTTTTTATGCCAACACGTGGAAGAAAATTTTTATTGCAAAAACTTACGAATCAATCGTCTTTTATCTTGGCTAGTTGAAAAGTTTGCCCTCAGTAGAATAAAATGTTTTTTTTTTGCTAAACTGCAATTTACTGTTAAGTTAGATCCATTTTTGTTTTTCGGGAAATTGCTGTGCAAAATTTGTGCCTTTACTGCGGGATCTAACAAAAATCAAAAGACACTTGTTGTTCTTAAAGTAGACAGTTAAAATTTAAAGTCTATGTAAAATAATAAAAAAAAACCCTGCTGTCTAAAGAATTTGTAAGACAAAATCTGTATTGTCTGCTTAATTGCCACAATTGAAACTTTTGTGCCACTAAATGCCTACGTATCTTTTGTACAAATATAAAATTGCCATTACAGATATTTTCCTGATTTCAATAAGGAATTATGTTACTATTTTGGGGACGCATTGTTCAAAAAATCCTAATTTAAAGTAATTCTAACACTTCTGTTCTCTGTCAAGCGGAATAAGTATTAATTCATTCAAAATTACAAAGTTTTAATTCATCGTTAAATTACAGCGACCAAAAAAAACGAATCATGGAAAATAAGCTCTATTTCGTTAAATATATGTAAATTTCAAAATTATTTTCAAAGAAAATCAATCAAGATTTATTAAACCATAAAGCTCCTGTAAAAATGTTTCTACATTTTCCTTCATTTAGTTTCAATTGTATTTTCTCTTTTTACTTTGCCTTAAAAAATAGCTTATAAGCTTTCCCCGCCCCCCAATACCTTACAATAATGAAGCTCTTAAAATATGTTTTCCTCAAAGACATTTTCAAACCCATAAGCTTTTTGGGGCCAATTTCAATAAAAAAACGTTTTAAAACTCAAATATCTTAAATTTTTTAAAAGTAAATAATCCTATAGGTTCAAAACTGTTTAAGTTACTACCCAAAAGTCCCAAATTTTATTTGGAAACCTAAGATTTATTCAAGGTTTTCATTATGTATAATGCATGTGGGGCTTATATTCCATGGTTGCAATTAACATTAAAAATTAAGCATTGGATATTAATGCACTTACACAATTTAGGAAACAGTTTTTGCATCTCTTTTCTCCTCAACCCAACAATGTTAGACAGCCGTTTTCCAACCATCGATGTGGTCAATACAATTTGATTTTTTTGTTGTTCCTGTTTTCTATTTTCAAATTGAAAGGCCTAAAACATGTAACAATTAGCTCCAATTTAAAAACACCTTTTTGAAGTGACAATACCTTCTCTAGCATGGTTGTAATTTGAAAATTCATGAATCGGAAAAATGAGTTTTCTTGAAACACTCGAAACATTTTTACATTTTGTTTATTCAGTTTCAAAACGACCCCCTGAGTTTGAATCGAAACAGCAGTCGTCGAACGGTGGACCCATGGACAAGAAGATCCAAAACAGTAGTTTTCAGCAGTTTTCTAAAAATATATTGATCAAATCGAAACTAAAGTATTTATGTCATATTTCAGTTACCATATAAGTCTCTCGTATAGCGTTTATCGAAAATGCAAACTCGGAATCTGGAAAAAATTATGTAAAATATTAGGTGGATAAAATGTGAAATAATTTTGAAACTTGGTATCAAAATTATCATAACTAAATCTTATCATTATCCTAACTTGATCATACGTTTGTTTTAGTAAAGATATCTGGTCAAAAACATCCCGTTGTGGTAGCAAAGGATGAAATGATTAAACTTAACATTTTCTTTACAGGTTTTCACCAATTTCTTTCTTTTGTGACTCAATTTTTGATAACTACTTGTGGAAAAAGAAAATATTCGTTTTTATTGCAACCAAATGAAAGAATTCATATTTAAATTTCTACTGTTATCATAAAAATGTAATTTTGATTAATTAAATTTCTCGATCATGGAAACATTTGAGGGCTAATGTTTAACGTTGAAAATTATTCGTAAGTTTTGCAGTATACATATATAGTTGGATCGTACATAGAATGTTGGACCGAAAAACTAAAAAAGAAAAATATTTTTGGCTTAAAAATCATTGGTCGTAGGATTTGTTTTCGGTTTGTCTTAATCACTTAAAACCTTGATTACCTATTTGACGAGATAATCATACTAAAACTTAAAAGTTAGAAAGCTTAGAATTGATTATTGTCAACATTAAACATTACAAGGATTTCTTGATTTTAATGCTCTATTGTTCCGGAAACAATTACACAATTAAGTAATATATTATTATTGAGACAGTTTTGATTTTTGTGGCGTCAAAGACAAGTGGTACGTGATTTCAATGAATTAAAAGAGGGTACAAACAATTTGTGTAGAAGAAAAACAATGCAATATATTTGATTTATAGCTGTGTAAGAATAATTGTGACAAATTATGAATAAGTGTGACCACACACAGTATTTGTAAATTTCGTAGAAAAAAAAAACGACTTGTCCATAACTTTTACATGCCACCCTTGGTGCAACAGTGCCTGCTTTTCTTTTTCTCCTTCCGATTGGCATCAAATCAACAAAGACCTAATTAACTATCAATAAAAGTGGCAGGTAAAAAATAAACTACACTTTTTTATTTTTCCAACTAAATTTCACCTTATTATTTGTCTTCTTTTTTTAAGGAGTAAACACAAGCAGTGGCATTCAACACTTAATCAAACAACAGTTTATAAAGCAACAGCAGAAGAAGAAAATTTTATTCCCGTAGCCATAACATAAACAATTTCTTGATTTAATTATAAACTTTAGCTTTAGTTTTTTAGAATAATAATAATATTAAATGGCGAATATATTCGATACATGTTTATATAAGTGTGTTTGACGGTTTTGTTAAGCGCCAAAAACCAAAGTGTTGAAAAGATATGAATATGTTGTGCAAGAACGGTACGACACACATTGAGAAAAAATGCATCAGCCAAGTAAAATACAAAGTACCTACAAATTAAATGGGATGTTAATAATAGTGAAACTAAGTGTTATATGATCACGAAACAGTCAACTCCACCCACAAATTGTGAAGAACCATTAAAAAAAAAAACCAAATCCAATTTACATTCACAAAAAGGCAAACTGGATTTACAAAAAGTTCTTGGATAAACAAATGCGATTCATCGGCTTCTCGGCCAAATATGAAAATAGGGACTCTCTCGACTTGGACTCTCTGCTCTCCAAGCCATCAATTAACTACCTCTAATTATTGGCTAAATGTTTTCTTATTCGGATAACAACGGGCCTAAAAATTCTGGAAGGAATAATTCTTCAACACTAAATACTCTATCTTTATTTTCTTATGTAAATATTTTATGAGTCCATTTTTTTTTTGAATTAATTAAATTAAAGTGTATGTACAATACGTATATTTCATACAACCTTAATTTATTCATTTTTTAAGGCTACAACAACGTTATAAATTTTGGATTAATCCAATTTGACGAGGAGTTTATATTGATTTATATATAATGATTTTTTTTTATAAAGAAGAAGCTTTTTTGTAGAAAATTTAATAAAGTAGTAATTGCTTCCTCTTAACTTAGCTCCATTAAATATACTTGCTAACACCTACGACTTTGTCTTCGATCCCTCGTTAAGCGTTAATCGTAAACGAAAAACTTGCTAAAGCTTTTTTTGTGAGAAATTAATTTCACTTGACTTTATATATCTTTAAGTTTTCCCTTAAACCTCGTAATTTTCTAGATATTCATTAAAAAACCCAAAATGACTCTTTGTCAGCCTCTTTTCATTTTAATCGCTCAAATCTCCCTAAATAGAAATTTAAGTACAAAAGTAACTAGACTAGATCAATAATTATTTCCATCTTCTTGCTTTGCCATATTGAAAATAAAGGATCGGTACACCCACAACTTCGTTTGCTTAACTTATATACACAAAGTATTGAATCGATACTGAGGGTTTGAAATTTTAAAAATTGGGAAACTCAATACTATTTTTTTTTATAATAGAATATAAGCTGACATTCTTTGAAGATGTACTAAATGTGGTAGAAAAACTCACCATCATAATCTGCAAATCTGAATCGATCTCGTTTTGAAATAACCAATTATAGATTTGATGTACTAATTTTGATACCAAAACCGTCAAATAGTCGATTCATTTTTTGTAATAAAACTCATAAAATAACGTTGAGTTTAGATCCGGACCTGAATCTACAACAAAACAAAGGTATGTAATTGACTTGCAAAAACGTTGCAATAGATTTGAGCAATGATAAATTATGGCGCATACAAGCTTAAAGGATTTGAAAGGCGTTATGACCAACAAAAACATTTATATTGAGATATATAGAGAAGAAAATGATTCATTCCAATGATATTTATGTATGAAAGTGTCACTTGAATTCAAAATAAATAACATAAATATTATAATTTAAGTGCGGCATTTTGAATAATTATTATCGATACCATTACCTTCGACCACAATCTTCTCTTTAAACATTCCACGTAATTATTTATCAAGAAATGTAAATCAATCGATTCATCGGTCTGAATTTATACGTCAAAGCCTCACTTAAATTATCATAACTCGCTGTTGAGAATTATTGTATTATACTATAGGTAGAGAGCTAGAGAATTTTTGCGTATTTTCCTTTCATAAAAACAGAAAAGTGCTGTAATAAATTCTAAATTAATTACGTTTACCTTTATCACGGAATTAATCAAGACTGTGTGTCTTAAGCTTAGAGATACATCCATAATACACATCGGGTGATGATTTATTGACACATTTACGGTAGTGTTTCGCTTAAACGCCAAACGCCTTCAATTACCACTTAATGTTCGCATGCAAAAAGGCTCATAAATTACAAATTTCAAAGATCCGACACGACTGTGAAAGGCATCGCCATATAATCGGCGTTCCTTCATTATAGATACATACTCTGTATGTGTTATCCTCCCACTAGCCACAACAACATCTAAACATCTCTCGGCTTTTTGACGAAAGCCATTTTGATTTATTTGATTGCATGGACATGCAATTCGAGCCATTAACACATAGATCATTTTCCAGAACCATTCGCGCCACTTGTTACAATTTGTTCTTTCTGTCATATTTATGTAAATATTAACGAGGGCTGTCGTACGTGTGATGTCGAGTTCATTTTACATTTTATGTGTGGGAATTAATTCAAAAGCTCCCAACAGCCCACAGCCACCATCGCGGCATTGTGGCGGACGTTTACCAATAGAACAATGTTAGTGTGTCTTGAATCCATTCGGAAAATATTAGGTGTGTCTTTAACGCGAGTCCTGCTCTTCAGTCTCTAAAAAAAAAAATAGTCTGTTTTATACGACTCATATTATATATATCTATATGTACTTATACAAACATATTATTATATAAATAATATAAAGGTGTTTATATAATCATGTTGATATAACAACGCAGGACACGAAGAGGCCCCGTTGTGTCAATGAACTCAACATCTAAGACACACCAGATAAATATACCAAAAACAAATGCATTCAATTGGCATATATTATAATCGTATTCAGCAAAGACAATTCCTACAACGCCCAATGTCTCGAATATTAATAATTGCCTTGCAATCATCGCATCGGTTTAAAATCTTCCAGCCTTCGACAATATCGATCTAAATCATTATTTTTTTCGAATCTGCAAAAAGTTAAATAAACATCTTAAAGACGAGCACAGAGCCGGATTTCACATTCAAAAAGTTTTCGTTTTCATACCAGCTTTTTTTTTGTTGATAAATCTTGATAAAAAATTGAGTCAATATTAGCATCAGAAAATTAGCAATTCAGAAGCAATATGATTTACAGAAGGCATTGGCTTTTATGGGAAAATCTTTATAATATTCTGATTTAAGATTTCCGTCAGACTTTATTAACACTGATTGAAAAATAAAGTCCCAAGTCTAACGACTGACAGTTTTTGATCGTAAAAATATATGAGTCGCATAATTCAAAACAATTTTAAATCATTTTTAATCAATTTTTTATCAAAATATATCAGAAACAGTAGCCGTCCGCTTTAATAATGAATAGGTATGTTTTAATCATAGACCTTGTTAATCCATACATACCCAATATTCTGTTGAAATAAAAATTGTAATTGTTCTCAGTATCTTCAGTGTTATATAAACTTATACTTTTTGGATGTTCTGGTTATTCATTAATATGCAAACACCTAAAATAAGAACACCTAATATACAATACGGACCTGTTTGTTTTTTTGTCTAAAACTGCGACAAGTTAATGTGACTACTTACAAATATGTGGCCTTTTTCTTTCTTTTTTCTTGAAAGAAGACTAAACATAGCTCATTATCTTATCTGTGGCTGGCACTCCAAAGCGATATGAATAAAGAGTATTAATAACAAGCATCAGGAATTGTTTCAAGTCACACGATGTGTTTTCGAACGACGAAGCTTTACCATCCACCACTCACGTCCGGCAAACTTCTCTTCGAGATTTCAAAATTGTTAATGAAGAGACGGAGGAACTGCGATATTGTATATATTTTTTGCGAAACCACAAATTGCAACCTTCTAACTGTAGAGTGGATCTATATTTAAAAGAACAAGTATTAGAAAAATAAACACAAAAGCAATTATCTTTTCTTTCGTTGAAATAATATATTGAATCAATCATACCTAAATAAACGAAAACGATAGTTGTGCGTAGCGTAGTGGAAGACTGTTGACAAATATCATAAAACACATTTATCATCAACTTTTATTTCGCTCGTTATTAATATTTCAAGACTGTCGAAAGATCAAAGCTTTTTCCTCTGTGTTGAAAGTGTAAAAGTTTGTCAACAAATTTTATATTTCGTTTTTTTTTTTCTCTTTTATGAGGAAACATATTTTACTAAAGAAAATAAATTAAACTCAAGCTCAATTTTAGTTTTAAACAGTGCATAAAATTGTCAAACTTTATTGTAACTTTTATTTCCGTTATCTTACTGTTTTGTCTAATTTGAAAAACGATTCACTTTATTACCTAAATCGTTATTATTTTTAAAATTTCACTGTTGTAAAATGTGATGAATATTTGTCATATTATACTTAAAAACGGCCTATACGGAAACTAACTAACTTTTCTCTGGGAATAATTAGCGCACAAATAAGAGGATGTTTTAAAAAATTGATATGCAAATCGGGAAATAATTTGATCTATTTGATGTTACAGAAATATAAATCAAAGCATTGCAGAAAATAATAAGGTAAACGTTGTTATAACCGTTGTAAAACTATTTCAAAAGAAATTACATTGGACACATAGAAATAATCATGGTGGTTGCCTACACAACGCAATTATCTTAAAAATTGCTTTAACCATACTCTTTATAGCTTGTGGTTATTGGAATAGTTGGAATATTATTCATAAATCGACCAATACAAGAATGAAAAGAAAATTAAATGAGTTTAAAATGCCAAAATAAAGAATCTTAGTAAGTACAAGAAGAAAATCTAAATATACATTACGCTCATAAAAAGTGACAACTTTTGAAACTTTTGGAGACGCGGTGTTTTTGTACTCCAATTCCAATCAACAGTTTTTATGGAAGTACATACATTTTATAAACTTTAAAGAGGAAGACAAATATTATATAATATCTACTAACCTTTTATTAACCGCTTCAAAGAAATGATGCTCAAATTACTGAAGTGATCAAATCCCAAATAACAATCGACGCTATGATTTAAGTATGTCCAACTTAATGTTATAATTGTTGCCAACAATAAATTAATAAAATTTTCTAAGGTGATTCAATAATGCTTTATAGGATTTATAGCAAGAAATATTTGATTTTATGTTGTTTGTTTTTCTGTAATATATTGGGGAAGGAGGTTTGAACAATTAGTAATTAAAAAAAACGTAAACAAATGTAAACAACTGATTTAAATTACCGCAAAACAAAAAAATCGGTGACAATTATTAAGGGGTGATACGCAATTGCGAAGCTCAAAAAAGACGTATTTTATGATTTTTTTTCATAAAAATAGTTTTTATTTAATAATAACACAAATAGAACCAACTTTTAAGAATTCAATAGCGCGTCGATCATGTACAAATATTGATGTACATCGCTCCTGTAGATGATGCCCCGCACGACCTCCAAAAAAGGCGTTTGTCGGTAATCTCCATTTCGGTGGTTTGGATTATCAGAAATCAAAAAATATGGTGAATTCTTTTAAAGGATGGATTAATACAGTTATTGAACAGGTATCTGTTCAATCCGTTAAATCTTATTCCTTCTCTCAAAACTAAGAAGATTGGATAAAAATTTGAGATCAATCAGTGGAGCCATTTCTGAAAAATCGAGGTCACCGACTTTAAAAATACTGTTTTGAGAAAAAAACGTTTAAATTTTAAGAAGTAATAAACACATAATTAAAGAAAAAACTACAGCATTCATTGTATCATCTTTTCAGGGGTCAGAAGAGGAACCATCTACAGTATTGTTAGTTTTTAATAAATCCAGCTAGTGTTGTCATCGAGCCATTCTTCTTTCTCGCATCGGAGATCATCACACATTCTGCGTCCTCTTTGTCAACATTAGCATGAGCTGCGGTGCCTGATGAAACTCCTAATGCACTCATAAAGTACAATAATGATTTTGCATCTACATTGAACATTCCAGCTAAATCACATTGAACAATTTTTGGAGTTATTTTCCATATTAGCTGATTACAACTCTCAGTATTATTTTTTGTAAATCTACCTATCCACCTTTCCAATTATTTTACGTCGCTAAGATTTTCAACTACACCATGAACCTTCCCCACCTGAGTATATTTCGTGGTGAAGCTTTGCATCAGTCGAACAATAGTGATAATATGTTTCCCCAAATTCAGGTATATCTCTGAAAATATTTATCGGATTGACTTCACATTTTCAGAAAATATAATTAAATATATGTACATTCCGAAAATGCAAAAGGAAATCGAATTTTTGAAATTCTAACTGCGTTAAATCACTTAAACAATTTTCCATGAACAGAAAAATACTCAAAATAGTTTCAAATTACTATTTGGAAATCCTTTCATAATGTTAATATTTTTGTGCACCTAAGATAATGAATTTTATTCCAAATTTAGTGTATAAGTCATCAGTCATCCCTTATTTTTCCACCCTTAAACGAGCATCATTGTCAGTACAGATTGGAGTGCAAAATATACCTTTTTATAGTCATTTATTTTATACTGACTGACCATATTTTATGACTCAATATAATACCAAACAATTCGTATTTTCACACTGCCATAAAATAAAATTTATACCTACATTTTAAAGCATAGCCAAAGGCTAGTTTCATCTACTAACTCTTCTTCTGGGAATAGATATTTGATGTATAATGGATTGCCTATACAACGCAGTAAAGTAAAATTTATGTACTATACTTCCAGGAAAAACGTTTAGTTTCAAGAAATTGCGTTTCACGACAAATTATCATTGAACGATATAAATAATATTTTATAAAATATAATTGAATAGAATATCTTCGAAAATACCATAAAATCTTACAAAATTTAACGTCTTTTTAGAAATATTAAAATTCATTTATTAAACAAAATGAACCTGAAAAATTCGTTAATGGTTTTAAATGTTGAGAACTTATTAAGAAAAGAATATTTATATATAATAATTAAAATAAATTTTTTAATAAAATTCGATTAGAACGACTAAATTTGGTTGTATCTTGGCTAGTTGAATCGATTTGTGTGGTCCAGGCAATGACGTGGTAAATAATCTATAACACTAAACTAGATAAATGTTAACGTGTTAACTACAAGGACCCTCAAACAAGGTAACATCTTCAAAAGAATATTTAGTCATAACATCATCAACCGCTATCCCAAAAGGACTTTCTCAAGATATCTTTCTCAATTCGAAACAATTTATATCCATTGTCTTGACTCTTTTTTTTCATATTTGAACAGGTCATTTCCAATTTATAAGTGTCAGTAAATACTCGAAACAAACTTAAAAATTTATCTAATTATTAAATTACTGTGAAATTTTTTAACAAGCCTCCATTACGTGAGGGAGGGGCTGGAATTTTTGTTCCATAGAAGATTGACGACAGTATAGCCATACGTATTTAATCATATTATTTTAACACCTATTTTAAGGAATGGGAATGTTTTTTCAACCGAAATACTTCAACGACCAATTTGTATGAGTGATTGAATCGAACGATAACTGTATTAGTTTTAGTGTTTTCTCTGTCAACGAATTGTTGTCTTTGTAAACGGTTCTTATTTCCATCATGGACAGGACACTTCTTAAGTGGTCAAGTGGTTACTGGCTACTAAGTAAATAAATAAATAGATATGTCCTCAAAGTGAATCTTATATAAGGGCCACAACTCGTTTTACACATACCTCACCAGTCGTTAGATTTCAATCAAAAATTTTAGTGTTTCGAAATTAAGCTTTTGTGTACACGAATTTTATTTGATTTAAAGTTGTTACCTTAATTAATGACATTTAATTTTCCATGCGGAACCTCACATACCGTTCGAGAAAATAACAACTCGTTCGCCGTATTTGTATTTGATAAATAACACAAACAATAACAAACCGAGAATGTTTACAAAGCATTTCAACATTAACATAATGAAGTGGATGATATGTGCATTCTATGCTGTCACGAAGTCTTTTAAGCGTTGAGTAATCCTCTAACATTAACGTAAAGAAGAAAACGAAATTACATGCATAGATACACATGAAATACTTGTGTTAAATGAAAGTTTTTTTTTTTTACATTTGACGAAAAAAGTAAAAAGATTGATTTTATTCAAATTTATTTGTCTTAATACAATAAATAAAAAATACTGCAATTAAAAAAATATTTGTAATCTTCATTTTGCTTCATTCTGCAACATAAAAACATCACGTAACATGAGATCACGCAGTGACCATAAAGCAGCTGTTATTGAGGGATGATTAGAAGCTCCGTTTTCCAGCCAATTTTTTGGCAAACGTGCCGGGTCTGGTACTGTCGTATTCTCGGGAGTAGCCGTTAATGTTTTCTCCCACGGACACATAAACTTATTATTTACATTTAATCCTTCGATATATCTACAAAAAAAAAAATAATAAAAATAAAAAAAAAATCCATTAAAAAAAAAATAACAAAATTAAACTTACTTTATATAGGCCTCTGAATGCATTACTCTCGTTGGCGTTGGAGGAATCGAAATAAAAAGTGGCTCCGCCGATTTTTGGGCCACACCAGCTGAGAACATTAAATCATTTTAAATTAATCAAGAAATCCGATTTTTTGTAACCCAATGGATTATTTTATTAGTAATACCTTGAACAGTTGTAATGGGAGTTGGGGATGAGCCCCGTAAGTGATTCGCGGTGAAAACCGGGGCTGTACTAACCACTGCAATGTTAGTATCGAATATGTTAGCGATGAAATGTAACAACGAACATTAAAATTTTAAAAATGAAAAAAATTATCGTAAAAATAATAATAGAAAATTTGTAAAATTTTCAAAGTTAAAGGACAGAAAGATATTTGTCAAATTATTAGAGAAATTTTCTTGAAAATGTACTTATTCGCAAATCAGTCAGTACCAGGTAAGTCTAGTTTCATTATCATTTTACTACCTTTATGTCCTTTTAAAGTAAATTTGGCCAACCTTCAGTAACGCGTCCAGTAAACAATACTTTTAAAACTCGTTTCTAAAACTAAATTCTTTTGCACATCCTCCACGTTTACTTTCCAAATTTAACTAACAAAAGTTATATGACAGCGTTCAAAATATTGACCATATTTCTTCTTAAGTTTATTATTAAACAATAAAAATTAACAAAATGAATTAGTCACAACATTCACTTCTGTCATTTTTCATCAAAGCAAGACAACAATGTTGTTTTACTTACTCGAAGTACTTGGCGTTACACTCACAACCTTTGTTGCAGCCAACGCAGCCGCTGCATTTTTCTTTGACGGAACATAATTTCTGAAAAGATAAATTATAAACAAAAAAACAGAATTTTATTATTGGATAAATAATTTACTTGCTCCGTTCAACCACACATCGTCCATTTCCCTTGTTGATATGAACTTCTCGAACGTGACGCGCCAAACGAATGAGTTGAGGAAAAGACGGTGCACATTTCTTGATACGAATGCATCCGCGCCAATGGCATTGGTATTCTGGTTCTTTAACGCCCGCGAAGTGCTGTTGAACGCATCCGGAACCATCATGTAGGCAATGATCGAGCAGATCGTTTACGTCCTCAAATTGATAATCGCAATCGCCCCATAAACACTCAAAGACAAAATCTCCGGCTGGATTTCCTGCATTTTCCTCGTTGCATCGTGCAGCCTTTTCCTCCCACGACTGTTTCTCACCGGCCGGCAACGAACGCCACTCGTTACCCACAATTCGACTAATTTCTCCAAACGTCGACTCCGGATTGTTCTGTGCCACCGTCTTACGAACTTCACTCGAATATAAAATGTATCCGGTTACAATCTTTTTCCCACTTTTCTACAATCCAATGAAAACAATGTGTTTATTTTTTTTTTCTTTTTGTACTTTTGATTTCAAATTACAGCTTTTTTTGACGAAACTGGTGTTACGGTCGTAGGTACAGTCGAAACCGGAGTAGGAATTGGAATGTCTCCCGAACCTACAGATGGAGGTCCTCCATCTAGCGAATCTTCCATCAACATATCCATTTCAGCATTCAATTTCGGCAACAAAGGTGAAGCCTCCTAAATTAGAAACAAAATAAATTATCGACTCCTTTCAATTGTTGGCATCATCTTGCATTTTCATCTTGCAAAAACAAAATCTAAATATTTTGGTTATTTCCAGTAAAAAAGGTTTTATCAAGCAAGTGTTTTTATTCTTGGACGGCGCCAGAAAACAGAAAAGTCAAGGAAAATTTAGTATTGATGATTACTACTTACCACGTCCAGTAAACGAGCTGGTTGAACTTTAACTTCAGGAACGGATGAGACAGGTTCAGAAGGTATCTGTCGTCATGCAAAATAAACACACGTCATGCTTAAAAATTAGTTTTCCATATTACGTTTTCGTTCAACAAAAAACAAAAAAAAACTACCTTAACTTTCTGTGGATTAATCAAACGTCGGAAGAAATAAACTTCGTCTTCAGTCACCGACTGACTATGTGAATATCGCTTGAGACCATTCGCTGGTAATTTGGTTATTGTACGTTTCACTTCATCATACGTGGATTCACACACGAAAACGTCCGTTTCGGGAATTTCAGTTAAACGACCTAAAATTCCAACGGAAATAAAAGGTGAAAAAAGTGGGAAAATAAAGATTAAAAAGTTCAAGTTAAATAAGCCGATGTTTTCTATTTTCTTCAAATTACGTTAATATAGAATGTTTTCAATCTGTTGTTGATTAAATATATGTATATTTTTTTGATTATATAAAATATCCAATCACATAGTTCATCAAGTATTCTCTTGATTAATTTATTACAACTCTGCTGAACAACAATATTTAATCCATCACAATGAACAGCTGAATTAGCGACAAATAACTCGCCAAATATTAAACTTACTTGAAATGTAATCAGTGTATTCCAAAACCGAACATTTTCCTACAATTCCAACAATTGGATTCGTATCTTCCACCGTCGACATAAAAACCTCTTGTTTATAAAACATCTTCAGAGGCAAGTGTGGAATTTCCGAAGGAATAACCAACCAAGGTCCCCGAAAATAACTTTTTCCACTGAAAGATACAAGCTATTATTTTTATTGTTCGAATGTATTTATATTTGAATATACTCTTTAGTTTCCCAAATTGTATCAATTTGTGCAATCATTTGACGTCCTCCATCAGTTACGACATAAACGAAATCCCCGCTTTTAACAACACCACTACACATGGTATTATATTGCTCGTAGTAGACGTTTCCCTCTTCCATATTTTCATTAACAGCCGTGAAAGCAATAACATTAGGTTTGTCCTTTTCGACCAAGTGCTCTTGTTCGGCCAATTCGGCTAGTTCATCTTTGTGCTTTTCGACTCGTTCTCGGAACACGGACATAACCCGTCGCGGTTCCAATGGAACGCTGCGATCCACCAGCTTAACAACACCCTCGGGCACCGGCCACACTTTGATTTTCTTGAAAGCTCGAGCTCGAGTTGAGTAACGAGATTCACACACGTACACATCCTTATCCGCGTAACCTTCCGGTCGCATTTTTATGTAATCTTTAATATTTAACACACAACAACGATCTTTCACTTCGTTTAACGGAACGGCTACGTGGGCGTCGGATTTGAAAACTTCCTTTTCGAGAAACTTTCTCGTTGTTACATGATACGTTTCACTGGGACGCAAAAAATAATTTCCGTACAACATTTGCTGCCCTTCCGTGTTGGTCCATAGACGTTCAATAACGATAATACTAGGATCGATTCCTTTTTCTTTCGAATCGATATAAACAAACTCGCCAACTCGAAAAGTGCGCTGATTACATGTCATTGAATCGCCGATATTCTCCTTTGGACTTGTACTATCTGAGCCTCGACTTTCATTTTCCTCCTCGGGAACTTCTTGATTGATTTTTTGTTGTTTTGCAGTTTCAATCGCCGAAGTTAAGTCCATTAACGTGTAACCAAGAGCTGGTGAATGTAGTAAGTCTCCATTACGACAAAGTTCGTCCCTTTGGCGAATAAAAAACGATTGCAGTTCAATTGAATCCTCAAAAACTTGCGAATCAGTGCGTGATAAACGACGAGCTCGTTCCAAACAAGAAAACATATCTTCCTGAAAAACATCAAGGCGACGATAAACTCCTCGATCTAACCGGCGTTTAATTAAATCCAATGACAAAGCTCGAATTCTAAAAAAAGAAAAAGATTTCTATTAATCCGAAACAATTATTACTGTATCACATTATACTTTTTTCCGTCAATCTCATCGTGTTCAACGAGTTCCGCCATCGAGTCCGAATAGCATCGTCCTTCTTCATCCTGATGATTGTACACAGATGTAAACAAACTGGCCAATAAATCTTGAACAGCACCTTGCACATCCGGAACCGTATCCTCACCTTCACTATCGCGAATTTGTTGTTTGGTTTGCAAACAAACACGTTGCAAAATCAATGCATCTTTATAAATTTGCGAATCCGGTTCATTATATTTACACGCATTATCAAACATCAAAATAAAATCAGACACTAATTCGTCAAGAGTTTCGTAAATATTCGAACGCAGTTTCGCTGAAATTTTCTCCATATCAATCGGCTGTTTGATTACCTCATAATAATCAGGATAGTCCTAAACAAATCAGAACAGAAAAATAAAATATCATACGGACCATGCACGCAAAAGCCAAGAAAAAGAAAACTTTAGATGTAAAGCATGAAAAATGAAATACAAATTAAAAAAACATGAAGTTTAAAACCAAAATAAACTGGGTTTTGTTTGATGAAAATTGGAAAGAACATAAAATATTGATGAATAACCACAGCCGTACCTTACTTTTCCGACAACTAGCATAAGTAGGCTGGAACAAAAACTTCATGTCCTTTTATGCATTACATTGTTGAGATTCACAAAAAAATGATCAATTCAATACACGCGGAAAAAAATGATTGAATCACGTAAAATTTTGCATAAAAAGAATTGAGGTATCATTTTTCTGTATCATTTAATATTTCAGCACACGAGGCTTAACACAAAACTATGTTAAGTCTCGCTACTTAAACCCTTACCAAACATTTAAATCAATTTCAAAATTAATTGTTCAATTTAATACTTACACTTTTCGAAGGCAATTTCATAAAAATCAAAGCAAGTTGCCTGTCGGATTTTGGTTCTCGATAATCTCGAATGGCATCGTACAACGTACGTAACTTTTGCTCCAGAGGAGTCAAAATCTTTCGAGGTTTAACTCTACAAAAGACACAATAAAGTCAATTGTTGATAAAAAAACATGTAACAAAGAAAATAAATACCGAGTTATATTGCGTTTTTCGGGTGGCGGATTTAATTCTTTCACCTTATCCATCAAAACTTTCTCCAACAAAATCGAGTCGTTATACACCATCGAGTTTTCCTCATTATACTGTCGACAATTTGAAAACATTAACTTGAAATCGTTAATCAATTCCTCCTCGCTGGTATATTTTTCGTTTTTAATTTTGTTTTCGATTGTAATCACGTCGATAGGTTCTGCAATTACTTGATAGTAGTCAAAGTAGAGTTTCTTGGATGGCTTTTCCATGAAAAGGAGCAGAGGTTGACGACCATCTTCACACTATAATGCAACCTTTCTTTTATTAAATCATGCATTTTTGGAAGAAAAAAAAAACTTAAACTTTACCGCGTAATCAATTAAAGTTCTAATTAAAATGTGTAACTTTCGCTTTAATGGGAAATTGTCTTTGTATCGGCCTTTAGACGCGGAGTTGGGAGTTGATTGCCGTTTGGTAACCTTTTTTTTAACGCCACGAGAATCCTCTGACTCGGCATCACTATCGGAATATTGATCGATTTCTAGTAGTTCCTGAACTTTGAGTTGCATTAACTTTTGCAATTTTACAGTGTCCTAAAAATGAAAATGAAATAGTTATAGCATTAATAATAATAAGTAGAGAATTCATGTCATTAAAAGTATCGTCATTGGAATGTTGTTTACTGATTTTTTCAAATCTGCAATGACGAAAAGCTTTTGATGTCATGACTTTGGATTGTAATACGATTACCTTGTACAATTTCGAGGTGTGTACATTGTACTTTTTTGCATTTTCAAACATAATATTCATATCTCCCGCGACTTCGCTAATCGTTCCGTAGTCACCTTTGGTTAGTTTCATTTTGATTTGTGACAAGGAAACGGGATTTTTAATTTCTTTATAATAATCAGGATAGTAACGTTTGGATGGTAACTTCCAAAATGGTTCGCTCAGGAGATGACCCTGATTGTTGGTTTCTTTGCGAACAGTGGCAAATAACTGCCACTGCGGATTGTCCAGATCGCCAATTTCGGTGTCTTCATCCATCACCTCTTCCACTTCCGTTTCAGACTCTTCGTCTTTCAAAGCTGCCGTCACCGCCGACAAACTTTGCACTCCTCGCAAACGCTTGTTTCGAATACGTTCGCTGCTTTTTCCGGCTAAAAATTTTCCGTGTTCAATCTCAATTTTTTTACTAGAAATAGTCTTTTTTAACGCTTTCGCATCCTTATAGATTTGTGATCCTGGCTCATTGAACAAACACGCATTTTTCGTCATCAACAGCAAGTCTTTTTCCATTTCCGCTAAACAACTGTACTCATTATTTTGAATTTTCGTAGCAATTATTTTCAAATCTATTGGATTTTCGATGACCTCATAGTATTCCGGATATTTTTTCTTGGATGGCAGTAGTTGGAAGGCGGTGTGGAGTGAACGATTTTCGACATCAGTGGCCAACATAACAGCAGTGAACAGGTCTTCGAAAAGATTGATGTCGTCATCTGGATTTGTTGAACTTTCGGATATGTCTTCTGGAATATCAATATCGGATTTTTTGCCATCGCCCGCAGCAGCTTTACGAGCTAGCTTCCCAACTTTGAGAATAAGTTTACCTTTGCCTTCAGCCTCCTCTTCCAACAGTCGAGTTTTCGTCGTCAGAAATAGATCCCAAAGGTCACACGCGTCTTTGTATTCCTGCGAGTTTTTCTTATAGAATGCCTTGGCGTTTTTCACCATCAGTTCTACGTCCGTTGTCATGTCCTCTGGATCTTCATACTCATCTGTCTTTAGCTTTTGCTGTACTTTAAGCAAATCGATCGGATTGGACACCACATCGTAGTAGCCCGGCTCCTGGCGACGCTTTGGGGCACGAATAAACGCATCGCATAGCAACGCCCCATCCTCTTTTTTAAAATTTCTGATCGTATCGTAAAGTTGTTGACACACTTCACTCTTAATTAATAAATTTCATTAATTTTACCTGAAATTTCATAATATTTTGCGCTAACTTACCGGATCGGCTTTTTTGCGTTTACGAACCGTTGGTCCAGAATTGGTCGACGTATCTGGATCCTCCAGAGTCTCCTCGTCAGTTCGACTGGCAATAGAACTTGTGCGACGTCGTTTACTCATATTTTCAAATACTTTTGTAAAAAGTTTTCACTTAAAAAGTTGTTTCAAACAAAATGACCAATGCTAGGTTAGGAAACGTCTCTAAGCGTCACACTTGCATCAATAACAATCGTAACAATGAAAAACTAAACATAAATAATACACTCAAATAGTTTCACGTTCTTACGCAATAACTTTTAAGGAATTATTGGTATTTTCTCTACATTTTTCAACGATTTCAAAATTACTAACGATACTAAACAATTTCTCGTTCATAGAAAAAGCATTTGCTTGTTTTGATCTTTTATCTCTTTTTGAATATGTGTATATGCAATCTATTGTTCTTTCTTTTACTCAAACGTAAGCGACCTAATGGCGTACCCAGGCAAGGTTTATAAAATACACAGGTGGCCTCATGCGCTACGTGACGTCTCCAGAAGAAATTCGTATATATCTTAAGACTGATTCAAATTTCAAAATTCTTCGTATGACGTCATTTTTTTTTTCTAATGGAGCAACCTGTGTAATTTATAAATCTTGAGGCTATCTCACGGGATGTCGACTCAATGCTATGTTAATTTTTTTCTGTAATATCTTTTAAAATATGTTCGAATAAATCTTTTAATTCCATGGCTTAAAGTTAAATAAAATATTAAAAGGAATGTCCACGATATTTGATAGCGGTCGGTTGTGGAGTTCACATGCGCGCGTAATTCGGAAATTGATTGAAAGAATTAACGTTTCCGTTTTTTTACGTGCTTGTGAATAAACCTTCATGTAATGTTATTTCGAACTACGAATGTGCGCATGCTACAAATACAATCGCGGAATATTTGAAATTTCGAATGAAATAAGTTTGCGACATTTGCGGGCTACCGTATATCTACGGTTGATAGTTTTGCAATCAAAAAATATTTAATGTGTAATTTTGCGTTTTTCTATAACCTGGACATTATGTCGACGTTAAAAGCTCGCGGATAGTTTAGCCGTCTATCGATTTAGTGGGAGGTCGGCGACCAGTAGCCAAAGGTTTTGGTTATTTTGGAATTTCTATGGATTTAACTGAAGAGGGAATGAAAAAAATATAACAACTTTATTAGCACATTCAGTATATGCAATTTCTGTACATTTGTAAATATCTTGTCCCTCTTGCCATCAAGCATCGATATTCGAAATTTCAAAATTTAAGATTTTATAGAAAATTCAGAAAATGATTATGGAAAAATAAGATAATCAACGAGGATAATTATATATAAGCATCCTATATTAGCATTATTATATTTAAGCATCCGAGAAGAAAATTTAAATTTTAAATTGCTTCAGTAACTTTTTTTTTCTATATGCGCATGTATGGCAATTGTGTCAATTTCGGGCCTCGTTCAATTGTTTCAGATAGCGTCATTGTTATAGTGAAATATAAAGTTTTAAAAGTTTTGTGTTTTTAGTAAAAAAGTGTTAAAATTGTTGCAGAAATCATTTTAAAATCATAACCGAAATGTTTTTAATCAAATTTAAATGCCACTAAGTACAATTTATTTGACTGTTGTACTAGTGGAAACTGTTCAAATCTGATGGCGTCTAATTTGTGGACACAACTTTTTTCGGCTTTTATGCGAGTTTAGTTGGGATAAATTTTAATTAAATGACTTAAAAAGTTTGTATTGGATTAGTTTAATCGCTTTGCGATGGATTTGCGCCAAAATCGGGAGGCAATTTGATGAAAAAATGGTTTGGAAACAACTTGTCCGCAAGATGGGTGCAACTCTTGGTTTTTAGGATTTTTTTGTAATTAATTGGCCGAAAAGTATGCCTTAAAAACTCTTTACTCACTGAATTCAATCATTCCTCTATAGTTTGATGTAAAATTTTTGTTGAAATTGGTAATTTTTTTGATGAAAAACGTATCAGGAAAAAAGTTTCCAAAAACGTATCATCGCTTTACCAAGTTAATGATTTTTTTAAAAGTAATTAGTGAAAAAATTGCCGTAAAAAGATTTTACTGATTTAATTTGGTTATCCTTCTATAAAATGGTAGTTTTATTTAAGTGAAATATTATAATTTAAATGACAAAAAAACATTGAAGAAAATACACGTTGAAAATATGCATACACCTGTTGTGTTTTAAGATTTTTTTCTAAATAATTAACGCAAAATTTTACTTTTTAAAGTTATTATCTCTTAAATTGAATCATTTTTCTATAGTTTGATAGAGGTTTTTTAAAAAAATTGCCATTTTTTTCGATGCTACAAGTATCTGAAAATGATTTGCCTCAATCGTATCGTCAATTGGTTAAATAAATGATTTTTTGTAAAGTAATTACCAAATAAAACACCATAAAAAACTGTTAGTTGTTTAGTTTGATTGTTATTTTATAGATTGTTAAAAAAATTTATTGATATTAACAAAAAAATTGTATGAATAGTAACTTGGAATTTTTTTTTTTTTTAAATATGTAAGACTTTGTAGTTAAATCATTTTTTTTCAATCAATTAGATAAAAAATAGCTGTGAAAAGTTTTGTTACATTAGTTTGGACATTTGTCTACATGTTTTTGATTTTACTTCAAAAAAAATACATAAATTTCGTACTCAAGAAGCGTCCAACAAAATCAATTTCTACGCAAAATTTTTCTAGGGCTTTGGCGGGGGGCTTGGTATTAAAAATCGTGTCGTGGAGTTAGAAAATTCACAATTAAGAAGTGGGGTAGTCTTGGTTTTTAGCAGGACTTACGCAAGTCGACAAGGAAAGAAATACCTATATACGTAATGTTGTTTATATGTTTGGCTAAAATTAATCCGGAAATTTGGTACACAATTATCCTTAAATAAGAGAACCGTAGCAGCTAGCCATCAAATGAATTCGTGTAACACTCTCTCCTTTGTTTAGCTCATTATTCATTACAACGGAATAAAATTTGAAGCTTCCTGCACGCCTTTATGTATGAAAGGAATAGGATTGTTACTTTAAATATAATGAAATAAATAAAAAAACATAACTACTGTATCTAACCATTTTCCTTATTTTTTTTACAACTAACAAAATATAAACTGCATAAAAAGTATTTCAATTATTACTCAATAAGTCTTTGATTTCTTTGTCCGTATTTTTATGTCTACAAAGAGTAGCTTCGTTGCTCTTACGCAACCAATATAACCCATTGCTTTTATCATACTTCCCCAAATAACACTTTGCGATATATAATCTGAAAAAAAAATTATTAACATCAATTTCTATCAAGTTAATTCATATTACTACTCACCTATTTTCTTTTTCCCCTTCAGAAGCTAATTCCTCTGCCCTCAAAAGACTTTTTAAAGCATCGTCGTAGCTAAAACTAGGAAATTCAGGAAACATTAACGAAGCTGCTTTTTTTTCGAACCAACTCAATGATGCTATCTATAAAACGAAACCAATGTAAAATTTTTAATTGTATTATGTGGGCAATTCTCATTAAATATCGAAATTCCTGCGAAGAGATTGTATGACTTCTGGTGACTAATGGTGGTAGTTATAACTTTTGAACCATACAAATATCTCTATAGAATAATAAATAAAAAGGACCATGAAAATCAATCGCTCACTATGTCCCAAACTTGAGATTAACACATTTTGCAGAGATACAAGTAGTTCATGTTGACGGTGCAGGACAACAAATAACACTTTACAGAGGAGTATTATATTTACGTAACAATAACACTGTTAGGGCCCAAACTTTTTGCTGTCTATCAAACTAACAGATACGATTCAATGACGGTATGACCTATAAAAACCATTCCCTCACTTTCAAAATTAGAAAGCATCCTTATAATTCGTCTAAAATAAGTTTGTTCTGGGGACCACTATAATGGCACAATCTAGTTACAATACTACAATATTGACATGAATTTTTCTACCTAATTTCGGAATTTGATGAGAATCACCCATGTACACTTTTTATCTATACCTCAAATTGATAAGCACCAAGTAAATGCAGTAGTAAACCGTCGTTAGGATTGTACTCTAAGGCTACGTCTAAATGCGTTTTAAATAAATGGCTGTCGCCCACTTTATCTTTAATGGTAGTTTGTAATAAGGCGCGACTTCCGTATAAAATAGCAAACCATTTATGTACGTGAATATCTTTCTTGATTTCGAGACCTTGTTTGCAAAAGTCTATGCCTTGGTCGACAAGCTTTCGTTTTTCGTCGACATCTTCGGTGGTATCAGACAATTTTTGACATATTTGAGCTAACCGCCAAAAAATATTTGCATTTTTTGAATGACACGTTGATAATGCTTTTAGTTTATGGAGAATTTCTTGTAAATCAATGGTTTCATTCTCCAATAGTTGCTCAATTGTGTTTAGATCCTAGAAATAAAACATTGGTTTTTATCATATACCTCCATCAAAACGATTTGTTTAGCAAAGTCCAATTAGCATTACAAGGTAAATATTGTTCATGCAAACCTGAGTAAGTAGGACGTTGGATTCACTATCCTCTTCAGCCAATTCATAATCACTTTCATTATCAAAACTAAAATATGAGTCACTGTCGTGTACGGTACAAAAGAATTCGGAATCAACACTTGAAATCACAGATTTTGCTTTTTTTCGACGATTTGTCCCATTTGTCCTATAACGTGGCAAATTTATTTAAATTGTATTTTTTTATTGTGGCTTCTAAATATATCACCTTTGCAGCTCTGGAATGTGTTCAGAAGTATCGCGCTTTGAACGACGTTGCATCCTATGGAGAAATAAAGTTTGAAATATGAAATATATAAGTTTAACATGAAAAAACATAAAACTGAAATAGTTACAATTTTTTCTTTTTCTCTTCTACTAAGTATTCGGCGATTAAAAAAGATGCAATTGCCACAACTCCCACGACTCCGGTAAACACGAAGCTCCATAAATTATTCGGCATTGGGACAGGGAAAAAAAATTGTAAGGCGAGAAAAATTGCAAATTTTTATAAATGGCTGAACTACATAACCGACTTTATACGTGTTAAGGCGTTTTTTTTTCTCTTAATATAAGATTTCACCAATCAATTATACCAAAGTTCAATGTTTTAACATTTAAACCCATCGTTGAGAATCAATCTAAGTGCATCTAAATGTTTTTTTTGTAAATTGATTTAATAAATTATTTATTTGATATTTTAAGATAAACTTTATACAAACTCCATCGTTAAAAACAGACCTAGTGCGCACGTCCGCTATCATTTGACGTTTGACAACTTTTTATATCGAGAGCCTATCAAATCAAGTTATAGGTTTTCTTAGATATCTTGATTTTCTCATTTAATTCAAATTTAAAAACTTTTTAAAATGTGGTATGAAATTTTGCCAAGTTTTGGCATTATTACGGCCGCGTTATGTGTACCCGGCATTGGAATGTACTATATTAATAAATTGGGATATGGAAATCCATTTCGACGTGATTTAACAGAACGGTGGAATCGAATGATGTACCAACGAGACGATCGACTAACTGGTTTCGCATACACGCAGAATGGATTAGAAGCTATTCCTGATAAAGATTAAAAACAATTAACTAATGTAGTATATCTTAAATTATAATTTATATCAGTTTTATGTGAAATACAACGTTATTCCTATATATTAAGTGTTATGTAATTTATTCCTAAGGAAATCAAATCATCACAACAAAAAAGTTTATTTATACGATTCATACTGAGCGCAATGTAATTATATACTCCAAAAGTAGATAAAATCCAGTCTTACGATGAAATAAATACGGAATATTTATTTATTTCCTAATGTGAAAATTACTTTGTCGGAAGCGCATTCTGCTCATTGTTAATGTGTAAATTACGCACGCGTAGTAGGGGCAAGACAGGATCAAAATGGCGATTTTTATAATAACAAAAAAATAAAAGTAGTGAAGATTGCTGAGAAATACAATGTAAAGATTGGGCAAATATTTATAAAAAAATGTCGGATTATGTGGCAAATTTAGCCGAGCAATATTTTAGCTCGTTGAATCCCATCGCGGCTCGCATTCATGCCGACATTAACGAAACGAAAAATGCATACGAAAAGTTATGGGACCAATTGAGTCCTAGTCAACAATCGCAGATCATAGACGAGTCGATAATCAACCCCGAAATTGCACTTAAATATGGCCTAACCGAGACCCAAGTCGGTAAGAGTTACGCGCAAAAAATAATCCACGACGACAGTGTGATGTATCGCGACGAGTTCTCCGCTCCGTTTAGCTACAAAACTCCATCGCAAATTGATCTTCGTATCTTCTCTGACCAACCAATCTTGCCGGGCAGTCCTATGTTGAAGTCACAGAATAATTCCACACCAAATCAAAAACGAAACGAAATTTGTATCAATGATATTTGTGTGATTACCAACGATGCCTCCACAAACGGTACCACCTACCATTGTCTTTTGAATTCATTTTGAAAACTGTTCTCATCAAAGACACTTTTTAGGTGAAATAATAACAACGTTATCATCCAATCAGGAAAGCCTCGATGATTTTCTCAATGAAACGCCATCGGAAAATGGCCAAGACGAAATCACATGTTTGCTCTCTAGCGATGGAGTTAAAAAGACTGGCTACGATTTCCTGGACAATTGGTGATCAACCTTTTCGTTTTTTATACTTCAATTGAAATTTAAAACGAATACACAACGTCAATGCATCTGTTTGTATTAATCGTACATCTAACTCAATTAAACTTTTTATATATACATATAATCCTAATCTTTTAACTATACACCTTTTTACTAATCTAGTATGACATCCATGAGAAAAACAGAGCTTGGAAGCTCACACTTGTACGCTTTGTATTTTATACTTTTGTACGACATATTTATGTTACAGAAGAAACGAATAAATCGGTTTTATTTCACCTTGAAGTTAAGTTATTGACAAATCGTTTTGTTTTAGTGCAACCTGTTTTCTTTGAATTAAATGTTACACATGAAAACGATGCAAGTTTATGGTAGTATTCGAAGAATTTTAATGATCTAATCATCATACACGTGAGGGGTTCGATAAAAATTGACTGCAAAAGATCATTAGATCTGCCAAAAAGAATGCGCCCCGTGCGATTGACGAATCGGAAATGCATGCAAATTGTTGAGGAACATCCAAAAGCGAGATATTTTTTCGTTTCGAAATCCATTGATAACTTTGAAAGTTTGTGACCTATCGATTTTGGGGCAAGAAAATATGACTCGTTTAATTTGCACACGTATATGCTTCACCTGTCTATATATTTTCGATAATGAGATGATCTAGATTTTTATTTTTAAATCGTTGTGTATTGACGACGAATTTTACGATTCTGGATAATTGTATGAAAAAAAAAACTATGGGCGTTCGACTGACCCCGTTTTTATAGTTGAAAAAATTGGGTGAATGTCAATACAGTTTGAGCGTAATGAGGCTTTGTGATAGACAACTTCTATTAAAATAAGAATTTGTTTTATTTTTATTTGTTAATCTCAAGTCGTACTTTAGATTTATTTTTTTAGATTTGACTCGAAAATTGAAGCATAAAACATGAATGGGTAGCAATATATAAATATCACAGTGTTTGTTAAAGCCATTTACGATGTAGATTATATTTATGAAACAGGCAGATTGTAATAGATCATTGAATTTATATTTAGATTTTTTTTCTTTGCAAAAATTAAATATTTATTTCATGTAGAAGAATGTTAAATCAAGTTTTGTTGATAGACCAAACACTCTGGCTGTATGACTTTGGATAAAGGTTGTGAAATGCATTTGAATTTCATGTCTGAAAACTATATAGGTTTATGGTGCGATTATCGCAGACGTACAGACTAAAGGCCGAGAGATTTTCGGCAAATGTTGGCTATGGCGTGTTCACGTCTTGGTGTGTACGACTGATGCAGATTTGGGTGACGTTTTGGCGTCGTTTGGGGCCAGTTTTATTTTTGGCACTTGGCCCAACAAGACCGAAAAGTTGCGGTGAATTATACGCGCAGAACGATGAAAAGAAAGCACAGCTAAGCTAATCTAGTGGGAGGTAAAAACACACCTTGAATCCACAACGTTCACTCTATTTTTTTATTTGAAATTCTTTCAACAAATGTTGAATAAGAGAAAATTTTAACTATTCCGCTTCGAGTATAACTTTAGTTCTCTACTGTTAATTACTTTGCAATATGTTTTCGTTGTTACAACATTTAAAAATTGTTATATGTTGGACATAAAATTAGTGCTTCCTTTGTGTTTTATTTATATCAAATGAATATGCTGGAAATATTAAGTTTTCGCCGTTCATACCGCCACCCTGACCGGCTAGTTGATTTTATAATGTGTTGAATGCAAAATTGCATGTATAAGTAAGAAATAAAGTTATTCTGTCAAAATTATTTTCACAGAATAAAATATAAATTTATGTTTATTAATTAATCAATTAGTGATATGAAATTGTGAAGTCTGATTTTTTACCTTTGTAGAAAATGAAATGGTAAGTTTAAACTTTTTCTTCAAAAATGCTGTCTAGCTACAGATGTTTTGCTTTTTCGCTTACAGCTTTTTATTTTGTAAATTTAGAGTTTTATTTGTCTTTAATGTCAAAATTATAAGAGTTGCTTAACTAAAGCTTAATTTCTTCATGAATTTGTAGACTTGTTTAGTATATTAATGCATATACTCAATCTTAATATTGATAAAGTTCATCGTTTGAGGTTGAAAATTTAAATTAATACTTTTGTAAACAATTTTAAATTATTAATTTTATGTCTTACTTAAAAATATTCGGTTGATTTTTAAAAATTTCAACAGCTTCTTGAAAACGTACGAGAGGTAAATGTTTACATCCGGTAATCCTTCGGTATATCTTCTTTGTGTAAATGAATGCGTTCGTCGTGGCTTTTTCAAAGACATCCGTGATATACTTCTCAGTTTCAATTACTGGTTACTTATTGGTTTTCTTCAGTTTTCTAATTTTCAATGAAAATCCTAGTACCACGGAAGCGACCAAATTAGGTGTCCTTATAAATATAGGCAACCATATAGACATACAGGACAAAATTGTTGTGATTGCCTACCCACAAACATTTTTATTTTTAACCAATTATAGTTTAGAAAAAATTGAAATTAAAACTTTAATATCAAAAGATAGTTTGATTTCTGTTTTTTATAAGGTTCATATAATGTTTATGTAAACAATATACTAAATTTTATGAAAAATTCCTCTCAGTTTTATTGGCACTATTTAAGTTTTTGTAGTATACCGCAAATATTTCCAGAATGTTAAACATGTTTCACAAATATAGTCCAGTGGTGAATTGTAGGTGAGGAAATTTTCTAAATAAAGCCACTCTACCAATAACAATCATTGTTGAGGTTGATTTTTACAATTTTCAAGTCAAGTTAAAGAGGTATTGGTAATTGTTGCAAAAAGAATAATTAATTGGGATTTTAAGTGTTCTTACATTGGAGTTCGAGGCAAAATAATAATAAGGTGACGTTTTTTCAAACTATACAAAGTCTTAAATGTATTGCAGCTAAATTGGCTAAATTTTTACAGCACTGTCTTGACGATAATTGAAAGAAATCAGGTCTAATCATGACACTTTGAATATTGCATTACAATCGTAGAGCATATGGGCATCAACGAAACTTGTACACAATATTTGAACAATTGAAATTTATACTAAAGTTAGTAACACTTCCTTATTTATTTTTAGATAAAAATTTTACTTTTTGGCATACATGACGTATGTTGGAATCAAGACAATGCCACATATTGGATTGTTGAAATTTTTCACTGGCTTTGTTTTAAAAATATTTAAAAAAATGTAAAAAATATGGATCGATGCGACTAAGACTCTTTCTGACCAAGAACTTGTGATCAGCTAGGAAGCCAAAAAGTATTTTTAACCCTCGTTTTGTCTACATATTATCCTACATAAACTACACTTCAATTTTTGTTATATTAGCCTTTGTTTATATTTTATTTCATATTTTATTTTATAAATTCAAAGACTATCTATCCTGATAATTTCGTACACATCTATCCACTATCAGGCGTATACTTTCATTCATGAAAAATAAAATTTCATCTCCCAAAGGTGCTCAACTGGTATTTTCTATGCAAAAAAAAACTTTTTCAAAAATAATAATCGCAATTCATTGGATTATATCAAATTTTTTCGCCCCACAATTAATCGCAAATTCGGATAATTTTTTTTCAAATATATTAAAGTAGGACTGACAATTTGAGTCTTTTGTCATTTACTTGTAGATCTATAAATAGTCAGTAACACGTAAAAAATCTAAATTTATTCATTGTAAACATATAATACAAACTTTATAATTTTTTTCGACTAAAAATACAACCACAAACAATTTCCAAATAAATAAAACATTTCCAAGTATTAATAATGTTATATCTATACAATTCCCTGTGTTGAAATGTTAATTATTTTTATTTAGTCGCTCTCATTGGAATCTCCCAATATGATTCAGAAAAATTGCAATGTCTGTACTTTATAAATTTCCATTTCTTCATTAAAAATGTATTGCAATAAAAACCAATGGAATATGGAAAAAGCTTTCATGTAGATCTCATGACTTTGAATATTTACTATTTGATTCATCTGAAATGTTTAACTATTAATCCAAATTTACGAGCAATTCATTACAAAATCAAGTCGATGAATAACTTAGTTTGTTTTCGTGTGTGCAAGCTGTGCAAACAGTCGACGTAAGTTCAACAAAGTGCAATTGCAATTTATATATATAAATATGAATCTTTTTCAGACTGATTGTTGCTAAAATTGAGGAACAACAATCAGTGGTTGTATAAAGGAAGAGGACAGGTGGTTGTACTATGAGGGTCGGTGAACTGTATGAACTATTGGCCAATTAACGATCGCGATATGTAAATATGTGATATTATGTCCGGGCTAAAAATACGTTGCACCAAAAATCACGTCGCTTTGTCTGGTCTTGAACGCCTTTTGCTCCTATAGCCAAAGCCGTACCAAGCAGCGCTTTTCTTTATCACAGCACTTAAAAAACAATTTTCATAATTTAAATATCTATCTTATTATTATTATAGTTCAACATACCATATTCCGTAATTTCTTTAATTTGATTGTTGATATTGTGTTTTTTTCAAGTTTAGCTCTATGAATTTGCCTGCTATATTTAAAAAAGATATTTTAAATGTTCAAAAATCCCATTAGAAGTCATTTAAAGTTATTAAAGGCATTTTAAATTTAATTATTTCAAAAGGTCTCTAAATTTCTTTTTAAACAGGATGCTGTAAAGGTAAAAATCTATTAAATCAATATAAATATGTTATCAGGTGTCTTATTTGAAAGAAAATATAAAGTTTTCATAATATATTTGAAATTTATAAGAATGTGTTGCATTCTTACAAATACTACCCCTGTTTAAAAAATAAGGCATTTTGAAATCATCTTGAATTAAAATGAATCATTAAAAAAGATCTTTCTGTTTATTAAATATAATCATATATTCGATGAAATTACTTTGTTGTTTTAAAAAGATACTGTGAAAACAGTTGGGAAACTGGATTCAAATTGTTGACTGTAATTATTAGTAAAATGTTTCTTGCATAGTAGTCTTACAACATGTTTAGTTTGATAAATTATTATTAGCTACTTGTATTATTTACTTTATTGTATTTTATATATTCTTTTGGTTCTATGAACAGGTGTAATGCACCTCTATGGAAACGCCACCAGAAGTAAAAGAATAATAATGAAAAAAAAAAATGTACAAAAAGTTTTTGCAATGTTTTGAGACAGCTGGAGCATTTAAAAGCCTCATTAGGACTTACATCATTAATATTAGAATTTGCACGGTCAATAATTTACTAGAAGTTATAAAAATATATCATCACAAGGATTACGGGGAATGCAATTAACAAATTGATTTATTTCAATACACTTTTTCTTTTGGAATTGTACAGTAAATGAAATGGTCAGATTTATTTACTGTTTTTTAGTGCAAATGCAAATGAGCGCTTGCCAATTTTAATTTTGGCTTATGTATTACACCGCGTTTATTGCATAATTAAAAGCGACAAAACGCAAAATATATACGTGGCTGAATGAGCGATAAAGTAAAATTTAATTTCAGGTAAAACGTAAAAATATTATTAGGACGGAAAAAAAAAACAACAAAAAGATAAATATTTTTGCCGCAAAATAATTATTTACACATTGAACTCTCATACATGTGCATATATACAATCGTAATTGTTTAGAGATTGCAACAATCAAAATATTTATTTGCCCAACTATAATGGGGTTGGCAATTGACCGCTAAATACGAACCAACCCTCTGAGAAGTTTTTTTGGCAAATGTACACGATGTACACACTTTCAAACCTGCGAGATTTATGTTAAAATATATTTTAAAGTCATCCCACAAGGCCGCTCTACGTCCTCTGCGTTATTTAAAGAACCAACGAAATTTGATCATTGGAGAAATTTGTCTTTTTTGAAAATAAACATTGAAAATGATTTGGGGGAAATAAAGATTTCTATTTTTCCATTTATGAAAATTTGAATTTTTAAATTTAAAAACAAAAGCAACAATTGCGAATTATTTCACTAAACAATAATGACAGGCAAGGAATAGTTCGGAACTGTTAGAAAATGAACAGAAAATCGAGAAAATCGTTTTTACAACAACTTTATCTCCTTCATTTCCTTTATTGTATTATATTGAGGATGGTAATTAATAAAAGATTAATTTTTTTAGTTGTTTATTATGCGATAATGTTAAAATAAAAGTTTTAAAAGACGAAACAAATAATAATCCTTGACCGAAACAAATAATGGCTAGTTTCATGACAGTTGCGAATATTCAAGATGGTGCCAGTATTGATTTTTTCACCTACTAAACGTAAGAAAATTATGTTATTAATTGCAAATGAATTATATTCACACAATTGAAATTTCAATGATGTTTTGCTCCATGAAATTACTCAAATTATTTTCATCCAATTAAAATGGAAGTGTGCATGTTTTGTGTATGAAATTGTCCCTCTTGATTTTTTGACATTTCGAATTGACTTTTGCACTTGGTTTCGTTCCTTGCAATTCGATTTTTGAGCTCGAATTGGCCCATTTTCCCGTTTGATTTCTTCGTTGACAGTTTGTGCATTCATTAAAATGCATTTTTGCAATGTTACATTGTCTTTTGGGTGCTGCGTTGCAGGTATAAGTAGATGGGATCGCAAACATATTTTCGCTAGGAAAACATAAACAAATTTGACTTTCTGTTGGAATTTGCTTTGTGCTGCTCAATTTTGCCTGTTGATGCTAATGCTCACCAAACGATTTTGGCCGGTCCGGAGAGTTCCAACAAAAATGTATCCATTTTTTTTGATGAAATTCGATTTTTTCAAAGGGTGTGCCATACGTATGTGATTTATTTGCATGTGACATGCAACTGTTATCAACTTTTTTCTGTCATAATGTCAATTATAATTTTATTTTTCCTGTTAAAATAATTAAAAAAATCACTCAAACTTTGCAGTGAAAGTAAGCGAATGCCAATCGATTTTTCCAGTGCTATGCTATTTGAGCAGTGCGGGTTGAAATAGCAAAACTAAAAAAAAAAAAAAAACTACATTGTTGTAGGCGTAGCAGATTAACCAGCTCACATACTGGTCTCGATTCTACAGACCAGAACAACAACATTAGGATGACCTCTGAGGATCTCCTACAACCTGGCCATATAGTCAAAGAAAGATGGAAGGTAAGATTATTTGCGCCTTATGAGTAGGCAAACAAAGTAACATTGCGTTGATTTTCAGGTTGTTCGAAAAATCGGAGGCGGCGGTTTCGGGGAGATCTACGAGGGGTTGGATCTGGTCAGTCGGGAACAAGTAGCACTAAAGGTCGAAAGCGCTCGTCAACCGAAGCAAGTGCTCAAAATGGAGGTAGCCGTGCTGAAGAAGTTGCAAGGCCGTGACCATGTGTGCCGCTTCATCGGCTGTGGTCGCAACGACCGCTTCAATTACGTCGTCATGCAATTACAGGGTCGTAATTTGGCAGAGTTACGTCGTTCACAGCCCCGCGGCGCTTTCAGCCTCTCGACCACATTGCGCTTAGGACTTCAAATTTTAAAAGCAATAGAAAGTATACATGCAGTAGGATTTTTACATCGTGATATTAAACCGGTAATAACTTTACTATTATTCAAAACTTAATCCTAAAAAAAACAACTTTTTATACTTAGAAATAAAAAAAAATAGTTTATGTCTTTACACAATTTTAGAGTAATTTTTCAATGGGACGACTTCCTCATAATGTACGGCGCGTTTACATGTTAGATTTTGGTTTGGCACGGCAATACACGACGAGCACGGGGGAGGTACGTGCTCCACGTGCAGCAGCTGGATTTCGGGGCACGGTGCGCTACGCCTCGCTGAACGCCCATCGTAATCGAGAAATGGGACGACATGACGATCTTTGGAGCTTGTTTTATATGATTGTAGAATTCGTCAACGGTCAGTTACCATGGCGAAGAATAAAAGACAAAGAACAAGTAAATATTTTCCTCAATATTACACAAATCATAACAATAATTTGTTGTTTTTTTCTTTTTTAACAATTTCTAGGTTGGTATAATGAAGGAAAAATACGATCATCGGCATCTCATTAGGCATTTTCCATCGGAAATTAGACAATTTTTAGAACATATTCAAGGCTTAGAATACGCAGATAAACCTGACTATAATGTAAAAAATATTTGGCAATTTTGGCACAACTTAAGAAATTTAAATCAATTATATCTTGTTTTTAAATATTACAAATTAAATTTCTTAGGTTGTGGTTGTTGCAAATCCAGTTTAAAGAATATTTAATTTTTTATTGCTTTTGTAGTTATTAATTGGATTGTTAGAAAGATGTATGAAGCGAAGGTGTGTTAGAGAGTCCGATCCGTACGATTGGGAGAAAGTACCGCAGCCGGCAGCTAATATTATTACTTCGACACATCAGCATCAATCGCAACAGGTCGCCAATGCGACCGGAGGACAGTTAACGGCTGCTACCGATCAAATCGAAGGTGTTTCGATGGTGACCAATCATGGGTTGCGGGAACGACGTACACGCGTTATAGTAGGTCATGATAACCAAGAAAATGTCGAACCCACTGACAACAAAGATGTATGTAGCCAACTGGAAAAATAATTCAAAAATAAAACATATATATATGTATATTTAGGCGCAAATTGAGTCATCGCGACGACGAGTCGATGATGCCACGGCTCCATTAGTGACGGAAACGCAAACGAATCCGCGACCATCGGCAACGGTTGGTGTAGATAAAAATCATAATGCTACGGGAGTTGTTACGGCAGGTTGGGGTCATGTGGTGGATATCAAAGGCGTGGAAGGCAGTCCCAAGAAACGGAGAGCTACTAGTAATGTGGAGCAAGAGACGAAAGATAAACATGTCGATAATGAAGTGGAAGCGGTTGTAGCCTCGGCCAAGTCCAGCTCAGATACGAATAAAGGAAATCGAAACAATGCCAGTGTGGTTCGGTTACGAGTGATGACGGCACCGGCAACGGTGAGTGAATTTGCTGTGCAGCCTCAAACGCCTACGACAACCGACTTGGCATCTCCTCGCGTTCTAACCGACACGGGAACACCGCCAACGACTACGGCCGTAAAGGTGAACTGATCGAACTTGTAAAATGAAATTATTTATTTATTTATATTTTAGGGTGGAGATGCTCCAACTTTGGGGACAAGTACTATAGAACGTGGACGACAAAGTTCTGCCAGCAAGCAACAACAGCGGCGTAGTCGTAGTGTTCGAGGTGATCACTCAGTGACTCAATTCGCGGTGATGGATGACGACAACGTGTCTCAGCAAGTAACGCGATATGGAGGTGGTGCCTTAACGTTAGCTAGCCAGTGGAAGTCTCAATTTGACGATAGCGAAGAAACGACCGACAACGACTGGAAGCCCGAGAGTCCGGAACATCCAAAGAGTCAGCATCCATTGGCGTCATTTGCTCAGAGTGAAACTCCGAATCGAGGCAGTCACACGTTGCTAGTGAACGATGCGAAAGCACTCGGTAGTGACGTGAAAAACGAAAACATTAACACGGACGTTGACGTGGTGGCAGCTGCCATTTCGAAGACTTCGTTGAAAATAACGAATGGTGCAAACGCGGCAAATGAAAAAGCGTCGAGCCCGCAGAATGCGGTAGCGACGGCGGTTGCGGACGTTGTGAAAAAGCGCGATGAAGTGATACTTTCCAGAATTAGTGAAGATAGTGAAGCGAGGTGAATACATTATAATCACATATTTTCAATGGTTTCGCTGCTTTGTAGTTTTCTGTGGAACGCACTTGCTTTTTACTTTTTCCTTTGGTATTTTTCTTTTCTTTGTTGTTTTTTTTTTTGTTATTATTATTATTATTATTTGATAAAAAGGGCTAATTGTAAAACAGACAGGCACATCGGGGATATTTTGGTCCACGTTCTATGTAATGTGCCTATTTGATTTTGTGCCACTGTCCTTTTTAAAATATTATATGTTCTATCAAGTCAATGTCTCGCAAATGAATATCAAAGTGCGTTTTGATATTTACAGAGCGGCTGCTTTACTTTTGCGATGCCGATCCTCGCCTTGTGTAGGGGACCATATTCGCACGGGGTTGTCTCCTCCCCTCCTACAGCAAGCTGCTTTTGACGAAGCACTTTTCCTTTGGGATGTGGTTAGAAATATTGCGAAACGCTGTGATCCCGATACCATTGAAAAACAAGCCGAACGACTTAGAAAATTTAGTTTACCTGTAAGTAAATTAGTGGAAGATCGAAGGCACGAGCTGGTTGCTTTTGAAAGGTATTTGGTAATATGAATTGTTTTGTACAGATAATGCACCTAAATGACATTGAAGATATTGACACTCAGCCCGTACAAGCTGTCACCGGAAGATTAGAGATTCACGTGTTGCCGTCAGCAGCGGTCAATGGACAGACTATTCCAATTCCCACGCCGTCGTCAACACTCCTAGATCCGCACTTGCAAACGACAGTGATTACATCTAGTCCAGCAAATTCGGTGCCAGCCGAATCGTACGAACCGACCATGGAACCAGTCGTAACCATCGCACCTGTGGACAAAAAAGATGATAACATGTACTTACGCAAACAAATCAATAACGAGCTTAACGCGAAAAAATTGTCACCCGAATCGCACGTTGTCGCACTAAATTCTGAGAACAATCCGTCGTCGGAGAGCACGTTGAAAACGGCACGTGAAATGCTGGCGGCGACCACGAAATATTCGCCCGAGCGAAATATCAGTGGCTCGCAACATGTTGATAATGACGACGTCGGGGAAGTAAGTAGTTCACGTAATTGTAGAACAGAACGACCATCACTTGACATACAGTCCATAAGTCGTAATGGTAATGCGGTCAATGGTAGTTGTAAGCTAAGTCCGGGCATTGATGACCCGTCAATTTATTACGACGCGTCAGAGAGCGTCGCTAAGCGGGAGGGTAAAGGATTGGACATTGGCGACGTGCACGAAGATAGCAAAACGCAAGAGTCCAGTTGTGTAGACCGAGAAACTTCGGTAAGAGTTTTCATGAAAGCGACCTGCAATGAGACTCGCTGTTTAGTAACAAAACAAATCTCCATACTAATCGAAATTCGACTAAAAATATAGAATGCATGTTATACCTAAAAGTAATTTGACTAACCGAAAATTATTGTTATTTTTATATTTTCTTCGATTAATTGTATGATATTTTAGTTAGCCCAAAGTACACAGAATATAATTACCATAATTACTAATATTCGAAACGCTATCTACCTAAACTAAGCATAAATAGTGGGATCGTTAAAATTTGGGTTTTAATTTAATACTTGAAGTTGTCTGTGTAGAGCTTAACTATTTTATATCCATTTCTTTATTTGAAAATATTTATTTTCCTTTTAGGGAATAACGGATAGTTTGTCACGTAGTAAGATTCCAGTATCTTGTACACGGTTATCGAAATGTTTATCGTGGTCGGGACCTCCTAGTATGGATGTTAATACTTCTAATTATTCTTTTGCGACTGGTAAACATTTTTGTTTTACTTTTAATTCACTAGAGCTATTAATTTAACAAATTTTGCATTCTTAATCATATTTTATAGTACCAACAACAGCTACTAATGAGTTGACTCCTGCATTGCGTAGACGAAGGCGTCAGTTTAACGACAAATATGTGACTGATCCTTCTCAATTGAATTTACGATTTGCAAGACCGGGCTCAACCGATCTAACGAGGTATTATTGGCTATGATCAAATAGAGGAACTGTTTTCATCTATAAAATGTAATTGTTGCGATTGTTGTAGAACTCGAGTTAGAGGTATACCAACGAATTTATTGGCACCGCGATGTTCGCCGTCTTCAACGCCGGGAAACATTACGCCGCCACTCACGCAGACTAATTCGACGTCTAGCGAGCGTGAAAATCGACGACATTGTCGTCCCATTAGTCAGGTGTCGGGAAATGGAAACGCGTAGCTGCACAATAATTGAACACGGAAACTGAATGCATTATTACTTAGTAGAAACAAAAATTATTAAATATACTTTGTTAGGTTTTTCAAACGAAAAGCCTAAGTTAAAAACTCTGAAAAAAATAACATAGAAAAGCTGTGACTTTTTGTACAAGTTATGTCTTCGTGGCGAGTGCAAAATGTTTTCAATGTCGGTCCGGTTACGTGATATATCTTCACTTTTACAGAGTATATATTAAAAACATATTAATATATATATATATATACATATATATATTATATACATACATATTTAATTAGATTTTCAGTTTCTTAGAACACTGAAAATTTTTCATTCTCTTTACAGTTTATTTACATTTACAAATCTATATAAATAACAATAGTAATAATTTAATTATTTATTTCAATTGCTTAAAAATATATTTTTAAAGTTTATTTTTTTAAAAATCTCCAAATTATGTTATTCTTGTAACGTATGCACTTTTGATCGGCTGTCTATTAGGGTAGTGGCAATTTTGATAGGAAAATATTAACAGTACATCGAACAGTGTCTATGAAAGTGCGAATTTTTATGTTTTTTTTTTTTTTTTTGTCTGAAATCTAATATTTAGATTTGAGTCAATAATTTTGGAGATTTTTTTAATATTTTGAAGAAAAAAAAAACCCGAAAAGAAAATATAGCAATTTACCCGATCCAATATCGTAAGTAAAATAAATACAATTTCCTAGTGTGTATGTGTGTGTTAAAAATACTCCGGGCTTGATATTTACTATGAAATGATATTTCGAATTATTTTTAAGGCTAAAATGATAGCAAAAATATTTTTAAACTTTTAATTGTGTTTAAATTAAAAGAAGACAAAATGAATAATTTGATTTTGAGAAGAGAAACGAACAAAGAAAAAATCAAATTTTTGATTGTAAACTTTGATGAAAAATTCTAGTCATATTTGCGTGTGTGGTTCTTCTCGGAACAGAAATCATATTAATTGGAGGAAATGCTTTCTTGTATATTTTACAAGGACAATGACAAGAAATAATTATTTGTGAGCAACAGACGTGCTTTGAAACTAATTTGCTAATTATGTTTTATTTTTTTTTGATCTAAAACAAAGCTAATCGAATTTGAGAGCGGAAATTGGTCATTAGTTATTACAATTAACAGTTATATGTGGTACTATCTATTAATACGTAACCATTTTGATAATTCGTTTTCATGTAAAATTTCAATATTGATTTTTATATATAGTTTCCACTCTCGAATTCATTTTCTTATATATAAAGCTTTGAGACATTTGTCATATTTTTTTTAATAATAATGATGCCAATAAAATTGTCTTGAAACTATATAATTAATGTGAGAAATAAATAACATTTTGTGCTTGTCAAGAAATTAGTTTCAAGTTGTTGCGACCAAAAAAGCTTTGTTCAATGTTGAATGTTTACAACATAATATTGTCTAATTTGTTAAATGAACAAAAAAAATCATTCCAATTCCTCTGTTTAAAAACTGTTGGAGAAAAGGCTCCAATATGCAAATAAGCAATATCTAGAACTTAATTCGATTACACTGACTTACATTTTGTATAAATACAGAATACGAGTATTTGTATCCTCTCCATTGTACATAGAAATTATAATGAAACTCGATAACTCAGAGTATTTCCTTCCTTTAAAAAATATTTATAAAATAGATTAGCAATATAATGAATTAATAGGCCGCATTTTGAGCTGACAATGAGCCTTTTTTAATAAATTTATTTGTTATTGATTTGGACAAAGAAGAAGAAGAAAGAAACTGGAATATTCAATTTTAAGTGATATGTGAGCTAAGGAAAAAAAAAGTAAATGAACTAAGAATTGCTATTATAGCCCCTTTTTCTTGTTCATTTTTTGTTTGAAATTGAAAAAAAAAATTGTTCTTAATCATCGGAGAAAATGTAGCCATATTTAGCATTAATTACGATGAGAAAATACATATTTGTTTCATAATAGAAGATTGAGTATCTCGATCGTTGACTTTCAAAGTTGAGGAATAATAAAATAACATATTTAATAGACTTTTTGCGAACAAAAACGTAGATATATCAGAGTTACATTTTTGGGAAACTTAAACGATAATTTTCCTGTTAATTTAATCAAAATAAAATTATAATAAAATATACGATAATGATAAATACGTAGTACATTTAACGGTTTAAATTTAACAACATATTTGAAACATTTTAACGATAGCTGAACAATTTTGACGTAGAAAATGAGAGAATAATGTTAAAAATGTTTAACGTTAATAGCTTGTTTAGTCGGAAAGAACAACTGATTCATTTGCCTAGTGAGAAACAAAGAGAAAGGATACAATTATTTGCATTGTTACCTAAGTTTTATTTATTTTTTAATCCTGAAACTTGTAGTTAAAAATGAAATTCAGGTTTACTTATATTATGTGAACGAAAACGACTAGTCAAGAGGGAAAATTTGGCCGAACTATGCACAAAATTGTACATTAAAAACGAGAGGCTGAATTGTCACGTGTTCATTGAAGAAAAAATATGCCATATAAAAATTTATTAGCTTTATTATAATTAAATAAATATTATATTTTTCAAATTGTGATACATTCAGTTGAAATTATCAAATCATTTAAAAAAAAATACTTTAGTGACACATTTCGATGATAGTTGGATGTAGAAAACCGACTTGTATCCTAGATTTTATATTTGTATGTTAAAGACACATTTTAAAAATGAGTCAAACCTTGAAACATAAATCCTCCGCAGAATTGTTAATCAGTACCACTGATTGAAGTTAGGATAATAAATATCAAGCTGTAAAACTAAGAATCTCTTCGAAAAACAATTATGTAAGTTTATTCCTTAACGAAATTGCTTTAAGCCTTAACATTTCTATTCTATCTCTTTATTTCTCATTTAATTTCATATTTTCTTTTTTCCTTTAAATTCTAGCTATATTTGATATTATATGTGATGACGGAAATGTGTATGAGAAGCTTTATTCTAGTCAAATAATTGAAAAGCGAAAAAAATATTAAAAAAATTGGTTACAAAATAAATATGAATAAATCAAAAATATAACTTAAAATTAAACGTACTATACACACCATTAAAAATATTTTTATTGTTAAGCTTTTTTTAAAATTGCTTTCATATTTTCAACATTTCTAACGACCGACGTGACAATATTTTTCTTTTACACATTTATGTTTCAGAGATAAGAAAATTGTAAAAATATCATATCATAAATTGAAGACCGAAGGTTGTTTGATATTTATTCTTTTTTTAGGTGTTTTTTTTTCTTTAATTCTGCTGTGATTTTTGGCTGAATAATGGAATTTTCGATGGAAATGCTTGAAAATATGAAAGCGTGTCACTATGTAACATCATATAATTAAACATAAAAAATAATATAAAACTGTTGAGGCCAGTTACGTGATCTCAAAGCTTGTGTATGTCTTAAAAAAAATCAGAGAAAAAAAGTAATACAAACTATGCGATTTGTTTGATTTGTACCCAATTTTCCTAAACACAAAGCCCACAATGCTGATCTTGTAAATAATTTGAATTTGACGCTCTTAAAAAGGTACACTCTGTAAAATTACCGACAGAGGGCAATGAAAATGTTTTAACGATAACATTGTAGAAATTAAATATTTCCAAATACTTATAACATAAATAACTAATCTTTTAAATACGTAAATGAAGTGAAATAAAATTCACTTTGATTTCTATCTAAAAATTGTTCATTTAAACGTTGATTGAATATTTTTTGCAAGAACTTATTTGGTTAATTGGGAAATTGAAAAACAATTGTTTGCTGTCTAATGTCATTTTTGAAAACGGCCATTTTGACGGAAAAATGTGAGAATTTGGTTTTATTATTTCTATCGTAGAATATGTAAATAATATTAAAATTGTTTAATAATATTTTTGTTTTAGTTGTAGGAACTGAAATTACTTGAAAGTTTAACTATTTGACCAGCCAATTGTTTTATTTATTTATTTTTTTGTCGGAACGAATCAAAACTATATATAATTCCCCTGCTGTACAGTACAAATTCGGTTTATTTACTTTAATATTGGAAATAGAGTTTGATTTCGAAGAAAAGTATAGCGAAGACGGCCTCTGCTGTCTGACGTTTGAGCGAGCGTCTCGGCAAAATTGAGGCGCTGCTCCCCGCCCCCTAGCAAGTAGGCACAAGTAGGTAAAGCTGCTATGTATATATATATATATATTATATTTTTGAAGAGAAAGAGTGAAACTGAACTGCTGAAGCAAACTCATACGTTGACTAGCAGTCACACGTTGTGCTTCTCGTCCGACTACTTACTCAATCACTAAATTCGTGGCATTCGACACAATTTCTCTCTTTTTCCAAATATCAAACAAATAATAAATCAAATCGTATCATCCACTTGGACATTGCCAATAATACAATCATTTTTTTTAGTGTTAACAAAGTTTTTATCAAAAATCGTCAGCCAGTCCGAGACAGTCGAAAAGACACTTCTTTTCCACTCACTGGCTATATATAAGCATTCATCATTCGCGTGTGGAATTTGAAACGTAAATTTTTGCACAGTATTGAAACATTGATCAATAACTTTTGTCCGTATCGATATCTGATCAATACAAACATGTCAGCGCTTCCCAGGGAAAAGGTAAGAACCCACGTCTCTATACTTCTTAACTTCCCTTAATGTATTATAATGTATGTATGCCCAACAATTTCTCGTTTAATTTCAACGACTTACACTGCATTTATTAAGTTCCACGTATTGCACAAGCTGTGTTTGCCTGGGTCCACTTTCGCATTTCAAAATCGATCGGTTTTCATAGAAAGAATTACTTTTTAAATACAAATCTCTCTTTTTCCATTCGTTCAAGTCTTTGTTCTTTCTTTTGCCTATATCACACAAAATTTGCTAATCTCTGTTCCGCCCATTTTTGCCTTACTCACTTTGTGCTATTTTTAAACTGAGAACATTTCTTGGCGAAACGGCTGTGTGTATATATTATGATGAAACATGAAACGATTTGCCATTAAAACCTCCAACTTGACCATTTACACAAATACGCTAAATCTTTTAATTCTCACCTTTCATCTAGCGCCCGTCTTTTATGATTTAAATTATACACTTTGTTTACTTTGCAATTAGTATTATTTACACAAGTGCTTAATATACTAAGTATATAAGAACTAATTCATATCGGTTTATTAAGCTATAAGTTTATTGAATTTATGTTTCAACTTAAATGTCTGTTTCTTATAGATGGAACGTAGAAGTAATGTAAGAGAGCATAAGAATATTATTTTTTTTTTGCTTTCCACTGAATGAAAGAAATTTAAGATTGCAAAGAATCTTGAAACTTGTATTTAGTGTTCAAGACATCCAATGTCAGGCTAAATAGTTCAAAAAGGTCGTTAGTATATCAATAATATTATTGAAAGGCGTGGTAAGGCCGTTGGGAAGATGAGGACGTGAAGTTTTATTAAATGAAGCATGTTTTACTTCTTTTTTAAAATAGATATATTTAAGGAAATATTCTAGTAAAATTTCCATTCTTTAATATTTTAATATACACATAACCAGAATGTAATATGTAAATAAGTACAAGTTTGATCGGTGTTGAAGGCTAGTCGATATTTTAGTCGCAGAAATTATGTGTTAAACACTGTGTGTTTTATTTGCCAATTTTTGATTGATATTATTTTACCTTGGCATTTCTTCTTCTTTTTTTTTATATGCAAAATTTAATTGAAAATTATGAATTTTCGCAACTTTTTATTTAAAAATCAGGTGAGGACTAAATGAAAGCTAACAATCAAGAGTTTTGATAATTTTTTTCTGAAATATTTAATGAATTTGTACATTGAAAAGCTATCGTTTGTATTGAGATTAATTGATTTGTCATTATCTTTTTTGAGGCTTCATTCAATGGAAATTGTATTTATCTTTGTTGGGGGATTATTATATTTAATTAGTTATACTGTAAAAAATAAGATAACTTATTTAGAATTAATATGAAATTAAATATTTGGGGAAATTAATGAGATTTTTTCTCAACTTTTGACATAAATATAATTTTTTGCGGCAACTATTTTATTATTTCATGGCCATTTTCTTGAGTATTTCTATTTCGCTATGTACTGTTGCGTCATATTTGAATAAATATTTCCAAATATTTGTTTAATTGATATATCTATTGTAAATGACGATTGATGTTTGCACGATTGCATTTGGAAAAATTAAGACAATTGATCGATTTAATAACGTGAGATTAACATTTATTTACATAAAACTTTCAATAAGATTATTGAAAAAGGGATTTAAAAAATATTTTTTTTTTTTAATTTAATTTAATTTCTATAGTTACTTGTTTCTGCCGTTCCAAAAGCATTAATTGGATTAGCATTTCTTTGTTGTCGGTTTCTCAATATTGATTTGTAGTTTTGAAAAACATTTAATTAATTTAAAAACCAAACATAAATTTTATGTAATATGAAATAAAACAATATAAATGTGCACTGTGATTGAGTGGAAAATTTATGCCAAGTTATCAGAAAATGTAATTTTCGTGGAAATTTTTATTTCGACATCTTATATAACTTTACGATACCTCTTGTTATGGTTTGAATTTTAATGAACACATATAGTCTAATCTTATTTGGAAATGGATATCATTAGTTGTTTTGAAATGAATCACTTTTATGTTTTTTGTTCGTTTTTTTTTCTCTAATAACGAGGACTTGAATTAGTTTAGGCTTCGGAGTCAATGTTTGGCTTTGATTATGACTTAAACTGACAATAAATTGTTAAAATTTATGATCGTATTTTTGTTCAATAGTCGCAACCATCTATCACCAATCAAAAACGTTCTTTTCTAGTATAAATACATACTTGACTAAATTTATTATTTGAGGTTCCAAAAAAAAGTACTTTTTAATTATTCAATATAAGATTGCTAGTTGCTAGAATTAGTGTAAATTATGATCATTTCAACTACAAGTCCAACTAAAAAAATATTAGTTTCGGCTACCAAAATATGGCCGCTAGTATTATTAATTAAATTATTTTTAGTTGATTTTTCGCGAAAATTTAATTGATTTGTTTTTAAAATAAAATATCGTCCACTTCACGCCAATATATATAAAGACTTTGAAAAGTCAGGGTTGCCGTTGCGCACTTGACCGCACCTCTTCGCAGTCAGGTGTAAACAAGTATGATTTTGGGTCCTTTTTACGTTCATAACGTGCATTTATGATTTATATATCAAATTGAAGACAATTTTTTTTCTCATTATTATGATATACGGTTGCCTAATTAAATCTGGCCGCAAATAACGGTTACTGGCTGCTAAAGATGTTAAATATTAAAAATAGAGTGAAAGAGAACTAGCGTGTAACATCACCAGTCAGACGAGGACAACGATTGGCAACTGTACGACGTTTTAAAGCCATTGCACATGCGTCGGAGGCTAGTGTTTTCAACCTCTCAAGTACTCCCGGAGTATTTTTTGAACAAAGTTTTTTCAATATCGATTTGGCTACTTTTCCAAATGTTTGTGGCAAAGTAGACACAATTTGATATAAATAATAGAAACCATCAATGATTTCTATGTTGACTTGTCCGGGAAAAGTAGCAGAATCGATATTGATAAAACTTTGTTCAAAAAATACTCCGAAAGTAACTGAGTGGTTGAAAACACTAGCATCCGACGCATGCGCAATGGCTTTAAAACGTCGTACAACAGCCAATCGCTGTTCTCGTCTGACTGGTTAAATCTGGCTAGCTCTCTTTCACTGTTTTTTTAATATTTACCATATTTAGCAGCCAGTAACCCTAATTTGCGGCCAGATTTAATTAGGCAACCGTATGTCATAATAATGAGAAAAAAATTAGCTTTAATTTGATATATAAATCATAGATGTACGTTATGAATGTAAAAAGGGTCCAAAATCATACCTGTTTACACCTGGGTGCAAAGAGGTGCGGTCAAGTGCGCAACGGCAACTCTGACTTTTTAAAGTCTTTATATATATTGCCGTGAAGTGGACGATATTTTATTTTAAAAATAAATCAATTAAAAATACTAGCGGTCATATTTTGATAGGCAACCTAGTAGATATTTATTCTCCTGATGATAAATATGCGTAAAAATTAGATTTTTAGCATAAACTCGATTACTACATTGTTCTGCAGTGGGATCATAGACTATAATATTATAGTTATTTAGATATCGACAAATGCTTTAATCCGAAATAAATGAAACGTTAATATGTAAACTGCAAAAGGTACTAATCTGTTGAATTAAAGGATACTATTATGCAAAAAAAAAATAATAATACTAATATGTTTGAAAAGATATTTGAGTGATAAGGTGACTTTTTGATAAGTGGTCGGGTTGTTTTGATCCCAATGCAAAATTATCATAAATTTTTTTTTAATGACAAAAATAAAATGTTTACGATAATTGTGACGCCAAAGAGAAAACCGAGAAATTGGCATTTCAATGTCAGTGGTCAGTTCGATTGGACACGCACAATATAGTTGTCGCTATTTTTACATTGCAATGAAAATTGTTTTCGTCTCTGAATGTAAGAAAATTTTCAAGTGTCTTTATTGATCGGTTATAACTGCATATGAGTGCCTAGAGGTTGTGTATGATACTATATGTACGATAGATGCACCTGCACTTGTGTTGTTTGCTGATTTTCATTTAAACTTTAGTTAATGTGTGGCTTTTGAGTGAAACATTTGAAATTTTTTTCGCTTGGGTTTGGACAATAGGAAATTGAACGCTTTAATTACTTGCAAAAATGGTAAGAAAATTAATTTATAGCAAAATTTCAAAAGGAAGTTCTCAGCACAAAATTTCATATTCTTTTTTATCCAAAATGAAATTTTAACTGATTTCAAAACGGTAGACCTCTATATATGAACCTTAATATATTTTGCTTTTACTACTTGTAAAACAACGCAAATCAAATACCAAAAAGAAATTTTAAAAATTTGCCTCTAAAAAAATAATTTTGATAAGATTTTTTTATAATTATGACTCATAACATCTTATCATTTATGAACAGGCAGTGTGGCAGATTAAAAACTTAGCATAAATATTAATTTGTTGGTTTTATATGTTCATTGTTTGTCCACTTATGTAAGTTTTCTTAAACAAAATAAGTATCAACTGTTAGAGATTCAAAGTCAGAATTAGCTATGTTATCAGTTTCTGATTGACCTCTTGTCCATTTGAAATGATTAAAAACTGAACATATTGTATGCATCAAATATATTAGTCGAGTAAAATACGACAATGTTACCAGCAAAAGGTCATCGAAGGCAACTCGTAAATGAGACACTTCTCCGCTATACTATCCACTTACATTACATATTGGTAAAAATTTGTTCAGATTATTTTACTAGGACTATCGCTCATTTTTTCTGTAGATTGACGTAAGTTTTTTTTTGCGATTAGCAGCTTGAACTCTGTCGCATTTTACAATCACAATCCATACAAAAAATTATCATAACCGAGAGAATCTAGTGTGAATACTTTTATATATATATTATTATTATTTTATAGTGAATGAAATTTAATAGTTTGGGAAACCTTTTTTTATGTTGTTGATTGCCTTTTGAAACGTCACTGCAATGAACAAAAAATTCCATTGCTGGAATAAATTGAGTAAATTGTTTAATTTTTTATTCAAGTACAAGTATCTACGAAATTTCCCTGGAAAAATATTTGAGATTATTATTGACATTATGTTATCATGTTCGTATTCTTTTTTCTGTTTTTTTTTTTTTTTTCAAAAGCTTATTAAGTGAAGAAGGCATAAAATTATTTATTATCATGTTGGTTTTTTCTTGTTACCTTCGGAAAAGTTATAATTTTTTTGCGACAGAAAATGGTAATTTCGCGTGTGTTTTATGCAAAAGTGAACAAAGAACCTTCACGATAAAAGGATAGATAAGAGGAATTTCGTGACTAAAGTACAGTAAGACGTTCTTATTTGTGAGCTACCTACACACATGTTATATGCAATGGGAAATTATTTGAATTTTTTTCTTCGATAAGGTCTTGGCCCAAGTTAAATGGAAATTTTAAATACAAACTCATTATGAGTCACCAATTTCATACGCCTGTCGTAATTCGAACTAATTGAAAATTTAATAAATATCTTGTTTTGTTTGTAGAAGTAATCGAAATTTAATTAAAAAAGGACACCGTGGATGTTGTGAAACAAAGAAAAAAACACATTTAATATGAGAATCTAATAGAGAAAGAAATAGTTGAAGCATCTACGGAAATGTAACAGTATAAAGTTGGTATAAGTATTAGTTGCACAACGTGTGGTATCTTAACTATTAATTAAAGAGTACAGCATAAATAAAATGAAAAAATATTTTCAAAATTTGTAGCGCCATTTGGTGTCTGGCCGACCAATTAAACCACTAATTAGTGTAATTGTACAAAAGTACCTGGTCTAAATTTGAACATTAACACAATATTTTTCGAATGTAATCTATTATTATACAGAGGAAAGATTTGTTTGTTTGTTTGCTTTGAATAGGCTCCGAAACTACTTGACCGATGTGAACATTTTTTTCACTGTTGGGAAGCTACACTATTTCCGGTGAACATAGGCTGTATTAAGTTTTCAAAAAAATTAGGAATCCATACTAAAACTCCAATAATGTGTGAAAAAAATTACTAAAAAACTTTCTTACATCGCGTGCGTTGGTGATTTAACTAAAGAACGGAACAACCGAATTTAATCAAACTTGATATTAAGATACAACACAATTATTCACACACGTTAGGCTACTTATCATTCCTTAAAAATAATAAAGGAATGTACCCCCTACGTAAAAACTGAGGGATGAAAAAAAAATTACTTTTGATAGGCGAGTTGTATATCATTGAAAAGGTATTTAAAAGTTAAAAAATGATCTGTATTTTAATATTTTTAGTTGAACTATTAAAACGCACAGTAATTTAATTTAAAGTACAAAAAGTTGCCTTTTTGAAATATAAATGTTTTTATAGATAATAATCTGACAGTAACATTTTTTTTTACAAAATTGTTGTAAATAGATCCTTAGGGTTGCTCAGTAAGGAAATATTAACGAAAAAAATTTAATCTTTTTAGATATTTATAAATATTTTTTGAAAATTAATTGATTATTATATAGAACTATTTTATTCTTTGCAACCGTTTATTAAATGTGTCTTTTTCAAGAGTGTGAAATGTTCTTAGGTATGATTATATTTTTCGTAAAAGATATAAGAAAAATAAAATACTTTATGCAGACGAAGTCGCGGGGATCAGCTAGTGTATCTATGAAAATAAGAATTATTAGTGCTTTAAATAAGCCGATAATAAATTTTTAAACTCATTTTCACTATAAACTTCATTATTATTATTTGGAGGAACCTTTTTCTAATTCATTATACAAATTTTCTAAATTAAATTGTATAGATTTGTATTGGTATAATATATTAATATAAATTCATAGAATTATGTTTATTTGTTGTTGATTTCTAAACATAATGCAAGCAATCTAAACTGGGTCAAGATTATTTGGCGTTTACAATGTTATGTCGAGCTTTTGGCCTTAAGATATTTTTTTCCCTATTCTCGTGATACACTTAAACTAATTACGCAGTCTTATAATTTACGATTTCTGGGACGATTTTAAATATGAATCATCATATCTATTATAGAGACGTAGATATTGCTAACTATTTATATTTGATTTAATCCGACAATTGAAGAAATTATTCTGTAAAGATTTCATAGTGTGTTCCAAATTTGTGATGAGTCTTAGATAAAAACTAGAAAGAAAAATTTTAATCTAATGATTTGTATCTGTGAGGTAATAGGTGCGAAGCTGTAGGTATTGATTTTCCGCTTCCTGATTGAGGCTAGAACGCATGGCTGGTGAGAGGAAAATGTTTTTGCCCATTGAAAAATAGCTAATCATCAAAACCTCATCATATTGGCATACGAAACTCGGTTCAAATTACTTACGTCGTCATTCTTTGACTCACTGCTTTTAAACATTGATAAGATAATATAAAACCAGTCAACATAAAATATATTGATTATTTGGCAAGTGCGGAACTAGACACATTAGCCAAACTATTTCAAAAATTGCTGGTAAAAACACAGGGACTAACTAGTGGGCGGCTTGGTTGTATAAGAAATAAATTTTTGGATATTAGTTATGTAAGTAATTTGAGTATTATTAAATTGATTTTACAATGTTTTTTGTTGGTGTTTTTGATTTATTTGAAATGAAAAAAATTGGACTTGATATATACGACAAGCTAGACGTCGACATGGGGAAGGAAATTGGAAATGTTTTTTTTTTGGATCGTTGTTGGCTGAGATGATGAAATGATGCCTGAGGATTATTTGGTTGTTGTATAGGCAAATCGAACCATTAAAATAAAAACTCAATCGTTACAAATTTTAATCAATATGCTTTAAAAATTGTTGACTGATTTAAAGGCTGTGAATTAAATCATTTTTCAATGCATTAACCAGAGATTATTAGGAAATGTTTTTGCCTTAATATTAACAAAAAAAAAAAAACAAACAATTCTTTATTTATCTTATCTCTGATTCATAACTAAAATTAATTGAAAATACCACATACATAGTAAATAGTTGCGACGAATAGAAACTAGCGGATACACAAAAGCTCAAAAGTTATCTTACATTTTAATGAGATAGCTGTTATCAATAAAAGTTCGAAGAGGAAGTAATTTTTCTTTTCTTTTTTTTTATTCTAAAAATCATTTCCATTTTTTCAGATGTGTGGAGACAGCAGAGAGATGAAAGAAATGGCAGTTCGTATTTGTAGAGATTATCTTCATGGAGCCTGGAAACATGTTTCCGTGCAGGATATTGGGTTTAAGCGCATTAGGTAATATTTTCAATTTAAAACTTGTTTTAAGGCGAACGAAACGTGCTCTCGATAAAGACAATTCGATTGTGTGTGTGTCTGTGTTGCAATAAAAGAGAAAAAAAAATGTCACCAATCGAGTCTTCTTTGCGGGTGCAACGAAAATAGAAATGATAGCCAATTGGTAAGAGATATTACATTCTTATAAATATTACATACAATAAGAATTAAGTAGTTAGATGAATCTTTAACACTTGTAATTCAATATTTGTTTTTTTCAAATGAGTTTCTTTTATTGGAAAAAATATTTTTTTTTATAATGAATACCGTTAGGGATTGCTGTGTTAGATTTTTATTTTGTTTTTTTCTGTATTTATATAATTAAGTTGTAGGGTTTAGAATCTTAAACACAGCATAGGTTTATTTTGATTTGTTTTTTTAAGTCAGGGAATTAGATTTAGTTGATAAGTTAGGCGTAGAGGGTAGGGCTTGTGGCGATAATTAGGATTGTTGCTTTAAGTCAAGCGATGTCTTCGGAGTCTCTCGTCGGCGTCATCCATTGTCTTTTGCTGGCACAACGACGACAAAGACCAGATCGACTCAAGATCAACCATTCGATGGAGACGTAAGGCCTGAAAAGTGCAAAAAAATATGATTTCTGAATTGAAAATGTTTGGTGAATGAAAGCACAAACAGACTTGGTCCTTCGAGCCGGATAGGCCGTCATTTTTGGAGGCAATCGTGGCTGTAAACTTGAGCGCGGCAACAGTCCAGGACTGAAGATCCTCGATCGTGATGAATGATGTGAGGGGCGGACGATGAAACAGGGGTGGATCAATGAATTGATACCCCGAAGCTCTTCATCTCGCTAATAATGAACCATATGTCACTCACTCACTCACTCACTCATTCACGTATGAGATGGTCGCACTATTGATGGTCAGCAACTATATAAAATTTAGATCAAGTCAATCTGTTTTATTTTTTTTTTTTTATATTAATTTTATTGTTTTTTTTTTTTAAATGATTTGCGCATGAAACTTGAATAAGTTTCTTGTTTCGAGTTTGCAAAAAGACCCGTAAATTAATTGATAAGGATTTTTGTTTTTTTTTTTTATAAAAAATGGCTTCACTATTTTGTCCTTAAAGTTAAAATTCGTGGGGAACATTGTGATGGTTTCCTTTTGTTTTTTGGAAATTTAAAAGTGGTAATTTTGTCATGTAGGGGCTTTTCTCAAAAAAAAAAAAAAAACGTGGGTACATAAAATTAGTGTTAATAGGTCATATTCCGATGGTGGAAATGTAATATGTTATGTTGATTAGTTCAAATATAAGGGACTAATTGGTTAATTAATACCTCTAAGATTTAAAAGTAGGCACCAATTATGGTTACCATTTTTTATACGAAAAGATGACCTTATATGGAATTTTCGGACAAGTCGGATACTAGTTCTAATGCACATGCATACCTGTAAGTAAATGAGTTTAATAGTTACTTTGGTGTTGATTAAAGTTTACTATTATGCTTTTTTTGGAAAAACTATAAAGAAAGTTATACTTCCTCCATCGGAATATTGCCATGCAAATTTTAATACTATTTTTATGTACCTACGATTTTTTTTTGAGAAAAACCTCTATATGACTAAATTACCTTAAAAGTTTTCAACATAAGTTTATTTTATTTTTTTGGCAGTTAAAGTCTCGATTACTTATTTAAATAATTAGATATTTGTGTTGTTTAAAGCTCATTTTCAATTGTACTTGAGAAATAGTTAATAGATGAAGGAGGTTCCCTCGAAATGATTGATTTGTATGATATTATTTCAGAGGAAAATTGCGAATACATTGTTATGCAAAATAAATCTTTTTTTTCTGTCAGTAAAATGGTTTCAGTTCAAATAGTATTTAAAAGTGAATATTTTCTTAATTGTCGGAAGGAAGGTGGACGAAGGTAGGAAAGTTTTTTACAAAAGTAATTGGGGTTTTGACTATAAAAAACAATGGCTTATGTTGGAAAATTTATCAAAAATAATTCGTTTTTCAAAACGACTAAATACTTATACGATAAAAGAAAATTAAAGCGCTTCATGTAATTATTTGAGACAATGATTTATTTAGTGTCAGTATTTCGATGGTTGGTTCTAATCGTGATGTTGGTTTTCTTACAGCGGTGGTCTGTCGAATTGGTTGTACCACGTGTGGTTGCCAACGAACTGTGACCAAGATGGTAATAGTGCCGATAATGATAGCGAAAAGGTGAAGAAGATGCGAACATTGACACAAAGTCAAAGAGTACGTACACAAAGCTGCTGCGACGATACAGAGCCGAAACAAGTTCTTTTGCGTATTTACGGCCAAGTGCATGGTGATCGGACTCTGGATCATCTCATTACTGAAAGTGTTATCTTCACATTATTATCGGAACGGCGACTTGGACCTCGTTTACATGGCGTTTTTCCAGGTGAGAGATTCAATACAATTGCATTTAATTATTGTATACAAAAGGTAATCTCAAAGGGATAGTTAATCAATAATTTCTACGAAAGAAAAAAAAAAGTAGTTAGGTTCATGTATGTTTTTTTTTTGTTGTTGTGGTTTGGTTTTTAACAAACATCGTTCCAGGTCCATCTCAGGGCTGAGAGCTTCATCCATTTCTTTTCTCACTCATACTTCATAGACCAACCGGTCATTTTCAAAAGTAACATTATGATTTATTAAAAATTTAAAAAAAAAAACAGTTTAAAAATCACTGTATAGGTAAAAAAAATTTTTGCACTTGTGCAAAACAATTTACAGTACGGTACGGAAGTTCCGCTTGTTGTAACAAAAATGTTGGTTTTTCTAGGTGGTCGTATCGAGCAATATATTCGTGCCAGGCCATTGAAAACGTTCGAACTGGCCATTCCGGAGTTGAGTGTGCAAATTGCACAAAAAATGGCCGCAATCCATTGCATGGATGTGCCGATATCAAAAGAGCCGCACTGGCTGTGGAACACGTCGGAACGATGGCTGTCGACGGCCGAGAAGAATGTCGGCAAGGAAACATCGAACAAGTTTGACGAGCAAATTTTGAAAGTGAAAAGTTACGATTTGCGAAACGAACTCGTCTGGCTGAAAGAGTATTTAACGCGAATGAATTCGCCCGTTGTGTTTTCGCATAACGACATGCAGGAGGGCAATATTCTAATGTGTCAAGACGAAGGCGATAGTGAACCAGAAAAAAATCGACTCTTCCTTATTGGTAAACATTTTGAGCTTCCTTTACGTTTCGATTACAATTCATAATTATGATCAGTCTTTCGTCAATCTCACGATTATACAGTAGTAGTTGTTTTAGTTTTAATCAAAGTTGTAATGATATCACCAAATAAAGGATTTAATAGTAATAGCCAAGCTAATAATAAGTAATTAGGGTGTCCAACTTTTTTCGAGATTGGATTATATAGCCCCAAACCGATCAAAATGATCAATTTTTACATTGATTTTTTGTTTGTTTTAGACTTTGAATATTGTTCGTACAATTACCGAGCGTTTGACATGGCAAATCATTTCTTAGAATGGACGTATGATTATACAAATCCAGAATATCCATACTATTATGATCTTCCAGAGAAATATCCTACGAAAGAACAACAGGTATGTTCCAGCATCCAAGTGTTTGGAACTTGTTTTAATGAGGATTCTTTTGATTAATTTCAGATTGACTTTATAAAATCGTACTTGGAGGAGATAGAATCAAATTCTGAAGTTGAAGACATCTTGAATGAGATAAAAGTTTTTTCATTGGCTAGTCACTTCTTTTGGGGTCTTTGGGGTATTGCAAACGCTCCAATTTCACAAATTCCCTTTGGATATTGGGTAACGAGATCAACGAGAATTTGTTTGTTTTTTTTTATTATTTTAATTTTAATTGAAATGTTACTTTTTTAGGATTACGCTGTGTCACGTTTCGACCGATATTTCTGCTTGAAAGAAATTTTGACTGCGTCCCAGCCAATTGGCGTGAAAAGGAATTTGCATGATACGGACTGAATAAATTGTTAGTTTGTAGGAAAGGAAGTTCATTGTTCAGATGATTCTCTCGGGAAACGAAGCGTTAATTTTTACGACGCTTTGATGAGGGAATTCAATTTTGACTTCTTTTTCATTTAAAAAAAAAATAAACCAACCAACCAACCAAGGCAGCAGTGGTGGCGACACAAGCCAGTCGAAAAGACATTCACGGACACCGTGAAAAATGCGGCCGGCTCACTTAATATGTGTCGTGCGCTTCTGAAACCGCTCTTATATTCATATCTGGATTAAATCGATATCTTGACTTGAATATACGACTATTTTTCAATCGGCAATTAAACTTATTTGAAATTGGAGCATATGAATTTTTCCCACGTTATGCTAAATAAATTATAAATATCTCTACTTGTTAAAAACGTACATATCTAGCCAAATTTAAAAACAAACAATGTGTATGGCTATGATACATGCACAAGAATTTATTATGAAAAAAAATGAAGACTGAAAAGTTAGTCTACATTTTTTTCTTTTTTTATTATGTTCACTAGGACACTTAAAGTTTTCATAGGAATATTGAATATTTTAAAAACAAAATCACGAGGATGTTGAGGAATTTTATTGAATAGCCGTTTAAAAGTTTGTGAAATTTTGAAGAAATTATATATATTATATATCTTGAGGCCGTTGTGGGTGATACGTTATGAATTGAAATGGTATTGGGTTAAAGTGGCCTTAAGAGTAACTTTAAATCTATTACTGAAAATTACTGACAAAGTTACCTTTACGCATCCGAACTTTGTTATCGTAAAAAAATGATGAAAATATTTATACATATGTAATATATGAAATATGATTGTGATAAGGTTTTATGTTTTAATTAAATAATAATTTTTAAAGTTTAAATTATGGATTGTTTACAAAATATCAATTTGTCTTCTTTAACGATTTTCTAATATCATTTACATACTCCAACAAGTTTTCTGTTTTAAAATAAATAATTGTGTTAATAAATTATAATTTGATATGTAATTTCAATACAATAGACTTAAGTAAAGTTTTAATGTTTTATTTTTTATATTATGATGGCTCTTTATTTTAAACTTTTACTTGACTTTTTAAATATTTGTTTTATTGAATGAAAAGCTTATTTATTTTATACCACCCAAAATGTGTCATCCTTACATCCATCCCTATTTTACTATCTTCTTATATATACAAATCTCGTCTTACGGTGTTTGTAATCAAACTCCTCCGAAACTGCTGGATCGATTGTTATGGAATTTTCTATGTATATTCGATAGGCATGAGAATCGGACCTAAAGTATATTTTATACCTCATGGATATTAGGATGTTCTTTGGCATCTTCTGCAATTTTTTACGCATCATCGACGCCTGTGATTTATTTTTTAAAAATGCTTATCAACGTTTGATTCTGGTTATTTTATTTGTGTTTAAATAATTACTTAATTCATATTTTGGGAGAGTGTTATAAGTGCATGTCATTTTAACATTTCATTTTGCATTTGTTAGGCATCACAACGCAGTGGATGCAAAATTGTATACGATTTATTTTAATTTATAAAAAATATTTTATTTCTGTGAACTATTGATCTTATATATGTAAATTTCAAAAGAGGAAGCCTACTGGTAGCCGAGTGGTCTAGGTGACCGCTCCAAAACTAGCAGGTAGTGGGTTCGATCCTTGTATCGTGCAAATTTTCAATATTTCTCGATAACGGATTTAATTAACCCTAGAGTCACTAAAGGAACTTAGTAGTTATAAAGCGACGGTGAATAACAATTAAAAAAAAAATCAAAAGAAAATAAAACCATCATAAACGTCACGCAGACGAAGTTGCGAGTATCAGCAAATATGGGATAAAATGAATATTGAAGTACTTTCCATTTTTATTATGACTTTTGTAAGTATGGATTCCACACGTTAAGTACAAAACCAGTTTAGCTAGTATGAAATGCAAATTATTGTACTTTCAACTGTTGATATGAAATAACATAGTAAAAGCTTAAAGTCCAAAATGCGAACGAGAGAATAGCAGGTAGAAATATTTCGTTCAGGAATTTGGAACCAGTTTAAGGTATTTATTATTTGTTGTCACTTATAAATACATTAACACCTTTTTTCGAATCCATTAGTGACACTTTTGAATCAACCTTTTTCACACATTTTGGCCTTCAAGCTGTAATTATGTTAATTTCATGCCACCCGTTGCGACCAGGTAGAGAATCGTTTGCAATTTCACAGCAGCTCGGAATTCAGCCGGTTTGGGTCACATTATTGATCATTATGAAACAAAGGTCGATAATTCGATCGTAAATTTCTGTCTACCTACATTCTTTCGTACAACAAAAGAACAGGTTTATTGATTTCGATAATATTTTGTTTTCAGGTACATTTTAGCCGTGTTTCGCCAACAATACGTATAAAGATCACAAACAAGTCCAACTTAAATAGATGTACCAATATTTTATTCTGGTTTTACGTTTGGTTCCAATTTAAAAACAGCTTTACTGAATTGATAGAAACTTTGTAATCAAGCTCAACTAATTTTTCTTCAAAAAAAATGGGTACCTATTTAATATTTACGTTAATTATTAATAATTAAAGTAGCATTCAGAAGAGAGTCGATTAAAATAAATTAATGGATACCCATTTATTAGATATTAATTAAACCCTTTAACTAAATATCGATGTTTTATAAATCTATCATGTATTTGTATTGTTTAATATTAAAAATAAAACTGCCTACCGCTGTAATTATGAGCAAAATAAGGGCAAATGAAACAAGTCAATTTTTAATAGTTTTTATTAATTCTTATATATAATTTATATTAAATTTTTCAAATATGCAATATTTAAAACATTTTTTTCGATTGAGTAGTTTGAAACGTAACAAAACATAATAAAATCATAGATATTCACGCAAAAAGTCATGTCTTTACGAATTGTATATATTGTAAGAACGTTTAAAGAATGGAATTTCAATAATTTATCGATTCTCATGGTAATACGTTTCAGGAGTATTTTGATTAAATTAATTAAATTTTCTATGGTACAAGAACTGAACTATTCAGCTTAATAATTTGTTGTTGCAAAGTTCAAACAGTTTTGAACTTCTTTCCTTTTTACACTAACAGTTTCTTTGTCTTTAATTTCATAAATATTTAAATTTTTTATTCTAATTTCGGAAATATGGTGGTCGACCCGCTGTATATGTACTCATTGGAATTCCACCACCGGCTGGATGTTTGAACATGTCGCCTTGTTCGTAGTCGACGTCATAATAAATTCCACTTTGATTCTAAAAAAGAAAAATTAGTCATAAAATAATATCCTCACAATTTATTAACTTTTTATACTTCATATTGCTTAAAAACCCAGTTTTAGATTTAGCTAATGGACTAAATAAGCTGCAGTCTATAAGTTCTTATTACTTGAATATTGTTGAAAAATGTAAAAATTAAATACTTTCACAACTATTTATTATATTTAGTTTTCAAGGTGTGTTTTAGTAGGTAAAAACCTCTCACAATTTTCTAAATCCAGAGATGATTTTATTTATAAATAAATATCAAAACGTATTGTTAATGTTTAACAATTCTTAGTTCTACTGAGATTCGCTTTTTAGACAAACTAGTTTTTGGAACTTTGTTAACTTTAACTATGAATCACTTTCTGTTGATTTATACCTATTAGTTAAGCTTATTATTATTTAGTTGGGTAATTCAGGATTAGATTATTGCCTCTAACCTGCAGCCTAGGGCTTATTGTGTTTCCGGGATCCCTATTAAGTGGTTTTAAATCAAAACATGAGTTGCATTTATATATATAGATAAATTGACCTACTGCTATACTACTCCTAGATTTTGGTCTTGGCACTTGAAAGTTTCTTCCAAGAAGATCGGCATGGTCTTCTTCTTCGCTTGAACTTGTGTTGTCGTTGGCTGCAGCAATGGCTGCGGAAGGCCTCAAGCTCATATTATGAACACTGGCGGCTCGTGCCGCCGTTGCCATGTGTAGTCCTAGTCTCGGAAGTGGTACAGGTGGACCCATTGTGCCATGAATCGAAAGTGTAGGATATCCTCCAAACACTGCCGAAGACGGTCGTGTTATTCCACCAGCACCAGGTTCAGGCTGCTAAATAAAATATTCTTACAATTCTGAACTAAAAAAAAAAAACTAAATATTCAAGAGCTTACAGCGTAATGATTGGCTTGAGCCATGACATCTGCTAAATGAGCCCATCTCATTCGGTCTTCCAACGTTAGTTGATATGGTGGCGGACCAACGGCTGGAGTTTTTACCGTACCTCCAGCTCCTGTTGTCATGTATCCAAACACGGGACTTCCCAGCCCGCCAAGACCTCCAGCGGCCGCTGCTGCCGCTTTTTGTTCTCTATTCCACTTACGACTCCACATTACTAAACACACCAAGGTCAATACAATTATAATCAAAGCTGCCACACTCGCGCCAACTGCAACTCCAACGACTTCACCATCAACTTCACATTGTGATCCATAAAAATTTCCCTGACATCTAAAAAGATAAGTGTTTAAGATTTCATATAGAGAAATCAACGTTTAATTAGTACTTACACGCAGATTTGTTGTCCCTTTTCATATTTACATTGTCCTCGGTTATTGCAATAAGAAATTGGACATGATTCACACTTTCGGCCTGACCTGGCTCGATTATCCGACCAAGGATCTCGTAATCCGGCGTTGCATTGACACATAAAGCCACCAAAGACATTTGTGCATGTCGCATCTTTGTGGCAATCATTCAAGTCCGGACTCGAGCATTCGTCTAAATCTAACAATTGAGAAAAACAGTAGGATGAATTCTTCAAACTATAACCCCTGTTAAGAAAAGGCATTTTAAATGTAATGTCTTTTTTTAACAGGGACAAGAATAGTGTACCACTTAGGCCTGAAACGGCTCCAGCAGGTCCGTCGACCCATAGCGCACTGTTTCCAATATTATTACTGCGTCGTTGAATGGCGCCCAACAAATGCCGTTGAATATCACCTTTTACTTGCGGTCGAAGCGTGTCACCATCTTCCTCCAAATGAATTGTCAAGTTAACGAAAACGCCAGCCGTGCCAGCAGCTGGGTCTCCTTTGTAAATATTATTCACTTTAGCTTCTAAGAAATCATCACTAAACGGTGTCATTGACATGGCAGAGTCAACCTATGAAAGTAATAAAAGGAAAAGTCAATAATTTAAACGTACTGCATTTAATAATCGAAAATATTCGAGTAGATATCTAATTTCCGGATGGGGTTGCATTGAGACTAGGAGAGTTGGAAGAGAACCAGGAAATCACAGGACAATAGGAGCAGAGGATGGAGAAGAAAGGCACTTGGTGTTTGAAATGAAATTTTAAACTATATACCGCTCGACTGGCTTCAAAAGACAATTGCCGAAACTCGTCTGTGTCTTTATTGCTTAGTTTTGGATCCCAAACGATTCGTCGCTCGTACATTTTGTCTACGCGTAACGACATCAAAATAGCGACGACTCGTCGACATGGTTCACGATGTTTGCGTCGAGAATGACCTGGCCGACAATGGCAAGAAGAAACACCCATATCGGTTCGACACATCTCTTGCTGGCCTGCATCGCACGTGGAATCATCACCAACAATGCACGTGTCGATTCTAAACGTGTTGAAAAATTAATTGACCGATTTAATACTACAATTGTATTTGTATTTGAAAAATGATATGAGAGCTAAACGAACCTAACGGGTGGTTGAGGCCTTTTTCCAAATACAGGTCGCCGTGAAGGGGCTGGTTTGACGGGTCCAACACTTCCAGGCCTTGCAGACGCTTGAACAATATCTGATTGCGGTATGGCATATCCCATTCCCGTTATTTGAACCGTATTATTCAATACCGTTTTTGTCGGATTGATTGCACTGATCGTTTTAGTTGCAGTACTGGTTTGTTCGGTTGCATCTCCAAATAGATTCAAATACGTGCGTTTCCCATCAATCGATACAAATCCTTCACTTCCTGACTGCGACGTTATGATATCGGCGTTAGTAGGTTGAAGGTGAACTCCATCTAATTCAACTAAAATCAGTGTTTGATAATTGAAAACAAAAATTACGTTTGACTTTAATATTACCAGGTATGACAAAGGGTTTTCCGTGGCCATCATTTGATTGTTTGTCACTACTTCCAGGACCTTGAATGGCCGATACTGTAACGTCGAAAATGTCTCCTTGACCGTTGAGTGTGGGCCGAGCGGTTATGATTGGTGGTGGTCGCCGTTGGCCACCTGGTTTATACTCGGTGTCGTCCAGGACGATTCCAGGTCGTGGACGATAGGGATAGTATGGAAAACTATTAAGTGTTAACGATGCTGGAAAAAAGTCAATCGGTTATAATTGAAACAGAGTGAAACCGGTTTTTTTCTTACCGTCCGTCGGTTGATTGTTAATGACGTTCACTTCGCTGGACGTCGACATGATTGTTGCGGTTTTTGTCTCGTTTACGGCCGATTGGGTTGTTATATAATGAACGGGAAGGCCGTCGGTCGGTGTGCTGACATTATTTAACGAGGCGTTCGTCTCGTCTTTCGAGACAATCGTTTCGATTTCTTTGATTGAAGTTTCCAACACAGGAATCGCCTCGCCAATTCCGTGAAACTCGGTTATTGACGGAGAGTCGAGTTTTCCATCAACGTTTTCGTTGAATGCGTTCAACGAAATGTTCATGGTGGAAATGTTAATTTCTGTACGAGTTGGTGTTGGGTTTATTGTTGCTGTGAACGATGGGGACTCGGAAGAAAATGGTGATGTGGAGATTTCTTGATCGATTACTGTTATAGTTTTTTCTGATTTGATATTGAAAGGCTTGTCTTTTTCTTTCATAAATGGTTTCTTTTCATCCTTGATGTAATCGTCTTTGTTTATAAACTCGGCGGGATTGTCGGAAGTCGTTTGTAATGGCGCATCTGTAACTGCAACTGCAAGCAAGTGTTGTATAATTATTGAATTATTCTCGTTTCAAAAAGCTTACCATTGTCGTTTGATTCATGTCGATTATTCAATTGGTCTCCCAAATCGTGAAAAGTTGCCTCCGTCTGACCAACATTAGCATTAACATCTTCCATAGGACCTCCGTCATGTTCACTAGGTGTAACAGGATTGGTAGGATCTTCTGAGGTTAGACTAATTTCTTCTCCAACATCGATTTCTGGACCCATTGATGGCATAGGTTTATAAGGTGGTATGGCCAAGTTTGGAGGAAATCTTGGAGGAGGCGGCCTCGGTCGACGGTGCCATGGTGGCAGTTTTTGGGGACGTCCATGGTAATTTGTTCCACCGGGCCGCAATGGAACGATTTGTTCGGGAAGAGGCACTCCATTCAAGAACGGTCGAATTGGAGAACTATTTTGCGGTGGCATATCAAAAGGATATGGTGGCGGAATTTTTGTTGGAACTGGAGAGTTCGATGTAGTAATCGGTGGAGGAGTCATTTGTCCTACAGGTGGTGGCGGAAGGTTACTGGATTGAGAGTTGGGGTTTGGTAATTCAAATTCGGGAGGTAGTGGAGCCACTTCTGAGATTCGAGGAGGTCCACGATTGTTGATTCGAGTATTGGAAGGACGAACGGGACGACTAACCGTTGGAGCCGTATTAGCTTGAACGTTTACATTTCCATTTAATAATTTAACAATTCCTGTAAAAAATAATAAATAGTTTTTTATTTGATCTTTTTCAGACTGTACAATTTAGTTTTACCGGTTATTATATCTTGGATGTCAGGATTAGCTTGTCGTGATCTAGGGGTCTCGGAAACAAACTCCTTGGTCATTTCCGTTACCGCAGTATCCAGGTTGGGCTCCTGCAGAAGCAGATTTCTGCCACGCGGAGCCCGTAATTCTTCCCCCGACTTCGTCGACATGTACATTTGTTCGGCTTCCATTTCATTGAAAATGGTTCGTGTTGGTGTCAAGTGATTGTATTTTCCGATTCGAATTTCTACGTCATTCGTTTCACCGTCCGCTTCTGATGGAGGTTGATGAAATTGGCGACCAAGAATCGGTGAAGCTGATCTTTCAATTATTACATGTGATGAAGTTTCTTCGTCATTTCTAATCACAGATTGTTTTAAATTTCTTTCAATGGTCTGATCGATTGCCTCTTCAATGTTGGTTGACGAAACGACAAGATTGGTTGGATTCGATGTAATATCAACATTTTTCTCGTCGACTTGATTTTCGAATTCGTTGTATTGAGAATTTGGTGAAATGTGTGAATTGGAATATAAGTCTTGGAGACCTAAAAGTGGAAAACGATAAAGAATATTACAGGGCAGTGAAAATATCGCCTGATGGAATGTAAGTTTTAATTGCCTTATTTTATTGACTTGAATGAGAGAAAAATGTAATTTATCATTTCAGAGAGAAAACTGTTTATTCCCGGCTATGTTGGGAAAGTGATTCCTTAATTATTTCATGGCACAGTGATCACAAAACGTATTGTTCTTCGTCACACGCCAAATCTGATGTCAAATTGTCCACAATATGGGCAAAAAATCTTCACCATCAACAATTTCCTTTTGTGTGCAGCACCACGCAATTGATGCCTCGAGAGATCGCCATCGAGAGGCTTTCTCAACAACATTTCTCCGTCGCGGAAAAATTAAAAAGCGTTAAATGATTTGAAAATAATATAAAATTGGAATTTCAAAATTTTCCGTCCAACTGAGAAAAAGCTAAGTTTGATGTAGTACTTCTTCTATATGTATATATGGCTAGCATAATGTTGGGTCAACGTACGACGATAAACCTTATATCATTATGGAAATTCATGAACGTACGCCACGTTAGAGTTGAAGACGTCAGAAACAAACTTAAGAAATGAATGTTTTATAACAATACGGCAAAATAATTACTTTTACGGCCTTGCGGAACGAAGTGTTTTGTTAAAAATCGAAAAATGAAAAAAAAAAATAATTACTAATCAGCGCAAAAATTACACTTTTTAGAATAACTCTTTTCTTTTTTTCACTCAAGTTCTAATAAGCTGGTTTTTACTAGAAAAATCTTTTAAGACGATAGCCGGCCAGAAAAAAAAGAAGACATTGGTAATCAACCGTACAAACAAACCTCAAACACCACAGAAGTTTTTTTCATTTCGATATATTCGACAAACATGAAGGAAATAATTTATTTTTTATATAAAAAATGAAAGGTAATTACGTTGAAAATATAAGCAGAAGAACAATTTTCATTAATCAATGTAATAAAATCAGTTACCGAAATAAGTGGAAAAAAAACTTGAAATAAAATTCGCTATGCTTATGAACATTTGTATTATAAAGCTATGAATAAATAATGATTAGTTTACTATTTTCTTGAAGTAAAACATTATATGGATAGTAACAACCGAAAACTTTATATTATCTTCATTCAATTTGAAAAAGTAACCAACTCTTCACCAAGGTACAACAGATCTGGAGTATAATGGGAAGTATACAAAGTTATTGTGGCAGTGCATTTTATTTTGTATTCTTCAGTAGTTAATTAAGTATTAAAAATGGTCGATAATTGACTTTGAAATGTTCTAAATTCCGTAACTCCAGTAAGGATCTTACATGCAAGTGTTACAGTTGCTATAGGTATCTAATTAAGAAAATTCCAAATGCATTGTATTTATTTTTTAACACTAACATATATTTCATCAATGTTTAATTATCTTACTTTATAATAATGACAAAGAAGTTGTCAATTTTCAGCAAATTGTTGATTCACGAATGGAATTCGTACTATTTGTATGTATGGAAGTGGCGCGTGAAGTAGTCAGAAGTTACAATTTTATATAGAATGTCGATTTGATGATGCGACTCTTTTCTTTGGACAAGAAAATTGAGAGTTAGATATATCTTAATTACACATACGAGATGATTTATTTAGGTTTAGATTTAAGTCACAGCATTCAATTCAATTTAAGCAAAAGATTTCCTCTACAAAAAGCTTTTATATATTATTAAGTTTTTTTTTTCTTTTCTCTTTAATTAACAAACGGTTTTAAGTTTTTCAGTCGATTAATAACCAATTAAAAAATTTAGCTCATTGAAAATAGAAATTGTTTCACTCGTCTTGAACAATTGTAATAGATTACAATTATGGTGTCTTCATTTTTTATTTGATTTCTTCTATGTGGTTAGATGGCAAGATTGAAATATTTGTTGGCGATTAAAATGAATATTTCGATATTTTTTCAGAGGCAATTTGAGGCTCATTTATGGTACGTAGGTATAAAAATAACTCAAAAGATTCCGTTATTCAAATTCCATCACATCTTCATTTCGATAATCGAAATGTGGGCATTGGCTAATAAGAGTTAGTAATACTACATCGTATATTACTTTTGAAGCTTGAAATATTACCAAAATTCAAAACTTTAACGCTCGTCTAGTTAAAATGAAAAATAGTTTTTTTTTTCACGAGGCAAGTACTTAAGTAAATTGCGACATAATTTTTTTCTCTTTTCTAAATGAGAGGGGTCCCGTTACGAACCTGTTGCTCTGCAAGTGAACACATTGAACCGTTATATCCCCCAATTCAAACACACAATATAATATATATATATAATGAAAAGAATAAAATAAAACGCAGAGTTGGGCCTCTTTGTTTCACCTTAAGATAAAAATGCAAGACAAACTATTTCTTTCTCTGCACAATAAGTAAGTATATGAATTATTTTCATTCTGAACTTTGTCTTCGTCGGCAAGCACCCATCCGCACTGTTATTGTTTGCGAATTTCTTCCACGAAGATGCAATGCGTTGACGAGTGTGTCATTAGGTTAACGATTTTTTTTCTGTTCCAAACAAATCAAATTCAAAATTCAATAATGAATTTTGAAATTCAATAATCAAGTTCAGTAATTAAACAAAGTTGACCATAACAAAAGTATTACATAATTCAGACAAAAATTGTATAATTTACCAATTAAAGTTAATTTTATTTAACTACTTCGAAATAACTCAGCTTTTCTAACTTCTAACTTGAAATGACGAAATTTAAATTGCTCACTTTTTTCACTATGATCGTTTATTATTAGATATATTATCTGGGTAAATTAAAAACGTTAACAATACATTTATTAAATTTGAATTTAGGTTAAGTGTTAAAATTTAAGCGAAAAACTTTAAAACATTGTAGATATTTACAAATTAATAATGATTTTAATATGGTTCAAAGCGCAATGCATGGCATTGTATTAGAAAGAGCTTTGGCGTGGAACCAATCAAATTGCGCGTTGTGTTTGAAAGACTTGTTCTGATTGGTCGACCAATCAGAGTCGACGTCATTTCATAAAGCTCCATTTGACAGATAACCATGTGAATATCAATGAAACATTATATTTATTCAATTTTATATCATATTTAGTAAATTTTTTACTAGAAATTTGCAATTTATTATCATTTTCATTTTTTCTAAATGTTTTTCAGCGGTCTGTCATCATTTTAATGAGACAATTAACTGTTCAAATACGTCACTAATGGTTCTTGTTGTTCAATATATTTTCTTTTATTTATAATTATCGTTTTGAGCGAAAACTAAAGTTAAACGGAATTTTAATTCCGAACAATATGGTTTAACGAGTTAAATGACCGAAAGTTATTTTATGACTAGAAAAGAACCGTTTTCCATTCGAAATAGGTGCGGAGGGAAATGTTGACTTGCGATATTTGATTAAAATGTTAGCAATATCGTAGATATTTCTTCGGCAAAGAAGCAACGGTTATCACTCTCATTTGACAAAGAATTCAAATTGAAATCTGACGGACCGATTTTTTGCTTCATTTTCATTTCGTGTTTCACACTTGTACTTGGATATAATTGGTGTAGGTATTCATATCATCGCCGTGAAAAATTATAATGAACTTTTTTTATTTTTAATTTTCATTGGGGAAAAAAAAATGTAAACTTTGAAAGGTCAATACACCTGAAGTAATTTTAAAATATGATATAATCGTTGAAATTATGTAACATATGGAATACAGAATATGAAGAATTTGGGTTTTTTTTTCAATCAAACTTTGTAGTTTATAATTTATTTTGTTGAAGTATTAAAGCTACACGTCTCTCTTACTGTAAACAATAAATAATTGGCATTTTGGATCATCAAAATTGATTTTATGTCCGAAATAACTTTGATCACTGCACTTTGTGTATATATTTAGTAGAATTTCAAATATTTCCTCACATCTAACTGTAATGGCTTAAATGGTTCATGAAAGTTGTTTATTGAACCACTCTCATACCTGCGGCTATCATAATTTCATCAACAAAACAAAACTATTAACATTGAATTATGTAAATTGGCCTTAAATGCCTGGAAGCACCACAACTTAACTTGAGTGTCGAAAAAGCGATCATTACAATAGTAAAATGTAATTCTGGTTTGAATTATAAAAGTTTACAAGTATATTTCAGTAGAAATATAACAATTTTGCGCTCAAGAATATAATTGAAGCAAAATGATTGTAATTGAAATGAAACCAAGAGAATTCAAATGAGAGAAATAAGTCGAGGCAATAATTTCATGAGTCGAAGTAGCACAGAATGAAGACGATAAATGCATAACGATCTAATACATATAACTTTCTGCTCTTATTCGTTCACGTTAGAGTTTAAAATCCGTGAAGCCTGGACGATCTGTTACAATTAATTCGTACAATTAACTTTGTAATATAATTATTATTAATATTAATTATTACTATTTTTTTCCAAGAAATTTATTCAATTAGGAGGTACTGGCAGAGCACATCGTCTTTTCATGTGGTTATAATTACAAATTAAAAGTAGCTCAATATTATGTTTAGTATTTATAGAAAAAGCTTTGCCACCTTTATTTGGAAATCCACTAAATGAATGAGTTTATTCAATTTGCATTGACAAATTATTGATAGCTGGCCGAAGCCTTTTTCCATGCACTTAAATTGATTGTTCGACCGGAAAATTGGAAGGAAGTATCATATGGAAAAGTAAAAATTCATAAGTGTAAAGGAAACATTTTTTTTTTTTTTGGTTTTATTAAGTGTTGGAAACGGTAAAATCAAAGACAAAGTCTCAACTATGCCGTGTCCAACAATCACCCAACATAATCCTATCGTTCCACGTTATATACCTACAGAGAATGAATCAAACCGGATATCCGTCAACATATTTTCGATCGAAGAATACTAAAACGAAAAAATGTGTTTAATTGCTGCATTGAATCAGTCACGAATCTAATTTCTCTGGTGTTGCAACGAAAAAAAGACAAATATTTAAATTTTTAAAGAGACACAAAAGTTTTTTTTAGTGGAAAACACCTTGGTTTTTGTATTAGTCATTGCCTTGCGGTTGGAATTGGTTGACCTCTTTAACAAATCAAACTTTCTTTTCGAAAATCCCGCATTTTGTATTATCTTACGTCACTGAAATCAAAAACACTTTCGTTTTGAATAATAGTTGTTAAAAAAAAAAACAAGATGATAATATTAGTATTTGAAAAACTACATTTTTGCTATTGCATATTTCAAGTCTCATATAAAACCAATGGTTTTTATATTAAAATCAATTTTGTCTCAATATTATCTCTATAAATGATATATATGGATTGTTGCACTTTTAATATTCGTCCTGCTTTTAGTGTGCATAAAAATGCATCTACTATAGAACGTATATAGTAGTAACGTATAACGTAGTTGTTGATATCTCTGGCGCCCCAATTTCTACCCGAATGGATGAAAATGTTGATAAATATGAAAATAAATTAGTCTTAATATATAACCTGAATCGGAATTGTTGAAACCACTTAGACATAGAACATAGATAATTATTAGTGTAGTAATGATAAGAAATGAAAATGTAACGTTTTGTTTTTCGTAAGCTTCACACGTACTAATTTTCTGGCACGATAACAACACGTGGAAAGAAAACGGAAAATTGTGGCGTTGTATTTGATATTCTGGGTTCTGAAATTATTTACGCCAGTTGCACTTCAATAAAGAAAGACAAATTACAACGAACTACCTATTTACTTTTCTCAATACTATTTCAAGCTGATTTTGACGTTATTTTGCTATTGACTCTTCAATTGGTAACTTTATTTGAATACAAAACAAATCAAACGTAAATGTTGATTTTCAATAATAAAAATAGCAAATTCAAACACACCGGAATAAAAGAAAAACCCTGTAATTATTTCACCTACTTTGAGTTCAGCCCACATAAACTCAACTCCAAAGAATGTTTACACAATTTTTGATGATTCCTTCTTTTTACAAATGACGTCAACTATCTTAAACTTTCTTTTCCATTCGTAACTGATTAATTTCTATTAATTAAATTTTGAATATCATTAATTCTTCGAGTCCACGAGGAAAAAATTTCAAAATCCAATGAATGATTTTGCAAGTAGTTATTAAATCGCACAGAAAATCATTAAAATCAATTTTCTTTTAATCTCAGTAAAACGTATATAGGGCAGATAGGTGGAAGATTTTGGTTCAAAAAGGTCAACTTCCGAAATCAAACTGTATGACTAATCAATTGATGTCATATTTTATATTTCATGAATAAGATCGTAAATAGGAAATACATGTCGAGAAAATATTAGTTAATTCCGTTAGTTTTTCTTCCACGATTTATCTGAAAAAACATTTTTAATTTTCGTATTGTAAAGTAGACACTTCCGATAAGACTTTTGTCTTGAGAGTCGCTACTGTAGAGACAAACCAACTCTCAAATAAGACAAAAATAAATTACATTTTCTAGACCCGGAAACGGCTAATTCCAATTATTTGCTTTAGTTTTTTAATTTCAGAAAACGGTGATTTCAACAACTGAAAATTCCGAAGCACTCATTTAGATACATTTAATATATTTTTCACATGCAATCTGACTATATTTTCAAAGACAACAACAGCCACCAACAAGAGAAGAATCTCGTAATTAAAATTAAAGAAATAAACAAAAACTTGTTATAGATAAGTGTTGGACTTTTGCTTTTGATTTATTCTAAGTCATTAATGAACACTGTATTTGATCACCTCGTTAGCAAATTTCCGGTCAAAACACATTATAATTATAAATAAAATATTTTAAAATAAAAAGGATCTCAATTCATCGCTTTAAATGTGAATTCCAGTTGAAGCTAACTATCGACGATTAGTACTATCCCCAAATTTCCTTCGGAAATTATAAATGACAAATCAAACTCCCGAAGAAATCTCCACATAAAAACTCTTATTACCCATCACCTTACCTAAATTTTTAAAACTAAACATTATAATACAAAAAACCCATCTTGGTTTTCCACTCTCGCAAAATTTGACCTTTCCATCTTCCATTTAAAACTCCATCAATCATATATCTAAACATCATCTAAGAAATGTCCCACAAATTCACCGACGGATCTTGTCAGGGATAATAAAATGCATAAATTTGCTACCAGTTGTTGGTCAGCTTTTCAATTTTCATCTGTAAAGTCTGTGCACAATACAAAGTCATAAATTAAAAAAGATAATTATTTGCACAGTCTTATCGATGCACTAAGAAGTCCGGTCAGCACAAGTAACCATTACATGAGTTCCATCTCACCAAGGAATCCTTGGTAACAAAATAGCAGACAAGAATGCTAAGACAGCAATTACACAAGACTTATCCTGGTGATATCAGCCACAAGATTAACAACAAAAAAAAATACGTCAACCTGGAAATGAAGACAATTTGGAACAATGATTGTTCCTCAAATCCCACAAGGCTGAAAGCAGGAAAAACTCCTAGATCCTCCTCCTAGACTCCTTACACAAATGCCAAATGCCAAGGTTTATAAAATACACAGGTGGCCTCATGCGCTACGTGACGTATCCAGAAAAAATTCATACATATCTTCAGACTGATTCAAATTTCAAAATTCTTCGTATGACGTCATATTTTTTTTCTAATGGGACAACCTGTGTAATTTATAAACCTTGCACAAATGCAACAAGATCTGAGTTTCCCATTAAATTTCCTGTAACGGCCTGGCAATGAATCAATTGAGAACAACACTGAATCTGTGGCCAGTGAAAAGGTCACAGAATAAAGATTGTAAACACTGATTTGAACTAATTATTGTCGTTTGTTTCAACTGTCATTTGCCTTTTGTGTAATACTTAATGAGTTGAGTTACTAGCAATAATTATTATCCATCAGACTATCAATCAAATGTACAGTTTCCCTTGGACCTATGGCCAAATAATTTCATTTACTTTTCATAAAGTTTTCAACAAACAATTAAACGTTATTGATCGTTCGTTGCTTCTTCAATTTACGTATTAGTTCTATGTCTGTAAATAATTTTAAATTAGTGGAACCAATTTTATTAACAATATAAAAGTGATTTTGTTTGCTCAATTCTTTTCACTCAATTATACGTTACAGTTAGCGGAGTTTGATTTTTATATTTAAATTGAAATGTTTTGCACATAAATAATAAATTAATATATCAAACTGCATATGGAGAATGCATGAAAAAGAATTTCGCTATTTGATTTCACCGTTTGTACCTATCCACCAGGTAATTTTTGTTCTTCGCATAGGTGGATGTGTGACGAAATATAGAATACAAAATGGGTATGATAATTGTATATTCGTTGTGCGTGTGTTAAATGACAATAAAAGTGCATACGGAAAAAAAATGTCCGGCTAGTAGTCTAACGGTGATTAGACTGGCCGGACATTTTTCACATTCCGTATAATCAAAACCATCGGTGCAGGTGACAAGCAATGTTGATTTGCCAATCGATGCGATCGATTTACAACAATTATTTTTCAATTTCTATAAGGAACTTACGACTGCATACCGACGACAAATCTTATATACTATACTCTTCATTTAAATATCACAATTTTTCTTAATTAAGCTGCAGTTTAATGACCAATAATTGTTTAAGTTTTATTGTTATTTGAACGACATATAATATCTTCAGGGAACTTCTTTGTGATATTCTTTTTCAAATTCATTCATTTATAATTAATAAGACCTTGTTCAGTTAATAAGGTTAATACACCGACCACCGATTCCGATAGCATTGGTGCAGTTTATTTTTAGCACTCCTTTGGGTATTTTTCTCATACAATTACTGTGTTTTGTGTTTAAATAAGCGATCATACTTTTATTATATATAAATAAACATTGAGGTAATGCAAACGATGCAAACACTATCATCTGTAATTTAGAAAATTTTATCGACCATAAGTTGATTAATGTCCCAAATATTATCACCGATTTGTATATAGAAACGGTTGAGGAAAATTTGGCTTAAACTGAACAGATGCAGGTAACTCAAAGATGGACAAAGAAAATCTAGAAATCATACAATTCTGGAGAGAGATTGTGCTAAATGAATCCATAGCGATGGTATAACACAAAATTTTATTTGGGGAAACGTCCACACATTATTAAAGGGTAAGAATGTTAAGAATCGACTAAATAAATGGTAGAAATCTAAAAAAAGAGTTTGGAGTTGCTGTGGGTTTCCCAAATTTCAAAAGTAGAAAAGGATCCAACCTGTCCAACCCGGACAACGGATATTCATAAGATACTAAAAGGAGTTCAAAGATATGCCTACCCAAACTAGAACAAGATCCTTCAAAATTGCCCCCTTATACTGTGACGCACTATTTTTTTTGAATATTTAAGTAAATTAAGTATTCCTAAACGTTCACAGTAACTGAAATCTAGTTCATGCAAGTCTTTAACGTTCCAACTACATTTAAAATATTCAAATAAAACGCCCAAGTGGCAGAAGAGAAATCGGAGTGTTGAGAATTACGAATTGTGGCATTCGCACTGTTTGGCAATTTGGAAATTTCCATCGGGTGCTGGCTGACAATCGAGGTGTGCAACTTACCGTAGCAAAACGGTGAAAATCCAAAATTTAAAACGACAAATATTGTTACAACAGTCCGATGATTTATATTTGAATTATGGCTCGCCGCCATATTTTCTCGCCAACACTAAGATCACTAAATTAGTATATTAAGTACACTTGCATAAAGATTCACAAAACTAGCAATTTTTTTTGAATTAATTGCATCACTTCATCGAAGACGACGGAATTGTAGAGGTCAATTTTCGCCAAAAAACTAACACACGAAGTATAATCAGTTTTTCTTTTTTAATCTCTTCATTCTGCCACTGGAAACGAATCACATTTTACCGAACTAAACTTTATTATTATTGTTATTGTTAATTGAAACACTGGCGTTGTGCTTTGGGAAAACTTAATTTTGTTCTTTATGTTGTATTTGAAGTGGTTGGTGTACAATGCTGATGGTTATTTCTGGTTGTAGTTGCTGGTGCAATTGTACTCTGTGATGGTCATCTTTGTCCGGTTTCACGATTCTAACGGGTTGTACCTGACCATGACCGCGGTAAATCTAATTCTTGTCGCTGGAGTTGTCGATGTTCGAGGAATTCTCAATGGTGGTGGTAAAAGAAATGTCTGCCTGGCGTAAGCATGCGGTAGGAGTGCGGTGCAATTCTTCCACTTCTTTCACTTGGCCTTCCATGGGGCATTCTGTAGCGATGGATTTCACAAAAGTTTGTCTACGTTTACAATGTACATTCAACGCTTCAATGTTCAACTATCAATTTCAAAAGAAATACTCAAAGGAAATCATTTTTGGCCAAAAACTTCAGCATTTTTCGTTTCTTTAATGTTTATTCAATTATATTCTTTGTTTTGCAAAAAAACGAGAACTTTTGTTAAAATAGTTTCTTGGCTCAAAGGGCAAGCGAAATGTGTGTAATTATCGGATATCTATTAATTATTGGAGCGTAGAACATTTAAATCATTTAAATCACCTGTCGACGACTCAATAATAATGGTACGGCAATACGGGCGCTTTTACTCGTTTCAGTTATGTTCTACTCATGCTCAAATTTACTAATAATTTAATTTCATTTTGTCGGCAAAAGAAATCCATATCACAGGGAAAATTAATGCGGGCGTATAGGCAACCATAAATACACCGATGCGTATATTGTGCTTATTTGCATATTATTAAAATTAGTTCAGAGATCAATATACTGACAAAAAAATCGAAATTTCAATAATGGACAACTGAATATTATCATAGCGACAATTGACAATGATTTACTTAATCATTTTAATCAGAGGACAAAGAAATACATTGTGCAAAACATGTAACAATCACTAAAGAACTTATAGCTATATAAGATAAAAAGAGGACCTAAGGGAACAGGCGATGATTTTCAAGTGTTAAGAAAAAGAAATAAGAAACGATATGGAATTCAACAGTTTATTGAAACTCAATCGTAATACACAGCAATAACTAGACCAAAAGCGTAAAACTTGGGATTGTCTATGTATTGAAAGAGAGCGTATTTATCTCGTTCGGCGTCCCACAGGAACTTGAGTGTCGCATATTGATATTGGTATTTTCTTTCACCGATCGTTACAAAACTTACTAATTTATATCTAGAGATGATTGAAAGAAGGAATTAGTTAATGTGGTTATTTGTAAAAAATTATGTATTTGCATTTGAATATAATAATTCATGCAGATTTACTTAGGTAATACCTGTCGTAGTTGAGAGCTTTTACTTGTTCCTTGATGTCTTGAGCCATTTCACATGCAAGCATTGCACATGCATTTGGCTCGTAGACAAAATCGGCTTGGTCAAACACCGCGAGCATTACCGTGCGAATAATTTTCTCGGCCGGCTCTACTTGGAATGGATTTTTTGAGTACAACCGATATGTGTTTGCCACCTGAATGATCTTATCATAAAATTTCGATTTATTGTTATTTGCATTGTTACGTAATAATGTGCCAATAGAACTTTTAACAATTGATTTCAATACCGTTTTGTTTGATTGTGGCGTACGCGTTTCGTTTGATGCCATTTCGACAATTGAACTGGCGCCCAGCAGCAAATTCAATTTCTTCCCATCGCATGCATATCATAGCCATATAAACTATAGTAATACGTGACACGTATACGTGGATTACTTAAACATTTCAAACAACATTAAATTATATAATAAATTGTACAACTTTTGTCGAATTTAATTTGGAATGTTACACATCATTTGGTCGATATTCCATTCGTGCCAGACGGTACCAGGAACGAATGATGGACACAGTCGACACAACATTGAACAACAACGGTGAATTTATCACATTTATCGTGAGAATGTAACATTAACATTTACATATTATGTTATATTTTCCACTCAAACAAATAAGTTAGAAAATTTTGAAATTTGTCAACAAACTTTAAGTTTTTTTATTGCTTAAACTTGAGAATTTTTGCCTCAGTTCAAACTGTATATTTGAGGCATTTTAATAGTTCTTTTCTTGTTGAATAGGGAAGATATACATGGAAGTTGGTCCTATCAAAAATTTAACTAGTAAAAATAGGTTGGTTCGAAAAATTCTTGCACCAAAAATTGAAAGCCTTTATGGGCCTTATAAAAATAATTAGAAACTATTTCTTATATTTCTCCGCTCCTAAAAAATCATTTTTACGAGTAGTGGAATTTCATCATTACGAACACCCACTAAAGGTCTCGAAGAATTCCTTATAAAAGAGATCCGGATAAATTTCCAAGTAAAAATTTTATAGAACTAATAAAATAAGTTAATTAGATAAACATAAAAGTTAAAACATTCGAAATATCCAACATTTCGAAAGTATTGGTTGAAGTGTAGATCAAAAGTATTATCTAGCTAGATGACAATTTATCGTACATTTCGAATATTTCTTTAAGCCACTCATATTGATTTAAATTGATCAATTTTGAATTAGAATATGAACACAAAATTATCAATTTAATTGACATTTGTCGGCTGTCAAAGTTGTTTATGTTGTCGGATAAGTGGGTGGGTCTTCGTAGTAGTTCAGCATTTTTCCGTCAGGTAGCGATGAGATCGCCGCACATCGTCTCGTGACGTCATTTTGACCAAATTGCCGCGGTTCTATTATCACATAGCTTTTGGCCAATTGGAGCAAATTTTACGAGCGTATTAATTGACATGGTCAAAATGGACAAAACGACGAATTTTGTTTTTTTATGCTCACCGGGTTGCCGATATAGCAAAACATAAACAACTTTGACAGCCGACAAATGTCAATTAAACTTATTAAACTTAAATGATTTTTAAGTTAAAAATACTGTAGGAATCTGTATATATAAAAGTCCTTATATAAAAAGCGCTTGTAATTAAAATACCCACTCAGAAATTCAAATATTTATTTCTGAGAATTTTTTAAAAGTAACAGCTGAAACGATGATACTGAGTTAATTCCTGAATATATTTCATGTTTTTTGAACTAGAAAATAATTCATTTCTAATTCTCAAAGCTTAACATATCAGTTACAATCTAAAATAAAAGTCTTTGCATTGTTTACAGTGATAAAATCAATGATCAAGTTCAACTTTTTCAAATATAAAATATTTATTATTTTCTAAATCAGATCTAAAACATTATGCCTTCATCAATAACATACAAATGTAACAATAATAAATAAATTGATTATGGAAATTAAAACTTTATTTAAAAACCACTTCTGGTTACCGAATCAATTCCCAATGACTGGCTGGAGAATTTGAACACATTGTCATAGTAACCAACGCTTTTGGTTCAGGTGCTTTAACGCCCAAACACAATCCCATTGCCAAATTATAAATTGGACCGAAACCCTAAAATTAAAAACAAGAACCATTTAATGCATTAAAAACACCCAACAAACATTTCTATCATATACCTTTCCATTGTGTTTCCATTCTTGATTGCCTCCCATTTCATGACACTTCATCAGTCTTGGCTTGCCCTCATCACTCTCTAAACATAACATTTGCGCCAAGACAATTTCACTCTTATCCGTTTCTGACCAAAGTTGAGTTTTATCTTTGGAACATTGATACAAATACAACAAGCTACCCTTAGACTTGACATCTTTGTTGGTACCCACACAAAGCGACGTGTTGCTCAGTCTTATTTGATATTGGTCGACGTAGTTGCGTTTCCGCATATGCCACGGTTGGAATTTATTTTGCTCAATGGCTGACCATTTCTTTTTCAATCTCTCCGAATTGTCATCCGGTAAAACCAGTTCCGGATAGACCTCTTTCAAGTACCAATCGAAATCTTTGCAATTCAAACGTTTACGCAGCTCGACTCGCTCCGAAATATCTCCATAGGATTGATGAGCCGTTTCAGGATGTTGTTGAAAATAATAATCCTAAACAAATAGAATTCTGCATTTGCATATCATTTTTTTTTTGGAAAATTTTCACCTTATATTTGTCCATCCAAACGTGGACGACTCGAAGAGAATTGTGAACCATTGTGTCTGATCCATCAGGATTGCCGTAGGGACGTCGACGCCGAAAAACATGACCGATTCGAGAACACGGAATTATTTCAATAGTTCCTCCACACATCCATGCCTTAAATGATAAAAAATACACCGATTTACTTTCATTCTTAAATGATTAATCTATGAATATTAAATATCTTACGCGAAATGAAATTTCTATATTTTCGCCACCCCATATATTCATTCCACGATCATACGTTCCTAATTCATAGAAATAGTTTCTATCAATCGCAAACAATCCACCAGCCATTGTAGGCGATTTAATCGGCCTCACGAAATCCTTCTCGTCCACCAGTGTTCCCTTCGGCAAATTGTCCCACTTAAAATGCAGTCCCCAATTAAATCCTCCCCGCACCAACGGACTGGCCGAATACGAAAACGTATCCGAATTGATTATATCAATAACCGGAACCGCTATGTTCGTTTTACTCTCAGCAATTCGAGCCAACAATGGTGGCAACCAATCCTTGTTGACCTCAATGTGGCTGTCGAGAAAGACTAAAACATCTCCGTTGGCTTTATCGGCGCCAAATACGCGAGCTCGAATCAAACCCTCCCGACGATCGGTTTTAAACAAACGCACCCGATCGTCCAAATCTTGACTGATGTACCGCTCAATGTCCGAGTGCAGAGTTATCGTATCACTGTAATCGTCCACCAGGATCACTTCATGCAGGAGATGCTTTGGAGTTCGATCTAAAACCGAGTGAACCGAGCGCAGCAGCGTCGTCAAATGTTCGTTGTAAAAACATATTATAACGCTGGTCGAAGCCAAATTTGCAGAATAACTTTGATTTTGACACCTAAAATAAAAACCACTCAATAATATATTTGAATAATATATCTCAAAGAAATACTAAATAAGTTGATTTCGCTAGCTAAAAACAGACTTATGAAAGTAAGTTGACTAATGAAATCTGTAAAGATTGTAAAAAAACTATGCCAATTTGTAAATTGGGTAAAAAACCTAAAGTCTCGCCTGATCTAGATTATATTATACGTAATTATCTCCGATAAAAATGCTATTGCTGATGAATTTATCACATTTTTTAGCCAATATTGGCGCTGATCTAGCTAAGAAAATAGCAAACGAACCCGTAAACATAGCAAAAAATGTTAAGAATAACCCAAATATCATTTTTCTTACGCCCACAAATTGCTTGGAAATTGAAACATTAATAGCTGAAATGAAAATTAAATCAGGTGGCATAAAAGTCTTGAAACTTATTGCTACGGATATTATAGTGCTTCCTTGGAGTATATTTTTAACAAATGCATTAACAGTGCGATATTTGGCCTAATTAAGCCCATACATAATACCTATACATAAATCTGGAGACAAACATTTACCTACAAACTACTTGAGAAGGTTATCAAAGTAGATTCTATGATTTTGTGTGAAAAATAAAATAATTTCTCATCTTCAATTTGGTTTCGTTAAAAACAGAGGCACCAACGAAGCTCTTGCAACCACTTCGAAATATATCTACGATAACATTGATAAAAATATACCAACGGTTTTAGTTTTCCTAGACCTAGCAAAAGCTTTCGACACCGTAAATCACAAAATCTTGTTGGATAAACTTTGGAGATGTGGTATTAAAGGTATCCCTCATAAACTACTCGAAAACTAACTAACTAGCTGATCCCCGCGACCTCGTCTGCGTAACATAAGTGTAGATTAAATTTTCTTTTTAAATTTGTCATTTGGCCATTGGTATATGAAAATTATTATTTTTCTTACTTCTTTTACGAAAAACATAATTATACTTAAAAACACTATTTTGTCAATTTTAAAAAAACTCATATAGCCTGACTCTACATTTTCATATACAAACTTATTCACCCCTTTTACTCTTTTAGCGTAGGAATTTTTATTAAAGTAAAATTTTTTTTTTCATCCCCATGGAATACCTTCCCTTATTATTTTTTTGGAATAATAAGTAGCCTGTAGTCTGTGGGAAATTGTATTGTATCTTAATACCAAATTTCATTAAATTCGGTTGTTCCGTTCTTTAGTTAAATCGGGACACACAGACAGACAGACAAAAATTTTAAAAATGTTAAATTTGGAATAAGGGCCTCTTGAAACAAATATTTACCCTAAAATTTGGTTCAAAATCGAAATGTACAGACAGACGAAAGAATTTTATATATTAGTATAGATAGAGAACAATGTGTTATTATCAATAATAATAGTAAGACTAACTAAAGTAGGAGTTCCCAAGGAACAATTCTGAGTCCACTGCTCTTAATTTTGTAGATCGATATTTTTAATTGTCTACCTGAAGGGGCTCTAGTTTCATATGCGGATGATACAAATATACGCTGCTCGGGCAGTACTTGGGCTAAAGTCAACCTTATTTTAACTCGATGGCTGATCAAAATTGACAATTGGTTTAAGAGAAAATCAGTTGTCCCTCAACATAGATAAGTCTACGTATATTATGTTTGGTAGTTACATTGATATCATTCCTGATAATTTCCACCTTAAAATAAATAATTTTGATCATAAAAGATTAGTTAATTGTAAGTATCTGGGACTAATTTTCGATGGAACTCACATGTCTATGAATTCACAAAAAAATTAAGGTACTTTTAAACTGAGCAAATGCTTAAGCCCCTCAGTATTAAAAACTATTTATCATGAGCTATTTGAAAATATAATCAATTATGGCATAATTGCATGGGGTGGGACTTATGAAAATAGTCTCAGGCCATTGACTACTATCCAAAAATGCTTTATTAATTATTTCATCTCATGCAGTATTGTTGATATACCCCTTGGTATCAAGGAATCATCTATCTATCTATTATTATAAAAAGGAAAGATTTGATTGTTTGTTTGCCTTGAATAGGCTCCGAAACTACTTGACCGATTTGAAAAATTCTTTCCCTGTTGGCAAGCTACACTATTTCCGGTGAACATAGGCTATATTAAATTTTCAAAAAAATTAGGGATCCATACTAAAACTCCAATAATGTAACTCAAGGTCTGAAAAAAAATACCAAAAAACATTCTTTTATCGCGTGCGCTACGAAAACTATTGGTTATAGAACAAAATAACGTGCTACGATTTTGCAGAACTAATCATTATCTACAAAAAATAGAACGACAGCATATGTCTAACTATAATAGTTAGGTCACAATAAGTGTTTTTTCATTTTCAAAAAATATATATAAATTCCACCGCTATAAAAGCTCTTTTATTTATACTTTGCGATTAATTCTTATCAAAATAAATGACTTCATATTTAAGTTTGCTTCAATACCATTATATAACTTTTTGAGTTATTTAATTTGAACATTCCATTCGAAAGATATCACAAGTTTAAAAATGTAAGTTATTTGAATAATGTCGCATGGTCACCGCTCTTTACTTATAATTAAGACCAAATTTATTGAACTTGGGGATATTTTTTATTTATGTATAGATGCTGATTGATTTAGATTATTTGGTCTACGGTAGGTATATCAACCGTACAGACATACTCTTTTTAGATATTTATAATTATTTTTTGAAAATTTATAAATTAAATTCGACAATAAGAAAAATCAAAATTTCCCTATACCACTACAAATGGCAAATTTGAAAATTAGAAAACATTATCTACACCTACGTTACGCAGACGAAGTTGCGGGGATCAGCTAGTTTATCATAAATGCTTTAACATACTACTATAATGAGTACATACTACTATAATCTGCCTACTAAGAAAACTATCAGCACTAAAAATCCATATCTCATTGCGATAAAAAATTTTAATAAATTGCCCAACCATCTTAAAACACATAGTTTTAAGCGAAAGAAACTGAGGAAAATATTAATAACATTAATATTTTGACATTATTTAAGTTTAAATTAAAATTGTATTTATTTATTCTATTGGTAATTCTGTTTTAACTTTGTATCTTTTAACTTTGTTACTTTTAATTTTGTTAAACTGATTTAAATATATGCAATGATACATTGCACTACATTACAATTGTAATATTCCACTTCTACGTACAGATGCTTTGCATCTCTATAGAACGCCTATTGGAAGTAAAATAATAAATAATAATAATATGAATTATTGAAGCAAGAATAGGATAATTCTCCAAAAGTTTCTTACAAAGAATTCCGTGTGTCTGGAATATTCCTCGTGTTTCCAATCGCCTCACTTATCAATACATTAAAAGCGTAATTTTTATATCCTTCTTTTCGTTTTCGTCGATCTTCTTCAGTTCTGACCATTCCCAACTCTTCCAAATCTAAAAATAAACAATTACATTGAAATGATAACGATAAGTGTATACCAAAAAGATTAGTCAAGAGAAAAACTACACGAATCTAAGGAATTTTATTACTTTAAAGAAAAATCAAAAGTATCCATGTTAAATTAGCGTTAATTGTTACATATACAGTAGTATGTACGCTTTTTGGTCCCTTTTCATACTTTTGATGGAGGTTTGAAACAAATCCTTTTAAATGTGCAAAGTTTGAGATTAAATTTATAGCTGTATATAATTGCTTCCTCTTTTCAGTATGTGTAACCAATTGATTTTTATGGTTTAACAAATAAATAACTCAAAAAAACTCACTGTCGAGACCATTGGCAACTTTCGGTGGTATTGGTTGTAGTTGTTGAATCAAGCGCTCACTATTGATATACTTATTGTAGAAGGTCTTTTGTCGGTCCTTATTGCCTACAGGGATTTCGTTGCTTAAAATTCGTCCAATATCGTTTCGTTTGATTCCATTTGAGTAAACCAATTTCGAATTGCTATGCATGTAAGGCGATTGCGTTGGCTGATCCAAACTATACAAAATGTTCATATAAATGTACAAAAAACCACCCCATAATATCGAGGCAATCAACAGGCCGTAGAAGAATGATTTTTTCGACATGTTCTGCAACTAGAAGTGAAGACTTTTCCTGATTTTTCGCATTCTGCAACTTTTTCAAATTGACAACATTAACAATTGACAGAAATTGACGTTTTACGAAAAACGTATCATAACGCAAGCGCATATTTTTTGCACCCATTCCACACAATCCACATGCTTAACTTGGGAAATATTTTTAGGCACTATCTATCTGGTGTCTTTTTCTATCATGTTAATCCTAAATCTCCCATTTTTTTCGTAGTGCTTTAGGCTCTTTTTGTAAGTGGAACGCTATCTTTTCCACTTTTCCAACCTCACTTATTTAATTTCATATTTTATATTTTTGCAAATTAAATAATCGTAAAATTGTCTAAAAATGAATTAAAAACAACCAGTTAAGAATGCTCAAATCTATTTTGGCAAACGTACATTTAATTTCTCAAATAAATTTACGAGTTTTTAATCATATCGGTACATGGAAATTTTTTTTTGCTTTTTCATTTTTTTGAAATTGATTTGATTATTTTATAGAAAAAAGGTCTTATTGCTCGTATGCTCAAGGAATCAAACAAATTGTTATGCCTGTGGACGAGTTGAAGCGCATCGTCTGGGTCGACCTGGAGGTTTGTTGCAGAATTACGAAATGGAACATGGAAACCTGAAATTTGGTAGTTTGTTGTAGATGACCGGTTTAGATGTGGAAAAGGATAAAATTTTAGAAATCGCTTGTGTAATTACCGATAGCAATCTGAATATAATTGCCGAGGGTCCCAATATCATTGTAAATCAGCCAAACGATGTTCTTCTGGCGATGAACACCTGGTGCAAGGATCACCATGGAAAGGTACGAAAAAAAAATGAAGACGATGTAAGAAACAATGTTTATTATCTAGAATATGTCTTTTTCTTTTTAATAAGCCCAGAGGTGGTTGAAACGCTGCCTTTTAGATTTGGTGTCCCTGGTTTCTTTTGCTTTTTTAAAATGTTCTTCCAGAGAAAATCACCTTCGGTTTGAGTCATAGAGTTGATTTTACAAGTCAATGCAGTCGACAGCTTATCGTTAAGTTCGTGACGTAGAGCAGCAACTTGAGATTCCAGTTTGTGGATTTTGGTTTCGAGGAAGTCGTTTTTTTGCTCAAATTGACGCACACTGGTGACTTGTTCCAAGTTTTTAATCTTTTCCATCTTTTGTATTTTCTCGGCGTGCAACAAATCTAGTTCCAAACTATTTATTTTTTCTTTTAAACGTAAATTATGGATAACGGTTTCATCGTTACAACGCACACGTTGCAATTGAAAGAATTCACTGGCCATTTTCTCATACTGTGACTCCAATGTTTTTTTGTCCATCTTCAAATAAAAATATCGGGCAACATATTCGTTAAACGAATTATAAATCGCTTCAAAATCGTCCACAACGCCGACACCCAACCATAACGTTTCCGCATGACCACTTTCTATCTGCGTCTTAATCTTCTTCAAAATCAACAGCTGCGAATCAATTATTTTATTCAAATCATCTTTTTCGCTGGTCGTGTGAAGTTGCCTTGAATTCTCGGCAAACTCATTCCAATACTTGTCGAAACAAGTCGACTTTTCCGGGCCGAATGTATGTTTGCCGTCCAGAATTTTCTCTAGTTCGTCACGAATAATTGCGACAATTTCGGATGATTTCTTTGAAATGTGCAATCGCGAAAAGACCACCTCGAGTTTTTTGTTTATTTCTTCGGAGAAGACGTGTTTCATGTCGGCAATTTGCTGTTGTTGTTGTTGAATGACACTTTGCAGCTCCAACAGTTTTGTGTTTCGTTCCATTATCGCATGCTTACCCTTGTGGAGTTTCTCGACCAATTTTGTATTCAGACTTTCCAATTTCTTGATTGCAGGATTGTCACTCTTTGATGCCGACTTTCCCATGTCATTTAGAAGCTGATTGTTGACGACAGCCAAATCTTTCAACGACGTCGACTGCTTTATAATTTTCGTGGCGAACACCTCGTTTAGATCTTGTAACTCCATCCGTGCTTGGTCCAAAAGTTTTATTTTCTCTTTTAATTGTAAATTTTCATTATTTAACTGAACGATATTTCTCTCGGCAACTTTCTTGTCGGACGATTGAGACGAATGATTCAAACTTTGTTTGGTCTGTTCTAGAACATAACGAAGCTCAACCAACTCCTTGATGGCTTTGACATTTTCTTGTTCGACACTGGCCTTGTCTTTTTCCAATTGTTGTACTTTTTTCAGAAACTCTTCTTCCGTCTCACGTAACTTCCGCTTAATGTCCACATATTCGTCGTTGCGTTTTCGAATTTTTTCTTCAAGAATTTCAATTTTAGCGTTTCGCTCGTTCAGATCGGAGAGCAGTTTCTCGTTGCTTGCATTATTTTCGCTTAGACTCAACATTTTCTCTTTTAACTCTAAATTTTCCAATTTCAAATCGTTGATTTTCGTTTGATTTGAATCGAATTCGGATTGGAGAAGTGCAATTTGTTGTTGATATTTGATTTCGTAGTTTTGTAAGGTTTTTATTGTGTGCGTCAGTGATTCGTTTTGGGAGCGGAGATCGGCAATGTAATCTTCCTCGAAGGTGTTTTGGACGCTGGTGTTTTTCATGTCGACTTGGCTGACGTTTGTGCTGGAATTTTTCGTTTCGATCGGCTTTTTGGCCAACAGAGAGCGTAGCTTTTCAATCGTGGCAGCATCTTCGTGGCTGCGACTCTGCAAGTTTTTGATTGTTAGACAATTCTTTTCAATCAATTGTAACGAGCGTTTTAATTCGTCCATTATTAAATTGTAATTTAAATTTGCGAAATTCACGTTGGGAATTGGTGTTGTCGACGTTGGTTGTTCGTGAATTTTGCTTAAATTTTCCTCGAGAATCTTCATGCGTGCCTCCAAAACGTCTTTTTCTTGCATGATCTGGTTTAGCGCTATCGGATTGTGAACAGATTGTTCCAAGTCTTTGATTTTTCGTGACAAAGAAACCACGTGTTCCACGCGTTCCATCGAAGCTTGCTCGAGCGCTTGGCTCATTTCTTTGACTTTCGTTTTTAAATAGTCAATCTCTGTGTCTTTATCAGCCATTTGTAAATGCAAACGACGAATTTCTTCGTCTTTTGGACGTTGAATTTCTTGAATTTTTGAAAAAGGAATTTCGTTAGATGATATAGTATTTTGTACGATTTCGTGTTGAAGATTTTCTATTGTAGCTTGGGCAATTGTCAAATCTCTTTGTACTTCTTCGAGGCAAATTTTATTCTCGATTAGTTCATCGTCTTTACATTGAAGTTTATCGATTAGTTCTTTGCTAGTCTTTTCAAGAGTCTCAAGCGATTCGGTTAGCTTAGTGATATTTTCTTGCAGTGTAACGATTTTTAGACTTTTTACATTGTTCGCCTCTCTAACGTTTTGAAGTTCGATTTGTAAGGAGAGGACTTCGTCGACGCGAGCTTCATACAAGTCTTTGATGTGTTGATTGTCGAAAATGTCCAACGTTTCTTTTTGACATATAGATGTGTTGGAAATGCTAAGGTTGGGCGCTACAGAAATTATTCGATTTGACTTTTCCTTGGTAGTTTTTTTGCAGATATCGTTGCCGTCCTCGTTGGTTAGGTATGGATGTTGGGCGATTAAACCATTATTCTGAACCACGGCCAGATTGGTTGTATACTCCCTGAAGAAGCTTCGCGACGTGTTTTCATTCGTGCCGGTCGTTTTGGCGTCATAGTTGGACGAAAAATTGTCAGAGTCGTCCTGATCACTCATGAAATCCGTTATGTTGATCGCGAGATCTAATAGTTTATCCAGCTCGGCATGGCGACGTTGCTCGTCCTCGGCTGCCTCCACTTCCTCGTCATAGCTTCGATTTTTTGCAATATTTGCTTTCAAGTCTTCACAATCCATCATTTATTCCTCTACAAATTTAAACAAATATAATATACATAAGCGGCATTAATCCATTAAAATTTCTCACTTACAATTAAAATAAATTGATCGATTTCATTAAAATTTGTCGTCATTTGACATAATTTGTTTAAATAAATACAATTTTGAATTGATTTTAAATGAAATTATTGATTTGCATGTATTTTTTTTGGCGTAAAAACAATTTTGGGAATTCAAAAGTACGAAAAAATTTTAAATGTCACATTTGGCGGTTTAGTGACTACTTTTTTTTTTAGTAACTTTTTGTTTTACCATTTACTGCCAACTTATTTTGTTTGATAAAAAGCGCGCAATATTTAAAAAGTTGTGCATTGGTCTATTAGTCTTAATACATATTATTTCTTTTCTTTTTTTAGAGTGGATTAACTGATGCTGTTCGTAAGTCTAAAATTTCTATTGAAAAAGCGGAGGAGAAAGTTTTGGATTTTGTACAATCGCATATTGGAAAAGGAGTATGTCCCATAGCTGGAAATAGTGTTTTCATGGACCGGTTATTTCTTCGAAAGTATATGCCACGTTTTGATGATTATATGCACTATCGGATTATTGATGTATCGACAGTTAAAGAACTTTGTCGACGTTGGAATTCATCAGTCTTTAAGGCAGCACCGGGGAAAGAATTTAATCATCGTGCTCTCGATGACATCAAAGAAAGTATAGCGGAATTAAAATATTATAAAACACATTTTTTCAAATAAAAATATTCGATATTGTTTCCAATTATGATTACAATATTACTTTCGTACATATTGCAAACTTATTTATAAAAAAAAATATTATGTGGCCGAAGGTTTATTTATGAAAAGAAAACTTTGTTGAAGCAATTTCTCCTCGTATATAATTGTTGTTCGCATGTGGCCTACTAATTATTTTTAATTACAAAATTAAAATTACATTTATTTGAATATTTTACATCTTTTACATATATTTTTATCAGAATAATATAATACAATGGCACTGATAAAGACCATCATAAAACCATAAAACTTATTTCCTTTAGTATAGAATACAGATTATCCAAGAGAAATAAATATTTTTTTTTTTTTAATTAATGTAAGTATTGGAATTATTTGATCATTTTTGTGTAAAGCAATTGATAATAAAGATTTTGAATGAAGTAATGTTGAAAATTTTAAAACTGCCACATTTTTCTCACGTGACCCCAAGAAGTTAACCTTAAATTTTGACAACTTAGTCAACGTCAAATACTGAAACGCAAGTTTGAAATATTGCAATTTTCGGGTGGAATTGCATTGGAAAGAATGAGTTATTGGTAGTTTCTGAGTAGAATTTATGCGTTTATTTTGAGATATGAATTTTTGGCAAAGTTTTTTTTTCCATTAATTTTTTTTTTTTTGGTGAAACTTTTCGAAGATGACGACTCGAAAACGGAGCGGTTCGGGGTCGAAGCGGCAGCTGAAGGAGAAGGTGGTGCAGATGTATGAGTCGTACTTCAAGGAGGACGACATTGAAAAGTCCAATCCGACCTTTTGGGATGAGTTGTTTTTGTTGAAGCCGAAAGTGCCTAGTTTGGACGCCGAAATTCAAAAGCTCACCAACGAACAGGTGACGGCGCTCAGGGAGAATGTCAACCTGTTGTTTTCCAAGTGCATAGAAACGCTCGGCCACGAGCACCACATTCGGGTGGTGTACGCGATGCAAACACTCTGTGCCTTGGTCAGCGCCATATATAAACGCACCGCCATGGAAAACACATTCGACGTCATCAATGTTCTTATCGGCTTTGATGTGGCCGAGAAAAAAATGCAAATGCTGCTCAATCATATCAACGACTTTTTGAACGGTGAATTTCCGTCGAGCCTTAAAAGTCTTTGTCTTAAGTTGCTGCTAGTCTTCGTCACCGGAACGGAAAACGTTAGTAGTAACTCGGTGCTGGAATATGTTATTGGCACTCAGACATTCGAGTCGCTGATTCAATTGTTGCGATCGTCGACGTCGCGACAATTACATGGAAATGATGTACTTCTTCTGCTTACCCTCTTAGTCAACTATCGCAAACACGAAGGCGTCAATTCTTACATTGTTAAACTTTCCATTGTAGACGACGAATTGGCTATCAATGGCTACGGACAAGTAAGTTCCTATCATACATAAAATCGTTTGAAATAATTTCGATTAAAATTTATTAAATTTCAATGTTTTAGGTGATAACCGCATCGTTGCAGGAATTTTGTCGCGAATTTGCCGCGCAACAATATGAGTCACAATCGGCCAGTTGGTTCTCATCGATAACGAACATTGTTGGAAATATTTTTTTGTCGGAAGAAGGTGCAGTACGGACGCAACAAATTCGCACCAACAATGCCCTGTTGTTAGCCTTGTATGAGGCGATTCATTTGAATCGAAATTTCATTACGACGCTGGAGGCCACGCAGACCGATGCAGGTAGCAGTGCCGGAAGTGCACCTCCATCGCCCGGAAACACACTGGCCGCCGGAACAGTAGCACCCGATCCAACACGTTTGCCAATTGATATAACGGCACAACCCTCGAATTTGCTCGTCACATTCTTACAATATTTGTAAGTGAATAAGAACTTGGGTGAAAATAATTGGCTAAAGAAAATGTTACTAACGATTCTTTTTTATTTTTAGTTCTATAATAATGCAAGATACCAAGTCTGAGTCGAATATAAACACTGTAAAGTTATGTTTTATTATTTTGGGATGTATCAGTGAAGATCAATACGCCAATACAATAATGTATGACGTTACCCTTTGTTTTAAAGTGCAGTTGCATCGTATGCCGATGCGACATAGAAAATTACCACCGCCAGATCAGGCGGCTCCATCTCAACCGTTAGCAGCGACTTTATTAGGTTTGGCGTTTTTGCATTAGTTTATTAATGAAGATTTTCATGAGGTTTTACGTTTTTTTTTTAGATCTTCTCGTTGAGTTTATAATGAGTCATATGATGAAGAAGTTGCCGATGGAATTATATTTACTTTGTATCAATGTGATTCATAGGATTCTGTGTTATCAAAAACGGTGTCGGGTGCGTTTGAACTATCAGTGGAAGAAGATGTGGACGGCTTTAATTGCCCTGTTGAGATTTATGACGCAAAATGAAAATAATTTGGCTAAGAAAATGGATATATTTCATTTGTGTTTACGAGTGGTGAATATATTTAATTTGTTTATAATTTACGGAGACACATTTTTGCCGACACCAGAAAATTATGATGAATTATATTATGAGATTATTCGAATGTTGGTTGTTTTTGATAATTTGAGTATGATGGGTAAGTTGGTGAGTTTATTTAGTTACTTTTTGTGTGAAATTGTTTTTTTTTTCTTAGCGATTAGATATTCGACGGGGGAAAGTGAGTTCAAAGAGAGTGCCGGAAAGTTGAATAACAGTTTGACAAATATTCGAGCGATTATAAAACATTTTCATCCCAAAATTGAGCAGTGGTTGAGTGCTCAGGCGTTATCGACGCCGACAGAGGATCAAATTTTAGATGTGGTGCGAAAGAACTATGAAAGTTTAACGTTAAAGTTGCAAGATTCATTGGATCAGTATGAGAGATATTCGGAGAATCCGAAGCATGTGGCATTTTTCACAGCGATGGTGCGAAACGTTGTGCAGGATACCAGGCAAACGTTGGACTTTTCGACGATGGATTTACAGGCAATTTTGCAAGATTTTTCAACGATTTCGTAGCAACGAAGTTGGGAATTGTGATTTGTTTTATTGATAGAGAAAGTGATGAGTATTCTTGTTTGGAGGACTTGACTTTTATTTTGCCTCAATTGTTATCCAAAGAACGAAATTATTATAAAGTTTTATTATATGAAATATGTTGTACTTGATTTGAAGATGATAATAATTAAAGTTCTTACTATTTGCTATAAATTGAGTTTTAATTCATGTGGATTTATGCCATAGCTTAAATTTTAAACCATTTAGCAATATTTAAATTTAAAAAATTGTTTTGACGTAAATGAAATTGGCGCATAAATTTTTTTTGAAATCATACACCTTGTGCCATCTAGAGGAAATGAGCTTAACTTTTTGCAACCGAATGGTTCCGAAGAGGTGCTTCGGAAGAGCTCGGAAATTCAAATTTAGCCGGCAATTAGAAAATTTTAAGGGTGGTTTGCCCCCTTTATTTTATAGAATCCGACTATTATTGGGACATCAATTGAAAGCTAATGAGTTATTCTATCGATTGATATCATAAAATTACCAATATCTCTAAGCAATTACTTTGAAAATCGATTTTCCCATATCGACTCTTAGCCTTAATAAAATGTTACTTAAATCATGTGATTTCGCGTAAAAAGGAATAAAAAACATTACTCTTATATAAAATTGATGTTTTACAGCTAAATTTGCCACTTCAATGCTGATTAAAAGTCTACTTTTTGAGAAATAAGCGTCTAAAGGGGGCTTGTCATTATCTTCCTTTAGGGCCAAAAATATCTTTATTTCTTCACTCCTATCGCTATAAATCGATCAATTATTAGTAAAGAATTCAAAATATAACATTTGTTCCACTCGAACATCATTTAAAATTGTATTTTTAACCAATTTTAATTTGCATGTTTTGCAGATGTCAAAGTTGTTTATGTTCTGTTTTGTAGGCAACCCGGTGAACATCAAAAAACAAAATTCGACGATTTGCCCCTTTTTGAACATGCCAATATTCAGTACTCTACCTCAAATTTAAGACATTTAAGGGTGATTTTCTTTATGTCAAATCATGATTGGGGTATCAATCGAAAGCTAATGAATTACTCTATTGATTTATTAAAAAAAACAACCCATATGTTTAAACTATGACATTAAAATTTGATTTTCCGTCAGTGACTACTTCCCTTTCTGACATTTAAGGGTGGTTTTCCCCCCTTATTATATTGAATCTAATTATGGTTGGGATATCAATTTAAAGCTTTTGGAGTATTCTATCGATTGATATCAAAAAATTACCAATATCTCCAAGCAATTACTTTGAAAATCGATTTTCCCATATCGACTCTTAGCCTTAATAAAATGTTACTTAAATCATGTGATTTCGCGTAAAAAGGAATAAAAAACATTACCCTCATATAAAATTGATGGTTTACAGCTAAATTTGCCACTTCAATGCTGATTAAAAGTCTAATTTTCGAGAAATAAGCGTCTAAAGGGGGTCTGTCATTATCTTCATTTAGGGCCAAAAATATCTTTATTTCTTCACTCCTATCGCTATGAATCGATCAATTATTAGTAAAGAATTCAAAATATAACATTTGTTCCACTCGAACATCATTTAAAATTGTATTTTTAACCAATTTTAATTTGCATGTTTTGCAGATGTCAAAGTTGTTTATGTTCTGTTTTGTAGGCAACCCGGTGAACATCAAAAAACAAAATTCGACGATTTGCCCTTTTTGAACATGCCAATATTCAGTACTCTACCTCAAATTTAAGACATTTAAGGGTGATTTTCTTTATGTCAAATCATGATTGGGGTATCAATCGAAAGCTAATAAATTACTCTATTGATTTATAAAAAAAAACAACCAATATGTTAAAACTATGACATTGAAATTTGATTTTCTGTAAGCAACTACTGCCCTTTCTGACATTCAAGGGTGGTTTTCCCCCCTTATTATATTGAATCTAATTATGATTGGGATATCAATTGAAAGCTATTGAATTATTCTATCGATTGATATAAAAAAATTACCAATATCTCCAAGCAGTTACTTGGAAATTAGTTTTTCCCTAAGTGACTTTTGACCTTTATAAAATTGTACTGAAATCATGTGATTTCACGTACAAAGTAATTAAAAACATAACAATCAATCAAAATAAACAATATACAGCTAAATTTGACACTTAAATTGTGCTTTAAGGTCTACTTTTTTAAAAATGAGCGTTTAAAAAGACCTAAAGTGTGGCCTAGGAAAAATCAAATTTTCAAATAATTGCTTCAAGATATTGGTAATTTTTTGATATCAATCGATAGAATAATTCAATAGCTTTCAATTGATATCCCAATCATAATTAGATTCAATATAATAAGGGGGGAAAACCACCCTTGAATGTCAGAAAGGGCAGTAGTTGCTTACGGAAAATCAAACTTCAATGTCATAGTTTTAACATATTGGTTGTTTTTTTTTATAAATCAATAGAGTAATTTATTAGCTTTCGATTGATACCCCAATCATGATTTGACATAAAGAAAATCACCCTTAAATGTCTTAAATTTGAGGTAGAGTACTGAATATTGGCATGTTCAAAAAGGGCAAATCGTCGAATTTTGTTTTTTGATGTTCACCGGGTTGCCTACAAAACAGAACATAAACAACTTTGACATCTGCAAAACATGCAAATTAAAATTGGTTAAAAATACAATTTTAAATGATGTTCGAGTGGAACAAATGTTATATTTTGAATTCTTTACTAATAATTGATCGATTCATAGCGATAGGAGTGAAGAAATAAAGATATTTTTGGCCCTAAATGAAGATAATGACAGACCCCCTTTAGACGCTTATTTCTCGAAAATTAGACTTTTAATCAGCATTGAAGTGGCAAATTTAGCTGTAAACCATCAATTTTATATGAGGGTAATGTTTTTTATTCCTTTTTACGCGAAATCACATGATTTAAGTAACATTTTATTAAGGCCAAGAGTCGATATGGGAAAATGGATTTTCAAAGTAATTGCTTGGAGATATTGGTAATTTTATGATATCAATCGATAGAATAACTCATTAGCTTTCAATTGATGTCCCAATCATAGTCGGATTCTATAAAATAAAAGGGGCAAACCACCCTTAAAATTTTCTAATTGCCGGCTAAATTTGAATTTCCGAGCTCTTCCGAAGCACCTCTTCGGAACCATTCGGTTGCAAAAAGTTAAGCTCATTTCCTCTAGATGGCACAAGGTGTATGATTTCAAAAAAATTCTTGCAAAAGCGACAGCACCGAAATTGACACACTATTAATTGTAAATTTTAATCAGGGAAATGATTTAGTTGTATGTTTTTCTTAGTTTATATCTGTTTTAATCATTTTACACCTAAGTATAAACTCAGTAGGTACTTTAACTAGTATAAGTAATCTACAGCTACTTTAACTTATATTCAACACCGGCTGCTAAAAATTTTTATAAGCATCTCTTTATTGTTAATAGTTATGGTATTTATACATAAAATGTAATATTTTTAATTAGCGAAAATGACTCGCCATATACCCATCCTAAAAACTACAATCCAACATTTAAAGACAGCCAGTAAATTGTCGGATTCCGGACAAGAGTCAGATGACTGGAATATTGAGATAAAAGTTGAACTGAACTCAAAAACTATAAAAGAAGAATTCACATTTAAAACGGTTTGGATTCAGGCAGTAATTGAGCAAAACACCGCCGACGATATTTTCCTTGTGAATGACTTAACTGGAAAAGCCAAAATAGTCAATTGTAAACAAGCGATTTCATCTTTAGATCACCCATGTACTCTAATCAATTTAAGAAGTAAAAAGTATCAACAATAAACCCAGTTTTTGTTACAGCTACCAACAATTACTGCAATATTATCGGAACTCTCACTCAAATTCGAGGACTCCCTGAAATTAGAGCGGAAAGAATTATTGCTCCCACGCTAAACTTGGACGGTTCCACCGAAATGGGAAACCAAATTCAACTTTGGAAATCGGCATGGCCGACAGAAGTTCAAGATTTGCAAATGTATTTATTGAATATAATAAATCCTATGATTTAAATAGCAAATAATCAAGACAACAATTCATATAAGGTCTTTATTTATCTATTTCTAATATGTATTGTTATACAAATTTCAAAAAATGTTCAATGTAACAATTATTTAAAAATGAGCAACGTAGAAAATGAGAATTTTCCATAATAATCAGAGAAATGAAAATACAATCTAATCGGGTAAGAACAGTCAACATTTTCTAGACATATATTCTTCAATTTGTTACATATAATAATATATTAATATTGTAATTTACTTATAAACATTTAAAATTAAAAGGTACAAATATATGCTTTTTGTATAATATTCCAGTATTAAATAATTACAATTTACTAAATCAATAGTTGAAAATTAAGTGTTTTATTTTATTTAATGTATACGTTTTAGAAAGTATTGCTTAGTTTGCATTTTATTTTATAACAAAAAAAAAATGGAATGCAAAGTCGTTGAAGTTTTTATTTGAATTATTAAAATCCGAGTAATTATCAGTATCAGTTTTCTCACTCATTCTTTGTTCAAAATAATCTTCTTTTCTTGTAACAATGAAAAAAAATCCAAGTTCAGAATTTTAGTTAACAAAAAATTTATAGAAGATTCTAATTTTCAATTACTTTAGTTTAACAACTACAAAACTTCATTCAAATCTGACTTGGTTTCGTAAGGTGTTACTACTTAAATATAGTTCCGCTTTTCTTTTCTATCACAACTAACACATCTTTGTAAAGCAATAAAAAAATAAATACTTTAAAATTATATCTATAAAAACGCCATTTGTTAATATTTATGTATATATTAAATAATATCCCCAAAAGCAAAAATCGTTGCACTTATAAACTAGTGAATCGATTTAATTTGAAGAAATCCAAACGTGAAATTTCCATACCAAGATGTATCATTATAAAGTTTAGATATCTTCATTATGCATCGAATTTCTTTTTCATTAAAATTTATAAGATAAAAACATAGTTATTTATATATATATATCAGTCTGTTATGTATATTGCAAGACTTTTCAAGTACTTTTTTTTTGTTTGTTTTCAAATAAAATCTATTTCAATATATTATATAAATTATTCTTTGAACTATTGAAGATCTTAATTTTATTACATTAACAGTTATTATAATTAATTAATTGCCCTATTAGGATGACACAAAATATAAAAAAAAAAAATCAAGGATTGTTTTTGTTAAAATGGAAGGATTGGATTTAAATTGTTCTTCAGATGATGAAGGATAAAAAGTACGTAGTATAAATTCATAAAACATGAAACAAATAAACAAACAATTCTTGAATTTGTGCCAACCTATGTTATAATATTAGTATCGAGTATTTAATATGCCTCATGTAAATTCCAATCAAATCAATTTACGTGGCACCTAATTCAAATGGCACTGCTTTTTTTCAACACATTGTTACGGACGTTCGACGAAATTGACAAGTTTTCTTTAGGGATAAAGTGCAGTCGAATTGAATGAACTTTTTTTTTTATTTATATTACGTATGCTCCTTGTTACAACAAGAATAACATAAGGCGCATTGTTCTGGACGAATTAAATCGAAAATGAAATAGTCATTTTCTTGATTTTTCAATCTCTTCCAAGTCTCGAAATGAGACCGTCTTTTCTTCTTCCATTAAGATTAATTGAGCATTGAAGTATTAAACATGTAGATTGGAGACAACATTGCGATTTGAATTTCGGTACGATTAATATTTTCTACGAAATTACACACGTGTAACCATCGGCAATGGGATTTAGATTTAAATCGTTGGACATTTCTCGATTTTTATCGATCTCACGATAGGTTCGTTTGGTGGATTCAAAGGTGCCGCTGGTCGTTGAATTTGTCGTTGATTCGCTGCCCCGTTCGTTATATGTACCGTTGCTTGACACTGAATTCAGACGTGGATGTCCCGAAGATCGATCGCCCGGATTTTGACTATTCGTGTCTTGGTTGGAACTGGAACGCCGAGACCGCGATTGTGGCGTCATCGTCGTCGGATTCGAACTGCTGGTCATCTTCGACGGGTCAGTACATTGTTGCTGCTGATTGATTTGTTGCTGCTGCTGCTGTTGTTGTTGTAGCTGTTGCTTCACGGATAATAACTTTATCAACGCCGGAATTTGCTTTTGAATTGCAGTCATAAACGGCGTATATCCCAAACTTAAAAAGAAAATAGCGCAATAAGTATTTAAACTTCTTCAAATATTTCACATCTTCACCATTCCGTGTGAGTCCAGTAGTACAACATCTGCAAACCATCCTTCAATCTCTTTACAGCCTCAACAGACTGATCCGGAGATCGGGCTGCATTAACCGTTCGCAAAACCGCCATGGCATCTTGCAGCAACACTGAGATAATCATCGACCATTCTAAACAACTAGCCTCGATGAATAATTGCAATAAATACCTAAAAAAGATAATTATTGGTAATTTTGTCATATAACGACTTTTCTCAAAAAAAAAATCGTAGACACATACAATTAGTGTTAAAATGTTCAGAACACTTAAAAATGCAATATTCCGGCGACGGAACTCTAATTTTCTTCACAATTATTACGAAAAAAGCCAAAAAAGGAATACCATTATAGTAGACTTTAATCGACGTCAAAGTAACTGCTAAACACATTGGCTTACAAGTACGCATGTGCAATAAAAACAAAGAAAACTTATACGAATTTAATTTGACAAAGCGCCCGGGAAAGTATAAAGTTAAACAATGTTGGGAAAATGATATTTTCACCGATTTATTTGCGAAGTGAATTAAAAAATTGTACTGGTGTATAAGTTAAACCATGCCAAATAAAATATATATAAAATGATAACTCCAAATGTTATACGTGTTAAACTTTTCATGGTAATACTTGAATGCCATAATATCACATAATTTTTTGCCTGCATAGTTTCCTATTATGTTCTGCTCAAAACTGAAAGCCTTTTTTGAAAAAAAATCGCAAAGTTCCCCTCAATATACGTATCACATTTTTTATATTATGTTAACGAATTTAAATTGTTTTCAGTTAGAAGATGTTCGAGGTGAATTAACAACCAAATATCGAATAAATTCGCGAATTAATTTAAAACACCATACAGTAACGTTAGTAAAAGATATTTGTACCATAAAATTATGTAACCCGTTGGTCATTACTTCGTATCAGATATTTTACTGTAATTTGGTTAACTTTTACTTTCCCGGGCGCTTTGTCAAATTAAATTCATATTTGTTCTCTTTGTCATTTTGCATCTCTTTCTTTTTATTGCACATGCGTACTTGTACGCAAAATCGTTTAGCCGTTACTTTGACGTCGATTAAAGTCTACTATAATGATATTCTTTTTTAGGCCTTTTTGTAATAATTGTGAAGAAAATTAGAGTTCCGCCGCCGGAATATGGCATTTTTAAGTGTTCTGAACATTTCAACACTAATTTTATGAGCCTACGATTTTTTTTTTGAGAAAAGCCGTCATATGACAAAGCTTCCTAGAAAAAGTCTAGAAATCGATTTGTATCCCTCATTCCAATTGCTCAATTATCATAATTTACCTTAATTGTACTTCTGATTTGCTCGACACTCGATTTTCAATTTGATGTGCCAATTGGTCTAACATTTGCGTGCTAGGAACATCGCCCCAACTATCAATCGAGCCGTGGCCTCCTCCTCCTCCTCCTCCAGACATCAGGACATCTCGTTCGTCCGCCCATACCGAACTCGAGGCGCTCAAAACACTGTTCGCATCGCGTGCAATTTTTCCGTTCAACTGCGCCTCGAGTGTAACGCTCGACGGAATATCGCACTCATCACTGCTGGGCAAAACACTCGATGGACATTGCGTGTCCACACTGAGCACCGGCGTCACCAAACCCGTACATGGTAATCCACCCGGAAAACTCATATACCCACTGTCGCCGATTTGGCTACCTGCCATTCCGGACGTGTCAATGCGTAACGATTTCGTTCCCTTATCGTTGGCATTAATTTGATTCGCCATCACCACCGTGGACGATGTCATTGTTTCCGACGAAAATGTCGACGCCATCGAGGCCGACGACGCACTCAAATGCAACGACGGCACCGTCGTTTGTTGCACATCTGGATACGGCCACGAGAAATCCTCGTGCAACTTCTTCAACGCCACCACAAAATCATCGATTCGAGCGGCTCGCTCCCGCTCTTTGGCCAACCACACCACCAAGTGGAAGTCCAAATGGGCCGCAAAATAACCCAAATCGGACAGGCGTTGCGACGAGAGCAAACGACGTGCATGCCGCTGTAAAATCACGTCGAGGAAAAACTCCTCGGCCGATCCACCACCGCCCACCGACGAGTCTTTATGTTCTAATTTACTAGATAGAGGAACTGATTTTTTACGTCTCATCACCGGGGACATTTCCGACGTGGACGTGACCACGGACGATTTATGACTTATGGAAGTATCGTTTGAAACTTTCGGTGCATTTGTTGTACTATAGCTTCTGTTACGTGCCACTTGCATCGAGCCCAACACCAACGATAATTCCTCGGCATTCGGACTTACTGGAGGTGTTTGTTGTGATAAATTAAACTTTGAATGCAGTATAAAAGAGTTTCTAGGCGACTCAACATCATTTGGATCTAAAAGTAAAACAAACCATATGAAATAAGATTAATAAAACTGTTTAACATCGTAAAAAATTACCGATAGCACGCAAAAATCGAACTAACTCCTTCGCTAATTCCCACTTGCTCTGATCCAAAGCCGTGTCCAACAACAACGTCGCATACTGTCGACTAACCGACGCAGTTTCGAGATTCTAAAAACCAATAAATGTGACCAAAAAAATTCCTCCAATCAATCCAACCTGTTTTCACCTGTAAAATAATTAAATAGCTGGCGGCCGTATCCAACTGTTTCAATGTCATACACTTTTGAAAAAGATGTTTGGGCTTTCCAGCCGCTGAAAACAAATACGGCCACAAAGCAATCTCAGTTTTTCGAGCACATTGCACTACGGTTTGTAAATAGACAGAAAATTCAGATATAAATTCAATCACACTCGGCAATTGAGCGTCGGGAATTGGCTCTTTACTGGTGGCCTCTTCTTCTAGCACCTGCAAATATTTCACGTTACCACCCACCAAACAAATTGATCATAAACATGTAAAACCTCATGCAACAATAATTCCAGCGAATGCGGAAAGTATGGTAAATTGATACAACTTTGCGCTATCTCCCACGCATTATATCCCAAATTTCGTCGAATCAACTGTCGTAGAATTTGATGCAAATAAACTTGACTCTAAAACAAAATTTTCAATTAACAGAAGAAGAAAAAAAAAACTTAAGTTTACCGACTAACCGTTCTTTCCAAAACACAAAACGGCAATGAAAATGGGGAACTCAAATCGGACGTGTACAGCATTGTATCGTTTTCTGCTCCCAAGATAATCGCATCTTCGAACAGAATGGCTGCAATAAGATGTAGTGCAAATGTTTGCAATCAAATTATCAACAAAATGTTAATACCCAGTGGATAAATGTTTAGTTGAAAGGGTAGCATGATGCGTTTGGAAATGAAAGCATGTGGTGGTTGCGGTGCAGCACGTCGTGGAAACAATGGAAGCCAAACTCGCATACCCAAAGCCCCACAAGCCAACCAAAGAGCCTCCGTCAAGTGGGGCTTGTGTCCCGACCCCACTGATCTTCCACCGGGAACCCACACACTCTCCACATTCGACGCCAAAACAGTCGCTTGTCCGCATGTGAATAACTAAATGTCATTTAATACGTAACCCCTTATTCAGACCTATCAAATTTTCTTTACCATTCCTGTATTCCCGTTTGTATCATCCGACGGTGACGCCCGATCGCGTTGTACCAATAAAACTCGTCCGCTAACATTTAAAACCATACTTTGACATGGAGGCGACGCCTTGTCTCGACCGGGCTCCGTTCTCAGCGTACTTAAAGCCACCGAAACCACACAGGTTGAATGAATACAAAGTGCACTAACATCAACCGCTTGTAACCGCGTCAGCTCAACATTTCCAACTAAAAATTAAACATAAATACACATTGGTTACATAAAAAAGTATTTGAATACCAACCCAAATCAATTTCCTCAATCCCATACACGTAGACAATCGTATCCGCACAAAACGTGATTAACTGATCTTGCAAACAATTCATCAATAGCACCTGCGCGGGAAGTTTAACAATTTTTGCAAACTTATTATCTAATTTACAATCACGTGGATACAATCGCAACTCGTCGCTGTTATCAATAATACTATACGATCCCATCACCACATAATTTCGCCACCAAAACAATCCGCCCGTCACAATAAAGTCCTTCTCCTGCGTCTCATTGCCAAACAATTTCCATTTGCGGAGCTGCAACGAATACAGAGCCAAACCCGTGCGACCAGCGACCGCTAAATTTTGCCCATCAAAATCGATGGCTGTATATTTAACTGGCCAATTTGTCGCCGAGTATGCATCAGGCATTGAAATCACCAACCATTGACGCGCCTCGGCTAAAATATTCGTATTGTTGCCAATTTGCGTCGTGGTCGGATGGTCTGGAAATAAAATTGGATTCGTTGGATTGCGAGTGTCGTCAGAAAATCTTGTCTTCAACAAACTATCGCCGAGATTCACATAAAGACGATCGTCACCTTGCAGATATAAATGTGGTTGATGGCTCTGAAAATTTAACATTTGCTTAGTGTTTCAATATTCTATATAATAACATTCGTAGAACTTCAAATATATAATGTCAGTATCAGGTACAAACCATGCAAGGATTTACGGTCAAAGGGCTTTTGACAAAGTCCAATTGAATCAAATCGGTTGTTTCTTCAGCCAATTTTTCCCGCACCATCCAAAGTTGATAACCTTCCGCACACCAGTCCTAAAAATATCAATCTATACTTTATACGAATGCAAATCAAAATAGATTTAGGTTTGTACCATGCTTGAAATAAGTAAAGGATTTGCAGAGCCTAGGTCCACATTGAGACCGTAGTCCCAACCCAGTGTGCACATCAAGAGAGCACCAAAAGTCGACCAAAGTGCAATTCCTCCGTTTTGCCAAGCAATTGCCATGGCACATCCGTCGGGAGTCCATCGAATCATATCCACAGCACCGGGACAACCGGGATAGTCACGCCCACTTAAAGCACACTCGTGCGAAACTTCCAGGCCTCCCGTGGTCTCATCAATCGTATACAAAATGCATTGACCACTAAAAATTAACATTACGTAATTTTAAAACCTCAATATGCATTATGAAACACTGTACCTTTTCCTTCCAAAGGCAATCAATAAAAATTTATGATTCACACTTGCACAACTAGCATCTTCAATATTTTGTGCCCAAATTCCCTGCACCGTCTACAAATAAAAAAAAAAATGCCAATAGGTTTGGAAAATTCTTTCAAAAATTAAATTGTTTACGTTGGGATCAAATCGGGATGAGCTAGCCGTGAGAAACGCGGCTCTTCCATCGTTCAAAGTGATAACAAATCCTCCAACTAACGGTGAATATTCAATGTCGTTAACGTGAACATTTTCCTCCACAATAGGCTCAGCTAAAAACCACAAATATTTGATTTTAATTTATAATTCCTGAGTTTTGCGCCGATTTTTTTTTTTAAATAATACCTTTAGAAACTTGCTTATTGATGCAAAAAGGGATTCGTCTTAAGTCTAGGCAATAATCTCGATTTTGAGTTCCGTCCCATCTATAACGTAATACGTGGCCTTTAGTCGTGGCGACCATTAGTTCGGTCATTGTGATGCACACGAGACTTGTGATGAGACCATCCCAGATCAATGTTTCGTAAGACTTGAAAATAAAATTTAGATAAATTTAAATGGAAACTTCCTCGATTTTGTCTTTACCACTGAAAGATTTAATGAAGGGATCACTTCTTTGATAAAAAGTTCAGCACTATCTCGTCGTAGACTAGCATGAGGTGGATCTGTTTGTACGTAAAGACTGCGATTTTCCGCGATTGTACTCACTTTATAGAACAACAAATGCCCTTCGGAAGTCTACAAAAAAAAAACTGTTTTTTGTCTCTCCCTACTACATACTTATGTAATACTTACAGCCACTACAAGCATGCTCGAATCGGGCTTCCATTCCACCAAACAATTAGATCCGATTTTCGAAATTGATTCAGGTGATCTTCGATGAAACACAATTGGCACGCAGGGCTACGCAAAACTTGTCAGATAAAACCCACAAAAGTTTAACATTAAAAATTCCACCCACCTTACAAAACCAAATAGCCAACGTATCATCCGTTAATATTGCAAAAAGAATTTTGTCCAAATTCGACACCACCTGCCGAATTTTCGATCTTCCCAATTGAGGAAGTCGCAAGATCTTCGGCCATCCAATTGGAAAATACATTTCTCGCGGATAACTTGACACCAAACTGAATTCTTTTGGTTGCTTGTTTCAATTGGTTCTTAAATTAACGTTTAAAAAGTTGATAAATTAATCATTTTGAAAATTTTATTAGGAAAAATATTATTTTTTGACATTTCAATTCATAATTATACAGATGTCAGTGCTCCAATTTCACTCCATAAAACGTTTCAAATGTTTCGAATATGCGCACATACGCAAGTAATTTGCATGCGCATAAAACACACGGTTTGGAACTGTAATCGGAAAACTTGGAAAATGTATGAATCATATGAATATAACAACAGATGTAAAAAAATAAATCTTATTCAGGTACATTCACGCCAATCATGATATTCAATTTTTGGCGGAAAATTAAATTAAAAAAAAAATATAAATTATTCTATCACAAATTATTAATTAAATAACTATCTATTTATTCCTCTTCATGTTTGCCAGTGTTAGGATCTTTCATTCTAAAAAAAAAAAAAAACAGTAAAAGTTATTAAGTTAAATTGTAAAATATTTTTTTTTTTTACCTGTGAATACTAATTAGATCACTAGCCGTTATTGTTGTATCAACCGGAGTCAAAAACACATATTGAACTCCGATATTTTCTTTTGCATTAGCACACAAAAGGTCCATAACAATTTTCCGATTCATTTTATCCTGAAAACATTAAATTTTAGTCACTTTCTCTAATCGTTTCAATCATCCCTAAAAAATACCATAAACACATCGAATTCGTCCATAAAAAAGAACGGAAATCGCACACATTTCCACAGTGCCATGATGAATGACACCGTCGAATATGACCGTTCTCCTCCCGACAAAGTTCGCGTATCGCCTGACGTATTTAAATTCGTCGGAGTTTGTACTTGAAGGTGCAATTCTTTTTTATTATGATCAATATGCAAGTCACCCTGTGTGAAAAAAAAATAAAGCCATATTAAATTAATGAAAAAACAATTGTTTATTTCCACCAACCTTAAATCCGCGCAAATTTAAAATTTGACTAAATTCCGTTCGAACAGTTTCTCCAATTTTTTGCACTAAGATTTTATGATCGTTAACGCGTTTCATCACTAACGATACACTTAGTTCACAAGTATCCGACCACATTTTAAAGAAATTCGAATATTTATCATATTTCTTTTGGTATTCCTCGTACTTTGTCTCGATATCCTCACTTAAGCTTTTATCTTGATCAATCATAGCAATATTGTGGGTTAATGACTTTTCTTCCTTTTCAATGTCTTTTTTCGATCTAAAATAAATAAAGTTATATATTTTTTTCCAAATATCAGTGTTATCTTTACGTTAAACTATATTTCTATGCATTAGTCGTACTCTAGAATCAATTCTCTGATTCACTATATTAGCCAAGAAAGAAATATGTAAAGAATTTTTTCAACAAACCTTGGATTTTCGTTGGGTGCCGACTTAGCCGTGTTTAAAAGTTGGGCGATTTCTGTTTCGAGCTTTTTAATGGTCGAGCTTCGTTCAGCACTTGACGAATCGTGTTTCTTCAAAAGTAATTGATATCGATTAACATCGTTGTTTTTTTTCGACAAATCAGCCTCGTGTTGTACAATCTGACGCTGAAAATGTAAATTTTCCGATTAAAGCTATCGAATACATGAATATTTTTGTTAGCCGAATACTTTTAATGGTTCGATTCGATCTAATATATCGCGAGATGTTTGTTTCAATTCCATTTCTTTTTTCTTTTGCTCCTCAAGAGTGTGTTCCAAAAGTTGGACTTGTTCCGTTAAATTTGTTATTTTCAGCTCTAATTCGGTAATCTGTTGTTTTATATTCTCAAGTGTTTCCAACTGAAAATGAAGTCATATTTATAATACAAGTTGTCGTTGTAAATTTCGACTTTTTCAGGGGCTTGATTTGATTTTTAACCATTCCTTTGGGATGTTTGTTTGAAAAAAAAAAACGAGTACCTAAAAAAGTCGAAATTTATCTTTTTTAAAATACCAATTTTGTGTCTTGCAAGGGCTCGTCAAGAATAAGAGTTTCCAATTTATCATGCTTCGAGCTTACGATGGACCGATTCTTTTCTAAAGCTCTAACTTCATTCATAAGACCATTCCTGTCGCGCAATTGAGACTGAACATCCGCATTGCAAATATTAACGTTTTGTTGTTGTTGCTCTCTTTGGTGACGTAACACATTGATTTCGTTCAACTTTTCCTCGATCATTGTGCTAATGTTTGCTTGAAGACATTGAGCCGAACATACCTGAGCGGAATATGTTCGATATAAAGGCGTCGGATAAAAAGAATTGCCACTTATTGTCACAGCCATTCGACAATTCAATGGTAAATTTTCTTTGCGCGATAACCGTTGCATGCATTGTTGCTCATCATTAAACAAGAGAATACTCTCAATATTGTACTGATCAATCAAACAATTCATAACTACTGGATCGGTAATATCTAACATTTTTATGCACAAGTAAGTATTAGGAACTTCCTCAGCCATTCGTAACCCATAATCATACACCTAAAACCCAAAGAAACTAATTGAAAATACTACTTCAATGAGATGGATAAAACATACCGCATTTTCAAAGGGTGTGATCAATATTTGCGGAACTCTTTCCCGTGGAAAGTTCTTTTTGAATAACTCAACAAAGGTTTTGTGATCTTTATGACTAGCCACAATAAATCCCCTCAACAATTTTGGCGAAAAGATATTTTCAATCGCCAGAATCCATTCTGGTTTCTTCACCGTAATAAAACTACCAATCGGCCCTTTGGGCAGTGATGAAAATTTATCTTTGTTGTGATCTAGCAGTTGCAGCAACTGCGGTACGTGACTGCCGTAAATGGTGAGCGGATTCTGGTTTTTTTGTAAGGTTTTCACCAGATTTTCAATGCTTCCTAAAATTGTTTTTAATAAATTTAAAATGGAAAAAATATCAGATTAAAAATATAGAGTTTGAGCTGAAATATCGCGACTTTTACTAGACTAATAGATACAGTTTAGCCCCATGAACTTTCAATAAAATAAACATTCAAGTTCAAACTCATTTATTTCTATTCGTCAAAAGTTTCCCGAAATCAATTACTTATTTTCGTTTCTGTTGCATTCTTTGTGCCAATCATTTCCTTTAACTTATTATTGGCAATATCATACGAATGGAGGCGCTGATTTAATTCTTCATTTTTGGAAATTAACTGAGCATTGATTTCCTCTAGTTCCGTTTTTAAACTTCCCATTTGTCGATCACGCATTAATTTTTGTTCTTCGATCTTTTTATTTCTGCAAATTTAACAAGTGCTATACAATTTATTGACAATTGTTAAATAATATTACCGTTCGTCTAGACCATCGATTCGTTTCAACAAACTATCGCGAGTGTTTCTTTGGGATTCAATATTGTAAGTCAATTCTTTCAGTTCACTTTTTTTCAATTTGTATTCCTGTTCTAAACTGAAATACTTGTTACGAGTTTCTTTGCTTTGATCGTCGATTTCTTTAGAGCTGTTTTTGATATCCTCGATTTGAATATTTAATGATCTACAATGAAAATTTTTAGTCAGCAATAATAAACGAATATAATTCAAAATATGTACTTAATTTCGTCTTGAACTCGTAAAATAAATTCATTGAAACCGTCAATTCTTTCTACTATCCGATGACGTTGTTCTAGTTTGTCTTGCTCCTCATGTTCTAACGTCGCTTTCTTATCACACAGATCTTTATATTCGCACCAAAACTTTTCCTCAATTAATTCTTCTAGTCTGACTTTATATGAACTATACAGCTTTGTCTGTTTCAATTTGTTCTTGTACACTTTAAGCTTTTGCTCTAATTCGTTGAAGTCCTAAAATAAACGCCTTAAACATTCAAATCCAAGTTTAAAATGAAATAACTAATCAAACCTGTGTTTTCATCGTTCGTAATTTTTCAATTTGCTCCTGTTCCTGTTTCATTTTAGTGTAATAATCGCTAACCTCATCCAGATTCGTGGCGGCCATAAACAGTTCGTATTTCTTTTTGGGATCTTTATTGTTTAAAAAGCTGCGAGATATATCTTGATTTAAAAGGCAAATTGGATTGTCTACTTGAATGTTGAACGCTTCGCGGATGGCATTCACATCTTTGGCACTTGTTGATATGATAAAATCTACAAAAAATTAAAAGCTTAGTGTCTTAAGTGCTTTCTAGAAAAGAATTTGTAACTGATAGTTTCTAAATTATAACTAAGCAAAGTTTGAAAGCTATTGATTGATCGATATTTAACGAAATTGACATACTATTTTCGTTTTTTATTTTGTACGATGACGTGTTTGCTGAAAATTGTCGAATAATAGTTATTTTTCTGCCGTAAGTACTAGGATGGTATGCTTCAGGACCGCAATTGCTCAAAGTGATTTCAATAGCCGACACCATTTGGCCCGCTTTAATAAATTCTAAAAGAAAAAAGGTTTAAAACTTTACAAGACTTTTTTACTTTCAAAATGTAGGGGAAAAAAACCTCGTATGGATTTTCCTCGGTTTGTGTTTACGGCTCGACCTCCAAGACCAATGACTAACGCTGTTAAAATAGCACTTTTACCACTTCCATTTCGGCCGATTAGGAAATTTACTCTGCTATTGAAATCAATCTTTAAATGTGAATGGCACATAAAGTTCTTCAACACCATTGTTTCAATAATCCCATGGTAGCCCTACAAATCATATAGAGTTAATTTTATAATTAAAATATATAATCGTACGTCTTACATTCTCATGATTCTCATCAAATTGAACTTCGTGATTGGAGATATTTGAAACATTATCGTTTACATCGGAAATATGAACTTTACGCAAATCCTTCTCGATGTTAAGCGAACTAGATTTGCGTTTTTGTGCCATTATTTTTACGTAAATATAATTTTAAAAAAGCAAGTAACAACTAAGAACTTTCATCTGAGAAGTAAAAACAGAGATGTTTGAAATAAAGAATATATTTATTCCAAATTTTTATATTTTCAAATAGGCGATTTCGGCGGTTTAGATAAAAGCGCCAAGCGATTTGTAATGGCCAGTCTTCCAGCACATCGACGTGCTGCAAAGATCATTGAGTAATTTTAGAGTTTTATGTAATTCGAAAGTTTCATTTCATTTTCGAGTCTAATAATTTTAAAAAACAAAAACGTTATAATTTATTTCAGCATAACACTAGCGAAAATATCTGGCCAAAATAAATTTACGTCGGAATATTGAAATCAATGCTTAATGTTTATGATTTTAACGATGGTGGTGGTTGGAGGTGGTCGAATGACGTAGATGACGCATGCGCTATGATTGTATACAATTTTAAAAGTATATTATTTATAAATGTTTTTAATAAAAATTCGCACTTAAACTAGTCGCCAAAATAAATTGCATTAATTTCGTCAATTTTATTGCTTTAATTAAAACAATATGTTAAAAAGTAATCATCGTGCTTGACATAACCTAATAAATTTAAATTTTCTACAATCCAATCGGCACAAGCATGGCTCAAATCTCAGAAGAAAAACGATTGAAATCTCTGAATAAGAAGAAAGAAAATTACAAACACCAAAAATCTGCAATTCAACAAGCCTTATCTAACATTGTAAGTGTCTATAACACTCAAAAACAACAATGAAATTTACATATCATGTTCTCACTTTTCAGGAGAGGCCTTCCAGCAAAAAAATTCTCTTCGATGATAATCCAACCGAACTGTGCATTGTTGAAACAGAAAATCAATTAAACAACAATAAAAGAAAGTTATTCGATGATGATGAAGTTGACGATTTGGACCAAAATTTCGCTGAAAGTTTCAATGTTAAAAAGCAATTCGAAGGAAAGAAAGGACAAAAAGTATAATACAACATAAAATTACTATAAATTTAAACTTAGTTATCTTTTTCTATAGTTATTAGCACTTCAAACTAAATTTCAAAGCGACGAAAGATTCAAATTTGATGAAAGATTTAACGAAAATGAAGAAACTAACGATATAAACGTTGAAAATGGTACAGAGGATGAAAAGACCAAGCAGTTGGAAATTCTTTCTCAAATTGTAGGAAAGAAAATTAAAGTCGACAAATTTGAAAAAAGATCGTAATTGAAAGAAAAGCGTAGTACTATGAGAAAATAATATTTTTTTGGCTGTTTTAGGGAAAAGGGAATGTTGCGATTTGATCCCTCGAAACCTGACCACAATAAGTATGAAATAAACGAAGAAATTTCCACAGATCAAATCAAAAAGAAGTCTAAACAAACTACAGAGCCTGAAGAAACGTCTTCACATTCAAACATTGCCTCGAAGGCAACTTTTTTTAAAATAACTGACAACCTCAAGAAATCTTTGTCAGAAAAATCAAGCTTTAGTCTCTTGAGTTCTTTTGGCGTAGCCGATAGTAAGAAACTTGTATAACTCATTAAAACATGAAAGTTTCAATGAAACGATTTTATTAGATATTGCCAAAGATGAATCCCCAAACGACTACAGTGCCGGAACCATTTCAAAACACAAAAATCGAATCAATACAAATTCGTTTCATTGCGAATCGACCGATTCCGAAGGGGAAGAACAAAACGGTAATGCAAATGTGGAGGAACAAAAAAGTTTACCGTCTCATAGTTTGACAAATGTTGGTGGAGTGTGGAGAGATAACTTTTTCTTCTCACGGGACGATCAACGATTGAAAGGTTCCTCTTTTTGTTTAAAAAATATTTTTATGTCAATTAAAAGTGCTTTTTTAAACATACAAATGCTCTTTTTAGATGGCTGTGCATTTATCCTTAAATCCCAAGAAGAAAAACGGTACGAATCTTTTGCAGAGGTACGCCAGAAAATTAAGAGCATTGTACGAACCAAAGTACGTAATAGTGAACATAAACGACGGCCATTTCAAAAGAAATTAGGTGGGAAGAGATTTGTGAAACATCGAAGATGAATTGTAAATAAAGAGGAATTTATATTGATTGATTTTTCTGTTATATCCTTAAAAATCGTCTTGAAAGAAATGAATGAAGAAATCATTGCCTTTTCTTCTTGAATGTAGAAAATTTGTTGACAATAATACCTGAAAAAGTTAAATATATATTGTGAAAAGAAGACAACCAGATTTCTCAAAAGAAAAAAATTATATTATTCTTGAAAATAAAATTCTATACTTACACGTAGGTTGATATTTATACCAAAAGTTTGTGAATGAAAGCTATTTCTAATTATTCACAATACAACGTACTAACAATATTATTATTTAAGAAATACAAAGAATTAATGTTGAAAAGTGCTACACATTATTTGGATATAAGAAATGCAACACCAATGCATGAAACGAGGACATAACATGTCTTCACAATTATTGTGCCAATTATATCCTTTTAAAAAAAATGAATCCCCGTTACAATAAGTATACAATAGTTAAGACAACTGGAAAACGAGAAAAAAAATATCAAAACTGGTCTAGAAATAATAGAAAACGTAGATTGAATAAAGCCTATGAAATCTTCTTGCCGAATAGGAAATATTTAAAAAATATAGTTTTAGTTCTGCCATTTTCATCACATCTGGCTTTCAATAAGTCGTTGCAACCACTGATTATGGTCCACGCTCAAGTAAATTCATGGAATGAACTTTTGCCTCCATGCACAGTCTCAATTCAAAATACTAAATTACGTTTTTTGTTAAAAAATATGTTTGTTTTTTTTTTATTATTTATATTATTGTAGAATGGCAACGACTTAATCCTTGGCGGGAACTTCAATAACTCGCGGTTTGTCGATGATGCGGGCGGTGCGGTTGCCCTTTTCTACAATTCCAATGATCCATGCTTGGTAACCTTCTTGTTTTTCGATATCTTTGCAGTAGGCGGCGGCTTGTTCGCGTGGTAAACAGATGAGAAGTCCACCGGAGGTTTCGGCGGAGTGGCCTTGGAGAAGTTGGAACATGTTACCGCAGGCTTTGGCAACGGCAGCCATTTTGGCGATAACTGGTAAGTTGTGGATGACAAAGGCGACGTCGTTCTTCTGGTGGGAGGCTAGATTCTGGGCATGGCCGAGGAGGCCAAAGCCGGTTACGTCTGTGGCGCCATGGGCGTTGTATTTATGCATGAGACGAGAGGCGACGCGGTTGAGGCGAGCCATTGAGTCCATGGCGCGGTGGTAGGCTTTGCGGACATCTTCTTCAGAGACTACCAGCTTAATGCGGTTCCAACGTTCAGGTTGATCGAGCCACTGGTGAGCGTTGACAGCCACTTGAGTACCAAGAGGTTTCGTAAGAACTAACACATCACCGACGACTGCATTGTCTGGGACTATATATTCGTTTGGTTGACAAACCGTTGAGGCAACGCCTCCAATCGTGCACCAGGGGTTCACAACAGTTTGGCCTCCCGTCACACTCGTTCCGGCCTCCAACGCCGAATCCTTAAACCCTCGCATTATTAACGGAATGACAACGTCACGTTCTTTTTCAGTCATTTTCGTGCTGACTCCTAGTAACATCAACATGTTGTCACACTCGGTAACTCCCATCGCATACAAATCACTAAGAACATTGGCGCAAGCAATTTTTCCCATCATATACGGATCGTCGACTAACGGATAGAAAAAATCAGTGGTCTGCACTAGGCAAAGACCTCCATGACGAAGTGGCGTTACCGAACAGTCAAGGCCAATTCCGATCCGCGGAATTGCCATGTGCAAGAAGTGCGAATGCTCATCCTGTGCATTGTTGTAATCCTGTTGCAATCCCTCGACCAACTTGTTCAACACTTCCTGCGGCACCTTACACCCGCGCCCCTTCAAGTCGGCAAAGCGCGTCAATCGGAAGCTCGCCTCCAAATCATGAGCGATCGGATCAAAAGGGCGCCGCAATGCGAGCGTACTGGGGTTGGCACCCAACTCTAACTGTGCAACTCCGAGTGCATCGCCGGGCACTGTGGAAACTGGAAAATCGCCCATTGATACTTTTGAAAATTAAACTTTTCGCCGAAAGTACGAAGGTACTACCGTGTTAAAAACACTGACTCTTTCAGAGCGTTTCTCAAACTGTCGGACAACGCTTGTAAAATGGCGACCGGTTATCAATTGTCTGTGTGGCGCTTGCGCCACAAACGCAAACTACGAATCTGATTGGTCCACATTAATTGCGATATCATGTCCGGTAGTTGTCAAAATTTTGCAGCCCCTCACCGGCATTATCACAATTTAAATTTTCTCAAATAATTCACAATGAGATTCACTGAAAATTGAAATGAGCATTTTGGTAATATTTTTCAATCGAAATAATGTCTCTTCTACTATTTAGAATGTGTATTATTTATTATTTTAAATAAAATAAGTAAATAATGGCGCCGTCGATACTAGCGCTATTATCAAATAGTGAACATTATTTTAACTATTTTTCCGAAAGTGTAATGGCGGAATTGAACTTCTCGACGACTTAAAAATAAAAGTCCTTCACACATCGGAAATTTTCGTGTAAAATCGACCAGCTTAGATTGGAAAATTATCATTGATTAAAAATTCCGAGGAAATCGGTCGTTTGCTTGTTTTGTCAGACGGCATTCGTTTGTCATTAGGGACTTTCTCTGATGTTAAGTTTAACTCAAGAATGAATATTTTAATTTTCTTAAGTTATAAAGTGTAATTATTGTATTATTCGTTCCAAAGTGGTTAATTCACTGCAACGCGATGATGGCGTCGTTCGATGAGGATACAACTATTACAAAAATCGTTCAAAATTTTGTCCATTGTGATTGTACGGCGAATTCCAGTAACCACCTGTCAACATGTCGCCGAAGGAAATTTTCGCAACGATTAGATCCAGAAACGCCGGTGAAGCGACCACGTCTTAGCTCAACAAACAGTATTCCGCCGTCACCATGGGAGCAACGACAAATGAAAGCCGAACTAATCGAGGCTCGTGCCCGCAATATATCCTTAGAAAATCAAATTCAGCAGTTGCATACGGTGCGGAAAGAACTTGAATTTGCCTTTGAAAGCGAAAAGCAAAGTCTTCGCGGTCAACAAATTTGGGACCGACAAAAAATCAACGATCTCGAGAGCCGGCTGGCCGCAATCCGTAAACGAGAAGTCGAAACCAACGCAGACCTCGCCGACACCAAGTGCAAGTTAAACGCCAAAATAATTCGTTTGCAAAGCGAAATCGAAAAGCTCAACCAAACCATTTCGGAAATGCGTGACGAACGCTTTGAAAAGTCGGCGAAAGAGGAACGCGCCAATGAATCAATGAACCATCAAATCGGCACGTTAACCACCACGTTAACTGCCGCCGAAGATGATCTAAAAGCCCAGAAGCAACTCGTCGCCGAGCTGCAGTCCCAACTCTCCGAAGTCAAAGCCCTCAATCGTGAATACGAAATCAAGGACAACTCCAACCAGCGCATGTTGCTCCGTCTCAAAGAACTCGAATTCGAACGCGGAAACTACCTCGAGTGGCAACAACAGTCGAAGATGCTGCACCAAAAAATCCAAAACTATCGGGAAATGGAAAAAGAAGTAGAACATCTACGTGAACAAAACAAACACTTAGTCGAAGGCGTTCAAAACAAGTTGCTGCTCGAAGAGCAAATCGTCGATCTAAACAAACGTCTCGAACTGTACAAAAATCTCCAGAACGATCTAATTCAATCCGAAGGAAAGTATTCAGAAATGGAAAGTTTACTAAACAAATGGAACTCGGTTGCCAAAGAATTCACGGACTTCACCGGTCCTGACACCCTGCTGCCAGATCAGATGAAGAAAGCCGTCGTCGAACTTCAACAAAAAGAAGTAGTTTTGACCTCGGAGAAAAAAGCCTTAGAATCAGAACTACGAACATCTCAACGAGTAAGTATTTTCCGGTTTTCATCAAAAAGAAAGAAAAAAAAATGATAAATCTCCAATTTTTTTTTAGGAAGTGACAACATTGACACAAAAATCTGAAAAGATGAACAAGCATATCGTCGATTTGGAAGCCAGTCACAAACGGCAACAGGTCTTAGTTCATCGACTTCAGAAGAAGTTGTTACTCGTCAGTAGAGAACGAGATAGTTACCGAACACAACTCGATTCGTATGAAAAAGAACTAACAATTTCAATTCCCAGCAGTTCCGGCCAGACTTTAGCCGGCAATCAAAAAGAACGTTTGGAATTCTGCGAAAAACTTATTGAAGACTACAAGGAACACATCAGCAAATTGGAGGCCGAACTTGAACAAAATTCTTCACAAAACATTAGCGTAGTTAGCACTCCAATTTATGCCGAAAAAATCAAGCGTCTCGAGACCGAGCTGAATGATTTACGCGTCGAAAATTCCGATTTAATTAAACAAAGAAACAATTTACAAGACCGATACGAACGATTAGTGTTGAACGAGGAAAGTGAGCGGGTGCAAAGTCTTAAATCTGAAATTCGGCAGTTGAAATTCGAACTCGATGAATTGACAACGAAATACAAGGACGTAGTTAGTCAATTGAATGCAAGGGAGCAAGATGAACCATCGACAAGTTCGGCAGGAAAGGTTTTACACTTGAGAATGAATCCGTTTGACGAAGCTCGTACTAAATTTGAAACCGACATGCAAGTGTTACAAAACGAGAACGAGAAGCTGCGCAAAAGGATCACGAAGTTGGAAGAGGGAATGGATTGTACTAAAACAGAAACAGCGTATCCCAGTCAAGTGGAGTTGCAGCTACGCGAGAAGATTAAGTCGTTGGAATTGAAAACTGTTCGGCTCAAGGAGGTGTTTGCATCGACGTCACAAACATTCCGAGATGTTTGTTATATGCTTTTGGGATACAAAATTGATCGACTCGACAGCAACAACTATCGATTGTTGAGCCAATATGCTCAATCTCCGGAAGACTTTCTCTTATTTCACGTGACTGACGAAGGCCATGTTAATCTAATCGAAACAGATTTTTCCACTCAAATCAAAGATCTGATCGATGAAAATTTGCATGTCTATCAATCTTTTCCGCTGTTTTTGGGAACACTTACTTCCGATTTGTTTAAGAGATCAACTCATGTTGGATCGTAAAATTAAGTTTCTTAAGTTTTAGATTGTACTTTTTCTAAAAAAAAAAATATTCTTTACTTTGTACATTAAATGTATAATCACGATTTAGTGTTGCTTTATTTCTTAAAACCTTTAACAATATTGAATTTGTTTACATTGAGAGTCATGGATAATCAGGAAGCTAAGGCACCTAAAGGTGTAAGAAAACAATAAATTAATATTTTAGATTACTGATTACAAAATTAGATAGCCAATTTATCTTTTATTAAAAATATAATGATCCATTCTGAAGTAATTGGCGTCATTATCATTAATTAATTTCTAAAAAATGCAAGTCGATTCGAATTTGTCGCGCCCTTCATTTGTTTTAGAGTCTTTTGTTTTTTGTACAGTTTGTACATGCGCAAATAAAATCCCCTAGATTTCCCAACTAGTTTCAGATAAATTGTAAAATTTGGTTACCTAATCCGCGAAAAAGATACGATTACACCTCGTTGATAAGAAATTGCAATTATCCAAAGGTAAATATATCAATGAGAGATTATTTTTTTTGCACATTGCACTTGTGTCGTCCAATCGCATGGCGCAATCTTATCAGAAATGAATTAACTTGGATGTGTATGTCCTGTAGATGTTTGCTGCCCGATCTCTTGTACGAGTTGTCCCATCAAAGTTGTCCGTGGTTCCTTCCCGGGGCATCAATGTGATCTCAGGACCTCCACGCGTTCGGGTGTCGTTGGCTGAAAAAGTTGCCTTGGGCTCGGCAATGGTCGCCACCATTTGCGCCTATCCCTTCTGGGTTGTGACCCATTTGAAAGAATACAAGGCACCCAAAAATTAGAAACATCATCTAGCAAATATGTAATAGTACCTATTTAATAAATATGTTATTGTATTAATTATAGAATTGATTTAATTGGTTTGTAAGAAAGTGATATATATGAGATTCATGTGTGTTGTGAAGGTCAACATTGGAATCCGAGTTTAAGTTTGCTTGGTTGGCATAGTTTTATTAAGTCAACTTATGTATTATAATCTTATGTTGATAAGACAAGAAATGATTCATAATTTGGTTGAATAGAACAATGAAATCATTTATTTTGTGATTCACCTTTCCGCTGAGTTCAAAACTTTTTGTTGTCGCAACATTCAACAGTAAATTATGTTGTCTTTATGATTTTCCAGATCGCAAACACTGGGATTCAATTTAACGAATTGTATGTCGTAATCGCCGTAACATTTTAACTTTGTTGATTGGGATTAAAACCAATTTGGTGGTACTTCGATTTTTAATAGATTTAGGTCTTTTATTGAAAAGGAGGCTCATGTTCTTTTTAGATAAAACAAGGATTTTGTAGATGTAAGTCTCTTCAAATCATAGTGAAGAACATACTACAAAAACACTGGAAGTTATCGCCGAAGATGGACATCAGTGAAATGAAATAAGATGAGATCTAAGATAAAATTTTCATCAAGATTCGAATAACAATGAAGCTACATATTCTTACTTGTCGCTTATAATGTTTTCACCATAAAAATAAGTCGCATAATGCTTTATATTGATGCCCTAACTTAAAGTTTCACAAATTAATTTGATCTACAGAGATGTAACCAAAATATAATTTCTAGCGAATACAATTGCGTCGTTATTTTTGTACTTATCTCATGTAAAAATCGCAAATATTTTAGTGAATAATTTTATTGAAATTTTCTTCTAAATTTTAATATTTTAACGATTTTCCATTTGTATATTGTTCAAATATAATTTTTTTTGGAATTGATGCTTTTCTTTAAGAAAATTTAGCGAGGAATCGAAGTTCTAGGAGGATTGAAGTCAAAAATTTGCATAATTCAATGTATCTTAAAAGTTTACAAAGTATAAAAATATTCTTTAATGTAATTAGCAAGGACAAACAGCTGTATTGGAGAAGTATTTTGATAAAGAAATTAATATCAGCTAAAACTTTTACTAAATATTATATCCACAGAAAGGCGGGGGGTTTTTAATCAGCTAGTTGAAATATTTTAAAAATAAAAGCGGCTGGTCTGCATGCGATAGTTATTTTAGTTTTTTCTACTAAATAACTAGCCAGTTGGCGTCTTGCAATCGGTTGGATGCAATTTATTTTTGACGGTTAGCAAAATTATTGGCCTTGGCATCGTGCACAAGGGTGAAAATTCCACTTAAGAAACCGATAAAAATTGCTCAAATTCTTGGTTAATTTTCCCGCACGGAAATCTGCAATCCACGTAAACGAAACCCCCAAAAGCTTGTGGCAATGGCATCGAAGGTAGCTGACATTAAAGAGAATCTCGAGCGGACTTTGAACGATCGTTCGAAACCATGGGCGGCATTGTTCGACCAAATCGAAGCACGAACCGGTATCAATCGCCTGCATGCATTTATCGGTGAGTACCAAAACAACTGGAGCATAATCGGCTGTCTCAAGATAAATTATTTTAATACAAATTTTTTTCTTCTTCGATAAGGCATTGTGGCCATCATTGCCATTTGGCTGGTTTTCGGATACGCCGGACAATTAGTCTGCAACGGAATCGGATTCATCTATCCAGCATATGTTTCAATCAAAGCCATTGAATCACCACAAAAGGACGATGATACCAAATGGCTGACCTATTGGGTCGTCTTTGCAGCATTTTCCCTTGTCGAATTCTTTTCCGACAAATTCGTCGGCTGGTTCCCTTTCTATTGGCTTGCCAAGGTGTGTAATTTTTTCAACAACAACAAATGGACAAAAATAAAAAAGCTAATTTATTATTTCAGTGTGTTTTCATGTTGTGGTTGATGTGCCCCGGTGAATATAACGGTGCTATTTTACTTTATCGCCGATTTATTCGTCCCGCGTTTCACAGGCACCAAAGCCAAATTTCTTCCGCTGCTTCAGAAATCAAATCTGGTGGTAAGCTACTCTCTTCTTGCGTGAATTAATCGACTTGTCTTCAATAACTTAAATAATATTCCTACGAATTTTGATAACTTATTTGTTCTTATAAACTTTACACAGAAGTATATACAGGGGACCCTCGACTTTCGCACAAATTTAAAGATTCAACTACTTAATCGTTTTAAAAACGGTAAATCTTTTGCTCCAATCGAACGTTTGTTTGGTGTAAACAAGTATATGATATGTTCAACTTAAATAACGGGATACGTTTAAATTTGTGGATAAATATATTTTCAAAGATTGTTTCGAAAAGACACGGCATAGTGATGGATGAAATGGAATGATGTTTGTCATCATAGATTGATGATCAACATCAAGAATAATATCCCTTTGAGTTTTCCAATTATTCAAGCTAAGGCTTTTAGTTGGCATAAATATTGAAATATTAAGTATTTCAAGGAACCAATGAGTATCATAGAAAAGTGTGATCTCATGGAGAACGTAGGGTATATCTCCAGGAAGATGAAATCAACTTTAATGAAAGGAGATGAATTTATAACACGTTTGTCTTTTAATTCACATCTTTTATTGTTTATGTTCTATAATAATGATTATGATTCTTATTGACTGCTCTTTAATTAAATGCGGAGTCTTTTATAATGTTGGGATGAAACACAAATGTGTGGCTTGCCTCGTGAGGCATAGCTCACCTGGCTAAGCTTTATGTGCAATACAAGTTGAAGACCTCTGAAATGCATATCAATCAACACAGATGTCATTCACTTTCCTCTGCCGATTGTGTAATTATGCACACTTCAAAGAGGGACAATTGAGAAAAACATCACATGTAATAGAAATCTTTATCAAGAAAATTATCCAATCGATAACTTTTTAAAGTAAACGACCGAAAAAACTTAACACTTCTCTTTAACTTCATAATAATGTTCATATAACTAAATTATTTTTTACATTTCTCTACATTCAACATCGCACCACTTTCAGGAACCAATTCTATGCGAAAGTTGAGGGCCTTTTAAGATTTTTTTTCTTTCCCCTATAATGTTCAAAAGAAATCTAGGCAAAGAAAATTGCAATTGATTACAAACCGTATATCTTCCGAAACATATAATTTAAAGAAATTTTCTTTTCAGCTGCCAAAATTGTTCACGATTTGACCAAGAACGATTGAAGTGGAAGTGCTGAGGTATTGTCTTTTATTTAAATATTTAGAATGTAAATTTTTTTTATGTTAATTTTTCTCGGATTGTTAATTGGTGTAATTGTTTTTTTTTTCTCATTAAGTATGTTATAATTAATTTTGACCTTATAAATTTGTTAGTTACATTCCTCATTTCTTTTTTTTTTGCTCTTATTTCTAGTAATACCTTCCAGTTTTGTTTCTAGATATTGTTCGTTCATGTGACTTATTTTTACTTTATTTAATTCTTTTTTGATATTTTTTAATATACTTTTGGTATGGTAGTTGAAATGGAGAGTTTAAGTTTTCCTATTCTAATGTGAATTTTGTTTTAATGTAACAATATGTACATAATTTAATATAATAAAAATGAATTACAGTTCTATTATAAATTTAAATGACTACGCTGATTCCTGAGAGCTTGCTGCTTGGGATTGTTCCTCACTTTTCTGTTGTAGAACTTTTCGATTTCGCCATGCCGTCATGTATGAATGGGGATGAATTGGTAATAAACCAGATAAGCCTGAAAGTATATGTTAAAGACAATTTTTTTCATTTTGACGGAGGTGATATTTTTTTTTTTCGATTTCTTAATACCTAACAGTTCGGCGACCGGTGGTGATATATGTGCGCCCCGTCCTAACCAATGTCGTATTCGTTCTACATTTAGGGAAACTAATTTTTCGTCGTATTGATTTACAATAGGATCATATGTGCCCACTTGTTCAATAACTGGTTGATATTGATCACGCCGTCTCTGAAAAGTTTATAAAATTTCCCAGTTTATCTAAATGTTTTCCACGATTATCATCTTCAAGTTTCGGGAAACTCTTATACTAACCTCTGTGACAACAATATGAAAGAATGGTCGATTCGTACATCCGAAACGGGCGAATCGAATTATTTTCGCGGATCGTTGAAAAAATTTCCCAGTCCCACTGGCTGGAATCAACATTTTGCTAGAATCCCAGGATAATTAATTGCCGATTTTTTTTTTCGACTCGGAAAAAAATGTCTCTACCACCATGGAAAATGCTTAAAAAACCTGGGAACCAATCAAAACATTGGATATTAGTCGGTAAGTTAGGATTTCGTTAATGTCAATGACTAATTTTGAAATTTTTCAATTTCTATTTTGCAATAATATTGATGTTATTTCAAACATATAACAAATAATTCTTATATGATTGTATTAAATATATTTTTATTGATTTTTCTGATGTAAAATATGTGTTTAATGTGTAAAAGTTGTTGTCAAAATCGTTAATTAATTGTGAGGATATAGAATGGCGCCATTGAAAAGTGTCTGGGCCATTTTGAGCTATTGGTGTGTCACGTGATTAGACTGCGTTCGAGCGCATTCAGCAGGTACGATATAGTTTCTTTAAATAAATTGTGTTTTTATGACGTTTAACGTAAGTTTCTCTTTAACTACGTCTTTGAAAAATATTCCTTGGTCAATTAAAAAATTAGTTTTGGCAAAAGCCTTCGTTAATCTATCAAATGGCAATTAGTTTCAACTTCTTTAGTTGCTTGTCAATAAAGGCCCAACAAGATTTAGGAATGGCGTCCCTCCACATGGTAGCGGCTTTTTTTTATTAATTCAGTGTCGTGTTTTTCGTTCAACCGAATCGTTCGCCAACGCTTTTCGAACGAAATTAATTTGCTAATTTTCCTAGTTGCAATGATGTCGCGCATTTTCCATAAATATTAATTTGCAATTTCTTTGTGCCTGACCTACACCAGTGTTGCCAGACGTGGAGAAATGTTTACTCGAATCACAACTCTCCAAAATCGTTCACAAATTCTCGACATTTTCTATTTGTTGCATCCAAACTAAATGCACTTAACGATCATATTGACTTGATATTTTCAATAAAATACATTTTTAATGCAATTCTTATGGTTTTTGGTCGCATTTCAGATTGTAAATAGTGAGTGTATATAGTGTAAAGATGAGCTCATCAAACCGAGCCACCTCGAAAGGTGGCAAAGGGGCCAAAACAGCAGAGGGAGGCGGAAAAGCACATGGAAAAACAGACGGCAAAACAGACACAGTACACAAATCAAGCGGGGGAGGAAACAAGCAACAGTCTACATCCAGTGAAGTTCAATTAGCACAGATAAGGGACTTAAAGTCTGAAGATCCAACCATCAAAGAAAAAGTCCGTCAGGTCATGGAAATGACCTGTCGACCTGAGGAGGAAGTTTGCCTTGTCCTGCACGACTGTGATTACGAATTGAACCGAGCTGTAAATATCCTCATAGAAGGCTCGATTCAAGTACGACAATCATACTAAAACAATCCACACACACACACACATACTAAACTATATCTTTGCAGGGCGAATATGAAACATCCATAAAAAAGAAGAAAAATCGGCAAACAGGTACTAGTAAATCAGAGTCGGGAGACGGCGGTGGTGTCGAGGCGGAAGCGTCGTGGGATTCGCAGCCGGCGCCGGCGGCGCCTGTGAAAAGCACAGAAGCACCCACAGGAACGGGCACGGGGCCGGAGCGTGAGCGATCAAAAGGTCGAGGTGGAGCGCCATCGCGATCGAATCGTGGTCGCGACAGCCGCGGCTGGCGCGGTCGAGAAAACAAAGACGGCGATCGGGATAAGGATGAAGGTGGTCGCGGCGAAAACTTTCGTCGTAATCGTATGCCAAATGGACCGGGTCGGGGTGGTGGTCGAGGCGGTCGGGGTGGTCGAATGGGACCGCGCTCTTATCAGTCACGCGACGGCCAACGGTCTCACAATCGAGGTCCGCCAATGGAAACGTGGAACAGTGATTCCATTGGCCAAAACAGTAATGGTAAGATCGTGGCTATTTCTATTTTATTTTATTTTTGGTTTAAGATTTGGCATTTTGTGAAATTGAAATTTGGTGTGCAAAACTCCGTGCATTTGGAAAGTTCAACGTTTTTCCTGTGAAATGCAACCTAATGTATACTATTCTATCGACAGCAAATTGTTATATTTAACTCATAGGATCTTTCATATCAACTTTTCCCAATCTGTTTTAAAACGTTTCTTTCATAATTTCGTGTTGTTTCATTTTATTTTTTCTGCGGATCCCCAGGTTGTCCAGGACTGGTTTATATCCAAAATATAATTCCGTAGCTGTTTAGTTTCCTTGGAAAGTTTCAGCGTGCGATACGTGGAAGAGTACCATTCATTCATTGATTTACATAGTTTTTGAAAATAAACTCTAGAAAATAAAGTTGCTTAACAAATTCCTCGTTTTGTTGGAAATTTAAAAAAAAGTTTCACAAAATCGCCAATCAAGATAAAATTTGTTTGGTTTTTTTATTTTCTTTGCTTGTATTTTGCTAATGAAGTTATGTTAACCAAATATGCTTGTGGATTGTTTTTTTTTTCTAAAAAAGAACTTTCTCTTCAAAGGTGTGAAGAAACGTAATGACAAATTCTCTCAACTAGACGAATGGGACAATGAAGAGTACGTTGGGTCATTAGGTAGTTAATTGTTTTTTTTTACGTACTAAAACAAACAATAAATCTAATTGCATGCTGGATCTTATGTGAGTTGAGATGTTGATGGTTTGGTTATTTTTAGGTCAAGTAGACACGTGGAATTCATTTCCGCCGACGGAGGATTGGGACAATGAGGAGTATACCGGTTCTTTAGCGGACACGAAAGTATTTTTACCGAGCCAGGCGTTGGAGGCGGCTGCATTGGCGGCAGCGGAGGGCAGTTCTACCATTGAACAAACTTCGGTGCCGAGTGCGGACGTACAAGAAGCGCCCGACGTGCACTCGTCGTCGAACGTACCTCAACAACTTGCACAGGCACCCGAGCCGCACGAGTTACGATTACCACCGATGCATCTCCAACAGCCGCAGTCGACAACGTTGAGTGCGGCTCAAACTCAGTATTTGAATCAGTTTACTCAACAACCGAACATAACTGATAATATGAAGGCGGCAGTGGCTGCCGCCGCATCTGTACATGCGATCCACCATCATTTCCCATCGCAACAGTATCAGAGTTCTTCCCCCGGATTTACAACGTCACAAAGTAACATACACCATATACAAGTGACCCACTACGGGCTATAAATGCATTTGTTTGTTTTTTTTTTAGATAACGCCTATAATTCACAAGGCTTCGTGCAATCAAGTGTAAATTATGGTGCTGGAAGTTTACAAGATCAACAACAATCAGTGCAATCTCAACAACCGTCGCGTCCAAAGACACAAAGAGCTCGTGTGCCGCCACCGTCGAAAATTCCCGCCAGCGCCGTGGAAATGCCTGGCGACTTAAACACCAGCATTGGTGCTATCGATGTACAATTTGGCGGTTTAGATTTAGTGTCGGAAAATAGTTCGTTTGAGACGGAAAATAGTAAATATTTAACGAATAACACAGATTTGGATAATTCGCAGTCGGTAACGGCTGGTGGAAATTTGGATTTGAGCTCCAGCGTTAATCAGTCGGCCGCGACGGCACTTGACTCGTATTCGGCGAGCGCCGGTGTTGTCAAACAAACCACGCAGTCGAGTATGAATGCAGCTTTAGTACAAAATCAAATTGTATGGTTTTCGGTGTTGAAAAGTAGTATCAAAATTTATTATTGCATTTTTTTGCTTTTTAGTTACCAAACACTGACAGTATTTCTCAGGCGAGCGAACACTTATCGTCTGCATCCAATGCGTACACGGCGTCGCGTGGAAGTTTGCCAGTTAGTAATACGCTACAAAGCGCAATTGAAACCGTTAATAAGACTGCCGAGGTTCATAACTCTTATTCGTCACAACCCCAAACGAATTCGTATCAGAGCTATCAGAGCCAGAAATCAAATGCCACAGCATACCAAGCGCCAGCCGCATATATTTCAACCAACTATTCTTCCAGTACACAGGTAAAGTTGTATAGTTTTATTTTACCGCGATAAGATTTGGTGTAATATGAAGGTGAATCAACTCTTGGTTAAAAAAGTATGACACACTATTTATTTTTTTAAACCTATATTCGTCATAGAGATTAACAGAATGGTGTAGTAAAGCTAGTCGAAAAGGTTTACGTAAATGGGCCGTTTAAAGCCAAAGTAGTGTAAGTCATGTTGATATTCGTAAATTTAATAACTTTCATCTCACATACGAGTTGTTTTTTGCTAGCTATTTGTCGTAATAGCAATGAAGCTTTAACTTACTTCACTTTTCCAATCAACAGTTAATTATCCAAGAAATCGTTTCAGCTAATTAAAGTGGAAAATTCAAAATTTTGGCTTATACCATTTTGGTGTTAAATGGCTCAAATAGAGACAAATTTCTTATATTACGATTACACATATAAAGTACCATAAAGAATTTGACTACTTGTTGAGTAATTTCCCGGTTTTTTTCTCGAAGTTATTATATATTTCTCGATTTATTGATTGACTAGCTACAGGGAAATAATTTAATGTATGGACCCAATTTTTACAACATCTCCCGTAAAATGGAGTAAGAACAATTTGTCCAGTTCCGACATGCCTTGAATAGAATTAATTTTGGTGGTTATTATATTTTTTTAAAAAAAATGCTTTTAGGTAACATCGTCCAGTTCATATCCATCAAATCAATCGGCCAACAGTTACTCGAGCAGTAATACGTCAAATTCGGCTTATAACAACCAAAGCACTGTTAACAATTCTTATCAGACCAGTTCCTACTCGACGACATCGTCGTATCCGAACGTAGCGCCTGCATTTACGTCGATAACACAACCAAACTCGTCGTTTCCAACCAACAATCAGTCCTCAGGATATCAAGCAACGTCGAATCAATCGGTGTATGCTTCAGCAACAGGTAAAAATTATTTCTGTAGTATTTTAAAAATAATAAATCAAATGATGACACGATGACGAGACTGAGAATTAAATTTAAATAAATAAAACTTTCTTGATGTTAAGTTTTTTAACTTCTTGATTGGTGTTATTTATGGAATTTTTTTCGTAGATGATTTTGGCAATCTGATTTATTGTAATGAACTAGATAAGTTAACATGTTTGATTTGAAAAGATTGATTGTTTATTATGGTTTTTCGTAGGTATTCCAAAACCGGATCGAGTTCCACCTCAATATAATTACAATAGTAATTTACATAAATTGACAACGTCTGGAAAAGATCAGAGCCAGTATGATACGGGAAATACGGGTTCTGGGGATGCGGTGAGCGGAGTTAGTGTTACGTCGGTTAGTAGTGTAAGTGCTGCACCAGCTCTGGCTGGATTAAGTCAAACAACGACAGCTGCCAGTACAAAAGTGACTTCAACATCTACAGGTAAACTTGGGTGGATTCAATTTTAGTTTTTTTTTTTTTATTTATTTCTTTTTGTTTAGCGAAAAGTGGAGTGTTGCCAAATATTCAGCAGGGCGTTGCGCCGATGATGAGCACGCAGTACATAATGGGCAATACGGGTATGCCGTTTTATCAGCAACCTGTGTATTCGTACGAGGAGTTGCAGTTGTTGCAGCAGAGGATACCACATATGACGACCGGATATTACGATATTCCGTATCAGGCACCGACGTCTCTGGCCGCCGCTGGGGAACGAGGTCTAGCTAGTGTCGCGTATTCAATGTCGGATGGAAGATTTCCACGTGCCGACAACAACGCTTCACCTGTGCCTTCGACAATATCCCAACAGGTTAATAACATAGAAATCCAAGAAATTTACGCTTTAATTTGAAACTGATAAAATGATGATATTGATGACGAGTCTGAGTTGTGAATTATCATTTGTTCTATGCATCGGATAAGTTTTTTGTTTGGTGCTGTGTTAACAAATTGAAAATTCATATTCCTAGATGATTTGGCAAACTGATTAATCTTATTCTATTCTTTTTTTTTTAAAAAAATAAAAATAACCCGATTGGTAATTGACTTGTTTTATTGTATAGACAACAACGCAAGCTCATCAAGGCCAGCCAATGTTGAGCGGTCCAACACTACCACCGGGCTACGCATACTTTTACAATACCCCAATGATGCCTCAAGGATTCCAGTACGGAACGCCAGCTATCTATCCGGTAAAGATTTAGAATTTCGATGTAATTTGTTAAATTAACGAATTAACTATTTTTTTTTTCTTCATTTAGCAAATACCAGCAGCTACAAACGCTCATGGTTCCACTACTAGTAGTCAATATCCAAAGCCTGGAAGTTATGGATCAGGCTACAATTCCGGTTACGACACATTGTCGCAAACACAAGACTATAACAAAAGTGCATATGTCGGCGGTAATCAAAGCCAAAATAAAACAGGCGTTGCGGTTACAACAGGATCATCAGCTACCGATCTCACATCAGCTATGTATGGAAAGTCGCATGTCGCTATAGGAAAAGTCAATGTAAGTGTATGGATTGGTTTAATTTTTGAAAATAATTGGTATATTTTATGATGAAAAAGATGACGAGGTTGATTGGTTGATTGAGGCTGGCAAAACGAAATGCGTTGTAAGTTTTTTATGGCAATTTTCCGACGCCAGTTTTTCTCAATTAATCTAAAAAGATATTTTGGCAAAATCTGATTACTTGTAATTATTACTTATGATAGTTAGTGGGAAGTGTAGGAGTTATTAATTTTGATACTATTTTCTAGTCGTACGATAAACAGGGTTTTCATTCTGGAACGCCGCCCCCATTCAATTTGGCGGGTAGTCAAAGCGCTGGTTTAGCGCCCAGTGGCCAATACGCCCCACATTTGTTCATACCGACGATGGCGCCCCATCAAACTCATCATAACACAACGTTAATGCATCAACCACTTCATCAAGTACGTATATGAGAACAAGGAAGACAAGGTTTTTTTGTTTTATTATAGTTTGTAACTTAAAGAGCATGTCATTTTAGTTTTGATTAGATTTTTAAAGGAATTGCAATATATCTTACAATTTGACAGTTTAATAGATTTGGATTTTAATAACTAATGGATTTAATTTGAAAAAAAACAATAATACAAAGTTGGTATTTTTTTATCGCAAAACTTAGTGCATCGTGAAAGCAAACGTTATGCACAGGTTTTACAGTTAACTATCGTTAGAGTCAAGCATGTAAAATATAGAGCAATGGTTTTGGATTTTTTATCAATTGCATGTTTTTTTTTTTTTATACATTTTATTTATAATTTTTTTAACTCTTGGAATCGAATGTGTAAATTTGTTGCGTTCTGTTTTTGAGCTGACATTTGGGTTTCGCTTATTTTGTAGATGGACGTGCGCCAAACAAGTCGACGCACGGTAAGTCCTTCATCCCCATATCCTAAAAATCCTTGTGTGAAATTTAATGAATTTGAGATGGAAGAAAGAAATTTTTTTTCTATTTTATCAACTAACATTCAATTCAATTGAGATTAGTTTTTGATTTTTTTTTTAATCTGTTTGGTTTGTTTTAGAAGCAAAACACCTAATGAATACCATGAACAGAAGTTCAAACAAAAAATCTTCGTGACGTATTGACCAGATACGTATTTCGATTGTCAAGCAATCTTCTTCAGTGGTCATCAAGTAGTTTGGATCACTCGTGATGATTCACTGATGTGAATCATAGTAACGGAGTGATTCAAGTTACTTGATGACCACTGAAGAAGATTGTTTGGCAATTGAAATACGTATCTGGGCAATACGTCACAAATATTTTTACCTAATGAATAGTTTATCTTGTTTGATTGAAGTAAGAGAAATGGTTCTATATGTTTCAATGACTTGAAACGTTTGCGCTTAATCTTTTGTGTGAAAATTATTGACTATTTCTTACACAATTAAAAAATAAATAATTATTTATTGGAATAAATGAAATAGTGCTTTGGAAATGAAAGTGCTTTGCGAATGATAAAGATAACAATACAAAGTAATTAATAATAAAAGCGACAAGCAAGTACTCATTTGTGTTCGGCTTCATATCTTCTTCCTGCTCCTATTTTTATTTTATTTTTCTTTAAAAAAATGCACGCGATTTTTTCTTTTTTAAATGCATGCATGACTAAAATAGAAATTCTAAGAATGTTAGTTGATACACAAGATTGATCATATTTCAATTGGCATTTTTATCGTTTATTTCTAACTTACATATGTTAATTTCCTGATCTTTCATGTTGTTTGTGTTTTTTTTTGTGTGTAAATCGATTGTAATGTGTAATTTTATGTTTAGGATTCGGGCAATAGCAGTGGGCAACGTTCGCAGTCCTCGAATCAAGCAAAACCTGGGTCGAAACAAACATACCAGACCTCGTACTGGAACCAGGCTTAGGTGCTGTCACTACTGCGCTCCTTTCCTCAAAACATCTTCAGAAAATAATTTAAAAAAAAAAAGAAAAAAAAACAAAGAAAAGAAAATGTGCACTGTAATAGTCTGCTGATGCGTCTCGAGTGTTTATCCCTTGTTTAACCAAATAAAATCTAAAAAAAAAGAAAAGAAATCAATTCATATTTGAAAAATATTGTCGTCAAAGTATTGTTTCGTTTATACAGTTCTCTTTCTATATATCTATATATACATAGATGTAAATCATTTGTTCTCTCCCCTCTAATTAAAAGTAACGCTGTAAAATAATGCGATTTGTATTGATTGTAAAGCGCCAGTCTCGATTTTGGACAAAGTGTTTTTCGTTTTCATTATTGGAGAGCATTTGGGGTTTTGATCTGAGATTGGCGATTGGTATTTGATCGAATCATATTTTTTTCTTACTCTATGGTAATTATAATAATTAATAATAATATATGTATTTTGTTTTATGTTTTTCCGAGAATTCAATATTTATGTTATTGCTATTGTAATTATATTTTTTTGACTTATTAAAAGCATAAAAGTAATATTTACTTTGTGTGACCAGGACACAATAGACAAATATAATTTTAGATGAGTTTTTTTTTTTTTGTTGATTTCTTTCATAACTTATGTCACATTTATTATTATTGGTTTGTATTTTTTAGGTTTAAATAAATATATAGATTTATGCAAAATTAAATAGTTGTACCAGTTGTGTTGTCCCCTTGTATTTAGTGAAGGTGGTTTTTATTTATTTTATTTTAACTTTTTTTTTTTTTGTTGTTGTAGAGAAATTGGTTGTGAAAGTTTGTAAATGTGACATAGGTTTTTGGAGAAAGTTTGAAAAGTTTAATTTAATTTTTTTGTAACTAGAAATGATTTGATTCATGTTCTGGTCGGTCAGTTTTGGATTGTAATTGGAAAATATTAAAACAAATTCGTTGTCTAGCATTATATTTTATTTAAATGTTGAAAAGGATGTTCGATCCGAACAGATAATTATGTGATTGGGCATTTTGGTAACGCTAAGCCGTTTGGTTCAAATTACGTTAAAGGTCTTGTTGCGGTTGTTTAGTATTTTGAAATTTGGTTCCGAGGTTCATTTTCGGTACTTATTTAACTATATATATGTTTTTTTTTGCTTCAATTACCTAATCAATGTCAAAATTTCTTTAATTTTTTTCTCGAATTAAAACTGTGTTTAAAAAAAGTAGCCTCTGACATGTTTCAAATTACAGATTTGGGCTTTAAATTTGTAGTCATGGATATGTCAACAAAATGTCATTTTTGACAAGTGTGACATTTAAATGTTGTGGATATCCATGGTTACGGTTTACGTGACAGTAGTTCAGAAGGATGGAAACGGATTTGGATTTAGTTTAATCAATGTTTTAATGTACTTGAATCAAATAATTTATGTTAAGCGGGCATCTTACGTCAGTTAATTTTTAACGATGAACTTGACGTCTGCATCAGACGTGACTTTAAATTTGAGCTTAAATTGATAAATTATAAATTGATATTTTTTTTAGATGATTGAAAAACAATGACGTGAGGATGGCTGATTAATTTTTAATTTAAAACCCCAACCGTAGTCGATAGGTATTTTTTAATTATATATATATATATATTATTATTATTAAATCGAACTGTATAGATTGTGTATTAGTTAAAAGGAAAGTAAACAATTTATCGTATGTTTCAGGCGTTTTTCTCGACGACTATTTGTAATTTATTGCAGAATTTTTTTCAATATAAAAAAAGGAATTAGATAAATTCGAGCGTTTGAGGTCTTTACGTGCATATGTAGCAAATTGAGTCGATTTTTTTTTGTACTTTTGACTTGGTATTGTTTTTATTTTTATTGACTAATAATTTCTTATTCTTTATTCGATAGTAACACATTGATTGATTTTACGGCTGTTTCATGGTTTTTATTAACTGTTTTATACGAGGCAAATGAAAAAAAAAATGATTTTTTATATGAAAAAAATCAAATTAGAGCTAAATTATCATTTTGTGTATTTAAAGCTATGTATAAAAAAAAATTAAAGTCAACTTATTTAGACAACCTTTGTATATGTGTAGTAATATTAATATAATATTAGTCTTGTTTTTGTATTGCATATAAATTTGCGCTATGAATTACAATTTTTTTTTAACTATTGATTTAATTAAATACTAATTATATGGAAGAAAAAAAAAACTTATAAACAAAAAAGAAATTATTTTGATTTGTCCCTTTCCCAAATTGTGGAACTTATATTTAACGATAAAAATCCAATTTTGTACATTTTACGTTGTAGAAAATCAGAGGACTTTTATTTTTTTAAATCTCTCCAATTAAACAAAAAAAAAAAAAATGTTTTCAAATAATGCGGAGATTTTTATAGGGAATTTGGAGGAATTAAAAAGAAATGCGAAAATAAAGTTGAACGATTTGAAATTTGTTGTCTTTTTTTTAATAAGAGATATGTGGTTTCAGGTGGTACAAAAAAAATAAGGGTCTCTTAAACTAAGCTCCGTTGGGTTGACACACCGAGGAGGTGTGTTCCTGACATTACGCTTTGCTATGACCAATTTTCCCGGTGGACACGTGGACGTTGCACAGATCGATTATTAAATTCCTGTCCTACAACGCCCTTAACAACCACAGCGCCCAGGGAGACGGATTTACTCCGCGGCACTCTCTGCCACATGTCCGGAGACTTGCCTCAAAGTATGCTGAGTTACCAGGAACTCTGTACGTAACTTCGATAATCAGGATTAAGAGATCCTTGTAATGAAATGTACAGTTTAAAATGTCTTATATATTCTTCATACAAAATTTGCAGCATATGCGAGAGGTACCTAACATTTAAGGATTATTAATTGTTTCCCCCACTTTTTACTTTGTAATGCCCAGTAACAATTTTATTAACAAATATTAGTTTAATGATTTCACATCAAAATTATAATGATTTAAGATGATTTTGGAAAATATTCTCCATATTTTTTTCAACTTACAAAGATCTGCAATTAGAATGTAATTCGTATAAGCATATTGCCTAAACTTAACAAATCAAACTCCGTGAATATTAAATTGTTTCAAAAAAAGCAATAACACGATGGGAAAATAGACTGAAATAAATTGTACGAAAAAAAATGATTTAGTTCATATTTATTTATTACATATAGATATTTATCATTAAATAAAACTTTATGTAATTGGAAAAATTATAAAAAATAATTCCAGTTCTCTAAAGTACTTATCATGCATGATGTACACTAGACTGATTCAAAAAAAATGATGATTTTTTTTTTCTTAATTATATCAAAAATATGGTTGGGAATGACAAAAAAAATCCTGTGAAAGTTTAAGCTCTTAATATTAGATATTAAGAAGTGCCGCATCGCAAATTTCGATTTTCCATTTGAATAACATGGGAACAATATTCTCTTGCACTTTGGAATTTTATAGCTCACGTTGGTGACAATATTTCGGAATGACCAAGGTATATTCTTGTAGAAAATTGAACGATCTACAAAAAGGGTCTCGTACAAGTTTTTAATATATTTATTTCTTCAAACGTGATTCGAGGTCAAAGTTGAACTGAAGAAAAATTTTAATATTTTTTTCAATTTTTTGACGCAACCATCAATTTTATGAGAAATTTGTATAGGACATTTTTTGTAGAGCACTTATTTTCCTATAACTTATCTCTATAAAAGTTTTTGATATTTTTTACAGGTCCTAAGTTATTTAATTAAAATATAAAAAAAATATGTTAAAAATATAATAATTTAGGGAATTTTCAGTTTAATGCAAATAACTTAGGACCTGTGAAAAATATCAAAAAAATTTATAGAGATAAATTATAGGAAAATAAGTGTTCTACAAAAAATGTTCTATACAAATTTCTCATAAAATTGATGGTTGGGTCAAAAAATTGAAAAAATATTAAAATTTCTCTTTAGTTCAACTTTGACCTCGAATCACGTTTGAAGAAATAAATATATCAAAAACTTGTATAAGACCTTTTTTGTAGATCGTTCAATTTTCTACAAGAATATACCTTGGTCATTCCGAAATATGGTCACTAACGTGAGCTATAAAATTCCAAAAATCAAGAGAATATTGTTCCCTTGTTATTTAAAAGGAAAATCGAAATTTGCGATGTGGTACCTCTTAAAATTAATATTAAGAGCTTAAACTTTCACAGGATTTTTTTTTGTCCTTCCCAACAATATTTTCGATATAATTAAGAAAAAAAAATTCATCCTTTTTTTTTGAATCAGTCTAATGCACACATATAATTTTTCATTAATTTTATGCGATTCAATTACTGTATAATCTCACTAATCCGGCACTTCGATAGATCGGCACATCCAATAATCCGGCACCCTTCGCCCACCCCTTTCTCACCCCTCTATTCCGGTGCATACATTTATTCCTTCCATGAAATGCTTTATTTTATTCATTACCTAAAATCCAATAATCCGGCATTCTCCGATTTTTAATAGTGCCGGATTGGTGAGATTATACTGTAGATATATTCGTACTTTATTTCTAACTAGATTGCACCTTAAAAGCTCCATTAAAATTAATAGTAAAATAAAGTCGACTAAAACCCATAAACAAGTCGCTATAAAAATGGATTTGGAACTTTTGAAATTGAGCTTCTTTTTTGAGACTTTAGTTCGACCTACACATTTAAATTTGGCAACATATTTTTAAAATTTAAAAACGAATAAAAAATAATTACCATATACATTTTCTGTTTCAGAAAACCAACTACTTTAAATTAATGCCCGTTGAGCATTAAAATCACGTTTTGATCACAATGAAAAGTAATATATATAAATAAAAGACTAAAGCATTTGATATTTTTATCAAATAAAATGTACTTTAAAGATTGGAGAGAACACATAATGAATGATTTCCAATATTTTTACATTGATGCAATGGCTCATTTATTTTTAGTATGTTGTGTGAACATGTGCAGCTTTCGGGAACGTGCTGTTGTAAATGATTTATCTAAAAAACCAAAAAAAATTATTAATATATCAATTTCTTTACACAAATCCACCACAAAAATTGCTTATTATATGCTACTTAGGGTAGAAATGCAATTATCGGAAACGAATGAAAGAATTAATAAATCAATGCTTACAAAACCGTTAACCCGAATTACCACGTAAATATAAATTTTTTTTATTCAGGTGTTCTTTGCAATTTTTGCTCGATTCTCACTAATCATGAAGAACAAAAAAAAAATAGTCTTCAAGTCTAAAGACATAAAATATATGCAAAGTATATGCAACCCATTAAACATCCCCTATTTAAGTTCGGGCTTTTTTTTTTGGTTCCTCGAAAATTATTAAAACTTACAACAAAATTCACACTTAAAAGGCTTTTCGCCTGTATGGATCAATAGATGCGATCTCAAATTACCAGCCTGAGTAAATTCTTTACCTGAAAACATTAATTTATATTTAGTTTAGGAAGACCAGAAAAAGCCTTTTTCGACACTTACTACAATAGTCGCACTTGTATGGCTTTATTCCGGTGTGAATTAATTTATGTACATTTAAATTGCTGGTAGTGGAAAAGTTTTTATCTGGAAATAATGTAACATTGTTTAAAAACATTTTCATAGTGTTTATCCACAACTATAAACTTACTACAAACATTACATATGTGTAACGTTCCTCCGGTATGCATTTTTTTATGTACTGCTAAATGAGCTGCTCGTGTAAATGTTTTATCTATAAAAAGTTATATTGTTCCAAAAAATATTTTAATGCCCAAATTTTCCATTGCTACTTACTACAAACATCACATACGTGTACTTTACTACACGAATGTGCTATTCGATGTATAGCCAAATGATTGACTCGATTAAATGTCTTATCTAAAACAATTATTTCATTTGAATAATCCTTTAGAAAAAAGAAATCAATCAATATTCTTACTACAAAGTTTGCATACGTATTTTCCGGAATTACGATCCAACAAATGCTGCTGAAAACCACTACGTTTTCGTTTGGACTTTTTTTTGATATTTCTTTGGGATTGGAATGAAATTTCTGCGATACAATTGAAAATTGGACTAGATTAATTTGTTTCCGGTCAGATTAGATGCAAGTCCTGGTGGCTGAAGAACCAAAACCATGAACCGTATAGCTAGTTTGGTCCTTGAGCCACCGCCACAACAATACAGCCAGGTTCGATTAAATTATTGACTTAATTGTAACAATGACTACCTCGTTTCGATCGGAGAATTCTGCGAAATATATTTCCGTCAGAACTGCTAGAAGCAACCGCTAATTGTTCGGTCACTTCTGTATTAGACAGCGTATATTCTAATGTACAATCGTTAGAATTTTCGTGAATTGTTTCTTCACTGGGTTTTCCAAAATCACCATTTTCAGTCGAGATCTCTTCGAACCATTTTTCTTTAAATTTAAATTGATATTAGTTGCAGTGAATATTTTTGTATATAAAATTTTAGATTGCATAGTACGTGGATTATTATTCATGAGTATGGGATGATGATCTCATCTAGTGTCGTCAAAATAATGTACTAGTTAAAAAACAGTAGATATTCCTCACTATATGACGTCATCATCATTAAATTGTTTTATATTTTGATTGATTAAATCGTTTACCTTCTTTTACAAAAACTATATCATCATTTTTTTCAGTATCATCGAAATTACAGTCGGAAGAATCGGAATAAATTGGCACATTTTTCTTGGGTTGTTCAGTGATTTTTGGTTCTGAATGAAACATATTCATTTGAATGTTTGCCACATTGGAAAGTTGAGCATCACAACTGTATATTGGATCCTCGTCAACAATTTCTTCCACATCACTATCCCAGGTGGGTTCGTCTCTGAGACTTACCACCGAAGATATGATCGGAAGCGCGGTGGTATACACCGATACTTGACCGTTGCTCTGTATTTTCAACAGACTTTCTATTTGGCTGCATAGTGTTTTAAATTCAAAGCACATTTGTACTTTGGCCACACACCGAAAACATAAAGCTCGCCGAAGATTTGCTTCATCTGAAATCTATGAAGCATTTATATATATAAAGCTGAGCTTAACATTTCACTTGATCCAGGTACATACTGTTAAGAAATTTAAATCTGATAAGACTTGAGCCACAGAAAATTCATAGCCAGTCAATACTTCTAGCAAAGAAATCATGATTTTGTTGTTTTGAAAACAAATTAAACATTTCTCGACGTCGAGATCGGACGACATTTTTCCCCTGTTAACTTTCGATTTGTGAAGAAACAACAATTCTTCAATGTAAATTTGCCAATTTCATATACTTATCGTACTTTGTTCTTCTTGGCAATGTTTAAAGGAGCTTAATTTGACAAATATAAGCACGATAAGCACCGCTGACAACCGGTGATGCTGCTGCTGATTGTTACAACGAACTGTTCAGAACTCGGGGAACTAAATCTAGTACTTTAAAATTTTTACAATTAAAAAAAAAGCTCTCCCCCGCCATCAGAATTATCACAATATTATAATCATGATAATTATGAAAATTTATGATGAATCTAATTTTGAATTCGTTTATTTTCTATCAATGAATATTAAATTAAAATACTCACCTACATCTAGTAAATTTGCAATTTATATTGCTCACCTAATGACTTCATTTTAATTATCCTTTGCAATTTGGAAAAATATTTATTTATATTTTAATTCATTCTAAAGGACACTTGCCAGTTACATATGCATGCGTACTAGTTGTAATTAAATAAATAGTAAAAAGTCATTGAATATTTATTTTTCACATTTAGTTACATATACTTATTTTGTTAAATGCGTAACTGATATTTGAATATACAAATTGCTTACAAAAAATTATCATATTGCATTTAAAACTATTTGAAATTAAATTTGACTACGAAGCATTAATCACAGTTAAATGAAGGAAATTGTCAGGATAGCTTAAATGTTCAGACATCCATTGCAACGGCGTTTCCAAAGGTGGAACAATTCCATGCGTTCGCACTAGAACTAAAAAATTCAAATTAAAATCATTACATTCTATATGGATTGTTGGAACAAACCATTTTCTTTATCGGGAAATAATTCGGTTAGCAGATCTCTGAGCGTTTTTCTTTGCCCCTGATCGGTCAATGGTTTCACTAACTTTTGCTTGTAACCATCTTCAGAGTAACATCGAAACGGAATGTGTTTGAAGGAGTCTTGTTCGCCAACTTCCATCAACTTTCGATTGACCGCCCAAAATTGATCGAACTTATCTAAAATGAAACATTAAGTAGAAAACTGTTAAATAGATCTCAAAGACAAACCATTTTGTAGACCCATCCACAGTTGGTTGTGATCTTTTTTTTGCATTCCGCTGACAATTTGGCTGCGGTGTTTCAACATGTCGGCCTCTTTGATGCACGACATGAAATGTGCCTCGACCACGTCCTTGGTGGCACACCGGAACAACACCTGTTCGGGAAACTTGTCAAAGTGCACGGTGATTGTCCAGGGCAGTTGCACATCGCTCATATGCAAGTCGAACAGCACGCCAATGGGAAAGTGCCACTTGAGCGGCTGTCCGTTATATTCGAACCACATCTCTTGATCCGTCTTCTCCGGATCGACAAATCGGACGAAGTGCTTCCGCACCTTATCCGTCACGAGCGGAAAGTAGCTGAGCCGCGGCACCATCAAGTAGTACGGGTCGGGTTGTTGTAGATCGTATATTTCGTTCGAATTCAGCTGGAAACACACGGGAATCTTGCCTTCCCAGATTTCGCGAAGAATTTCCCGATCGTTTGCCATTGTAATGTTTTACGTGTTTTACTTTTGCACAAAGTTTGGTTTTTTAAAGTTTGATTTTATTGTTACGATAAATACTGCAACTATGCACAACAATCATTCTTAGGGTTATGGAAAATATGGGATCAAATGCACGGTTCAAGTGTTTCCACTTGGAATGCGTTGAATTTGATTTCTCTGTCTTTTCAATTTGCGTTGTATATTTTTTTACTTTTGTTTTAAACTTAGGCTGATTAAAATTTTAATTAAGAAAAAAATTTGGTTAGGATCAAAGAATATATTTCTATTTGTGTAAATTGACAGCTATTGACAGTTAAAAACAAAGATAGCTAAATTAGCTTTTAATAGTCGAAAGCGAGAAAAGTGATTTCAATCGTTAGACTTAAATGTTCCATTTCTTTTTATTACACATAAAGAATATAAAACCATCTCGTTTTTTTTGAAAAAGAAGTTTATCGAAAGAAACAAACCTTTTTCTAGAATCTTCTTTACCATAACAGTTCCTCGTTGAACAGGAAGGTAGCGGTGGTATCGTTACAATGCGCCATTAGCCGTTCTGAGGTTAAATGCCAATCATTTTAACTTATTTCCCGTCTAGAACTATCTAGAAATCGAAACAGCATTTGACAAAACGTTTTTCCTCTGATCCGAAAGTATTCCCAACATTTGATTTGATTCAGTGATATTAATTTTAAATTTGTACGTTTTATACTTTGCAATTAAATTTAGAGTAAGTGTCACATTTTACGTCCAGTGATTGACCGACCTAATTTCCGATTGACGAAAGTAAACTTTGATTTTAAGTAACAATGGCTAAATGGGGTGAAGGAGATCCGCGATGGATTGTTGAGGAGCGGCCGGACGCGACGAACGTCAACAATTGGCACTGGACTGAAAGAAATGCGAGTGCTTGGTCGATCGAACGACTCAAAGAACTTTTTAACAATTTCAAAGTCAACTCGGAAATCGGAGACTTGAAAGTCTTAAGTGTGGAGAAGTGCGAGGGCGACGCCTCGGCCAACAATCGCAAAGGAAAACTCATCTTCTTCTACGAGTGGAATTTAGTGTTAAAATGGGAAGGCCGCCTGTTTGGTGGCTCGGAAAAGCCAATCGAGGGCAAAATCACCATCCCAAACTTGTCCGAAGAAAATAAAATATCTGAAGTTGATGTATGCTGTATCATCATCATCATCATCACCTTTTATGTATTATCCCACTAAAAGTAGATCTTATTGTTTTTAGATTAGCGTTTCGGTTAATACAAGTTCAGAAGAAAGTGAGGTACTTAAGACTACGATGTACACTCTTGGTCGAGATCAAATACGAAAGCAACTTGAGCTCTATTTGAGCGGATTGCGGGAGGAATTTAGCAAGGGAATGATTTTACCAAAAAAGAATGACGTCAAAACAGAAGTGAACAACTTGACTAGCGGATTCAATAAGAAAATCAATATGCAACCCATCGTTAATTCGAAATCCAATGAAAAAGCACAAAATGTATGAAAAATCACTTAATAGCTTACGTAAAAGTATCGAATTTCACCATCACCATCGATTTAAACGGAGTTTTAACGTTTTAAATCGTACACCTTCATGCCTTTCTTATCTCTTGATAAAGATACAACTTTAAGCATAACTAAAGCCAATACTGTGTATACAAAATATAAGATATATTGCAGTCCAATTTATGTAATATAATTTAATATAATAATACATAAAAATCATACCACAAACATAAATTTGAAGAGAAGTTCAAACAAAAATATTATATTAAAATTATTACATTATATTATTTTTGTTTGAACTTCTATTCAAATTTATGTTTGTGGTATGATTTTTATATATTATTATATTAAATTATACTACATAAATTGGACTGCAATATATCTTATATGTTGTATACACAGTATAACTGTTCAAAGTCAGCGAAAAAATCTTATTTTGATTAAAGCCAATAGTTTATTGCTATCACTGTCCAGCTATCCGAGTATCTTAAACAAATAAAAAGGGTCTAGCAGGATCCACATGGCGAGTTGGCCCCCAAATAGGAACCTATGTCGAAACGTAAGTTAAAATATCGGCTTGATATACCAACACATTTTATACACTTTTCGCGACCAAATTCCTCGTTGACCTGGAGATATGGACAAAAATGTCCCACTCCCGCATGGCTATTTTTCAAACTTATATATCTCAAACACTAATTAAGCTAGAGAAGTGAAACCAACGCGAGGCTTTAGATTATTTTACAGAGTATATCATATATTTTTTTGAAATTTTTAGAAAAAAAAATTGTACAAAAAAAATCCAAAAAACAAATGAAAATTTTTTTTTTATGTGTTCTCTGAAAACGACAATCACGAAAAAAATATATTTTATGCTTCTACATGAGCACTATCGCTCATAAAAATTGCGTGAAAAAATAGTTGGTGCAACACCTTGAAAAAAAATGAAATGTGGTCTACGCCTAATAGTGTATCTCGGTTTTATTTTTTTTTCGAAGTGTTTCAGCAACTTTTTTTTCACAAAACTTCCAATAAAAAATAGGCCACATATAGGAGCAAAACATATATTATTTTCATAATTGTAAGTCTAAGGACACATGAAAAACTATTTTTTTTATTTGTTATTTTGTTTTTCTATATTTACTCTTATGATGATTACTTTCAAGATCAAAATAATTGATCCCAAAAGAAAAAAAAAAGCAACTAGTGCTCAATTTTTATTAAAATAAGAATAAAAAAAAATTATCGTTTCTGCTATAATTTATTACAACTGGAATATTGTGGACCTAAAATAATTTAGTTAGTATCTCGTAGAACGCAGAATTCTGGATAATTATTGTTCATATGAAAAATAACAAATAAAATCTGTTGCATGAGAACAATATCCCACTGTAAAGTTCCTATTGGAGAATCACAGGAATAACGGAAAATACTGTTGCAATCTTTGCCATTCGAAATATAATTATTGTATATACGACCGTCTTTGCTATTTATACATACTTTTTGATTTTACTTCTACCCTAATGATATTAGGTACTTATTTTACACATTGTTTTAAAATATTATTTGATAGTTCATTTATCCGCCCACTTTAGGTAGAACCTGTAAAAATTTTGGTATGAACCAGTGAATAATATCCTAAGCTAAACGAAGAAAACCAAGTAATTCAGATGCCGTCAATATGTACCCAGAATTAATTGGAGACGCATAGTATTCCAGTTGTAATAAATTATAACAGGGACGATAATTTTTTTTTATTCTTATTTTAATAAAAATTGAACACTAGTTGCTTTTTTTTTCTTTTGGGATCAATTATTTTGATCTTGAAAGTAATCATCATAAGAGTAAATATAGAAAAACAAAAAAAACTAATCAAAAATTATTTGTTTATGTTTCCTTAGACTTACAATTATGAAAATAATATATGTTTTGCTCCTATATGTGGCCTATTTTTATTGGAAGTTTTATGAAAAAAAAGTTGATGAAACACTCCGAAAAAAAATAAAACCGAGGTATATTAGTAGGTAAAAATCACATTTTATTTTTTTTCAAGGTGTTGCACCAACTATTTTTTCACGCAATTTTTATGAGTGATAGTGCTGATGTAGAAGCATAAAATATATTTTTTTCGTGATTGTCATTTTCAGAGAACACATAAAAAAATTTTTTTTCATTTGTTTTTTGGATTTTTTTTGTACAATTTATTTTTCTAAAAATTTCAAAAAAATATACGATATACTCTGTGAAATAATCTAAAGCCTCGCGTTGGTTTCACGTCTCTAGCTTAATTAGTTTTTGAGATATACAACTTTGAAAAATAGCCATGCGGAGGTGGGACATTTTTGCCCATATCTCCAGGTCAAAGAGGAATTTGGTCGCGAAAAGTATATAAAATGTGTGTTGTATATCAAGCCGATATTTTAACATAAGTTTCGACATAGGTTCCTATTTGGACTTAGTTTGGACTAGACCCTTTGTTTCAACTGAATTTTTTTTTTTTTGATTGTTCAATCCAATTTTCAGGTGGCAACGTCTGACCTGAAAATGACCGAGAAGTTTCAGTGCGAAGGCAAAGAATTGTACGACGTGTTGACCAACAAAAATAAATTGGAAATGGGCACTCGCAGTTCGATTGTGGAATTCGACGCCAAACCGGACGGGCAATTTTCCCTGTTCAACGGCAACATTATCGGCCAATTTGTGGAATTGATTGAACCGAAAAAAATTGTGCAATCATGGCGATATAAGCAATGGCCGACCGGTCATTATTCCCGTGTTACAATAGAAATTGAGGAAAAAGTATTATACATATTTGGTTTAGTGTAATTGGGTGATTATTAACGAGTGTTGTTTACGTTTTTTTTTTAGGGAGACCATTCGGAGCTTACTTTAAAACAAACCGGCGTTCCCAAAGCCGAATTGGAGGTGACCCGACAGAATTGGGAACGTTATTACTGGGAAACGATTAAAAGAACCTTTGGCTGGGGCGCGTATTTTGATTATACATAAGGAAAAAGATCCTATTAATTAAACCAATTATTGATTTAGTTAAATAAACAATAAGATATAAAATTTCTCCTCATTTGTATACAAAAATTTTGTAGATTATTTTTTTTTTTTGCGTATTGTGCTTACAATATTTTATCTGTATAACCGATTGATTTCTCCAAATTCAAGTCATGTAATATGTTCTCTATTTCGAGGGTTATTTATTTAAATAAACCAAATCGTCAATTTCAAAAGATTTTTATTTAATCGTAGTGTTTTTTTACATGTATAGTTGCGAGTTGAGCGATGTTGAACGACTGGAATATGGTGTGTGGGGGATGTGGAAAGATTTTAGTACTTCTAGAATTGGTTTTGCTGTTGAACTGTCCAAAATTTGAGAGTCCAAGTAGCATACAAAGAGGGCGGAAGGTTTCCGTAAGTTCACGAGAAACGACATCACTGAAAGGCAAAAATTATGTTTTTAAAAAACTAATTGATTTCGATGGAAAATCTAATTTACCTCCAGCAGCTATTCCTTCAATGATATTAGGCTGTTCCAATTGTCTGATATTTAGTTTTTTTTCAGTTAAATTGTAGAGGGCTCTAATCACACATGGAGGCCTTTCGGCATTGGAACAACTTTGAAATTTGATCATATTGCATGTCTGGATTATGATAACATTTTCGGCCGCTTGAATCCACGAAGACAAGGCCTCAACTATCTACGATTGAATTTTTTAATACAAAAAAACAAAGTTTTCCTTCTTTATATTATACTTCACTGTCCATTAATGAAGATTTTTCAAATAAGCAAATATATTGGTCGGCACTGCTCGTTGCATAAATCGAAACTCCTAAAGTTGAACATCGGGAAACCAATTTCGATTGGGGGATGACAGACTTTTGGAAAAGTTGCACTCCTTGAATTCCATCGATGCACAGCAGCAAGGCAATTTTTTTAGGCACACTTACTGACGTTTCCCAGTTGAATCTTAAAAAAAAAATCATTACAAGTTATTGAAAAAAAGAAGTAATTAGTAAAAGTATTCACTCATCAGTGGGACTTGTTTCCAATTCCTCGAAATCACATAATGCTCGACTGCTGGGTTCGACTATTTCACCAAAGAGAGGCATTTTTCAAAAGAGTCAATAATTTTTGGGGACACCGTAAGTCAATGTGTTTGATTTTCAAAGTTAAATTTTCCCTATCGCAAACAAAACTTGCGGTATCATTCTTTAAATAACTTAGGTTAGACTTATGACGTTTCTATGTTTATGTTAAATCAAGAGGTTTATAAAATACACAGGTTGCCTCATTAGAAAAAAAAAATTACGTCATACGAAGAATTTTGAAATTGATCAGTCTGAAGATATGTACAAATTTCTCCTGAATACGTCACGTGGAGCATGAGGCCACCTGTGTATTTTATAAACCTTGGATGTTACTCAGGCTAATGTGGATAGGCAACCAAACATACTTGTATGAACATTTAATTGCAGTCCATAAGCTTAAGCAAATTTGGTAAAAAATTGCGATTCTATATATCTTAAACAGTGTCTTGAAATCATCTTATATTTGAAAATTCTGCACTTGTTATGTATCATAACGCAGTGCATCCAAAATTGTGTACGATTTATTTTAATTTATAAAAAATATTTTATTTCTGAGAGCTATTGATCTTTTATATACAAATTTCAAACGAGGAATCCTACTGGTAGCCGAGTGATCTAGGTGACCACTCCAAAACTATTAGATTATGGGTTTGATCCTGGTATCGTGCAAATTTTCAATATTTCTCGATAACGGATTTAATTAACCCTAGAGTCGCTAAAGGAACTTAGTAGTTATAAAGCGACGATAAATAAAAAAAAATCCAAAGAAAATAATACTATCGTAAACGCCACGCAGACGAAGTTGCGGGTATCAACAAATATGGGATAAAATAAATATTGATATACTTTTCATTTTTATTATGACTTTTGTAAGTATGGATTCCACACGTTAAGTACAAAACCAGTTTAGCTAGTATGGAATGCAAATTATTGTACTTTCAACTGTTGATATGAAATAACATAGTAAAAGCTTAAAGTCCAAAATGCGAACGAGAGAATAGCAGGTAGAAATATTTCGTTCAGGAATTTGGAACCAGTTTGAGGTATTTATTATTTGTTGTCAATTATAAATACATTAACACCTTTTTTCGAATCCATTAGTAACACTTTTGAATAAATTTTTTTCACACATTTTGGCCTTCAAGCTGTTATTATGTTAATTTCATGCCACCCGTTGAGGCCAGGTAGAGAATCGTTTGCAATTTCACACCAGATCGGAATGCAGCCGGTTTGGGTCACATTATTGATCATTATTAAACAAAGGTCGATAATTCGATCGTAAATTTCTGCCTACCTGCATTCTTTCGTACAACAAAAGAACAGGTTTATTGATTTTAATAATATTTTGTTTTCAGGTACATCTGAGGCGTGTTTCGCCAACTTTACGTATAAAGGTCACAAACAAGTCCAACTTAAATAGATGTACCAATATTTTATTCTGGTTTTACTTTTGGTTCTAATTTAAAAACAGCTTTACTGAATTAAGAGAAACTTTGCAACCAAGTTCAACTTATTTTTCTTCAGAAGAACTGGTTGCCTATTTACGTTTAATTATTAATAATAAAAGTAGCATTGAGAAGACTGATTACAAAAAAATTAATAGATACCAATTAATTAAATCCTTAATTAAATATCTATATTCTCATATTTTATTAACATGTTTTAAATCAGAGGTAACCAAACCAATTGATACTGCAGGCCATTTCGGAAATGGATCTAAACTCCGTCGGCTACCATTGGAGTTATACATCTTGAATTCTCTCGCAAAAAATGGCATTTTTAACAATCAATATAATAGCCACTAATTGTTAATACTTCATTACTACAATCGTGTTTTGATTTTAAGAGGTATAGCAAATTTGCTCAAAACTTACCTATCAAGTAAAATCTATGCTCACCGGGTTGTCTATAAAGCAACCGGTGTTCACCAATGCTTTTATGGTTGCCTACAAAACTCACAATGTTAGCTAAAAGTTCACCAAATAAGCACAGCTGGCGCTAAAATTTAGTCTAGGTGAAAATATTCGCTATGATTTAAGATTTAATTGCTTTAATTGATTTCATTGTTGGTTTAATGTTTTCGTCAAATAACTTTGTTCAGCTTGAATTGTCAATATATTTGAGAAAGTGATAGAAAATTCGACAGGAAAAGATTTTCTAACCGGTTCCCTGTCAATTTTCTGAAAAATTTTGAAAAACAGCTGTTCTATGACGAATGCGAGAAATTTGTTGCGCAACTAAAAAATAATAATTGATATTAATATGATTGATTTAAGACTTAAATTTTTTTCGTCAAAGAAAATCCATCAAATTTAGCCAATATTGGCCTATACGGCGATTACCAACGCGATTTTAATAATTTTATTGAATTGTCATATATTTTTTTTTATTTCAAATAATTTATTACATTTTATTTTTTGTATGAATCAAAATTGTTATAATTTCCAATGGGAATTTTTAGGAGACGAGTTAAATCGAAAACATCAAGGTACATTTAGTTTCCTACTAAATCTAAGTCTTGAGATCTTTGAATTGATTTAATTTTTCAAAAATTGATGAAATTGATTTTTTTAGCACAACGTATGCAAAATTTCCCCGAATTTCCAACTACAGATTCGTGATCAGTACCCTTAAATGGCGGAGAGATCGAGAAAAAAATATTAATCAAAATCCCAAATCTTACGACTATACAAGGAAGTCTTACGACAATATTCATATTACAGATGAACCAGGGTAATGACACTACTTGTTTTTTTAATATTGATTTTTTTTTTGTTTTGATTCCTTTTTCAGGACATCAAGATCAAGCTACAGGGGGTTCAACAAGCCAAGTCGAAAGTATAACGTTTTACTTTTAGTTTGCAATGATTTTCTTTTTAATTTAATTTAATTTCGACTTAGGCCCCGACCAAAATCCAAACCACAACCTAAACCGTCTCCAAAACCCACACCGCCTCCTAGGAAAAAACTGAAAACCCAAGTTACTTCGACGACCGATGTTCCACCCAAAGGTCCATATCGACCACAATCATGCCAAACTCAACCAACGTCTTCAAAAAAATGCTTTTTTCCAAAATTTAAATGCAAAGACAATCAATACCAATCACAACACCTATACAATCCAGACCGACAAATCCCCTTCGACTTATGCAAATGTCCGCATGATAACTCTCCCAAACCGGGCAAGTACATATACCCCGTACCCGCCGCACCCCAACCCGGAGTGGCAACCACGTCGAAATTTCCCGTCCGCGTTGTATTCATCAAAGAAACGCCCTCCGAAGATGTTTCCCCATGTCAAGTTCCACTCCGTGAATGTACACCAGGTAGATCGGACACCGCTCCCAACGAGGACAGCCAAATCAACCAAGCCAAACAAAAAATGATGCAATGGAAACAGGAAATGCAGGAGCGGCGACACCAACAAAAAATGGAACGCATGCGCGAAAAAAATCGACTGGATCAAGAACGAAAAGTGAACCAGGAAAAACGAAAAAAAGATAAAAAACGACGGGCACTGGTCAAGAAAATCATCCAAAAGCGGAAGCGGTGCTTGCGGTCGCGGCGTCCGTGTCGCTATCGCGACAGTTGCGTCCTCGAAAATTTACGACCCAGCGAAATGGAACTGCTCAAAGATGATATCGCTTATGGACATTTAACCCAATGCGTTACCGGATTGGGCAAGTTAAAGGCTGCATGTAACAGTGCCAATCCATGTCCAAGAACTTCGTGCACTCCTGGATGTTCCCACGGCAAAATTCCCAAGTGTAACGCCCGAGCCGTTTGCACCAACTATCCGTGTTCCGACAAATGTCGTGGAGAGTAAGTGTCATAAAAAACACGTGTGGATCTTACATAAACAACAACTACCCCCCCGACTATTCAGGTGTTGGAAAGAGGCCGCCTTAAAATGGACGACCTGCAAAAAAGTCGAATTCATCTTATTGGTCATAGCCACAACTATTCTTCTGTGGGTCTGCTTTGGATTATTGTATCACTGGATCGTGCACTATCGTTACGGATTTAATCCGGTGGCAAATAAAGATCGTACGGAATACAAAGCGACTCGCGGAATAAATCGCCACATTTTATTCATGACTGGAGGACTTATCACCATGAATGGATTCTGTATCGTAAAAATCAAATTTTAACCATTTATTTTCATAATTCAATGATATAATCAATTTTTAGCGATAATTATCTATCGGACTATACGATGGTTGCCTACCTCTTACTCAACTATAGTTCATGGTCTGTTAACTCTAGCAAGTTTGGGTCTTATGATAATTGGAATCCTAGACGCCAAGGACCACAACAAAACGATGACCAAAGTTTGGAATTTTAAAATGTCATTTCATCGTTGGGTCGGATATTTTACAGTTTTTATGTTTGTATTGCATGTGAGTTTGAGTATATTATAAGAAAATAAATACCTTACCCACTTTTTTTGTAATTTAGATAGTTTCTTCTGTGATTGTCTTCATTGTGCTGAGTCAATTAAAATGTGCGATTAGTATGCGCCGAGATTTCGAAAGTATTCACAAAGCCATTGGTCTGTATGTGTTTGTTTTGTGTGCAATTTCTTGTGGCACCGGTGCCAATTACTACGGATTGAATCTTTTAGGGTTTGATTTTGAATGATTTATTCTTAATTTTTTATGAAACTTACCGTTTTTTTTCTCTCCAGACATTCGTACTTGAAGGAAAGATCAAAAGAGTCAAATCTATTGAGTGCATTTTCGATTTGTACAGCACTGGTTACAGTTTGTATCTTTTTAATAGTCAGTGGCAGTTATAGAGTACGATATTGATTTTACTGATGAATAAAAACTTTGGAATCGAAATATTTGTTGATTTTTGAAGTAAAATAGGCTTTTGGGAACGATTTGAAACGACTAAATGCGATACGAAGTTGAAAAACTATATTAACTTGTATTTTTGTTTATACCAAAGAAGTATAACTTCTCAAGTGGGTTTTTCAACGATCGACGTTAATTTCTCAGCGTTATTTTAGGAATAAGCTTTTGAAAAAGAAAGTATTTTGTTAGGTGGATAGCAATTAATAATATGATTATCCTTATTACCTACGTGTAGGCAACAGTTATTCACCAACGTGTAGATGGTTGCCTACACAAACGTTCATTTTTTTAGAAGGCGTTAAAAATAAACTTTCACATCTTTATTCCCATACGAAAATATTCACTATAGTTTATTAGTGATTATGTCGTTCTATGTTATTCTGCGACAACGATTGGCTTCCATTAAATTACTTCCGTTTGATAATTTCCAAAATGTAACACTGATTGTCTACATAAATATACAGTTTTATTGCATAATGTATCTCACCAGACGTGATTTATTCTAATTATTTATTCATTTTTCGAGGTTAGTTTCAGTTCAAAGATTTTTCTCACCGGTTTTGATCGATTCAATGACTACAGCCAACTGAAGCAAGGCAACGAAAGTTGAGCAATTGGTAACGCTGTCGTGGAATAACATAGAACAAGACAGTGACTAAATGGGCCATTGTCGCATTGGAATAAAGACGTGCATGTTTTTCAATTATGGATAACAGTACGGTGAGTAAAACGGTAAAAGTGCTGCCATTTTTGTTTTAATGTTCCACTAAATTATTTTGTCAAATAAAGACATTCAACAATAAAATTTGGGGTTAATGTCCAAAACATTTTTCTTTACAAATAAATTTTCATTGTATTTTTGCTTTTCATGGCTTTAAAATCACGCACAAACAATGGGTTTAATTGGAGATCACAGACCCAAAAAAACAGGTTCAAATAACTCGGCAAAATCCTACAAAGCTTCCCAAAAGCGACGCAAAGTGGATAATGTTGCCAGTAAAAATGTAACAATTTCCGAAAATCCTGTCCAACCGAAAAGATCATCATTAACTAATTCAACTGGTGGTGCAAAGGCGGAAGTGCCTAATAAACCTCCAGTAGTGCAAACAAAACCATCAAAGTAGGTATTCCAAGGTGTTTTTCTCAGGTGTTAATTAACGAAGAACTTTTCTGTTTTAGGGTTTCGTTGTGTGATTCGAAATGTCCCAGCAGTACCAAAATCTGTCCAGAAAAACCTCCCGCCTGTGCGGCTGCCTTTAAACCTCCCGCCTGTGCGACTGCCTTTAAAGCATCCGAAAAGAAAAAGATCAACTGTGATTGTCCACAAAAATCGGGGCAACCATTTCAATTCCTAAAATCTCGACCCAATAAAACGTGCAACACTAAAAATCTCAAACCTTTATCCGGTTTCCCGCCATATCCGTACGTTAAAGTTTTGTACGTGAACGAAACTGGAATTCCCAAAAACAAATGTAAAGTTTGTTCTCCTCAAAAATCAACATCTTGTTTTAAAAGTTTGATAGGGGATAAATCAAAATGTTCACAACAGCCCAGCGCAGGAACTTGTGGATCAATTTCGGGGCCGTCTAGATGTAGACCGGTGGGAAAAATTCCGTGTCATTTTCCGCAAAATGAATATACCAAAAGCAACACTCCCACTTGCCTCCAACACTCCAAGTCCCCCGCAATCGATCAGAGTAAATATCCACCGTGCGACTGTCCACCGCACGCATCCTGCAACCCGCCAAACCCGGTCCAGTCCAGCCATTCCGATAACACCGTCAACACCCTATACACCCGCGATTCTGTCCAATCAAAGGGCAAAAACCTCAACACCCCACAGTCCAAATCAACCACTGCAATCTCTGACTCCAAATGGAACAATCTACCTGCTGAAACGACCAAATCAACGATTGTTGTCAATCGGGCATCAGTTTGTAGCCAATCATTAACACTGCCGAACGAGGAGTGTAAAACAAAGAAGCCATGTTGGAAAAAAGATTCCTCGGAGGCATGTAACAAGAAGTGCGACGGCCCTTGTAAGGGGAAAGACAAAAAGGCATTGAAATGGCTGAAAGGAACGGACGAAGATCAATCGAAAACTTGCACAGAAAATCGACGACCGCGCATTGATTATCAGCACAAATGTTTGATTGAATCCAATTGTGGGGTGTGTTACGCGTGTCGAAAACAGTACTTTGTGCTATCCAAACATTTCCCAAGCAAAAATTTATTTTTTTAATTACAGATGGTCCAATGGCAAAAAAGTCGCCTACGGCATACTAGGGCTGGTGCTTTTTTGGACAGCGGTTGCATGTCCCGCTTTGTTATACTGGTGGTTGGATAAATATCAGGGTGGAGTTACCATTGAATTATCAATTGCCAAACGAAATGTTAGTCGCTATTTGGATGTGAACAACGATTTGCATGTAAGAGCCGCCAGTAAAACCGAAAATGTCGACATTAAGTCATTGCGTGGACATTATGTGATAATGACTCTGGCTTTTATCACAGGCGAAACTCTAGGTACCCAAAAAACAAAAAAACAAGGATAATAAAGGATGCTTTAATTATTATTACTCTTTGTTTCTAGCGATGTGTTTTTTTCGTCTGTTCCCCTTTTGTCCCAAGTGGATCGTAGGAACGTTTCATTTTTTAGTACATGGAGGTGTCGCATTTGGAGCGTATGAGGGAATTTTGCCCGCGTGGAATTATACCAAAAGTAAAAACATATTGCATATACATTCGGTGCATGCTTACATTGGTACAGTTGTCCTAGTGTTGTTTACAGCTCAAGTAAATCAAAGTTTAATTTTATACAATTGTAATGAAGGATAAATTATTGCAATCCATGATGGTAAATATGGCAAGATGTGGCGCCACTACAAGTGTATCTATGGTACTAACTTAAACCGTCAAGATGAAAAAACATAGTTTTACTTAGTTTCTGCTCTGGACACACTTGTGGCGGCGCCACCTGTTCACACATTTTTCCCATCATGCATTGCAGGATTGGAATATTTTCGTAATATCTTGAATATCTTTGTAACAGGTGAAACTTTAGCAAGTCTTTTCCCGAAATTATCAAGGAAAAATGTTTTTCTTTGCATATTTTAATCGAATTCAAATTGTTTTCCAGTTTTTGATTGGCTTGTTTAGTTTTTTCATCATAGCGATTGCATCCAGCGCTGATATTTATCGGGAACGATTGGCTCCGATCCATTCCTCGGTTGGTATCAGCATATTTATGTTGAGCATTTTATGTTGCATCACAGGATTGCGCCAAGAGAGCGAAGCTGCCTTGTAAATATATAATGAGCGATGTTTTTTGTTGAATTTTTGTATATTTTTTTACTTTTTGCAGAACTGATAATGCCCTAATGTCGATCAATGGAATTGGCTTATTGTTTTTGACTGTACCATTTCTTCTATCGATTTTTCTAAGTGATTATTTTAAGCGACCCGATCAACGATAGCAATAATTTTCAATCATTTTAAATGAAATTGAAAATAACGTTTTTTTTTTTTATATTTATTAATAAAAAATATAAGGTCTGTCTTGTAATATATTTTAATTACGTACGAATTTATGAAAATTTTAATTTGCGTAATTCAAACGGAGAAAAAATTACAATATTTATAGATTTTAAAAATTGTCCTTCGTTAATTAGGAGTTTAAATTACAATTTCATTTTTATTGGTGATCAATGTGTGACGTAAAAATTATTAATTATTATTGGCATTGATTAAAATTGTAATATTTATAAAAAGATTTGTAGACGCTAATTGGCGTTATTTCAAAAGTTAATTATAGCTCAAGAATAGCGATAGCATAAAAATGCGTTTCAAAGGACTAAATTAAATAAAATTTCTTTAAGAAATTCCAGGTTTATTTAAGTGAATCCGTCCTTTGTGATCAAGAAGATTTATTTTCTTTGTTATTTAAAAAATTAGTAGCCAACTTCCTTTCTGTAGTAAAGTTAAATGATCTATAATCAATCAAGTCGCATATAAACCATACTTATACTGTAAAAAAGGAATTTCATTTAAAACAATCCTTTTCTTGGGATTATTAATTTATGAAAATCAAAAATTTTCATGCAATACTTTTGAAAATATTTCAATCATTAAGTTGATCGCTAAATTACTTCAAAATTTCTTTAAAAATGTGTACATTCTGATTTTCCATTTATCTGAAAAATAAGACAATTTATTAAGTGGATCAATATAAAATAATTCTTTGGCTTACCAAAACACAAGAAGTTGGAAGGAATTGGTCGTAATAGATTTCCATGGAATTTAAACCATTCACCAAATAATCAGTCTGCAATTTTCGGCATTCTTAGTTGCTTGATATTAAATATTTGCAATTTTTCATCTTTGAGACCTTTGTACGTTATTTTGGACCAAAAACAATTCGACAAACGGAAAAAAGGATCTCAAAACTAGCGAATAACAAACTATATAACTTTTCTCTGAAAAAAAGTACAGAAAGTCGTATCGCAGCCAGATATGGGATGTAAAAGTAAAATATTTTCTTTACAAAACGGCATAAGATTAATTAGTTAATCTATTTCTTTTTAAATATTATTAAAACTTTTGCCAAACTTTGTAAAAACTAACCTGTTTTTTTATAATGACACTATTGAGGAACAATCCCGAAAAAATAGGAATATTACCGCATAGCATTTAAAGTGCTTATCTATCGAAAACTTAAGTCGCCTTATATAATCTACAAATTTTTTTTCATCAAGAAAAATAAATCTTTAAAGTTTTAATTTTATAACAAACTAACAGGTTGGTGAAAAAAAGGTGTTTCTTTTACCCCTTCGAAAAAAAAATATGGTGAATTAAATTAATTTGTCGTCGTTGAGTTGTATTTATTATGAAATCTGGTTTTTGAGGCCAAAACGAAAATTTATGTTTCCAAAAAAAATGCTTTTAAATGTATAAATTCCTCAACGATATTACCAACGTTAACTTTGAGATATCCAAATTTTTGTAAACGGAAAATCCATATATTTGAGAGATAAGCAAAAAATTGCATTGTTGCATTTTTACACGAACGGGAAAAAGATTGTTGCCATGTGTTCAAAACGCGTTTGTTTTAAATATCCGAAATTAAACAAAAAAGAAAAAAAAACTTTGCCTTGTCAATGATTCAATTTTAGAATCGTTTCGGATGAAAAGGTCAAAGACATGTTGCCTTTTTTATTTCTGAGTAAAAAATTTGAAATTTTTCAATGAAACGAAAATTTGTGGGTGTGGGTGCACATACGGTTAATGTGGTGCTGTCCGAAACATTTGAGAATGGTCCAAGTTTTGTTCAACTAATTATATTACAGGTCATAAAATCGATTGAATGAACCCCGCCAAGACTTGATTTTTAATTTTTATTTTTCACATACAAATATAAATTTTATTTTTTTTTCTCTGCCGTTGTTAATTTTATGTGAATATTGATAGTGTGGACCTTTTTTTTCGTATTTATATTTAAATTTTCACCTGAGAACACACAGGTGTTCAAACTATAATAGAATTAATCAAATATCTTCGCCTTTACCTATAACTTTTACCACAGAAATTCCCAGGTGGATCTCAAGTCTTTTAACTACTTTATTAGGGACCACTCATTAGATTTTGGTTTCCTTTTACTTCTTTTGACTTTGGAAGACTTCTTTAATGAGATTCTTCTAGAAGAACTTCTGAGATAAATCACAGCATGCATCCAATTGATTCCCGTTGGATGTTTCCCATTCCTTATTTCTAAGTCTTTGGAAGACTCCTGGTTTGGCGAGCAATAAAATATATAATAGTAATATTATATTCGACTATTTCTCGTCTTTGTATTCATTCGATAGATTCAAGATCATCATTTTGCTACATGTGATGCTCGCTAGATTCAATAATGGAAATGTCAATGCCTTTTCCTTTCCCAAAAAAAAAAACATTTATCAATCATTAAACTTTTGAATTATTCTACTAATTAATAACTCAATTTGACCAGAAAAAAAAACGTATTGGAAAAACTATAAAATTAGCGTTTCGTTTTCTTTTATCTAGTCTAGACAAATCTTTTCTCTTTTTTCTTTCTGAAAAACTTTGCTAAATAAATTTTAAATCCAAAGAAAGAGAAAGAAAAAAAGCACCTGAGCAGTGACTTATATGCAAATGTGGCATAAAATTGTGAATATATTAAACGAGTTTTCATTGTTGACTTTAATTTATCTGCTGAACGTTTCGGGTTTCAGGTTTTCGATGATTTTTCCAAAATTTTCTTGATTCAATGTTTGGGCGTGGAAATTTCAATGGCACAACAAAGTTCATCGAATAAATGGGCACGGAAATAAATGACATTAAATTTTTATTAATATTTGAGTATTTTATGATATGGCATCATATCAATTTTGAATATTTGATGTCTTCTAAAACTACATAGGTATCGAATTAATAGACGATTTGGCCATGTGTGGATAATATGTCTGTGCGTCAAACTTTTATGGAAATCATTTGAAAAAAAATTCAATAGCAATGGCCCGGTTGATTTGAAAATTGGTGTAAATTAAATTTTGTAAATGTGTAGACAATTTTCATTAAAATTCGTTTCGATTAATGAGCAATTTATCCTTGACAAGAAGGTATACAGATGCCAGATGGTTAAATTATTTCGAGGGTATATAGAGAAAAAAAATCATAATTTAACTGCGATTTTTTGTTTAGGGTTTCCCTACAATACAGCTTTTTTGCTCGGGAGCTTAAGAAGCTTTAAACAATAATTCTAAGTAGGCTATCAAAGCTTGATTGTTAGTAGCTGCATCTACTCAAAAAGCTACTCTCCATTTCTCAATTTAGATCACTTTAAAAAGGTTTAAGTATAAGTTTAAACGTACAAAAAGTGACATTTTTTAAGCTTATGAGTCTCTTCATAATAAAATCTCCAAACTTATCCCAAATTATGAAACTCTCATCTCCCAATAAATTCAAAATCATTGTTGTTCATTATCGAAATTTCTATGCACCCATTTAAATATATAAGTCATATAAGTGTCCCCTCTCAAATTTATGTACTCCCGAATGATTCTTCTCAAAAAATCTCAATCAAAAATTTTGGACCATTTGGTGCATCAGATGCACCCAAAACACGATGCAAACTTTTCCTGTGACCTATGGATATGCGTTTCATACTTTAAAGAAAATATATTTCCAAGGATATTTTTTACATAAAAAAGTATAAATTAATTTCGTACGGAATAATCAACTGTGGAATTATAATAATTAAAAAGATCATTAAATTTAGCAAACACGTGTGCAAACGATTTACATAAATACCTAAGTCCCCGAAGTTTACATTGAAAGTTTTTTATGAATGATTTACACAGTTGGTATTACTACGATTAGTTGGTAGCCTTGCAAAGTTTTATTATTTAACTTCATATCATTCAATAAATAGTTGACAAGTATATTTCCCCGCATGGATATTATAAATTTTTACTCGCAAATAGTGAATTTTTAACGAGCGAAACTATAAAATTTAATACCAATAGTAAACTCTGAAAAAAAATCTGATATTTTTCTTAAATTGATTCTTCATTTAACCTAATTTCATCAACTGGTAATATACTACAGGGGAATTACATGCTATTGATACCATACTTAACCTAATTGCAAGCAGTTAAATTACAAAATTTATGAGTAAAACAATCATTCAATTTTAGTAAGTTAAGAAAAATAAAACTAGTCTTTAACATTTTTCCTGTTTTGATAGGTCAAAACGTCCCAAGATCACCAATCGATAATATAAGACCCAGGGGAATTACATACGTTACCTGTTACACATTGTGAACTGAAAAATCAGGTAAACTGTAGAATTTATGGGATCAAACAAGCATTCAACGTTGAAACTTGATGAAATAAAAAAAGCCCATAAAGATAAAGAGAATTATCGTTAATAAAATTAAAAAAAAAAAACTCAATGATTTTCAGACACGTGCAAAAAACGTGGACTGATGACTAAGGCTTAATTAATATTTTTTTTATGGGCAACCTAGAACTTATTGTCAATGGAATGTCGGATAAATGGTCGTTGACTTTCCAAAGAATAAAAAAAAATGTTTTTTTTTTCTTTGTTAAGTGATAGGTAAATCCATTTTCGCCACAATCTTCGAAAGTACCGTAAAGATTGGTGTTATCAAAGCCATTGGTAAAAACATGTGCGTATACTTAGTGGAAGATTGAGTTTCGGAAATCCATTTAGAAGATAACAAGAAATTCCCAATTCAAATGATTTTTTTTTTATTACAGGGTTACGATAAAGAAATCGTGATAGCAGTTTCGTGAAAAATAAATCGGCTAACTTGAAAAAGTTTTTTCCATTGGAGAATTTTGTAAGAAATTGAATGCCAACCAAATGGTTTCACGAATGTTATTAACTATTTGAAACCAGCAACTTTCTTTACATAACGTTAGCAATATATTTTATTTTGATAAAGGTCCTTTTCGATGAGGACTTTCCATCTCTGATGTTTCAACAGTAAATTTGGTCCTTGTCCAGGATTTGCTGCTATAAATATTACAGTAAAACGGTCGTATCACATAAATCAATCACGTGAGTATGATGAACTTCTCGACATAATAAAATCAGCATCTAACATTTTTTTTTTCAGAAAAAAAAATGATTTTCATTGAGTCTCCAACGAAATCCTTCATGTAAAAGTTGTCCATGTTTCTGATCAATTCCTTACCTTCTTCAAAAATCAAACCAAATCTTCATTTTGTCTAAAATAAATCAATGAAAGACCAATGCTATATGTATACTATTCCAATATTAGGAACTGAAAAAATGTATACATGGCATTAGTTTATAGTTGGGCCAAAAGGAACAAGAAAAAGCAATCATATTATTTAACAAATATTTAATCATATATCTTTCAATATATACAATTTAATTTAGACGCCACCATTTATGATAAACCCAAGATTATTTACAAGTGACCGACCCAAAAGAAAGAATTTAACATTAACTTTGTGTACAATTAAAATGGATCCGCACCCATTCAACTATCAAAAGCAAAAAGTTAAATAATCTCTAATGTATACAGTTCGTATTTATTTCTCTAAAACAATATGTACAAATGACAAAGAGACCTAAAACTACAATATTTACGTAATAATAATAATAATATTATAAATATTTAATGGAAATGTTCACCACATTCGTAACAGAGTGTATCACTTGCCCAATTTTTGTTCGCACTCGGAATATTGAACTAAAATCTTATAAAACATGTCGACCGTGATTTTGCGATGCGTTTCCAAGCATGCGAATTCGGTGACGCGAATGTGCCACGGCAAGAAACCGTACGTGCAACAAACACCGCCGCACACAATCGCCAATTCTGGCTCTGGAATTTTGAAGTGGTTGTACAAATAGCGATCGAACAAATCGGTGGTCACTTCGCCCTCCGTTAGGTCATCCGACACGGCCAATTGTTTGGTCATTTTGGCGATTTCCTGCTGTCCATGGCTCAGTCCAAAACAGTTGACGTGGTGCTTGGACGTTGTTCCGTTCTTGCTCTGTCTCGAATTCCATTTGATGTCGTCCACTTTGCCCTTTCGCAGCTTCACCACAGCATTATACAGCTCCTTCTCGTACTTGACAATCACGCCTATTAATCAACATAATATTATCATTAATGATGGGATAGACCAGGAGATGGAAATTGGAATCGTAAAGTTTCAAAAGTATCAACCAAATTGCTATAAATTCATATTAACCAACTTTATTTTTTTGCAGATAAAGAGTTATATTTCAAACCTTGAGACTGTTATATAAATATTATTCCTGCATGCAAATTATTATTATTTTTTTTTGGGCAATCGATAAACATTCCCTTCACTAAACAGGTTTGATAACGAGGTAAACTAGCGATTAATCCATCCCCTTTGGAAAAACATTTAGGTGACATTTTTTTCAATTAATTAATCAACTATCGAAATCCACTTAAATAATAATTTTCAGTATTAAAAATTGGAAAATGTAATCATAACTTGTTTATAATGATGCATTAATTATAAACCTGTATCTTTATAAAAGAAATCAATCTCCAAGACCTCAATAAGAAGAAAAGCAATTTCGTTACTGATATAATCAATATACTGTTGGAATTTTCGAAAAAAAAAATGGAACAAAGCCTACGAAAATGGTTCTAAATGGTTCTAGAATATCTCAAGTATACACAATTTCAAATGTTGTAAAACTAGTTCAACGATTAGGTATTTGATCTTTGTATCTTAATTGATATATTCCGAATTGTTTTTTATTGTAAATTCTTGAAAATTCATTGATAAAATTTGTAGATATTGGTTGGTGACAATTGTGAGTTGAATCGAACGAGTATGCTCTGCCACGTCCCGGATTTGAATTTCAATAAAACACGAATTTATAACTTCAAATATTTAACATATTTTACACAAAGATAGCCGATAAATAATTTCATTGCCACCGCGAGCGGCGGCTCAGACCGCTTGATACCTGTGCACACAGGTGGTATTGTCAAGTCGACACAAAATTTTTAAAAATCAAAAAGCCGGATTTGAACAAATCGTGCTCTTCCAAAAAAACAAAACTTTTCTCTCCAATTGCCGGCCAATTTGCATAATATGGGAAGAACAAATCATGCGGTGATGGTGGAGGACGAAGACGAGGAGGCGGTGTATATTTTTCCGAAAAAGAGATTTTAAACACAACTGTTAATTACTGGAGTCCAAAGGTATATAGCTACGGTTTAATAGGCAAATAAAATTTGTTAAAGGTAAATCAAACAGGTGGCCTGCGAATTTCACCGTCGCGCGAAAGAAAGGACATGGATGTCCTTCGATTAGAGTGACACACCTGTGTGTATGTGTGTGTGTGTATATTAGATGGAGGCGACGCAAAAAATTGCATGAAAACAAGTTCTCCAAATTGTCTAATTAGTAATTCCTCTTCGAAAGATTGACACCTTATGTAGGTATAAGACATGTAAATCACATGAGCAAACAGCCACTTGACCTTAACGTGGACCTCCGAGTTTGAACTGAAGGCGATTTTATCAAACATGAACAACGGGGCAGGTAACATTTTTAATGCTTTTCGTTAATGTTTTCCTCGTTCGAAAATTTATCGTTTAATTTGCAGATTTCATGCTTCCAAGTCGCACATGGGGTCAGACTAAGACATGAAGATATGCAACCCAACTAACACTAAAGAATTTGAAAAACATTACACTGATTCTTGAAAGTTTCATATATATCTTAGAGACCTAAAAAATATCAAAAATAACAAATGGAATTCCCAAATTCTGTGGAAACTACAAGCAAAGAAAACTTTGTTAGGCTGAAGAAAGCATTCACAGAAGATGAATAGCGTGAAGGATTCACAAAATTTTAAAGATTTTATCTTAGACTAACAAAAAATGATCAACAGACATTAGCTCTATATAGCACTTAAAGAAATCGAAATATTAAATACCTAGACGGTTAAGCATCAATCAACTGCCAGGTTGACAAAATTTTGAAGTGATTTATGGCCATAGATCCATCAATTTCATTCCGAGACCAAATAACAATTATTAACTGAAAAAAACACGACTGAATTTTTTGAATTTCCCAGAAAATTGTTTCAATAGATTTTCTGGAAAAGGAAGACACTAAAACCAAACTTCCTGGGTTTTTTTCTTAACACAAATTTCAAAATAATATTTCTCGAAAACTAATTAAGTTAGAGAAATTAAACCACCGTTTCAAGAAATGGAATAATTGTTTGTAAAGGAAAAGAAAAACATTTCGTGTTCAATATTTATTGAAATCAAAAAAAAGAATTAATAATAATTGTCACTTATAAATAACTACGATTGGAATGCTTTGAGCCCCAAATAATTTATGCACTACCCAACAGGATGTAAAATTCTGGATAAATATCCATATGAAAGATAATAAATAATAGCTGCTACATGAAAACATCAGTACATTTTCCAATGAGCCAATCATTGAAATAACGGAGAATATTATTGTAATCATTATACTCTATAGACTTTCCTATTTATACATACTTTTTGATTTTACGTCTACCTTAATGATATTAGGTACTGATTGTATAGAAAGATTATTTTTGTAAGGTCAAAAAGGAATTTGATCGCGAAATGTACATAAAATGTGTTTATCAAGTCGATATTTTAACATAAGTATCGATATAGGTTTCAATTTGGGGACCAACTTGCTATTCAGATCCGGCTAAACCTATTATTTTTAATATATGAACCGTTTATTTTGAAAGTGAGTTAAGTCCATTTCAAGAACAATCCCTATAGAGTTATCATTTTAACCATAGGGACATCAGATACTAAGGGGGAGGAAATAGTTGGCGTTTTAACAACTAAAATGTAATTTCTGAAAACTAAGCAGTTAAATAATTAACATATTTTGTTTTATTAAGAAGAAGAATCACCATATAGACCGTCCTTGAAATGGACTTACACCACTTTCAAAATAAACGGGTCATATCCAATCTAAATAATAATAAAACTATGAAGAAATTAAAAATTTTACCCCAAACGTTACAGAAGAAGTGTTTTGGGAGGCATGATATTTTTTTTCTTGAGAAAAAATCGACTTAATACCAGATTCAGGGGTAAGGGGTCGAAGCAACATCTAAGTCCTCTGGTAACAAATCTTAAATAATATTATATAGATAGAATTTAAAAATTTTAAATCCGCTAGTGAATGAAATAAATGTATTGACCTATCAGGAAATTATTGTAGCGTAATTTTATCTCGACTACAATACAGAGACAAAAACTATAGAAGATAATTTTATTACTTAAGTGATTAAATACAAAGTAAAATTGAACTTTAAAGATTTATCATTGGTTTTTTTTGAACTTTGATTTTCCTATTACATTTTTTGAGGTCTTTTTAAGTCTTAGGTTTCGAGGAACAAATCTAAGAACGTCCTCGAAATTTCCCCCCTCGTCAGAACCATTAGGGAAACAAATTCAATTTTCGTAGGTATGTTAAGTGGAAATTTAAAAACAAAAATAAAAAATACTCTAATCAGTCAATAAAAGCCTAATTGAACCATTATGCAATTGTACTCAAAAATAAATTTCGGCTCATTTTCCAAAATTCAAAGGTCAATTTTTGTTTTTCTGTTAAAAGTAATTTAAAGTTATTTTTTTTTTTATGAAACTCACATTATCGAAATCAACCTCGGAAAGACAATTTAGATACATTTCTAAATGGCTTACGCCCCAAAAGGTATTTATTTTATTTTATTTTTTTTTAGAAGAAAAAGATAAAAGTGAAAGTTGTAAAATCGTTTAAAATATGCTACAAACCAGGATTTTTCAATGGAATAATTCTTTGAATATTGATCACCTTGATTAATTTTTGTAATCTAATGTTCTAATCAGTGATTTTTTCTTGGTTTGTATGAGATAAGAATTTGAAAAGGCCGAGTTTTTGTTGAGGCATTTTTATGAGGTATTGTTTTGATCGATGGGTGGGTGGATGGATGGTGGATGAATGATGCAATTTGTGGTGATACCTTTGTAGTCGTAGAAGGTGATGTAGGTGATTCCAGAGGCGATGCACCAGACGATAATTTTGGCGAGGTCTTCATACGACGGATGCTCCGTGCCCAGATTGATTGCAATATGCACCGGCAACTTTTTCAACAGTGAAACGTTCGTCTTGAGCATGTGATTGTCTTCGGTGATTTGCGAAACACAGAACCATGACTTGGAGTATAACCATACTTTGTGGAGGAATTCACCAAGCGAGTACACGATATGCAGCAGTATGAGAATCAAGTGTAACAGTTTGGACATGAATTTGTCCATTTTGATGTGTACGTGATTTACGCAACTGTGTTTCAAACAACATAATCAAACAATGGGAACGACCACGACAGAACCCATGACCAGTCGAGTTCCGTGTGACAGCAATCAGCCGCAAATGTTGACGATTCGACCACGTTTACACGCGGCAGTAGCGCACTGAAACACGGCACATATCATCCGAAACACTCGAAACGGACAAATAAATAAAACCGGCACCCGGCTGCACCATCAATATTAATACCTTCGATCTCCACCCAACCACCAGCCGATACGGTTCCCTTCTTCTTCTTCAAATCCTCCAAAAAATTCTTGCCTCCTACCAACTGGCTCCACAGGTTTCATCAACTAACCTCAATCAAATTCAACACCATAAATCCAATGTTCGACGTTAATTTTTTCCACACCACTTCTTCCGCCTACAATAAAAATGCAATTACCTTATATTATCACAAAAATAATCACACCGACAATTATTATCAACGCTAATTAGTCATTGCAACTCTATGTAAACCCGTTAAAATTATGACAAGTGGTTGACATACAGAAACAATATTTAAACACATTTAAAATAAAGGCTTCTTAAATCTAATAATTTTAAAAAATTTTACCACTCTCAATATTCAAATAAAACCAATCAATTAAAAATAAATTAATTTTAAATATTAAAGTTTTACTTCAAAATTTTAAAGGTTCCGCCAAGGAAATCTAAACAGCGTCACCAGAGCGCAGCTCTGTACATCCAACTTAAAAATTCTCAATTTTTTTAGTTTCAAAAAATAAAATAAAATGAATTACGATAAAAAAAATAACAGAACTTTATTTTAATTTAGAAAAATTCAATTTTATACTTTGAAAATAACGAAAAACGAGTTTAAAGAATAAAATTAATTTTACAAATTTGAAACTGAGTGTAAATTTTAGTCGCCAGAGTGTAGCACTAAACCATCAATTTGTTCTATATCCGTATCCGACATGCTCATTCTTTAGTTCGTGGATGTTCAGCAATTTATAGGTTTGTGTTGTGAATTTAATGTTTTCTCATATTTCCCTGCCAATTTTAATGTTAAAAGCCATCAAAACATCAATTCACAGTTGATAAACTATTTTCTCTTAAAATTGATCACGTGTACAGCATTTATGCGAACCTTTCCAACATTAACCTCTAATTACACGTGCTAACCCCCTGAAATTGTTATTTTTCAGGAAATCCAATCATGCAGTTACATATTCGTGGTCAATCGACCCACGTGCTTGAATGCGAGACCAGCGAAACGGTTGCCTCCGTCAAAGTAAATAACATCCACGAAAATCAAATCCAAACAAATAACTTTTCATATCACGAATATGTTTTAGGCTCGCGTGGCTCTTCTAGAAAAAATCACAGACTTGGACTTTTCGTTATCGGCTCAAGGAACGTTGCTCGACGATGCCGTCTTGGTCTCGGAGCTATCATGCCACGAGTTAGACTTTAACGTGCCACTTTTGGGTGGAAAAGTTCACGGTTCACTAGCCCGTGCTGGTAGGTTTAAAGTGTTGAAAAATCTCAAGTTCACATTAGTAATTATTGGCTGCTTGTAGGTAAAGTAAAAGGACAAACACCCAAAGTAGAAAAGCAAGAGAAAAAGAAAAAGAAGACAGGTCGCGCCAAGCGACGTATTCAATACAATCGTCGATTTGTCAATGTTGTACAAACGTTCGGAAGACGTCGTGGACCTAACGCTAACTCATAAATATGTGTAAAATTTGATATAATAAAATAATGGAAAAATAATGCTAATGGTTATTATTGCTCACTCCAACCCAAAATTTGAAGCAATTGTTTGTATGTGCCTTACATTGAAGACTAGCCTTTGGTATCGAATGCATATTGTGGTAAAATACAATCCTTTTTTTCCATCATTTAAAATATCTTGACTTATAATAAGAGAATATTTTGATTCCACACTTATTATTTGTACGATTAATTACACAACTCTTAATGTTTTTAACGTTCTAGAAACAAGTTTTTAGAGGGGATGAAAGTTTATTTTTCTAATTACTAATAAAGAAGTGTTTAATCGGTTAAATCCTTGAAGATCAAGAAGATTGAAGCTTTTACGAGAATTATATAAAAAGCTTTTGATTACTTTATTAAGAATATGACAAGATCAAGAAAATTGGACCTGTTTGTTGTCATAAATGAAAAAATTGACAATTTGTCTTCCTTGTTTTTCAATAATTTTAATTTAGAAGAAATTAAGTTTTTTTTTCGAAAAAATTTAAAGGACGCACTGATACTCTATGGTCCATTGCGCAACTCCATTACTAGTGCATCTGTCAGAAGTCACTGTCAACTTTGTAATTACTTTCGGAAATAATGAGTTAGAACGCAATTATTTACGAAAAACGACAATGGTATCTAACACAAATACTTTTGATAATGTATTAACTTTGGATTTTGGTCCCTTCGAAACCGTCCACCGATGGAAGCGTATGCCAGAATGTGATGAATTCGTTGGGGCCAGGTAAAATCAAATACAACCTGCAATACCCCGATTTAACAATCCTTTATTTAAAAATAAATAAAAAATCCAGATTTACATCCTAAGAATATCCTAGCTTACTTGACATAATTTACACGGTGTAATCGTAGCGTTGAAATAATTTTAAAATCATAAATTGGAAATTTTTTTAGACGAAGCAAGCACACGGTTGTGGCCTACAAGGATGCAATTTATGTATTTGGAGGTGATAATGGAAAGAGTATGTTAAACGACTTGTTACGATTTGATGTGAAAGAAAAGTCTTGGGGTCGAGCTTTTGCTACCGGAAGTCCACCAGCTCCGCGATACCATCATTCCGCCGTTGTAAGCCATCAATTTATTATTTCTTTTAATCTCTTCTATTTGAAAACAAATTAGAAAAATATTTATTTTTTGTTGAGGTGCACGAATCGTCTATGTATGTCTTCGGAGGATACACGGGCGATATTCACTCCAATTCGAATTTAACAAACAAAAACGACTTGTTTGAATATCGATTTGGCACTGGTCAATGGAACGAATGGAAATTTTCTGGTCGCATTCCAGTCCCCAGGTCGGCGCATGGAGCTGCAGTTCATGACGGACGATTGTGGATTTTTGCAGGCTACGATGGAAATGCTCGACTCAATGACATGTGGACTATTCCATTAACAGTAAAAGCATTGGACTACATTTAATTCATTGATTGGTGAAATTTTTTTTTTAAGGGGGAAAATCGGTGTTGGGAGGAAGTCCATCAGAAGGGTGATCGTCCTCCGACTTGTTGCAATTTTCCGGTGGCCGTAGCTCGAGATCATATGTTTGTATTTAGTGGACAAAGTGGAGCGAAAATCACCAACTCATTGTTTCAATTTAATTTTAATAATCGAACGTAAATTAGTCAAGCATTGTTTGCAAAAGCATTGTGTATTGAATTATTGAATTTTTATAGATGGACTCGGATTTCTACGGAGCATATTTTACGTGGTGCTCCTCCGCCGCCGGCTCGACGATATGGACACACAATGGTGGCTTTTGATCGACATTTGTATGTGTTTGGTGGCGCAGCAGATAGCACTCTTCCTAATGATTTGGTAAAATAATTAGAGATTGTAAGGAAATATTAATTTAGTATATTAATTATTTTAGCACTGTTATGATTTGGATACGCAAACTTGGTCTGTGATAATGCCAGCGGTTGAATCTCACATTCCTTCTGGACGATTGTTTCATGCGGCTGCTGTTATCGGCGATGCTATGTATATCTTTGGTGGGACTATCGATAATAATGTCCGCAGTGGAGAAATGTTTAGATTTCAAGTAGGTTTCAGTAAAAGAAGAGAAAATATGCTACTTATTGTTTTTCCAAATCGTTAATTTAGTTTTCTAGTTATCCAAAGTGTACGTTACACGATGACTTTGGAAGAATTTTGGAGTCGCGTCAATTTTGCGATGTGGAATTTGTCGTTGGCAACGAAGAGATAAAAATTCCGGCGCATTTAGCGTTAGTTGTGGCCAGATCTCAGTCGTTGCGAGCTTTGATTCGTCAAGCTCGCGATGCGCGTGATAAGCATTTGGAAAAAGTTTTCGGAACGACACAAGTCCCCTTCAAAGATTTACCATTGTTGGAGGTCAAATTGAAGGATGCAGTTCCTGAGGCTTTTGAGCTCGTGTTAAACTATATATATACAGATCGAATAGAACCACGAAAAAAAGGTTTAGTTAATATCAATGTTCGTTAAGAATTCTTGTTGACTCTTTTTTTTTTGGATTTTAGTTGAAGATCCGTCATCGAATAGAATTGTTTTGTTGATGATGGACGTGTATCGTTTGGCTGTTCAGTTTAATATGCAACGTTTGGAGCAATTATGTGTTCAATATTTGGAGGCAACGATTGATGTGCATAATGTGTTGGAGGCTCTTCTCAATGCACACTATTTGCAACTGTTGTCAATTAAAGAATTTTGTTTACGCTTTATTGTCAAGGAAATTAATTACACACAAATTGTTATGAGTAAGGAGTTTGAAACTTTGGAGCAGTCGTTGATGGTGGAAATAATTCGTAAGCGGCAACAACCGCAACCGGCCAATCGATCGTTGCTTGAATCTCAATATGATACGACTGGTAATTTTCATGTGAAACTTTTAAAAGTTTCGATCTACACTGTTTCGAGTTTTGTCGGCATTAACGTGGCTATGCATTTTATTTTGAAGCCTGTCTTTCTTTTATATTACACGCTTGTTATTTTGGGCATTTGTATACTTTAGAATCTAAAGTATAGATATATCTAAAGTTTAGATCATGGGTCGGCAATCTGCGGCCCGCGAGACATCTTGGTGCGGCCCGCAAGATTCTCGCCGCAACGCACATGACGGACACATAGCGTTTTATTTTTAAAACTAAAATATTTGTACATAAATATTGTAGGTATACTTACTGCAAGTGCGGCCCGCACTGATCCCCATGAAAAATATTTGGCCCTTTTACAACAAAAGATTGCCGACCCATGCTTTAGATAATTTGTTGTGGTTTATTCATTTGCGAATTAAATTAGTAATTAAATAGAGAATGATATGCCTCCAGATTGTATAAAGTATATCTGCGCCTTTTTGAGTATATCAGCGTGATTTATTTATATAAATCGTTACAATAATATTAAGAGAGATAATTAGAAGGTAAAAGTTCACATTAAGACAAGAATGGACAATGCTGCAATAGGTTTTAAATCAGAAATGTTAATTGCCCTATTAACACGTTTAAGGGTGGATCACCGTCAGAACGTAAAAAAAATGACTTTTAAAACTGCTGCCATTTTTTTTTTAAAGATATTAAAAAACGGTCTTCGGCATGTAAAAGTTGAAGTTTTGAACTATTTTTTTTTTATTTGCCCCGATATGTCCGAAACCCCCGTCCCCCTTTTACAGCGCTTTGAAAAAGGGTCCTCAAAAATGAGGAGGCAAACGGGAGACAAGTTTTCTCGGAAACCGGAAGTCGGATCATGATTTTCCAAAGAATGTAGGCTTTGGTAATGCGTCTTCTTGGTACTGAACCTCGAAAATCCGAAAAAAGTTGAAAATTCACAAAATGGCGCGACTTTGAAAAAAAAGTTAAAAAAACGACCTTTTTTTAAGACCTTTTCCCCTCTCCCACTTTGAAGATGGGGGAGGTTTGGCCAGTTTTAGAAGTTCAGTACCAAGAAGACGTGTTGAACTATAACACTCTCCAGTTTCAAGTTAATCTGTCGGATAGTTTCTGAGAAATCTTGTCTCCCAGTTTTAAAAAGTTGATTTCGAGAAAAACGCATTTAAAGTTTTTTTAAGATTTTTTTTATGTTGTTATGTTAGCTATTCCAGGACCATATAATATATCGACAAATCCTTTTAACACGTTATTCTTGAATGTTATAAGAAGACATTTATGGGGAAAAAAAAACGTTTTTTTTTTCTGACGGTGATCCACCCTTAATTCAGCTATATATCATTCTAATATAATTCTAATTAGAATATATACTCAACTCTACAGATTTCACGTCCCATTAAGGATATTTTAAACTATTTTTTTTTCAATTTTAGGATTGATTGGAACAACTTTGGAGCAAGATATGGCACTTTTCTTGAAAATTTTGGGAAAAGAGTTTTGTGATATTACATTATTGTTGGACGAATGTGCAATTCCGGCTCACAAAGCGGTTTTGGCGGCGCGGTGCAGTTATTTTGAGGCAATGTTTCGCTCGTTTATGCCATCTGATAATACAGTCAGGGTATGTTAGTTAAACATATGTATAAAACCATTACGGTTATTTCGATATACTTTTGAGGTTTCTTTGAAACTCAAAAAGTCTAAAGTATTTTTTTTAAAATTTGTTTGTGTGTATGGGAAATCCTTTTACCTAATGTTTGTGCTTTTAGATTCAAATTGGTGAAACGATTCCATCGCAAGAGTCGTTTGACTCACTATTGCGATATATTTACTACGGAGATGTAAACATGCCGCCGGAAGATTCGTTATATTTGTTTTCTGCTCCATATTTCTACGGCTTTGCCAATAATCGATTGCAAGCGTTTTGCAAACAAAATCTCGAAATGAATGTTACGTTTGAAAATGTTATTCAAATACTGGAGGCAGCCGATCGAATGCAAGCGGTTGATATGAAAAAATATGCATTGAACTTGATGGTGCATCATTTCTCGAAGGTCATTAGTAAATTACAGTTGTTTAATGAATGTTTTGCCGATTTTTTATTAATTATTTCAGGTTGTTTATTTGCCAAGATTTCGACAACTGTCCCGGGAGTTGTTGTTGGATATTATGTATGCGTTAGCTGATCATACGAGCGAGCATCGTTTGTGCCAAGACATTTCGTCGATTAGTTTAAATAGTGAATTATAGAATTTCGATTTAATTTACTTTATGTTTAAGTATTTTTTACGACAATTTCTATTAACATTCCAGTTTATTAATTACGATTGTACTCTGTGAGAGTAGTGCTAGATTTGACAATCTCAGTAGCACGTGTTTAGGATTTTAATGGTTTTCAAGCAATACATTTGAGTATTAGAAAATTAGTACAAGTATTTATCGAATAGAGATGCCAATTTGTTAAGATCTTATGAAAAATGTTGATGACAATTTTTGCTTTATAGTTAAAGGACTCTGTATATAGAAATTTGATTGATATTTATAGATCAATTTGGTGTAGTCTATAAAGTTTTATGTAAAATAGTGACAAATTTTATAAAGTGCACCAATTCTTGATAGACCAGAACATTGAGCTGATCTATCAATATTTATGTATATACAATTTTGCAAAGCCAAATATTCTATTTAAAATTAACACGTGTTCATTTTTAGTTCCAATATTCCTTGGTCTCTTCCTGAATATTTTTGTCCTTTGTCCCGGAAAAACTTTTTTTAAAAGTGGGTATCATATAAAAATTTCAAGGAAATCAAAATTGGTGAAAAGGTTCAACTACTCGTTTACTTAAATTAAAATTAAGACCGAAGTTAGATGAAGAAAATTCGTAAGTTTAACATCAGTTAGTAGGATTAAATTTTTTTAATGAATATCTTAACTTTTCGTAGAAATTTATAAAAAGGAAATCAACGGAATAAATCGATTTAATTGGCTCATATTAGTTTTAAGTCATTGCAGTACAGTGCGAAATCCGGTCGTGGATAAATTAATTGTTTTAAGTACTTTAACGTTTAATTTTAGGTAGACTAAAAGTTTTGCAAATAAAAGTTTGTGGGCGTATCGATATGAATTAATTTGAATTAATTAAAGGTGATTGAAACGAGCGTAGATATGCATGTGTAAGGATATCGGTCAATGTGTTACTACACACACAATCGTACATGTATTTGTATGTAATTCGATGAAAGCATGAGCGACAGAAACGCCGGCGCACCACCCACATTGTCTCCGTATTGATCAAAGCTCTAAAGCTGTGAAATAAGTAGCTTTGATAGAGCCACTCGTATTTGACGGGTCAATCGATTTGGTCTTTCTCCATTCATACGTCCGTGGCCACAATTTCGGATTTGCATAACATTTCGCATTTACTAATCACATGTTGACGGAATTATAAAGGGGCTGTTCGTTTCCATTACAACACTTACGTGCACCGCGAGAGCTTTCGACGAGCTTTGGGAAGTTGTGTGATTTGCGGAAGATTGTCGCTTTTTATTTTTGCAGTGCTTGAAAATGGAAAGCACGGGATTTGATGACTATGATAGCTACGGAGGGGGGCGACCAGCCCAGCCGGGAATTCGACCCATGGTCGACCCGGAAGCTCTCGGCGAAGTGGATCCAACCAGGTACTGTACGTCGTTTTCACCAAATCCATGATTCGGAAAATTTCGTTGGGGAAATTTCTCCAACAATTTCATGCCATAATCGTCGTCAGAAACTTGAAAGCTTTCGCATGCTTGAAATTTATAAATATATAAGCATATGCACATATTAAATTTATATAACACACTGATATTCAACTCATTCTTTTAACACAAAAAACTATAAAAATTTTGTATAATTTTGAATAATTAGAAGCTCAAGAGCTCAATTTTTTCCTTGCATGATAATTTGCGGTACTTTAAACCGTATAAACTTGTCTAACTTCCGGGATTTGATCAATAGAACAAGCATTAAAATAATTACTAAACAATACCATAGAATAAATATCTTAAAAAAAGATCAATGCATCCTCATTCTAGTTATTAAACCACGGGAATTCCGGCACGGTTCTTAGAGAAAATGTATTCTTTAGTTCCACCTCTTTCTCCCCTTAATTGAAAAATCTACCTCAAATTCAGCCGACCTCTCATCCTTCCAATTCGAAAATTTTGTATACCTGATCAAAATAGGATTTTTTCTCGCTGATTTTGAACAGTTATACTGTGTATACAATATATAAAATATATTGCAGTCCAATTTATGTAGTATAATAATATATAAAAATCATTCCACCAACATAAATTTGAACAGAAGTTCAAACACAAATATTCGTGACGTATTGCCCAGATACGTATTTCGATTGCCAAGCAATCTTCCTCAGTGGTCATCAAGTAGTTTGGATCACTCTTTTCACATGAATCATCACAAAGCAGTTACGGAGTGATCCAAACTACTTGATGAACACTGATGAAGATTGCTTGGCAATCGAAATACGTATCTGGGCAATACGTCACGAATATTTTTGTTTGAACTTCTGTTCAAATTTATGTTGGTGGAATGATTTTTATATATTATTATATCAGATTATACTACATAAATTGGACTGCAATATATTTTGTATATATTTTGCGAATCATAAATTGTGTAGGAATTTTTTCTTTAAGTCTAATCCACACCTCACTGGTGAAGAGGGGGGGGGGGGGGGGGCAATTTGAAAATTGACTTATTCATAGGTAATTGCATACCAACGATCTAAAATCTATTCCAAATTTAATATATTTTGGGAGATGGGAGGCATAAAAATTTCAGCGATATTTTGACTACACCCTGTTAAAAAAACGGCATTTAAAGGCATTTTAAATGTTCAAAAAACCCATTAGAAGTCGTTTAAAGTTATTAAAGACATTTCAAATGTATTGATTTCAAAATGCATTTTTTTAACAGGGTACCTAATGCAACAAGTGGTTCAAGATATTGCTATACATTATTTTTGGTGGAAATATTTTTTTGGGGAATTGCCCACGGTCCAGTGTCGATTTAATATTCGGAAAGAAAACGAAAGTCCTATTTGAAAGTCTAATTTTTAACATGGGGAAAAAATTAAAGTAATCCCCAATCCGGCAAAGGGATGATGTAGAAAGTAAAAACTTAAAAAATTCCAATCTGTCTCCCCTATAACGTTAACATTGACAAAAACTTGCCTATTACTTAGAAATCATTATACTTTACCTTTTTTTTCCGTTAAAGTACAACTAGGACTTTTGAAAGCTATGGAAGTCATTCTTTTAGACTTTACGCTTCTGTCATATTAGTTAAATACTTGAAATAGGTGATGTGATTTAAGGAGATATCAAAAGGGACAGAAAATTTCCTTTTAAAATCTAGGACCCATTTTTTTTCTTGAAGATTATATCCTTATATTTCTTTTTTAGATATCCGCAACCGAAAGAGGCGACCCACAAGATTCGAGGCAGATCCGACATGATTGAACTCCTCTGCGGCACCGTTGACCAAGAACTTCTGCCAGTTAAGACCTTCTACTTCTTCTTCTACTCAGCTTTTGGATCACTGTTTCCCCTGATGGGGGTTTATTTCAAGCAAATGGGAATGAATCCAACGCAATGCGGTCTCTTGATTGGTTCGCGTCCGTTTGTCGAATTTTTGTCGGCCCCGTTTTGGGGTAGTTTGGCCGATCGGTATTTGGTGATCTACGATGTGTTTCGAATTCCACTAACTATTGATTTTGGTTTTTAGGTGGCAAAAAGGAAAGACCCTTCTTCTGGCCTCGTTGTCCGCTTGGATTATATTCACTCTTCCGCTGGGTTTCATTCAACCACCGGCCGCCAGCTGTATGGAACGTTTGAACAATACGAGTATCTTGAAAACGCCGCAAGTGAATTCAATTTTCAAACGGTCTGTTTCGGAGAATGAGTACTATTTGCAATCAATGCCGGCGTCGGTTTTTCTTTTGAACGATCAACAAATTGCGGAAATTGGCGATCGGTAACTGTTCAAAAATTGTATCAAATTGTACGAAAAATTGACGATTGTATGTTTTTCTAGGTTGCAAAGAAGTATACGTTCGGTTCGACCAGTTTTCGAAGCTGGAAAATCTCCAATCGACGTCACCTACGCGGCCAACTACAATGAGCAGCGCCACAAATCGTGGGTGCGACCAATCTTCTCGTCGATCGTTTATGAGACCTCCGATATCAATAAGGCGTTTTTCTTGTTACTCTTGTTAGTCATAATTGGGGAGTTTTTCAGTGCACCGGCAATCACTTTGGCCGATTCTGCGGTTATAACGTTGTTGGGAGAAGATGCTGACAGGTAACACTTTAGAGGAAATTAATTATATGCATAACATGCTACAAGTGATTCTTTTCTTTAATTTAGATATGGACATCAGCGTATGTTTGGATCGTTGGGCTGGGGATTGGCCATGTTTTTTGTTGGCATAGCCTTAGATCATTCGACTGCCTTTCCAGACCATCCATGTGGACCGCGACCCGGTGAAAAAAATTATACAATTTGCTTTGCAACATTTTCGGTTTTGATGGGTGCTGCCTTGATATCCGCGACTCAGGTACGATTTTTTTAAATAAATAATTTGGTGCTTCTAAAATGTGTACATGTATAGGCAACCAGATATTCACAAATGTATATCGGTTGCCTATAAATAAATTCATGTCTAGATATATTCATAAGTGATGCACAGGTTGCCTAAGCGCATATTAACTATAAAAAATCAGATCGAATCAACTATTGGAGTTTGGTTTCAGATAACATTTAAGTATGAATATCCTTCGGAACCGATCGCTGTTGAAAAAGCGCCACCACCACCGCCGTCTTTGGAGGAAACGATGCAAGCTCAACTTGCGGCTCAATTAAATCTTCCATCGTTGCCCGACACAAGTGCATCCATCAACAACGAACCACCACCGGAAGGACGCGTAATATATTCCTAAAACAAAAAAAAACCGAAATACATCAATAATCCAACTTTTTAATTGCAGACGAAAATGTTTGCTCAAACGACCCGCGAAATTCCCGAATGGGTCACCGTGTTCAAGCAATTCAAGGATCTAAAATGCGCCTCGTTTCTGTTCGTCGCATGGTTCATGGGCTTTGGCATCGGTTTGATTTTCACCTTTTTGTTTTGGCACTTGCAAGACTACGGTGGCTCGCCCACGCTGTTCGGAGTGGCGTCCGTTATTAATCACATCTCGGAAATTTTCGCCTATTTTTTCAGTTTTCGATTGATCAAACAAATCGGCCACGTGAAGGTGTTGTGTTTGGGCTTGGTGGGAAATATTCTTCGATTTTTGTACATCTCGTGGTTGCACAATCCGTGGTGGGTGCTTCCGTTTGAGTTTATGCAAGGGATTACACATGCGGCCGTGTGGGCTGCGTGTTGCTCGTACATCGCCCACAATACGCCACCACAATTGCGTTCATCAGCTCAGGGTGTTTTGCAGGTATTTGATTCAAAAAAATGTTGAGGGTTTTTTTTTCTAAAATTATTTATTAAGGGTCTGCATCATGGATTGGGTCGAGGTTGTGGTGCTGTTATTGGCGGAATGTTTGTCAACTACTTCGGCTCGACCGCCACATTCCGAGGATACGGTGTGATTTGTATCATGGTACTGGGAGCTTTCATTTTCATTAATTTCTATCGTAAAGAACAAGGATTTATCTCTGATATTCCAACCACCGAAGATCCTCATCAGGTAAGATCAAAATTTGGCTATTATCCTACACCAATGAATTATTTTATTTCGAACAGGTGGCCGAGGAAACGGCCCACTTGGCACCCCATGGAGTGCCGAGTAATCCGATTCCGCGGGCCTTATCAAGCACACGTTTACACGACTTGGCCAATCAAGACGGATATGGTGCCACCTATCAAACTAGTGCCGGAGGCAATTTGGATGTTCCTGGTGGAGCCGGAGGACCTCCACCCACTAATCCTTTTGCTCAAAGCAACGAGCAACCTGGATATTCAATGGGCGGTGGAATGAATGGCAGAAGAAGTAAGAGTTAAATTTATGAGAAGACATGAGAGTGGAAATTTGAGGAAAGTGCAAAGAAATAGGGGTGAATGGCAATTTTCTCTACTTATTAACATTTATATGATATCTTATGATAAAGAATCTGGGTACTTCACTATTTAGTGCCGGATTTTTCCAGAGTTTTATCCCTTTGTATCCCATTAGCATACTCCTGCGAGAAATTCTATTCTTCGTTAATTACATACGGCAAATATTAATATTTATAGTCCTTTTCGCTTCGATCATCCATCTACCTTTAAAATGTTTTACGTAAATAATTTTCAACATAAGAAATAGGATTTTTCTCAAATTTTTAATTACTAAATACTAAATAAGAAAACTCTAAACATTCCTAAAATTTCACTATTGCATCGCAAGTTTCCACTCTTGTACATTCCTGGCTACATGTACACCACTAATAATTTTTTTTCAGATTTTTAATAAAATCAACTTAAACGTCGATTAACTCCAACTACCAGAGGCGTAGTGTTCAAAAGGTTAAGTTTAAAGTTCATATAATAAGCGTATTTCAGGTAAAATGAAAAGAATTATTTAAATTGTCTTATTTAAAAACTTAAAAAAACACATAGTTTTATAAAAAAAAAAAACGAGTAACCCTAAGTTAAAAACTAATAATTTATGTAAATTGTTAAGAACGTTAATATTGCAATTTTTGAAAAAATGGGAGCTAAATTTTAAATTATTTAATGCAAATTATATATGTATAAGTATGAAAGACATAGCTGACGGCGAACTTAGAAATTAACTTATAAATTTTCGTACACCAGGGGACTCAGACTACCTCTGGATTCAGTACTGATGATTGTATTAAAAAAAAAAAAAAACTTTAAATTTATCATACAATCACTAGTGAATACGAATTAAACGCTTTCGATGTCCATTTCCTCCATTTTCTCTCTGTGTTATGTGTACAAGAATTGAATGTTTCCTCTTTACTGACTCAAGTATTATAGCCAACAACCATTGTAAACTATTTGATTCACTGTTAATATTATTCGTGTAAAAAGTCTATATACTATTAAGTTTTAGTGGCAAACAATGCGTAATCTTTTGTTGTATAAAATGGCAATAGTCGTGACGGTCGTAATAATCAACTAAGTGCAACAATTAGAATAATAATTATTACGCAAACGTAGCCTTAACTAAACGCAAAAGACACCAAATTGAATTTCAAAAAGGTTACTGGTACGTTAAAGATTTATTCTATTGAAAGATTTTTTTCGTGGCTGGCATTCATAGTGTTGTTTTTCTTTTGGCCATCCGGATTATTTGCAAATATTTCAAGCATTAAGTATAGTGCACCCGTTGTACATTGCGGTGTTCCATTTATCTAAAAAAAAGCATAGAATAATTAAGTGAAAATACAATTTTTTAGAGGAAAGATTGTGACTTTCGGATCTAAACCTGGACTATGTCGCCTACGATTCGCAAACTCTTCGAGTCGTATCTTCAGGACGTAATTGCTCCGAAACTAATTTCAAGATGCTCTTCAAGTCTTCTTATTCATGGTGGTGAGAATTTTGAAAATGTTAAAGCAGAACAGCAGGTCAATCTAGAAGACAAGGGGATAATCTTTTTTAGTTAAACAGCTATTCAATTAAAAAACCGGAAGATTTGTTTTCCTGGTCGGATGAAGTCCGAGACCACGATCCCTGATTTGTATTCCTTTTCGGTGCTTTCTCTTGAAAAAGCCCACGAGTAAAAGAGAGAATTTCGGTCTTGTCAAATTGCATAGAATGTCCACTAGCCAAACAATGCTCAGTCTCAGATTTGACCAAATTTTACATTCCTCCGATGTTCTATGAGTCGTGTCCTCATGAATCTCCCGATTTTACCAACATATATGTTTCTACATGAACAGGGGATTCTGTATACTCTAGGTTTGTCCAAACCTGGAACTTTGTCCTTCGGGAAAGGAAGTATATAGGATGTTTTCGTTGGAGGCTTGAAATTACATTTTCTTCCTTTCACTACGGTCAGATACGAGAAGATCCAAATTCTCAGCTTCATCCGGAAGTCTCGAGCCATTTCGTATTCTCAACTTGTTAACAATTGATTGAATCTTCTTTCGATCGTATCCCTTACCACGCAACACTATAATGATGTGGTTAATCTCCGAATCAAGCGACAAAATTTCAAAGAAGGGTAATTGTTGGACTTTTTCAATTTCCATCGTAAAATCTATGGCAAGATATTGTAAATTGAGAAAAGTGTCATCTATATACCTACTGGGCTGTAATTCCGGCTTGTCGCCGGTTGAAGAATTCTTTTTCTTTACTTATCCCCTTTTTTGGGGTTGACCGGCTGTTTTGCTTTAACATTTTCATTATTCTCGCCACTATGAATAGTATATTATAAGACGTTTTGGATTAAGAAGTTTCGGAGCAATTATACCCTGAAGATGCTACCTGGAGAAGTTGGGAAACGTTGGCGACCAAGTTGAGATCCGAAAGCCACAATATTTCCTCTAAAGAGTTGTATTTTGATTAAGAATGACCGTGAAAGCCTTAAATCTAAAATAATTAAGCAATGCGTTATAAGTTAACTATAAAATATTCCCTTTGAAAAGGAAATTTCCACTGAATATTCTTACGCCACTGCCAGTTGTATGGTTTGAAATATTTGCATCTTTTAATTTTTCCAACAATTACACCAATTTGGACCAAAATCAATTCGTAAAATGGAAAGTACATCTAAAAACTTGGACCGAAAATCAAATTCGATAATGTTAACATTGGACATATAAATATTACCTGTTTTATATAAAATAATTAACCTTTTTCCTTTCAAATATCGGCATGACGTTTGTAAAACTAACCTAACTTTTCTAAGCAAACGAGCATCATGTAACCATACTTAAGGAATATCTACGAAAACAATCGGAACATTATCGCATAGGATTTAAGGTGTAATTGAATGCTTTGATTTGGTGGTGGGCCATGCGGCCTATGGGCCGCATGAGAATTTTCTGGGTTCACGAGATTTATTTCTTTAACAAAATATATTTATTTTATAATAATCAAAGTAGTGAAAACCACTGCATCAAAAAAAAAAAAAATGTCCAGCCTATCTAAATCTTATATTGAACTATATGATTTTGTGGTCTGCAGAGTTATGATGGATTTTCGAAGTGGTCCGCAATATTATTTGGGTTGGCCACCCCTGCTTTAATTCTCTATAATATTCAAGGGAATATTTAAATTTGCGTTAAATGTTTTTCTTTACACATTTTTAGATCCACAATAAAGAAAAATATGCAATAGAAGACATAGAAAAAAATAATTTCTTTAAAGCAATTATATTCATTTATAAATATTGGTCTCGTGTGAGACTTAAACTTAAAACCAAACTATGAATACCAGTTTGTGTATCATATAAATATAATTTAAGCTTATTTTACTAAGACATTAATATTATCATCAAATACTGAGGATGTAGTTTTAAATTTTCACCTAAATTTGCCAGAAAAAAAAGTAAGAAATTGGTAATCTCTTAAGCAATTATAATGTAAACATTTAGCTTCTAAGCCAAAATGGACCTAACGTTTATCATCTTCGATGGACATTTCCCCTCTACTTTAAGCTATTGATCTTATTTGCCTTTCAAAATTGATTCTGTCAATCGCTACTTGCAATATTTTGTCAATGGTTGGTGTCAAGTGTTATGCAAATTTCACTTGGGTCAATGGTCCACTTATTTAGGAAATGCAATGGCTAAGTGACAAAATAGTAAGAGTTTTTTTTTTTTTTGATTTCCAACTTTTGAGTGTATTGTATTTACTTATAAATTGTTGCATGTTATCTAAATATTAATTATCGTGATAATATTAAAAAAATAAAAAAATAAAGTGACATCCTTAGTAAAGACATATCGGCACAATGAAAAAATATATTTATAGTCTATTTAAAAACATTTATTTTCTTGTAAATTTAAAAATACTATATTATATGATATAGATATACATATATATAAAATACTTATATAAATATCCTCATGATTATCGAATGGGGATGAAAAACTGTTGACATAATTTATTTGTTTAACTCACTTGTTGTATGGTTATAATAAAAAAAAGCACTGTAAATTAAATGTAGTCTAACTCTAACTCTCTTTCTTCTCATTTACATGTATATTTAAAAGAAATATAATGAAATTTTATGGGAAATTACGTTTATTTTTTTTAAGTATTAGGTGAGACTAAAATAGAATTTCTTGGAGATTGACCGTAAGCTTTTGACATGAAGTGTACAAAAAAGTTAACGAATACGTAACTTAATCAATTGTAATTTCTAATTAAAAAAAAATACTTATGTCGTTTAAATCTCAACGAATTAAAAGAAATCGATCTTTAGATTATCTTTTCAGTTTTATAAATTTAATTTTTTTGTTCATTTAGATGTAATTTTAACGACCAGGCATTGAAATCTCTCCAAGTAAACCATATTATTACCATTAGAAGAATTAAAATTGCCACGAATTCGCGAATATCTACCAAATTTAATTCTCAGCAAAAAAAACATGGGACACGTGGCGTTTGCCCTTACTAAAGGGGATGAAAATTGAGGGGGTGAATTAGTAGAAATCGATGACTTATGGTACTATTTCGCACCCAACATAATAATTTAGATCCTCCACATCCAGCTTTCGCTTCAATGGTAAACAAAACCGGTTTTTTTGTTATAAGATCATCAATCAATTATTTTTTTCTTATTTTTTCGGACGGTTCACTATTGGGGGATGAAAGAAAAAATCGCCATATCGTATGGGATGAAAAATTGCGAATAAATGCTGTAAAAATTCGATAATTCACATCTCCAATTTTCAACCAAAAAATCAAATATTATGGACTGGAAATTAAATATCTGCTTCAAGTTTTAATCAATGCCTTATCTCTTATTCTTAATTTTCTATTTATTTTCTTTGAAATCAACAAATTTTAAAATTCAAAAATGATTCTGCTTTAAAATATTTTTCCACCCATCAATTAAATGGTGTTTAAAAATTTGATTTTCCCAGACTTTCCAGTGATCTACATTTGGTTTGAGTCCAAACTAAAATATTTAGTTCCGAATATTTCAACTAGAGGGCTATACTCATCTGTCAATTTTGAATTAAATAAAGGATTTTTTTTTATTTATTTTTTTAATCTTTACATCAATTTATACATATTAAAATGTATTTATAGGATTTATAGATTCATTATTTATGTATATATATATTTAAAGTCAATTTACAACAATAAATATTGTTTGAAGAGCATACATGAATATTAATTGAGCAAAGTCACGAAATCGAATCAATAAAACTTGTTTTATGAAAATTAATTTTAATATTATGGGGGAAAAAAAACTGTAGACTTAAATAATATAGATGATAGGATTTAAATTCTTGATTTTTAAGTATGGAATACTTTAGGTTGATGTATTTTTTGTTGAAGCACTAGGGGTGAAAAACCCAAAGGTTTTTCCCAAGTGTCGTGGGTGGCGGTGGAAAAATGCGATACGTATTGGAAAAACGGGGTAAATGGAATGAATTTGGGGGTTGGCTGCGAGGGTAAGTAGTAGCGGGGTGGCACGGTGGCACAATTCTCTATATAGCACATGGTTTGTAAATGGTCGACGGGGTAGGTAAATGGAGGGTGGTTTTTCACTTTTCTCTGAGTCACAACCCCACAAACACGTTGATGTGTGCTCTCGACACAACAACGGGGTTGTTTACTTTCGACTCTCCCGAGTGTTTGTTGAAAATTTCTTATGTATACTCTTTTCTTTTTTTTTTCTTGGTGCAACAATGAATTTCAATCAAAAAATCATAATGATCTACAATCGACTTGAAGAAAGTTTACGATGTGCATTCGGCCGTAAATCGTCGCGCTACGAAAATTTGAAATAATTCAACAATGTAGGACAGAGCAAAACCGGCAATGCCGAGCTTTTGGGACAATTTATTTCGCTCGGATTCTTATGGGCCGCAGAGGCATCACAATCTACAGGAGGGCCTCTTTCAAATTGCCTCGCAAACGTGCAGTATTCTGGTGCAAGTGAACAATACGAAGAATATCAGTTACGGCAACAATGCCACGAATATTTCGTACTCGAATTTCGATGGAGCGGCAACGGCAACGGCGTCTTCTAGCCAAGCGGATAGTGCTCCCGGTGGCGGTTCTTCGGGAACGATTTCGACGCGAACCAAAGTCAATGTTTCGGCGACGTCATCACCTCTGGACCAAGAACAATTGGTCGTTTTGATTCCACCGAGTACTGGTCCAAGTGTCGGCCAGAAATTTAACACTTTCGATCGATATAGACATCGACTTTCGGTAAGCTTAGTTTAGAGATTTCCACGAGAAAAAAATGATTAACAAACTCAATTAATCAGTGATTTTAATAATACTTAACGTTACTCAATCTCAAAACTAAGTAGCAGAACTTTCAAAGTTCCAGTTTCCACCCTTATATTGATTAAAAAATGAACAGGTACCAGGTATTTGATGAAAATAACGATTGCCGCCTCTTGAAAAGCAATAAATTCATATTACGACAAAGAAAACAAACATAATTCAATTACAATAATGCAAATAGGTATTACTAATCGATTATTCCATCAATTTTTTGAAATTTTCACTATTTCCAATAACATAAGCAGGGGATTTATTTTTAGAAATAATTATGGCAATTTAAAAAGCTCTCCCCTTTTAAAGCGCCCACGTAAGCTCTAAAACGAGGAAATGTCGAAGTTACTTGACCTGATTTCATCCCTTAATCGGCAATCTAATCAGAGGGACAATTTTTACCATTGCTAAAAAATTGGGTACAGGTGGGAAAGGTCGTAAAGGTGAAGGTTAATAATTTAGATTTAATTGAAAGCTCTAAAGAGCTTTAAGGGTATATACTAGGCGGGGTGGGGTGTGTGAATTGCGTGTAAACAAACAATTTTGTATCTACGTCGAAAAAATTCGTGTTAAATATCCCTTATCTTATCGTCACGAGATCTTTTAGCTGAAATTTTTTTCGAGGACAATGCAAATATGAACTATGGTGGTTCAATGTTCAGTTGAATAGAGAAAAAAATTTAATAAACATGTCAGTGGAACGAATTGAACTTTTGAGAATATTTTGCAACATAAATATTGGGGAATTTAAATTTTAATAGGGATCATAGGGGATGCTTAAGTTGGATTGCCGGAATGGGTGCTTGAAGTTTGAAGTCTTTTAGTCGAAAACGGAGGGAGATTCGGGAGAAATTAGAGCCGTTAAAGTGTGAAAATTTATATATTTTCTTTAGAGTCTCAACAACACATTTTTTTTTAGGGTTTAGGGACCATAATTGTGGAATGTTTCCATTTTACAGGGGTAGTAGGATGTTCTCAAAATTGAGTTATAGATAGAAGTAATAAAAATAATGGCTTTATTTTTTTTGTTGGAGCACGGGTTATATTGGATTTGACTTCTGAAGGACTTATGAAGTTTTCGGGTGGTTCTAAAGGGAGAAATGTCTGGAGATAATGCACTACATGAATTTCATGGTGTGGATCAGTGATTTCCGGATGAGGGGTGAAGATTTTCCCAAGTAATTCACCACATAAATGCATTTCAATCAATGGAGACAAACTCCCCAAATTTATGGTTACTCCATAAAATTTTCAACTTCCAGCAGTAATTGGATTAAAAAAAATTCGCATAAAATATGTCTTCTATACTTGAGAAGTAAAAAATTTCAATTCCAAAGGAATTATCATAAAAATAGTGCAGAAAAAAGAATTACTGCAGAGCACAAGTTGCGCAAGTTGGGATTACTATATACGCAAATTTTATAAATTATGTACTATATTTTATATGTTGAAATTACAATGCATATATAAACCCATAGAATTAATGCATTTCTGCACGATCCAATTTTACTCTCTCCCCCCCCCTCGTATAAAACAAGCAAAAACCATAATATTCTCATCACTTTAACATAGAAAATTGCACCTAATTTCTTTTTGTTTATTAAATTTATCGACCAAACTTAAAAAAAAAAATCAACTCACACCAAATTTAAAGCTGCTTATTAGCTCGGCTTAATAAATTTTATTTAAATGAGCCTAGAATTTTAAATAGGACTACAGGCATATCATTTATAGCTGTCGTATAATATATCGGATACGGAATTAGTTTGCGTGCATTTCTTGAAATTTAATGTAAAGTGGAAATATTTTGCATGCGGTTTTGTGTCGCTATAGCACATTCTATTGCCTATACCACCGCAAGCCTATAACACAAAACTATATTATTGTAATAAGAGAATAATACCAACGACAAAAAAATATATATCGGAGTACCTGTTTTATGTAAATTTATACAATGTAGTAAATAATTAAATAATTGTGTAGTAATATCAACAATGAGAATAAATATATAAATATAAATAAATGCGGTTCGGGGATTTAGTAGAGCCAAGGAAGAGCTTTTGATTAGTCCTAGTTGAGTTTGAGAAACGGAAAATTGTTCAATGTTTTACTTCTATGATTGTTTCGAGTTCTAGCAACGAATTTCGAGTTAATATTAAGGTAATATATTGAAAACTTTATTTATATGAAATAAAATACGTTGTAATTTCATCAAATTGCTGTTTTTTTTCTTTATCTTTGATAAATTCAAGCTGATTAATGAATAATTTTGCTGATTATTAAATTAGCCCCTGATAGAACAGTGATTAGGCAACCCAACTTACATTAATGTAATACACTTTGCATAGCCAACAAAAATGCTACTTCAGCGTAATGCCACTTCTGGCTGGTTTCGCTTTGTTTCGTTGGTGTCAATTTCAATGACATTTACGTCAAACTTTGTTATCAAACAGTTTTTTTTTTTCGTTATCTCCAATGAGATAATATTGATTGATTTGGGCGCAAATTTCAAGAAATTATAAAATCCGTGACGATAGAAAATGTTTTGGAAAAGTTTTCGCTTAACGCAAGCGAAGCCGTCCAATAAAAATCGAAATGATTTGCTCAAAGGGGTGAAAAATGTTGATTGTAATGTAAGTTTAATTTTTTTTTCGAATGAATTTTTTATTATGAACAATGTTTACATTGGTTGTAGATTCCCTTAGGGAACTCGAAATGTTTGAGTTGAACATTTTTTTTTTTTGTAAATTCTTTGTCCAGTTGGAAATATACAGTGAAAATGCTTAGATGCAACAATGGACTTAAAATTCCCACTATTGTAATATGTGCTGGCTATGATTTCTTTTTAATATAATAATTAAATTGTGGGCAATAAGGACGAAGGTTTTTGTGGAGTATTATTTATTTTATTCGCCAACGTTTCGTCAGTCATTCCTAACTTCTTCAGGGCTCAAAAAATTAAAAATTACTCTACAAATGTCATAAAAATAAGCTGTAAAATGACCCAAATGGTAGAACAACAACCATCATTATATTCTTGTTTTGTTGTTCTATCAGTTGGGTCATTTTACAGCTTATTTTTATGACATTTGTAGAGTAATTTTTAATTTTGAGCCCTGAAGAAGTTAGGAATGGCTGACGAAACGTTGGCGATAAAATAAATAATATTCCACAAGAAGCTTCGTCCTTATTGCCCACATTATAATTATTATATTTAAAAAGAGAAGGACTTAAACAAGATTAATTTTTTTAAATTTTTACAATGTTTTCTGTTGCTTTTTTTTTAGACTGTCTTGGAAAGTGGAGCCTCTGACGACGATACTCATCTTTGGTCGAATCAAGGGTATATGCGTAGTGGAGACTCCGATGATGGACATACCACAAGGTATGTGATGAAATTTTTAAATTATATCCATTTTATTTTGTCTTTGTCGTTTTTAGATGGAACAACCAAGGTTGGTGCAAACCTTCGTGCATTCCAATCACAATTATCCTTATCCTGATATTTCTGGTTGTTCTTCTGCCACTTCTGGATCACGCGATGGAAGAGGACAACATTTTACTAAACAAAGCGTTTCACGAAAGATACAACGATTGTCCAAAATCTTGCCGGTAAAAATAAAAAGATAAAACAGTTTTCACAGGTTTAATGATTCAATATTATTGATCCGGTTCGAAGAGCCAAACTTTGTTGAGAGACTAAACTGATAAGATTACACCCATTAAATATTTATGATCGAAAACACTTTGGAAACGACAAAGAAAAGTTTTTCCTCATTAATTTTTCATTAAAAATCGAACATGAATTGGTGTGTTACCACCAAGTTAATATTTAATGTAGTCTTTTCCAAGTTCTACACTTAATTATCCTAGTTAGTACAATTCAATATTGTTATTTTTTTTTGGCAGAGTTTCATTAGTTGAAAGTATTCCGCAAGGATTGGTCTATTCAAATGGTTCGATTACATTTCCATCGACGTTCAATACTTGGATGGATTTGGTGAAAATTGCCGAACATTCAATCGACATTGGATCATTTTATTGGACACTACGAAAATCAGAAATTTATCCAGATCCTTCTTCATCTGAGGTACGTTTTTCATAATCATTAGTTCTTTTTATAAATTTCCGTTTACTTGTAGGGTGAGGAGGTGTTTCAAGAAATTCTCAACGCTGGTGTCAATCGTGGAATTAAAATTCGTATTGCTCAAAATGCGCCGACCCAAAGTCAACCAAACATCGACACCGAACTATTGGTGAAACGTAAAGCGGCCGAAGTGCGTAGCCTCAACTTTGCCCAATTGTTGGGCGGTGGTGTGTTGCACACTAAAGTATGGGTGGTTGATCGGAAACACGTTTACGTTGGCAGTGCTAACATGGATTGGAGATCATTAACTCAGGTGTGTACTTTGTACGTACGCGAAAGAAACTCATCGAAAACGTAAACATGGCAAATGTGCTTTATTATTTATAGTTGGTAAAAGTGTGAAGGTCTCGCATGTAAGGTCAACCGTCGTTTATTAACGACAATTCAATCGAGCGCCGATGAATATTCTTATGACTATTGTATTTTAGCTTTTATGAAATTATTGATCGGGGCACGTTAATTATAATATTACATGACCGACAGGCCGAAATATAATTTTATTCAGCCAACACCGAGCGCCTTGATGGACTTCCTTTATGTAACTATTATTAATGAATTTCATTGTCCTTGAATCCGTGCGGTTATTTCATCTGTACGAGGTCAAATGTTACATCAAAAATTTCCTATATATTATTGTAATTTATCAGCTTGAAACGGCTATGCATTTCCGAGAAATTTCTCAGCGATCTGCGGTGCTCGATACGAGTTTAGAATTAAATTTTATTTATAGAATCTAGCACGAAAAAATTCGGAATAGGAATGAGAATTTTCAAATTTAAATCCAGTTTTAGTTCACGAAAGAGTCGCTAGGTGGCTCACATACTGTCCAAAAAAAAAGACAGCAAATTGGTATTTAAGATACTAACAAATTGAGCAGTAAATTAAATAAAGCTAATAGTTTCGTCTATATTTAATGGAATGAAAATTAAATGAATTAAAAACATGTGTTTTACAATATAATGACAAATTTTTACAATTTATAAAGACGATTGTTTATCCTTATCGCGATGTAAGCTTTTATATTCTCATCATCTCTCTCTCACACACATTCGTACTGTCCGCAATGAAGTTAGTTAATTATTGTGAAGCTAGTTAAATGACGCCAATTATGAATTTAAAATGAACTCCATTTTGACCATGTTAGATCAAAAATTTCCAATATACACATTGTAATTTATAAGCTTGAAACTGCTATGCATTTCCGAGAAATCTCTCAGCGAAATTAGAATGGAGCTGCGATAAAATTATAGACTCTACAGAATTTAATTTTTAAATTTTATTTATAGAATCTAGCACGAAAAAATTCGGAATAGGAATGAGAATTTTCAAATTTGGATCCAGTTTTAGTTCACGAAAGAGTCGCTAGGTGGCTCACATACTGTCCAAAAATAAAGACAGCAAATTGGTATTTGAAATACTAACAAATTGAGCAATAAATTAAATAAAGCTAATAGTTTCCTCTATATTTAATGGAATGGAAATTACATGAATTAAAAATATGTGTTTTACAATATAATGACAAATTTTTACAATTTATAAAGACGATTGTTTATCCTTATCGCGATGTAAGCTTTTATATTCTCATCATCTCTCTCTCTCTCTCTCTCATTTGTACTGTCCGCAATGAAGTTAGTTAATTATTGTGAAGCTAGTTAAATGACGCCAATCATGAATTTAAACCGCTATGAATTTCCTAGAAATCTCTCAGCGAAATTAGAATGGAGCTGCGATAAAATTATAGACTCTACAGAATTTAAATTTTATTTATAGAATCTAGCACGAAAAAATTCGGAATAGGAATAAGAATTTTCAAATTTAAATCCAGTTTTAGTTCACGAAAGAGTCGCTAGGTGGCTCACAAACTGTCCAAAAATAAAGACAGCAAATTGGTATTTGAAATACTAGCAAATTGAGCAGTAAATGAAATAAAGCTGATAGTTTCCTCTATATTTAATTGAATAAAAATTAAATGAACTAAAAACATGTGTTTTGCAATATAATGAAAATGTTTTACAATTTATAGACGATTGTTTATCCTTATCGCGATGTAAGCTTTTATATTCTCATCATCTCTCTCTCTTTCATTTGTACTGTCCGTAATGAAGTTAGTTAATTATTGTGAAGCTAGCTAAAAACGCCAATTATGAATTAAAAATTAATCCAATTTTGACCTTTTAACCTCTAAATTGAATCGAATTTATCGTATGTATATAAAAATTACGCTGACGAATTTCTTGTAAATTAGAGCAGAAAACCAGAGACGGGACATTTGTACAGAAGTTCAATTTTGTATTAAAAGTTTTGGAGTTTGGGAAGGCCACGTGATTAAGAGCTTCTGGGAACCGACAAGATGGCGCTGTACAAATTTAGGTTTGCCCATTAGGCCTTGGAAAAGAATTTCTAGTTTCAGCATTAAATGCGCCGTTTATTTTGAAAGTGAGTTAAGTCCATTTCAAGAACAATCCCTATAGTGTTATCACTTTTAAACTATAGCGACATAAGATACTAAGAAGGAGGAGGAGGAGGGAATAATTGGCGTTTTTGTTAAAATCAGTAATTTCTGAAAATTTAGCAGTTAAATAATTTACATACTTTGTTCTAGTTAGAAGAAGAAGAATCATGAAAGGGACTTACGCCACTTTCAAAATAAACGAGTCAAATTATGGTATTAATTAAGAAAAACATATATACTTTGCGGATAAATTGTTATAAGTATAAATGATAGCATTATAAATTCTCGCTAGTATTTGGTAGTCCTATATTCAAAATGAATGTTTTTAAGACGAGGAGGGGGGTAGACTACATTTTAATACAGTGCAAAGTGATATTTTGCATAATAATGCCATCAAATGCTTTATTTTTGTCTTTCATTTGAAGTTCTATATAAGCCTCTCTTCTCTGGACGTAGTTTTTGGCGACTCCATAATTCTTCCTTTTTTCTTGGGAGGTTTTCCCTTGTGCATCATTAAATATGAATCCTTTTCTTTTTTAAAGGCGAATAAAATCTTCTCAATGAAGAATTAAATGCGTCCACTTTAAATAAACATCACCAAATAAATTTTATTGCCTAAGCAATGATAGATTAATCGATTTTACTGGAAATGTTATACTTTTCAGGTGAAAGAATTGGGTATTGTTATTCACAATTGCAGCTGTATCGCGGAGGATATGACGAAAATATTTGAGGTAATTGTTTTATTTTGTTAATCAAAAGTATTTGTACTGATGACATTGTTTAGATTTATTGGACATTGGGCGAAAAGGGCGCATCAATTCCGGAAAAATGGCCGGTGGCCTATTCGACCAAATTTAATATGGAAAAACCATTGAATTTATCGTTGAATAACTTCACGTTTCAAACGTACATTTCTGTGAGTAGTGATTTAATCAAAAAATTTGAAAGTTTAAAATGGAAAAAAAATTGTCAACTTTTCAGAGTTCTCCACCACAGTTTTGTGCCGAAGGACGAACATCCGATATTGATGCAATCATTGACATTATTTCAAAAGCGGAAAAATTTGTTTACATATCAGTGATGGATTATTTTCCGCTGACCATTTATACGCCCCGAATCAAATATTGGGGATTGATCGACACGGCGCTACGCACCATAGCCATAGATCACAACGTGAAGGTGAAAATGTTGATCAGTTGGTGGAATCATTCGAGGCCGGCCGAAGACTATTTCCTCAAATCATTGGCCGACATATCCGAATCGTATCACGGCGTCGACATTGAAATTGTACTGGTTTCCAGGTTTACGTCTTTTGATTGTTATCGATAACACTGTTTACATTTGCAGAAAAGATTTATTGTGCCTCATACGGATGCCCAGAATAAGATACCGTTTGCTCGAGTCAATCACAACAAATATATGGTTACGGATAACACGGCATATATTGGAACATCCAACTGGTCGGGCGATTATTTTATCAATACGGCTGGAATTGGTGTTATTATGCATGATCCAGTTTTAAATCGAAATCAGAGTGATGTCACCGTGAGAGCGCAATTGCAGGCGATATTTGAACGAGATTGGAATTCGGAATATTCGCATTCTATTCCCAAATAAATTTACCTCCGGTAATTTGTGTTATTTTATTTTTTTTTTACTTTGAAATAAGTTTTAAATGTGATTCAATTGATTCTTCAATAAAGTTTTGCACATATGTAAGAAAAAGAAGAAGATTTAATCGATCCTTTTATTTAAAATGTTATGTTTAAGGTAAAGATTGGGAAACTAAACTTTATAGATAGGATAGATTGCCCGCATACTTGAATGTAAAACGGGTTGCATATCTACAATTCACACATGTAGCCAATTGAAAGGTTTATAAATTACACAGGTTGTTTCATTAGAAAAAACAAATGACGTCATACGGAGAATTTTGAAATTTGAATCAGTCTGAAGATATGCACGAATTTCTTCTGGATACGTCACGTAGCGCATGAGGCCACCTGTGTATATAATTGACATTGATTGACATCTTGAACAATATAAGTGCGCCGCAATTATTGATATGCAGTGGGAAAAACCATGACGAATGCAATTAAAAATTTGCATTTGGATTTGATGTTTATTTTGAGCTAATTAAATCAAACAAACGGACGATGAAGTCATAGAAATCATAGAATCAATAACGGAATTTGACTTGAAAAATTTAATATTTAAATCGTTGGTATTTCGTTTTCTCGCCACACATCAACAATCAGAACGTAAATTACTGATTTCTTTTCATTTGTTGACATTTAAAAAATATCCACCAATGTTTACACAAAGCACCAGCCAGACATATACGTCAAATCATCTGTGAAGGTTATGCAACGTAATGTCATTCATGTTCAATCATGAACCCAGCAATAATAAAATGTTTAAGTGTTGATATTTTACGACGTAAAATTAGAGTCATTTGTGCCCCGCATGTGACGAATTATTCCCGAAAACGCAACACCACTGGCCTGAATGGGCCCTACAAAGTTGTACGAGCTGACCACAACAGCGATGGTAAGTTTATCAACAATATAAGTGAACGGTTCTAACCTAATTCTGTTCGATTTAAGACACTGGAAATCTCAATTTCACCAACAACATCAACTGGGAGTTGTTTATCATGGAAGGCTATCCGTTCTATATGCCCGGAGGCGTTGGACCCGCCTGGCAAAATTCCGAAACCGCAGAGTCATCCCTGAACAATTTCACATCATTCTCGGAATCATTTATCAATGTAAAACGCCAAAAACACTCCACAAGTTTTATCTGGTTAATTGATTTGTAGAAATTTCAGAGGAAAACCAAAGCTTTGGCAGGATTGCAACCATCGGCAACTAGTCCAAAACTTGGCCCCAACGATGAAACTTCATTCAACTATTTGATCCAAGAATGTCCTTTGGTACTCCGTAAGGGCGTATCGGAACTGTTTTCCAGCAGAGACTTAAAAAACTCGCAATTGACTATCGTTACGCTTATTCAAAAGCCCAATATCAAAAAGCTGCGCTCCAACTTGGAAGGGGAAACGGAAAAGCTGGCGAAGAGTGTAAGAAAAACGTTCAAGATGAAAAATTTTGAGATTTGAGCTGGAGGTTGTAATGCGTCTCCAATATTGTCTTAAAATAAACCGTATTTTTCATCCTGAAATATAACTATGACGCGGTTTTACTTTGGAATATATGCATTAAATATCCCAAGGTTTATAAATTACACAGGTTGTTTCATTAGAAAAAAATATGACATCATACGAAGAATTTTGAAATTTGAATCAGTCTGAAGATATGTACGAATTTCTTCTGCTGAGACCACCTGTGTATGTTTATAAACCTTATAAATATCCAACTAGTCCGACAAATAAAAACTTGAATTTTTTTTTCTAGTTTGTTTTGGCGGCACATGATATTTGTATGACGCTATCTGTGATGGGCTACTGGGCCGACTTTATCAATCCATTTTCGGGAAAGCCCTACTTGTCGCCGACCAGCCATTCGAAACTATACGACACAGATGAACGTTTTCGTTGTCTGGACTTTCAAATAATTTCGCAAAACAATTGTAAAGTGGTCAGTAATGAATGTGAGGTCAAATATCCTCGCATGTTTGTCGGTAAGCTTCACGTACGGAACTGTTGATCAATTACGAGAGGACTCTCTGAAAGGGTCCCCAAATAGGAACCTATGTCGAAGCTTATGCTAAAATATTGGCTTGATATACAAACATTTTGTATATACTTTTCGCGACCAAATTCCTCGTTGACCTGGAGATATGGACAAAAATGTCTTCCCCGCATGACTATTTTTCAAAGTTATATTTCTCAAAAACTAATTAAGCTAGAGAAGTGAAACCAACGCGAGGTTTTAGACTATTTTACAGAGTATATCGTATATTTTTTTGAAATTTTTAGAAAAAAAAATTATACAAAAAAAATCCAAAAAACAAATGAAATATTTTTTTTTTTATATGTTCTCTGAAAATGACAGTCACGAAAAAAATATATTTTATGCTTCTACATGAGCACTATAACTCATAAAAATTGCGTGAAAAAATAGTTGGTGCAACACCTTGAAAAAAAATGAAATGTAATTTACGCCTAATAGTATACCTCGGTCTTATTTTTTTTCGAAGTGTTTCACCAAAATTTTTTTCACAAAACTTCCAATAAAAAATAGGCCACATATAGGAGCAAAACATATATTATTTTCATAATTGTAAGTCTAAGGAAACATAAAAAAAAAAATTATTAGTTTTTTTGGTTTTTCTATCTTTATTCTTAAGATGATTACTTTCAAGATCAAAATAATTGATCCCAAAAGAAAAAAAAGCAACTAGTGTTCAATTTTTATTAAAATAAGAATAAAAATAAAAAATTATCGTCCCTGCTATAATTTATTACAACTGGAATATTGTGAACCTAAAATAATTTAGTTAGTATCTCATAGAACACAGAATTCTGGATAGTTATTGTTCATTTGAAAAATAACAAATAAAAGCTGTTGCATGAGAATAATATCCCACTGTAAAGTTTCTATTGGAGAATCACAAGAATAACGGAAAATACTGTCGCAATATTTGCCATTTGAAATATAATCATTGTAAATATGACCGTCTTGGCTATTTATACATATATCTTGATTTTATTTCTACCCTAATGACATTAGGTGTTAATTTTCCACATAGTTTTAAAATATTATTTGATAGTTCATTTATCCGCCCACTTTAGGTAGAACCTGTAAAAATTTTGGTATGAGCCAGTGAATAATATCCTAAGCTAAACGAAGAAAACCAAGTAATTCAGGTGATGCCAATATGTACCCAGAATTAATTGGAGATGCATAGTATTCCAGTTGTAATAAATTATAGCATGGACGAAAATTTTTTTTTTATTCTTATTTTAATAAAAATTGAACACTAGTTGTTTTTTTTTTCTTTTGGGATCAATTATTTTGATCTTGAAAGTAATCATCTTCGAATAAATAGAGAAAAACCAAAAAAATATTTTTTTTTATGTTTCCTTAGACTTATAATTATGAAAATAATATATGTTTTGCTCCTATATGTGGCCTATTTTTTATTGGAAGTTTTGCGAAAAAAAAATTGTTGCAACACTTCGAAAAAAAATAAAACCGAGGTATACTATTAGGCGTAAATCACATTTAATTTTTTTTCAAAGTGTTGCACCAATAATTTTTTCACCCAATTTTTATGAGTTATAGTGCTCATGTAGAAGCATAAATTTTTTTTTTTCGTGATTGTCATTTTCAGAGAACACATAAAAAAAATTATTTCATTTGTTTTTTGAATTTTTTTTGTATATTTTTTTTCTCTAAAAATTTCAAAAAAATATATGATATACCCTGTAAAATAATCTAAAGCCTCGCGTTGGTTTCACTTCTGTAGCTTAATTAGTTTTAAAGATATATAACTTTAAAAAATAGCCATGCGGGAGGACATTTTTGCCCATATTTCAAAGTCAACGGGGAATTTGGTCGCGAAAAGTATATAAAATGTGTTAGATTCCTATTTGGGGGCCAACTCGCCATGTGGATCCTGCTAGACCCTTTAATAAGGATATCTATCAATAAAAGCATATTGCGATTGCCTCTAAACAGTAATTAATGAACAGTTTCTACAATTGTACAAATTAATCAAGCGTAACACAAGGTAACACATTTTTTCTTTTCGTTTTAGGAAATCTCTTCACTAGTGCTCCACATAATATAGGTTACTTGCAAGATATTAAAGCAACCAACAAAAATTAGAACATTTCGTGTGATGTATATTTTTGTAAAATATGGTCTGTTGTAAAAATAAATTATTTAAAATAAGGTACCTCCACAGTTGCTTGTTAGAATATGAAGTTATTTGTTCAATATATGAATTATCCTTAATAAGCCCAAAGCTTCTAAAAGTTTTGCACTGAATAATGATTTTTTTTTTTGGTCCTTACATTTTTAACCAAATATCAATGCTTTAATAATAAACCGAAGCCAAACTTTGACGATATACAGGTCATTATTGTTCTACATCAATAATGGTAACTCCAAAAGGGCTGGATTTGAAGGCAATAATTGAGGGGAGAAGTTTTGAATCAGGCTGTATATTAACGATGTTATTAACTATTTAGAAATAGTTTTCATAAATAAAAATTTAAGGACATGTTATCTCGAATAAACCTGATAAGGTCTTACTTTATCACAAAACTTCTCTATTTTTGAATTGTTTTATTATTGAATTTACATCAACAGCGATTAGTAATCGAAAATCTAATTTTCAATTGCGATTTCTTTTTATTTCCACTTTGCACTATTACTCTTATCAGTGGAATATTTCCATAGTTATTTATAGAGATAACAGTTCAACTTAAATCAAATATAATTATCACTAATTGATACAATTCTACCACACATATTTGTGCAGTTTGCAACTACTAAAAAACCTTGATTTAGTTTTATTTTGTTCACGAATGTTGCAATAACAGGTAAGTCGTGTTTTAAAGAGGTTAAGTTAAATAATTTAATTTTTATTCTTTTTCCTAGTCAACAATAACATGTCTTCGAAAATTTCAACATTGCGTTGGGGCATTGCCGGTGCTGGTAAAATTAGCCATGATTTCGTCAACGCTGTTACCTCTATTTTACCTGCGGAAAATCATTTAGTGAAATCGGTGGCTGCCAGAGATTTATCTCGAGCCAAGACCTTTGCCGAACTTCATAAGATCCAAACAGCGTACGGTTCATATGAAGAATTGGCCAAAGATCCTGAAATCGGTATTTAACGAAAAAAATAACTAGAAAGAAACTTTCAAATTTCGATATTTGTTGTAGATATTGTCTACGTTGGTGTTTTAAATCCTGATCATTTACACGTGAGCGAATTGATGTTAAAAAATCAAAAACATGTTCTATGCGAAAAACCTTTAACGATGAACTTAAAAGAAACGAAACATTTAATTAGTTTGGCTCGGGAGAAGAACTTATTTTTAATGGAAGCAGTTTGGTCCAGAGCTTTTCCTGCTTACAAGGAACTAAGAAAAGTTTTGGATGCTGGACTTATAGGACAAGTAAAGCATGTAAATGTTAGTTTTGGATTTGATCTTCAAGTCGATCGTATAACGTAAGACTTACAATCATCCAATATCAATTTATAATAAACGTTTATCCCGTTACAAATAGGCAGAAACAATTAGGCGGCGGCACTATTTTGGATTTAGGCATTTACACGTTACAGTTCCAACAATTTGTCTTTTGCGGATTTGGTAATGTGGAGAAACCGTTGAAAGTTGTCGCCACCGGACATTTGAATGACGACGGCGTGGATTTAACAATGAGCGGTTCGATTTTATACTCGAATGGACGGACGGCTGTTGTAAACACCAGCGCTTTGGTGCAACTACCCAATGAGGCCGTAATTGTTGGCACCAAGGGCATAATCCGAGTGCCAAATTTTTGGTGTCCGACCACACTAATTTTGCCGAATAAAACCTGTGAATTTCCACTGCCCAGTGCCCGGCTAGAGTTCAATTTCCATAACAGTGCCGGACTGCACTACGAAGCTGAAGAGGCGCGACAATGTATCGCTAAAGGTTTAACGGAAAATTCTTCGATTTCTCTGGAACAGTCAATGCAATTAGCCGAATTGATGGATACGTTGCGAAAAGAATTGGGTGTCGTTTATCCACAAGATTAAAAATACTTTTATTTTTTCATGATGTAATATTAAATGTTAATTTTAAAAAAAATGGGTTTAATTTATCTTAAATCCTTGACTCTACAGTACGTGAAACAGCTATGAAAAATTACCTTTAAATTAAGAGATAAATTTAAATGTTTTACATTAAATATTAATTCGATTAATTAAAACTTTTAAAAATATATCGGTATTACAGTTTAAAGTAATTAAAAAGTTGAAACAATTAGCATAAGATGGCGCTCAAAAATCATTCAAGTCCCAGCTAAAATCGAATACCCAAATGACCCGAAGTTAACGTCGTTAACAAAATGTGAAACTAGCCATAATTGGTTTTTTAAACAACTAACCATAACCAAACACAATCAAAATATTACAAATTATAATATTGTAAATGATGTAATTATGAAATATTTGTATGCATTTGACTACAAATTTAAATTCTAATCAAAGTGCAAGTTATACAGCGATCTCTATTCGGTAAGATGCACCCAGGTTTCTTTGAGTTCATTTACAAATTGGCATTTTATTTTCAGATTAAACTTTCGCAAATTGGCAAATCGTTTTAAGTTATCTTATTAATATTACCAGCAAATATATCTTTGCTGTGAGTGATTTGAAATAAAAATGAGTGATTACCATTGAGCAGATTAACGGAAAATACGAAGAAAATGTCGACGAAAATCGAGGTTATTTTGCACCAGCTCCTCGGAGGCATGAAGTCTAAACAGGCTGAAGTCCGCGAGAAGTCGGCCCGCGATCTGTGCAATTATATTAAAACAGACCTGCGAGAACTGCCCAGCGAGGATCAAGCGATATTTAACGACAAACTAAACGATTTAATCAAGGCGATGGTGTCGAGCAACGATGTCAATGAAATCAAAGGCGGAATTTTGGCGAGTTTATGCGTAATTGAAGCACCTGACCTGCTGAATTCCAGCACGGGAATATCCCGTCTGGCGAATATCCTTCGAATTCACATTCCCTTTGGAGATGCCACTGCGTTGGAGATGGCCGCGTGGACTATTGGAAAAATCGCTCTGGCCTCCGGTTCCAATGCTGCCACCTACGTAGAATTCGAAGTAAAACGCGTTTTCGAATGGCTCGATCGTGATAAATACGAGGGGAAACGACTTGCAGCTGTGCTAATTCTCCGCGAGCTTGCTCTCGCAATGCCCACCTATTTCTACCAACAAGTCTCGGCCTTTTTCGAAAACATCTTCATAGCCGTACGAGATCCACGATCTGCCGTGCGAGTCGGCGCTGCCGAGGCGCTTCGCGCCGCCTTAATTGTCGTGACGTTACGAGAATCGGCCAAACAACGTAGTGAAACCTACAAGCCGCAATGGTATCGACAATGTTACGACGAAGCGGTTAGTTTATTGGACGATACAAACACTCGCGTCGAAAAAGGAGTCACACGTGACGATCGTGCTCACGGTGCCCTTCTAGTCCTCAACGAACTGTTAAGAATTGCGAATTCCAAGTGGGAAAATCGGTCAACTCAACTGTTGGAAGAGGCTGGCATTTCCGTGAAAAATCGCATTCCCGATGAAGTTAATTTTCAGTTGCCACGTGCGTGTGATGTAATCCCGTCAGAGTTGAACTATCGGGATGATAGCGTTGAAGAAGAGCCCCTAAATCCGGAATCGGCCGTTTGTCGACAACTAGTCGAGGAGCGCTACGCGCAGATTTGTAATGACATTCTGTCGCAACGAGTCTCCCGCAATTCACATGTGCAAAAAGCTTTGCTTTTGGCGATTCCTCGACTTGCCGTCTTCAATCCACCTGTATTCGTTAATAATTACCTGACGGCGACAATGACGCTCTTGTTAAATGTGGTACGTGGTCGAGACAAAGAGAGAACCTTAGGCTTTGTTTGCATTGGTTTATTGGCCGTGGCATTGGAGTCGACTATTCGACCTTACGTTCCAAAAATTTTAGAATCCATTCGAATGGCTTTGCCCAGTAAAGATACGCCGAATAAAAAACGTGCACCGATAGTTCCCGAGCCGGACGTTTTTGCCTGTATCACACTATTGGGACATTCTGGTGCGTTGAAATCGGATGAAATTCGTGAGTTTCTCGAGCCGATGTTTGCGTCCGGATTGAGCACGTCGTTGACGACGGCGTTGCATCAGTTGTCGATAGCGGTGCCGGCAGTGCGACAAGACATAATCGACGGATTGTTAAAGATATTGGAACAAGTTTTATTGCAACGATTGGTGCGACATCCGGGCATGCCGCGACAGTCGCGAGTAACATCAAACGCCGTAGACCAAGGCGATACGGCCACCATAATACTTGGTCTACAAACGCTACGAACATTTAATTTTGAAGGCAAAAGTTTATTACTATTTGTGCGACATTGCGCCGAAAATTATCTAACGCATGAACAAGGCGAGGTGCGATTGGAAGCCGTACGGACCAGTGGCCGACTTTTACGAGTCGCCCTCGAATGTCCGGCTAGTAATACCGTAACGCATACCACCGCCGATGTGCTGTCCCGTTTATTGGTCGTCGCCGTAACCGACACCGATCCAGGCGTCCGCTACTGGGTATTGGCTTCACTACGAGAAAATTTCGATCCTCATTTGGCACAAGCCGAGGCGTTGAGTTTACTATTGGTCGCTTTGCATGATGAGATTTTTGAAATTCGGGAACTTGCCCTGTGCACAATTGGCCGACTCAGTTCTCTGAATCCGGCGTATGTAATGCCGGCGTTGAGGAAAACGTTGGTGCAACTGTTGACGGAAGTGCAACATTCGGGAATGGCCCGCAATAAGGAGCAAGGCGCGCGATTATTGGGACGCCTAATTGTTAGTGCACCGCGATTGGTGCGGCCGTATACGGAGCCGATTCTGGCGACTCTTGTGCCCAAGTTGCGGGACTCGGAGCCGGTGGTGTTGTCGGTGTTGAAAGCGATTGGCGATTTGGCCGAGGCGGCCGGCGGCAATGAGTTGCTATCGTGGTCCGATGAACTGTTAAGTGTGCTTATTGAAATTTTAGGCGATGGTGGATCGGTGGATAAACGTGCGACCGCTTTGTGGGCATTGGGCCAGTTGGTGTCGGCCACGGGACATGCGTTGCAACCATATGCCAAACAACCATCGCTTTTGGATACGCTATTGTTGTTTTTGAAGACAGAACAACGACCAAGTGTACGACGTGAAACGCTGCGCGTTCTCGGCCTCCTGGGTGCTCTGGATCCATATAAAAGACGCGAACCAGAAGAACCGTCCGCATCGTCCGAACTCAGCAGCAGTGAGATGCTCGTGAGCATGAATGCGACGATTACTCTGGAAGAATACTATCCAGCGGTGGCGATTTCAATTTTAATGCGAATCGCCCGCGAACCAACATTATCGCAACACCACACCGCCGTTATTCAAGCGTTGACCTTTACATTTAGTAGTTTGGGAATCAAATGTGTACCTTACATTCCGCAAGTGCTTCCCAATTATTTGCATGTAATTCGTACGGCCGATTTAAGTTCACGTGATTTTCTATTACGGCAACTTGGATATTTGGTGTCAATTGTTCAGCAACATATTCGCAACTATTTGGATGATATATTTTCGTTGATTCGAGAATTTTGGACACCCAACAGTCCGTTACAAGGCACTTTGATTAAACTAACGGAATCGATCGCGGTCGCTTTAGGGGCGGAATTTAAAATATATTTGCCACAATTGGTTCCGTTAATATTGCGAGTATTGTCACCGAATGCGACCAAAGAGGATACGTTTGTATTGAAAATGTTATTTGCCTTGCAAAAATTTGGAAGCACTTTAGATGATAATTTACATTTAATTCTTCCAGCGATTGTACGATTATTTGATGCACCAAATTGTCCGATTTCTGTTAGTAAAGCCGCCCTGCATACGATTGATCAATTGGCCGACACGTTGGACTATACGGATTTTGCGTCGCGAATTGTTCATCCATTGATTAGAACATTGGATAATTCACCAGAGTTACGTGCGACCGCCGTTGATACCCTGTGTGCGGTCGCGAGACAATTAGGAAGGCGCTACGCCCCTTTTGCACCACTCGCTAATAAAGTACTAGCGAAACACCGATTTTTAAGTTCGCAACACGAAGCCTTAGCCATGCGAGCACTGGCTGGAAACACTTTAGCCGAAATGGAAACGGTTCGACCCCATCCACGGACATCAGAATGTGACGTTACATTGACCGTAAGTGATACGAATACGATAAAACGTTTAAACGTTCGCGCCTCCAATCTACAATTGGCCTGGACGGCGGCACGCCGCGTCAGCAAAGAAGACTGGCTCGAGTGGCTGCGTCGACTGAGTATCGTTCTAATCAAAGAATCGCCCAGTCCAGCACTACGTTCATGTTTCACACTAGCTCAAAGTTATTCGCAATTGTCACGCGACCTATTCAACGCCGCGTTCGTGAGTTGTTGGGCCGATCTCAGTGAGCCGATGCAGCGTGAACTAGTGTCAAGTTTGGAACTCGCTTTGCTGGTGCCCGAGGTTCCGGAAGTGACGCAAGCCATTTTAAATCTAGCCGAATTCATGGAGCACTGCGACCACGGCCCGTTGCCGTTGGACGCGGGTTTTTTGGGCGAACGTGCCATGCAGTGTCGCGCCTACGCCAAAGCCTTGCACTACAAAGAGGCCGAATTTCATGCGGGACCCAATTCACAAGTGGTCGAAGCGTTGATCTCCATCAACAACAAGTTACAACAAAAAGAAGCGGCCCAAGGGTTGCTCGAGTATGTGATGGAAAGTAAGGATGACAAGCTGCAGGTGCAGATTCGGTGGTATGAAAAGTTGCACAGTTGGGAGAAGGCGTTGAATTTGTATGCGGCCAAGCCGGACGACAACGAGGAGGCGCAGCTGGGTCGCATGCGGTGTTTGGAGGCGTTGGGCGAGTGGGGCTCGTTGAATGAAACGGCCGAGAAGATTTGGCCAATGTTGGGCGAAAATGGGCGACAGAAAGCCGGGCCGTTGGCGGCCGCGTCGGCATGGGCATTGGGCCGCTGGGATTGTATGGAGCGATATGTGGCCGCGATTCCGGCCAATACGCAAGACGGCGCGTTTTATCGGGCCGTGCTGGAAATACATCGTGATCAGTATGTGGCGGCGCAAAAGCTTATTGACACGGCTCGCGATTTACTCGACACGGAGCTGACGTCGATGGCGAGTGAGTCATATCAGCGCGCCTACGGCGCCATGGTTTGTGTGCAAATGTTAGCCGAGCTAGAAGAAGTTGTCCAATATAAATTGGTGCCGGAACGACGTCCGTACATTCGGGAATTGTGGTGGCAGCGGTTACAAGCGGGGCAACATGTCGCCGAAGATTGGCAACGGATTTTGCAGGTGCACAGTTTGGTGTTGTCGCCGCAAGAAGATATGCACACGTGGTTGAAATATGCTTCGCTATGTCGCAAAAGTGGTTCAATTGTAAGTATTTTATTGATTTATTCAAACCGTTGTAAGTTAAAAACAATTTTTTTTTTTTGTAGAAATTGTCGCATAAGACATTGGTGATGTTAATCGGAAGTGATTTATCTTTGTATCCGGAAGATCCGCTACCAGGACACCAGCCTCGCGTATCTCTGGCATATGCCAAACACCTATGGATGTCTGACCAAAGAGAATTAGCCTTCAATCAATTGCTTAGATTTGTTCATACGTATGCCCAGAGTAATTTGGAGCCGCGACTTTTGGCGCGGTGTTACTTGAAATTGGGCGAGTGGCAAGAGGCGTTGGAAGGTGTAACGGAACAATCAATTCCCAGTGTTTTGCGGCGATATGAAGCCGCCACCAAACACGACCCCTCCTGGTATAAAGCGTGGCACGCGTGGGCCTACATGAACTTTGAAACCGTGTTGTTTTATCAGAAACAAGAAAACGCAAATATTTCCACGATTGAATTTGCTGTGCCGGCTGTCGATGGATTTTTCAAGTCGATTAATTTGTCACGTGGAAGTTCTTTACAGGATACGTTAAGATTGTTAACTTTATGGTTTGATTATGGGCATATTAATGAAGTTTATGAGGCGATCGAGGATGGAATTAAATTGATTGAGATTAATACATGGTTGCAAGTGATTCCGCAGTTGATTGCACGAATCGATACTCCGCGACTTCCTGTCGGACGATTGATCCATCACTTGTTGATCGACATTGGTAAGTCACATCCGCAAGCGTTGGTCTATCCGTTGACGGTGGCTAGTAAATCGACGTCGAGTGCACGTCGTGACGCCGCCAATAAGATTTTACAAAGCATGTGTGAACATTCACCGAATTTAGTGGAACAAGCCGTGCTGGCGTCCGACGAACTAATTCGTGTCGCAATTTTGTGGCATGAATTGTGGCACGAGGGGTTGGAGGAAGCGTCGAGATTGTATTTCGGTGAGAAAGATGTGGCTGGAATGTTGGCGACGTTGGAACCGTTGCATGCGATGCTGGAACGTGGACCACAAACGTTGAAGGAGACGAGCTTTCAGCAAGCCTACGGTGGTGATTTGAAAGAGGCGCATGATTGTTGTCAGCGCTATAAGGCGTCGCGAAATCAACGAGATTTGAATCAAGCTTGGGATTTGTACTATCACGTTTTCCGAAGAATTTCCAGACAGTTGCCGCAATTGACGACGTTGGAGTTGCAGTACGTGTCGCCGAAACTGTTGACGTGTCGCGATATGGAGTTGGCGGTGCCGGGAAGTTATTTACCAGGTCAGCCGGTTGTTCGAATTGCGCATATTAATAGTTCGTTGTTAGTGATTGCATCGAAACAGCGACCGCGGAAGCTTTGTATTCGGGGCGATAATGGAAAAGACTATATGTTTTTGTTGAAAGGACATGAAGATTTGAGACAAGACGAACGAGTTATGCAGTTGTTTGGGTTGGTTAACACGTTGTTGTCGCAGGATCCGGATAGTTTGCGTCGTAATTTGGCGATTCAAAAGTATGCGATTATTCCGTTGTCGACCAATTCGGGATTGATTGGTTGGGTGCCGCATTGCGACACGTTGCACACATTGATTCGAGACTATCGAGACAAGAAGAAGATTCTTTTGAACATCGAGCACAGGATAATGCTACGAATGGCACCCGATTATGATCATTTGGCGTTGATGCATAAAGTGGAGGTATTTGAACACGCGCTGGAACATACGCACGGCGATGATTTGGCTCGACTTTTGTGGCTGAAAAGTCCGTCGAGTGAAGCGTGGTTCGATCGCCGGTGTAACTACACGCGATCTTTAGCAGTTATGTCGATGGTGGGATATATTCTAGGACTTGGAGATCGGCACCCGTCCAATTTGATGTTGGATCGATTGAGTGGTAAGATTTTACATATCGATTTCGGCGATTGCTTCGAGGTGGCAATGACGCGTGAGAAATTTCCCGAGAAAATTCCGTTCCGGCTGACGAGAATGCTGATCAATGCCATGGAAGTCACGGGTATTGAGGGCACGTATCGACACACGTGCGAATCGGTGATGTCGGTGTTGCATCGCAACAAGGATAGTTTGATGGCTGTGTTGGAAGCTTTTGTTTACGATCCATTGTTGAATTGGCGGCTGATGGATGCGGCCGGTCGAGGAAGACGTTCCAGAGACGCGGGTTCGTTGTCGGGCGTCGCTGTGCCGGGATCGCAAGACGCAAACATATTGCCAGGCTCGCCGCCAATACCGCCCGGATCTACAACACCAGCGACAGACGTCGCCGGAGATCCGGTGCATCCGGAGGCGCTCAGTCGAAAAGCGTTGACCATCGTGAACCGTGTGCGTGATAAATTAACAGGACACGATTTTACCAATGAACAAGCTTTGACTATTAAACGGCAAGTTGAACTGTTGATTCAACAGGCTACCAGCAATGAAAACCTTTGCCAATGCTATATTGGTTGGTGCCCATTTTGGTAAAAATAAATTCTCAAAATATTTACATTATTTTTTTTTCAATTAGTTACTATAGTTTATGTTAATGGAAAGTAAATAGATAGATTATGGAATTATCTATCAGTGTAAGGTTATATGTTTAGATTTTTTAATTTTCGCAAATTTAGTCCAAAAATCTAATCGTAATTGTATATTTATTGTGTATATTATCTAAATTGAAATACTTTTGTTAGGATGTTATAATGTTTGCGTTTTCGGTTTGAAAACATTTTATTTGATCATTTGTGTTATAATTTTAATATACACTATTGTATAACTTTTGTATAATATAATTGAATATCACGAAAATATATGAATCTTTCAACCTGAAAATATATATTATTTTAATTAAATATGAAGAAATAAAGTAAATGATGCAAATTAGTTACGGAAACAATAAAGCCGAACTGTATGTATGACAGTCCGTAAATTAAACCATTGTTGAAATTTTGTAAAAGATAAAGAACCAAACTATAGAGATATTTAAAGGAAATCACTTTCATTGAAGACAGTAAATTTTCCAACCGTTTAATATAACATTTTTAATGATAAAAATTACTTTGCAAATATTTTGAAATATGACAAAGCCGATAAAGTTTTGAAAAGTTTCAAACTTCAATAATTAATTTGGTTTGAAACTTAGGTAAACTTGATTTTATTAAAAAATGAGCAATTGTTATTCATTTTCTAGTAATAAATATGTTTCTTTAAATGAATTACTCAATTTTAACAAGAAAAACCTATTCAAATTTAAATTTTCCGTAGTTTTAAAAGAAAATCGATGAAATTCAAACATAGACTTCCACAAGGTATACAAGTCTGTGATTGTCAAATGCGTCCAAAAAGCCATTTAAATATTTGTAACCGTTTCTCGTATGAAGTTATTGGTTTAAATTTATATTTGTTATTTATTTTGGAAGAATATTTGTACCATTGTTTTGACGACTGGAGACTTAGAAGATTAGTTTTGTTGATTATTAATGCTGTACAATGAAAGCGATGAAGCGAAAATCGTGTGGCGTTGAATTGTCTCCAGGAACTCCAAGTCTTCGACGTCGGACAATTGTGGCTTCCACTCCATTTGAGCCCGAAGCCGATCATGTAAACGACGACAACATTGAACGGCAACAATTACGTGAAAAAAATAAGCTTGAAGCCCGTAAATCGATAAAGCCCCAAAATGAAGTTCTGGAAAGTATGGCCATCGTATTCGACAAGTTATCATCGATCATACAAATGTCCAACGCAAGGGTAAAGAAATGCCAAACTTATTACTTTACACTTACTAATTGAAAAACACTTTGTAGAAAATCAATGCAAACAATGTTTGGAAAATCCGAGCCAGTGATTATTTGCAACGCATCGTCAGCGGCAACTGCAAAGATTTCCAGTTCTTAGCCACGGCCCTGTCGACAACCGTGCAAATTTACGACATGAAAGTGACCGATTTACACAACATTGTCATGCAATTCGCCAACAACTTGTTGCAAGAGACTGTAGAAAACGAAAACGAGAATGACAACGGCCAGGAGGGTCAGGATCAGGTGAAGAAGAAAAAGGCGACACGTCGCGTCAAAATCACGGCCGAGCCGGACAGTTTACGTGGTGAACCCGAGCTCTACGACAAACCATCTGCATTGCTTTATAAAGCTGTACACCACGCCGAAGATTTCATGTCTTCGAAAAACAATTTCCAAGCTTTTCTCGATGTCGATCCCGACAATCTGGACTACATTCTCGATTCAGAAGCCAATTATTACGATCAAATTACACGCACCCTCGAACCGACCGACGACCAAATCACATGGACCAAAATAAAAAACGCCCCAACTCCGGACGAACTAGACAAGATGGTTTTTTGTCCAGAATTTGAATCCTTTAGCTTCCTAAATTGGGATCTCAACGACGAAACCCGGTTAGGTCAACTACAATAAATCGTGGAATTCCTGTAATTTTACATTTGTCTGTTTGTAGAGCTAGAGAAGATTTTCATGCAAGCATGCAACAGTCCGCTTTGAGTTATGTATTTGACATGAACGCCGAAGCCGAACCTATCAATGATAACCATCTATCCGACAATGAAATGATGCATGACGACATAGAAATTTCCGAAGACGTTATCAAAGAGGCTCCCGTTATAAATAATGCTGTCGAATATATCGTTGATATGCGACCAAGTCAAAATGAACATTCCGACAAATTTCTGGAGTATTCATTTCGACCACTTCCTGGAGCATGGGCTGGACCGTCTTACTGGAAGTTGAAAGGCAACGTAAATCGAGGTAAACATCAAAAGATGTGTTTTAAAGGTTTAATTGATTAATTCGTTGCATAATTTTTTTAGTATTAACCAAATCATCGAGTGATTGTCCAACGGAACGTATAAAGAAAAAAAAGGAACCGAAACCAATTGATTTTCTTGATGTTTACGAAACGCCACAGGCGGCAAACACTAAATCTAAATTTATTTCAACAGTAATTAAGAAAAACGTTATGTTAAATTGGAATAAAGATATCGTTACGTTTCCTCGAAACCACCACATTAAAGTCGCTGACTTATTAAGGTTGCAAACTAACACACATTTCTTCATTCGAAGTGACAATCGTCCCGTATCTCAACAATCAAACGACTCATCCAACAACTACGACTACAATAATTTAAACGACAGCGAATATTGCGTTGCAAATCCAGTAATTGTTACACTTTAATTCTTTTGACAGCAAATATATTTTCTTGTTAATTTTCAGGATAATGACAACGTTGACACAAATATTGAGTCTCAAGACAATTTTATTCCCGAAGAAGAACATATGGTCGACAAAGATGGTCCTTTAGAAATAATTGACGCTCCTGCCTTAGTATTTATCTTAACAACATATCTCATGCATTTTTGATTAAGCAATGATACATTTCAGGTACCAAAATTGGCGATCGATTATGCACGGAAAGCCAAATTTGTGGATATGCGCAAGGTGCAGGATAAAGCCTTGAATATATTGAAATTGATGAGAAAAGAATGTACGAATATATTATTTTCAAATGTGTTCGCCAAACTGCAGAATCAAATGCCTGGAACGGATCTTAGTCATGGAATAGCGTTTTCGGCATTGTTGCACCTTTGCAATCAGTATGGAATTAAGTTGAGTCAACACGATGACTTGAAAGATATAAGCGTGTTGGATTTGGACGGAATAAATTAAAAATATTTTGCCCAAGTTACCCAGTGAAAATGTATTCATATATTTTAATAACTGTCCATCGAAGAATACATTTTTATCGACCTGGAAGTCATGTAGGCAATGGAGAAGCTTTCCAGGTTGAAAATTTTAACTGCAGATCTTTTTCTTATGTAATTTATTGTTACGTTTGTATTAAAAACGGTAAGATACGACCTAATGATGCCACTTGACCTAATGGTTAATAATAGTTTAAAATTTTACCATGTTATAAAGTTTGTATTTATTTTTGTACCTAACAGTAGATATAAGTGAAAACTTTGTTCAAATAAATTACAAAATGTAGATGAATATTTTTTTTGAATGTTGCAACAATTAAAAATGTCAATTTTTTCATAACAATATAGATAAACTTGCTTTATTCATTATCATCCATATTCATGTTTCAAAATATTCAAATTGAAACATCAATGTCGCCATGTTGGAGTTTTTGAATTGTTAACATTTTCATTCGCTAATTTGTTTTTTATCGTTAGTTTTTTATTTTCATTGTTGCAAATTATCGTTGCAGTTAGTCATCATGTAATTAATTACCAAATGTTTGCAGTAAAAAAGTTTTTCAAATCGCTGAAAAATGATTCATAGTTAAACATAACCTAAAATTGTTAATACTTAAAAAAATTGCCTAAAAGTTTAATGTTATATAATTTTAAGGATCGATTTTTACGAATTATTTGTTAAATATTTCGTGTACGATTAATGAAATAATGTGATCAGCAACAATGAGTAAAGTTTTCAAAGATTTTCTTATAAAACAATGACGACACAATGTCACCGTTCGGAAGGAAAAAGTCAGGAAAATATTTTCCCCTGAAAGTGTGCACTTTGGACGCCGAATTGGAATTCAAGTTGGAGGTAAAATGAAACATCATGAACAAGTGGTTGATTTAGATGATTTACTTTCTTTTTTTTTTTTTGATTCACAGTGGCCAGCAACAGGTAGAGATTTATTTGATTTGGTATGTCGCACAATTGGACTTCGTGAAACTTGGTATTTCGGCTTGCAGTATGAAGACTCGAAGGGCTTTATTTCGTGGCTAAATCTTGACAAGAAAGGTATTACATATCTCGGCTTCCAGGCAAGCTTAAAGATCCATAGTGTTAATGGAATGGCATTTTTAGTTCAAGATCAGGGGATTAGTCATCAGCCTCAGATTGCCTCGTTTATGTTTCTCGTGAAATTTCATCCGGAAGAAGTCGCCGATGAATTGATCCAAGAAGTTACGCAACATTTATTCTTTTTACAAGTGAAACAAGCGATTCTTTCCATGGATATTTATTGTCCCCCGGAAGCCTCAGTTCTTTTGGCCAGTTATGCAGTGCAAGCAAAGGTAATGGTTAAAATGAGTTGTTGACATGGAAAATAAAATATATACGGAGATTATTGTAGTTTGGCGATTATGATGAAGTTACATATCAACCTGGCCAGTTAGCTAGCGAGGCTTTACTTCCGCAAAGAGTTATCGACCAATATCAAATGACAGCTGATATGTGGGAGGACAAAATCAAACAATGGTACGCAGACCATCGAGGAATGTCGCGCGACGAAGCCGAAATGGAATACTTAAAAATAGCTCAAGACCTAGAGATGTATGGAGTCAACTATTTCCCGATCACGGTAACTCTATGACGTCACGTCAAAATGGACAAAACACAAAACATTAATTTCTAAAATTTTCAATTTTAGAATCAGAAGAAAACAGAGCTATGGTTGGGAGTGACAGCTTTAGGTCTTAATATCTACGAAAAAGAGAATAAGCTGCAGCCAATAACGAGATTTACTTGGGCGGAAATACGCCACATTAGTTTCAATAGTAAAAAGTTTATTTTAAAACTTGTAGACAAGAAAAAATCTCCACACTTTGTTTTCTTGTCTCAAAAAGTTCGAATGAATAAGTTGGTAAGTGTACAGTGAGTGGATTCAATTAAAAATTGATGATTTAATCGGTTTATTGAATGTTTCAGATGTTAGATTTGTGTATGGGAAACCATGATTTATTTATGAGACGAAGAAAAGCGGACTCGATGGAGGTGCAGCAAATGAAAACGGCTGCCAAGGAGGAGAAACAACGACGCCTAGTGCAACGAAATCGTTTAGCTCGCGAGAAACAATTACGCGAAATTGCCGAACGAGATCGGACCGAAATGGAGAAACGTTTACTTCAATATCAAGAAGAAATTCGATTAGCCAACGAGGCTCTGGTAATTTGTCGATAATTCACACATTGATTTTATCAACTCATCAATACTCATTTTTGTAGCACCGGTCAGAGGAGTCGGCCGAACTTTTGGCTGAAAAAAGTCGAGTGGCCACCGAAGAAGCGCTGCTGTTGACGCAAAAGGCCAGTGAAGTCGAATTGGAAATCACTCGTATCCGGTTGAGTGCCATGAAGACTGAAGAAGAAAAGGTATTTTTGTGTTATCCAACTGCGTTTATTTGTGGCAATTTTGATTGCTTTGCAGGTCCACTTGGAGCGGAAAACTCGTGAAGCCGAAAGATTGACGGCACGGCTGGTGGAAGAGTCCGAACGGCGCGCGGCCGAGGCCTCACGTCTGAAAGACGAACTGTTGCGTGCCCGCGTCGCCGAAAAGCAAGCCAAAGAAAAACTATTAGATTTTTTAAGTCGAAACGCCTGCATATCGTCATCTTCTTCCACAAACATAACAGTAACGGACTCTCTTTGCAATTACATTTCCATTTCTAAGTTTGTTTTTTTTTTTTTTTTTTGTTGCAAGTCGGTTCCATCGTTATACTTCACAAAACAATACACATCGCCATTGTCGTCGCCATTATCTTCTAGTGCTGAATTGCAAGGATTACCCTTGGAACCGTCGTCTAGTCCTGTCGTTCCTGATTTAACGTCGTACGATCTGATTGCCAACGCTGACGTGGAGCAGCTGTCTTTGGAAATAGAAAAAGAAAGGCAAGCACATTGTCCACACGTGGACTTAAACTTGAAGTTTTAACGTTCTTGTGTTTGACATTTCAGAGTCGAGTATTTAGAAAAGTCAAAACATTTACAAAATCAACTGAGAGATTTACGCACAGAAATCGAAGTGTTAAAAGTTGGTGAAAAACAATGTGAATTGGATCAGTTGCACGAGGAGCAAGTGCGTCTCGGCGAAACTAAATATTCAACGTTACGAAAAGTCAAGTCAGGCTCGACAAAAGCACGTGTCGCGTTTTTCGAAGAGCTTTAGAGGTTCTGTGTTGGTAAATATTTAATTTCTCACACTAATTCCTGTTGATGGAGACGAGAGACGAGTGTTATTTGTCTTGACATGTAATTTTCGATTTGAATGAATCCCCCCCGACGAAAGACTGTTCTCTCATTTCCACCGTCGTTCATAAACCGTATTGCCTTATTATTTTTGATAATAATCCAATAGTATGTAACAAAAAAGCCTTGCTGCAAAGCCCAGATATTATAGGTATTATAAATAACTAAAGAAGATTAAACTATGTAAATTTTATTTTTTCAAACACGCAATTGTATTTTTGTCATATATTTGTTAAGTAATTATACACGTAAAGTAAAAGTGTTTCCTTTTTACATTTTCCATATCAAAACCGTACTCTCATTAGTGTCCTGTTTTTCCATCACAAAAAAAAAAATATTGATTTTTAGAATTTAATATTATTGCTATCTTCATAAGCTTTACAAAGCAGCTTATTAAATACCTTAAAACTTTTGTTCAAAGTTGGTGCATTCATACAAATATTTTAATAGTAATGGGAGGGTGCATCTTACACACTAGTAACACAAAATACGTTAAGTTTGTTCAGTAATTTATATATTGTGGCTCAATATATTTTAAAACATATAGAGCTTTTTTCTATTCTGTAAAACGTAAATATAATTTTCTTGAATCAAACTTGTATTCTGTGGTATTAAAAGTTTCAAGGTATTTTTTTTTTACATAAATTACATTAAAATCTTAGTGTAAAAAAATATTTTTTGGCATATTTAAAAAATATATCTTCAGTCAATTCCTTGAAACTTGTTAAGTAACTTTATATACGATCTAAAGTGTATTATATTATTCTGTTATGGAAAAATCACAACGTTGATTAGATAAAACCAATTTTCTATCTTAATATCAATATATATTTTCTAGGCAAGTACGATACATTAGTTTTTCTTTTTAAAAATAAATCAATTCGAAAACTAACAATTACAAGTAAAATATTTGGTCAATTTTACAAAAAAAGTATAAAAAAAGACTATTTCGAGACTTAAAATCTTATTTCTTTAAATAATACATTGTGTTTTCGTCATGATTGCAGACTGTTTCAGTTTAAAAATTTTCGATCATTTTAAAAATAGCATCAAAGACAATACTGGGGCTGAAATTTGATTTGCGAAACTTATAGAATTAGGAACTGAAATTCGTAAAACATTTTAAGAGGTCTATCCGAATAATTAATTTTAGATCTATCATATAGTAAAAATATTTTGAAAATTGAAATTAAAGTCTCTATCTCCGGTATTTCCAATAATATACAAACAGGGGATAGAATTAATGTCTGTTCATTAAGAACAATTGGATAAAAAATATTCCAAATTTTTATATTTTCCGGTTAGACCTTAAGTATTAAGGTTTCACTCTTGAATATTACGTATTTTCGTCCTTTTACAAATCAACAGTTTGTTTAAACAATTTTTTGGGGCGAAAATCTTCGCTTGGCTCAATATACTATAATATTCGAGATTTAAAAAAAGCATAAAAATCTTTTTAAAACAAAGAGATCACTAAATAAATGCATGTAGAAAAAAATACAAAATATAGTAATATAAGTGAAAGGAAATATTCGAAAGTGGAAACTTACAAGGGGATGAGTTGAAGATTTAATAATATTCACAGGTTCTTTGAAAAATAAATGGGAATAGAAGTTATATCTTGAACGTCAGATGGTAACAATATACTAAATATTAGGGTTGTATAGGAGTTACCAGTGGTTCACAAAATACCGGATATATCAACATTACGGAACCATTTTAATATTAAAGATAAAAAGAATAATTATTTAAATAAATAATACTATTGGGTCTTTTGAAGTTATAGTCTTCGTAACGGATATTCCTTTATCGTTTCCCATTTTTTTTTTCAAATAATCTGTGTATTTTACAATCCTCTGTGTGAATTTCCAGAGCAAAAATTTTAAGTGTTTACAAATAACTAGAAATTATTTAAATCTTATTAATTGATCTAAATTATTTCTTACGTTAAACATGTCTTTTAACATTCGCAACGGTTAGTCTGGTAGCTACGAAAGGAAATCAGTAAACAAGTCAAAAAATTATTACTATAAACAGGCGAAAGATAAATTATCCAACGGATAATTTATCTCAAGTTTATAACTTGAGTTTTAAGTAACGAAAGTTCAAAATTTGAATAATACTGAGATCACTTTTTTTTTGCTACTAAAATAGTTTCCACTTTCCAAATTCCTTTCGATATAAATTGATTTTTGATATGATAAAGTTATTGCTGTTGTTGCATTTGTGCTTTCATGGCAGCGAGCATTTCCTGCATTCGTCGCAATTCCGCTTCCTTTTCTTGCAGTATACGATCCTTTTCCGCTGTCACTTTCTCTTCGGGCACTCTAAAAATTGATTTTATTTTTATTAAAAAATAGGAACTTTGAAATGTTTAATATTTGATTTTAATGCATACGCTGTGGGACGTTTGGGAACCGGAGCACCTTTGGCTAAACGTTCTGATCTGTAATTCTCATAGTGGCATTCTTGTGTAACTTCTTGCAGGTCTTGCATATGAGTGCTGGAAATAGGAATTTTATTTTTTTTGTGGATTTTTTTGTTTGTTTGAGTTTTACATTAACATGGTGCGGAGTTTGATGAAATCGCAATGATCGGGATTTTCAACTTCGACAACGCCCCATGGATAGAGGCGACCACGAACTTTTCGTCCACGTACTTCTAGTAATGTGTTGGCACCACACACGGCAAACGGAACGGCTTGTTTTAGTTGTCGTACATGTTCTTTGTAGTCTTCGTCTTCGTCTGAATCACATTCGGGAAGTGGATATATGTTGATTCCATGTGCTTTGATTTCATCAAGAATCTAATAAATGAAACATTTAAAATTAATCCTTTAGAGTTTTGGTAGAATTTCTTACTCGTTGTTTTAGGCGAGTCATTTCTTTTTTCGTAAGTACATCAGCTTTGGCAATTACAGGTACGATATTGACTTTATTATGGAGTTGCTTCATAAATTCCACATCCAACGGTTTTAAACTGCAATAAAAATTAATATTTGCATTATTAATTCAAGGTTTAGACATATTTTTTGCAATTAATTTATGATAATTTTTGGAAATTTGGCTATCAAGGTCGGATAAAAATGTTGCTTCCTTGTATGGGTGGAAGAGTGTTTTACCCGTGGCCGAATGGAGAAATGAAATAGAAGCAGCAATGTATTCGATTGTCGACGATATTTCTTCGATTCAAACCAGATTCGTCTCGTAAAAATCTCTCAAACTGTTCGTCGATATACTCTAAAATTGCTCGAAAACAGTCGGTGTTGTCGATGGCGTCGCCGAATCCGGGCGTGTCGACCACGGTGAGCCGGAGTTTCACTCCACGTTCCTCGATCTCAACGGTCGATGCATCCAATTTCACTGTCTGGCTACTTTTCTCTGGATTGAAAATATTAAATTAGTTTGACATGAAAGTTTTTCCAACTACCAATTTACCAACTGAATCAGGAATCACACGTTCCGGATAGAGATCGGTCAGAAACAGGGAGTTGACCAAAGTCGATTTTCCCAATCCACTCTCGCCGACCACCATCAACGTGAACTCGAAGCCTTTTTTTACCGATTTTCTGTGCACCTGGTTCGGTAGATTGGCGAAGCCCACATATCCTGGCGTTTCTAAACTTGGGAACTTGAAACAAGAACAAAAACATATCAGTGACTCATCTCATATGTTATTTAACCTTGAACATGGGGCGGTGCTCTTCCGTCCATTTTTTTTAACAAGCAAAAAAAAACAAAACTTAACATTCCTCTTAAAACCCCAAATAAATCTATTGGAATTAAATTTACGTACGAAATATAACTAAGCAATTTTGGTTGAGAAGAAAATATGAAAACACTTACACTTTTAACGGAATCACTAGACATTTTCGTTTGATATTTTCAAGCGGAATGTGTTGGAAACGGTTGAGAATTAATGTATAAGCATAAATGCACCAAAAATGTTGCGTTGTTTATATTACTTTCCACACATTCAACAAATATATCCGAGTTTGTTAGTACAAAGTACAATGTGATAGAATGAAAATCGTTGAGCAATTTATAACTTGAACCGACAGTTGTGAAGTTTGACGCGAATTCCTAATCCATTTGTATATAATTTCAAACTAGATAATTTTCTTAAAAATTAAATACGATTTTAAATTGGTATACTTGCTTGCATTGTTATATTATTTAAAAAAATTAAAACTTTAAAAGTTTTCAAACGAGGAAACTGCCTTTAGTGAAAAGTTCCAATTCCAAGAAGATGTATTATAGCGGCTCTACCAAATTCATCTAATTTCTCCACCAAATGTCATCCTGAACTTCTAATAGAAAATAAATTCCATTGCAAGTAATTTTAATTATAATATTTCATTAACTAGAAAAAAATGAAACTTATTCATTTGCCGAAATAGAAGTTTATTACTTTGCATAGAATGTCGTGAGCTAATTACGCCAAAACAATTGATGATCACTTGTTTTCATTATTGTTACAAACACTGGCTTCTCATTGGCTCGTTGGTGGTGTTGTCAACAAAGTTTGTTTTGTTTTCACTCAAGTTTCAATAATGGCTTCAATTGTGTTTAAAGCAGTGCGAAAATTGTGCATCATTAATTAATTCCTTAAATTTATTGCAAAATTAATATACAAAGTGCTCATTGAGTGTTTGGTGCATCAAGTGAGATAATTTTTCTTGCCGCTAATAAGTAAACTTTGCCAATTATCGATCGACAAAAGATCGCACTTATGAATGGCGTTGATTTGAAAAAATATAATTATTTCATAATTTTTCCTTTTTAGCTGATATTATTTTTAATTGTTGGATTGGTTTTAATTGATAAAACCACTTTTCAAAGCGGTCAATATAGTTTCAAAGCTGAAAATTGAAATTTGAATTTCCTATATTGATTAGCCATATTGGAATCATGAAAAACAATTTGTACTACTTGTTGATCTTGTATGTATTTGTCACAGTGATTTTTAAAATGGCGTTTGACTTCATTAGAAAATTTATTTATAATCAATTGGAGAAAATAATTAATTTTATTATTTTGTAGATATGTAAACCGACGCTGAAATTGGAACCGAAATCAATCGGATAAAAGTTAAATGCGACTTAATTAAAGCTCATATCCTAATGATTTAGATAGCTGAGATTCTATCTAATCTAAATAGTTTTTTATTAATATTTGTATCCTTCGTTATACTTTAACATTCATTATGTTTGGTATATTTCGTATTAGTATTAAATATTATATTTTTAAGGTTTATTGTAAAATTTCTGTGTCAATTTTAAACTAAAAAATAAATATTTAAATGATTGTTTTATTTTGTGCAGGTTCAACGAATCTTGAAATTGATTCAATTGAAAACTTGCTATTATTAACCGTAAAGAAATTGCGAATCGAATGTCTTCGCAATTTTAAATTGAATTTTTTTTTATCATTACCTGGGAATTATTTTTATTTATTCTTTAAGTTCCTATTGCACCTACCAGCACCTACCTGCCCATATTTATCTCTTTTACTCTCTAAACCTTTATATATTACTATATACTATAATGATATTATGCCTTAGCTTTTAGCCATATTTTGAATTAGATAGAATTATTATCAAATTTCTTATTTGGGGTTTAACTCTTATATTATCTCATCGTTCTATTTGATATATTTAATATTTTATGTGTTACAATTTTTAATGTTTGTCATTTTTATATTTTTACTTTTAAGATAAACCATAAATGAATTAATTATTTTTTTTTTGTGTGTGCAGATCCGATGGTTGGTTAAATAATCCGAAGAAATCAAGCAATGAAAAATATTGGATTTTAGATTTAATTTCTTATATTAATATTGAATTAAATTTTGATTTGTTGTTTTTTTTTTCCAGATTTGTGCCATTGACGACTCAACATGGAGCTGATATTGTACTACACCAATTGTACAATGAATGAAAATGAAAATTAAATAAAAACAACCAACAACCCCCTTTAATATTATACAATTATCAATCTGGCAATTATATTATGAGAATTTTACTCTTAGCTTAGATCTTAAAGTTTAGCCAAAATAGTTTATTTATGTTATATGTTTTCTGGGGAAAATATACATTTTATTTAGTTTAAACTTTTTAAAGACGTAGGAAAAACTTATTTTCTATTAGTATAGTATTATTATGAAAATTAATTTCGATATAGATAAAGTTATTTTTTAGTTTTAAGTTTATATGATCTATTGATTTTAGTTTAAGTATGAATGAAGTAATAAACTAATTATGGTTTTGTCTGTGCAGATTTAATGGACTGCAAAATTCCAAGGATTCAAAGATGTTAAACCACGTTGGCCCTAAGGAAATGAAGTCAATGAATATTGGAATGAATATATTTGAATATTGGTTTAATTCTTTTCTTTTTTTTTACAGATTTGTTTGTGGAGCATGCAAGTTGGGAAAATTAGATGAAACTTAGACTCTATTGCCTAAAGTGTTACCTATACATCTTAGTTCCAATGGTTCCAAAACCACAAAATATCTTTAGTGAATATCCTTTAGATTTATAACCTGCCCTACCTACCTACCTATTATTTTTTATTCGACTTGTTAAATCTGATTCTTTCTTTACTATTTTATAAGATATATTATTTGGAGTTAAATATTTATTTTTTATATATTAATTTCGTGTGTTACACTTTCTACTTATAATTGTATATATTTATTTAATTGTCGATAAGAAATAACTGTTTATTTCTGTGCAGATTCAATGAGCCTTGGAATTAGGACAATTTAAAGCAGTTGTCGTTGAACCGTAATGCACATGTGGCTTGGAATTCATAATAATATTTGAATTTAATGTCCAATTAACCATATTCTTTCTGTGCAGATTTGTGAAGCTAAAAGTTCAACTCGATCCTTCGATGGACCATTTTCAAATTAAATCCCACGGGAGAATTTGGACAGATTGAATATTATGGTTGGAGAGTTTGCAAAGAGAGAAAAATTAACGATGTGGAGTCAAGGAACCGTTCCAAATGGAAATAATATCCCAAAGGCATTTCTGGAAGGAGGAATATGATTTTTTACTTCTTGGTAAGGTAAAAATAAATAATAATAATGTATGGGATTTTTCAAATTTCTGATGACTTCTTTCGTGGTTGGTCGATATAAAGCAACATTTGTAATTTAAACAAGTAAGTGATAAGTTTGTAATATAGTGTTAAAGGTATTTATTAATATATTTTCTTTAACACAGAACAAGAATGGCATGATTAGAAGATGGACCGAAACTTGTGGAAATCACCAGCAGCATATTAACTTTACATGGACCATTTAACAGAACTCATTATGATAATGAAGATTTGACCAGAATTAACACCGCAAGCTCTTTTCGGTATTTGCTTTTGAAAACTTCGACTTCTTCGCATCTTTCTCGAAGCCCTAGGACCTCGGAGCAAAGTAATAGCAAGGCAATAGTATATGTGAAATATATGGATGGTACATAATATACGAATTACGGATGGTACAAACCCACTTCCAAGTTATTTTAATTAAAGCTACTTGGATTGGATTCATTCACAGGCAATAGGACTCAACTGAACTTAGACACCAAAATAAAACTTCTGTAATACTTCATTATGGCATAGAGTCATAACTGTTAACCGAGATAGCGACAAGAAGACTGTCTTAAAGAAGCAAATACTTCTTTTTAAAATCTGTTCTGCCAGTTAAAGTGTATGGCCAATACGAAAAGAGAATGGCTTAAAAATTTAAGTTCATTCTCAAAAACTACTGTCAAATTGTACAAAGCAGCCGTGAGGAGGTAATCATATTCGAAATGATCGATAATTTCGGAAGAAATACACGGAATAAACTTCCGGAGAAGAAGTATGTTGCAGACAACCATAACTACGTAAATGTTAAATTAGAATTGGTTGCTGGCAATAGCGGCAATTGGCTGTTGTGGTAAGTAGTAGTTTTATTATGCAAAGTGCATATAAATTTAAAAATTTGATTTTTTTAGATTAAAGAAAAAAATTAATCTATTCGAGCGAACCTTGGAATAACGATGAGGTGCAAAAAACCTTCTAGAACACAGTGTAGCAAAACTGTAAAGAAAGAAGCTCAGAAATTACAATATGTCAATGAAAATGAGAAAAATATTCAAGTAAGTCAAACTTAAGTTTTCAATAATTAGTATGATATTCATTGATATAGTATAGTCTTCAAAATATTTTTTTTTTTGATAAATGAAAGTGTTTATTTCAAAGTATACCTTTAATCTTATTATACTCGACTACCTGTAGTGAGACCCCCCGTAGTGAACCATTGTAAAATAAAAATGTATCACCTTAATTGGATTAAAATCACTTGAGTCGCCCACCCACTGTTTTATATTCATTCCATTAATTTAAAATAATATAATCGAATAGATTTTAATAAAATTAAGTATATTTATTCTGCAAGTGATGAAATTAACATCTCATTATTTTTCAGGTGTGAATTTATTTTGTTGACAAATCGCTCATCGGAAAATTGGAGTTATTCGCCCATTGGTATTAAGAAAATCTCTTATGTGTCAAGACCATGCAGATGATTTTTGAAGAATTATTCACATATTAGCATTGATATATACACTAATTGATTAATTGTCTATGTAAAATAAAATATTTATATTTTTCTCTCCATTTATATAGAGTTCGGAGTGCTGCAGATCAACATCATCTACTGGTATGTAAATATCAATTATGCTGATAGCTTGAACCTTTATTGTGTCATTATTAAAACAAACCATGGAAGTTTTTTTTTTATAATTTTTGTAAAATCATTTTGTATGTCTTATAGTTGCTTACCTCATAGTTAATGTATCACTCATAATGGCTCGACTTTATTCAATTTTGTTATTCGCATAAAAAAATGTAAGTTTTTTAAAGAGAATCATTTGGTTTGTTCATTAATTATTTACTTGAACTGTAGGAATAAGAATTATTGATTAGATAATGTATAGGATTTTAATAAAAGACTAAATTGAATTGCTTTAAAAAAACTTTCATGGTTTGGTAGAATTAGGTTTTCACAAGAAGCTATAAATTCAAAGGTGAGGTTCAAGTAGTTATTTTTTTTTTTTATTAATTTTATTTCATTGAAATCATTTAAGTTTTGATCACATTTTTGAGTTTTTATATTGAACTATAGTCTCAAATTGTTAGAGTTAATTTAGGGATTTGAATTATTCAGTGAGTATTTTTGCCTTTATATAGTATTTATTTCAATAGAGAAATTAAGGATATAGGGAAAACAGAGATTGCTCACATATAAGTTAACTCAGTAAAATTGATTTTTTTTTCTGTTTTCAATGAAAGCTCTTAATCGCTAATGTTAAAGTTTGCTATATGTTAATGTTGCTAAAGTTTTAGTATTATTTTTGCTAGTATAGAAGATATTAGAGAGAAATGTGACATTCTCAGTTTTTTTTCTATATTCTTTATTTAAATCCTTACATAATTTTGGTACATTTTAATTCAATTAGGATTAGGTTCTCAAAGTTAATGTTTCAGCGGCCAAAATTTTCAAATTTAAAAATAGGTTTTCATTTATAAGTCAGATGGCAGTTCAATTCAACAAATACCATGGCTGTGTTAATGAACTTTTGGACGCTAAAACAAATACCCTCCCTAGCCCCGATTTAACCCGAATTTTAGTTTTAATAAAGTTTTTTAAGCTAATAAATTGGGGAGTGCTAAACTTTTCATGGAATAGGGAGGAAAAAGTCATGGCGTAATTTTTTTTTGATAGTTGTCAAATGACAGTTCGGGAAAAATTGCTTCAATGAAATTCAAATATTCCATCTTTTTCCATGATGCGTCCCTGAAATTAAGTAAAAACGCAATGTTCTAATCCAGGTACTTTTCTGTAAGAAATAAGGGACGTTAATCTGGAAAAGTATGGAATTTTTTAAAGGAGTTGTGGGTTTCCTATGTTGAGAACTGTCGATTTGTGTGCTTCATGCAATGCAATAGTGAAATTGTCTCTTAGTTTTTAACTTCTTTTGCTGCTATAATTAGATTTAATTTCAAAATTTAAATATATTACATTTTTATAGGTAAAGTTTTAGCGTTCAAAAATTTCATATTTCGAAATTCAAAGGTAGCTTGATTCTATGGTTCAATTCAAAATTAGCTAACAATTGTCATAACAATGAACTTTTCGAATTGTTTTGAACTCAAACAAGTGCTTTCCAATTCGCAAGTTATGTTCCCATTTGATGATTTTTAATTTAGTGTGTTAACAATCCTGGAAAAGCCAAAGATTAAAGGATGCTTTTGATCTGAAAATTGAAGGAAAATGTTTAGGGTTCTAATTGAATGCGTTACTATGTACATAAAATGTAAATATTTTTGACAGCCACCATATGATAGTTCGACGAAAACCAAGGTTTATAAAATACATAGGTGACCTCATGCGCCACGTGACGTATCCAGAAGAAATTCATATATATCTTAGACTGATTCAAAATTCTTCGTATGACGTCATTTTTTTGTTTCTAATGGGGCAACCTGTGTAATTTATAAACCTTGGAAGAAAACTGCTTAAATGAAATTTAAATTTTCCTGCTGGTTTACTTGTTTTTCCTTAATGTAGGTTTTCTATTTTATTTAGAAACGTTACAATGATGAATCATCAGTTCTTCAAAATACATATCTTATTTTTTTCTGGGTTGATGACCATTGTAGGTATCCAAACTTGGTCGTTTCCTGTGTCGCCAAGATGAAGACTTGGTTCAAGGAGAAATTTGAAACTGTCATTAGATATTAACTTGTTGATGGAAGCAGCTGATTCGCTAAAGATGCTCTAAATTGTCTTGGATTCAGTAAATTATTCTTTAATTCCCCGTATCAGAAGAACTTGTCCACGTAATCAACTTTATCTAGTAAATAATTGTTGATAAAGTCGACAAGATGCATTCATCGAAAGTCTTCCAAATGAAATAACTATGTAAGTTTCACTCTAAGATTTTGTTAAAAGAAAACTTAGTTTTTCCATTTTCAAGCTATTTAAGCTATGTAATCACAAGGACATTGCTTTTAAGAATTGATTTGCGATAGAAATTCGAAGTAATCATTACAGTTTCAGTAATCTAAAATTGGAATAACTTTAATTATTTTAGTCTTAAATTGGGCATTTATACTGTCACACAGAATATAAGTAAAGTAATATAGCAGATATAAAGAAAAAATAAATTCCCAAATGATATTAATAATTCATAAAAACTAATAGTAAATAAGCAATAAATTTTATGCAGGATGTGTATAGGTAATAGACACTCCATTTTTAATATAAAATTCCTTCAGTTCATTATGATTTTTCAATATTTTCCATCATACATTTACTATACTTCTATCAATGACAAACTGTTTTCAATTTATTTTCCCATTAAGAGAATAACTTATCCATTTACTTTAGTTGGTGGCAAAATTGTTTCAAAAATATTACATTTGTACATAGTAGCGGTCCATTCATCCCTATGAAAAGCATTATTACAATTACTAATGCTAATGAAGCAGAAACACAGTCTCGTGATGATTGATTTCGTGGCGAATTGACCAATAAATTTCTTTGAATTCGAAATTATCACTTGATATTTAAACAAAATTAATAAGTTCACACTTGGATAATAGAATAATTTATATTATTTGTAAAAAATCCTTTATTAAACCTAGGTACAATTAGTTGTTATTTTACTAACTAAAAGATTCTTCAATTCTTATAACATTTATCTTTTGGTAATACAAAAAACAAAAAATACTAGTTTTGTGAAGATAAATATTAATTAAACGTCTGTTTTTATTTTTTCTTTAATATTAAATTTAGCATAAACTTAAATGCTATTAAGGATACATTAACGATCGCCTCTTCCTCGTCCTGTCATTGAACCACCAGGTTGTTGCCAGGGGGTGTTCCCTCGACCGCGTCCCTGTGGACCACCTCTTCCACGTCCTCGAGCCGCTAAAATACCAACGAATAAACAACCCCGCACGCCACCACATCCCATTAAACTTACCTTGTGCCCGTAAAATCGCCGATTTTCCACGTCCTGCCGTTCCCGTTTTCGTTTGCTTCTTGAACATGGGAGCATTTTTCAGCATATCCGGTAATATGAGAAATCGAATTTTCGAGCCGCGAATATACACATTTTCTAGCTGAGCCACTCGTCCATCGCGATGTGTCACTGTGATTTGTGTCATTTGACAATTCATATTATCCTCGGCTTCGATCAATTTGCCGCGGAAAACTTCACCGGTGTTGGTTTCACAGGTGATAATATGGCCTTCGGCTTCGTGGAGCACTTTAATTGGAACTCCAATCGACATTTTTGAGATCGGTTAATTATTTAGTATAAGAAACTTGGAGAAAAACTGGATAAATTTTTGGATGATTAACGATAAATATTGGACGTTTTTAAAACGAATATCAAACGTTTGACCGGTTCAAAACAGATGTGAAGATAAGTGGAGAAAAATAAATGGAAAGGGTGACCAACATTGACGTATTAAAAAATAAAAGTTCCTAAAAGATGTAGTTGCTTATGCAACCATTCATACACCCCTGAAAATATTGCATATATATATCGAATGATTCACTGAAAAAAATGCTTTTCGAAAATGAATAAAATATACTTTTATTTTTATTTTCCAATCATACATAATATTTTAATTATAAAGAAATTATTTATTAAGAAACCATCACTTAAAAAGGAACTATTAATAACTGTGTGATATCACGTAATTTTAGCTTTTCGTACGAAAAAAATCTCACTTAAATGTCTATTAGAAACATTAGATATAAAAATTAGGAAAAAAAAATTTTAATTTATGTTGTTGGAATGTTAATATTTGCCTAAAACTAAAGCCAACAAAGCCATGCGAACGTACATTCCACACTCGGTTTGTCGAAAATATGCAGCCCGAGGATCTGTATCGAAATCGGGACTGATTTCAAAAACTCTGGGCAATGGATGCATTACGACCATTTTACGTTTCGCCTTGGTCATCAGTTGTGGAGTGACGACAAAATGTCCACAGGCCTAAAAACATAACAAATAAATAAGCATTTCCGTTGCAAACAAACATAAACTTCAAGGAGACGAATAAATTCTACGGGTCTCGTTAAACTTTATCATTTTAGATCAACATTACGTTTTTATATTCCTCTTCAGTGTTGAATCGTTCTCTTTGAATTCTCGTCATGTACAAGACATCCGTATCAAGTAAAACATCGTCCAAGTTATCAAACTCTTGTTGTGAAATTCCCTTGGACGCGACAAATTTAACAATGTGACTTGGCATTCCCAAATTTGGTGGACTAACATAACGTAATTGGACATTGTATAACGTCAGTAATCTGGCCAGAGAATGAACTGTTCTTCCGTTTTTCAAATCTCCAACTAACGTTATAGTCAAACCATTAACGGTACCGATTTCCTCACGGATTGTGAAAATGTCCAAGAGTGCTTGAGTGGGATGTTCGCCAACACCATCTCCAGCGTTTATCATCGGTTTACGACAATGATGAGCGGCATTCTAAAAATTGAAAAAAAAATCAGGACTGGAAGAGTTGATTGAAAAAAATAAATTCTTACAGCAACTGCACCAGGTGTTGGATGTCGTAACACAACCACATCAGCATATCCAGCCATCACTGCAATCGAATCTTCCAGAGTTTCTCCTTTTTTCGTCGAAGAACACGACTCATTCATATCAATGACTCGACCGCCCAAACGTTGCATCGCCGCCGAAAAACTGCAACTTGTTCGGGTGCTGACTTCATAGAAAACGGCCGCCATCACTTTTCCTTGTAAAATATGTCCCAATGGTCGATCTTTAATCACATAGTTGCGAAACGATTCAGCCAAATTGAAAATATCGTTTAGATTCTCTTTCGTGAACATATCAACGCTTAAAATATGTTTTCCTGCAAGTACATGCTGGTGATGCGACTCGGCAATGTTCACAATACTTCCACTTTTGCCTTTCAACAAATTACCAAATGGAGTTGGCGATACATTTCTTTGCAGTCCCACTCGATCGAACTCTTTCTTATCGAAATGAACTGTTTTCGACAAAAGTTTGGAAAATATTTCGTTGGTTTGTCGATCCGTATCGATTACATCTTGCGTTACTTTATCCGACGTTGCGTATGAGTCCAATGCAGAAGATGGTCGACTATAATCGAACATTTCCTTGTCAAATTTATTTGTTTTGCCCGGCCATTTGCGTACGTTTTGTCCATATCCGGGCTGCACTAAAATTTGTCCGTCGACATATGCTACTTCGCCGCGTAAAACAACACGATGAACCGCCCCTTTGACTTTCATTCCGGCAAATGGAGTCCAGCCCGCTTTGCTAAACGGCATTTTTTCGGGTATGACCCATTCTTCGTCCATGTCAATTTCGACATACGTATTAGGTTGTTCGGGAAGATTGAAGATTCGTTTGGGATTGTTGTAAAACTTATTGACTATATCCTCCATGGTTAGTTTGCCTTGATGCACCGCTGTTAAGAGTAACGGAAGAATTGTTTCCAGACCTGGAAAACCTGGTGGAGGATTGGTGCTGGTTTTTTCTGCCAGTGTATGTGGCGCGTGGTCGGTTGCGAAGCAATCAATCACGTCTAAATTGTCCCACAGGGCTTGCACGTCTTCTGGCGAGCATAAAACTGGCCGAACATCAGATTTATCTTTGCCGATTCGATCAATATCGTCGGTCGATAGGAAAAGGTGATGTGGACAAATTTCACAAGTGACCGGTAAACCTTTGGCTTTGGCAGCTTTAACAATTAAAATTTCTTCTTTGCGTGCGACATGGCACACGTGAATTGGTCGATTGTGGAACGATGCTAGAAGTAGAGCAGCCGCCGTGGTTTGACTTTCGGCGTGGACACAAAGCGGTGCCCATTTTGGCCAGTTGGCGAAGTGTTTTTGCCACACGGTTAGATCGTTTAGTTTTAAAGTGGTATATGTTTCGTTTAGGTACATTTTTAAGCCGGCTACTTGCGACGCTAATTCGGGAATGAATGAGGAATTTTGTGACGAAGCACCGATGAATAGGGCATAGTCACATCGCGCTCCAGTGCTGGCCAACTTTTGTACCATCGAATAGGTTTCGTGGTCGATGAGAGCTGGATTAGTGTTGGGCATGGCGCAAATCAATGTAATTCCTCCAGCAAGAGCTGCAGATGTGGCTGTGTTAAAGTCTTCCTTGTGTGTTGCACCAGGTTCACGAACGTGCACGTGCACGTCAATAAATCCAGGAAGTTTTACCACGTGTCGAGATGTTATACAGTCTGTATGGGTTTTCATCGGAGGTGCACTTCCTATCTTCCTAATTGCCTGTATAAAGAAATGTTTTAGTTTAAGAATTCATAACTAGGAATTCAAGTGTTTTACCTCAACTAAAAGTTTTGTGCATTTAACGTCTGTGATTAGGGGAATTGAATAATCGATGGCTAAGCGACGTGTACGATATCCGTGGGTCATGAAAGAGGATACACGACGTGCACCTCCATTTCGCATTGGCAAATTAATTATCAGATCAAATTGCTTCTTTGAAAGAAATTCCGCCAAATGTTTAAGCTCGCCTTGGCTCGCACTATCGTCAATATTCTGGAAAGTCCACTGTAATCCATTGATCTGGAATAAAAGAAGATAATTTAATTACATTTATAAAGGGCATTTTGAAATTGCCAGAACATGTATTGCAATTGCCTATACTTATACTAAAAAGTTCAAGGAAATTCCACCAGGTTTACCCACGTGGTTGTTTGAGTCAAGAAGAAGTTGTCATAAGATATTTTAATAAAATGATTGAAAATAGAGATATTTGGAAAGAAATACCTGAAGACTCCACCAACACCAAGAAAATTCCAAATTTCAAAGAAAACCCAAAACTTAAAATTGGCAACCTCATGTCGCCGGTGGAGTCTTCAGTTGGCATGTTGAGGTCTTTTCCACGTTATGATTTCCCAATGTTAAATTGAATTTAGAATTAGAATAGCATTTTCAAAAGCTTGATCTCCATGGTATATGTTGATTATTAAGTATGATTAGCGGCCAAACTTTATTTTAAATTTAATATAACATAAATACTTTGTTTCCAGGGTTATTTTCCATTTGCTGTAATCAAAGCTCGAATGCCTACTAGAATTCCTCCAAGGACAGCGTCCTCGAATTAAGACCATAATTACCTAACCATGGACCTTTCCATCTTCAAGTACAAAAGGAAGTTACCAACTTTTATTATGCTGAAAAAAATTGAACCAATTCTACGAAAATTTCGGTGGAATCATTTTTTTCCGCCACCAACGGTGGCGGAATCCAAGTTATTTATACGAAAGTATACATATGAGAACAATTAGTCGAAGAAGATTCCAAAGAAGTGTTATAAAATGATACATAATTCAAAGATTTGATGAAGTAAATATTCCATATAAGAATATTAAAGTTGATGTGATTAATATTTGTAATTTTTTCCAGATTTACATTGACTTCTAAGTTGTTCTTGACAAGGACGTTTTCCCTTTCCGTACAAATTCATTTGTAATAAATCATCCGCTATCAGCTGCATGTGTTTTAAGATTACAATAGCCTAGCATTTTTTCTTAGATACCCATTTGCGATAACATAATTTGTATTAAGATTTTCCACGAAAAAAGCCAACGTTATTGATAACGATAAGATAACGTACAATTCTTTATGCTGAAGTAAAACAAGTGGAAACTAGTCAAGTTCTACAAACAATAATATGTAGTTAACGCCATAAAAATCTAAAAACTTTGTTGTTAAAATCAAGTGCAACGATCATGGGAATTGGACATTCAAAGTTCCAGGAAAAATACTTCACGGATATTGAATTAAGCGATGCAAACATTTTGCACAATGATTTGGAGGATATTGCGGCGTCTTCGAAAAAATGTCCAAACGAAAATAGAAATTTAACGATAATGCGAGAATTGATGAAGAACAAGTTTGAATACTTTTTGCTTGATAATCTTTTACTTTCGGTGCAGTTCTTTGAAAATTATGACAGGTAAATATTTCTTATTGGTTTAATAAAATTGACTATATTGTAAAATTTTGCAGAGATATGAAAGAATTGAGAAAAAACGTTGATGTTTTCGAAGAAAACATTAAAACTCGTTTGCAACAACATGGAAAAGAATGTCTTTTACCCGACACATTGCATTCGCTCGTTAGTAAAAATGTTGTTTTTAAATTCAAAAGTGATGCACAAAAATTAACGCTTGAACCACTTCATTCACAACGAATGATAATCTCTCCTGATAACATCAAAGTTTATAGTCCAACCGAAGTGCCTGATCTGGATGAAGTTCCTTCCGGATTACGTTATACGATGCAAATCGAAGAAACAAATCTTCAAGGCTATGTGAGATTGAATTTAAAAAGTACAAATTTTTCAAATATTTCGGAGGAATCGTCGATTGATTCACCAGGAAGTTCGACGCCAACGCCAGGTGAAATTTTTCTCAACGAAATTCAAACTAAAATCGATTTGCAATCACAAACTTCAACGCCGTCTTTTAAAGTCCCATCCTCGCTGAATTCCACGCATTCATCAATTTCCGACGATGATTCTTTCGACGATGTCTTCAAATCGAACTTCACGAAAACCGAACGTCGTCTCAGCGGAACAATATCCAAGGAAATGTTACGGATTGCTTCGCAATCCAAATCTCGAAATTTAAAATCACCAAAACTTAGAAAACCGCCTAGAGAACAATTTAAAAGTTCTTCCGACTGTTACGATCATTGCATCACATCGGTGGATGTAAAAAATTTAAATATGAACATTTACGAAGAAATCGATCATGATAGATCACAAAAACGTGTGGTTTTATTTGAAACAAAACGATATTTCAATGCACTAATGTTTGCCAATAGTTTCGGTGATATGTTTTCGTCAGACTTGGGAAATGTTTTTGGATTCTCCAATGACATCATCGCCAAATCGTTAATGCAACGATCAATTATTTATTCAAAAGTCAATCAAAACAATTTGAATGTAAATTTTGAGATAATTCCCAGTGTTAGTTGTGCATGGCCGGATGTGGCGTACGAATGGATAATGCGAGATCGACCAATGTTGGTGGACACAACAACCGAAATGACTTATCGATGGCCCACCAAAAAGATGGTGGAACGTATCACAAAACTTCCGTGCTTCATTTATCCGCTAGGATGTCTCGCAGAAGATGAAGAAATCGACACAGACTTTCCACTGCAGTGGCGCTTAATGTTCCCGTCTAGTGAAAAATTTTTGGAAACTTGTCTAACGCATACCCAAATGCGGTGCTACCTATTCATACTGGCTTTCTACAAAACCATATTGGAACCACGAACGTCAAAGTTGGGCCTAACCGAAGATCATATTCGAAGCCTGATGTTTTGGGAGTGCGAGCGAAACTATCTCGACTGGAACGAGGAACGTTTGGGCGAAAAACTTTTGTATCTTTTCAAAAAATTACGTCAACATTTACAGAATCAAAATCAAAGTGAAACACTTCGCGACTATTTCATTCCCACACGAAATCTATTCGAAAATACTCCGATCAAATATCTGCTGGTGGCTCAGAGAAGTCTGGCCGACATTATTGAAAATCCGGTAATGTTTACGTTGAACACTTTGAAAAATTTGTCGTACACAAATGCAACGTTTTATCCGACACTGAACTATTCGGAAATTTATTCGATAATCACTGCGGAAAATATTCTAGAAAAAATCAATCCGAATATTAGAGTCGTGCACGAGTCGACCACTGATTCGGCGTTTGAGGAAACCAGTAGTGAAGACGACGACGAAGACGATTGTGATGAGACGAGCAAATGGAACAAACAAGTCTACGAACAGATTCAGGAAGAAAAACGGAAAATTTATGAAAGACGGAGGCAAAAAGTTTCGAGACAATCAATCAACGTAAACGTAAATATTGAGCTCTATAGAATAGCAAAAGTAGTTATTTTGGAATTCAGTCATTCTACTGGAAGACTATTTATACTAGCTGATTCCCGCGACTTCGTTTGCGTAATGTATTTGATTTTTCTTATTCTTTTACGAAAAATATAATCATACTACATCATACATCAAATAAAAAATATCGCCAAGTTCAATAAATTCGGTCTTAATTATGACTAAAAAATATCGAAAGTTATCAAAATAACCCCATCTCACTGTTTCGGTTCCCGAATGAACCTTTTTCCAAAAACTCTTACACTATTGCACTGTACAACACAACCGCCAAATTGAAATTTGTACAATGGCACGAAACCCAGTTCTTCCATAATCATGTATAACCATTATGTATCTTTAAACTTATTATTAAAATATCTGAATTTCAACTATATAATTAAACCATATTGGATAGTCCAGAGTTCACCATCCACGATTTGGCGTAAGCCTTTTGCTCTGGAAGAGGATTTTAAATTTCTTTTATCATTATGATGATATGATTATTTATTATTTATCATTATGATGATTTCTGGCTGGAATTGCGAACTTTTTTCGTGATCCCTTTCACGCACTTGCAAATAAAAGATATTGTGCCCCTCCAAGAAAAAAATCCTGAATCCACCCTTGTCCGTTAGGTTAGGAATTTTCAAAAAAAAAATCTTATCACATGCCTACTTCCTATAAGGAATACACCGAATATTAAACTTTCATCAGTCAGAGGAGTATATAAATACACCATTTTATATATGCACGGGTTTAAAAACGTTTTTATTTTAAGCTTTATTACTATTGTTATTATTATTATTATTAGTATTACTATTACGTTTTTTTCGTTAATATTTCCTTACTGAGCTACCCTAAGGATCTATTTACAAAAACTTTGTAAAAAAAAAGTTTACTGTCAGATTATTATCTATAAAAACATTTATATTTCAAAAAGGCAGTTTTTTGTACTTTAAATTAAATTACTGTGCTTTTTATTAGTTCCACTAAAAATATTAATATAGATCATTGTTTAACTTTTAAATACCTTCCCAATGATATATAACTCGCCTATCTGAAGTATTTTTTTTCCATCCCTCAGTTTTTACGTAGGATATACATTCCCTTATTATTTTTAAGGAATGATAAATAGCCTAACGTGTGTGGGTAATTGTGTTGTATCTTAGTATAAAATTTAATTAAATTCGGTTGTTCTTTTTTTTTTTAGTTAAATCACCAGCGCACGCGATGTAAGAAAGTTTTTTGGTAATTTTTTCACACATTATTGGAGTTTTAGTATGGATCCCTAATTTTTTTGAAAATTTAATATAACCTATGTTATATAGTTGAAATTCAGATATTTTAATAATAAGTGCCTAGATGCACAATGGTTATACTTGATTATGGAGGAACTGGGTTTCGTGCATTTGAACAAATTTTAATTTCGCTGTAGTTTTGTACATTTCAGTTGATTTACGGATTACTTGGTTCACGGTAGGTATACCTACCGTAGGTATACAGAATAGACCATAATCTTTTTAGATATTTATAAATATTTTTTGAAAATTAATTGATCATTGTATGCAACTATTTTATTCTAAGTAGCAGTTTATTAAATGACAAAATAGTATTTTCAGGTATGATTATGTTTTTCGTAAAAGAAATAAGAAAAATAATAATTTTCATATGCCACTACAAATAGCAAATTTCAAAAGAAAATATAATCTATACCTACGTTACGCAGACGAAGTCGCGGGGATCAGCTAGTTAGAATGTTAACATAAATAGATTTTTTTTTCATACATAACTAAACACATTTTTTTTTAGGTGAAACTAATCGGAAAAACGGATTCTCTCAAGTTAATGTTGCTGTTGAAAATTTTCATCGATCACTTCATCAACATGGCAAAGAAATGTTACACCTACGAATGTTTCGATCAAGGCCTCATGTACGTTCAGCACGCGGAAAACTTAACGATTCTGTTACGCGAAGAAACGCAGGACGAGGTCGGCGACTTTTTCCAACGCATCAAAGATGTGGAGCAACAAATTCAAAATTCGCTGTTCGAAATTCGCGTCCGTAACTTACCGGCACACAATCGTCGAGCCACGGCGACGACGTCCAGCATTGATTTAGTAGAGACCGCCGAGGTCACAATTGAACGTTACACTCCGCTGGAGGAGGCATTGCCGTTACAATTTGCCGAAACGCAACGTTTTAAGCAAAAAGATTATCTATTGCATGAAGAAACACTCGAGGAATGTTATGAAAGTATTGGTGGTGTCAATGTGGCACCCGATGAATCGGGAGATGAGGAAATTGAATCGTCTCATGTGTAGTTAAGAAAGTTAAAACCACTACGTTTTTCTTCATCAAAAAAATGAAATAAAATGATGACGAAACACAATTAGAGTAATATTTTTTTTAAAATTTATCCTTTTCAGTGTTTCCAAACCTTAATTGTGGTTCCATAATCATCGTGGTACTTTGAATAGAAGATAAAACTAAAGTAGTTATGTTGGGTACTCTACGACATATTCTGGTTTTTTCATGAAATTTTCTTATGTAAATATCTAATTTTTTTTCCAAAAAATTGAGATGAAAAGTCTGACTAAAACTCAAATTGTTGTTCGTCTTAACTTTTGAATATTTTGATGTTCAAAATATCACTAAAAGAATCCAAGTTTACGATTTATAAACTCAGACTTGTAATCTCAATTTTTTAGCGCAAACTTTCAACTTACATCGACGCCGTGTTCACTGTAAAAATCGGCCGTGCCCATGCTAGCGTATAACTTGTATCCCATCTTCACCAATGCTCTAATACTCGGCAGCAATTCCATTTTGTGCTGAAAACAATGCGCCATGGTGTGAACACAATTCATCAAAGAATTTATATCGCTTACTTTAAAACTGCCGACCGACAACAAAATTGATTTGCGCGGAATTGTGAAGCCGGTGCTCATCATCGCCTTCAAGTACGCCTCGTAACGATCATCTCCAAAGCAAGCGACCTCGCCGGTGGACGCCATTTCGACGCCCAGCATAAAATCGGCGCCGGCCAAACGTGAAAATGAAAATTGCGGAACTTTCACGCCAACCTTGCCACATCCGTGCAACACGTCGACCGGCTCGACAGTCTCGCCGATTATCACACGTGTGGCCATCGCAACAAAGTCGTGATCCAATGTTTTTGATACAAATGGAAATGATCGGGAAACACGAACGTTGCATTCGATTACTTTTAATTCATTATCCTGGAAATTAAGAAGTTGGGGTGAGAAGAAAAAATTGTTGAAGATTATTTTACCTTGGCGATTAGTTGCATGTTGAATGGACCGGTCACTTCCAGCGATAGAGCAATAGCCTTGGAAATGGCTTTGATTTTTGCGAGGGTTTCAGGATTGATGTCTTGTGGTGGTGTGACCAACGTGGCATCGCCGGAATGAACTCCGGCGTTTTCCACGTGTTCCGAGACGGCCATGCAAAGAATGACGCCGTCGCATGCGACGGCGTCCACGTCAATCTCTTTGGCTTCCAGCAAAAATTTCGATATAACCACCGGATGTTCTTTGCTCACATCACTCGCGGCATTCAAGTACGTCACCAGGTCTTGGTTGGAATGCGCGACGTTCATGGCGGCGCCACTTAACACATACGACGGCCGCACCAAACACGGATAGCCGACTTCCTCGCAAAACTGAATCGCCTCGGGAATTTTGGTGAGTTCCCGCCAGCGCGGTTGTAAAATACCCATACGATCGAGCATTCGTGAAAATTTGAAACGATTTTCGGCGCCGTCGATCGATTCGGGCGAGGTGCCTAAAATGCGAGCCTGTTGCCGATGGAGATCCATTGCGATGTTGTTTGGTAGCTGGCCGCCCATTGATAAAATAATCCCTTCGGGATTTTCAAGATTGTAAATGTTCATGACGACTTCAAAAGAAATTTCCTCGAAGTACAGTCGATCGCACATGTCGTAGTCGGTGCTCACCGTTTCCGGGTTGTAATTGACCATTATGGTTTTTTTGTTTAAGTTGCGTAACTCCCGCAAACAGCCGACGGCGCACCAATCGAATTCCACGGAACTTCCGATGCGATACACTCCGGAACCGATCACCATCAAATAATTGCCGGGAAATTCTATATCGTGGCACGAGGCATTATATGTCATATACAAATAGTTGGTGTTTGCCGGCCATTCGGCCGCCACTGTATCAATTTGCTTGACAAACGGAGTGATACCACTTTCTTCGCGTTGCTTCCGCACCGACAATTCCGTACTCTTCACGGCGGCGGCAATTTGTTTATCGGAAAAACCATACTGCTTGGCTTGCAATAAAATATCACGTTTCAAATTATTTTGACTCAGTTGTTCAAGATATTGATTGATGTCGATGATATTTTTCATTTTTTGCAGAAACCATCGATCAATTTTTGTCAAGTCGTAAAGATAGTCGATGGAATAACCCGCGTTTAAGGAGGTAGCCAAGACAAACATTCGTTTGTCGGTTGGTTCTTTGAGATCTTCGTCGTTGGGTTTCTTCAGGTGAGGATCGAAACCCATGACGTTTTCGTCGACCATACGTAAAGCTTTTTGGAAGGCTTCCTCGAAATTACGACCAATCGCCATCACTTCGCCGACGCTTTTCATTGAACTCCCAATTTTCGTGCTAACCCGCGTGAATTTACTTAAATCCCAACGGGGAATTTTCACGACGCAATAGTCTAAACTGGGTTCGAAACACGCGGTTGTTTCACCAGTAACTGAATTTTTTATGAGAGGTAGTGATTTTCCGAGGGCTAGTTTGGCCGCTACGTAGGCCAGGGGATATCCTGTTGCTTTGCTAGCCAATGCTGAACTTCGCGATAAACGGGCATTTACCTCAATGATATAATATTCTTCTGAATGCGGATTTAGTGCGTATTGTATGTTACACTCTCCTACAACTCCAAAATGTCGAATTACTTTAATAGCTGTGGTGCGGAGCATATTGTACTCTCGATTGGACAAAGTTTGACTTGGTGCCACAACAATAGATTCTCCCGTGTGAATACCCAACGGGTCTACATTTTCCATGTTACAAACCGTGATACAATTATCGTAAGCATCTCGCACCACCTCATACTCAACTTCTTTCCATCCTTTCAGCGACTTGTCGATGATCAATTGATTGGAATGCGCCAATGCTTGCGTCGCTAAATTTGTCAACTCGTCGTTATTGTCGGCGAAACCTGAACCCAGACCACCCAAAGAAAACGCGGCTCGAGCCATCACGGGATAGCCCAAAGTTTCAGCCGCCTTCAGCGCCTCCTCCACCGAGTACACAGCCACACTTGGCGCCACTTTCTCGCCAATTTCCGCGACGCGTTCCGCGAAAATTTTCCTATCTTCCGTCTCGATAATCGACTGAATTGGCGTTCCCAAAATGGCACAGCCATACTTGGTGAACACTTGCGCCCGTTCCAGTTCGACGCCACAATTGAGCGCCGTTTGGCCACCGAATGTCAGCAAAACGCCGTCGGGACGTTCCGAGCGAATCACTTGCTCCACGTATTCGGGATCGAGCGGCAAAAAGTACACCTTGTCGGCGAGGCCTTTGGACGTTTGCACGGTTGCAATGTTGGGATTGATTAGAATTGTTTGGACGTTTTCTTCGCGCAATGCTTTGATCGCTTGCGATCCAGAATAGTCAAATTCGCCGGCCTGGCCGATTGAAAGTCCACCCGAGCCAATGATTAACACTTTGCGTGGAATATTGATTTTGATTGGTTGCGAGGGTTTGTACATGAGTTGTTCGGTGAGCATTTCGATTAGGTTTGTGGGTTTTTGGGCCAAAGTTTGTGTGGTAACTTGCAAGAAAATGTCGAAAAGACATTCGAGATCTTGCGGACCAGCTGTGTGTTCTGGATGAAATTGTACGCTGAAGTATGGGTGTTTGGAATGAATGATTCCTTCGTTGGTGTGATCATTGGCGTTTGTGAAGAGGATGTTCCAATCTTTCGGCAAATCGGAGGCATCGACGGCGAAGCCGTGGTTTTGAGATGTCATGAAACAACGATCGGTTCCGTGGTGAAGGCATGGTTGATTGTGACCTCGATTTCCGTATCTTAAATAATTAAAAGGGTAATTATGTATTTAATTAATATTTAAAAGGGAAATACTTTAATTTGTAGGTTTTGCAACCGGCTGCTTCAGCGAGTAATTGATGTCCCAGACAAATTCCGAAAATCGGCTTCACCACATCTCCATTGAGAATCTTTTTAATATTTGTTACAGTTTCATTACAGATTTCTGGATTTCCCGGCCCGTTACTTATAAACAAAGCGTCAAAATCGTCGATGTTAAGTGGATGATTCCAGGGTACTAAATCAACGCGGGCGCCTCGATTTATAAAGCACCGAAGTTGATTATATTTCAGTCCACAATCTATGGCACATATTCGAGGAAATCCTTTTTCGTTGTACGTAACGGGTTTCTACAAAAAGAAATAAATATAATTTAAGAAACGTAAAAATTAAAACTTTGTTTTTTCCGCACATTGATTGACACTTCGGCAACCAAATTTCGCATGTTTGGATCTTCAAAGGGCCGATTGTCGCCGGGTCGCGGAACGCCTTGTACGATTCGGCCCAGAATTGTGCCCTTTTCGCGAATTTTTTTCGTCAATTCTCTGGTATCGACGCCAGAAATCCCCGGAATATTATACTGTTTCATCCATTGGTCGAGTGTTTGTTGGGAACGCCAATGACTCGGCGTTGTACAAAGTTCGCCGACGACAAGACCGGCCACCCATATTTTACTGGATTCAAACCAACTGCGAAAATGAAAATGTTTATTGCTTATGAAAGATGATATATAATTTAAAAAAAAAGCACTAATTTACCAGGGCAAACCAAATTCATCCGTTTTTGAATCAGGAACACCATAATTTCCAATCAAAGGATAAGTGAGAATCAAAATTTGCGAATTGTATGACGGATCGGTTAACGATTCCGGATATCCAACCATTCCCGTTTGAAAAACTATCAAAAAAACACAAATTTTAAATTTACCGCAACTTACAGATATCTGTAAATTAAAAAAGCTACAACAAACTTGACACAGAGGTCGCTAGTGTCAATGTAACAAAAACACATGTTGCGGCATGTTTATATATTATAACCTCTCTATTTTTCTTCATCAATTTCAATAAATTTCATTAATCGTTACACATTAGTATACACACCAATTTCTCCACTGATTTCCACTTCCGCTCCGAACGAAAATCCCGGAATAACACTACCATCTTCCAGCACCAGGCAACATATCGTTTTCTTCATCATCACATCCGAAGACATTTCAGGCAAAGTACTTACGAAAAAAGCAACTTGGAAATCGATAAATTTTTCACTTAGCACTAAATTAAACTTGTAAACACTTATTGTGTACACTTGAGTCTATTATATATGTTTGTGACAAATTTTAATTTGGGAATGTTTGAGAGGAGATAAACTTAACGCCTGTTTTGCTCAGAGAGAGATAATAATTTCGAAATAACTTAACAGGTGGTGGGGAAACTTTAAAAAGAAATTTAAATATGAAACCAATTTAAACGAGGACCTTCCAATTATTTGATTTTTCATTATCACAGCAATATTCCAGCTGAGAACTTGTTGGCCTCTTAGGAGTCAATTGAATTAAATCACAATATAATTTAGATTTCATTGAAAATGTTTGATTGGCCTTGCGGTTATTATTTAATGAGACATTGTAAAATTAATTATGCGATAAAGTTAATGTTTTTTTTTTAAATATTTTGATTGTGCAATTGAAAATTTAATAAACGGATAAGAGCGTAGTAAATTAAAATATTAATTAGTGGTTTCATCAACAACAATTTGATAAATTCAATCATTTTGCCTTTTGATTGTTTTCAATGAGCTTCAAATGATAACAAATAATTACATTCTAACACTATCTTTGGTATGTTTCAGATATTCGGAAGATATATTGAATCATGTGATATAAGAATATTATGAGGATTATGAGCAATGTAAGAGGAATGGTTAGTAAACCAAAAGTCAACTATGAGTTTAAATTTAAATTAACGTTATACAAATTTATATCAAAGCTTCGATTCCGAAATATTTTCCTATAATATCGTTTGATACATTGCCACAAAGCAGAAACTTTGCGTGGTTCGCAAATCAATTGCAAATATTTAACAACATTATAAACTCTTGAAGTTTTGATGGTTTAATAATATTGAGAAATTTTTCCGAAAACAAACCAGGTTTAAGGCATGAAATTGACCATCAAAGTAGCAGACGAAAAAATCACCCCATCCGAATTTCATTCAAATGTAACATCGTTATATAAGGGATGATTTTTGAACTAAGTACAGCTTCGGATTCATATCAATGTATTAAAAGATAATAAAACAAGCTTTTTCGAATTCAAAACAAAAACATTTTTCGTCAAAAGAAAACAGTGGGTTAATCATCGTTGATTTTTAACGAAAATCGTCAAATTTGAAATTTTTTTTAAGGATGCCAATCGAAAGTATACGACCATAGGTACATGCTGTGCAAATTTTTCCGAAAATAAACCAAATTTAAGGGATGAAATCGACCATCAAAGTCACAAAAGAAATCATAGAAAACCATCCAAACTTCAATCGCATGTAACATCGTTTTATAAGGAATGATTTTCGAACCAAGGGCAGTTTCCGGTTCGTAACAATGTATTTAATGATAATATAATAAGCTTTTGTGAATTCGAAACGAATATATTTTTCGTAAAACAAAACCGTGGGTTAACCCAAGGTTTATAAATTACACAGGTTGTCCCATTAGAAAAAAAATGACGTTATACGAAGAATTTTGAAATTTGAATCAGTCTGAAGATATATACGGATTTCTTCTGAAAACGTCACGTAGCGACGTAGTCACATTTCTCGAAAATCGTCCAATTTTCGATTTGGGTTTTATTGATGAAATGTATAAGCCCATCTGTACATGATGAGCAATTTTTTTCGAAAACAAACCACGTTTAAAGGATGAAATCGACCTTCAAAAGTGGCAGAACAAATTATCAAATCATCCAAACTACAAGAGCTTATAACTTCCTTATATAAAAGAAGATTTTCGAACCTAATGCAGTTTCGGATTCATAACAATAAATTAAACGAAAAAACTACAAAAAATTTCCATTTCGTGTCATAGAACATTCCTACCCGGAAAACCAAAGATTGCTTAACCCTTAAACAACGTGAATATCGTTGATTTAAAAGTAAATTCGCTAAGTTTAAATTTAAAATATGCATTTCTTATCATGCCTTTAGAAATAAAAACAAAATTGCCATCCCAATTTTCGGTACATACTTTTACGACTTTCTCTGAACAATTGATTAATTTTTAAATTTTGATGACATTTTAAGGTTTGAATTCTAGCTAAACATATGGCGCCATCTGTGCGGGATATAGCTGGAGCTTTTAGTTCACTCATTTTCATTTAACACAGAGAGCGATACCTTACGGTCACAATATTGCGCTCGAAGATTCAAAAATTAAATATTTTAACAATTTCGGGTTCGTAAAAAAATTAAACGATAAAATAACAAGCTTTTGCGAATTTGAAACGAAAACATTTTTCGTCAAAAAAAATTTTTTTTAGGGTGCCAATCGAAAGTAGACGTCCATCTGTGCATGCTGTGCAAATTTTTCCCAAAACAAACCACGTTTAAGGGCTGAACAGGCCGTTTAAGGGATGAACACTTCCCACTAAGAGGGCGAGACGAACGGGGCTTCTTCAGCAATTGCATTAACCATCGTTATATAAGGGATGATTTTCGAACCAAAGGCAGTTTCGGGTTCGTTACAATGTGTAGAACGATATTATAATAATTGATTTCGATTTCGAAGGCAAAAGATTTTTCACCAAAAAAAACCGTGGGTTAACCATCGTTGATTTTTCTCGAAAATGGCCAAATTAAAAAAAAAATTTTTTAGGGTGCCAATCGAAAGTAGACGTCCATCTGCGCATGCTGTGCAAATTTTTCCCAAAACAAACTACGTTTAAGGGCTGAACAGGCCGTTTAAGGGATGAACACTTCCCACTAAGAGGGCGAGACGAACGGGGCTTCTTCAGCAATTGCATTAACCATCGTTATATAAGGGATGATTTTCGAACCAAAGGCAGTTTCGGGTTCGTTACAATGTGTAGAACGATAATATATTAATTGATTTCGATTTCGAAGGCAAAAGATTTTTCGCCAAAAAAAACCGTGGGTTAACCATCGTTGATTTTTCTCGAAAATGGCCAAACTAAAAAAAATTTTTTTTAGGGTGCCAATCGAAAGTAGACGTCCATCTGTGCATGCTGTGCAAATTTTTCCCATAACAATCCACGTTTAAGGGCTGAACAGGCCGTTTAAGGGATGAACACTTCCCACTAAGAGGGCGAGACGAACGGGGCTTCTTCAGCAATTGCATTAACCATCGTTATATAAGGGATGATTTTCGAACCAAAGGCAGTTTCGGGTTCGTTACAATGTGTAGAACGATAATATAATAATTGATTTCGATTTCGAAGGCAAAAGATTTTTCGCCAAAAAAAACCGTGGGTTAACCATCGTTGATTTTTCTCGAAAATGGCCAAATTAAAAAAAAAATTTTTTAGGGTGCCAATCGAAAGTAGACGTCCATCTGCGCATGCTGTGCAAATTTTTCCCAAAACAAACTACGTTTAAGGGCTGAACAGGCCGTTTAAGGGATGAACACTTCCCACTAAGAGGGCGAGACGAACGGGGCTTCTTCAGCAATTGCATTAACCATCGTTATATAAGGGATGATTTTCGAACCAAAGGCAGTTTCGGGTTCGTTACAATGTGTAGAACGATAATATAATAATTGATTTCGATTTCGAAGGCAAAAGATTTTTCGCCAAAAAAAACCGTGGGTTAACCATCGTTGATTTTTCTCGAAAATGGCCAAGTTAATAAAAAATTTTTTTAGGGTGCCAATCGAAAGTAGACGTCCATCTGCGCATGCTGTGCAAATTTTTCCCAAAACAAACTTCGTTTAAGGGCTGAACAGGCCGTTTAAGGGATGAACACTTCCCACTAAGAGGGCGAGACGAACGGGGCTTCTTCAGCAATTGCATTAACCATCGTTATATAAGGGATGATTTTCGAACCAAAGGCAGTTTCGGGTTCGTTACAATGTGTAGAACGATAATATATTAATTGATTTCGATTTCGAAGGCAAAAGATTTTTCGCCAAAAAAAACCGTGGGTTAACCATCGTTGATTTTTCTCGAAAATGGCCAAACTAAAAAAAATTTTTTTTAGGGTGCCAATCGAAAGTAGACGTCCATCTGTGCATGCTGTGCAAATTTTTCCCATAACAATCCACGTTTAAGGGCTGAACAGGCCGTTTAAGGGATGAACACTTCCCACTAAGAGGGCGAGACGAACGGGGCTTCTTCAGCAATTGCATTAACCATCGTTATATAAGGGATGATTTTCGAACCAAAGGCAGTTTCGGGTTCGTTACAATGTGTAGAACGATAATATAATAATTGATTTCGATTTCGAAGGCAAAAGATTTTTCGCCAAAAAAAACCGTGGGTTAACCATCGTTGATTTTTCTCGAAAATGGCCAAATTAAAAAAAAAATTTTTTAGGGTGCCAATCGAAAGTAGACGTCCATCTGCGCATGCTGTGCAAATTTTTCCCAAAACAAACTACGTTTAAGGGCTGAACAGGCCGTTTAAGGGATGAACACTTCCCACTAAGAGGGCGAGACGAACGGGGCTTCTTCAGCAATTGCATTAACCATCGTTATATAAGGGATGATTTTCGAACCAAAGGCAGTTTCGGGTTCGTTACAATGTGTAGAACGATAATATAATAATTGATTTCGATTTTGAAGGCAAAAGATTTTTCGCCAAAAAAAACCGTGGGTTAACCATCGTTGATTTTTCTCGAAAATGGCCAAGTTAATAAAAAATTTTTTTAGGGTGCCAATCGAAAGTAGACGTCCATCTGCGCATGCTGTGCAAATTTTTCCCAAAACAAACTTCGTTTAAGGGCTGAACAGGCCGTTTAAGGGATGAACACTTCCCACTAAGAGGGCGAGACGAACGGGGCTTCTTCAGCAATTGCATTAACCATCGTTATATAAGGGATGATTTTCGAACCAAAGGCAGTTTCGGGTTCGTTACAATGTGTAGAACGATAATATATTAATTGATTTCGATTTCGAAGGCAAAAGATTTTTCGCCAAAAAAAACCGTGGGTTAACCATCGTTGATTTTTCTCGAAAATGGCCAAACTAAAAAAAATTTTTTTTAGGGTGCCAATCGAAAGTAGACGTCCATCTGTGCATGCTGTGCAAATTTTTCCCATAACAATCCACGTTTAAGGGCTGAACAGGCCGTTTAAGGGATGAACACTTCCCACTAAGAGGGCGAGACGAACGGGGCTTCTTCAGCAATTGCATTAACCATCGTTATATAAGGGATGATTTTCGAACCAAAGGCAGTTTCGGGTTCGTTACAATGTGTAGAACGATAATATAATAATTGATTTCGATTTCGAAGGCAAAAGATTTTTCGCCAAAAAAACCGTGGGTTAACCATCGTTGATTTTTCTCGAAAATGGCCAAATTAAAAAAAAAATTTTTTAGGGTGCCAATCGAAAGTAGACGTCCATCTGCGCATGCTGTGCAAATTTTTCCCAAAACAAACTACGTTTAAGGGCTGAACAGGCCGTTTAAGGGATGAACACTTCCCACTAAGAGGGCGAGACGAACGGGGCTTCTTCAGCAATTGCATTAACCATCGTTATATAAGGGATGATTTTCGAACCAAAGGCAGTTTCGGGTTCGTTACAATGTGTAGAACGATAATATATTAATTGATTTCGATTTCGAAGGCAAAAGATTTTTCGCCAAAAAAAACCGTGGGTTAACCATCGTTGATTTTTCTCGAAAATGGCCAAACTAAAAAAAATTTTTTTTAGGGTGCCAATCGAAAGTAGACGTCCATCTGTGCATGCTGTGCAAATTTTTCCCATAACAATCCACGTTTAAGGGCTGAACAGGCCGTTTAAGGGATGAACACTTCCCACTAAGAGGGCGAGACGAACGGGGCTTCTTCAGCAATTGCATTAACCATCGTTATATAAGGGATGATTTTCGAACCAAAGGCAGTTTCGGGTTCGTTACAATGTGTAGAACGATAATATATTAATTGATTTCGATTTCGAAGGCAAAAGATTTTTCGCCAAAAAAAACCGTGGGTTAACCATCGTTGATTTTTCTCGAAAATGGCCAAACTAAAAAAAATTTTTTTTAGGGTGCCAATCGAAAGTAGACGTCCATCTGTGCATGCTGTGCAAATTTTTCCCATAACAATCCACGTTTAAGGGCTGAACAGGCCGTTTAAGGGATGAACACTTCCCACTAAGAGGGCGAGACGAACGGGGCTTCTTCAGCAATTGCATTAACCATCGTTATATAAGGGATGATTTTCGAACCAAAGGCAGTTTCGGGTTCGTTACAATGTGTAGAACGATAATATAATAATTGATTTCGATTTCGAAGGCAAAAGATTTTTCGCCAAAAAAAACCGTGGGTTAACCATCGTTGATTTTTCTCGAAAATGGCCAAATTAAAAAAAAAATTTTTTAGGGTGCCAATCGAAAGTAGACGTCCATCTGCGCATGCTGTGCAAATTTTTCCCAAAACAAACTACGTTTAAGGGCTGAACAGGCCGTTTAAGGGATGAACACTTCCCACTAAGAGGGCGAGACGAACGGGGCTTCTTCAGCAATTGCATTAACCATCGTTATATAAGGGATGATTTTCGAACCAAAGGCAGTTTCGGGTTCGTTACAATGTGTAGAACGATAATATATTAATTGATTTCGATTTCGAAGGCAAAAGATTTTTCGCCAAAAAAAACCGTGGGTTAACCATCGTTGATTTTTCTCGAAAATGGCCAAACTAAAAAAAATTTTTTTTAGGGTGCCAATCGAAAGTAGACGTCCATCTGTGCATGCTGTGCAAATTTTTCCCATAACAATCCACGTTTAAGGGCTGAACAGGCCGTTTAAGGGATGAACACTTCCCACTAAGAGGGCGAGACGAACGGGGCTTCTTCAGCAATTGCATTAACCATCGTTATATAAGGGATGATTTTCGAACCAAAGGCAGTTTCGGGTTCGTTACAATGTGTAGAACGATAATATAATAATTGATTTCGATTTCGAAGGCAAAAGATTTTTCGCCAAAAAAAACCGTGGGTTAACCATCGTTGATTTTTCTCGAAAATGGCCAAATTAAAAAAAAAATTTTTTAGGGTGCCAATCGAAAGTAGACGTCCATCTGCGCATGCTGTGCAAATTTTTCCCAAAACAAACTACGTTTAAGGGCTGAACAGGCCGTTTAAGGGATGAACACTTCCCACTAAGAGGGCGAGACGAACGGGGCTTCTTCAGCAATTGCATTAACCATCGTTATATAAGGGATGATTTTCGAACCAAAGGCAGTTTCGGGTTCGTTACAATGTGTAGAACGATAATATATTAATTGATTTCGATTTCGAAGGCAAAAGATTTTTCGCCAAAAAAAACCGTGGGTTAACCATCGTTGATTTTTCTCGAAAATGGCCAAACTAAAAAAAATTTTTTTTAGGGTGCCAATCGAAAGTAGACGTCCATCTGTGCATGCTGTGCAAATTTTTCCCATAACAATCCACGTTTAAGGGCTGAACAGGCCGTTTAAGGGATGAACACTTCCCACTAAGAGGGCGAGACGAACGGGGCTTCTTCAGCAATTGCATTAACCATCGTTATATAAGGGATGATTTTCGAACCAAAGGCAGTTTCGGGTTCGTTACAATGTGTAGAACGATAATATAATAATTGATTTCGATTTCGAAGGCAAAAGATTTTTCGCCAAAAAAAACCGTGGGTTAACCATCGTTGATTTTTCTCGAAAATGGCCAAATTAAAAAAAAAATTTTTTAGGGTGCCAATCGAAAGTAGACGTCCATCTGCGCATGCTGTGCAAATTTTTCCCAAAACAAACTTCGTTTAAGGGCTGAACAGGCCGTTTAAGGGATGAACACTTCCCACTAAGAGGGCGAGACGAACGGGGCTTCTTCAGCAATTGCATTAACCATCGTTATATAAGGGATGATTTTCGAACCAAAGGCAGTTTCGGGTTCGTTACAATGTGTAGAACGATAATATATTAATTGATTTCGATTTCGAAGGCAAAAGATTTTTCGCCAAAAAAAACCGTGGGTTAACCATCGTTGATTTTTCTCGAAAATGGCCAAACTAAAAAAAATTTTTTTTAGGGTGCCAATCGAAAGTAGACGTCCATCTGTGCATGCTGTGCAAATTTTTCCCATAACAATCCACGTTTAAGGGCTGAACAGGCCGTTTAAGGGATGAACACTTCCCACTAAGAGGGCGAGACGAACGGGGCTTCTTCAGCAATTGCATTAACCATCGTTATATAAGGGATGATTTTCGAACCAAAGGCAGTTTCGGGTTCGTTACAATGTGTAGAACGATAATATAATAATTGATTTCGATTTCGAAGGCAAAAGATTTTTCGCCAAAAAAACCGTGGGTTAACCATCGTTGATTTTTCTCGAAAATGGCCAAATTAAAAAAAAAATTTTTTAGGGTGCCAATCGAAAGTAGACGTCCATCTGCGCATGCTGTGCAAATTTTTCCCAAAACAAACTACGTTTAAGGGCTGAACAGGCCGTTTAAGGGATGAACACTTCCCACTAAGAGGGCGAGACGAACGGGGCTTCTTCAGCAATTGCATTAACCATCGTTATATAAGGGATGATTTTCGAACCAAAGGCAGTTTCGGGTTCGTTACAATGTGTAGAACGATAATATAATAATTGATTTCGATTTCGAAGGCAAAAGATTTTTCGCCAAAAAAAACCGTGGGTTAACCATCGTTGATTTTTCTCGAAAATGGCCAAATTAAAAAAAAAATTTTTTAGGGTGCCAATCGAAAGTAGACGTCCATCTGCGCATGCTGTGCAAATTTTTCCCAAAACAAACTACGTTTAAGGGCTGAACAGGCCGTTTAAGGGATGAACACTTCCCACTAAGAGGGCGAGACGAACGGGGCTTCTTCAGCAATTGCATTAACCATCGTTATATAAGGGATGATTTTCGAACCAAAGGCAGTTTCGGGTTCGTTACAATGTGTAGAACGATAATATATTAATTGATTTCGATTTCGAAGGCAAAAGATTTTTCGCCAAAAAAAACCGTGGGTTAACCATCGTTGATTTTTCTCGAAAATGGCCAAACTAAAAAAAATTTTTTTTAGGGTGCCAATCGAAAGTAGACGTCCATCTGTGCATGCTGTGCAAATTTTTCCCATAACAATCCACGTTTAAGGGCTGAACAGGCCGTTTAAGGGATGAACACTTCCCACTAAGAGGGCGAGACGAACGGGGCTTCTTCAGCAATTGCATTAACCATCGTTATATAAGGGATGATTTTCGAACCAAAGGCAGTTTCGGGTTCGTTACAATGTGTAGAACGATAATATATTAATTGATTTCGATTTCGAAGGCAAAAGATTTTTCGCCAAAAAAAACCGTGGGTTAACCATCGTTGATTTTTCTCGAAAATGGCCAAACTAAAAAAAATTTTTTTTAGGGTGCCAATCGAAAGTAGACGTCCATCTGTGCATGCTGTGCAAATTTTTCCCATAACAATCCACGTTTAAGGGCTGAACAGGCCGTTTAAGGGATGAACACTTCCCACTAAGAGGGCGAGACGAACGGGGCTTCTTCAGCAATTGCATTAACCATCGTTATATAAGGGATGATTTTCGAACCAAAGGCAGTTTCGGGTTCGTTACAATGTGTAGAACGATAATATAATAATTGATTTCGATTTCGAAGGCAAAAGATTTTTCGCCAAAAAAAACCGTGGGTTAACCATCGTTGATTTTTCTCGAAAATGGCCAAACTAAAAAAAATTTTTTTTAGGGTGCCAATCGAAAGTAGACGTCCATCTGTGCATGCTGTGCAAATTTTTCCCATAACAATCCACGTTTAAGGGCTGAACAGGCCGTTTAAGGGATGAACACTTCCCACTAAGAGGGCGAGACGAACGGGGCTTCTTCAGCAATTGCATTAACCATCGTTATATAAGGGATGATTTTCGAACCAAAGGCAGTTTCGGGTTCGTTACAATGTGTAGAACGATAATATAATAATTGATTTCGATTTCGAAGGCAAAAGATTTTTCGCCAAAAAAAACCGTGGGTTAACCATCGTTGATATTTCTCGAAAATGGCCAAACTAAAAAAAATTTTTTTTAGGGTGCCAATCGAAAGTAGACGTCCATCTGTGCATGCTGTGCAAATTTTTCCCATAACAATCCACGTTTAAGGGCTGAACAGGCCGTTTAAGGGATGAACACTTCCCACTAAGAGGGCGAGACGAACGGGGCTTCTTCAGCAATTGCATTAACCATCGTTATATAAGGGATGATTTTCGAACCAAAGGCAGTTTCGGGTTCGTTACAATGTGTAGAACGATAATATAATAATTGATTTCGATTTCGAAGGCAAAAGATTTTTCGCCAAAAAAAACCGTGGGTTAACCATCGTTGATTTTTCTCGAAAATGGCCAAATTAAAAAAAAAATTTTTAGGGTGCCAATCGAAAGTAGACGTCCATCTGCGCATGCTGTGCAAATTTTTCCCAAAACAAACTACGTTTAAGGGCTGAACAGGCCGTTTAAGGGATGAACACTTCCCACTAAGAGGGCGAGACGAACGGGGCTTCTTCAGCAATTGCATTAACCATCGTTATATAAGGGATGATTTTCGAACCAAAGGCAGTTTCGGGTTCGTTACAATGTGTAGAACGATAATATAATAATTGATTTCGATTTCGAAGGCAAAAGATTTTTCGCCAAAAAAAACCGTGGGTTAACCATCGTTGATTTTTCTCGAAAATGGCCAAGTTAAAAAAAAATTTTTTTAGGGTGCCAATCGAAAGTAGACGTCCATCTGCGCATGCTGTGCAAATTTTTCCCAAAACAAACTACGTTTAAGGGCTGAACAGGCCGTTTAAGGGATGAACACTTCCCACTAAGAGGGCGAGACGAACGGGGCTTCTTCAGCAATTGCATTAACCATCGTTATATAAGGGATGATTTTCGAACCAAAGGCAGTTTCGGGTTCGTTACAATGTGTAGAACGATAATATAATAATTGATTTCGATTTCGAAGGCAAAAGATTTTTCGCCAAAAAAAACCGTGGGTTAACCATCGTTGATTTTTCTCGAAAATGGCCAAATTAAAAAAAAAAATTTTTAGGGTGCCAATCGAAAGTAGACGTCCATCTGCGCATGCTGTGCAAATTTTTCCCAAAACAAACTACGTTTAAGGGCTGAACAGGCCGTTTAAGGGATGAACACTTCCCACTAAGAGGGCGAGACGAACGGGGCTTCTTCAGCAATTGCATTAACCATCGTTATATAAGGGATGATTTTCGAACCAAAGGCAGTTTCGGGTTCGTTACAATGTGTAGAACGATAATATAATAATTGATTTCGATTTCGAAGGCAAAAGATTTTTCGCCAAAAAAAACCGTGGGTTAACCATCGTTGATTTTTCTCGAAAATGGCCAAGTTAAAAAAAAATTTTTTTAGGGTGCCAATCGAAAGTAGACGTCCATCTGCGCATGCTGTGCAAATTTTTCCCAAAACAAACTACGTTTAAGGGCTGAACAGGCCGTTTAAGGGATGAACACTTCCCACTAAGAGGGCGAGACGAACGGGGCTTCTTCAGCAATTGCATTAACCATCGTTATATAAGGGATGATTTTCGAACCAAAGGCAGTTTCGGGTTCGTTACAATGTGTAGAACGATAATATAATAATTGATTTCGATTTCGAAGGCAAAAGATTTTTCGCCAAAAAAAACCGTGGGTTAACCATCGTTGATTTTTCTCGAAAATGGCCAAGTTAAAAAAAAATTTTTTTAGGGTGCCAATCGAAAGAAGACGTCCATCTGCGCATGCTGTGCAAATTTTTCCCAAAACAAACTACGTTTAAGGGCTGAACAGGCCGTTTAAGGGATGAACACTTCCCACTAAGAGGGCGAGACGAACGGGGCTTCTTCAGCAATTGCATTAACCATCGTTATATAAGGGATGATTTTCGAACCAAAGGCAGTTTCGGGTTCGTTACAATGTGTAGAACGATAATATAATAATTGATTTCGATTTCGAAGGCAAAAGATTTTTCGCCAAAAAAAACCGTGGGTTAACCATCGTTGATTTTTCTCGAAAATGGCCAAATTAAAAAAAAAATTTTTTAGGGTGCCAATCGAAAGTAGACGTCCATCTGCGCATGCTGTGCAAATTTTTCCCAAAACAAACTACGTTTAAGGGCTGAACAGGCCGTTTAAGGGATGAACACTTCCCACTAAGAGGGCGAGACGAACGGGGCTTCTTCAGCAATTGCATTAACCATCGTTATATAAGGGATGATTTTCGAACCAAAGGCAGTTTCGGGTTCGTTACAATGTGTAGAACGATAATATAATAATTGATTTCGATTTCGAAGGCAAAAGATTTTTCGCCAAAAAAAACCGTGGGTTAACCATCGTTGATTTTTCTCGAAAATGGCCAAGTTAAAAAAAAATTTTTTTAGGGTGCCAATCGAAAGTAGACGTCCATCTGCGCATGCTGTGCAAATTTTTCCCAAAACAAACTACGTTTAAGGGCTGAACAGGCCGTTTAAGGGATGAACACTTCCCACTAAGAGGGCGAGACGAACGGGGCTTCTTCAGCAATTGCATTAACCATCGTTATATAAGGGATGATTTTCGAACCAAAGGCAGTTTCGGGTTCGTTACAATGTGTAGAACGATAATATAATAATTGATTTCGATTTCGAAGGCAAAAGATTTTTCGCCAAAAAAAACCGTGGGTTAACCATCGTTGATTTTTCTCGAAAATGGCCAAGTTAAAAAAAAATTTTTTTAGGGTGCCAATCGAAAGTAGACGTCCATCTGCGCATGCTGTGCAAATTTTTCCCAAAACAAACTACGTTTAAGGGCTGAACAGGCCGTTTAAGGGATGAACACTTCCCACTAAGAGGGCGAGACGAACGGGGCTTCTTCAGCAATTGCATTAACCATCGTTATATAAGGGATGATTTTCGAACCAAAGGCAGTTTCGGGTTCGTTACAATGTGTAGAACGATAATATAATAATTGATTTCGATTTCGAAGGCAAAAGATTTTTCGCCAAAAAAAACCGTGGGTTAACCATCGTTGATTTTTCTCGAAAATGGCCAAGTTAAAAAAAAATTTTTTTAGGGTGCCAATCGAAAGTAGACGTCCATCTGCGCATGCTGTGCAAATTTTTCCCAAAACAAACTACGTTTAAGGGCTGAACAGGCCGTTTAAGGGATGAACACTTCCCACTAAGAGGGCGAGACGAACGGGGCTTCTTCAGCAATTGCATTAACCATCGTTATATAAGGGATGATTTTCGAACCAAAGGCAGTTTCGGGTTCGTTACAATGTGTAGAACGATAATATAATAATTGATTTCGATTTCGAAGGCAAAAGATTTTTCGCCAAAAAAAACCGTGGGTTAACCATCGTTGATTTTTCTCGAAAATGGCCAAATTAAAAAAAAAATTTTTTAGGGTGCCAATCGAAAGTAGACGTCCATCTGCGCATGCTGTGCAAATTTTTCCCAAAACAAACTACGTTTAAGGGCTGAACAGGCCGTTTAAGGGATGAACACTTCCCACTAAGAGGGCGAGACGAACGGGGCTTCTTCAGCAATTGCATTAACCATCGTTATATAAGGGATGATTTTCGAACCAAAGGCAGTTTCGGGTTCGTTACAATGTGTAGAACGATAATATAATAATTGATTTCGATTTCGAAGGCAAAAGATTTTTCGCCAAAAAAAACCGTGGGTTAACCATCGTTGATTTTTCTCGAAAATGGCCAAGTTAAAAAAAAATTTTTTTAGGGTGCCAATCGAAAGTAGACGTCCATCTGCGCATGCTGTGCAAATTTTTCCCAAAACAAACTACGTTTAAGGGCTGAACAGGCCGTTTAAGGGATGAACACTTCCCACTAAGAGGGCGAGACGAACGGGGCTTCTTCAGCAATTGCATTAACCATCGTTATATAAGGGATGATTTTCGAACCAAAGGCAGTTTCGGGTTCGTTACAATGTGTAGAACGATAATATAATAATTGATTTCGATTTCGAAGGCAAAAGATTTTTCGCCAAAAAAAACCGTGGGTTAACCATCGTTGATTTTTCTCGAAAATGGCCAAGTTAAAAAAAAATTTTTTTAGGGTGCCAATCGAAAGTAGACGTCCATCTGCGCATGCTGTGCAAATTTTTCCCAAAACAAACTACGTTTAAGGGCTGAACAGGCCGTTTAAGGGATGAACACTTCCCACTAAGAGGGCGAGACGAACGGGGCTTCTTCAGCAATTGCATTAACCATCGTTATATAAGGGATGATTTTCGAACCAAAGGCAGTTTCGGGTTCGTTACAATGTGTAGAACGATAATATAATAATTGATTTCGATTTCGAAGGCAAAAGATTTTTCGCCAAAAAAAACCGTGGGTTAACCATCGTTGATTTTTCTCGAAAATGGCCAAATTAAAAAAAAAAATTTTTAGGGTGCCAATCGAAAGTAGACGTCCATCTGCGCATGCTGTGCAAATTTTTCCCAAAACAAACTACGTTTAAGGGCTGAACAGGCCGTTTAAGGGATGAACACTTCCCACTAAGAGGGCGAGACGAACGGGGCTTCTTCAGCAATTGCATTAACCATCGTTATATAAGGGATGATTTTCGAACCAAAGGCAGTTTCGGGTTCGTTACAATGTGTAGAACGATAATATAATAATTGATTTCGATTTCGAAGGCAAAAGATTTTTCGCCAAAAAAAACCGTGGGTTAACCATCGTTGATTTTTCTCGAAAATGGCCAAATTAAAAAAAAAATTTTTTAGGGTGCCAATCGAAAGTAGACGTCCATCTGCGCATGCTGTGCAAATTTTTCCCAAAACAAACTACGTTTAAGGGCTGAACAGGCCGTTTAAGGGATGAACACTTCCCACTAAGAGGGCGAGACGAACGGGGTTTCTTCAGCAATTGCATTAACCATCGTTATATAAGGGATGATTTTCGAACCAAAGGCAGTTTCGGGTTCGTTACAATGTGTAGAACGATAATATAATAATTGATTTCGATTTCGAAGGCAAAAGATTTTTCGCCAAAAAAAACCGTGGGTTAACCATCGTTGATTTTTCTCGAAAATGGCCAAGTTAAAAAAAAATTTTTTTAGGGTGCCAATCGAAAGTAGACGTCCATCTGCGCATGCTGTGCAAATTTTTCCCAAAACAAACTACGTTTAAGGGCTGAACAGGCCGTTTAAGGGATGAACACTTCCCACTAAGAGGGCGAGACGAACGGGGTTTCTTCAGCAATTGCATTAACCATCGTTATATAAGGGATGATTTTCGAACCAAAGGCAGTTTCGGGTTCGTTACAATGTGTAGAACGATAATATAATAATTGATTTCGATTTCGAAGGCAAAAGACTTTTCGCCAAAAAAAACCGTGGGTTAACCATCGTTGATTTTTCTCGAAAATGGCCAAGTTAAAAAAAAATTTTTTTAGGGTGCCAATCGAAAGTAGACGTCCATCTGCGCATGCTGTGCAAATTTTTCCCAAAACAAACTACGTTTAAGGGCTGAACAGGCCGTTTAAGGGATGAACACTTCCCACTAAGAGGGCGAGACGAACGGGGCTTCTTCAGCAATTGCATTAACCATCGTTATATAAGGGATGATTTTCGAACCAAAGGCAGTTTCGGGTTCGTTACAATGTGTAGAACGATAATATAATAATTGATTTCGATTTCGAAGGCAAAAGATTTTTCGCCAAAAAAAACCGTGGGTTAACCATCGTTGATTTTTCACGAAAATGGCCAAGTTAAAAAAAAATTTTTTTATGGTGCCAATCGAAAGTAGACGTCCATCTGCGCATGCTGTGCAAATTTTTCCCAAAACAAACTACGTTTAAGGGCTGAACAGGCCGTTTAAGGGATGAACACTTCCCACTAAGAGGGCGAGACGAACGGGGCTTCTTCAGCAATTGCATTAACCATCGTTATATAAGGGATGATTTTCGAACCAAAGGCAGTTTCGGGTTCGTTACAATGTGTAGAACGATAATATAATAATTGATTTCGATTTCGAAGGCAAAAGATTTTTCGCCAAAAAAAACCGTGGGTTAACCATCGTTGATTTTTCTAGAAAATGGCCAAGTTAAAAAAAAATTTTTTTAGGGTGCCAATCGAAAGTAGACGTCCATCTGCGCATGCTGTGCAAATTTTTCCCAAAACAAACTACGTTTAAGGGCTGAACAGGCCGTTTAAGGGATGAACACTTCCCACTAAGAGGGCGAGACGAACGGGGCTTCTTCAGCAATTGCATTAACCATCGTTATATAAGGGATGATTTTCGAACCAAAGGCAGTTTCGGGTTCGTTACAATGTGTAGAACGATAATATAATAATTGATTTCGATTTCGAAGGCAAAAGATTTTTCGCCAAAAAAAACCGTGGGTTAACCATCGTTGATTTTTCTCGAAAATGGCCAAATTAAAAAAAAAATTTTTTAGGGTGCCAATCGAAAGTAGACGTCCATCTGCGCATGCTGTGCAAATTTTTCCCAAAACAAACTACGTTTAAGGGCTGAACAGGCCGTTTAAGGGATGAACACTTCCCACTAAGAGGGCGAGACGAACGGGGCTTCTTCAGCAATTGCATTAACCATCGTTATATAAGGGATGATTTTCGAACCAAAGGCAGTTTCGGGTTCGTTACAATGTGTAGAACGATAATATAATAATTGATTTCGATTTCGAAGGCAAAAGATTTTTCGCCAAAAAAAACCGTGGGTTAACCATCGTTGATTTTTCTCGAAAATGGCCAAATTAAAAAAAAAATTTTTTAGGGTGCCAATCGAAAGTAGACGTCCATCTGCGCATGCTGTGCAAATTTTTCCCAAAACAAACTACGTTTAAGGGCTGAACAGGCCGTTTAAGGGATGAACACTTCCCACTAAGAGGGCGAGACGAACGGGGCTTCTTCAGCAATTGCATTAACCATCGTTATATAAGGGATGATTTTCGAACCAAAGGCAGTTTCGGGTTCGTTACAATGTGTAGAACGATAATATAATAATTGATTTCGATTTCGAAGGCAAAAGATTTTTCGCCAAAAAAAACCGTGGGTTAACCATCGTTGATTTTTCTCGAAAATGGCCAAGTTAAAAAAAAAATTTTTAGGGTGCCAATCGAAAGTAGACGTCCATCTGCGCATGCTGTGCAAATTTTTCCCAAAACAAACTACGTTTAAGGGCTGAACAGGCCGTTTAAGGGATGAACACTTCCCACTAAGAGGGCGAGACGAACGGGGCTTCTTCCGCAATTGCATTAACCATCGTTATATAAGGGATGATTTTCGAACCAAAGGCAGTTTCGGGTTCGTTACAATGTATAGAACGATAATATAATAATTGATTTCGATTTCGAAGGCAAAAGATTTTTCGCCAAAAAAAACCGTGGGTTAACCATCGTTGATTTTTCTCGAAAATGGCCAAGTTAAAAAAAAATTTTTTTAGGGTGCCAATCGAAAGTAGACGTCCATCTGCGCATGCTGTGCAAATTTTTCCCAAAACAAACTACGTTTAAGGGCTGAACAGGCCGTTTAAGGGATGAACACTTCCCACTAAGAGGGCGAGACGAACGGGGCTTCTTCAGCAATTGCATTAACCATCGTTATATAAGGGATGATTTTCGAACCAAAGGCAGTTTCGGGTTCGTTACAATGTGTAGAACGATAATATAATAATTGATTTCGATTTCGAAGGCAAAAGATTTTTCGCCAAAAAAAACCGTGGGTTAACCATCGTTGATTTTTCTCGAAAATGGCCAAGTTAAAAAAAAATTTTTTTAGGGTGCCAATCGAAAGTAGACGTCCATCTGCGCATGCTGTGCAAATTTTTCCCAAAACAAACTACGTTTAAGGGCTGAACAGGCCGTTTAAGGGATGAACACTTCCCACTAAGAGGGCGAGACGAACGGGGCTTCTTCAGCAATTGCATTAACCATCGTTATATAAGGGATGATTTTCGAACCAAAGGCAGTTTCGGGTTCGTTACAATGTGTAGAACGATAATATAATAATTGATTTCGATTTCGAAGGCAAAAGATTTTTCGCCAAAAAAAACCGTGGGTTAACCATCGTTGATTTTTCTCGAAAATGGCCAAGTTAAAAAAAAATTTTTTTAGGGTGCCAATCGAAAGTAGACGTCCATCTGCGCATGCTGTGCAAATTTTTCCCAAAACAAACTACGTTTAAGGGCTGAACAGGCCGTTTAAGGGATGAACACTTCCCACTAAGAGGGCGAGACGAACGGGGCTTCTTCAGCAATTGCATTAACCATCGTTATATAAGGGATGATTTTCGAACCAAAGGCAGTTTCGGGTTCGTTACAATGTGTAGAACGATAATATAATAATTGATTTCGATTTCGAAGGCAAAAGATTTTTCGCCAAAAAAAACCGTGGGTTAACCATCGTTGATTTTTCTCGAAAATGGCCAAATTAAAAAAAAAAATTTTTAGGGTGCCAATCGAAAGTAGACGTCCATCTGCGCATGCTGTGCAAATTTTTCCCAAAACAAACTACGTTTAAGGGCTGAACAGGCCGTTTAAGGGATGAACACTTCCCACTAAGAGGGCGAGACGAACGGGGCTTCTTCAGCAATTGCATTAACCATCGTTATATAAGGGATGATTTTCGAACCAAAGGCAGTTTCGGGTTCGTTACAATGTGTAGAACGATAATATAATAATTGATTTCGATTTCGAAGGCAAAAGATTTTTCGCCAAAAAAAACCGTGGGTTAACCATCGTTGATTTTTCTCGAAAATGGCCAAATTAAAAAAAAAATTTTTTAGGGTGCCAATCGAAAGTAGACGTCCATCTGCGCATGCTGTGCAAATTTTTCCCAAAACAAACTACGTTTAAGGGCTGAACAGGCCGTTTAAGGGATGAACACTTCCCACTAAGAGGGCGAGACGAACGGGGTTTCTTCAGCAATTGCATTAACCATCGTTATATAAGGGATGATTTTCGAACCAAAGGCAGTTTCGGGTTCGTTACAATGTGTAGAACGATAATATAATAATTGATTTCGATTTCGAAGGCAAAAGATTTTTCGCCAAAAAAAACCGTGGGTTAACCATCGTTGATTTTTCTCGAAAATGGCCAAGTTAAAAAAAAATTTTTTTAGGGTGCCAATCGAAAGTAGACGTCCATCTGCGCATGCTGTGCAAATTTTTCCCAAAACAAACTACGTTTAAGGGCTGAACAGGCCGTTTAAGGGATGAACACTTCCCACTAAGAGGGCGAGACGAACGGGGCTTCTTCAGCAATTGCATTAACCATCGTTATATAAGGGATGATTTTCGAACCAAAGGCAGTTTCGGGTTCGTTACAATGTGTAGAACGATAATATAATAATTGATTTCGATTTCGAAGGCAAAAGATTTTTCGCCAAAAAAAACCGTGGGTTAACCATCGTTGATTTTTCTCGAAAATGGCCAAATTAAAAAAAAAATTTTTTAGGGTGCCAATCGAAAGTAGACGTCCATCTGCGCATGCTGTGCAAATTTTTCCCAAAACAAACTACGTTTAAGGGCTGAACAGGCCGTTTAAGGGATGAACACTTCCCACTAAGAGGGCGAGACGAACGGGGCTTCTTCAGCAATTGCATTAACCATCGTTATATAAGGGATGATTTTCGAACCAAAGGCAGTTTCGGGTTCGTTACAATGTGTAGAACGATAATATAATAATTGATTTCGATTTCGAAGGCAAAAGATTTTTCGCCAAAAAAAACCGTGGGTTAACCATCGTTGATTTTTCACGAAAATGGCCAAGTTAAAAAAAAATTTTTTTATGGTGCCAATCGAAAGTAGACGTCCATCTGCGCATGCTGTGCAAATTTTTCCCAAAACAAACTACGTTTAAGGGCTGAACAGGCCGTTTAAGGGATGAACACTTCCCACTAAGAGGGCGAGACGAACGGGGCTTCTTCAGCAATTGCATTAACCATCGTTATATAAGGGATGATTTTCGAACCAAAGGCAGTTTCGGGTTCGTTACAATGTGTAGAACGATAATATAATAATTGATTTCGATTTCGAAGGCAAAAGATTTTTCGCCAAAAAAAACCGTGGGTTAACCATCGTTGATTTTTCTAGAAAATGGCCAAGTTAAAAAAAAATTTTTTTAGGGTGCCAATCGAAAGTAGACGTCCATCTGCGCATGCTGTGCAAATTTTTCCCAAAACAAACTACGTTTAAGGGCTGAACAGGCCGTTTAAGGGATGAACACTTCCCACTAAGAGGGCGAGACGAACGGGGCTTCTTCAGCAATTGCATTAACCATCGTTATATAAGGGATGATTTTCGAACCAAAGGCAGTTTCGGGTTCGTTACAATGTGTAGAACGATAATATAATAATTGATTTCGATTTCGAAGGCAAAAGATTTTTCGCCAAAAAAAACCGTGGGTTAACCATCGTTGATTTTTCTCGAAAATGGCCAAATTAAAAAAAAAATTTTTTAGGGTGCCAATCGAAAGTAGACGTCCATCTGCGCATGCTGTGCAAATTTTTCCCAAAACAAACTACGTTTAAGGGCTGAACAGGCCGTTTAAGGGATGAACACTTCCCACTAAGAGGGCGAGACGAACGGGGCTTCTTCAGCAATTGCATTAACCATCGTTATATAAGGGATGATTTTCGAACCAAAGGCAGTTTCGGGTTCGTTACAATGTGTAGAACGATAATATAATAATTGATTTCGATTTCGAAGGCAAAAGATTTTTCGCCAAAAAAAACCGTGGGTTAACCATCGTTGATTTTTCTCGAAAATGGCCAAATTAAAAAAAAAATTTTTTAGGGTGCCAATCGAAAGTAGACGTCCATCTGCGCATGCTGTGCAAATTTTTCCCAAAACAAACTACGTTTAAGGGCTGAACAGGCCGTTTAAGGGATGAACACTTCCCACTAAGAGGGCGAGACGAACGGGGCTTCTTCAGCAATTGCATTAACCATCGTTATATAAGGGATGATTTTCGAACCAAAGGCAGTTTCGGGTTCGTTACAATGTGTAGAACGATAATATAATAATTGATTTCGATTTCGAAGGCAAAAGATTTTTCGCCAAAAAAAACCGTGGGTTAACCATCGTTGATTTTTCTCGAAAATGGCCAAGTTAAAAAAAAAATTTTTAGGGTGCCAATCGAAAGTAGACGTCCATCTGCGCATGCTGTGCAAATTTTTCCCAAAACAAACTACGTTTAAGGGCTGAACAGGCCGTTTAAGGGATGAACACTTCCCACTAAGAGGGCGAGACGAACGGGGCTTCTTCCGCAATTGCATTAACCATCGTTATATAAGGGATGATTTTCGAACCAAAGGCAGTTTCGGGTTCGTTACAATGTGTAGAACGATAATATAATAATTGATTTCGATTTCGAAGGCAAAAGATTTTTCGCCAAAAAAAACCGTGGGTTAACCATCGTTGATTTTTCTCGAAAATGGCCAAATTAAAAAAAAAATTTTTTAGGGTGCCAATCGAAAGTAGACGTCCATCTGCGCATGCTGTGCAAATTTTTCCCAAAACAAACTACGTTTAAGGGCTGAACAGGCCGTTTAAGGGATGAACACTTCCCACTAAGAGGGCGAGACGAACGGGGCTTCTTCAGCAATTGCATTAACCATCGTTATATAAGGGATGATTTTCGAACCAAAGGCAGTTTCGGGTTCGTTACAATGTGTAGAACGATAATATAATAATTGATTTCGATTTCGAAGGCAAAAGATTTTTCGCCAAAAAAAACCGTGGGTTAACCATCGTTGATTTTTCTCGAAAATGGCCAAGTTAATAAAAAATTTTTTTAGGGTGCCAATCGAAAGTAGACGTCCATCTGCGCATGCTGTGCAAATTTTTCCCAAAACAAACTACGTTTAAGGGCTGAACAGGCCGTTTAAGGGATGAACACTTCCCACTAAGAGGGCGAGACGAACGGGGCTTCTTCAGCAATTGCATTAACCATCGTTATATAAGGGATGATTTTCGAACCAAAGGCAGTTTCGGGTTCGTTACAATGTATAGAACGATAATATAATAATTGATTTCGATTTCGAAGGCAAAAGATTTTTCGCCAAAAAAAACCGTGGGTTAACCATCGTTGATTTTTCTCGAAAATGGCCAAGTTAATAAAAAAATTTTTTAGGGTGCCAATCGAAAGTAGACGTCCATCTGCGCATGCTGTGCAAATTTTTCCCAAAACAAACTACGTTTAAGGGCTGAACAGGCCGTTTAAGGGATGAACACTTCCCACTAAGAGGGCGAGACGAACGGGGCTTCTTCAGCAATTGCATTAACCATCGTTATATAAGGGATGATTTTCGAACCAAAGGCAGTTTCGGGTTCGTTACAATGTGTAGAACGATAATATAATAATTGATTTCGATTTCGAAGGCAAAAGATTTTTCGCCAAAAAAAACCGTGGGTTAACCATCGTTGATTTTTCTCGAAAATGGCCAAGTTAAAAAAAAATTTTTTTAGGGTGCCAATCGAAAGTAGACGTCCATTTGCGCATGCTGTGCAAATTTTTCCCAAAACAAACTACGTTTAAGGGCTGAACAGGCCGTTTAAGGGATGAACACTTCCCACTAAGAGGGCGAGACGAACGGGGCTTCTTCAGCAATTGCATTAACCATCGTTATATAAGGGATGATTATCGAACCAAAGGCAGTTTCGGGTTCGTTACAATGTGTAGAACGATAATATAATAATTGATTTCGATTTCGAAGGCAAAAGATTTTTCGCCAAAAAAAACCGTGGGTTAACCATCGTTGATTTTTCTCGAAAATGGCCAAATTAAAAAAAATTGTTTTTAGGGTGCCAATCGAAAGTAGACGTCCATCTGTGCATGCTGTGCAAAATGTAAAATTTTTCGAGAAAAATCAACGATGGTTAACCCACGGTTTTTTTTGGCGAAAAATCTTTTGCCTTCGAAATCGAAATCAATTATTATATTATCGTTCTACACATTGTAACGAACCCGAAACTGCCTTTGGTTCGAAAATCATCCCTTATATAACGATGGTTAATGCAATTGCTGAAGAAGCCCCGTTCGTCTCTCCCTCTTAGTGGGAAGTGTTCATCCCTTAAACGGCCTGTTCAGCCCTTAAACGTGGTTTGTTTAGAGAAAAATTTGCACAGCATGCACAGATGGACGTCTACTTTCGATTGGCACCCTAAAAACAATTTTTTTTAGTTTGGCCATTTTCGAGAAAAATCAACGATGGTTAACCCACGGTTTTTTTTGACGAAAAATCTTTTGGTTTCGAAATCGAAAAAGATTATTGTATTATCGTTCTATACATTGTAACGAACCCGAAACTGCCCTTGGTTCGAAAATCATCCCTTATATAACGATGGTTAATGCAATTGCTGAAGAAGCCCCGTTCGTCTCTCCCTCTTAGTGGGAAGTGTTCATCCTTTAAACGGCCTGTTCAGCCCTTAAACGTGGTTTGTTTTGAGAAAAATTTGCACAGCATGCACAGATGGACGTCTACTTTCGATTGGCACCCTAAAAAAAATTTTTTTTAGTTTGGCCATTTTCGAGAAAAATCAACGATGGTTAACCCACGGTTTTTTTTGACGAAAAATCTTTTGGTTTCGAAATCGAAAAAGATTATTGTATTATCGTTCTATACATTGTAACGAACCCGAAACTGCCCTTGGTTCGAAAATCATCCCTTATATAACGATGGTTAATGCAATTGCTGAAGAAGCCCCGTTCGTCTCTCCCTCTTAGTGGGAAGTGTTCATCCCTTAAACGGCCTGTTCAGCCCTTAAACGTGGTTTGTTTTGAGAAAAATTTGCACAGCATGCACAGATGGACGTCTACTTTCGATTGGCACCCTAAAAAAAATTTTTTTTAGTTTGGCCATTTTCGAGAAAAATCAACGATGGTTAACCCACGGTTTTTTTTGACGAAAAATCTTTTGGTTTCGAAATCGAAAAAGATTATTGTATTATCGTTCTATACATTGTAACGAACCCGAAACTGCCCTTGGTTCGAAAATCATCCCTTATATAACGATGGTTAATGCAATTGCTGAAGAAGCCCCGTTCGTCTCTCCCTCTTAGTGGGAAGTGTTCATCCCTTAAACGGCCTGTTCAGCCCTTAAACGTGGTTTGTTTAGAGAAAAATTTGCACAGCATGCACAGATGGACGTCTACTTTCGATTGGCACCCTAAAAAAAATTTTTTTTAGTTTGGCCATTTTCGAGAAAAATCAACGATGGTTAACCCACGGTTTTTTTTGACGAAAAATCTTTTGGTTTCGAAATCGAAAAAGATTATTGTATTATCGTTCTATACATTGTAACGAACCCGAAACTGCCCTTGGTTCGAAAATCATCCCTTATATAACGATGGTTAATGCAATTGCTGAAGAAGCCCCGTTCGTCTCTCCCTCTTAGTGGGAAGTGTTCATCCCTTAAACGGCCTGTTCAGCCCTTAAACGTGGTTTGTTTTGAGAAAAATTTGCACAGCATGCACAGATGGACGTCTACTTTCGATTGGCACCCTAAAAAAAATTTTTTTTAGTTTGGCCATTTTCGAGAAAAATCAACGATGGTTAACCCACGGTTTTTTTTGACGAAAAATCTTTTGGTTTCGAAATCGAAAAAGATTATTGTATTATCGTTCTATACATTGTAACGAACCCGAAACTGCCCTTGGTTCGAAAATCATCCCTTATATAACGATGGTTAATGCAATTGCTGAAGAAGCCCCGTTCGTCTCTCCCTCTTAGTGGGAAGTGTTCATCCCTTAAACGGCCTGTTCAGCCCATAAACGTGGTTTGTTTTGAGAAAAATTTGCACAGCATGCACAGATGGACGTCTACTTTCGATTGGCACCCTAAAAAAAATTTTTTTTAGTTTGGCCATTTTCGAGAAAAATCAACGATGGTTAACCCACGGTTTTTTTTGACGAAAAATCTTTTGGTTTCGAAATCGAAAAAGATTATTGTATTATCGTTCTATACATTGTAACGAACCCGAAACTGCCCTTGGTTCGAAAATCATCCCTTATATAACGATGGTTAATGCAATTGCTGAAGAAGCCCCGTTCGTCTCTCCCTCTTAGTGGGAAGTGTTCATCCCTTAAACGGCCTGTTCAGCCCTTAAACGTGGTTTGTTTTGAGAAAAATTTGCACAGCATGCACAGATGGACGTCTACTTTCGATTGGCACCCTAAAAAAAATTTTTTTAGTTTGGCCATTTTCGAGAAAAATCAACGATGGTTAACCCACGGTTTTTTTTGACGAAAAATCTTTTGGTTTCGAAATCGAAAAAGATTATTGTATTATCGTTCTATACATTGTAACGAACCCGAAACTGCCCTTGGTTCGAAAATCATCCCTTATATAACGATGGTTAATGCAATTGCTGAAGAAGCCCCGTTCGTCTCTCCCTCTTAGTGGGAAGTGTTCATCCCTTAAACGGCCTGTTCAGCCCTTAAACGTGGTTTGTTTTGAGAAAAATTTGCACAGCATGCACAGATGGACGTCTACTTTCGATTGGCACCCTAAAAAAAATTTTTTTAGTTTGGCCATTTTCGAGAAAAATCAACGATGGTTAACCCACGGTTTTTTTTGACGAAAAATCTTTTGGTTTCGAAATCGAAAAAGATTATTGTATTATCGTTCTATACATTGTAACGAACCCGAAACTGCCCTTGGTTCGAAAATCATCCCTTATATAACGATGGTTAATGCAATTGCTGAAGAAGCCCCGTTCGTCTCTCCCTCTTAGTGGGAAGTGTTCATCCCTTAAACGGCCTGTTCAGCCCTTAAACGTGGTTTGTTTTGAGAAAAATTTGCACAGCATGCACAGATGGACGTCTACTTTCGATTGGCACCCTAAAAAAAATTTTTTTAGTTTGGCCATTTTCGAGAAAAATCAACGATGGTTAACCCACGGTTTTTTTTGACGAAAAATCTTTTGGTTTCGAAATCGAAAAAGATTATTGTATTATCGTTCTATACATTGTAACGAACCCGAAACTGCCCTTGGTTCGAAAATCATCCCTTATATAACGATGGTTAATGCAATTGCTGAAGAAGCCCCGTTCGTCTCTCCCTCTTAGTGGGAAGTGTTCATCCCTTAAACGGCCTGTTCAGCCCTTAAACGTGGTTTGTTTTGAGAAAAATTTGCACAGCATGCACAGATGGACGTCTACTTTCGATTGGCACCCTAAAAAAAATTTTTTTAGTTTGGCCATTTTCGAGAAAAATCAACGATGGTTAACCCACGGTTTTTTTTGACGAAAAATCTTTTGGTTTCGAAATCGAAAAAGATTATTGTATTATCGTTCTATACATTGTAACGAACCCGAAACTGCCCTTGGTTCGAAAATCATCCCTTATATAACGATGGTTAATGCAATTGCTGAAGAAGCCCCGTTCGTCTCTCCCTCTTAGTGGGAAGTGTTCATCCCTTAAACGGCCTGTTCAGCCCTTAAACGTGGTTTGTTTTGAGAAAAATTTGCACAGCATGCACAGATGGACGTCTACTTTCGATTGGCACCCTAAAAAAAATTTTTTTAGTTTGGCCATTTTCGAGAAAAATCAACGATGGTTAACCCACGGTTTTTTTTGACGAAAAATCTTTTGGTTTCGAAATCGAAAAAGATTATTGTATTATCGTTCTATACATTGTAACGAACCCGAAACTGCCCTTGGTTCGAAAATCATCCCTTATATAACGATGGTTAATGCATTTGCTGAAGAAGCCCCGTTCGTCTCTCCCTCTTAGTGGGAAGTGTTCATCCCTTAAACGGCCTGTTCAGCCCTTAAACGTGGTTTGTTTTGAGAAAAATTTGCACAGCATGCACAGATGGACGTCTACTTTCGATTGGCACCCTAAAAAAAATTTTTTTAGTTTGGCCATTTTCGAGAAAAATCAACGATGGTTAACCCACGGTTTTTTTTGACGAAAAATCTTTTGGTTTCGAAATCGAAAAAGATTATTGTATTATCGTTCTATACATTGTAACGAACCCGAAACTGCCCTTGGTTCGAAAATCATCCCTTATATAACGATGGTTAATGCATTTGCTGAAGAAGCCCCGTTCGTCTCTCCCTCTTAGTGGGAAGTGTTCATCCCTTAAACGGCCTGTTCAGCCCTTAAACGTGGTTTGTTTTGGGAAAAATTTGCACAGCATGCACAGATGGACGTCTACTTTCGATTGGCACCCTAAAAAAAATTTTTTTTAGTTTGGCCATTTTCGAGAAAAATCAACGATGGTTAACCCACGGTTTTTTTTGACGAAAAATCTTTTGGTTTCGAAATCGAAAAAGATTATTGTATTATCGTTCTATACATTGTAACGAACCCGAAACTGCCCTTGGTTCGAAAATCATCCCTTATATAACGATGGTTAATGCAATTGCTGAAGAAGCCCCGTTCGTCTCTCCCTCTTAGTGGGAAGTGTTCATCCCTTAAACGGCCTGTTCAGCCCTTAAACGTGGTTTGTTTTGAGAAAAATTTGCACAGCATGCACAGATGGACGTCTACTTTCGATTGGCACCCTAAAAAAAATTTTTTTTAGTTTGGCCATTTTCGAGAAAAATCAACGATGGTTAACCCACGGTTTTTTTTGACGAAAAATCTTTTGGTTTCGAAATCGAAAAAGATTATTGTATTATCGTTCTATACATTGTAACGAACCCGAAACTGCCCTTGGTTCGAAAATCATCCCTTATATAACGATGGTTAATGCAATTGCTGAAGAAGCCCCGTTCGTCTCTCCCTCTTAGTGGGAAGTGTTCATCCCTTAAACGGCCTGTTCAGCCCTTAAACGTGGTTTGTTTTGAGAAAAATTTGCACAGCATGCACAGATGGACGTCTACTTTCGATTGGCACCCTAAAAAAAATTTTTTTTAGTTTGGCCATTTTCGAGAAAAATCAACGATGGTTAACCCACGGTTTTTTTTGACGAAAAATCTTTTGGTTTCGAAATCGAAAAAGATTATTGTATTATCGTTCTATACATTGTAACGAACCCGAAACTGCCCTTGGTTCGAAAATCATCCCTTATATAACGATGGTTAATGCAATTGCTGAAGAAGCCCCGTTCGTCTCTCCCTCTTAGTGGGAAGTGTTCATCCCTTAAACGGCCTGTTCAGCCCTTAAACGTGGTTTGTTTTGAGAAAAATTTGCACAGCATGCACAGATGGACGTCTACTTTCGATTGGCACCCTAAAAAAAATTTTTTTTAGTTTGGCCATTTTCGAGAAAAATCAACGATGGTTAACCCACGGTTTTTTTTGACGAAAAATCTTTTGGTTTCGAAATCGAAAAAGATTATTGTATTATCGTTCTATACATTGTAACGAACCCGAAACTGCCCTTGGTTCGAAAATCATCCCTTATATAACGATGGTTAATGCAATTGCTGAAGAAGCCCCGTTCGTCTCTCCCTCTTAGTGGGAAGTGTTCATCCCTTAAACGGCCTGTTCAGCCCTTAAACGTGGTTTGTTTTGGGAAAAATTTGCACAGCATGCACAGATGGACGTCTACTTTCGATTGGCACCCTAAAAAAAATTTTTTTTAGTTTGGCCATTTTCGAGAAAAATCAACGATGGTTAACCCACGGTTTTTTTTGACGAAAAATCTTTTGGTTTCGAAATCGAAAAAGATTATTGTATTATCGTTCTATACATTGTAACGAACCCGAAACTGCCCTTGGTTCGAAAATCATCCCTTATATAACGATGGTTAATGCAATTGCTGAAGAAGCCCCGTTCGTCTCTCCCTCTTAGTGGGAAGTGTTCATCCCTTAAACGGCCTGTTCAGCCCTTAAACGTGGTTTGTTTTGAGAAAAATTTGCACAGCATGCACAGATGGACGTCTACTTTCGATTGGCACCCTAAAAAAAATTTTTTTTAGTTTGGCCATTTTCGAGAAAAATCAACGATGGTTAACCCACGGTTTTTTTTGACGAAAAATCTTTTGGTTTCGAAATCGAAAAAGATTATTGTATTATCGTTCTATACATTGTAACGAACCCGAAACTGCCCTTGGTTCGAAAATCATCCCTTATATAACGATGGTTAATGCAATTGCTGAAGAAGCCCCGTTCGTCTCTCCCTCTTAGTGGGAAGTGTTCATCCCTTAAACGGCCTGTTCAGCCCTTAAACGTGGTTTGTTTTGAGAAAAATTTGCACAGCATGCACAGATGGACGTCTACTTTCGATTGGCACCCTAAAAAAAATTTTTTTTAGTTTGGCCATTTTCGAGAAAAATCAACGATGGTTAACCCACGGTTTTTTTTGACGAAAAATCTTTTGGTTTCGAAATCGAAAAAGATTATTGTATTATCGTTCTATACATTGTAACGAACCCGAAACTGCCCTTGGTTCGAAAATCATCCCTTATATAACGATGGTTAATGCAATTGCTGAAGAAGCCCCGTTCGTCTCTCCCTCTTAGTGGGAAGTGTTCATCTCTTAAACGGCCTGTTCAGCCCTTAAACGTGGTTTGTTTTGAGAAAAATTTGCACAGCATGCACAGATGGACGTCTACTTTCGATTGGCACCCTAAAAAAAATTTTTTTTAGTTTGGCCATTTTCGAGAAAAATCAACGATGGTTAACCCACGGTTTTTTTTGGCGAAAAATCTTTTGCCTTCGAAATCGAAATCAATTATTATATTATCGTTCTATACATTGTAACGAACCCGAAACTGCCCTTGGTTCGAAAATCATCCCTTATATAACGATGGTTAATGCAATTGCTGAAGAAGCCCCGTTCGTCTCTCCCTCTTAGTGGGAAGTGTTCATCCCTTAAACGGCCTGTTCAGCCCATAAACGTGGTTTGTTTTGAGAAAAATTTGCACAGCATGCACAGATGGACGTCTACTTTCGATTGGCACCCTAAAAAAAATTTTTTTTAGTTTGGCCATTTTCGAGAAAAATCAACGATGGTTAACCCACGGTTTTTTTTGACGAAAAATCTTTTGGTTTCGAAATCGAAAAAGATTATTGTATTATCGTTCTATACATTGTAACGAACCCGAAACTGCCCTTGGTTCGAAAATCATCCCTTATATAACGATGGTTAATGCATTTGCTGAAGAAGCCCCGTTCGTCTCTCCCTCTTAGTGGGAAGTGTTCATCCCTTAAACGGCCTGTTCAGCCCTTAAACGTGGTTTGTTTTGGGAAAAATTTGCACAGCATGCACAGATGGACGTCTACTTTCGATTGGCACCCTAAAAAAAATTTTTTTTAGTTTGGCCATTTTCGAGAAAAATCAACGATGGTTAACCCACGGTTTTTTTTGACGAAAAATCTTTTGGTTTCGAAATCGAAAAAGATTATTGTATTATCGTTCTATACATTGTAACGAACCCGAAACTGCCCTTGGTTCGAAAATCATCCCTTATATAACGATGGTTAATGCAATTGCTGAAGAAGCCCCGTTCGTCTCTCCCTCTTAGTGGGAAGTGTTCATCCCTTAAACGGCCTGTTCAGCCCTTAAACGTGGTTTGTTTTGAGAAAAATTTGCACAGCATGCACAGATGGACGTCTACTTTCGATTGGCACCCTAAAAAAAATTTTTTTTAGTTTGGCCATTTTCGAGAAAAATCAACGATGGTTAACCCACGGTTTTTTTTGACGAAAAATCTTTTGGTTTCGAAATCGAAAAAGATTATTGTATTATCGTTCTATACATTGTAACGAACCCGAAACTGCCCTTGGTTCGAAAATCATCCCTTATATAACGATGGTTAATGCAATTGCTGAAGAAGCCCCGTTCGTCTCTCCCTCTTAGTGGGAAGTGTTCATCCCTTAAACGGCCTGTTCAGCCCTTAAACGTGGTTTGTTTTGGGAAAAATTTGCACAGCATGCACAGATGGACGTCTACTTTCGATTGGCACCCTAAAAAAAATTTTTTTTAGTTTGGCCATTTTCGAGAAAAATCAACGATGGTTAACCCACGGTTTTTTTTGACGAAAAATCTTTTGGTTTCGAAATCGAAAAAGATTATTGTATTATCGTTCTATACATTGTAACGAACCCGAAACTGCCCTTGGTTCGAAAATCATCCCTTATATAACGATGGTTAATGCATTTGCTGAAGAAGCCCCGTTCGTCTCTCCCTCTTAGTGGGAAGTGTTCATCCCTTAAACGGCCTGTTCAGCCCTTAAACGTGGTTTGTTTTGGGAAAAATTTGCACAGCATGCACAGATGGACGTCTACTTTCGATTGGCACCCTAAAAAAAATTTTTTTTAGTTTGGCCATTTTCGAGAAAAATCAACGATGGTTAACCCACGGTTTTTTTTGACGAAAAATCTTTTGGTTTCGAAATCGAAAAAGATTATTGTATTATCGTTCTATACATTGTAACGAACCCGAAACTGCCCTTGGTTCGAAAATCATCCCTTATATAACGATGGTTAATGCAATTGCTGAAGAAGCCCCGTTCGTCTCTCCCTCTTAGTGGGAAGTGTTCATCCCTTAAACGGCCTGTTCAGCCCTTAAACGTGGTTTGTTTTGAGAAAAATTTGCACAGCATGCACAGATGGACGTCTACTTTCGATTGGCACCCTAAAAAAAATTTTTTTTAATTTGGCCATTTTCGAGAAAAATCAACGATGGTTAACCCACGGTTTTTTTTGACGAAAAATCTTTTGGTTTCGAAATCGAAAAAGATTATTGTATAATCGTTCTATACATTGTAACGAACCCGAAACTGCCCTTGGTTCGAAAATCATCCCTTATATAACGATGGTTAATGCAATTGCTGAAGAAGCCCCGTTCGTCTCTCCCTCTTAGTGGGAAGTGTTCATCCCTTAAACGGCCTGTTCAGCCCTTAAACGTGGTTTGTTTTGAGAAAAATTTGCACAGCATGCACAGATGGACGTCTACTTTCGATTGGCACCCTAAAAAAATTTTTTTTTAGTTTGGCCATTTTCGAGAAAAATCAACGATGGTTAACCCACGGTTTTTTTTGGCGAAAAATCTTTTGCCTTCGAAATCGAAATCAATTATTATATTATCGTTCTATACATTGTAACGAACCCGAAACTGCCCTTGGTTCGAAAATCATCCCTTATATAACGATGGTTAATGCAATTGCTGAAGAAGCCCCGTTCGTCTCTCCCTCTTAGTGGGAAGTGTTCATCCCTTAAACGGCCTGTTCAGCCCTTAAACGTGGTTTGTTTTGAGAAAAATTTGCACAGCATGCACAGATGGACGTCTACTTTCGATTGGCACCCTAAAAAAAATTTTTTTTAGTTTGGCCATTTTCGAGAAAAATCAACGATGGTTAACCCACGGTTTTTTTTGACGAAAAATCTTTTGGTTTCGAAATCGAAAAAGATTATTGTATTATCGTTCTATACATTGTAACGAACCCGAAACTGCCCTTGGTTCGAAAATCATCCCTTATATAACGATGGTTAATGCAATTGCTGAAGAAGCCCCGTTCGTCTCTCCCTCTTAGTGGGAAGTGTTCATCCCTTAAACGGCCTGTTCAGCCCTTAAACGTGGTTTGTTTTGAGAAAAATTTGCACAGCATGCACAGATGGACGTCTACTTTCGATTGGCACCCTAAAAAAAATTTTTTTTAGTTTGGCCATTTTCGAGAAAAATCAACGATGGTTAACCCACGGTTTTTTTTGACGAAAAATCTTTTGGTTTCGAAATCGAAAAAGATTATTGTATTATCGTTCTATACATTGTAACGAACCCGAAACTGCCCTTGGTTCGAAAATCATCCCTTATATAACGATGGTTAATGCAATTGCTGAAGAAGCCCCGTTCGTCTCTCCCTCTTAGTGGGAAGTGTTCATCCCTTAAACGGCCTGTTCAGCCCTTAAACGTGGTTTGTTTTGAGAAAAATTTGCACAGCATGCACAGATGGACGTCTACTTTCGATTGGCACCCTAAAAAAAATTTTTTTTAGTTTGGCCATTTTCGTGAAAAATCAACGATGGTTAACCCACGGTTTTTTTTGGCGAAAAATCTTTTGCCTTCGAAATCGAAATCAATTATTATATTATCGTTCTATACATTGTAACGAACCCGAAACTGCCCTTGGTTCGAAAATCATCCCTTATATAACGATGGTTAATGCAATTGCTGAAGAAGCCCCGTTCGTCTCTCCCTCTTAGTGGGAAGTGTTCATCCCTTAAACGGCCTGTTCAGCCCTTAAACGTGGTTTGTTTTGAGAAAAATTTGCACAGCATGCACAGATGGACGTCTACTTTCGATTGGCACCCTAAAAAAAATTTTTTTTAGTTTGGCCATTTTCGAGAAAAATCAACGATGGTTTCCCCACGGTTTTTTTTGACGAAAAATCTTTTGGTTTCGAAATCGAAAAAGATTATTGTATTATCGTTCTATACATTGTAACGAACCCGAAACTGCCCTTGGTTCGAAAATCATCCCTTATATAACGATGGTTAATGCAATTGCTGAAGAAGCCCCGTTCGTCTCTCCCTCTTAGTGGGAAGTGTTCATCCCTTAAACGGCCTGTTCAGCCCTTAAACGTGGTTTGTTTTGAGAAAAATTTGCACAGCATGCACAGATGGACGTCTACTTTCGATTGGCACCCTAAAAAAAATTTTTTTTAGTTTGGCCATTTTCGAGAAAAATCAACGATGGTTAACCCACGGTTTTTTTTGACGAAAAATCTTTTGGTTTCGAAATCGAAAAAGATTATTGTATTATCGTTCTATACATTGTAACGAACCCGAAACTGCCCTTGGTTCGAAAATCATCCCTTATATAACGATGGTTAATGCAATTGCTGAAGAAGCCCCGTTCGTCTCTCCCTCTTAGTGGGAAGTGTTCATCCCTTAAACGGCCTGTTCAGCCCTTAAACGTGGTTTGTTTTGGGAAAAATTTGCACAGCATGCACAGATGGACGTCTACTTTCGATTGGCACCCTAAAAAAAATTTTTTTTAGTTTGGCCATTTTCGAGAAAAATCAACGATGGTTAACCCACGGTTTTTTTTGACGAAAAATCTTTTGGTTTCGAAATCGAAAAAGATTATTGTATTATCGTTCTATACATTGTAACGAACCCGAAACTGCCCTTGGTTCGAAAATCATCCCTTATATAACGATGGTTAATGCATTTGCTGAAGAAGCCCCGTTCGTCTCTCCCTCTTAGTGGGAAGTGTTCATCCCTTAAACGGCCTGTTCAGCCCTTAAACGTGGTTTGTTTTGGGAAAAATTTGCACAGCATGCACAGATGGACGTCTACTTTCGATTGGCACCCTAAAAAAAATTTTTTTTAGTTTGGCCATTTTCGAGAAAAATCAACGATGGTTAACCCACGGTTTTTTTTGACGAAAAATCTTTTGGTTTCGAAATCGAAAAAGATTATTGTATTATCGTTCTATACATTGTAACGAACCCGAAACTGCCCTTGGTTCGAAAATCATCCCTTATATAACGATGGTTAATGCAATTGCTGAAGAAGCCCCGTTCGTCTCTCCCTCTTAGTGGGAAGTGTTCATCCCTTAAACGGCCTGTTCAGCCCTTAAACGTGGTTTGTTTTGAGAAAAATTTGCACAGCATGCACAGATGGACGTCTACTTTCGATTGGCACCCTAAAAAAAATTTTTTTTAGTTTGGCCATTTTCGAGAAAAATCAACGATGGTTAACCCACGGTTTTTTTTGACGAAAAATCTTTTGGTTTCGAAATCGAAAAAGATTATTGTATAATCGTTCTATACATTGTAACGAACCCGAAACTGCCCTTTGTTCGAAAATCATCCCTTATATAACGATGGTTAATGCAATTGCTGAAGAAGCCCCGTTCGTCTCTCCCTCTTAGTGGGAAGTGTTCATCCCTTAAACGGCCTGTTCAGCCCTTAAACGTGGTTTGTTTTGAGAAAAATTTGCACAGCATGCACAGATGGACGTCTACTTTCGATTGGCACCCTAAAAAAAATTTTTTTTAGTTTGGCCATTTTCGAGAAAAATCAACGATGGTTAACCCACGGTTTTTTTTGGCGAAAAATCTTTTGCCTTCGAAATCGAAATCAATTATTATATTATCGTTCTATACATTGTAACGAACCCGAAACTGCCCTTGGTTCGAAAATCATCCCTTATATAACGATGGTTAATGCAATTGCTGAAGAAGCCCCGTTCGTCTCTCCCTCTTAGTGGGAAGTGTTCATCCCTTAAACGGCCTGTTCAGCCCTTAAACGTGGTTTGTTTTGAGAAAAATTTGCACAGCATGCACAGATGGACGTCTACTTTCGATTGGCACCCTAAAAAAAATTTTTTTTAGTTTGGCCATTTTCGAGAAAAATCAACGATGGTTAACCCACGGTTTTTTTTGACGAAAAATCTTTTGGTTTCGAAATCGAAAAAGATTATTGTATTATCGTTCTATACATTGTAACGAACCCGAAACTGCCCTTGGTTCGAAAATCATCCCTTATATAACGATGGTTAATGCAATTGCTGAAGAAGCCCCGTTCGTCTCTCCCTCTTAGTGGGAAGTGTTCATCCCTTAAACGGCCTGTTCAGCCCTTAAACGTGGTTTGTTTTGAGAAAAATTTGCACAGCATGCACAGATGGACGTCTACTTTCGATTGGCACCCTAAAAAAAATTTTTTTTAGTTTGGCCATTTTCGAGAAAAATCAACGATGGTTAACCCACGGTTTTTTTTGACGAAAAATCTTTTGGTTTCGAAATCGAAAAAGATTATTGTATTATCGTTCTATACATTGTAACGAACCCGAAACTGCCCTTGGTTCGAAAATCATCCCTTATATAACGATGGTTAATGCAATTGCTGAAGAAGCCCCGTTCGTCTCTCCCTCTTAGTGGGAAGTGTTCATCCCTTAAACGGCCTGTTCAGCCCTTAAACGTGGTTTGTTTTGAGAAAAATTTGCACAGCATGCACAGATGGACGTCTACTTTCGATTGGCACCCTAAAAAAAATTTTTTTTAGTTTGGCCATTTTCGAGAAAAATCAACGATGGTTAACCCACGGTTTTTTTTGACGAAAAATCTTTTGGTTTCGAAATCGAAAAAGATTATTGTATTATCGTTCTATACATTGTAACGAACCCGAAACTGCCCTTGGTTCGAAAATCATCCCTTATATAACGATGGTTAATGCAATTGCTGAAGAAGCCCCGTTCGTCTCTCCCTCTTAGTGGGAAGTGTTCATCCCTTAAACGGCCTGTTCAGCCCTTAAACGTGGTTTGTTTTGAGAAAAATTTGCACAGCATGCACAGATGGACGTCTACTTTCGATTGGCACCCTAAAAAAAATTTTTTTTAGTTTGGCCATTTTCGAGAAAAATCAACGATGGTTAACCCACGGTTTTTTTTGACGAAAAATCTTTTGGTTTCGAAATCGAAAAAGATTATTGTATTATCGTTCTATACATTGTAACGAACCCGAAACTGCCCTTGGTTCGAAAATCATCCCTTATATAACGATGGTTAATGCAATTGCTGAAGAAGCCCCGTTCGTCTCTCCCTCTTAGTGGGAAGTGTTCATCCCTTAAACGGCCTGTTCAGCCCTTAAACGTGGTTTGTTTTGGGAAAAATTTGCACAGCATGCACAGATGGACGTCTACTTTCGATTGGCACCCTAAAAAAAATTTTTTTTAGTTTGGCCATTTTCGAGAAAAATCAACGATGGTTAACCCACGGTTTTTTTTGACGAAAAATCTTTTGGTTTCGAAATCGAAAAAGATTATTGTATTATCGTTCTATACATTGTAACGAACCCGAAACTGCCCTTGGTTCGAAAATCATCCCTTATATAACGATGGTTAATGCATTTGCTGAAGAAGCCCCGTTCGTCTCTCCCTCTTAGTGGGAAGTGTTCATCCCTTAAACGGCCTGTTCAGCCCTTAAACGTGGTTTGTTTTGGGAAAAATTTGCACAGCATGCACAGATGGACGTCTACTTTCGATTGGCACCCTAAAAAAAATTTTTTTTAGTTTGGCCATTTTCGAGAAAAATCAACGATGGTTAACCCACGGTTTTTTTTGACGAAAAATCTTTTGGTTTCGAAATCGAAAAAGATTATTGTATTATCGTTCTATACATTGTAACGAACCCGAAACTGCCCTTGGTTCGAAAATCATCCCTTATATAACGATGGTTAATGCAATTGCTGAAGAAGCCCCGTTCGTCTCTCCCTCTTAGTGGGAAGTGTTCATCCCTTAAACGGCCTGTTCAGCCCTTAAACGTGGTTTGTTTTGAGAAAAATTTGCACAGCATGCACAGATGGACGTCTACTTTCGATTGGCACCCTAAAAAAAAATTTTTTTAGTTTGGCCATTTTCGAGAAAAATCAACGATGGTTAACCCACGGTTTTTTTTGACGAAAAATCTTTTGGTTTCGAAATCGAAAAAGATTATTGTATTATCGTTCTATACATTGTAACGAACCCGAAACTGCCCTTGGTTCGAAAATCATCCCTTATATAACGATGGTTAATGCAATTGCTGAAGAAGCCCCGTTCGTCTCTCCCTCTTAGTGGGAAGTGTTCATCCCTTAAACGGCCTGTTCAGCCCTTAAACGTGGTTTGTTTTGAGAAAAATTTGCACAGCATGCACAGATGGACGTCTACTTTCGATTGGCACCCTAAAAAAAATTTTTTTTAGTTTGGCCATTTTCGAGAAAAATCAACGATGGTTAACCCACGGTTTTTTTTGGCGAAAAATCTTTTGCCTTCGAAATCGAAATCAATTATTATATTATCGTTCTATACATTGTAACGAACCCGAAACTGCCCTTGGTTCGAAAATCATCCCTTATATAACGATGGTTAATGCAATTGCTGAAGAAGCCCCGTTCGTCTCTCCCTCTTAGTGGGAAGTGTTCATCCCTTAAACGGCCTGTTCAGCCCTTAAACGTGGTTTGTTTTGAGAAAAATTTGCACAGCATGCACAGATGGACGTCTACTTTCGATTGGCACCCTAAAAAAAATTTTTTTTAGTTTGGCCATTTTCGAGAAAAATCAACGATGGTTAACCCACGGTTTTTTTTGACGAAAAATCTTTTGGTTTCGAAATCGAAAAAGATTATTGTATTATCGTTCTATACATTGTAACGAACCCGAAACTGCCCTTGGTTCGAAAATCATCCCTTATATAACGATGGTTAATGCAATTGCTGAAGAAGCCCCGTTCGTCTCTCCCTCTTAGTGGGAAGTGTTCATCCCTTAAACGGCCTGTTCAGCCCTTAAACGTGGTTTGTTTTGAGAAAAATTTGCACAGCATGCACAGATGGACGTCTACTTTCGATTGGCACCCTAAAAAAAATTTTTTTTAGTTTGGCCATTTTCGAGAAAAATCAACGATGGTTAACCCACGGTTTTTTTTGACGAAAAATCTTTTGGTTTCGAAATCGAAAAAGATTATTGTATTATCGTTCTATACATTGTAACGAACCCGAAACTGCCCTTGGTTCGAAAATCATCCCTTATATAACGATGGTTAATGCAATTGCTGAAGAAGCCCCGTTCGTCTCTCCCTCTTAGTGGGAAGTGTTCATCCCTTAAACGGCCTGTTCAGCCCTTAAACGTGGTTTGTTTTGAGAAAAATTTGCACAGCATGCACAGATGGACGTCTACTTTCGATTGGCACCCTAAAAAAAATTTTTTTTAGTTTGGCCATTTTCGTGAAAAATCAACGATGGTTAACCCACGGTTTTTTTTGGCGAAAAATCTTTTGGTTTCGAAATCGAAAAAGATTATTGTATTATCGTTCTATACATTGTAACGAACCCGAAACTGCCCTTGGTTCGAAAATCATCCCTTATATAACGATGGTTAATGCAATTGCTGAAGAAGCCCCGTTCGTCTCTCCCTCTTAGTGGGAAGTGTTCATCCCTTAAACGGCCTGTTCAGCCCTTAAACGTGGTTTGTTTTGAGAAAAATTTGCACAGCATGCACAGATGGACGTCTACTTTCGATTGGCACCCTAAAAAAAATTTTTTTTAGTTTGGCCATTTTCGAGAAAAATCAACGATGGTTAACCCACGGTTTTTTTTGACGAAAAATCTTTTGGTTTCGAAATCGAAAAAGATTATTGTATTATCGTTCTATACATTGTAACGAACCCGAAACTGCCCTTGGTTCGAAAATCATCCCTTATATAACGATGGTTAATGCAATTGCTGAAGAAGCCCCGTTCGTCTCTCCCTCTTAGTGGGAATATTCATCCCTTAAACGGCCTGTTCAGCCCTTAAACGTGGTTTGTTTTGAGAAAAATTTGCACAGCATGCACAGATGGACGTCTACTTTCGATTGGCACCCTAAAAAAAATTTTTTTTAGTTTGGCCATTTTCGAGAAAAATCAACGATGGTTAACCCACGGTTTTTTTTGACGAAAAATCTTTTGGTTTCGAAATCGAAAAAGATTATTGTATTATCGTTCTATACATTGTAACGAACCCGAAACTGCCCTTGGTTCGAAAATCATCCCTTATATAACGATGGTTAATGCAATTGCTGAAGAAGCCCCGTTCGTCTCTCCCTCTTAGTGGGAAGTGTTCATCCCTTAAACGGCCTGTTCAGCCCTTAAACGTGGTTTGTTTTGAGAAAAATTTGCACAGCATGCACAGATGGACGTCTACTTTCGATTGGCACCCTAAAAAAAATTTTTTTTAGTTTGGCCATTTTCGAGAAAAATCAACGATGGTTAACCCACGGTTTTTTTTGACGAAAAATCTTTTGGTTTCGAAATCGAAAAAGATTATTGTATTATCGTTCTATACATTGTAACGAACCCGAAACTGCCCTTGGTTCGAAAATCATCCCTTATATAACGATGGTTAATGCAATTGCTGAAGAAGCCCCGTTCGTCTCTCCCTCTTAGTGGGAAGTGTTCATCCCTTAAACGGCCTGTTCAGCCCTTAAACGTGGTTTGTTTTGAGAAAAATTTGCACAGCATGCACAGATGGACGTCTACTTTCGATTGGCACCCTAAAAAAAATTTTTTTTAGTTTGGCCATTTTCGTGAAAAATCAACGATGGTTAACCCACGGTTTTTTTTGGCGAAAAATCTTTTGGTTTCGAAATCGAAAAAGATTATTGTATTATCGTTCTATACATTGTAACGAACCCGAAACTGCCCTTGGTTCGAAAATCATCCCTTATATAACGATGGTTAATGCAATTGCTGAAGAAGCCCCGTTCGTCTCTCCCTCTTAGTGGGAAGTGTTCATCCCTTAAACGGCCTGTTCAGCCCTTAAACGTGGTTTGTTTTGAGAAAAATTTGCACAGCATGCACAGATGGACGTCTACTTTCGATTGGCACCCTAAAAAAAATTTTTTTTAGTTTGGCCATTTTCGAGAAAAATCAACGATGGTTAACCCACGGTTTTTTTTGACGAAAAATCTTTTGGTTTCGAAATCGAAAAAGATTATTGTATTATCGTTCTATACATTGTAACGAACCCGAAACTGCCCTTGGTTCGAAAATCATCCCTTATATAACGATGGTTAATGCAATTGCTGAAGAAGCCCCGTTCGTCTCTCCCTCTTAGTGGGAAGTGTTCATCCCTTAAACGGCCTGTTCAGCCCTTAAACGTGGTTTGTTTTGAGAAAAATTTGCACAGCATGCACAGATGGACGTCTACTTTCGATTGGCACCCTAAAAAAAATTTTTTTTAGTTTGGCCATTTTCGAGAAAAATCAACGATGGTTAACCCACGGTTTTTTTTGACGAAAAATCTTTTGGTTTCGAAATCGAAAAAGATTATTGTATTATCGTTCTATACATTGTAACGAACCCGAAACTGCCCTTGGTTCGAAAATCATCCCTTATATAACGATGGTTAATGCAATTGCTGAAGAAGCCCCGTTCGTCTCTCCCTCTTAGTGGGAAGTGTTCATCCCTTAAACGGCCTGTTCAGCCCTTAAACGTGGTTTGTTTTGAGAAAAATTTGCACAGCATGCACAGATGGACGTCTACTTTCGATTGGCACCCTAAAAAAAATTTTTTTTAGTTTGGCCATTTTCGAGAAAAATCAACGATGGTTAACCCACGGTTTTTTTTGACGAAAAATCTTTTGGTTTCGAAATCGAAAAAGATTATTGTATTATCGTTCTATACATTGTAACGAACCCGAAACTGCCCTTGGTTCGAAAATCATCCCTTATATAACGATGGTTAATGCAATTGCTGAAGAAGCCCCGTTCGTCTCTCCCTCTTAGTGGGAAGTGTTCATCCCTTAAACGGCCTGTTCAGCCCTTAAACGTGGTTTGTTTTGAGAAAAATTTGCACAGCATGCACAGATGGACGTCTACTTTCGATTGGCACCCTAAAAAAAATTTTTTTTAGTTTGGCCATTTTCGAGAAAAATCAACGATGGTTAACCCACGGTTTTTTTTGACGAAAAATCTTTTGGTTTCGAAATCGAAAAAGATTATTGTATTATCGTTCTATACATTGTAACGAACCCGAAACTGCCCTTGGTTCGAAAATCATCCCTTATATAACGATGGTTAATGCAATTGCTGAAGAAGCCCCGTTCGTCTCTCCCTCTTAGTGGGAAGTGTTCATCCCTTAAACGGCCTGTTCAGCCCTTAAACGTGGTTTGTTTTGAGAAAAATTTGCACAGCATGCACAGATGGACGTCTACTTTCGATTGGCACCCTAAAAAAAATTTTTTTTAGTTTGGCCATTTTCGTGAAAAATCAACGATGGTTAACCCACGGTTTTTTTTGGCGAAAAATCTTTTGGTTTCGAAATCGAAAAAGATTATTGTATTATCGTTCTATACATTGTAACGAACCCGAAACTGCCCTTGGTTCGAAAATCATCCCTTATATAACGATGGTTAATGCAATTGCTGAAGAAGCCCCGTTCGTCTCTCCCTCTTAGTGGGAAGTGTTCATCCCTTAAACGGCCTGTTCAGCCCTTAAACGTGGTTTGTTTTGAGAAAAATTTGCACAGCATGCACAGATGGACGTCTACTTTCGATTGGCACCCTAAAAAAAATTTTTTTTAGTTTGGCCATTTTCGAGAAAAATCAACGATGGTTAACCCACGGTTTTTTTTGACGAAAAATCTTTTGGTTTCGAAATCGAAAAAGATTATTGTATTATCGTTCTATACATTGTAACGAACCCGAAACTGCCCTTGGTTCGAAAATCATCCCTTATATAACGATGGTTAATGCATTTGCTGAAGAAGCCCCGTTCGTCTCTCCCTCTTAGTGGGAAGTGTTCATCCCTTAAACGGCCTGTTCAGCCCTTAAACGTGGTTTGTTTTGGGAAAAATTTGCACAGCATGCACAGATGGACGTCTACTTTCGATTGGCACCCTAAAAAAAATTTTTTTTAGTTTGGCCATTTTCGAGAAAAATCAACGATGGTTAACCCACGGTTTTTTTTGACGAAAAATCTTTTGGTTTCGAAATCGAAAAAGATTATTGTATTATCGTTCTATACATTGTAACGAACCCGAAACTGCCCTTGGTTCGAAAATCATCCCTTATATAACGATGGTTAATGCAATTGCTGAAGAAGCCCCGTTCGTCTCTCCCTCTTAGTGGGAAGTGTTCATCCCTTAAACGGCCTGTTCAGCCCTTAAACGTGGTTTGTTTTGAGAAAAATTTGCACAGCATGCACAGATGGACGTCTACTTTCGATTGGCACCCTAAAAAAAATTTTTTTTAGTTTGGCCATTTTCGAGAAAAATCAACGATGGTTAACCCACGGTTTTTTTTGACGAAAAATCTTTTGGTTTCGAAATCGAAAAAGATTATTGTATTATCGTTCTATACATTGTAACGAACCCGAAACTGCCCTTGGTTCGAAAATCATCCCTTATATAACGATGGTTAATGCAATTGCTGAAGAAGCCCCGTTCGTCTCTCCCTCTTAGTGGGAAGTGTTCATCCCTTAAACGGCCTGTTCAGCCCTTAAACGTGGTTTGTTTTGAGAAAAATTTGCACAGCATGCACAGATGGACGTCTACTTTCGATTGGCACCCTAAAAAAAATTTTTTTTAGTTTGGCCATTTTCGAGAAAAATCAACGATGGTTAACCCACGGTTTTTTTTGACGAAAAATCTTTTGGTTTCGAAATCGAAAAAGATTATTGTATTATCGTTCTATACATTGTAACGAACCCGAAACTGCCCTTGGTTCGAAAATCATCCCTTATATAACGATGGTTAATGCAATTGCTGAAGAAGCCCCGTTCGTCTCTCCCTCTTAGTGGGAAGTGTTCATCCCTTAAACGGCCTGTTCAGCCCTTAAACGTGGTTTGTTTTGAGAAAAATTTGCACAGCATGCACAGATGGACGTCTACTTTCGATTGGCACCCTAAAAAAAATTTTTTTTAGTTTGGCCATTTTCGTGAAAAATCAACGATGGTTAACCCACGGTTTTTTTTGGCGAAAAATCTTTTGGTTTCGAAATCGAAAAAGATTATTGTATTATCGTTCTATACATTGTAACGAACCCGAAACTGCCCTTGGTTCGAAAATCATCCCTTATATAACGATGGTTAATGCAATTGCTGAAGAAGCCCCGTTCGTCTCTCCCTCTTAGTGGGAAGTGTTCATCCCTTAAACGGCCTGTTCAGCCCTTAAACGTGGTTTGTTTTGAGAAAAATTTGCACAGCATGCACAGATGGACGTCTACTTTCGATTGGCACCCTAAAAAAAATTTTTTTTAGTTTGGCCATTTTCGAGAAAAATCAACGATGGTTAACCCACGGTTTTTTTTGACGAAAAATCTTTTGGTTTCGAAATCGAAAAAGATTATTGTATTATCGTTCTATACATTGTAACGAACCCGAAACTGCCCTTGGTTCGAAAATCATCCCTTATATAACGATGGTTAATGCATTTGCTGAAGAAGCCCCGTTCGTCTCTCCCTCTTAGTGGGAAGTGTTCATCCCTTAAACGGCCTGTTCAGCCCTTAAACGTGGTTTGTTTTGGGAAAAATTTGCACAGCATGCACAGATGGACGTCTACTTTCGATTGGCACCCTAAAAAAAATTTTTTTTAGTTTGGCCATTTTCGAGAAAAATCAACGATGGTTAACCCACGGTTTTTTTTGACGAAAAATCTTTTGGTTTCGAAATCGAAAAAGATTATTGTATTATCGTTCTATACATTGTAACGAACCCGAAACTGCCCTTGGTTCGAAAATCATCCCTTATATAACGATGGTTAATGCAATTGCTGAAGAAGCCCCGTTCGTCTCTCCCTCTTAGTGGGAAGTGTTCATCCCTTAAACGGCCTGTTCAGCCCTTAAACGTGGTTTGTTTTGAGAAAAATTTGCACAGCATGCACAGATGGACGTCTACTTTCGATTGGCACCCTAAAAAAAATTTTTTTTAGTTTGGCCATTTTCGAGAAAAATCAACGATGGTTAACCCACGGTTTTTTTTGACGAAAAATCTTTTGGTTTCGAAATCGAAAAAGATTATTGTATTATCGTTCTATACATTGTAACGAACCCGAAACTGCCCTTGGTTCGAAAATCATCCCTTATATAACGATGGTTAATGCAATTGCTGAAGAAGCCCCGTTCGTCTCTCCCTCTTAGTGGGAAGTGTTCATCCCTTAAACGGCCTGTTCAGCCCTTAAACGTGGTTTGTTTTGAGAAAAATTTGCACAGCATGCACAGATGGACGTCTACTTTCGATTGGCACCCTAAAAAAAATTTTTTTTAGTTTGGCCATTTTCGAGAAAAATCAACGATGGTTAACCCACGGTTTTTTTTGGCGAAAAATCTTTTGCCTTCGAAATCGAAATCAATTATTATATTATCGTTCTATACATTGTAACGAACCCGAAACTGCCCTTGGTTCGAAAATCATCCCTTATATAACGATGGTTAATGCAATTGCTGAAGAAGCCCCGTTCGTCTCTCCCTCTTAGTGGGAAGTGTTCATCCCTTAAACGGCCTGTTCAGCCCTTAAACGTGGTTTGTTTTGAGAAAAATTTGCACAGCATGCACAGATGGACGTCTACTTTCGATTGGCACCCTAAAAAAAATTTTTTTTAGTTTGGCCATTTTCGAGAAAAATCAACGATGGTTAACCCACGGTTTTTTTTGACGAAAAATCTTTTGGTTTCGAAATCGAAAAAGATTATTGTATTATCGTTCTATACATTGTAACGAACCCGAAACTGCCCTTGGTTCGAAAATCATCCCTTATATAACGATGGTTAATGCAATTGCTGAAGAAGCCCCGTTCGTCTCTCCCTCTTAGTGGGAAGTGTTCATCCCTTAAACGGCCTGTTCAGCCCTTAAACGTGGTTTGTTTTGAGAAAAATTTGCACAGCATGCACAGATGGACGTCTACTTTCGATTGGCACCCTAAAAAAAATTTTTTTTAGTTTGGCCATTTTCGAGAAAAATCAACGATGGTTAACCCACGGTTTTTTTTGACGAAAAATCTTTTGGTTTCGAAATCGAAAAAGATTATTGTATTATCGTTCTATACATTGTAACGAACCCGAAACTGCCCTTGGTTCGAAAATCATCCCTTATATAACGATGGTTAATGCAATTGCTGAAGAAGCCCCGTTCGTCTCTCCCTCTTAGTGGGAAGTGTTCATCCCTTAAACGGCCTGTTCAGCCCTTAAACGTGGTTTGTTTTGAGAAAAATTTGCACAGCATGCACAGATGGACGTCTACTTTCGATTGGCACCCTAAAAAAAATTTTTTTTAGTTTGGCCATTTTCGTGAAAAATCAACGATGGTTAACCCACGGTTTTTTTTGGCGAAAAATCTTTTGCCTTCGAAATCGAAATCAATTATTATATTATCGTTCTATACATTGTAACGAACCCGAAACTGCCCTTGGTTCGAAAATCATCCCTTATATAACGATGGTTAATGCAATTGCTGAAGAAGCCCCGTTCGTCTCTCCCTCTTAGTGGGAAGTGTTCATCCCTTAAACGGCCTGTTCAGCCCTTAAACGTGGTTTGTTTTGAGAAAAATTTGCACAGCATGCACAGATGGACGTCTACTTTCGATTGGCACCCTAAAAAAAATTTTTTTTAGTTTGGCCATTTTCGAGAAAAATCAACGATGGTTAACCCACGGTTTTTTTTGACGAAAAATCTTTTGGTTTCGAAATCGAAAAAGATTATTGTATTATCGTTCTATACATTGTAACGAACCCGAAACTGCCCTTGGTTCGAAAATCATCCCTTATATAACGATGGTTAATGCAATTGCTGAAGAAGCCCCGTTCGTCTCTCCCTCTTAGTGGGAAGTGTTCATCCCTTAAACGGCCTGTTCAGCCCTTAAACGTGGTTTGTTTTGAGAAAAATTTGCACAGCATGCACAGATGGACGTCTACTTTCGATTGGCACCCTAAAAAAAATTTTTTTTAGTTTGGCCATTTTCGAGAAAAATCAACGATGGTTAACCCACGGTTTTTTTTGGCGAAAAATCTTTTGCCTTCGAAATCGAAATCAATTATTATATTATCGTTCTATACATTGTAACGAACCCGAAACTGCCCTTGGTTCGAAAATCATCCCTTATATAACGATGGTTAATGCAATTGCTGAAGAAGCCCCGTTCGTCTCTCCCTCTTAGTGGGAAGTGTTCATCCCTTAAACGGCCTGTTCAGCCCTTAAACGTGGTTTGTTTTGAGAAAAATTTGCACAGCATGCACAGATGGACGTCTACTTTCGATTGGCACCCTAAAAAAAATTTTTTTTAGTTTGGCCATTTTCGAGAAAAAGCAACGATGGTTAACCCACGGTTTTTTTTGACGAAAAATCTTTTGGTTTCGAAATCGAAAAAGATTATTGTATTATCGTTCTATACATTGTAACGAACCCGAAACTGCCCTTGGTTCGAAAATCATCCCTTATATAACGATGGTTAATGCAATTGCTGAAGAAGCCCCGTTCGTCTCTCCCTCTTAGTGGGAAGTGTTCATCCCTTAAACGGCCTGTTCAGCCCTTAAACGTGGTTTGTTTTGAGAAAAATTTGCACAGCATGCACAGATGGACGTCTACTTTCGATTGGCACCCTAAAAAAAATTTTTTTTAGTTTGGCCATTTTCGAGAAAAATCAACGATGGTTAACCCACGGTTTTTTTTGACGAAAAATCTTTTGGTTTCGAAATCGAAAAAGATTATTGTATTATCGTTCTATACATTGTAACGAACCCGAAACTGCCCTTGGTTCGAAAATCATCCCTTATATAACGATGGTTAATGCAATTGCTGAAGAAGCCCCGTTCGTCTCTCCCTCTTAGTGGGAAGTGTTCATCCCTTAAACGGCCTGTTCAGCCCTTAAACGTGGTTTGTTTTGAGAAAAATTTGCACAGCATGCACAGATGGACGTCTACTTTCGATTGGCACCCTAAAAAAAATTTTTTTTAGTTTGGCCATTTTCGTGAAAAATCAACGATGGTTAACCCACGGTTTTTTTGGCGAAAAATCTTTTGCCTTCGAAATCGAAATCAATTATTATATTATCGTTCTATACATTGTAACGAACCCGAAACTGCCCTTGGTTCGAAAATCATCCCTTATATAACGATGGTTAATGCAATTGCTGAAGAAGCCCCGTTCGTCTCTCCCTCTTAGTGGGAAGTGTTCATCCCTTAAACGGCCTGTTCAGCCCTTAAACGTGGTTTGTTTTGAGAAAAATTTGCACAGCATGCACAGATGGACGTCTACTTTCGATTGGCACCCTAAAAAAAATTTTTTTTAGTTTGGCCATTTTCGAGAAAATTCAACGATGGTTAACCCACGGTTTTTTTTGACGAAAAATCTTTTGGTTTCGAAATCGAAAAAGATTATTGTATTATCGTTCTATACATTGTAACGAACCCGAAACTGCCCTTGGTTCGAAAATCATCCCTTATATAACGATGGTTAATGCAATTGCTGAAGAAGCCCCGTTCGTCTCTCCCTCTTAGTGGGAAGTGTTCATCCCTTAAACGGCCTGTTCAGCCCTTAAACGTGGTTTGTTTTGGGAAAAATTTGCACAGCATGCACAGATGGACGTCTACTTTCGATTGGCACCCTAAAAAAAATTTTTTTTAGTTTGGCCATTTTCGAGAAAAATCAACGATGGTTAACCCACGGTTTTTTTTGACGAAAAATCTTTTGGTTTCGAAATCGAAAAAGATTATTGTATTATCGTTCTATACATTGTAACGAACCCGAAACTGCCCTTGGTTCGAAAATCATCCCTTATATAACGATGGTTAATGCAATTGCTGAAGAAGCCCCGTTCGTCTCTCCCTCTTAGTGGGAAGTGTTTATCCCTTAAACGGCCTGTTCAGCCCTTAAACGTGGTTTGTTTTGGGAAAAATTTGCACAGCATGCACAGATGGACGTCTACTTTCGATTGGCACCCTAAAAAAAATTTTTTTTAGTTTGGCCATTTTCGAGAAAAATCAACGATGGTTAACCCACGGTTTTTTTTGACGAAAAATCTTTTGGTTTCGAAATCGAAAAAGATTATTGTATTATCGTTCTATACATTGTAACGAACCCGAAACTGCCCTTGGTTCGAAAATCATCCCTTATATAACGATGGTTAATGCATTTGCTGAAGAAGCCCCGTTCGTCTCTCCCTCTTAGTGGGAAGTGTTCATCCCTTAAACGGCCTGTTCAGCCCTTAAACGTGGTTTGTTTTGGGAAAAATTTGCACAGCATGCACAGATGGACGTCTACTTTCGATTGGCACCCTAAAAAAAATTTTTTTTAGTTTGGCCATTTTCGAGAAAAATCAACGATGGTTAACCAACGGTTTTTTTTGACGAAAAATCTTTTGGTTTCGAAAACGAAAAAGATTATTGTATTATCGTTCTATACATTGTAACGAACCCGAAACTGCCCTTGGTTCGATAATCATCCCTTATATAACGATGGTTAATGCAATTGCTGAAGAAGCCCCGTTCGTCTCTCCCTCTTAGTGGGAAGTGTTCATCCCTTAAACGGCCTGTTCAGCCCTTAAACGTGGTTTGTTTTGAGAAAAATTTGCACAGCATGCACAGATGGACGTCTACTTTCGATTGGCACCCTAAAAAAAATTTTTTTTAGTTTGGCCATTTTCGAGAAAAATCAACGATGGTTAACCCACGGTTTTTTTTGGCGAAAAATCTTTTGCCTTCGAAATCGAAAAAGATTATTGTATTATCGTTCTATACATTGTAACGAACCCGAAACTGCCCTTGGTTCGAAAATCATCCCTTATATAACGATGGTTAATGCATTTGCTGAAGAAGCCCCGTTCGTCTCTCCCTCTTAGTGGGAAGTGTTCATCCCTTAAACGGCCTGTTCAGCCCTTAAACGTGGTTTGTTTTGAGAAAAATTTGCACAGCATGCACAGATGGACGTCTACTTTCGATTGGCACCCTAAAAAAAATTTTTTTTAGTTTGGCCATTTTCGAGAAAAATCAACGATGGTTAACCAACGGTTTTTTTTGACGAAAAATCTTTTGGTTTCGAAATCGAAAAAGATTATTGTATTATCGTTCTATACATTGTAACGAACCCGAAACTGCCCTTGGTTCGAAAATCATCCCTTATATAACGATGGTTAATGCAATTGCTGAAGAAGCCCCGTTCGTCTCTCCCTCTTAGTGGGAAGTGTTCATCCCTTAAACGGCCTGTTCAGCCCTTAAACGTGGTTTGTTTTGAGAAAAATTTGCACAGCATGCACAGATGGACGTCTACTTTCGATTGGCACCCTAAAAAAAATTTTTTTTAGTTTGGCCATTTTCGAGAAAAATCAACGATGGTTAACCCACGGTTTTTTTTGACGAAAAATCTTTTGGTTTCGAAATCGAAAAAGATTATTGTATTATCGTTCTATACATTGTAACGAACCCGAAACTGCCCTTGGTTCGAAAATCATCCCTTATATAACGATGGTTAATGCAATTGCTGAAGAAGCCCCGTTCGTCTCTCCCTCTTAGTGGGAAGTGTTCATCCCTTAAACGGCCTGTTCAGCCCTTAAACGTGGTTTGTTTTGAGAAAAATTTGCACAGCATGCACAGATGGACGTCTACTTTCGATTGGCACCCTAAAAAAAATTTTTTTTAGTTTGGCCATTTTCGAGAAAAATCAACGATGGTTAACCCACGGTTTTTTTTGACGAAAAATCTTTTGGTTTCGAAATCGAAAAAGATTATTGTATTATCGTTCTATACATTGTAACGAACCCGAAACTGCCCTTGGTTCGAAAATCATCCCTTATATAACGATGGTTAATGCATTTGCTGAAGAAGCCCCGTTCGTCTCTCCCTCTTAGTGGGAAGTGTTCATCCCTTAAACGGCCTGTTCAGCCCTTAAACGTGGTTTGTTTTGAGAAAAATTTGCACAGCATGCACAGATGGACGTCTACTTTCGATTGGCACCCTAAAAAAAATTTTTTTTAGTTTGGCCATTTTCGTGAAAAATCAACGATGGTTAACCCACGGTTTTTTTGGCGAAAAATCTTTTGCCTTCGAAATCGAAAAAGATTATTGTATTATCGTTCTATACATTGTAACGAACCCGAAACTGCCCTTGGTTCGAAAATCATCCCTTATATAACGATGGTTAATGCATTTGCTGAAGAAGCCCCGTTCGTCTCTCCCTCTTAGTGGGAAGTGTTCATCCCTTAAACGGCCTGTTCAGCCCTTAAACGTGGTTTGTTTTGAGAAAAATTTGCACAGCATGCACAGATGGACGTCTACTTTCGATTGGCACCCTAAAAAAAATTTTTTTTAGTTTGGCCATTTTCGTGAAAAATCAACGATGGTTAACCCACGGTTTTTTTGGCGAAAAATCTTTTGCCTTCGAAATCGAAATCAATTATTATATTATCGTTCTATACATTGTAACGAACCCGAAACTGCCCTTGGTTCGAAAATCATCCCTTATATAACGATGGTTAATGCAATTGCTGAAGAAGCCCCGTTCGTCTCTCCCTCTTAGTGGGAAGTGTTCATCCCTTAAACGGCCTGTTCAGCCCTTAAACGTGGTTTGTTTTGAGAAAAATTTGCACAGCATGCACAGATGGACGTCTACTTTCGATTGGCACCCTAAAAAAAATTTTTTTTAGTTTGGCCATTTTCGAGAAAAATCAACGATGGTTAACCCACGGTTTTTTTTGACGAAAAATCTTTTGGTTTCGAAATCGAAAAAGATTATTGTATTATCGTTCTATACATTGTAACGAACCCGAAACTGCCCTTGGTTCGAAAATCATCCCTTATATAACGATGGTTAATGCAATTGCTGAAGAAGCCCCGTTCGTCTCTCCCTCTTAGTGGGAAGTGTTCATCCCTTAAACGGCCTGTTCAGCCCTTAAACGTGGTTTGTTTTGGGAAAAATTTGCACAGCATGCACAGATGGACGTCTACTTTCGATTGGCACCCTAAAAAAAATTTTTTTTAGTTTGGCCATTTTCGAGAAAAATCAACGATGGTTAACCCACGGTTTTTTTTGACGAAAAATCTTTTGGTTTCGAAATCGAAAAAGATTATTGTATTATCGTTCTATACATTGTAACGAACCCGAAACTGCCCTTGGTTCGAAAATCATCCCTTATATAACGATGGTTAATGCAATTGCTGAAGAAGCCCCGTTCGTCTCTCCCTCTTAGTGGGAAGTGTTTATCCCTTAAACGGCCTGTTCAGCCCTTAAACGTGGTTTGTTTTGGGAAAAATTTGCACAGCATGCACAGATGGACGTCTACTTTCGATTGGCACCCTAAAAAAAATTTTTTTTAGTTTGGCCATTTTCGAGAAAAATCAACGATGGTTAACCCACGGTTTTTTTTGACGAAAAATCTTTTGGTTTCGAAATCGAAAAAGATTATTGTATTATCGTTCTATACATTGTAACGAACCCGAAACTGCCCTTGGTTCGAAAATCATCCCTTATATAACGATGGTTAATGCAATTGCTGAAGAAGCCCCGTTCGTCTCTCCCTCTTAGTGGGAAGTGTTCATCCCTTAAACGGCCTGTTCAGCCCTTAAACGTGGTTTGTTTTGGGAAAAATTTGCACAGCATGCACAGATGGACGTCTACTTTCGATTGGCACCCTAAAAAAAATTTTTTTTAGTTTGGCCATTTTCGAGAAAAATCAACGATGGTTAACCCACGGTTTTTTTTGACGAAAAATCTTTTGGTTTCGAAATCGAAAAAGATTATTGTATTATCGTTCTATACATTGTAACGAACCCGAAACTGCCCTTGGTTCGAAAATCATCCCTTATATAACGATGGTTAATGCAATTGCTGAAGAAGCCCCGTTCGTCTCTCCCTCTTAGTGGGAAGTGTTCATCCCTTAAACGGCCTGTTCAGCCCTTAAACGTGGTTTGTTTTGGGAAAAATTTGCACAGCATGCACAGATGGACGTCTACTTTCGATTGGCACCCTAAAAAAAATTTTTTTTAGTTTGGCCATTTTCGAGAAAAATCAACGATGGTTAACCCACGGTTTTTTTTGACGAAAAATCTTTTGGTTTCGAAATCGAAAAAGATTATTGTATTATCGTTCTATACATTGTAACGAACCCGAAACTGCCCTTGGTTCGAAAATCATCCCTTATATAACGATGGTTAATGCAATTGCTGAAGAAGCCCCGTTCGTCTCTCCCTCTTAGTGGGAAGTGTTTATCCCTTAAACGGCCTGTTCAGCCCTTAAACGTGGTTTGTTTTGGGAAAAATTTGCACAGCATGCACAGATGGACGTCTACTTTCGATTGGCACCCTAAAAAAAATTTTTTTTAGTTTGGCCATTTTCGAGAAAAATCAACGATGGTTAACCCACGGTTTTTTTTGACGAAAAATCTTTTGGTTTCGAAATCGAAAAAGATTATTGTATTATCGTTCTATACATTGTAACGAACCCGAAACTGCCCTTGGTTCGAAAATCATCCCTTATATAACGATGGTTAATGCATTTGCTGAAGAAGCCCCGTTCGTCTCTTCCTCTTAGTGGGAAGTGTTCATCCCTTAAACGGCCTGTTCAGCCCTTAAACGTGGTTTGTTTTGGGAAAAATTTGCACAGCATGCACAGATGGACGTCTACTTTCGATTGGCACCCTAAAAAAAATTTTTTTTAGTTTGGCCATTTTCGAGAAAAATCAACGATGGTTAACCAACGGTTTTTTTTGACGAAAAATCTTTTGGTTTCGAAATCGAAAAAGATTATTGTATTATCGTTCTATACATTGTAACGAACCCGAAACTGCCCTTGGTTCGATAATCATCCCTTATATAACGATGGTTAATGCAATTGCTGAAGAAGCCCCGTTCGTCTCTCCCTCTTAGTGGGAAGTGTTCATCCCTTAAACGGCCTGTTCAGCCCTTAAACGTGGTTTGTTTTGAGAAAAATTTGCACAGCATGCACAGATGGACGTCTACTTTCGATTGGCACCCTAAAAAAAATTTTTTTTAGTTTGGCCATTTTCGAGAAAAATCAACGATGGTTAACCCACGGTTTTTTTTGGCGAAAAATCTTTTGCCTTCGAAATCGAAAAAGATTATTGTATTATCGTTCTATACATTGTAACGAACCCGAAACTGCCCTTGGTTCGAAAATCATCCCTTATATAACGATGGTTAATGCATTTGCTGAAGAAGCCCCGTTCGTCTCTCCCTCTTAGTGGGAAGTGTTCATCCCTTAAACGGCCTGTTCAGCCCTTAAACGTGGTTTGTTTTGGGAAAAATTTGCACAGCATGCACAGATGGACGTCTACTTTCGATTGGCACCCTAAAAAAAATTTTTTTTAGTTTGGCCATTTTCGAGAAAAATCAACGATGGTTAACCAACGGTTTTTTTTGACGAAAAATCTTTTGGTTTCGAAATCGAAAAAGATTATTGTATTATCGTTCTATACATTGTAACGAACCCGAAACTGCCCTTGGTTCGAAAATCATCCCTTATATAACGATGGTTAATGCAATTGCTGAAGAAGCCCCGTTCGTCTCTCCCTCTTAGTGGGAAGTGTTCATCCCTTAAACGGCCTGTTCAGCCCTTAAACGTGGTTTGTTTTGAGAAAAATTTGCACAGCATGCACAGATGGACGTCTACTTTCGATTGGCACCCTAAAAAAAATTTTTTTTAGTTTGGCCATTTTCGAGAAAAATCAACGATGGTTAACCCACGGTTTTTTTTGACGAAAAATCTTTTGGTTTCGAAATCGAAAAAGATTATTGTATTATCGTTCTATACATTGTAACGAACCCGAAACTGCCCTTGGTTCGAAAATCATCCCTTATATAACGATGGTTAATGCAATTGCTGAAGAAGCCCCGTTCGTCTCTCCCTCTTAGTGGGAAGTGTTCATCCCTTAAACGGCCTGTTCAGCCCTTAAACGTGGTTTGTTTTGAGAAAAATTTGCACAGCATGCACAGATGGACGTCTACTTTCGATTGGCACCCTAAAAAAAATTTTTTTTAGTTTGGCCATTTTCGAGAAAAATCAACGATGGTTAACCCACGGTTTTTTTTGGCGAAAAATCTTTTGCCTTCGAAATCGAAAAAGATTATTGTATTATCGTTCTATACATTGTAACGAACCCGAAACTGCCCTTGGTTCGAAAATCATCCCTTATATAACGATGGTTAATGCATTTGCTGAAGAAGCCCCGTTCGTCTCTCCCTCTTAGTGGGAAGTGTTCATCCCTTAAACGGCCTGTTCAGCCCTTAAACGTGGTTTGTTTTGGGAAAAATTTGCACAGCATGCACAGATGGACGTCTACTTTCGATTGGCACCCTAAAAAAAATTTTTTTTAGTTTGGCCATTTTCGAGAAAAATCAACGATGGTTAACCCACGGTTTTTTTTGACGAAAAATCTTTTGGTTTCGAAATCGAAAAAGATTATTGTATTATCGTTCTATACATTGTAACGAACCCGAAACTGCCCTTGGTTCGAAAATCATCCCTTATATAACGATGGTTAATGCAATTGCTGAAGAAGCCCCGTTCGTCTCTCCCTCTTAGTGGGAAGTGTTTATCCCTTAAACGGCCTGTTCAGCCCTTAAACGTGGTTTGTTTTGGGAAAAATTTGCACAGCATGCACAGATGGACGTCTACTTTCGATTGGCACCCTAAAAAAAATTTTTTTTAGTTTGGCCATTTTCGAGAAAAATCAACGATGGTTAACCCACGGTTTTTTTTGACGAAAAATCTTTTGGTTTCGAAATCGAAAAAGATTATTGTATTATCGTTCTATACATTGTAACGAACCCGAAACTGCCCTTGGTTCGAAAATCATCCCTTATATAACGATGGTTAATGCAATTGCTGAAGAAGCCCCGTTCGTCTCTCCCTCTTAGTGGGAAGTGTTCATCCCTTAAACGGCCTGTTCAGCCCTTAAACGTGGTTTGTTTTGGGAAAAATTTGCACAGCATGCACAGATGGACGTCTACTTTCGATTGGCACCCTAAAAAAAATTTTTTTTAGTTTGGCCATTTTCGAGAAAAATCAACGATGGTTAACCAACGGTTTTTTTTGACGAAAAATCTTTTGGTTTCGAAATCGAAAAAGATTATTGTATTATCGTTCTATACATTGTAACGAACCCGAAACTGCCCTTGGTTCGAAAATCATCCCTTATATAACGATGGTTAATGCAATTGCTGAAGAAGCCCCGTTCGTCTCTCCCTCTTAGTGGGAAGTGTTCATCCCTTAAACGGCCTGTTCAGCCCTTAAACGTGGTTTGTTTTGAGAAAAATTTGCACAGCATGCACAGATGGACGTCTACTTTCGATTGGCACCCTAAAAAAAATTTTTTTTAGTTTGGCCATTTTCGAGAAAAATCAACGATGGTTAACCCACGGTTTTTTTTGCCGAAAAATCTTTTGGTTTCGAAATCGAAAAAGATTATTGTATTATCGTTCTATACATTGTAACGAACCCGAAACTGCCCTTGGTTCGAAAATCATCCCTTATATAACGATGGTTAATGCATTTGCTGAAGAAGCCCCGTTCGTCTCTCCCTCTTAGTGGGAAGTGTTCATCCCTTAAACGGCCTGTTCAGCCCTTAAACGTGGTTTGTTTTGAGAAAAATTTGCACAGCATGCACAGATGGACGTCTACTTTCGATTGGCACCCTAAAAAAAATTTTTTTTAGTTTGGCCATTTTCGTGAAAAATCAACGATGGTTAACCCACGGTTTTTTTGGCGAAAAATCTTTTGCCTTCGAAATCGAAATCAATTATTATATTATCGTTCTATACATTGTAACGAACCCGAAACTGCCCTTGGTTCGAAAATCATCCCTTATATAACGATGGTTAATGCAATTGCTGAAGAAGCCCCGTTCGTCTCTCCCTCTTAGTGGGAAGTGTTCATCCCTTAAACGGCCTGTTCAGCCCTTAAACGTGGTTTGTTTTGAGAAAAATTTGCACAGCATGCACAGATGGACGTCTACTTTCGATTGGCACCCTAAAAAAAATTTTTTTTAGTTTGGCCATTTTCGAGAAAAATCAACGATGGTTAACCCACGGTTTTTTTTGACGAAAAATCTTTTGGTTTCGAAATCGAAAAAGATTATTGTATTATCGTTCTATACATTGTAACGAACCCGAAACTGCCCTTGGTTCGAAAATCATCCCTTATATAACGATGGTTAATGCAATTGCTGAAGAAGCCCCGTTCGTCTCTCCCTCTTAGTGGGAAGTGTTCATCCCTTAAACGGCCTGTTCAGCCCTTAAACGTGGTTTGTTTTGGGAAAAATTTGCACAGCATGCACAGATGGACGTCTACTTTCGATTGGCACCCTAAAAAAAATTTTTTTTAGTTTGGCCATTTTCGAGAAAAATCAACGATGGTTAACCCACGGTTTTTTTTGACGAAAAATCTTTTGGTTTCGAAATCGAAAAAGATTATTGTATTATCGTTCTATACATTGTAACGAACCCGAAACTGCCCTTGGTTCGAAAATCATCCCTTATATAACGATGGTTAATGCAATTGCTGAAGAAGCCCCGTTCGTCTCTCCCTCTTAGTGGGAAGTGTTTATCCCTTAAACGGCCTGTTCAGCCCTTAAACGTGGTTTGTTTTGGGAAAAATTTGCACAGCATGCACAGATGGACGTCTACTTTCGATTGGCACCCTAAAAAAAATTTTTTTTAGTTTGGCCATTTTCGAGAAAAATCAACGATGGTTAACCCACGGTTTTTTTTGACGAAAAATCTTTTGGTTTCGAAATCGAAAAAGATTATTGTATTATCGTTCTATACATTGTAACGAACCCGAAACTGCCCTTGGTTCGAAAATCATCCCTTATATAACGATGGTTAATGCAATTGCTGAAGAAGCCCCGTTCGTCTCTCCCTCTTAGTGGGAAGTGTTCATCCCTTAAACGGCCTGTTCAGCCCTTAAACGTGGTTTGTTTTGGGAAAAATTTGCACAGCATGCACAGATGGACGTCTACTTTCGATTGGCACCCTAAAAAAAATTTTTTTTAGTTTGGCCATTTTCGAGAAAAATCAACGATGGTTAACCCACGGTTTTTTTTGACGAAAAATCTTTTGGTTTCGAAATCGAAAAAGATTATTGTATTATCGTTCTATACATTGTAACGAACCCGAAACTGCCCTTGGTTCGAAAATCATCCCTTATATAACGATGGTTAATGCAATTGCTGAAGAAGCCCCGTTCGTCTCTCCCTCTTAGTGGGAAGTGTTCATCCCTTAAACGGCCTGTTCAGCCCTTAAACGTGGTTTGTTTTGGGAAAAATTTGCACAGCATGCACAGATGGACGTCTACTTTCGATTGGCACCCTAAAAAAAATTTTTTTTAGTTTGGCCATTTTCGAGAAAAATCAACGATGGTTAACCCACGGTTTTTTTTGACGAAAAATCTTTTGGTTTCGAAATCGAAAAAGATTATTGTATTATCGTTCTATACATTGTAACGAACCCGAAACTGCCCTTGGTTCGAAAATCATCCCTTATATAACGATGGTTAATGCAATTGCTGAAGAAGCCCCGTTCGTCTCTCCCTCTTAGTGGGAAGTGTTTATCCCTTAAACGGCCTGTTCAGCCCTTAAACGTGGTTTGTTTTGGGAAAAATTTGCACAGCATGCACAGATGGACGTCTACTTTCGATTGGCACCCTAAAAAAAATTTTTTTTAGTTTGGCCATTTTCGAGAAAAATCAACGATGGTTAACCCACGGTTTTTTTTGACGAAAAATCTTTTGGTTTCGAAATCGAAAAAGATTATTGTATTATCGTTCTATACATTGTAACGAACCCGAAACTGCCCTTGGTTCGAAAATCATCCCTTATATAACGATGGTTAATGCATTTGCTGAAGAAGCCCCGTTCGTCTCTCCCTCTTAGTGGGAAGTGTTCATCCCTTAAACGGCCTGTTCAGCCCTTAAACGTGGTTTGTTTTGGGAAAAATTTGCACAGCATGCACAGATGGACGTCTACTTTCGATTGGCACCCTAAAAAAAATTTTTTTTAGTTTGGCCATTTTCGAGAAAAATCAACGATGGTTAACCAACGGTTTTTTTTGACGAAAAATCTTTTGGTTTCGAAATCGAAAAAGATTATTGTATTATCGTTCTATACATTGTAACGAACCCGAAACTGCCCTTGGTTCGATAATCATCCCTTATATAACGATGGTTAATGCAATTGCTGAAGAAGCCCCGTTCGTCTCTCCCTCTTAGTGGGAAGTGTTCATCCCTTAAACGGCCTGTTCAGCCCTTAAACGTGGTTTGTTTTGAGAAAAATTTGCACAGCATGCACAGATGGACGTCTACTTTCGATTGGCACCCTAAAAAAAATTTTTTTTAGTTTGGCCATTTTCGAGAAAAATCAACGATGGTTAACCCACGGTTTTTTTTGGCGAAAAATCTTTTGCCTTCGAAATCGAAAAAGATTATTGTATTATCGTTCTATACATTGTAACGAACCCGAAACTGCCCTTGGTTCGAAAATCATCCCTTATATAACGATGGTTAATGCATTTGCTGAAGAAGCCCCGTTCGTCTCTCCCTCTTAGTGGGAAGTGTTCATCCCTTAAACGGCCTGTTCAGCCCTTAAACGTGGTTTGTTTTGGGAAAAATTTGCACAGCATGCACAGATGGACGTCTACTTTCGATTGGCACCCTAAAAAAAATTTTTTTTAGTTTGGCCATTTTCGAGAAAAATCAACGATGGTTAACCAACGGTTTTTTTTGACGAAAAATCTTTTGGTTTCGAAATCGAAAAAGATTATTGTATTATCGTTCTATACATTGTAACGAACCCGAAACTGCCCTTGGTTCGAAAATCATCCCTTATATAACGATGGTTAATGCAATTGCTGAAGAAGCCCCGTTCGTCTCTCCCTCTTAGTGGGAAGTGTTCATCCCTTAAACGGCCTGTTCAGCCCTTAAACGTGGTTTGTTTTGAGAAAAATTTGCACAGCATGCACAGATGGACGTCTACTTTCGATTGGCACCCTAAAAAAAATTTTTTTTAGTTTGGCCATTTTCGAGAAAAATCAACGATGGTTAACCCACGGTTTTTTTTGACGAAAAATCTTTTGGTTTCGAAATCGAAAAAGATTATTGTATTATCGTTCTATACATTGTAACGAACCCGAAACTGCCCTTGGTTCGAAAATCATCCCTTATATAACGATGGTTAATGCAATTGCTGAAGAAGCCCCGTTCGTCTCTCCCTCTTAGTGGGAAGTGTTCATCCCTTAAACGGCCTGTTCAGCCCTTAAACGTGGTTTGTTTTGAGAAAAATTTGCACAGCATGCACAGATGGACGTCTACTTTCGATTGGCACCCTAAAAAAAATTTTTTTTAGTTTGGCCATTTTCGAGAAAAATCAACGATGGTTAACCCACGGTTTTTTTTGGCGAAAAATCTTTTGCCTTCGAAATCGAAAAAGATTATTGTATTATCGTTCTATACATTGTAACGAACCCGAAACTGCCCTTGGTTCGAAAATCATCCCTTATATAACGATGGTTAATGCATTTGCTGAAGAAGCCCCGTTCGTCTCTCCCTCTTAGTGGGAAGTGTTCATCCCTTAAACGGCCTGTTCAGCCCTTAAACGTGGTTTGTTTTGGGAAAAATTTGCACAGCATGCACAGATGGACGTCTACTTTCGATTGGCACCCTAAAAAAAATTTTTTTTAGTTTGGCCATTTTCGAGAAAAATCAACGATGGTTAACCAACGGTTTTTTTTGACGAAAAATCTTTTGGTTTCGAAATCGAAAAAGATTATTGTATTATCGTTCTATACATTGTAACGAACCCGAAACTGCCCTTGGTTCGAAAATCATCCCTTATATAACGATGGTTAATGCATTTGCTGAAGAAGCCCCGTTCGTCTCTCCCTCTTAGTGGGAAGTGTTCATCCCTTAAACGGCCTGTTCAGCCCTTAAACGTGGTTTGTTTTGGGAAAAATTTGCACAGCATGCACAGATGGACGTCTACTTTCGATTGGCACCCTAAAAAAAATTTTTTTTAGTATGGCCATTTTCGAGAAAAATCAACGATGGTTAACCCACGGTTTTTTTTGACGAAAAATCTTTTGGTTTCGAAATCGAAAAAGATTATTGTATTATCGTTCTATACATTGTAACGAACCCGAAACTGCCCTTGGTTCGAAAATCATCCCTTATATAACGATGGTTAATGCAATTGCTGAAGAAGCCCCGTTCGTCTCTCCCTCTTAGTGGGAAGTGTTCATCCCTTAAACGGCCTGTTCAGCCCTTAAACGTGGTTTGTTTTGAGAAAAATTTGCACAGCATGCACAGATGGACGTCAACTTTCGATTGGCACCCTAAAAAAAATTTTTTTTAGTTTGGCCATTTTCGAGAAAAATCAACGATGGTTAACCCACGGTTTTTTTTGACGAAAAATCTTTTGGTTTCGAAATCGAAAAAGATTATTGTATTATCGTTCTATACATTGTAACGAACCCGAAACTGCCCTTGGTTCGAAAATCATCCCTTATATAACGATGGTTAATGCATTTGCTGAAGAAGCCCCGTTCGTCTCTCCCTCTTAGTGGGAAGTGTTCATCCCTTAAACGGCCTGTTCAGCCCTTAAACGTGGTTTGTTTTGAGAAAAATTTGCACAGCATGCACAGATGGACGTCTACTTTCGATTGGCACCCTAAAAAAAATTTTTTTTAGTTTGGCCATTTTCGAGAAAAATCAACGATGGTTAACCCACGGTTTTTTTTTTACGAAAAATCTTTTGGTTTCGAAATCGAAAAAGATTATTGTATTATCGTTCTATACATTGTAACGAACCCGAAACTGCCCTTGGTTCGAAAATCATCCCTTATATAACGATGGTTAATGCATTTGCTGAAGAAGCCCCGTTCGTCTCTCCCTCTTAGTGGGAAGTGTTCATCCCTTAAACGGCCTGTTCAGCCCTTAAACGTGGTTTGTTTTGGGAAAAATTTGCACAGCATGCACAGATGGACGTCTACTTTCGATTGGCACCCTAAAAAAAATTTTTTTTAGTTTGGCCATTTTCGAGAAAAATCAACGATGGTTAACCCACGGTTTTTTTTTTACGAAAAATCTTTTGGTTTCGAAATCGAAAAAGATTATTGTATTATCGTTCTATACATTGTAACGAACCCGAAACTGCCCTTGGTTCGAAAATCATCCCTTATATAACGATGGTTAATGCATTTGCTGAAGAAGCCCCGTTCGTCTCTCCCTCTTAGTGGGAAGTGTTCATCCCTTAAACGGCCTGTTCAGCCCTTAAACGTGGTTTGTTTTGAGAAAAATTTGCACAGCATGCACAGATGGACGTCTACTTTCGATTGGCACCCTAAAAAAAATTTTTTTTAGTTTGGCCATTTTCGAGAAAAATCAACGATGGTTAACCCACGGTTTTTTTTGGCGAAAAATCTTTTGCCTTCGAAATCGAAATCAATTATTATATTATCGTTCTATACATTGTAACGAACCCGAAACTGCCCTTGGTTCGAAAATCATCCCTTATATAACGATGGTTAATGCAATTGCTGAAGAAGCCCCATTCGTCTCTCCCTCTTAGTGGGAAGTGTTCATCCCTTAAACGGCCTGTTCAGCCCTTAAACGTGGTTTGTTTTGAGAAAAATTTGCACAGCATGCACAGATGGACGTCTACTTTCGATTGGCACCCTAAAAAAAATTTTTTTTAGTTTGGCCATTTTCGAGAAAAATCAACGATGGTTAACCCACGGTTTTTTTTGGCGAAAAGTCTTTTGGTTTCGAAATCGAAATCAATTATTATATTATCGTTCTATACATTGTAACGAACCCGAAACTGCCTTTGGTTCGAAAATCATCCCTTATATAACGATGGTTAATGCAATTGCTGAAGAAGCCCCGTTCGTCTCTCCCTCTTAGTGGGAAGTGTTCATCCCTTAAACGGCCTGTTCAGCCCTTAAACGTGGTTTGTTTTGAGAAAAATTTGCACAGCATGCACAGATGGACGTCTACTTTCGATTGGCACCCTAAAAAAAATTTTTTTTAGTTTGGCCATTTTCAAGAAAAATCAACGATGGATAACCCACGGTTTTTTTTTACGAAAAATCTTTTGGTTTCGAAATCGAAAAAGATTATTGTATTATCGTTCTATACATTGTAACGAACCCGAAACTGCCCTTGGTTCGAAAATCATCCCTTATATAACGATGGTTAATGCAATTGCTGAAGAAGCCCCGTTCGTCTCTCCCTCTTAGTGGGAAGTGTTCATCCCTTAAACGGCCTGTTCAGCCCTTAAACGTGGTTTGTTTTGAGAAAAATTTGCACAGCATGCACAGATGGACGTCTACTTTCGATTGGCACCCTAAAAAAAATTTTTTTTAGTTTGGCCATTTTCGAGAAAAATCAACGATGGTTAACCCACGGTTTTTTTTGGCGAAAAGTCTTTTGGTTTCGAAATCGAAAAAGATTATTGTATTATCGTTCTATACATTGTAACGAACCCGAAACTGCCTTTGGTTCGAAAATCATCCCTTATATAACGATGGTTAATGCAATTGCTGAAGAAGCCCCGTTGTTCTCTCCCTCTTAGTGGGAAGTGTTCATCCCTTAAACGGCCAGTTCAGCCCTTAAACGTGGTTTGTATTGGGAAAAATTTGCAAAGCATGCACAGATGGACGTCTACTTTCGATTGGCACCCTAAAAAAAATTTTTTTTAATTTGGCCATTTTCGAGAAAAATCAACGATGGTTAACCCACGGTTTTTTTTGGCGAAAAATAATTTGCCTTCGAAATCGAAATCATTTATTATATTATCGTTCTATACATTGTAACGAACCCGAAACTGCCTTTGGTTCGAAAATCATCCCTTATATAACGATGGTTAATGCAATTGCTGAAGAAGCCCCGTTCGTCTCTCCCTCTTAGTGGGAAGTGTTCATCCCTTAAACGGCCTGTTCAGCCCTTAAACGTGGTTTGTTTTGAGAAAAATTTGCACAGCATGTACATATGGACTTAGACTTTCGATTAGCACCCTAAAAAATTTTTTTTTTAATTTGGCCATTTTCGAGAAAAATCAACGATGGTTAACCCACGGTTTTTTTTTGACGAAAAATCTTTTGGTTTCGAAATCGAAAAAGATTATTGTATTATCGTTCTATACATTGTAACGAACCCGAAACTGCCTTTGGTTCGAAAATCATCCCTTATATAACGATGGTTAATGCAATTGCTGAAGAAGCCCCGTTGTTCTCTCCCTCTTAGTGGGAAGTGTTCATCCCTTAAACGGCCAGTTCAGCCCTTAAACGTGGTTTGTTTTGGGAAAAATTTGCAAAGCATGCACAGATGGACGTCTACTTTCGATTGGCACCCTAAAAAAAATTTTTTTTAATTTGGCCATTTTCGAGAAAAATCAACGATGGTTAACCCACGGTTTTTTTTGGCGAAAAATAATTTGCCTTCGAAATCGAAATCATTTATTATATTATCGTTCTATACATTGTAACGAACCCGAAACTGCCTTTGGTTCGAAAATCATCCCTTATATAACGATGGTTAATGCAATTGCTGAAGAAGCCCCGTTGTTCTCTCCCTCTTAGTGGGAAGTGTTCATCCCTTAAACGGCCAGTTCAGCCCTTAAACGTGGTTTGTATTGGGAAAAATTTGCAAAGCATGCACAGATGGACGTCTACTTTCGATTGGCACCCTAAAAAATTTTTTTTTTAATTTGGCCATTTTCGAGAAAAATCAACGATGGTTAACCCACGGTTTTTTTTTGACGAAAAATCTTTTGGTTTCGAAATCGAAAAAGATTATTGTAATATCGTTCTATACATTGTAACGAACCCGAAACTGCCTTTGGTTCGAAAATCATCCCTTATATAACGATGGTTAATGCAATTGCTGAAGAAGCCCCGTTCGTCTCTCCCTCTTAGTGGGAAGTGTTCATCCCTTAAACGGCCTGTTCAGCCCTTAAACGTGGTTTGTTTTGAGAAAAATTTGCACAGCATGTACATATGGACTTAGACTTTCGATTGGCAACCTAAAAAAATTTTTTTTTAATTTGGCCATTTTCGAGAAAAATCAACGATGGTTAACCCACGGTTTTTTTTTGACGAAAAATCTTTTGCCTTCGAAATCGAAATCAATTATTATATTATCGTTCTATACATTGTAACGAACCCGAAACTGCCCTTGGTTCGAAAATCATCCCTTATATAACGATGGTTAATGCAATTGCTGAAGAAGCCCCGTTCGTCTCTCCCTCTTAGTGGGAAGTGTTCATCCCTTAAACGGCCTGTTCAGCCCTTAAACGTGGTTTGTTTTGAGAAAAATTTGCACAGCATGCACAGATGGACGTCTACTTTCGATTGGCACCCTAAAAAAAATTTTTTTTAGTTTGGCCATTTTCGAGAAAAATCAACGATGGTTAACCCACGGTTTTTTTTGGCGAAAAGTCTTTTGGTTTCGAAATCGAAATCAATTATTATATTATCGTTCTATACATTGTAACGAACCCGAAACTGCCTTTGGTTCGAAAATCATCCCTTATATAACGATGGTTAATGCAATTGCTGAAGAAGCCCCGTTCGTCTCTCCCTCTTAGTGGGAAGTGTTCATCCCTTAAACGGCCTGTTCAGCCCTTAAACGTGGTTTGTTTTGAGAAAAATTTGCACAGCATGCACAGATGGACGTCTACTTTCGATTGGCACCCTAAAAAAAATTTTTTTTAGTTTGGCCATTTTCGAGAAAAATCAACGATGGTTAACCCACGGTTTTTTTTGACGAAAAATCTTTTGGTTTCGAAATCGAAAAAGATTATTGTATTATCGTTCTATACATTGTAACGAACCCGAAACTGCCCTTGGTTCGAAAATCATCCCTTACATAACGATGGTTAATGCAATTGCTGAAGAAGCCCCGTTCGTCTCTCCCTCTTAGTGGGAAGTGTTCATCCCTTAAACGGCCTGTTCAGCCCTTAAACGTGGTTTGTTTTGAGAAAAATTTGCACAGCATGCACAGATGGACGTCTACTTTCGATTGGCACCCTAAAAAAAATTTTTTTTAGTTTGGCCATTTTCGAGAAAAATCAACGATGGTTAACCCACGGTTTTTTTTGGCGAAAAGTCTTTTGCCTTCGAAATCGAAATCATTTATTATATTATCGTTCTATACATTGTAACCAACCCGAAACTGCCTTTGGTTCGAAAATCATCCCTTATATAACGATGGTTAATGCAATTGCTGAAGAAGCCCCGTTCGTCTCTCCCTCTTAGTGGGAAGTGTTCATCCCTTAAACGGCCAGTTCAGCCCTTAAACGTGGTTTGTATTGGGAAAAATTTGCAAAGCATGCACAGATGGACGTCTACTTTCGATTGGCACCCTAAAAAAAATTTTTTTTAATTTGGCCATTTTCGAGAAAAATCAACGATGGTTAACCCACGGTTTTTTTTGGCGAAAAATAATTTGCCTTCGAAATCGAAATCATTTATTATATTATCGTTCTATACATTGTAACGAACCCGAAACTGCCTTTGGTTCGAAAATCATCCCTTATATAACGATGGTTAATGCAATTGCTGAAGAAGCCCCGTTGTTCTCTCCCTCTTAGTGGGAAGTGTTCATCCCTTAAACGGCCAGTTCAGCCCTTAAACGTGGTTTGTATTGGGAAAAATTTGCAAAGCATGCACAGATGGACGTCTACTTTCGATTGGCACCCTAAAAAAAATTTTTTTTAATTTGGCCATTTTCGAGAAAAATCAACGATGGTTAACCCACGGTTTTTTTTGGCGAAAAATAATTTGCCTTCGAAATCGAAATCATTTATTATATTATCGTTCTATACATTGTAACCAACCCGAAACTGCCTTTGGTTCGAAAATCATCCCTTATATAACGATGGTTAATGCAATTGCTGAAGAAGCCCCGTTGTTCTCTCCCTCTTAGTGGGAAGTGTTCATCCCTTAAACGGCCAGTTCAGCCCTTAAACGTGGTTTGTATTGGGAAAAATTTGCAAAGCATGCACAGATGGACGTCTACTTTCGATTGGCACCCTAAAAAAAATTTTTTTTAATTTGGCCATTTTCGAGAAAAATCAACGATGGTTAACCCACGGTTTTTTTTGGCGAAAAATAATTTGCCTTCGAAATCGAAATCATTTATTATATTATCGTTCTATACATTGTAACGAACCCGAAACTGCCTTTGGTTCGAAAATCATCCCTTATATAACGATGGTTAATGCAATTGCTGAAGAAGCCCCGTTGTTCTCTCCCTCTTAGTGGGAAGTGTTCATCCCTTAAACGGCCAGTTCAGCCCTTAAACGTGGTTTGTATTGGGAAAAATTTGCAAAGCATACACAGATGGACGTCTACTTTCGATTGGCACCCTAAAAAAAATTTTTTTTAATTTGGCCATTTTCGAGAAAAATCAACGATGGTTAACCCACGGTTTTTTTTGGCGAAAAATAATTTGCCTTCGAAATCGAAATCATTTATTATATTATCGTTCTATACATTGTAACGAACCCGAAACTGCCTTTGGTTTGAAAATCATCCCTTATATAACGATGGTTAATGCAATTGCTGAAGAAGCCCCGTTCGTCTCTCCCTCTTAGTGGGAAGTGTTCATCCCTTAAACGGCCTGTTCAGCCCTTAAACGTGGTTTGTTTTGGGAAAAATTTGCCCAGCATGCACAGATGGACGTCTACTTTCGATTGGCACCCTAAAAAAAATTTTTTTTAGTTTGGCCATTTTCGAGAAAAATCAACGATGGTTAACCCACGGTTTTTTTTGGTGAAAAATCTTTTGCCTTCGAAATCGAAATCAATTATTATATTATCGTTCTATACATTGTAACGAACCCGAAACTGCCCTTGGTTCGAAAATCATCCCTTATATAACGATGGTTAATGCAATTGCTGAAGAAGCCCCGTTCGTCTCTCCCTCTTAGTGGGAAGTGTTCATCCCTTAAACGGCCTGTTCAGCCCTTAAACGTGGTTTGTTTTGAGAAAAATTTGCACAGCATGCACAGATGGACGTCTACTTTCGATTGGCACCCTAAAAAAAATTTTTTTTAGTTTGGCCATTTTCGAGAAAAATCAACGATGGTTAACCCACGGTTTTTTTTGGCGAAAAGTCTTTTGGTTTCGAAATCGAAATCAATTATTATATTATCGTTCTATACATTGTAACGAACCCGAAACTGCCTTTGGTTCGAAAATCATCCCTTATATAACGATGGTTAATGCAATTGCTGAAGAAGCCCCGTTCGTCTCTCCCTCTTAGTGGGAAGTGTTCATCCCTTAAACGGCCTGTTCAGCCCTTAAACGTGGTTTGTTTTGAGAAAAATTTGCACAGCATGCACAGATGGACGTCTACTTTCGATTGGCACCCTAAAAAAAATTTTTTTTAGTTTGGCCATTTTCGAGAAAAATCAACGATGGTTAACCCACGGTTTTTTTTGGCGAAAAGTCTTTTGGTTTCGAAATCGAAATCAATTATTATATTATCGTTCTATACATTGTAACGAACCCGAAACTGCCTTTGGTTCGAAAATCATCCCTTATATAACGATGGTTAATGCAATTGCTGAAGAAGCCCCGTTCGTCTCTCCCTCTTAGTGGGAAGTGTTCATCCCTTAAACGGCCTGTTCAGCCCTTAAACGTGGTTTGTTTTGAGAAAAATTTGCACAGCATGCACAGATGAACGTCTACTTTCGATTGGCACCCTAAAAAAAATTTTTTTTAGTTTGGCCATTTTCGAGAAAAATCAACGATGGTTAACCCACGGTTTTTTTTGACGAAAAATCTTTTGGTTTCGAAATCGAAAAAGATTATTGTATTATCGTTCTATACATTGTAACGAACCCGAAACTGCGTTTGGTTCGAAAATCATCCCTTATATAACGATGGTTAATGCAATTGCTGAAGAAGCCCCGTTGTTCTCTCCCTCTTAGTGGGAAGTGTTCATCCCTTAAACGGCCAGTTCAGCCCTTAAACGTGGTTTGTATTGGGAAAAATTTGCAAAGCATGCACAGATGGACGTCTACTTTCGATTGGCACCCTAAAAAAAATTTTTTTTAATTTGGCCATTTTCGAGAAAAATCAACGATGGTTAACCCACGGTTTTTTTTGGCGAAAAATAATTTGCCTTCGAAATCGAAATCAATTATTATATTATCGTTCTATACATTGTAACGAACCCGAAACTGCCTTTGGTTCGAAAATCATCCCTTATATAACGATGGTTAATGCAATTGCTGAAGAAGCCCCGTTCGTCTCTCCCTCTTAGTGGGAAGTGTTCATCCCTTAAACGGCCTGTTCAGCCCTTAAACGTGGTTTGTTTTGGGAAAAATTTGCACAGCATGCACAGATGGACGTCTACTTTCGATTGGCACCCTAAAAAAATTTTTTTTTAGTTTGGCCATTTTCGAGAAAAATCAACGATGGTTAACCCACGGTTTTTTTTGGCGAAAAATAATTTGCCTTCGAAATCGAAATCAATTATTATATTATCGTTCTATACATTGTAACGAACCCGAAACTGCCTTTGGTTCGAAAATCATCCCTTATATAACGATGGTTAATGCAATTGCTGAAGAAGCCCCGTTCGTCTCTCCCTCTTAGTGGGAAGTGTTCATCCCTTAAACGGCCTGTTCAGCCCTTAAACGTGGTTTGTTTTGAGAAAAATTTGCACAGCATGCACAGATGAACGTCTACTTTCGATTGGCACCCTAAAAAAAATTTTTTTTAGTTTGGCCATTTTCGAGAAAAATCAACGATGGTTAACCCACGGTTTTTTTTGACGAAAAATCTTTTGGTTTCGAAATCGAAAAAGATTATTGTATTATCGTTCTATACATTGTAACGAACCCGAAACTGCGTTTGGTTCGAAAATCATCCCTTATATAACGATGGTTAATGCAATTGCTGAAGAAGCCCCGTTGTTCTCTCCCTCTTAGTGGGAAGTGTTCATCCCTTAAACGGCCAGTTCAGCCCTTAAACGTGGTTTGTATTGGGAAAAATTTGCAAAGCATGCACAGATGGACGTCTACTTTCGATTGGCACCCTAAAAAAAATTTTTTTTAATTTGGCCATTTTCGAGAAAAATCAACGATGGTTAACCCACGGTTTTTTTTGGCGAAAAATAATTTGCCTTCGAAATCGAAATCAATTATTATATTATCGTTCTATACATTGTAACGAACCCGAAACTGCCTTTGGTTCGAAAATCATCCCTTATATAACGATGGTTAATGCAATTGCTGAAGAAGCCCCGTTGTTCTCTCCCTCTTAGTGGGAAGTGTTCATCCCTTAAACGGCCAGTTCAGCCCTTAAACGTGGTTTGTATTGGGAAAAATTTGCAAAGCATGCACAGATGGACGTCTACTTTCGATTGGCACCCTAAAAAAAATTTTTTTTAGTTTGGCCATTTTCGAGAAAAATCAACGATGGTTAACCCTCGGTTTTTTTTGGCGAAAAGTCTTTTGGTTTCGAAATCGAAATCAATTATTATATTATCGTTCTATACATTGTAACGAACCCGAAACTGCCTTTGGTTCGAAAATCATCCCTTATATAACGATGGTTAATGCAATTGCTGAAGAAGCCCCGTTCGTCTCTCCCTCTTAGTGGGAAGTGTTCATCCCTTAAACGGCCTGTTCAGCCCTTAAACGTGGTTTGTTTTGAGAAAAATTTGCACAGCATGCACAGATGGACGTCTACTTTCGATTGGCACCCTAAAAAAATTTTTTTTTAGTTTGGCCATTTTCGAGAAAAATCAACGATGGTTAACCCACGGTTTTGTTTGGCGAAAAATCTTTTGCCTTCGAAATCGAAATCAATTATTATATTGTCGTTCTATACATTGTAACGAACCCGAAACTGCCCTTGGTTCGAAAATCATCCCTTATATAACGATGGTTAATGCAATTGCTGAAGAAGCCCCGTTCGTCTTTCCCTCTTAGTGGGAAGTGTTCATCCCTTAAACGGCCTGTTCAGCCCTTAAACGTGGTTTGTTTTGAGAAAAATTTGCACAGCATGCACAGATGGACGTCTACTTTCGATTGGCACCCTAAAAAAAATTTTTTTTAGTTTGGCCATTTTCGAGAAAAATCAACGATGGTTAACCCACGGTTTTTTTTGGCGAAAAGTCTTTTGGTTTCGAAATCGAAATCAATTATTATATTATCGTTCTATACATTGTAACGAACCCGAAACTGCCTTTGGTTCGAAAATCATCCCTTATATAACGATGGTTAATGCAATTGCTGAAGAAGCCCCGTTCGTCTCTCCCTCTTAGTGGGAAGTGTTCATCCCTTAAACGGCCTGTTCAGCCCTTAAACGTGGTTTGTTTTGAGAAAAATTTGCACAGCATGCACAGATGGACGTCTACTTTCGATTGGCACCCTAAAAAAAATTTTTTTTAGTTTGGCCATTTTCGAGAAAAATCAACGATGGTTAACCCACGGTTTTTTTTGACGAAAAATCTTTTGGTTTCGAAATCGAAAAAGATTATTGTATTATCGTTCTATAAATTGTAACGAACCCGAAACTGCCCTTGGTTCGAAAATCATCCCTTATATAACGACGGTTAATGCAATTGCTGAAGAAGCCCCGTTCGTCTCTCCCTCTTAGTGGGAAGTGTTCATCCCTTAAACGGCCTGTTCAGCCCTTAAACGTGGTTGGTTTTGGGAAAAATTTGCACAGCATGCACAGATGGACGTCTACTTTCGATTGGCACCCTAAAAAAAATTTTTTTTAGTTTGGCCATTTTCGAGAAAAATCAACGATGGTTAACCCACGGTTTTTTTTGGCGAAAAATCTTTTGCCTTCGAAATCGAAATCAATTATTATATTATCGTTCTATACATTGTAACGAACCCGAAACTGCCCTTGGTTCGAAAATCGTCCCTTATATAACGATGGTTAATGCAATTGCTGAAGAAGCCCCGTTCGTCTCTCCCTCTTAGTGGGAAGTGTTCATCCCTTAAACGGCCTGTTCAGCCCTTAAACGTGGTTTGTTTTGAGAAAAATTTGCACAGCATGCACAGATGGACGTCTACTTTCGATTGGCACCCTAAAAAAAATTTTTTTTAGTTTGGCCATTTTCGAGAAAAATCAACGATGGTTAACCCTCGGTTTTTTTTGGCGAAAAGTCTTTTGGTTTCGAAATCGAAATCAATTATTATATTATCGTTCTATACATTGTAACGAACCCGAAACTGCCTTTGGTTCGAAAATCATCCCTTATATAACGATGGTTAATGCAATTGCTGAAGAAGCCCCGTTCGTCTCTCCCTCTTAGTGGGAAGTGTTCATCCCTTAAACGGCCTGTTCAGCCCTTAAACGTGGTTTGTTTTGAGAAAAATTTGCACAGCATGCACAGATGGACGTCTACTTTCGATTGGCACCCTAAAAAAATTTTTTTTTAGTTTGGCCATTTTCGAGAAAAATCAACGATGGTTAACCCACGGTTTTTTTTGGCGAAAAATCTTTTGCCTTCGAAATCGAAATCAATTATTATATTGTCGTTCTATACATTGTAACGAACCCGAAACTGCCCTTGGTTCGAAAATCATCCCTTATATAACGATGGTTAATGCAATTGCTGAAGAAGCCCCGTTCGTCTTTCCCTCTTAGTGGGAAGTGTTCATCCTTTAAACGGCCTGTTCAGCCCTTAAACGTGGTTTGTTTTGAGAAAAATTTGCACAGCATGCACAGATGGACGTCTACTTTCGATTGGCACCCTAAAAAAAATTTTTTTTAGTTTGGCCATTTTCGAGAAAAATCAACGATGGTTAACCCACGGTTTTTTTTGGCGAAAAATCTTTTGCCTTCGAAATCGAAATCAATTATTATATTATCGTTCTATACATTGTAACGAACCCGAAACTGCCCTTGGTTCGAAAATCGTCCCTTATATAACGATGGTTAATGCAATTGCTGAAGAAGCCCCGTTCGTCTCTCCCTCTTAGTGGGAAGTGTTCATCCCTTAAACGGCCTGTTCAGCCCTTAAACGTGGTTTGTTTTGAGAAAAATTTGCACAGCATGCACAGATGGACGTCTACTTTCGATTGGCACCCTAAAAAAAATTTTTTTTAGTTTGGCCATTTTCGAGAAAAATCAACGATGGTTAACCCACGGTTTTTTTTGACGAAAAATCTTTTGGTTTCGAAATCGAAAAAGATTATTGTATTATCGTTCTATAAATTGTAACGAACCCGAAACTGCCCTTGGTTCGAAAATCATCCCTTATATAACGACGGTTAATGCAATTGCTGAAGAAGCCCCGTTCGTCTCTCCCTCTTAGTGGGAAGTGTTCATCCCTTAAACGGCCTGTTCAGCCCTTAAACGTGGTTGGTTTTGGGAAAAATTTGCACAGCATGCACAGATGGACGTCTACTTTCGATTGGCACCCTAAAAAAATTTTTTTTTAGTTTGGCCATTTTCGAGAAAAATCAACGATGGTTAACCCACGGTTTTTTTTGGCGAAAAATCTTTTGCCTTCGAAATCGAAATCAATTATTATATTGTCGTTCTATACATTGTAACGAACCCGAAACTGCCCTTGGTTCGAAAATCATCCCTTATATAACGATGGTTAATGCAATTGCTGAAGAAGCCCCGTTCGTCTTTCCCTCTTAGTGGGAAGTGTTCATCCCTTAAACGGCCTGTTCAGCCCTTAAACGTGGTTTGTTTTGAGAAAAATTTGCACAGCATGCACAGATGGACGTCTACTTTCGATTGGCACCCTAAAAAAAATTTTTTTTAGTTTGGCCATTTTCGAGAAAAATCAACGATGGTTAACCCACGGTTTTTTTTGGCGAAAAGTCTTTTGGTTTCGAAATCGAAATCAATTATTATATTATCGTTCTATACATTGTAACGAACCCGAAACTGCCTTTGGTTCGAAAATCATCCCTTATATAACGATGGTTAATGCAATTGCTGAAGAAGCCCCGTTCGTCTCTCCCTCTTAGTGGGAAGTGTTCATCCCTTAAACGGCCTGTTCAGCCCTTAAACGTGGTTTGTTTTGAGAAAAATTTGCACAGCATGCACAGATGGACGTCTACTTTCGATTGGCACCCTAAAAAAAATTTTTTTTAGTTTGGCCATTTTCGAGAAAAATCAACGATGGTTAACCCACGGTTTTTTTTGACGAAAAATCTTTTGGTTTCGAAATCGAAAAAGATTATTGTATTATCGTTCTATAAATTGTAACGAACCCGAAACTGCCCTTGGTTCGAAAATCATCCCTTATATAACGACGGTTAATGCAATTGCTGAAGAAGCCCCGTTCGTCTCTCCCTCTTAGTGGGAAGTGTTCATCCCTTAAACGGCCTGTTCAGCCCTTAAACGTGGTTGGTTTTGGGAAAAATTTGCACAGCATGCACAGATGGACGTCTACTTTCGATTGGCACCCTAAAAAAAATTTTTTTTAGTTTGGCCATTTTCGAGAAAAATCAACGATGGTTAACCCACGGTTTTTTTTGGCGAAAAATCTTTTGCCTTCGAAATCGAAATCAATTATTATATTATCGTTCTATACATTGTAACGAACCCGAAACTGCCCTTGGTTCGAAAATCGTCCCTTATATAACGATGGTTAATGCAATTGCTGAAGAAGCCCCGTTCGTCTCTCCCTCTTAGTGGGAAGTGTTCATCCCTTAAACGGCCTGTTCAGCCCTTAAACGTGGTTTGTTTTGAGAAAAATTTGCACAGCATGCACAGATGGACGTCTACTTTCGATTGGCACCCTAAAAAAAATTTTTTTTAGTTTGGCCATTTTCGAGAAAAATCAACGATGGTTAACCCTCGGTTTTTTTTGGCGAAAAGTCTTTTGGTTTCGAAATCGAAATCAATTATTATATTATCGTTCTATACATTGTAACGAACCCGAAACTGCCTTTGGTTCGAAAATCATCCCTTATATAACGATGGTTAATGCAATTGCTGAAGAAGCCCCGTTCGTCTCTCCCTCTTAGTGGGAAGTGTTCATCCCTTAAACGGCCTGTTCAGCCCTTAAACGTGGTTTGTTTTGAGAAAAATTTGCACAGCATGCACAGATGGACGTCTACTTTCGATTGGCACCCTAAAAAAATTTTTTTTTAGTTTGGCCATTTTCGAGAAAAATCAACGATGGTTAACCCACGGTTTTTTTTGGCGAAAAATCTTTTGCCTTCGAAATCGAAATCAATTATTATATTGTCGTTCTATACATTGTAACGAACCCGAAACTGCCCTTGGTTCGAAAATCATCCCTTATATAACGATGGTTAATGCAATTGCTGAAGAAGCCCCGTTCGTCTTTCCCTCTTAGTGGGAAGTGTTCATCCCTTAAACGGCCTGTTCAGCCCTTAAACGTGGTTTGTTTTGAGAAAAATTTGCACAGCATGCACAGATGGACGTCTACTTTCGATTGGCACCCTAAAAAAAATTTTTTTTAGTTTGGCCATTTTCGAGAAAAATCAACGATGGTTAACCCACGGTTTTTTTTGGCGAA